>CM051458.1:89665587-92065587 GCA_028274465.1 Plantago ovata
TTACAATAACACAGAATATAATTTTCTTTTTTTTTTAACTAAATTTTTAAAGAATTCACAAATCTAATGATTAGCATTCATTATTATTTGTTCAAAGTATTGGCAATATATACTATACTATATATTAATGCGTGATAGTCCGTACGCGTTACACATAAAATTCATTTTGTACGCGTATAGTGAGATGTATGCTTCACGTCTAATGATTGATAGATGTAGATATACCTTCTGTATTCTAAATTAAATGAAATACTAATTAATTAATAACGAATCTTTTAACTGAAACTGCGTTATGGATCGAGCGAGTTCAATATGCCTAGCTAGTTAGTTCAATGTGAATCCTTGCACGTAGAGCCTTAACTGGCAAACTATTTTTGCTGCCAGTGCATCTTCAACACCGACTCTCGATCAGATTCCCTGGTCTAACCTGAACTAAAGAATTTAATTACTAATTTTCTTTTGAATTTTAATTGTTTGTTTATCTCAAATGTTGAAGAATGCTTTGAAATGGGAGACGGTGTAGTTCTCTCCTAGTCACTCTGCCATTAATGATTAATAGTCTCTTCATAATTCCTTTCTTGTTTAACGAGGAACTAAAAACTCCAAATATTTAATAATAATAATAATAATAATAATAATAATAATAATAATAATAATAATAATTATTATTATTATTATTATTATTATTATTATTATTATTATTATTATTATTATTAAAAAAAGAAGCAGCACCAGCTAGGTAGCAAATGTTGTAACATGCAAGCGGTAGTGACTTGTGGCAGTAAAATGTTGGGTATACAAGTTTAAGTACTATTTTGAAGAGGTTTAAAACCATTCTTTCACATCAAACCATATAAACAGTATCATCTCCATTGATTTGCATATTAGAATCGTACATATAAATCCACATTGTCGAATCAAAGCAGAATAACCTCATTGAGTTGATGAGCTAGAATATATTCGACTAGTTAAGCTTTCTACCCGAACTATGCTAGCAAATTAGGTTGTTCGGAGCAGTCTAGGCCAACCTAGGGCAGGGCCGATCAAGTCGCTTGGTTTCAGGGGCGGAACCAGGAATTATTGTTAGAGGGGGCGAACATCATTTTTTGAAAGTTCGGGGAGGGCGAAAAGTTGAAAAATCGTAAAAAATTCCTTTAAAATTTTTAAAAAATCATATATTCCTTTTTTAAAAAAAAATTGGGGGGGGGGGGGGAGGGGGGGGCAAGGCCCCCGCCTTCCGCCCCTGCTTGGTTTTGACTTAAAACCTACCACATACATGTTTCAAAAGCCATAGAACCACCGTGTCAGCCCAATGTCCGAACCTCATAAAATCAAAACGCGCTTCACTCCCACAATTTAACAATTTTAAAAAGATTAATTTCACATATGTACCTAAACTTATCAAGTTGTATTACACAGTTACCTTTGCCTACCCACAAGGTGCCGACCAAATTCAATTGGCCCAACCAAGTAAATACCTATTTGCTAGTTTGACGGTTATGATGCAATTTAAGTCAAACATTTATCACTCAGCTTAGAGAAGTATAATAAGGTGTGATCTCCTCCTATAATTCTCTCAGATTGTCGAAATTTTAGGTCTGCTCGTGATCGACGAGCATTACATAATTAAATTTAAACTTGTGATCGACTCGTCAAGTCATCGTATTATTCGTGAACGGGTCAAAAAGTTCAATTCGTTTTTGCTAGACTGTTTAGAGCTAGAAATTAAGTTTATTTGTTGATAGTTTTTAATTATTTGGTAATCCTTGTTTATATCTTTTGTACTTATTATTTTGTCGAGGAAAGTTTTTTTTAAACTAATAATGACGTAAGGTATGAATCACTTTTTCGGCACTATATGTGGAACATGTTGGTTGCAATTTGAATTCTGAGTACATAAAATAAAATAAAAAATCTTCAGAAATGAGTAGCAGAAACTTCATGCCGTACGTAGATGCAAAAGTAGGATACGCGACAACATATCAAGGTCCTATGTTAATTGTAAGTAATAACCTCCACTCCATAGGATAAGGACCACATCATTCAAGCAAAATAAATAAAAAAATAAATAACATAATATATCCAAAATCTGAATATAAGACTACATTCTCTTCTCTCTCTCTTATAAACTCTTACTCTACTGAAGTCTACATACGTATACAAAAAGAAATGTGATTAATCCTTTTTTAAATCGATTTGTCTAGAGTAAATCAGAGATAAATTTTACTATAATTCGAGAGCAAGACTTCAAAAGAGTAGATTGTATAATAAATGCGTACATTTTAAATGATTTAGGACCAACAGGATAAGATCTCGGTTTTGAGAGTTCTTGTCAACCTTTTTTCCTTTCTTGGAGTACATGTTTTTGTGCTATACTTCTTTGTTTATTTTAGGGTCTCTTGGTATTGGTTGAGGGAGTGTTTAGAAGATCGGACGTCTAATCGCACCCCGTGTATCTGCACGTATGCCCTGGTCGAGGTGAATTCATAATGAAATTCTCACCTCAAATGTACTTAAGTGCCCTACTCATACGGGTAAATTTTACTACGAACTGACATTTTATGTTTGCACCATTACCAACCGAAAGGAAAATTAGAGAAGTTCTAAAAACTTTTATAAAGTAGTAGTACTCCGTACCAATTAACGTAACTAGAGACAATAACAAGTTAGTTTAGTTTGCCGAATTAATTAAGTATGTGTCAATTTTCTTTAGTTTTTGGACTATAAGTATACTTTTGTTTTTTTGAAACGGGGACGGTAAGGACTATAAGTATACTTTGATGTGCCAAATCTAACTTAGTCAAATCAAATTCATGAGGGTCGACCAAGTCACACTTGTGTAAGTTTCGAAAACGTCAGAATTGCCATAAAATTGTGAACAGATCTTTACAATTTCCTAAAACTTTCTTCTTTGTTGTTTACTCCTATATCCTTTTCTTCTAGGCTTTGTCAATTTTGCTCACTTTTATTTCTCCTTAAATTGACATTTTACGTAATATTATAATGTTATGGTCTAAAAGGGCCCAAAACACACACAAATTTATTATACTATCCCAATTACGTGAAACCATTTTCATTCTGTCATGTTTCACCCTACCAAGAAACTATTCTGATTATTATAAATGGAAAAAAAAAGAGTAACGAGGACTCAACACCTTTAAACAATAGCGCGATAATATATTATACATCCGATAATTGGTAATTCAGCAATACCTTCAAAACTACGACAACTCCTTACTTCTATCCATGGTACTCTACTCTACCTAAATTGAACTTTTTTTTTTTTAATTTTCTTTGAAGGAAACTAAATTAAACTGAGTTATTGGATATATCTGCACCGTACTGAATTTTTTGTATTTTAAAAAACAATTAAGTAAAACCGTACTGAACTAAGTTTATTAAATTGAACCGAATATATTGTTCTATCATAAAGAGATGATTATCTTTCTCTCTGTCATGGGTTCGAGCCCGTGGAGTTTATCCAGTGTACACCCGAATTATAGCATCTTTAGATTCCCCATTTTATTAAAAAAAAAAAAAAAAAGCGCGCCTTAAAGTAATATTTTCTCTATGGGTTTTTCTAATATTGAATAATTTATACTTTTATGATTAAAAAAACAAGCTTCAAATAAATAATGTAATAGTTTTAAGGGCAATTTACATATGGACCCCCTCTTATGCGACGTAATTACGATTTTTCCCCTGTTATGCAAAGATTTACATATCTTCCCTCCTTATACACATTTAATTACACATAGGCCCACGACCTTGACTTTCGCCGCTCTTAATCCAGGAAATGTCTAATTTGCCCCCACTGAAATATTTGATTCTTGGATGAGCCAAACAACACAAATACTAAAAAAAAAAAAAAAAAAGAAATAAAAAAAAGTTAACAGCTCCGGTCAGGAGCTGCCGGAACTGTAGCTCCGGCAGCTCCCTGCCGGAGCTGTAAACAGCTCCGAAATCGGAGCTGAAACAGCTCCGAAATCGGAGCTGTAAAGCTCCGATTTGGGAGCTATTACATCTCCCAAATCGGAGCCTTACCAGCTCCGATCAGCTCCGATTTGGGAGCTGTAACAGCTCCGAAATCGAAGCTGTAAAGCTCGGAGCCTTACCAGCTCCGAAATGGGAGCTTTACAGCTCCGATTTGGGAGCTGTTACAGCTCCCAAATCGGAGTTGTAACAGCTCCGATTTGGGAGCTTTTTACAGCTCCCAAATCGGAGCCTTACCAGCTCCGATCAGCTCCGATTTGGGAGCTGTAACAGCTCCGAAATCGGAGCTGTAAAGCTCGGAGCCTTACCAGCTCCGAAATGGGAGCTTTACAGCTCCCAAATCGGAGCTGTAACAACTCCGATTTGGGAGCTTTTTACAGCTCCCAAATCGGAGCCTTACCAGCTCCGATCAGCTCCGATTTGGGAGCTGTAAAGCTCGGAGCCTTACCAGGCTTTACAGCTCCCAAATCGGAGCTTTACAGCTCCGATTTTGGGGCTTTTTACAGCTCCCAAATCGGAGCTTAAAGCTCCGATTGGGAGCTGATTGGCCGGAATTGTAGCAGTTATGAGAAAATAATAAAAGGGAAAAGGCTTAAAATGGCTAAAATTACTAAGGCCGTGTTTGGGAAGAGAAAGAGCAACAGTGGGAAATAAGCTGGTCAACCCAAACTGCTTATTTTGGGTCTGAATGTAAATGTTTGCATAATAGGGAAAGAAATAGGAAGACGTCGCATAAGAGGGGGTCCAGACGTAAAATTCCCTAGTTTTAAAAGTCAGTCACCCCCTTTACAAGTCCGCAAAGTCCTCTCCTCATCGACATTTCCTATGCCCTGCCCAACCAAACCAAATTCGTACACCATCCTCTCTTTTCTCCCATCCGTTGCGTACGTACAACCAGTACACATTACTCTTCTTTCGCATAGTATTAATTAATTAATTATTAAATTTAATAACAAAAATCCACCCCAATTTAGCTGAAAGGTACAAACGAATAAACAGGATTAATTAACTGATTAAATTAATGAAAAATAATAAATACCTTCCCGCGAGGCGACACCCACCAGAACAAAATTATTGTACCTGCCAAGTACGCCCCCTCGTACCTCCCATTTACCTTTCCCTCTTTCCCCTCGCTATATTTATACCACACCCCCCTTCACTCTCCAGAACAACCATCCCCACTTTCTCTCACTACAATACTATACTAGAAGTACTCACTTTCTCTCTCTAAAAAAACAACAACACAAATCATCATGAAGAGTCTCATCAGAAAGCTCTCCAAAGTGGCTGACTCTTCACAGTACAGTTTACTGAGGTCCGGCTCTCGGAGATCGGTAAGCCGGCGGAAGTGCAGGGGCGGGGTGCCGGAGGGGCACCTGCCGGTGTACGTGGGGGAGGAGATGGAGAGGTTCGTGGTGAGCGCGGAGCTGCTGAATCACCCGATATTCGTGAAATTGCTGAACAAGTCGGCTCAGGAGTACGGGTATGAACAGAAGGGGGTTTTGCGGATCCCGTGCCACGTGTTGATGTTTGAGCGCGTGCTGGAGGCGGTGAGGATTGGAGTGGAGGCGCGTGATTTGCAAGAGCTGCTTAATTCCTTGTCGGATGAGTTGTAATGGAGGGTGTCTTGTTGGTTCAAGTAATTTGATTAATTAGGTAGTGTTGGTCAGATTTTTTTTCTTTCTTTTTGTCTTTTTTTTTGTTGGTACCGTTTGGTTTTTGACTCTGTCTCTCTTGTAAATAATAGCTTTGGGTCTCTATGTCGTTAGGAACAAAGTGGAGGAGGTTTGAGCAAAAATTAAGGCTACTTTTTTACCTGATTATATGTAGAAAAGATGATTACTATGAGGATGGATTCTATTGGACTTGCTTATCATCTCTAGTAGTGAATTCTGAGCTTCTTTTTTCACTCTTTTTAACAAATTTCTATATACGAGTGTATTTTAAACTCACTTTTGCAATAGGTATTCAATGGACTGAAACTAGAACTAGGCTATGATATCTTCGCCCGAATAAAACTGCTGAATTGATCTAAATTGAACGGATAGAAATAATATAGAAAACATGTCAAATTTGAACGGATCTAATTGAAATGTTCATCAAGATCAAAATACCTGATGATAGATGATCTTATTAGTAATCATCAGTTCCAATCAAACTTTTACCTTTGTTTTGAAGTCGGGGATAGCTAGGAAGAGTAGTTTTTTAGTCCCTTTTATTTTTATTAGTAAAGCAAGACAACATTTCAGTTTGAATCATATGCATAAATTGGTTAGTGTGAAAGAAGGAAATAAGTTTGAAATTGTGAAAGCATATTCTGTTATACCAGATCACACCGATTCGATTTTAACACAAATAAATAACAAAACTGGAATGTGTATTGCCAAATAAAGTGTGTCGTGTAAAAGTTTATGGGCGCCTAAATTTGTGCCTGATATGATCAAAATAAATCTGTTATCTGAAAAATCGTGCCTGATATGGAGCTACTTGGTCATTTAATTTGATAAACTACATTAAGACTCCAACCTTATTGTTAATGTAATCTGCAACCTTATTGATAGAACAGGGGACAATTATTACATAAATAGTTACGTTAAATCTAATTTTCTTAATTTATGACGGGAATATAGTACACGAGATCTGTACGGCTGATAAGGGAGAGGGAAAGGGGTAAAACCGTAAAAAGACACTAGAAACGAGAAAAGGGATGCTGAGCTAAATAAAGCAGTTAATGGGGCAAATAAGCGTGATATGCGCTTGGCGCTTTGCGGCTACTGGGATACAAGTCGTTTCGGGACAATTTCTGTGGGTCTCTGGGGGTAGATCTGTAATTTAGGGGAACCGTTCAGGGTTAGATTTGTACGGCTATGCTGATATGTATATCCTTGTGTACGGAAGGACTACGGACTTGTACTTATCTACTCCATTTTGTGCAGAACGGAAACTTTCTTGTTACATACGAAAATCTAAACCCAACGCAGAATAAAAGTGATAATTTCCCTCAAATCATGACCGGATCGAAGATTTTGAGGACGAAATTTTGAATTATCTCCATTTAAAAAGTATACCTTGTACTTGAGGTCTTCTTTATAATTTTTAATAACTAATTAGAGATCAAATGAAGTTTTTAAAAAAAACGAACAATGTCAAATGGGAACCATATTCGGAGTGCGTCCCACTGATCCACCTTGATTCCGCCCTCCATTGAATTATTGACCTCATGCCAATAATTAACCGTGTGATACTAATTTCACCAGTGTTAACCACATAAACAATGTGGGATGCTAGGCATCACATTTTACCTCACTACCATTCATAGATGCTCGACGTACTCCTTAGTTTTCTGTTTATAAATTATGAGTGTCCAGGACCCACAAGTTAGATACTTATAGTCGAGCTCATATCGCTGGTCTCTTATGAGTTAATGCCACAATTTTACGTACATGATGATATCACACTTATTGGTATTGTATATTGTACACTAAGAATGGATCCCAAAATCACATTGCAGCATATTCGATCTATTCTATCAATGTGCTATCTATGCGGTGGGTAATTACGATCGATGATGTGCAACAATTAATAATGGAAGAATTAGGTATCAGCTATGAAGAAGGTACCAATAAAGGTGAGATAAGCATTATCTTTGCATAAGCATAGATATCGATCAAGGCATTGAATCGCCATAACACATTTTAACTGATTTTATTAACTGCTCTTGTATTGTCACATTTTTTGTCAAAAGACAAAGAACAAAAGAAATAAAAAAATTACTATAATAAAGGACGGGCGTTGTTTTCTTCACGGTTGAAATATCCCGTCTAAGCTATAATAAAGGACGGGCGTTGCTTTCTTCACGGTTGAAATATCCCGTCTAAGCTATACATGTAGTGGTAGTACAAGTTTGAATTTGAGACAAGACCACATAGCTTGATTTAGATATTGCAATTACCAAAAATAATTTTACCATAAAATGGAAGTGCCACATTAATTACATACATTAGCCTAGCTCCGTTTTATTCGTCTGAACTGAAATGAATAGAACTGAACTTATCCGAACTAAATTGAACGGAGCTAAACTTAATTTAACGGATTTGAATTGATCTGAATTGAATTTAATTTTAGTATAAAATACTATTAAGCGAATTTGAACTGAACTTAATAAATCTGAATTGATTTGAACTGAATTTAATACATTTGAATTGATTTTAATTGAATTTAAAATAATTAATTTTCACCGATAACATACCGTAATTGCACATGTAAACATTACCTTGGAAATCTCATGCTTTGTTGGTTGAGGCATGGATTATGGATCCATTTTTCCTTGGCATGCTAAATAATTTTTCATCAATGTAACATTTTTCACCATCTCGAACTTGAAATCTTTTTATTTCAATGGGCACTATGATATTTTTTAAAGAAGTAAAATTTATTATTAAACATAAAATAAAAGAAATGCTCGGAACATATATATCATAGTCCAAACCGGAACATACTTCTAGGTAACCACTATGATAATTTCTCATATAACGTGCGACACATGTGTTTTTTTGTGAGAAAATGATCAATAGTGTCCGTCACTTAAAAATCAATATTTGTTAGATTTTTTCACATTGATGATGGAAGTTGAATTTATGCATGGTTGTTAAGTAGTTAGCATTAGATGCAAGTAATTTTAGGTAGGGTATTTATTAAGACTCCAGCGATTATTTTGGGGAGAATTTACAATTTGCAGCAGTCTAGAGTGGACTGAAGTGGAGTGTGATGTTGCATGTGACATTATGTGTCACTAGTGGTTACAAAACTCCCTGATTGCCCCCACATAGTAGTATATAAAACTTCCTTAATGATTGCAATTTGCAGTTAACCCACTCACTAATTATAATTATCATCATATTATCATTAATTGAAATAAAGAATTATTGTCTCTAAATTCTAAATGGGGCAAAACATATATGCATTAATTTATCCAGAGATTCAGCAAGATCAGGTGTGATATCACTGAGAAGATAAATAATACTAGTAGTCGATTAGCTGCAATAAAGAAAGCTAACGTCGATTGATTAGGCGTGAAACTTAAGATTTTAGCATATAAAAAGCATATGGTACTACGTATCCCGTAAAATTTGACCGTTATAAGTTCATTTCCCTTGAGTTTGCTTAGGTCAATTTTGACTACAACGTGAATCTAACACTTTTAAGTTGATTTAGACCCAACTCAGTGGATGTAGACCATGTTAATAACTTACATAGTGATCTACTACTGCCAAATGGCCTTAGAAGCTAGTTCTCGGAGTTAAGTAATACTCCTACGTAGTATCATACTCCGTATAAGATATTTGTTGAGTTTCAATGTTTAATTTTTAACAGTTAATTCATAATTAATTACTCTAGCTAAGCCTCTCCAAGTTGTATATATTAGTCTTCTTTCAAGTTCCAGAACAATTTTCGCCGCCCAAATATCTGGACAACATGGCTGACGAAATGGCTAAACTAATCGTATATATGTGAGGTCAAGCAGAGATTTACTTGCTCATTAACTTATACATAATTATGCTTCGATTTCCCAAGTAATTTTATTTCAGAAACGGGAAAGGTTCTCCGTTCTCCATACCAGTACGAAAAGGATAAAGATGTAGAAGAGTCCGAATGGTGTCTCCAACAACTGAACTAAATTTTGGAACATCTCTATCTATCCAGGAGTTGTGTATTAATGACTTTATTTGTTCCTTTAAAACACCTGAAATGTAAGAAACAACATGTTCATAGTAACATGCATGAGTACGTACAATTCTCCCCATGATGAAGAGAATGGACGGACATGTGACATTTGTTAGTATTTATGATACGATTCACATGGATGTTCGGAACGTAATACATTTGATTAACGCTTGTTTTCTATCAATACTGGATTTCATTTGACATCTATATATCTAAATTTTTATTAATAAATTAAAGCATAAAAAATGCTATGAAAAATTACACGTACGAAAGGCACATTCTCAACCAAAGTTCGGGATACAAAGCAAATGTGGTTTTTAACACAGATTCCAGTCTCTCCCTGATGATGGGCAAAATGATATGAACAACATATATACGTTTGTGATAGTTTATGCACATGTAAGTGATTTTAGCCTTAAAACATCGATCTGGTTGTGGTCCTAACCAATAAACCATAGTATAGACGAATTAAAAAGTAATCCAAGTGTTACTCTATACCACGTTTGTGTCATGTGTTCATTTGCAACTCATGTGGTGGTAGCTAGAGAATAACATGGCTCATGGCTGCCGTTAATTGTTGGGCACTATTTACGGCTTTATCCGCTCCTTATAAGCTGAATAATTGTGTGTATCACTGTATGTGATTATATCATCAGAGTCTTCAGACTGTATTTCTTGAAAGTCGATTAGATTTTATTTCTCAAATGAAGAGGCAAATGATCACTTTTAAAATCACATATATATGACTGGCCTGGACGCCTGGTGACAAGTGAACTCATTATAACGACGACGTATTAGTTTAAGTGAGATTCCATGGTCCGATATAAGTTAGATATTAGTTGGATACAAATATTTTTCACTTAATAATACATTTATTGTTCTGCTTACACATGGAATTTGAACGTGTGACAAGAAATATATCACTTCTCTGTTTTAACAAATATGACAGGGGTATGGATATATTTGAAGTTATAAGGTGGTTTGGGATTAGTAGAAGTAAGAGTGGGGTAGGTTAGATTTGCCGTTTCAAATTTAAAAAAAAAAACCAATATGCCAGGGTGACCTCATTTTTTTTTCAAATATGATGAATTTTCTCTTTTGTTTTTGTTATTTGATTTGGTAAATGGAATTGTTATGGTCGTTTTTTAAATTTCTTGCCAACGGATACCATCAATAACTCAACTAGTACGATTAAGTTGGCTTTTAAGTTCTTGAGGGATTGACGAACGTTCTTTTAAAAAGTTTTGCCAAGTGAAAATATTGATGGTATTTATGGGCTATTCTAAACTCAGGCAGGCCTCACCTTACTGACAACTCGCCTATAAATTAATTTAATTTATTTTTCAATTATCTTGTAATGCAGAATAAAATGACTATAGTACAATTAACTAAATTAAATTGAAAATATACAAAACACCTAATGACCAAATTACTCAAATAAATTAATAAGAAAAAATATATTCAACTAAATAGCACCTTCATTGAATTGTTCGAGACCATAGTATAAATTAATTTTCTGATCATTTATATTTACTAAAATAAATAAAATTTCATTTGAGGATAAAATTGACAGTTTAGTTTTTAGAAAACTTTCTTAATTGTCGGATTTTAATTCAGTTAAAAAAATTATTTTAATTATATTTATCAAATAATATTTTATTAAGTCTATAGGGCGATGAGTTGATGATTTGGGGGGATAAGGCGATCGCCTTGACGCCGTTTGGACAATCTAGTGAAGTGAATATATCTATTAGATCAAAAACTTAACAGTATCGAATGATTTGTCTGTTGTCAAGTAGGGTGCAAGGCTTAATATGTTCTTTTTTGCTGTATTAAAAAAAACATGGAGGGGCAATTCCAAAACGACGAATTCAAAGTTAACCAAACAGAAAGAAAACAAGTGGATCATTTGAATTTGGACTCGTGTCTTACAACGCGGCCCAATAAACTCTGATCGGCCTCATAATCTCAAGACAGGACTACAAGTTTAAATTCCGTGGACTAAAACTTGGCCCAATAAACTTCTATATAGTTACTGCATTACAAGTTCAGGCCGGGCGGAATTCGCTGACAAGATCCGATCCCGTGTTTGTTAACATGTTATATTTAAATGCAGGGATGGATCATGATTTCATCCCTTCATTCTTCATTCATGCCCAACATCATAGACCCAACCGAAACGAACAGTAGACCATAAACCGAACTGAAATCAAACCGAACTGATGGTTATAGATTTTACCGAAACCGTTGGTTCAAACTTTTGAACCGAAACAGCCAAGTACGGTTCATAATTTTCATGAACCAATGAACCGAGGTTAACCGTGTGATTCATGAATCAAACCGAAACTGTCTCTTCGTGAATCAAATGAACAGACGGTTTATTGTGCAACAACAATTCTTTTCAAAATAAGTAAATAGCCCATAAAATGCTATGTACAAAAAATTAATAAATAATTGGGCCATTGGGGTGTGTCGAAGATACTTGAATCACCCGCCTTAGTCCGACTTGAGGTTATTATTTTAAATATTATTGTTAATAATAATAATAAAAAATATATTATTTTTTATTTTTCATTTTTATATGGTTCAAACCGTGCGGTTCATTGAACCGTGAACTGCCGATTGAGAAACCGCAACCGATGATTATGGTTTCGATTACGGTTCATAGGTTTTCATAGCCGAGTGGGAAGGGTGCTGGAGCAAGGAAAGGTTGGGTGTTCGAACTCTAACGAGGCATAAAGTGGTTTAGGTTTTGGAGTTATAGCTTGGTTAAAGAGTAGTATAGGAGGAGTAGAGTAGGTTAGATAGACCGTTTAAATATTAACGGAACTGAACCGGGAGTTCACAAACCGAGAACCGCCGGTTCAGCGAACAGATCAGGTCTACAACTTCAGTAAACATGGAATGACCGAACATTAAATAAATCATCCTCTTGGGGTCATGTATTCTTACTATAAGGGGTTTCCATATGGGGTACTGTGTTACCACTTCTTCACAACTACTAATTCTTGGCCCAATTCTTCGAATGATGTTCTCTTCAATACAATTCACATTTCCGCACAAGTTTTCACCGCCACCAAATTGCTTGTGGTGGGCTAAGGAAAAATGAGCTCTGATCTTTTTCTATTCTTGATATAGTTTGACAGTTTTATCCTAAATATCAGACTGGGAAGGTGTTTGAGACTAATACATAGAGTGATCTTAAAAAATAAATATTTTTAAACTCATTTTGATAAAATATTGTTCTGGAACTACTATTAAAAGGGCCGACCAATGATAAATAGGTTGCATAAGTGTTCTCTTGGATGTTTTCTGCCGTGCGAGTAGTACTTTTGGTCTTCGCCAAGGTGTATATGGTTTTAGTTGTCGGAAATTAAGGATCGTGAGTACTCCTTAAATCTCTTGACCATTCTGTGAGATGGAACAAGTTGTCCTTTGTTCGGAACCATTATTACAGTGCATTTTAAAAATGGTGGAGGTGGGCCAAAATGGTTTACACGTACGACATGCTTGAAAATTATTTCCCACGAATAAATTTATGGTTAAATATCATATGGTACCCTCTTGAAACCTCACTTTGCATCTACTGCTTTTTTAGTTCTAGAATTACATTTAGGTCCACGAGCCTGTTTTTTAGTTGACAAAAAAATAAGTCACTATTCATTTATGGAGAAAGAAATATGGCCTTAACTCTTTTTCTTTTTCTTTTTATTTTTCTTTTTCTCATCTTCTTCTTCATCTTTGGTACCGGAATAATTTCGGTACCGGCATCAGAGCTGTACGATTTTGGGGTTGTATACAGCTCCGATTTGGAGTTGTTAATAGCTCAGGTTTGGAGTTGTTACATCTCCAAACCGGAGCTGTTTGCAGCTCCGATTTGGAGCTGTAGCAGCTCCAAATTGGAGTTGTTACTGTTTTTTTTTTCTTTTTTTTTTAAGTTTTTAATAATTTAGGACTTATATCGAAATATAATTTTTTGTAGGGTTTGTTTTAAATAACTTTTTAGACCATTTTGAGATATTGTAAAATTATGTATGTTCGCTTTAAATAAATAGTGTTAATTTTGTAAAAATGAAAATATTTGGGTTAAAATGTAATAGACAAAAGTTCACATTGTTTGGTCAACAAAAACATCTGGTGATTGATCAAGGGTAAAAAAGTACTTTCAATGAATACGTTCGCGAAAAGTTAAGTTCGTTCCGGATATAATCTATATCATCTAATATGGGTAATTGATGCAAACTTTGGACTCAGGGACCCTAAATTTCTTTTGCCTAGGCTATAACCTCAATATAATGGGCTAGCTAGGCAAATATAGTTTCTACTATGATCTAGCCTTAAAATATCTTGGTGGAAGGTTTTGTATGCTGTTCGGCGGGTAAAACTCGGTACTCCAATTTAGGCCTTGTCCAATTTAACCTTAAATGTCAAGGTGACTTGGTTTACATCGTTTGTGACTTGTGTGGCAACTCATAACTTGTTTTTAAATTTCTCGTCTTATAACACAAAATAGAATGTGTTGGACTTAAATACTTTTTTTTTTTTGGTTTTGTCCCTTGCTATTTTATTTTAGACTTAGACCACTTCTTATGAAGGCTACAAACGGAACCAAGTAGCCTCCAATGAAGGATATAAAGCGATAATGGACTACTAATTAGTAGACCTTATATATTTAATTCCCAAATATAAGACTCAGAGCATTTCTTATTGAGGCTTTTTTGGTGCCTAATAGAGGTTTAAATCCCCAATTAAGTGTAAAAATGTCTCCAATGGGACTATAAAGAGTCTACTAATTAGTAGCTCATGAAAATGAGCTGCTAATTAGTAGCCCAATTCGACCCACAAGGAAAAAACAACTAGATTAGAAGGATTAATGTGGGTTTCCCAAATAAAAAAGCTCAAATTAAGCCCCCAAACCATTGGAGACTTCATTTGGAAGAGGATTTTTTTGGACTTATATGTTAAAAACCCCTAATTAAGCCTCAACCATACGGAATGCTCTCATAAACAAAAATTTCAATTAATATGAAATAATATGTGACATATGAAGTAATTTGTGACATATGATACCACAAAAAAGTCCGAAATAAATCCAAATCATTAGAAGCCCCCTAATCGGCTCCTCCACCCATAAGGAGTGATCTTATACCATTGTAGTTTGTATTTTGCATTTTCAATAAAATCTTACATCTCAAAAATAAATAAACAAAGTAGACTCCAAAGTCCAAACAATCCCCCATCACAGGGGAGTATATACGCATTATTTAAGATTAAAAAAAAAAAAAAAAAAGTAATCCCTATCACCATTATGGCATCATGTACTATTTATTTCCTGTGCATTTATTAAACTGAATTGACCTCTGTACGTACCGTCGATCTTAAATGTCAAATATAGTAGCAGAAATTAATTGCTAGGTATAGCTAGCCACTTGAGTTTTCTTGAGAGCTACTTAGAAAATTTCTGAACAAATCTTTATACAAATCCAACAAGAAAGAGAGCATATTGAAGCAGGAAAACATTAACTCACCGAATTAAATTTGGATTGTATAAATATTGAATTGAAGTGTTGTTAGAAAGTAGGTGTGCATATTCAAAGATGGCAGGAGAAAAATCAATAAATCACATTTATTATTTGTTAGGTGTATAAGTAAATGGAATGGTTGTATTGTATGCAATCGGCCTCATGAAGCATTCAAAACACCTTTGAACGCAAAATATATTTATTGATGCATTCATGTTCAACTATCACTCATTTATAACACCCACAAGAGTTTGGTCCGTATGTGATCGGATTTTCTCATATGTCACACTCATATATAGAGAGTTGAGGGCGGTTACATATGAGTTTGATCAAAGTTTGACAATAGTATATATGGAGGTCGAGTTAAAAGGATGCGTAAGCTTTTGAAAAAGTAGTAATAGTAGTAGTAAAAGTCGAAACAGATTGACTAGAGAATAATAGAAAATTTGAAAGATATATATATGGATATGGAGAACAACTTAACCTAGAATAAATAGAGAGGTTGTACGAAAGTGTTCTGGATCGATCCATGTAAACTGAAGACGTTGTATAGAATCCTTGGTAGCTGAAAATACTAACTAAAAAATTATATAAATTAACTAACTAAGAAATTATATAAATTTTGTAGAATTTCGAACAGTCTAGCTAAGCAAACTTCACATTCGAGGGAAAAAAGCTCCCCAATCAACCACTCTTAAAAACTAATACTCATAAGTCTCAATCAATTATTTATGTTTGTTAACCCCCCCTCCAAATTTTGCAAAAACAAATTTATTGGTAATTTTACGATATTTCAAGTCCCCTCCCCCTCACCCCAATTCCAGGGTCCGTCCCCGACCATAGAGACTTGATTTCTTGTGTGTGTGTGTTTGTGTGGGATAACAATTTCGTTCTTCAGCTGATATGGTAATTCCAATAGTGTGAAGTGCACTTGGGTGAAAATACTAACTCAAAATTTATATTTTCGTAGAATTTCATACGGTCTAGCTAAGCAAACTTCACAACCGAGGGAGAAAAGCTCTCCAATCAACCGCTCTTAGAAACAAAATTCTATAGGTAATTTTTACGATTTTTCAAATCACCCCCCCTCCCACCCCAATTCTTGGGTCCTCCCCAACCGTAGAGAATTGATTTCTTGATTTGTAGAGACTTAATTAATTTGTAACAAGTATATATATACCTTTGGATGTCCGTATTGATAGTCTAGCCAACAGTTAGGGCTAGAACCCAAATCCTTCACTATACGAATATTCCCCACCAAGCAAAAAAATCAGTGGAAAAATGATATTATTGGAAAGAAAATTGAACTAGCACATTTGAAATTCTGTCTTCAATGTTACTATTAGAATTGAGTCATCTTCCCCTTAAAAGGTCTTGTAAGGAGAGAAGGTTATCCAATCTTATATGTTGATTTCGGGTCCTACTCTCAAGCGATGTGAAATATGATGGGGTTTAACACGCCCCCTCACTTGTAGACCGGTATGAACATCGGCTCTACAACGTGGATGAATGTATCCCGGAATATATATCGACCTCAAACCCAACATGGATAATAAATGACCATTATCGATTTGAGCTTGTTCTGATACCATATTAGAATTGACCCATCATTTTATCACTCTTAAAAGGCTTTGTAAGGGAGGAAAGATATTCAATTTTATATGTTGATTTCATTTATAGTTTCAAGTGATGTGGGATGATGTTTAAGAGTTGGTGTCAATAAACTCTTGGAGGGTAACTGCTTTAATTGGGTCGAAGAGAATTGGATGAGTCTATATCTGTTGTAAACTTAACATTGTTAATTTCTAACTGAAACGGCATAACCATTAACCAATTGTAAACTCTAGCTAGTTCCGAACAAGAATTGGATGAACCTATATCTTGCTTACTGCTTAGAATGAGAGAAACACCAAAGTGATTGCATTCATGGCAAAATTTGCTCGATACGTACTAATTAAGCCGCTATTATATACCAATTTATTGGTTTAAATATTAGTTATAAACCTGATCCTAAATTTACAAAAAAGAAAAAAACCATCATCATTTCCATTAATGATAACCCAACTTTCAAATAGACATATTAAGATCGATTCTAGGCTTCTTCGCAGACACGGGAAGCGGCACTTCATTGTTGCATCGGGGGCACTTCGGGTTGCTGGTCGACACAAGCACGTAAAGCAGACAGCAGGGGCATCCGGCAGCATAAGAAACCGATGATGATCTCACTTCCTGGTCGAAGTCACTGTCTTTAACTGAAGAGGAAGAATTTGACCGCGGCGAAGATGTCTTGTTGGACATTGAAGACATCGAACGTTTCCTCATGGTTTCCTTCTCGGCTCTCTCCAGTGCCGACTTTACTTTGTCCAGAGTGCATACACTGTAGTAATTGGACGACGAAGGTGAGGCAGACGAAGATGAGACGAGCTTCAAGTCTAGGTTAGTGTCGTTGAAGAGGTTCAGCATTTGCTTCGACGTTGGAGGGAAGTTGAGGTCCTGGAACTTCATCGTGGCTTTGTTTTCGGAGGTTGAAGAGGAAGAGTTTGTGGAATTGCACCTCTGGAGAAACACTTTACCAGACTGCATATCAATGTAGTAAGAAGCCAAATCAGTATATGAACATAACATAGAACATAGTACAGTTAACATAAAAGCAATTTGTATTTATCGATCATAACATGAGACATGAGATAAGACACATATTCCTTCACAGTGTCATTCCCTTATGTTGCAAGAAATGCAAGTTAATGCTTGACCCCTGAATTTTCAAAATTGCATAGGACCCTCATGAGTTCTCAAAATTGCACAAGATCCCGGGAGGCGGTTTTGTAAAAATTAAAAAACTCGAGGAGTGTATGCAGTTTATATAAACTCTGTTTTATTCGTCTGAAATACAATTCATTTCGGTTAAGTTCTTATTTACTTAATTGTATTTTATATTACAAATAAATTTAATTCATTTCATTTTAAATCAGTTAATTCAGTTCTACTTAGATCGCCAGGAGAATATAGACTTACTGCATAATACATTATGAGTAAAGGAAGTTGATAACGTACTAATAAAGTAGTACTACTATGACTAGTTTAAAAGTAAAGATAGTTCATTGGATTTGAATTTCAAAGAGATGATTTGTCAACTTGTTTAGCAATTATTAGCATCATTGACTTGTTATTTAAAAAATAAATGAATTAAACAATGAAATTGATTATACTTGTAATTAGTGTAGAGTAGTTTAGGTTTGAAAAATGTAAGAGACGTGTTTAATGCATGATAAGGCTATAACATTTACATTTAATATGGCATTGATTGAAGGATTAGAAGTAGCCATGAAATGGATACGCATTTAATCCTAAGCCCTACAATCATGGCAACAAAAGCTCCATTCTCCTAAAAGTCCTAATCATACATTAATAATGTATTTTTTTTTTTTTCTTAAGGGTACCATACAATCAATTATTAGTACTACAAAGTCCATTGATTTTGATACATAAAACACACAAAGAACAAACATATTTCTACAAATTCAAATGAACTAGACGCATGCATGTATTGAATTAGTCTCTCGTAAGCCCTTAAAACTGGACTAAATTAATTGGCCAACAAAAACAGGGCCAGGATTATACCCAATGATCACCCAATATGTGTTTCAAAGAGAGCCAAACTACACGTTTACTGAATTTGAAGCTGTCACGCTTGTTACTGAATAATTGGTTGACATACTATTACGTCAACCCGAATTTACCCGTGTAAACTCAAAAATATTGGACGAGGTCCCAACTTATTGAAAGAAAAATTTAAAATTTTCAAAATTTTGTCTCAAAATAAAAATAACATGGAATTTTGAAATTCTAAGCTGGTCCTCAATTCTTGATCATATAGCGATCAGGGGCGGAACCTGAGCAGTACAGTTTTATTGAATGTAATATTTTTTATAATTCAAAATTTCCCACGTACACTTCGGACATAATTCCATTCCTGGGTCCGACGATGATAGCATACATATATAACAACAAGAAATCAAAACTTTGTAAAGGAAAATGCAAGACTACCTTCAAATCGAGGCGTTTTTCCCAGCCAGAAGGTACCTGCAGGTCCAGGTCCAACTCTTGTGTGTCATGGCTACTAGACCCACCCAGCAAGTCCCGGGTAATTGGGGCCTTAGGCTTACCGGTCTCATTCGAATCACCACTGTTCAATACTCTCATCAGATAACTCACTTCAGCAGCCATGATCAATAATAATAACCAGCAAATTATAAGTTTGTTGAATGTTCTGTTTATGCAGCTGAGTGATAGTGAATGAATAGTTGAAGAAGGAGAAGAGTTGATGAGAGTTTATATTGAATTGAAGGGTTGCGGTAGTTGTTGTTGGTGTGTATTAATTCTCAAGGAAAAGAAGAGTAATGAGGTGAAATGAAGCAGTTGTTATATAGAGAAATAGAGAGATAGATAGATGAACAGGAAGAAGAAGATGATGATGATAAATGTTGGTGATGATGCAATTTGGTGCTTACTGGTGTGTATTAATTATGATTCTATTTAATGCGGTCTTGATTTTTTTTTTAATAATATGGGTGTAGCATCGGATATATATGGCAAACTTTCTTCTATTTCATCATCGACATTTAATGCCTGCATACATACATAGATACCATGGCGACATTTTTTCCTCAAAAAGGAAATTTAATTACATTATTAACTCTGTTTTTTACATTAAAACCGGACTCGAGATGGAGACTTGGGGAATTTTTACAAGTAATTTGTGTCTTTCTCTTACTCAATAAGGGAAATGGGTGGTTGAACCATACCCAATTTAAAGGAATGGGTTAATGCCACATCTACCTAGTTCAATTGGTCTAACCAACTAATTCGATTTGTTTTAAACGGCATTTGGTGAATTTGTATTGGTTAGGTTTTCTTAATGGAATTAGGGGAATTTGTGTTAATTCAATTCTTCTGGTTAATTAGGGTGCGGCGAGGAGGTAGGAGTAGCCGAGAGACTTTGATGGGATTGAAATTGAGTTTGAAATTATCCAAACGTGGAGAAGCGTGACGCCCCTTGTTGAGTATACAACTATACAAGTACTAGTGTCTCAGTTGCACCACCTGCATGCCAAGATTGATGATGAGATCGAAGATTAATGGTGATGAGGCAGATGTTGAGTGGTCAATTGGAATTAGTCCACATTGTATATAAGAAGTGCATAATTCGAGCCTCAACATCCTAATTTTTATTTAATTTTTCCTCGAATAAAATATTTTTTTTTTTCAAAGCTAGAAGTAATATATATGCACATAAATTGCTCGCTGCAGATATATCATTGATATTCTTTGAAAATTTTGGAACGAAATATAGTTCTTCCATTCCATTGCGATAACGCGCTTTCAATCTCAGTACACAACAGATCATCAAAGAATCACAAACATCAAAATAGAACCTATACAACGATCTAAACAACCCAAAACTGTTTGTATCTTTCTATACACATGGGAAGCCTATAAACCTTTTACAAAAGCCCTGCAACTTTTTATCTTCATAGCATCTTTCAAACACACATGACACAACTTCTTTCAAATTGCATTCACACTTCTTTCTTTCTTTTGGAATATTCAAAAATTTCGTTCTATCCAAATACTGTAAATCAGCTTAGTGAAGCATGCTTTGAATAGTCTACTTTTGGCACTTTTTCCCTTGGTAAACCGGCAAGCAAATTCAACAACTTCATCCCATTCTATTGGTCTTTCACTTATTCCATACCACACAAGTAAACTGACCCACATTCTCTTAGTTTCATAGCAACAAATTAAAGAAAATGTGATTTAGGTCTTTTTGCCCTTGCTTGCAAAAACTGCAGATAGGGTCAATTGAGTGATCAAATCTTAGCATTCTATCCTTTGTAGCTAGTCTTTTTCTTAGTGCCAACCAGAGACAGAACCTTGATCTTGGCGTTGCTCTGTTGTTGAGAATAACTTCTTTCCATGGCACCTTTTCAACTGCAGTCCGGACAATATTATAAGCAAGACTAGCATCAAAACTGGACCCTTCCATTAGAGTATCCCAATGGCTTGAAGATATAACAAGCTATCGACATTTAAGAACTTTCTTCATTGTGAAAGAGGTATCAACAGGGATCATCATGCTTATCAATGGATTATTCTTATATAATATGCATGCAACCACTTCACCTAGAGTTTGTCATTTTTCTTGTGAATAGCCCAAAGAATTTTCAGGAATGCAACCTTATTGCTTGTTGGCATATGTTCAATACTAAGCCCACCTTCACTTTTTGGTCTGCAAATGTGTTCCCATGCAACATGATTCTTCTTACTAGCCCCCGAATCTCATGTCCACATGAATCTCCTACAAATACTTTTTATTGGTGCCATCACTTTTTTAGGAAATAGAAAGATTCTACTTCAATAGTATTGTTTATCAATTGCAAACGCCCACCATAGCTTAATAACCGAGAAGTCCAGTGGGTTATTTTTGCCATCATTTTCTCTAGAAGTGGTTGAAACTGGAGGATAGATAGTCTCTTGCCGTTCAGTGGTACACCCAAGTAAAAGAACGGCAACTGACCCTCTTGCAATTGGCTAATCTCCGGGATGCTTCTTTTAACGGCTGGTTACACTCCTACGAAATAGACTTCGCTTTTCCTCCTATTTGCCACCAAACCAGAAGTGCAACTGAATCTATCAAACATATATAGCAAAGCTTTTGTTCATTTCAAACCCCCTTCACAGAAAAAGAGTAGATCATCGATATCTGCGAAAACAAGGTGAGTTAATGCCTAACTGTGCACATATAGGGTAAAACCGGAACTGATCATTTTCTTTAAGTCCCTTCATAAGCCGCCCAAGATATTCCATGCAGATTACAAACAGAAAAGGAGATATGAGATCTCCTTGCCGGAGTCCTTTTCCCCCTTCAAAGGTTATGTTAGTGTCCCATTTAAACAAATTTGGCAGGATACAGTCGTCAGCCCCTCCATTATCCATTGTACAAATAAAGTCGGGAATCCCATAGCACGAAGAAGTTGATTTACAAAGCTCCATGAATGTATTGAATCGTATGCTTTTTGAAGATCCATCTTAGGCATACATCGGCCTGAAATATGACTTATTCCATATCCTTTTATGATCTCTTGTGTGAAAAGCGTGTCGTCATGGTATAACGCCCCAGGACGAAAATTGTTCCTCTCCAATGAGATGATGCATAACCTTGCTGAATCTATTTGTCAATACCTTTGAAATAAAATTATAGATCACATTGCAACATGCTATGTGTCTATAATCCTTAATGGTATTAGCAGTTTGGCTCTTGGGTATCAAAGTTATGAGAGTTGCATTAATACTCTTCAATAATTTCCCTTGTAGAAAAGAAGTCATGTACAACCATTACAATCTCCGGTCCAATAATATTCCTGGATCGGAGCTCTTGTAAGAGCGTGCAGAAAAACCATTTGCCCCAGGTGCTTTCGTATCATCAATTGACTTTAGAGCATTAAGAACCTCATCAGTTGTTACCTCGGATACTAGTTCCAATCTCTGTTGATGTTCTAAGACAGGACCTGTATGAACTACTGCTAAATCGACTGCATGTGAAGTCACCGCAGAAGTGCCCAACAGATCTTTGTAAAACCTCATAACCTCGTTCTTTATATAAATTTCTTCAACCATCTTCGTTCCTTGATTATCATAGAGAACCGATTATTGATCCTCGCTTTGCCGGATCAATTTTTTTTTTTTTTTGTAGAGAACTGATATCCCAATATGATTCCTTGAAATGAGGCTGGCATGGAAGTACCTGATATTGATCCTCGCTTTGCGAGTTCAAAAAAAAAATCATAGAGAACTGATATCTCAGTATGATTCCTTGAAGTGAGGATGGCATGAAAGTACCTAATATTCTTTGAAATTGGTGAGGAACGAACTCCATGCGTGTGATGTCTGTTTGACTAGTCATGTTGAACGTTTGAGATTTGTTTCATTTCCCACACAAGATAAATATTATTCTCATCCTATCATTATTAATTGACGTTTTAGGATTTTTTTTTCTCCGAAATACTTGTCGTTTTAGACGCACAGCTGCACCCCTATATTGTATCTCTTTTTTATTCACATTTTTTTTTTTCAATTATGAAAAACCTTTCGTCTTCCTCCCTCCTTCTCTTAACCCTTTCCATATACAATGATACTAGTAAATTCTGGAGCTTGGTTCAAATTAATTGGAGGAGATTGGTCCAAATCAATTGGAGGAGGTTGGTTCGATCAATTTGTGAATCCATGTTGAAATTGCTTTATGATGTTAGAGCTCATAAACTGGAAGGACTGTGGAATATAACTCTAATCCTTCATAATGTTTTATTTCAAATTTGAATTCTTGACTCCAGATAATTGAGAGTGGTAACAAAAAAATTCATGGTGGTAAATTTAGAGAAGTTCATGGCGCTAAATATTTAGACAAATTAAGAGAGAGGTTGAAGAAGACGAAGAGGCGTGAGATAGTAATACCGAAATAATTTGTATTCTTTTATTAATCCCAAGTTCAAAGAGGCATGATTGCATAATCCTCTTTAGGCCTTCTTAATTTTTGTGATTTGATCCCAAATGACAATATATATGATAGGAGGGAGTACTTACCATGTCATGTGAGGGTTTGGGTTGAGTTTACATATATACCCTGATGTGATGCGGTGCAATTTGAGGAAACTGTTTTGCAGAAATTGGCAAATTCCAAGTTACAGCGGTGTTGCAAATAAAATTGCACAAATTAATTTTATTTATTTCTTGAATGAATTTAGGAGTACAATCTCTATCTAATCCTCTGATTTTAATCTTCAAAGTGGCGGACTTGAATGTTCAAAGTCTTCAGTTTCGGGGAATTGTCAATTCGAGGGCCTCACGGCTTTATCTCAAATCAAATCTTTGAATTTGATGACTTTGCGACAAACGATGACGAACTTCTTGAGCGATTTTATGGGTTTTTCACGAAGAACGCTTCAATGTTCGTCTTGGACTTTAGTGGATTTATGAATTTCAATTTTCTTTAGAGGAATCACGATCTTCACGTACGTTTATTCAAGGGATTTTGTGCTTATTCATGAATCAACTATGCTTTTTTACTTGAATTTGATGAAGAACTTCGAGAACTTCTTCAGTCTCTTGGGTTTTGATCTTCCTTCGTGGATTTTGTTCTTCCCAATAACGTTTCCCAAAGTGCGTTGTGGCTTCTTCTTGAATCACACGCTTGATTTCTTTAATCTCTTTGATGAACTTCTTTAATCTTCTCTTGAATCTCTAAACTTGATCTTGAGAGAATTCCTTGCTCTTGCTCTAGCTTTTCACTTGTGACTTGACTTGTTGTTTGAAGTGAATGAGGGCTCCTTTATTTATAGTGGAGGATAAGAACTCTTTCCATATTTAAGAGTGGAATGGAGCAATCCTATTGGTCCATCAATATATGATTTGTATTTGATTTAAATCACATATATTTACCAATATTTAAGATTTTGATTTATTCTTCCACATTTGGCATGTGAAATATTTATATTTAAATTTAAATATTAGAAAATAATCTAGCAACTTTGTTTTGGGATTAAATTTTGTAAAATTCCCAAAATTGCTAGATTATTGTATTTTTTCTTCTAATATATAATTTTAAATAGCATATTTAATTTAGACAAATTTTATTTGTCTACAAGCGAAAGTGTCCGTCTTTTAAGAATCCTTATCATTTTCCATGCAGAAACGGTGTTTTGAGTCAAAGCCATCGCTTTGCCATGATGTACGATGGATTTCAGCGATCCGAGGTCATATGAAGGGCTAAAACCGTGTTTTTGTAGTTTTTGAGATCTTTTTGCAATTTTCAATGGTTGCTAGATTTCATTATTAATTAGGTTTCCCTTTTCTTTTCGCACAAGTTTTGTTTTCAGTATTTATAGGTGCCGTTTGACAATGTTATCTCTAAGTTTTGATTGATTTATATAAATACGAGATTCCCTCACAAATATGTCAATATTCGATATTCTTAGGTAGAATCAACGAATTTTAATCTATCACGTAGCCGCTGCATCATAGCCTCCCTCCCCGTCCGACTAAGAATGTGGCGGAAGAGATTTTGTACAAATTTTAAAAAATTAATAGAATATAGTTAAGTAGTACAAGTGGGGTTAAGTTGTGGTAAAGAATGAATAAAAAATGTGAGTGAAATATTAGATAAGAATTGATAACATGCGGTTAGTGGAATAAAGAAATAATATAAACTGAACAAAAATGGATTGATGACACATTTCTAATGAAATGACCAAATTAGCAAAATAACATTATAAGCGGGAGAGAGAGTATATAATACTACTCACCTTGAAGTGCATATTAAATGTGGGAGAGGGTATATAATTAATCTACCCCTCTTAAATACCTGAGATCATCGGAGAGCTTGCTAGTTTATGCTAAGTTTTCTAAACTTATAACGAAAAGTATTCCGTTCCATTGGACTTGGCTAGAGTTTGTTAACTCGTCACTCACTTGACTCTTGGCCTCTTGCTTGAAATAGTGACGTCACCGGAGGGAAATGAGACCTTATAAAGGATCCAGTATTGACTGGCTTGGTTCAGTCCCTTGGGAAATTTTCTTTCTTAACTAGATCACACTGGATGAAGGAAGTAGTCAAGTATCGTTACGAATATAACATTCGTAACGGTTTTGCTGTTTGCATATGTTTTGCTTAGCTTTGGTTTGGGAGTTGGTGTGTATTTCTTATGCACTCGTTATATTTATATTTGTACTTTTTATTCTCATATTAATAATTTTACTGTTTAAAAAGAAAGAAAAAAAAAGGAGTAGCTATATTCAAATACTAATAATACATGCAAGTCAGATCCTGTATTTTTGAATGGTCGCGCCCGGATCGTATTTTTCAGAATACAAACTCAACATTAAACCATTACAGTGTTTAATGAGTGCGAGACTTCGAGTTATGAGCCATACATATGTTTGGACGGGTGGAGTTTAATTATACTTGGGACGGTAAGATTCTAATTTGTTATTTTGAAAAACAAAATGAAATATTTAAAGCAGAATATAAATAGAAAAAGGTTTGATGTTTAAAAATGAAAATTGTAGCTATATCTTCCTAGGAGGTGCAATGAATGGGAACATGGGTTAACATTAAAATTGGGCTTGAATGTTAATGAGGATGAGCTTGCATTGTGAAACTGTGAGTCATGGGATAGTTATGCACATAACGTTCAAGGGGAAGAGGCGAGGCTTTTATTAGTCAACTACAATGAAACTAATTAAATTTTCTTCACAATCACTAAGAGAAACATCAAAGTCCTTAAATGGCATTAATTGCAAATGAAGAAGAAGAAGCTTCCTACTAATTTGAATGAAAAATTATGAATGTACTTTCACATTTGGCAATTAGAGAAGATGGGCCCTAATGTCTTGGTAGTGGATGGAGTTCTTGGTTTGGGCGTTTTTCATTTTGTGCATTTCTGATGCACTGTTCCGTGTTGTATATGTAAGGTTCTCTTTTTTATTTTTAATAAATTTGCTGATTAAAAAAAAAAATAGAGAAGATGGGCCCTAATGTCTTGGTCATGAGGTTGATATGCGCAAATATGACGGTACTCATTTAAAAAAAATTACATTTTTTTTTCCATTTCTTTAGATTGTTTACATTTTTTTTTTTTAACAAACTTTTATCTCATAACTTTATTGTGGGTCATGCCAATAAATCAAACAACAAACTCATTATACAAACCTCATAAAGACGTTTTGATGGGATTTCTATCCGCCCGGGGCCGTCGAAGTCATATATTACGTGGGCCAACAGTGGAAAAACATTTAGAATATGCCAATATTTATGGTTTACAGAAGATCCCTCAGAGATAAGGCAAGTAGATTTTGCTTAGTTATTACAGTTATTTTCTGTTTGCAGTTATAGTTACCTAAGTATGTTACCTATTGATTACTATTTATATGTCTAAGGGCATGACTCATTATTTACTCTTTGATAAAATAAACAAATATCTTCCCAAAAGTCTTGTCTTTTTTTCATTCATCATTGATGGCGCCGTTCTACCGTTTTTCTGATGTTTTATCTTCTTCTATCATTGTTCGGTTCAAGCAAGAACGCAGCCCATCCTCCCTTTTTGAGCCAGTCATGCATGTCTGGAGGACGTCCAGTTCACACGTTTCAAGACGAACTATCGCAACACGATCTTGTGCTTCCAACAAGATATTACTTGGCCCCAAAGCCTAGGTTATCGAAGATCCACAATCACGCTTCAGCAAGCAACGACAGTTGACTAACGCAACTAGAGAAGACGATCGAGAAGGTGAAATATTTGCTAGAGATGGTGATGGGAAGTCCAACGGTGTCAAACTTGACTGGAACGACAAATCCGATTCCAAAGGTACGTTCGAATTTTCATTTTAATTTGATGGTTTGTTGCCCATGGATGGTAGAAACTATTAATACGAGTCTAACGATGAAAGAACAACTAGACCCGGTTGAGAAACGTAGTCGCCCGCAGAACTAACTACAAACTAGACTACAAACCGGACCACTAATAACCGAACCGGTGAATTTGACACGGAGATGCGAGCAGAGCGCATCCACAACACAGAAAGCGCATTAGAGCGTGTAAAGGTCCAAGAGCACGCATACAAGTGTGTGACACGTGGATGCGTGTGGGAGAGTGGTCGACTGTACTGGCGTATAAAAGCGTGTGGAGACTCCCCAAGACAAGTTACGACGGGCATTGTAAAAGTTTAGGGGCACATAGAATTGTTTCGGAGGCTTCTATGGTGTTTTTGGACCTCGAAACATGGGGTACGCGCGGATGCAAACGACAAGCCAATGAAGCTAGAGACGAGCTCGGAAGCCAAAACTCATGTCCATTCAACTGGGGTACATTACATTCTTATTAATTGTTGTTATGATAATATTGTTGGGTACTTGGGTATGTACGTGTTGGTCATCAAGTTTCTTAGATAAACTTTCTAGATTTTTTTTTTCTTTTTTTCTTTTTAAATGTTGGAATTAGAGTTTTCACACTCTAATTAATAGAATATTATCCCTAATTACCTTAGAGACTTGCTCTAATAAGAGCAATAACTTTAATTACTGAGATTTTTAGAGTTGTTACATCTTAACTCTAATTCCTCCTAGTAATTAGAGCCTCTAATTATCTATACTAGTTATCTCTAATTACTTGCACTAATTATGTATAGTTAGATCATTTAAACTCTAATTAGCCATGTATCGAGCCGATTCCACAAATCTAGAATCTACGGTTCCTGGAACCACATAACCGTTCGGTTCTTCAGTTCCATAAATGATGGAATCGCAACCGTAACCGTCCAAGACGGTTACAGTTCTAGAACCTTGAACCGGCAATTCCGTTTCTAGAACCAATACGGTTCGGTTCACGATTCAGTCCGCGGTTCTCGTTCCATTTGGTCAGTTTACACCGATCATATCTAAATCTCTCTCGCCGCCTTCCCACCACCATTTAACCACCATGCCGTCGTTGATGTATTTTCGATCTAGACTGCAATGCTAACAATTTCAAACCACAACATAATTAATCTCTAATAGTCCGTACATTAGTTGAACGACGAGAAAAACCAACTTTTTCATTGGTTGTGGAAAATACACCATTTATCCAAAACTTTGGCTTGTGTTATCCTCCTTTTCATTTTCTATTTTTCACGGACCATATAATAAATTGAACACTTTGTTCCCAAATTCATTTAATTTAAAATTTAATATATATATATATATATATATATATATATATATATATATATATATTATATATATATTGATATTTATATATATAGTGAACGTATTAATATAATATAAGATATAAAAAAAAATTATAGTTATATAAAAAATATATATATATATATAGATATATATATATATTCTTCTTTAATATTTGTGTAAATATTTTTTTCAATTTGATATTTGTTCATATAAATAGGTGACAAATGTGAAGATTGAACATCACCAGTTATACTAGAGAGAGAAAAAAAAAAAACTTAAAATGTTAGGTGTAAAACTTTTTTCTTAATTTGATATTTATTTCATCTAAATACGATTTTATTTTTGTCTGTTTCTTTGGATTCTATACGTTTCTATTTCTTGCAAAACTTTATCTCACAACTTTATTCTGAATCCTGCCACTAAACCAACACACTACACTCATTATATAAACCTCCTAAAAATGCAAACGTATAGAATTAAAAAAGATAGAGTATTACTTACTATGATAATAGGATCAGTGACATATAAATTTTGAAATATGTAAAGTTTTCACTTTAGCTTTGAGCTTTGAGAAATTAAGATAGTTATCATTGCATTCATATTATATTATTTTTATGTTTCATCATTAAGAGTATGGATCAAATATAGCACACCTAGTGATGTTACGTGAGTCGGGCATTAACGAGGGCTCGGGTCGGCTTGGCTCACTAAGGATCGAGTTCTGCCCGCTCAATAAGGTATTCGAGCTTGGCTCGGCTCAAACATACTCGCTAAGGCTCCATAAAGCTCGTGAGATTTAATATCAATATAATTATCAAAAATTTTGGTATTAGATTTGAATGTTGATGTTTGCATTTTGATTGTTAGTTTTTTATGACTTTATGACATGAAATATTGATTGTTAATGAGTATTAATTTTGATATCATATTTTAAAGTTTCACATTTTTTATATATGAGCTTGGGTCGAGCTCGGTAAAGCTCGGGGTCGTTCGAGGCAAAGGAGCCGAGCTCGAGCCTGATTTTGGACTCGTTATGTAAACAACCCAAGCCTAGGCTCGGCTCGAATGTTAATGAGCTTTCTAGCTGATCCAAGCCAAGCAATACTCGGCTCGGCTAGTTAAACAACACTAAATTCACACCCACCGATTATATATGTGTTTTGCAGATTCAAAGCGAATGGAAGATTGCATTCAGAATTGCTATGATGTTGACTGCAAAGTTTGAGTGAAAACTGTTTTGGATCAAATCGACATGGTGTGTTAACACCAATATACTACATTCTTATGCTATAGGGAAAATTGTAATCTAAAATTTTCGATGAGAATAATAATGGTGAATTCCCCTTAAATATCTCCAGATAGTTTGTTTTTTTTTCTTTTTTACTCTTTTTAATTTGTACATGTAGATGTCAATCTGTTGTGTGATCAAATGTAAAAACTAGACTCATACAATTGAATGGGTTACGTTTCTGAAAAATATCAGGCTCAAGTGGTTAAAAAAAATAAAATTAAAGAAAGGGAACAAAAATTCCAATGGGGGTATGGACTCTCAGATGTTGTCAAGCAACCTACAATGGGATGGTCAGAAGTGCATATTATTCTGTTCCGGGTTCCTGCTCGTTGAGAATGATGTAGCTGAGAAACTTGATTATGACGACCTTATTGACGATTTTACTTTAAAAAACACAAGAGTTGATTTCAAGTGATATTTTAGTTGTGTAAAATTATATTGAACAAAATTAAATGAATTTTAATATAATCCCTCCGTAACATTACAATTTAATCAGTTTGACTTTTTTCGGTCAATAAATTTTGACTTTGACCACATATTACATTTAAAGTATAATAATAAAATAGGGCTCATTTCTTTTTAGGGGTCAATTAGAACACTTAATAACAGAATAGGCCCCATTAGATTTTTAATTACAGATTAGGGGTCGAATTTGACCAAACCAGGCTTAATTCGCCTATTCAAATTTCCATTTGTGAACAACCAAACAAGCCTTACCAAGAGGCCCAAAATGTAATTGTATTTCAACACACATTTTCTTTTTTTTTTGAGTTCTTTTTTTTTTCGTTTTCTTTTTTTTTTTTTTAATCAACAATAAAGCTATTTTTTCCTACCAAATTTTATTTTAAAACACAAATGAAAATTTTGAAATATAAATATATTATAAATACAAAATTATTCTAAATCAAACCCTAATAAAATTTATATTTCAAAACATGTCCAACATTATTTTTTAAACAAAATCAATATTTGTTCTTTATTCTTTTTCTTTTTCTTATATATATATATATATATATATATATATTTTTTTTTTTTTTTTCCTTTTTCTTTCGTCAAAAGCTCCGACACCGGAGCTTTGCAAGGCTTCGACTAGAGCATGCACAACTCCAGCTCGGAGCTTGTAATGCTTCGACTATAGGAGCTGGAGCGTGTAAGCTCCAGATCGGAGCTTGCACAACTTCGATCTGGAGCTTACAACTATAATCGGAGTTTCGCAAAGCTCCGCTACCGGAGCTTTTGGAGAAGAAGAAGAGAAAAAAGAAAAAGAAATTAAAAAAGAAAAATATAAAAGGAAAAAGGAAAAAGAAAAATATTGATCTTTTTTCTGAAAATAATGTTAGGACATGTTTTGAAATATAAATTTTGTTGGTGTATGATTTACAATAATTTAGTATTTACAATAATTCTACATTTAAATTTTTTTTTTTTTTAAATAACATTTTGTAGGAAACAAGTTGTTGTTGACAAAAAGAAGAAAAAAAAAGAATAAAGGAAAAGAAAGAAAAAAAAATATAATCGGAAAATAATAAAGTTAGTGTTCAAATACAATTACACTTTAGGTCTCACCTTACTATTGAGTTAAAGTCTTGTTTGTTTTGTCCAAAATGAGCTGATGGCATTGTTGTAAATATGTATTGGTCAACACAAAAAACCCATATTATGGCCTAATATGTAATTGTTGGTCTAATGGGGCCTATTCTGTTATTAGGTGTCCTAACTAGCCCCTAAAGTGATATAAACCCTAATAAAATATCTAATGAAATTATATCATTAAAATATAAACTTTAAATTCTCATAATATAAATATATTATACATTTTATCATTAAAATTTAAAATTAATTTATAGTCAAAGTCTAACACCGTTGATCGGAAAAAATCAAAATATAGATAAATTAGTGGAAAGGATATAGTATGATTTGGGGTCCACTTGAAATTTCAGTACATGCCCCTAAATCCCTAAATCTCAGGGCATACAAAGTTCCATCCGTAATGGAACCATTTTGGACTCCTTTCATTTCATGGCCTTCTCCATATTTCTCTGCTACTTTGCTTTCTGCGAAAAACAAAGAGCACGGGGTAACAACTTTGTACTTTTGGATCAAATCAATAGATTAATAAAAAAAAACCAAGGTACAATTTACAAATCATAAAGCTGGCAAAAATTTTACCATCTCTTTTTATATACTATTATACTTATTCCAAATTTAAATTCAAATTCCTAACTTAAATCGATTCAGAGAGTTTAGACATGCTAATAATGTTTTATGGATATTCACCAAGAGCAAGATTCAGAAATAAAGACAACAAATGACGAGATATATGTTTTGCAGTAACACAAAATCAATTGATTCAACAACACTTCTCAAGTTCGAACATCAAAACATTATCAACTAAGACTGTTATGAAAGATAAAGAAATCCATGAATCTTCACATTATCATGTAAAGATCAAATAGTGACCGAATTTGGGATATTTATAGAGTTAAGGTGAAGTATACAGACCTTGGGGATAATGTTCGTCTAAAGGGGCAGGGCTGGGGATTTCACTGGCAAGGAAGTGGACTGGACTGGTTATGAGAGGGCTGGTATTATCTTGAATTTTTTCTGAATTATATATTCCCCAAAGATAATGACATGTAGATTTTTTTTTTTTTTTTTTTCCTAATTATAGTTCTTGGATCCTGTCAACAATTGGGCCGGATTGAAGTCCAAACTCTAACGAACCTAAATGGATCTGCTTCAGCCCATAACTCTGCTAAAATACATACCAGTCTCTGAAATTCGCGAGACAGAGAAATAGAATCAGAAAAAGGAAGAGAGAGAGAGAAGCAGTACTAAAACGGAATGGGCAAAACCAGAGACGATAAAGACAAGCTCAGGAGATCTTCTCCTTCGTCACCACGAATCTCAGGTGCAAATATTTTCTGTTTCTTATGAGAAATTGTCAATTTTAACACGAGCAATTGTTTAATTTCGTTTGAATTCGAGCAGATGAAGAGAAAATCCGCAGGCGAAAGCGTAGAGAAGAAGAAAGCGACGACGATGATTACAAGTCCAGGAAGAAGCACAAGTCTCACAAATCATCTTCCAAACACCGCTCCGATAAAGGTACTTTTCAGTTTTCTAGCTTTTCATAGCGTTGATTTTTAATTTGTGTAAATTTCTAAAACAAAGTAATAAAATAATTTACTTAGATTGATGTTTTGAACTTGTATGTTATGCTCTCCTTTCACTTTCATTATTAGCAATATTGAATTAATTATTGACTGAACGAATTTGATTGATTCAGAGAAGAAGAAGTCTGGTGAGAAGCGGAAAGACAAAGGCCGGAAGAAGCATTCTATATCTTCTGTAAGTTTAGATCCTAAATTACTTTGATAATTCTTCAGCAAGTTTCTAGTAGCGATTTCGATTATTAATTAATGATTGTTCGTATCGAGCTCGAGCTGATTGTGAGGTGTTGGACATGTTTGTTCTGCTTGATCCTTGTTTATTAAGTATGCTATACCCCAGCCACACTCTAGGGTTGACTGTTAGATTATTTTACTATTACGCCGTTTTATCTGTTCATTAGGAGTACAATGAAATGATATCCGATACATAGTTAAGTGTAATTAGTGAGACAAGGTTACTGGTTGTATCCAATTGCGCTGGTTAATTGATAGCAGCAGGAGTTAGACAAAAGATGCTAGTTGAACACTTTTTTGTTATCTATTGAAGTATGCATCCGGAATTTCATGATCTTTTTTATGGCTTCTAATATATGGTTTCTGATTCTCTTTTTCCTTGATGCAGAAACTTGATATCCAAGAATTGTCCAAGGACGACTACTTCTCCAAGAACAATGAATTTGCTATGTGGCTGAAAGCGGAGAAGAAGATATTTTTCTCTGATCTATCTTCTGATTCTGCAAGGGACCTATTCTTAGACTTCGTGGAAGAATGGAATAATAAAGAGCTTGAACCCCAGTATTACGAGGGCATTGCAACTGGGCCACGGTCATCACACAAATGGAAAATTAGAAAGTGGTAAGATATTAATTCTGTTCCATGTAGCTCATATCATGTTTAATTTGGTATCTATCGTAGGTTGTTGACAATAGAAGCACTGATGACTGGCCATGAGGATTTTTAGCTTTCAAGTTTTTTTTTTTTTTTCAAAAGATAGTACTACAATAGAAAGGCACTGGAGTAATATTTATGGATGAATAATGATGTTTCCAGAAGTACAGGTTCTAAGTGAGCAATGATGTTGGCAAGAACACATTGACCCTAAAGAAGTCTCATTAACTTACATTTGGGTTTTTGGGAAGGGATGGTATTTGGTTATGATCAATTTTCTTAACACAGTTGAAAGTTGAAGTTTGAAGTTTATTTTTGTTGGATTAAAGATTTGATTGATATGAGAATGAGTGATGATTGTAATTGAAAATCCTCGTTTCTTTTTTCCAAGGGGGCTTGTGGTGTGAGGGTTGGGATATTTTTCTCTTACTACAATTTATTGTCTGCTATGCCTATGTGTTCCCTATACTTGAAATCAGTATATTTTAGAGATTTTGTAAATGCCAGATGTTTCATGCCAATGAATAACTGGACAACCAAATATCCATCCAACTCAAACCCATGGAGATGTGTTTCTCTACTGAATCCTACAACCAGATATCCATCCCACTAAAACCCATCGCCCGAGAAACATCAAGTATTTATGTGTTGATCCCTAAGGTAGTTTTTTCTTTGTCTGGATCTTTGGGATCAAATCTGCGGGACTGACATTACATGATTTGTCCCATGACAAAACTCACAATCAAGAAATTTGTCCTGCCGTATTAACAGTCAGATATTCCTTGTGTTAGGGGCTTTGTCCCTGATACTCTCACAGATCATTAGTTTCTTTGACTGTTTTGGTGGCTACGATACTGAGCCATGTGTTATGTCGTTATTATTGTTTCCATTGTTTGTTTTGTTGGAATATTGTGGATGACAATCACCCTCTCACCTGCATGGATAACAAGTCCAGCAAACCAAACATGGGAGAATGTTTTCTATCACAGTTTTGCTACTATTTTCATGAATCTTACAAATTTCACATGGTGTTTTCCAGATGCAGATGATGTGCTGTTTGGATGCAGATACAGACTTAAAGGTCGGTTCTGGACTTCTGGTGCTATTTGTTGGCTAAATTAGCACCTCCATTGCCATGCGAAAGTCATGTGCTTCCCACTGTGCATGAGCAGTGTGAGGCGTGGCTATGTTCTCCCCTTTTTATCCAACCCCCCCCCCCCCCCCCCCCCCCCCAACCCACCCAAAGCTTGCATGCTGCCACACCGAACTAGGATTACCATTTCATGTAGTATAACCTAGGATCATTTGAGCTATCGATGTTAACTTTTTATGTGCTTAGTACGGTGGTGGTTGTGTATATGATGTCAACAAGCTATTTTTGGCAACTTTCCTGAAACTGCGCCAAAGTCGATTCAAATATAACCCCTCGGTAATTGTCGATTCAATTTTGGAGGTCAACTTTGGCGCAAATTAGTCCTAAATGACAGGTTAAAATATTTAACAAAATTTTATTATGAAAGACTTTCATAATGTAATCAAGGTCAAACTATGGATGCTATTCTTCTTGTCGTGTGGTGGATTATAACAAACATTGAAGTGGTTTGGGATTAATTAGTGTAGGAGTAGGAGGTTAGATTTGCGTTTAGAAAAAACAATAATTAAGCCTGAAAGCCAAACTGTTCGTAAAGAATTGGAACAAAAACCAACAACTTAATATTCAAATGTAGAGAAATCAAAACCGGTTGAGATGGCGATTGAGATGGAAGGGCGTGTGGGTTTTGAGGTTTGGGTGAGGTGTTCCTTGTGTGGTTGGTTCGTTTTTCCTTTTGTTGTTGTTTTTACGTTTGTGTGTTTTTTGTTGTGTTTCGAGCATTTCTTATGCTCGTTTTGTTTTTTTAATTAATGAAAGTCGCAAACTTGAACTTTAAGCCATTATGCACATAAAATCACCATTCATAAATTTCTTTTAAACATTTTTTTATTTTTAATTATTTTTTAAAAATTATTTGATAATAGTAAACCGAAAACTTTAAGGGGAGCCGAGGTAGTATTAGTTTCTACGAATAGATTTTGATACCATGCCAATTCTTTAATTAAGAGACCGCTTGGTTTAAAGTAGAAAATGAAAACCAGTTTCTTTTTTAGGAAACTGAGTTGGACAAAAAACTAGATTGAAGTAGGAAACATTTACATTTCCTTATGTTCATCTTTAAAACCGGTATTTGGAAGGAAAAAATAATAATAATAATTATAAAAGACTTCAAATGGAGTCAAGTAGTTCTTTGGTATAAACGATAGGATTATTGATAGATTTAGATTAGATGGGGTATTATGAGACATTGCAAATAAAATATTATCTCCTCCACCTACATCGACCGTCACAGATCCAACTTTCATCTCCATTGTTATCATAAAAATAAAGATTGCTTTTTGTTTAATCTCCATGTCTATTATAATCTTGTTTAAATATTTATGCATCTTGGTTTCATGGAAAACGAAAATAACCGTTATGTCGTTTCCAGGGAAAAATCGGTTACCTCTACCCCTCCGCTATGTCGTTTCCAGGGAAAAACCGGTTACCTCTACCCCTCTCTATCACTCGCCGAGAGTTATGGCAATGACATCAAGTTCCGAGGGAAATATTGTCCGACTTTTGTTGGATTTTTGAGGTTATGTTTTGTAATATAAGTAATGAACAAGGGATTAAGAATGGTTAATTATGATAATCTGCTCTAACCTGATTTTAATATATGTTAGAGAACAACTCCGAAGAAGAGAGCTGAAACAGAGGAAGAGTAGTGTGTTGTGAAACAATCTAGCCTGTGGATGATGAAAATGATTGAATCTTGTTCTTCGCTATGGGGATAGCGAACAAGTAATTTTTTTTTTTAAGAAGATGAAGATGAAGAACACTACTAGAAAAAAAATACAATCACCAAGAGACAAATCGTGTGTTGCTTAAGCCATTTTTGTGTTGGTTAAACCCTTTAACCAACAAATAACTCTTACCTATTATTGTTATTGTTAGTGAATGTGTCAAGGAAACTTCAAATGACCTGACGTTTTCTTAGGAAATATTTCCTCTGCGTTTCCTTGTCGGAAACTTTGAACTACTTTTCTGGTCATTTGATAATCTTTTTATTTAATTATTTTTGTTTATAATATGTGTTATATGTTGTCTAATGCATGTGAGGAAGTATATTTTGTTAATTACTCATATGTCACCTTAGAAATACGTACATCATACATATTTCAATTTGTTTTGTTGTTAATTTATAGCTTGAATTGACTAATTTATCTATTCAAATATCTATTTATTTGATTGTTTAGTATTCATACGTTCATTATAAGTTTATAAATATTACTTTACATATTAACTATATATTTAAATATATAAAAAATTAAACGTTTCCTACACGTTTCCGTTTCCTACTTTTTATTTTGATTTTGACGTTTTTGCGTATCCGTTTCAGTTTCCGTGATTCTCAGGTTGTAGCCTATTGTATTTTATATTTTAGCCAAGGGGCTGTTAGATAAAGCGGATAAAGCAACAACAATCAATGACATAGTTCCCTTGCTTAAACAATTCTCCACTGGTGAATTAATTGGGTGACAAAGATCCCTTGGCTATTGGAAAGTGGTGTACGTATTTGTATTTGATGCATAAGCAAGAGAAAACTGTCACTTATAAATATTGTACAAATACAATGAATCGGTTGTATATTTACAACAACTATTACCGACACAAAGCTGTCACCTGTATTTCTTGTACAAATACACCACTATAACCAACTGAGATCTCTTAGCTATGTAATAATATATCAAAAAAATATATATATATATAGCAGAAAATTGTCAAAATTGTAAAAGAAAATAATTATGAAGTCCAAATAAATCAATCGCAGGCCCAAACTAGAACATCATTTTCTTCGTATTGTAAAAGAAACATAAGATTTTAATAAATACTTTAAACAACAATAGCCGTCACAGTTGATCGCGTGGCCTAATGGATAAGGCCCTCGCCTCCGGAGCGGGAGATTGTGGGTTCGAGTCCCACCGTGATCGTTTTTATTGTTTTTTTTTTTTTTTTGTTCTTTTCTTTTTTTCTTTCTCAAATGATGGATATTACTTTCATTTTATTTAGGTAAACAATTGACTTGTTATTCTGTGACATCCTATAGGGAAAAACTTCAAAACAATTTAAAGGTGTTGTGCTATTTTGTTACCGAGTACCAATTGGACCAAACTTTAAAACATGGTACCCATTTAACATTTAAAAATTACAAGTACTCCACTGAACCAGATTTCAAACAACAACAGTCGATCCAGAATAATACAAGTGAAACTGCTATTCACTTGTATAGCAAAATGTAAAGAGTTGTTATTCACTTATCGTTCAAGTTTTAGATAGCAACTAACGTCACTAACCAGTTGTCAAACATAGACTAATATTTTCCATTTTGGTTACGTAGTATGTTTGACTATAGAAATAAGAACAGTATCTTTAAACTTGGGGTTTATTTAATTATTTTAATGTAATAAGCTCCAAAAAAACCTCTTTCATTTTGAGCTTATAATGGTTTGAGCTTATTTGAACTTTTTCGTGGGCTCAACATGACACATACACCAACCACTTAATTCTTCTTTACTTCTAAATTCAAATTTTACATTTGTTATCAATATTGGAGATTCTTTTTGGGGTTACATTTATATAGCTAATTTGCATGGGCTACGTAGATGTAGCATGAAAAAAACCACATCCAAATAAACTCCAAAAATCCACTATTGCAAGTGCTCTAAAAAAAGATTTCAAACTTTTTGAAAGATTTGGGTAATATTTTAAAATGAGATGTTTGGGATTTAGAAATACGAGAGACATTCCAAACTTTTGAAGTTCGTAATATTTTAAAATGAAGTGTTTTGGATTTAGAAATAAGAGAGGCATTTCAACCTTTTCAAGAATTTTGTAATTCAACCTTTTCAAGAATTTTGTAATTTCTTAGAATGAGGTGATGTGAACTAAAACAATGTATTTAAGTTATACAGTACCATATTCATTTGTTCTCAATGATCGATTTGACTTCAATTTTATTTTGCTACACATTCACACCATTTTTCCGTGACCTCCCAGTCGACCACTCCCATTCCCCCCTTCCAATTTTAAAGAAAAATTAAATTAATTCAAGCCCAACTTTTTACAGGTTGTCTTACGATCTGACTCGACTCAAGATTGGGGAAACTACAAAACGGATTTTAAAGATTTGATGCTATTCTGTTACTGAGCAGCTGTCAGACCCAGGTTTTTAAACATACTATCGTATTATGTTCAAGATCACTGTCGCCTATCGCTGGACTAAATGAACCCCAACGCCCCCAAGTCATATCACAAACACAAGTACTCCACTAAAACCAGATTTCAAACAACAGCAGTCAGAGTACGAATAATAACCAAGTGAAACTGCTATTTCACCGGTACAGCAAAATGTAAAGAGTTGTTATTCAGCAACGCATTTGAGTATCTTGCGATTGTTGCAGACCTGCCTACTCTAGCCAGTTTAGATTGAACACTCCAATTTCGCCAAGACAATAACAACACACAGGGTGAAAATAAAAAGCGTCAGGTGGAAAAGCTCAAGCATCATCCAGGGCAAGAACTCCAGGCAGTGTTTTCCCTTCTAGAAGTTCCAGGCTAGCACCACCTCCGGTCGAGATATGGCTCATCTTTTCAGCGAGGCCAGCCTTCTCAACAGCAGCAACAGAGTCGCCACCTCCGATGATAGTTGTCACACCCTTCCCACTAAGCTCTGCCAACTTCTTAGCTACAGCCTGACAAAGAATAAACAAATTCATGCTCAACACAAAGTTGCCAAGGTTTCTATCATTTGTACAGAATTTATAAATAGCAAACATCAATATATAGTTCAAATTACATAATGTCATGGCAGGTGATGTGATATCAAACTTTCTGGAAATAGTTATATTTCAATATTCTCTAGAAAATGTTTATGTTTTTATAGAATAGGATTAAAAGTACCTCAGTTCCAGCTGCAAACTTCTCGAACTCAAAAACACCCATCGGTCCATTCCAAATGATGGTCTTAGTAGTATCCAGAGCTTCACTAAATGATTTGATACTATCAGGTCCAATATCTAAGCCCATCCATCCCTCCGGAATTTCAGATGCTGGAACAACCTTTTTAGAAGAACTCAAATCCATTTAGAGTAATACAAATATTCTCACAGTGAGAAATGCCTCGGTGGAAGCAAATTGAAACAGCGAAATAGAGAACGCTCCAAAGCTTAATCAAAGAAAAACAAATATAGCACATATTCTATTACGAAGTATTTGATTTGCTGAGGTTACATTTTTTACTTGAAATTTTGATATATTGTTCGAGTTATTTTAAACCATTCCAAAATGGTCCATGATGTTAGTACCTTACAACTAAATGAAACACATCTTTAATTTGATCCATGGCTACAATCACTACTTTTTTCAATCATACTGAATTTAACTATATTCAGAAAAGAATGCAGTCACCATGAAGTCATTCACCAAGACAAAGAAAAAGAAAGTTTCATAACCAATTACCTTGCTGTTTGCATCAGCAGCAAACTTATCTGCAACAACCACATCAGAAGGTAGCAACAGTGACACTCCCTTAGCCTTAGCCTTCTCAATGAGTGAATTTGCAAGGTCAAGCTTGTCTGCTTCCACAAGTGAGGATCCCACAGAAAGCCCTTGAGCTTTGTAGAAAGTAAAGATCATACCACCGCCCAAGAAGAGGATGTCTACCTTCTCTAAGAGTGATTCAATGACACCAATCTTACTCGATACCTTTGACCCTCCAACGATTGCAGCAAAAGGCTTCTTAGGATTAGCCACTGCCCCAACCAAATAGTCAAGCTCCTGAAAAGTGACCACGAGTCAAACACAATGCATGTTCATCGAGGATAGCTTTGATATATCTTATAGTTGGTTAGCTGCCAAAAAGCAAATAAATAATGAAGTGTTGCTACCTATTACCGACCTTTTGCATAAGAAATCCAGCCACAGAAGGCTTCAAATACTTGGCCACCCCCTCAGTTGAAGCATGGGCCCTGTGTGCTGTTCCAAATGCATCATTAACATACAAGTCCGCAAGTGAAGCAAGTTTCTTTGCGAATTCGGGATCATTCTTCTCCTCTTCTTTGTAAAACCTAACATTCTCAAGAAGAACAACACCTCCCTCCGGTAAACCAACCACTAACTTGTCAACTTCTTCACCTATACAGTCATTAGCCATCTTGACCTAATGATCACAGAGAAACCAGTATTCAGCCCCTATAAATATTTTATCAGTAGACAGTCAAAATAGACACTGACCTCAATTTCAAGTAGTTCAGAGAGTCTAGGAACAAGTGGCTTCAAGCTGTACTTGGGAGTAACACCTTTCGGACGCCCCTAAATTGAATACAATTTAAGAAACCGAATCATTTTACAATTAGAATTAATCAATCCTCTTAGCATTATTATATACACGAACAATTCGATATCAGTTAAAACTTACAAGGTGAGAAGTGAGGATAACTCTAGCGCCATGGGCGATCAGGTACTTAATGGTGGGAATAGCAGCACGGATTCTGGTATCATCGGTAATGTTGAAGCTATCATCCAACGGGACATTGAGATCAACCCTAACCAAAACCCTCTTACCTCTGAGATCGGATTCTTTCAACGATCCAACACTCTTTTTGGTCGCCATCTGTTTCGATTGAGAATGGAGGTAAAATTAAAAACGATGATAAATGATAATGAGTGAAGTGAGATAAGATAAAAAGGAATGGAGATTTGAGCTCACCTTTATTGCTGTTGAGTGGAGATGTGAAGGTGATGGAAGTGGTGATCGTGGGTTGTGATGGAATGGGTCGCGCGAAGAATCGGAAAGGTTTCTTTATATGTTTTGCTGTCCACAGACTTGCCTACTTCGCACGCAGTTTTGATTTTGAACCCTTTTTTAAGGTTTGTAAAACCCGACTCGATCTCGTTTGGAACCCAACATGTGCACACCCGTTAAAAATCGGTTATATTTTACACCCACACTCGTTACTTTTACTTTTACGCTCATAAAAATAAATAAAATAATACTAATAAAATTATTAAATTAGCGTACATGAATCATGCGGGTGGGGGTTTAGCGGGTGGCAATTCGCCACCCACTCGTTCACTCGTCTTAGTATAGTTATTTCTTCTTTTTTAAATTTTTCTATATATATAAATATAACTACTATATATAATTATATATAATATATGTTATATACAAAGTAGTAGTAGTGGCAGAATGAGCATCGACTTGATTTGCTAAATGTGACTCTATTAGTATACATGTAATATGCAGGTGTGTTGTGAATGAGTTGTGCATTGAGTTTGTGTTACACATGGGTTACAACTCACACCTCGATGGAATGATATTGTCCGCTTTGAATTTAAATTCTCACGGTTTTGTTTTTGATATCAGCCTCATACCATGAAGAGTAGTGGTCTACACATATAGACCCTTATTCCCTTTCACTCTTAAGGGATATAGGATATTGGGTACTACATAGTTGCTTGGCTTTAAGTTTCGGGTTGAGTTGATTGACCGTATGATTTCTTTGTTGCTGATGCATTTGTGTTGCAACTTGTATTGTATTTATTGTTATACTTTTGTGATATGTTCTTCTTATTATTCAACATTTGTGAGTAGTTTAGTATTATTTTTACGTGATTCTTATTTTAACGTGTAAAACAGCCAACCCGACCATCATCCTTTCGCCTAAAATAGTCAATCGCCCTCGCCGGTTAGAGAAAATATTCACCCGCCGCGGTTAATAATTTAGCCTAGCCGCCAGGTTGAATTTTTGTAAAAGTCACCCGCGCACACCCCTATGAAATTTTATTGCAAAACTAAATTCCAATAAATTTTATATTTTAAAATTAACTAAAAAAAAAAAAAAAACCTACAAATCGGAGCTATTGAGCTCCGACCAAGGCGGGGCTGAATCAGCTCCGCTCAATCGGATCTTTACAGCACCGATTGATTGGAGATGTAACAACTTCGATCAGGTTGGAACTGTAAAGAGAAGAAAAAAGGAAAGAAAAAACTGAAAAAAATGAAATAATTGCTAAGGCCACATTTGGATTCATCATATTGAACAGTAAGCCATGATTTCGTCAATTGGATTTTGGACCTAGATGTAATTGTTTGACCAACATCGTAATTAGGCCTACAAGTAGGGGTACCGGATGAAATATTCTTTTTATTTTTTATTTATTTATTTTTATTTTTAGGGAGGGAGGCGAAGGGTTAGGGTGGTTGGATAGGTAGGGTATCCCAATCCCCAGGTAAATAAAATATTATATCCAATCGAAAGTGAAACACGAGGCAAAACCATGTTAGATTGAAAAAAATTATTTTTTGCCCCAATATGATTAGATGTATTTTAAGTGCGGTCAAACGGACTTCCGTATAGTCAAAATGGGAAGTTTTGACAAGGATATGGAGGGAACATATTTTATTATTTCTTTCACTATTACGGCGCAAATCCTAAAACCTCAAACCTTAGAAACTGTTAGTATATATGACGGCGCAAATCCTTGAAACTTGTCAAACCCTAGAAACTTTTATATATATATATATATATATATATATATATATATATATATATATATATATATATATATATATATATATATATATATATATATATATATATATATATATATATATATATATATATATATACACGCGTTCTTTTACAAATGGATAAAACCCTAGAAGCTACACATTCTTTTACAAACGCCGCAAACCCATAAAACTTCTCAAAACCTAGAATTGGATATGTCTATACATACGCGCATCAAGTACGTACAAACACAGTTTGTCAAACTTTTTGAGACCTCCGACATCAATTCTAAATCTATATACATGATATAGGGTATATTCTTTTCGCCCCACATATTGAAATTCAGGTATGGTGATTTTTATTTATTCTTTTGCTACATTCACGACACGATGTAACACAATTTATTTCTTCATTTTTTGCCAAACCGTTGTCTTACGACCTTTTTTAACTCAGTTTACGAAGAGGTGTGGCTCGCTCCTCCGATGAGGTGTTCAATCTAAAGCTCGCTCCGACATTGAGGTGAACTCAATCAAAGCCCTACCCAATGATGTGGCCCGCTCGTCTACTTAGGTGAATTCATTTGAAATCCTGATTTTTTTCTTATAATTTTCCCTCAATAGACATGATTAAATTACATTCTTTATCGCATTTAGGTCAATTGTTTGGAGTTTCAATTTTAGAATGTGTTTAGATCGATTAAAAATTTGAAAGATTTTAATGTTTTCTAAAACTATGCCAATGAGTTTGAAAAGCGACTAAACGATAGGCCTGGCAATTGGTCCGATTCGAATAGATCCACCACGTCAGATCCATGGCGGGTCCATTTCATTATTATTGGTCCATACCCAATGATCTGGATCGGATTGGATTCGGGAAAAGGTGAAAATTCATCTAAGAAATATAGCTTTGGGCACTGGACCCATATGGATCCGGTCAGACCCGACCCGTTATTGGCCGACCGGATCGGACCCGATTAGTGGATTGGGTTAGATCAGGTTGAGCTAAATCAAATCCAATGGATTGACCCAAATTATCAGGCCTAGACTAAACGTCTTTCATTTTGGACTTTTATTGGTACCTTTTTAAGTAAGGTACTATTTGATATTTGGTATGTTGAATTGTATGACATTATAATGCCCATTCAATCTCATTTCCGATGATCCTTTTGGGATTCGGGTGAAACTTAATCCGATAAAGTTCCTTAAATACATGTGTGTGATGGAGCAAAGGCTTGCCTTTTCTTATTTGAATGCTACCTAGAAATTTATTGTGTGACTAAGTAAATAACTAAATATAGAACTTTATTAATTTAATAGTAGTTAGAACCCTCACTAACTCTGCTTTTCAGTACTTACTGGAAATAATTAATAACCCACGTAGATAATTAACATTTTAAACGTGAAATCTCACATGTTTTTCTCTCACCAAACTGAAAGAACTTTCGAATAACCTCAACAAATCATTTAATCCATTTTCATATTTGTTGCCAGAATAAATCTTTTGTCCATTTCAGCCCTTTCCCCTTAAAATTTGCAATAGTAGAAAATCACATGTCCACTTCATGTTCAGGTATGAATTCATAGTGAGTTGCATGTCTGATGTGAAAGTATGTGTAGGGTAGTGAAGCCAAAAGTTGTGGAAAAACAAGTTTTTCTGAGGTTGTTGTGCCTTAAAGATTCTGTTTTTAGCTAGCCCAAACTTATCCATGCTCTCACTCTCATTCCCTTAATTCCCTTAATTAGTTAGTTACTTGTTCTTCAGATATTCCTTTTGTAAATTGTATCACTAAATGGGTAGAGGCAGAACCCGTAGGACAAGATCACTGAAAATTAAGGGATCCATTGAATCCTGATGAGGATTTCGGGCTCAGAAGTTTCATTGAAAAGCACGGTGATGCCGATTGGCACAATCTTCCTAAACAAGCTGGTAAAAAACACTAAACTCCTTTGTAAGTTGTAAAACTAGGTTCTGAAAATAAGAACATGTCATTCAATAACTGAGAACTACAATCATATGCAAAATCTGCCATTTCATTTTCTAAATTTCACTTAAAAGTACTAAGAAGATACTAATTGGTGCTAGAATTTCTCAAATTTCGAGAAAGCACCAGAAAACCAAAATTGTTGTAAGTACTAAGAACAAGAAGGGGCCAAAATTATTGGCTCACCTCTACAATAAATTATCAAAAGGATTTCCAGGAGAGCCAGGCATATTTTTGTACCATTCGAATTCATCATCAATGGTACTCTTGGACTCCAAGTCCACTTTTTCCTCTTCCTTTTTGGTGGATTGTCGCTGCCACTTGGTGCTTCAAGTTCAAAATTCTCCAACCGCTCTTTATACGCTGGTTCATCATCAAGCTTCTTTACTTCGTTCGATGGATTCTGATCCTGAACCTCACCAATCTGTTCTTGTTCTTGATTTCCACCATTCTGTTGTTGCAAAGGCCCCATCAACATTTCCCAGTAATCAACATCTGGCCCCACTCGGATGACAACCTTTCCATCTGCTTCTAGTTCCCTAATCTCTTTCTCGAGTTCCTTGTAATCCTGACCACCTAGTGCCTTTTCCATGTCCTGTTCAGATGTTGTGATGGAACTCGAGGCACATGTAGAAACCAAACCGTCCATCTCAGAGTCCTTTCCTCCATTCTTTTTGGCTTCTAACTTCTTTGCCGTCTTCTTCAATCGGGCGTTCCAAACGTTCTTAATCTCGTTGTCGGTTCTTCCTGGCAACTGGGATGCAATCTTTGCCCACCTGGAAATCATTACAAAATAAATGTGTTATAAGTATAAAGATAGTGCATTAAATTTCATGAATAATATTTTTAATCATTCCAGACTAAGGGACAAAAATTCAACTATAAAAGAACATATGCACAATGAAAATAACACTTTCTATTAAAACTCAAAACAAGTCAAGCTAGTGAGTTTGTGTGATTACTGGTTTCCCCATTCATTTTGGAGGTTGATGATGGTTTGTTCCTCATCGGGTCTAAAGTTCCCTCTCTTGACCTCGGGGTTCAGGTAGTTAACCCATCTTAATCGGCAACTTTTTCCACATCGATTCAGTCCTGCCAAATACATATAGAAGCCAAGTAAATATCTTTTGTTGAGTCCGAAACTACATTTTAAAATGTTTTACTGTCAGTTTAAATTAAAAAAATCTTGGTTGAAAAGTTTGGTATATATTAACAACATAAAAACAAAAGATAAATGATAGGTGAAAGTTCTCCTACTCCTACTAATAAATTAGTTGTAATTAAAGCTTAAAATTGGAGATTCCACATATATAGCAAGATGAAACTTAAACATTAGCATGAACATTTAAAAAAAATTAAAATTAAAATAAGGAGAGTGATTTACCAGCTGCCGCAGGAACAGTGCGCCAATTTTTAGGACCGTTCTCTTCCACATATCTTATGAGTCTGTCATCCTCATCTGGACTCCATGGACCCTTGTTCACAGTCTCCTAGTCATAACACGGGGCTCTTCCCGTTAGTGGTACAGTTTTAAGACAAGGGAAGTTAAAAGCCAAGTAACTAAGAGAAGACAGAGTAGTATTAAGATAGCTAGAGACTGAATTTTAAGACACAACAACCATTGAAAAAAAAGTTTGTGTAACCTAGCTAGCTCCGTACCTGGGGTTGGGAACTATTTCCTTCCATGACTTTGGCTTCACTATACTATATATACTTCAGAATCAGGCAGGGAACTGACGGTGATTTTGCAACTTAATTTGAAGTTGTCAGGTTCTGGCTAGTTCTACTGTCGTTGCATGCATATTTATAGGGTTAAAGTGGGAAGACGGTAAAATGATTCTTACTGGTACAAAAATGGAATTTCATTTAATGTTTGTGGAGATTTCTCAAGAGTTCTTTCACTTTAGTGAGCTAAACATCTAATTTCATGCAAATCACCTACTGTTTGTTCAAATTGAATTTAGTTCCATATGTGCTTAGCTACACAACAAACCTTTAGGTGGCTTATTGATGATGCAAGGAGAGTGCTGAGACATAGTGAGGTTTATTGGGATGACTGTTTGCCGGAATCATAAGTAGGAATTAGTGTAATTAAGTTAGGTGCGTGTTTAATGTGTGTTATAGTACAATATACATGAAATAATTAGATGGTTGGTAGTGGTAAAAGATATTGTATGGGACAAAAAAAGTTTTCGCTACCAACCATCTAGTTATTTCATGTATCATTATACTGCATTGTACCACAATTAAACACGCACCTAACTTAATCACACTAGCTAATTCCTAATTATTCCGACGAACTGTATATGAATGAACTTCACTACGTGGAGCGGTCTCCTTGCCTCATCAAAAAGCTACCTAAAGATTTATTGTGCAGTTAAGCAAATACGGAACTAAATTCAATTTGAACAATTAAACCGTAGGTGATTTGAATGAAACCAGCTGTTTAATGAGCTTGCTAAAGTGAAAGGATTTTTGAGAAAGCTCCACAAACATTCAATGAATTTCCATTTTTGTGGCAGTAAGTAGAATCATTTTCCCGTTTCCCCCACTTTAACCCTATAAATATGCATGCAAGTAGAACTAGCTAGAACCTGTCAACTTCAAATTAAGGTGCAAAATCACAGTCAGTTCCCTGCCTGATTCTGAAGTATATATAGTATAGTGAGGGAAAATAGCATTTTTTGTCACAAAGTTTGAGAGGTATGTCAAATGCAGTTTCATGTTTGTTCCTGATGGAATTTTTGGTCCCGAAGTTTGATATGTTTGGTATATTTGGTCCTTTTTCACATTTTCTTGACTTTGACCGCTGATGTGGCAACAAAGTCAATGAATCAACGCCGCCGCATCACTTGATGACATTATTATGATATCATATTTAATTTAAAGAAAATGAAAAATCCAAAAAACAATTCAAGAAATGAAAAGAATATTTAGAATATAAACTAAACAAAAAAGAAAAAACAAAAAAAAAACAATCTGGAATATATTAAAATTCAAAGAAAAAAAAAAAAAGGTCTTTAAAATTTAATGAATATATTGCTTAATGCTTTATGCTTAATCTTTAATGACTCATTTTACTTGTTTAAGGAACACCACCATTTTTGTCTTTTTTTTCTTAAATTTTAACACACTCATAATCTAGGATTTTCATTTCTTTCTTTTCTTTTGAAATTTTCGTTTGGTTTTGCCCCTAAATTTTAAAATCTTTAAAAATAGTAATAATAGTAATAATGATGATAATATTAATAATAATGCCATTTTTATCGTATTTTTTTAATTATTTTCTGTATTTTTTTGGATTTTTTTCCAACTTTTTAAATCAATATGACATCGTAATGATGTCGTCAAGTGATGTGGCGGCGTTGACTCGTTGAATTTGTCGCCACATCAGCCGTCAAAATAAAAAAAATGTGAAAAAGGACCAAATTTGCCAAACATATCAAACTCCGGGACTATAATTGCCATCAGTATTAAACATGGGACTGCATTTGCCATACCCTTTAAACTTTGGGACCAAAAATGTCATTTTAAACAAAAGTCATGGAAGGAAATAATTCCCAGCCCCAGGTAAGGAGCTATCCAGGTACACAACTTGTTTTTCAATGGTTGTTGGTAACTAATTCCACTACCAACTGGTTATTTCATGCATCATTATATTGTACCGTACCACACATTAGACACGCACCAAATTTAATCACACTAATTTCTACTTCCGATTCCGATGAACTGTCATCCCAATGAACTTCACTATGTGGCAGCGCTCTCCTTGCCTCATCAATAAGGCCACCTAAAGAATTGTTGTGTAGCTAAGCAAATATGGAACTAAATTCAGTTTGAACAAACAGTAGGTGATTTGCGTGAAATTAGTTGTTTTAGCTTGCTAAATTGAAAGGATTTCTGAGAAAGCTCTAAAAGCATTCAATGCATTTCCATTAAAAAAGAAAACTAAAGTGTAAAGTGAGATAAAATTATGGGGCTATTACATCTAATTATACCCCAACTAAATTTTTTTATTTCAGATTAGCCCAATTAATTTTTTTATTAAATATTGTACAACTCTTATCTCAATCTAATTATAGATAAACTTACGAATTTCACTTTTACTGCTCTTAAACCTGAAAGTTAGTTTTTTGCCCTCATCTGAATTTCAGATTTTAAAATTAGTCAAATAGTTTGAACTTCATTTATTACACATTTAACCAAAATATTTTAATTTTTACAAAATTAACTCAAAATATTTAGAAATTAATCCAAATAATTTAACTACATTTCAAAATAATCTACAAAATCATTGTATAAAAAACTTCTAGAATGAAATAACTTCTATCTAGTTGAAGGTAGTAGGTACAGTATAATGTGTATACTTTTATAATAATTATTTGCTCCGTCTCATAATTATTTTAACACTTTTTGACTCATTAACGTTTTTTAAGGCTAGTTTCACTTCAGATTTGCAAATCACATAAAAGAAAAAAAGATTAATTTATAAAACAAGACAGATCTTTAAAAAAAAATTATGAAAATATAAACATTCGAATTTCATACGAGTAATATTTAATTATTTTTAATGTACAATTTGGTGATCGAATAATTAGAGGTCAAATTAACTCTCGAAAAAGTCAACAAAATAAAGTGTTAAACTTATTATAGGAAAAATGAAGTATGATTTTTTAAAATAATTTCTCTATTTGAATTATTATTAATTTGAATTCAAATCGAAAAAAATTAAAACCCAACAATTCTATATGATAAGTTTGTTCGTGGACGAAGGAAGGAAGTAACTATTTGTGGCCAGAACTCCACATGCTAGCAACACAAATGAGTAAGGTTTTGGAGAAAGTAATTACCGAAAATCAATAAGTTTTTATACGCAACTGGAATACTCTTTATGGTGTTCTTATAGCAAATGAGATTTTGGATGAAGCAACAAATAAGAAAAAGAATATTTTTATGTTTAAAATTGATTTTGAGAAGGCCTATGATTCCGTGAGTTTCAAAGAGAAGGAGAAAGCCAAGGATGTGGTCTGATTGGTGGAGGAATTCAGTGTGCTCGGTTGGAGCGAATTATTGGTTCTCAAAATGGTGCGTTAAGGTTATAGGAGATGGTAATGATACTCTTTTTTTTTTTTGGAAGAAAGGGGGGGGGGGGGGTGATGACGGTCAAATAATCATCGTCATCTGGGATTTTTTAGATCAGTTTTGCTATCTTTAAATTGCATTTTTCATTGCATTTTAATGGTTTATAGTTACTTTTGTATTTTTATGCATTATTAGGTACTTCTAGAGCAAATTGGTGTTTTGGTGCAAAAGTGGTGCTTTTGGATGCAATTGGATCACTCTTGGATGCCATGGATCTCCGACAATGCTCACGTACCTGTCTTTATGCCTCGGAGAGGTGAAATCCGGACTTAGAAGGCCAAAATATGCAAAGGAGGAGAAATTCACTACTATTTCCAGAGACCTCCAACGCTGTCAGCGGTGAATCCGGCGCTACTAGCGACCCACTGATGACAAATTATGCGATTTGGCCCGTTTCGTCCATATTTAACTAATTCGATGAGAGACATAATCTTTATTATTCTGTCTTTTATCAAACCCTAGCAGTAGGAAACCCTTTTGGAGGCTATTCTAAGCCTTAGAATTGAGTTTCTTTTGATTATTGAGATTGATTGCTAGGTTTTCATCTTTTATATACATAGAATTCATATGATATATTCGTATCAACCTATGACCATTGATATTATTGATATTGCATCTATTGTTTATGTGTTTATGATATTTTCCACCATTGAAATCACATGCATGCTTCTATCGTCTATGTTATGATTGATATGAGTGGCTAATCTATTTGTGTCGATGGTAGGATGTAAATCTAAGGGTTAGGATTTATTCGTATGCTAGATGCCTAAGCTTGGTTATTGATTCATTCATCATTGAAGTGTCGTTTTATCTAAATCTTCGAAGGTAGTGACAGTCATGTTCATGTTTATGCTTCAATTCCATGTTCATATTGGCTGTAATAGATTCCATATCTATGTGTTAATCAAACTATTCTGGTTATCTTCGCCGTAACTGAATGGGAGAAGGAAGAAACTAAGAGCTTGAGATTGTATGGTGGAAACTTGTCCTTTCTAGAAAATTAAGGAGATGTTTAATTTGGAGATGGGATTTTTGAAAGGATGGAGTTTATTCGACTTGAGAAGGTTATGGAGTGCTTTGTGAATTTGGTGGAGATAATGTCTTGGGGATATGGTCAAAGGAAGTTTGGAATGAATTTGTCCATACAAAAGTGAATGCTTTCGTGTGGAAAGCGATTCAAGATAAAATCCCATCTAGAGAAAATTTAAGAAAGAGGGGATTTATTTTTTTTTTCTTGTTTTTTCTTTGAGTGAGGCGGGCCTTGGGAAGTGGTGTGATGAAGAATTGGAGACTTCTTGACATACTTTAGGAGGTTTTCTTAGAAAAGGTGTGGAGACTTGCCTTTGTCTTTGATTGGTTACAATCGAGTGGAGTATCTGATATATTCAAATTTGATAGATTTTCTAGAAACTCATACAAATGTCGCCCAGGGAGAGAGAGAGAGAGAGAGAGAGAGAGAGAGAGAGAGAGAGAGAGGGGTAAATTTTTTGGTATGGAATGCTTTCGAATCGATGGCTAGCGAGAAATGCGTTAGTTTACAAGGGAGAATTTATTATCCATGGCATGAGAAAGTTAAATTGAATTGTTGGTTTTGGTTAACAAACTAAGGAGTGATAAGTTGAAGGACTATGAGTTAGTGGGTTCGTGGTTTATGGAACCTCGACTCTAGAGTTGTGTTGTAAAGTTGTTTAGATCCTCGCTGCCAAGATCCTTTCATTTTGGCGTTGATGGGTTAGGCTCAGGCCTGCTGGGCCGATGTACTATTGTTGTTTAATGTTTTCTTGTTTCTTTGGGCAGGATGATTGAGGAAGCTTTGAGGCTCTTGTGTCTCCCAACTTGACTAGGGGGGCGGTCCACTCACGATCGGATCTCAAAATTTCCGAGTCAAGTGCTCATTCAAGGAATCATGCCGCCGTGATTCAATTTTATCTTGTAGTACTTGAGGGGATTTTCTTTTGGTTTTGGTCTTGCTGTGCTCTTGTATTTGTTTATGTTATCAGTGTTGTGTTTCGATCTTTGATCACGCTTTAAATTGCTTGTCATGTGTCACGAGCATAGGGATAAAAATAGTTAGTTCTCATCTATCCATATCTATGTTGATACAACATTTTAAATTATTTGCCACTTGCATACGGTACACCATCTGTAGGAGATCCAACCAGCGGTATACTTCCCTTGATAAGCCCAAAACCTTCTTCTTTCAGTTCATCTCTTGGAATTATATCAACCGGAAAGTCGAACACATCAGTTCTGGAGATAGCAGCTGCGATATCATTCTTCTGCAGGGTCCGCCTCTTGTTTTCTTCAGTATGGATCCACGATCTTAGTGTGAGCTCCAGGACAAACATCTCGCAAGCCTTGGCGAATATGACTGGAGCTTCTGCGGAAATCATCAGTACGTCTTCGTCGGCTTTCATTATCTTTTTTATCCGAGCTAGCGGCAGGCTGTGGTTCTTGAAATCGTTAGTGCGCTCGATTTCTTGCATTTGGTTTGCCCAGAAGTCCTGAAGTTGCTGCTGTTGTTGAGGATTGTGAAATTGTGGGCCTTGATGGAAAGGGAGTTGTTGAGGGGGGTAACTAGTTGGAGGCTGGGTCAGGGAGGAAACAGCCATAGCTGGTGTGCCGGTAGCCACTATAGATGGCGGTGGATAAGGAGCTGGATAAGCCATCTGGCCAGTGGCAGTTACAAGTCCCATTGTTGCCTGCTCCTGCTGATGCTGCCTTTGGTCTGAATGCTCCATGACGTAGAAGATGATATGTTCTTAGAACTAACTAGGTGCAAGCAGTTTTTCACTATCAATCTATAGCTGGAAATGATAAGAAAAAAAACTCCGTGAGACTGGATAACCAGTTAGAATATTTCCAATTTAACTAAATTCAGCCAAAGACACTGGAATATTACCACAAATAGCTCTCATAATATACAAGAGAATCAGCTCGTTTAATAAATTAAAAAAAAAAAAGGAAACAGAATAGACCAGTACCTGTTAGCTCATTAGCAACAGGGTTGAAGGTTTTTTTCTAAGGTCCAGAGTACAGCATGTATCCCACCATACATAGGAGATTACAGCACGTATCCCGCTGGTTCTGAGAAATCTAGAGAGAAAATAAGAAAAGAAGCAAGCAATTTCCAGATGTCAATCGGAGCTTTGCAGCACCGATTGATCGGAGATGTAACAGCTCCGATCAGATTGGAACTGTAAAGCGAAGAAAAAGGAAAGAAAAAAAAAAGAAAAAAATCAAGTATTTGCTAAGGCCACGTTTGGATTCATCATAGTGAACAGTAAGCCATGATTTCGTCAATGGAATTTTGGACCTAAATGTAATTATTTGACCAACAACGTAATTAGGCATCCAATTAAGTAGGGGTGTGGATGAAATATTCTTTTTATTTATTTATTTATTTTTATTTTTTGGGAGGGAGGCGAAGGGTTAGGGTGTGATGGATAGGTAGATATCCCAATCCCCAGGTAAAATAAAATATTATATCCAATCGAAAGTGTAACATTAGACAAAATCATGTGAAAAAAAATTGTTTTCGCCCCAATATGATTAGATGTATTTTAAGTGCGGTCAAACGGACTTCCGTATAGTCAAAATGGGACGTTTTGAGAAGGATATGGAGGGAACATATTTTTATTATTTCTTTCACTATTACGGCGCAAATCCTAAAACCTCAAACCCTAGAAACTGTTAGGTATATATGACGGCGCAAATCCTAGAAACTTGTCAAACCCTAGAAACTGCTACATCTATATATATACGTGTTCTTTTACAAATGGATAAAACCCTAGGAGCTACACATTCTTTTACAAATGCCGCCAACCCATAAAACTTCTCAAAACCTAGAATTTGATATGTCTATATATACATACGCGCATCAAGTACAAACACAGTCTGTCAAACTCTTTGAGACCTCCGACATCAATTCTAAATCTATATACATGATATAGGGTATATTCTTTTCGCCCCACATATTGAAATTCAGGTATGGTGATTTTTATTTATTCTTTTGCTACATTCACGACACGATGTAACTCAATTTATTTCTTCATTTTTTGCCGAACCATTGTCTTACGACCTTTTTTAACTCAGTTTACGGAGAGGTGTGGCTCGCTCCTCCAATGAGGTGTTCAATCGAAAGCTCGCTCCTGCATTGAGGTGAACTCAATCAAAGCCCTACCCAATGATGTGGCCCGCTCGTCTACATAGGTGAATTCAATTGAAACCCTGATATTTTCTTATATATATTACTTTGATAATTTTCCCTCGATAGACATGATTATATTACATTCTTTATCGCATTTAGGTCAATTGTTTGGAGTTTCAATTTCAGAATGTGTTTAGATCGATTAAAAATTTGAAATATTTTAATGTTTTCTAAAACTATGCCAATGAGTTTGAAGGCGACTAAACGATAGGCCTGGCAATTGGTCCGATCCGGACAGATCTACCACGCATCAGACCCATGGCGGGTCCATTTCATTACTATCGGTCCATACCCAATGATCTGGACCGGATCGGATTCGGTAAAAGGCGAAAATTCATCTAAGTTGGGCACTGGATCCATATGGATCTGGTCAGACCCGATCCGCTATAGGCCGACCAGATCGGATTGGACCCGGTTAATGGATTGGGTCAGATCAGGTTGAGCTGGACCAAATCCAATGGATTTGACCTAAATTACCAGACCTAGACTAAAAGTCTTTCATTTCATTTTGGATTTTTTTTTTTGGGTACCTTTAAGTAAGGTGTTATTTCATTGTGGTTTAAAATATTATACTATTTGATATGTTGTATTGTACGACATTATAATGCCCACTCATTCTCCGATGATCCTTTTCGGATTCCCTTAATTAGTTAGTTACTTGTTCTTCAGATATTGCTTTTGTAAACTGTATCACTAAATGGGTAGAGGCAGAACCCATAGGACAAAATCACTGAAAATTAAGGGATCCATTGAATCCTGATGAGGATTTCGGGCTCAGAAGTTTTATTGAAAAGTACGGTCATGCCGATTGGTGCAATCTTCCTAAACAAGCTGGTAAAAAACACTAAACTCCTTTGTAAGTTGTAAAACTAGGTTCTGAAAATAAGAACATGTCATTCAATAACTGAGAACTACAATCATATGCAAAATTTGCCATTTCATTTTCTAAATTTCACTTAAAAGTACTAAGAAGATACTAATTGGTGCTAGAATTTCTCAAATTTCGAGAAAGCACCAGAAAACCAAAATTGTTGTAAGTACTAAGAACAAAGAAGGGGCCAAAATTATTGGCTCACCTCTACAATAAATTATCAAAAGGATTTCCAGGAGAGCCAGGCATATTTTTGTACCATTCGAATTCATCATCAATGGTACTCTTGGACTCCAAGTCCACTTTTTCCTCTTCCTTTTTTGGTGGATTGTCGCTGCCACTTGGTGCTTCAAGTTCAAAATTCTCCAACCGCTCTTTATACGCTGGTTCATCATCAAGCTTCTTTACTTCGTTCGATGGATTCTGATCCTGAACCTCACCAATCTGTTCTTGTTCTTGATTTCCACCATTCTGTTGTTGCAAAGGCCCCATCAACATTTCCCAGTAATCAACATCTGGCCCCACTCGGATGACAACCTTTCCATCTGCTTCTAGTTCCCTAATCTCTTTCTCGAGTTCCTTGTAATCCTGACCACCTAGTGCCTTTTCCATGTCCTGTTCAGATGTTGTGATGGAACTCGAGGCACATGTAGAAACCAAACCGTCCATCTCAGAGTCCTTTCCTCCATTCTTTTGGCTTCTAACTTCTTCGCCGTCTTCTTCAATCGGGTGTTCCAAACGTTCTTAATCTCGTTGTCGGTTCTTCCTGGCAACTGGGATGCAATCTTTGCCCACCTGGAAATCATTACAAAATAAATGTGTTATAAGTATAAAGATAGTGCATTAAATTTCATGAATAATATTTTTAATCATTCCAGACTAAGGGACGAAAATTCAACTATAAAAAGAACATATGCACAATGAAAATAACACTTTCTATTAAAACTCAAAACAAGTCAAGCTAGTGAGTTTGTGTGATTACTGGTTTCCCCATTCATTTTGGAGGTTGATGATGGTTTGTTCCTCATCGGGTCTAAAGTTCCCTCTCTTGACATCGGGGTTCAGGTAGTTAACCCATCTTAATCGGCAACTTTTTCTACCTCGATTCAGTCCTGCCAAATACATATAGAAGCCAAGTAAATCTTTTGTTGAGTCTGAAACTACATTTTAAAATGTTTCACTGTCAGTTTAAATTAAAAAATCTTGGTTGAAAAGTTTGGTATATATTAACAACATAAAAACAAAAGATAAATGATAGGTGAAAAAGTTCTCCTACTCCTACTGATAAATTAGTTGTAATTAAAGCTAAAAATTTGGAGATTCCACATATATAGAAAGATGAAACTTAAACATTAGCATGCACATTTAAAAAATAAATAAATAAATAAAATAAGGAGAGTGATTTACCAGCTGCCGCAGGAACAATGCGCCAATTTTTAGGACCGTGCTCTTCCACATATCTTCGGAGTCTGTCATCCTCATCTGGACTCCATGGACCCTTGTTCACAGTCTCCTAGTCATAACACGGGGCTCTTCCCGTTAGTGTTACAGTTTTAAGGCAAGGGAAGTTAAGAGGCAAGTAACTAAGAGAAGACAGAGTAGTATTAAGATAGCTAGAGATTGAATTTTTAAGGCACAACAACCATTGAAAAAAAAAGTTGTGTAACCTAGATAGCTCCTTACCTGGGGCTGGGAATTATTTTCTTCCATGATTTTGGCTTCACTATACTATATATACTTCAGAATCAGGCAGGGACTGACGGTGATTTTGCACCTTAATTTGAAGTTGACAGGTTCTTGCTAGTTCTACTGTTGCATGCATATTTATAGGGTTAAAGTGGGAAAACGGGAAAATGATTCTTACTGCTACAAAAATGTAAATTCATTGAATGTTTGTGGAGATTTCTCAAGTGTTCTTTCACTTTAGTGAGCTAAACAACTAATTTCATGCAAATCACCTACTGTTTGTTCAAATTGAATTTAGTTCCATATTTGCTTAGCTACACAACAAATCTTTAGGTGGCTTATTGATGATGCAAGGAGAGCGCTGCGACATAGTGAGGTTTATTGGGATGACAGTTCGTCGGAATCGGAAGTAGGAATTAGTGTGATTAAGTTAGGTGCGCGTTTAATGTGCGGTAGTGGTAAAAGATATGGGACAAAAAAAGTTTTCGCTACCAACCATCTAGTTATTTCATGCATCATTATATTGTACTGTACCACACATTAAACACGCACCTAACTTAATCACACTAGCTAATTCCTAATTCCGATTCCGACGAACTGTATATGAATGAACTTCACTACGTCGAGCGCTCTCCTTGCCTCATGAAAAAGCTACCTAAAGATTTATTGTGTAGCTAAGCAAATACGGAACTAAATTCAATTTGAACAATTAAACCGTAGGTGATTTGAATGAAACCAGCTGTTTAATTAGCTTGCTAAAGTGAAAGGATTTTTGAAAAAGCTCCACAAACATTCAATGAATTTCCATTTTTGTGCCAGTAAGTAAAATCATTTTCCCGTTTCCCCACTTTAACCCTATAAATATGCATGCAACTGTAGAACTACCTAGAACCTGTCAACTTCAAATTAAGGTGCAAAATCACAGTTGGTTCCCTCCCTGATTGATTCTGAAGTATATATAGTATAGTGAAGCCAAAGTCATGGAAGGAAATAATTCACAGCCCCAGGTAAGGAGCTATCTAGGTACACAACCTTTTTTTTCAATAGTTGTTGGTAAGTTTTTCCACTACCAACCATCTAGTTATTTCTTGCATCTTTATATTATTGTACTCTACCACACATTAGACACACACCTAATTTAATCACACTAATTCCTACTTCTGATTCCGGCGAACTGTCATCGCAGAACTTCACTGTGTGGCAGCGCTCTCCTTGCCTCATCAATAAACCACCTAAAGATTTGTTGTGTAGCTAAGCAAATATGGAACTATATTCAGTTTGAACAAACTGTAGGTGATTTGCGTGAAATTAGTTGTTTAGCTTGCTAAATTGAAAGGACTTCTGAGAAAGCTCCAAAAGCACTCGATGCATTTCCATTAAAAAGAAAACTAAAGTGTAAAGTGAGATAATATTATGGGGCTATTACATCTAATTATACCCCAACTAATTTTTTTTATTTCACCCAATTAATTTTTTAATTACATAGAGTACCACTTTTATCTCCATCTAATTACAGATAAACTCACGAATTTTGCTTTTACTGCTCTTAAACATGAAAGTTACTTTTTTACTCTCACCTGAATTTCATATTTGAAATTAGCCAAACAGTTTGAACTTCATTTATTACACATTTAACCCAAATATTTTAGTTTTTACAAATTAACTCAAAAATATTTAGAAATTAACCCAAATAATTTAACTACATTTCAAATAATCTACAGAATCATTGTAAAAAAAACTTCTAGAATGAAATAACTTCTATCTAGTTGAAGGTAGTAAGTAAACAATAATGCGTATACTTTTATAATAATTAATTTCTCCGTCTCATAATTATTTTAACACTTTTTGACTCGTTAACGTTTTTTAAGGCTAGTTTCAGATTTGCAAATCACATCAAAAAAAAAGATTAATTAAAAAAGACAGATGTTATTTATGAAAATATAAACATTCTAATTTCATAATTTTTTATTATTTTTAACGTACAATTTGGTGAATAATTAGATGTCAAATTAACTCTCGAAAAAGTCAACAAAATAAAGTGTTAAACTTATTATAGGACAAATGAAGTATGAGTTTTTAAATTATTTCTCTACTTGAATTATGATTAATTTGAATTTAAATCAAAAAAATTAAAACTCAACAATTCTAAATGAGAAGTTTGTTTGTGGACGAAGGGAGTAACTATTTATGGCCAGAAATCCAAATGCTAGCAACACAAATGTGTAAGGTTTTGGAGAAAGTAATTACCGGAAACCAATAAGTTTTTATAGGCAACTGGAATACTTTTTTTATGGTGTTCTTATAGCAAATGAGATTTTGGATGAAGCAAAAATAAAAAATAAGAAAAAGAATATTTTTATGTTTAAGATTGATTTTGAGAAGATCTATGATTCCTTGAGTTTCAACGAGAAAGCCAAGGATGTGGTCTGATTGGTGGAGGAATTCAGTGTGCTCGGTCGGAGCGAATGATTGGTTCTCAAAATGGTGCGTTAAAGTTATAGGAGATGGTAATGATACTCTTTTTTTTGGGAAGAAAGGTGTGGGGGGTGTGATGACGCTCAAATAATCACCGTCATCTGAGATTTTTTAGATCCGTTTTGATATCTTTAAGTTGCATTTTTCATTGCATTTTAATGGTTTAGAGTTACTTTTGTACTTTTATGCATTTTTAGGTACTTTTGGAGCAAATTGGTGTTTTGGTGCAAAATTAGTGGTGCTTTTTGATGCAATTGGATCACTCTTGGATGCCATGGATCTCCGACAATGCTCACGTAACTTAGAAGGCCAAAATATCGTCTTTATGCCTTGGAGAGGTGAAATCCGGACTTAGAAGGCCAAAATATGCAAAGGAGGAGAAATTCACTATTATTTCCACAGACCTCCAACGCTGCCAGCGTTGAATCCGGCGCTGCCAGCGACCGACTGACGACAAATAACGCGATTTGGCCCGTTTCGTCCATATTTAACTAATTTGAGAGACATAATCTTTATTATTCGTATTTTATCAAACCCTAGTAGTAGGAAACCCTTTTGGAGTTTATTCTAAGCCTTAGATGTTAGTTTCTTTTGATTATTGAGATTGATTGCTAGGATTTCATCTTTTATATACGTAGAATTCATATGATATATTCGTATCAACCTATGACAATTGATATTATTGATATTGCATCTGCGTTTATGATATTTTCCACCATTGAAATCACATGCATGCTTTTATCGTCTATGTTATGATTGATATGAGTCGCTAATCTCTTCGTGTTAATGGTAGGATGTAAATCTAAGGGTTAGGATTTATGCGTATGCTAGATGCCTAAGCTTGATTATTGATTTATTCATCATTGAAGTGCCGTTTTATCTAAATCTTCGAAGGTAGTGACAGTCATGTTCATGTTTATGCTTCAATTCCATGTTCATATTGGTTGTAATAGATTCAATATCTATGTGTTAATCAAGCTATTCTGGTTATCTTCGCCGTAACTGAATGGGAGAAGGAAGAAACTAAGAGCTTGAGATTGTATGGTGGAAACTTGTCCTTTCTAGAAAATTAAGGAGATGTTTAATTTGGAGATGGGATTTTTGAAAGGATGGAGTTTATTCGACTTGAGAAGGTTATGGAGTGCTTTGTGAATTTGGTGGAGATAATGTCTTGGAGAAGGTTATGCAAGGAGAGCGCTGAGACATAGTGAGGTTTATTGGTATTCAGTAGGATCTTCGGGTGTAGGATTTGCTCGATGCCTAGAAGTTTTACACGTAGATATGAAATCAGTTAAGGCGAATTTATCTAGTAATTAACTCGTAGATTTAAAATCTGTTACGACGAAGATATATAACCAGAATAGCTTGACTTGGGACCAAAATCGCAGGGGACTCCCACTTAAAGGACCAAAAATACAATTTTCCCAAACAACACACACTTCATTATTATGCTATATATCAACACTTTGATAAATCTGGTATTAGAGTTATTATGTCTTGAGCTACATCTCTCATTTCATCATATTCAAAATTTCATCTCAGTTTCCGTCTTCTCATTATGCACTGCTGGTAAGTGGTGAGGCACGTTTAACCAAAACATGCAGACTTGAAGAATCCTTGAACACATCATCCGTTGTTATCCCTTTAGCAGGGGAACGAAGTTTCTATAAAAAGTTGTATAAACCCAGTGTCTGGCTAGCTCTATATAATAAGCTAATAATTTTTTGTACCTAGCTGGTCATCTCTCACAATGCTCCCTCCAACATACTCTCCACAATCTCTGCAGTTCCCTCATATTAATAACAATATTGATTTTCAAAAGGGTCGATCCTACAGCTTGATGCTACACAAGGTCTGGTGCTTCATGATCCTAAAGGTAAGTTACTCTGGAGTACTAATGGCATTGCAGGTGAAATTTCTCACGGCTTCACGGAGTGATGACGGAAACTTCACTCTGTTCGGGCATGAATCAACCCCCTTCTGGGGAAGTTTCAACGTTCATCCATCAAATTGCCATTTCAAACAACCACCAAAATCGACCACCAGATCCCATAAAGGAAACAGAAAGCCATGCCCAGGACCATGATTACTCAAGAAGAGTAATAAACTTTTAAAGAGGATGGGAAAATTTTATAGGGTCATCTGTTACTAAAGAAATAGCAGTAAATTAAATGTATTTTTTTCAGTGAATAGTAATTCATATTCGTTTTGAACCTAGCGCATTTATATGAACATTTTGTGCCAAAAGATGAGCAAGCAAGTTATCAGCATCTCTTATCCTCCTAGTGTAATTTCTTAACATGTCAATCTTTACGTCGCGTGGCGTACAAGTACCCATATAGTTCTCCCAGCCCCCAGTTTTCGCAACAAAACGCTACGCACATGATATAAACCAGAATGAGAATAAAGAAAATTAACTAAGTTGTCACAAAGAACACACAACAATAACAGATTATCAATAGTCAATGTCTACCATAACTATGCTTAATCCTTGGTCACTCACAGACGCACACCATCTACCATTCCAATACTACAGTTTTCCCAGAACAATGCATAAAACCACAGAAAGAGAACGTCCGTCCATCACAATATACAATTACGAAAACCTACCTGTCCGTTCAACTAAGAGTCACTTGCTTGCTGCTGCTGCTGCGATGATTGCTGTTGCTGCTGTTGAGTTGGCGTCTGTGACCAAGGCATGAACGGGAGAGTAGCAGGAGGAGGTTGACCAGAATACATGGCAGCCGCTCCAGCTGTTGGTACATAGTAATACGGTACACCATCTGTAGGAGATCCAACCAGCGGTATACTTCCCTTGATAAGCCCAAGCCCTTCTTCTTTCAGTTCATCTCTTGGAATTATATCAACCAGAAAGTCGAACACATCAGTTCTGGAGATAGCAGCTGCGATATCATTCTTCTGCAGGGTCCGCCTCTTGTTTTCTTCAGTATGGATCCAGGATCTCAGCGTGAGCTCCAGGACAAACATCTCACAAGCCTTGGCGAATATGACTGGAGCTTCTGCGGAAATCATCCGTACGTCTTCGTCGGCTTTCATTATCTTTTTTATCCGAGCTAGCGGCAGGCTGTGGTTCTTGAAATCGTTAGTGCGCTCGATTTCTTGCATTTGGTTTGCCCAGAAGGCCTGAAGTTGCTGCTGTTGTTGAGGATTGTGAAATTGTGGGCCTTGATGGAAAGGGAGTTGTTGAGGGGGGTAACTAGTTGGAGGCTGGGTCGGGGAGGAAACAGCCATAGCTGGTGTGCCGGTAGCCACTATAGATGGAGGTGGATAAGGAGCTGGATAAGCCATCTGGCCAGTGGCAGTTACAAGTCCCATTGTTGCCTGCTGCTGCTGATGCTGCCTTTGCTCAGAATGCTCCATGGCATAGAAGATGATATGTTCTTAGAACTAACTAGGTGCAAGCAGTTTTTCGCTATCAATCTACAGCTGGAAACGAGAAGAAAAAAACTCCGTGAGACTGAAGGATAATCAGTTAGAATATTTCCAATTTAACTAAATTTAGCCAAAGACACTGGAATATTACCACAAATAGCTCTCATAATATACAAGAGAATCAGCTCGTTCAATAAATTTAAAAAAAAAAAAAAAAAAAGGGAAACAGAATAGACCAGTTAGCTCATTAGCAACAGGGTTGAAGGTTTTTTTCTAAGGTCCAGAGTACAGCATGTATCCCGCCATACATAGGAGAGTACAACACGGATCCCGCCGGTTTTGAGAAATCTAGAGAGAAAATAAGAAAAGAAGCAAGCAATTTCCAGACGTGAAACGAAAGAAACATGACAGCAGACAATGCACGTCCTTGGATATAATAACTACATGTAATTGAAAAGTTCTGATAAGAAACTTGCCAATGCTGATTAGAGTAACCAGCTACCTCAAGTAGAAATAATGTCTTAACTTTGTTAATCCTTGCAAATTTATAACTATAACACAAAAGGAAACAAATCCAGACGTCATGCAAAATCATAGTGCGACTCAACCTTGGAAATTACAATAACATGTAAAAGCCGATAAGAATCTTGACAGATGCTTAGAATCGGCAAAATAAGGTTGGCAAACTAAAGAAAGAAAACCTTTGTCAGAAAGTCTCATCGTGTTTCCTTAATTGCTTGAACCTTTGTTTCTTTTTTTTTTTCCATGGCATTCTCCGCAATAGTCAAAACACTGCTTCCATAACCATTATTAATCTTTCAATAATAGATCTCACCAAGTTATATGCTACTACTCTCTCCATCCACAAGCAAGGTTCTCATTTTGATTTGTGAACTTTTTTTAAGCCTCCGTTTGACCTTAAATTAATCAAAAACTGTAACGAGAAAATAAACAGAAAAATTATTTGATAAACTATAATGACTATACTTTTATAATACAATTTTTTTTAAATTATTTTTTGTTGCGACTTATGATTAACTTGAAGTCAAATAAAAAAACTCACCAGCCACAAGTATGAGAACACCGCTGTAAACCATCTAATTTTTAGAACACGTGGAAGCACGAAAACAAGCCCCCTGTGGCCTGTACCACAGGATTGTCTACATAGTGGTGCCACATACTGGGCAAAAGAAAGACCGGTGTCCTATATGACCCCTAGCGGTGCAATATATACAAAAGAAAATTTAAGAATTTTCTTTTCTGCAAGTAAAGAAACTAAGCAATTACTAATCAGTATCATGCTGGACATTGCATTTGCATAAATTTCATTCTAACAGACAAGGTAACAAATCTCCAGATGCACGAGAAGCCTCACAACGAAAACACGACTCCAATTCGATTCCGAATCCAATAACATGGCGAGACCAAACAAAAATCTTCCCAGAAAATAAAAAGTCCAATTCCTCAATTTATATACTTATATAGCAACAATGCATCAAAAGTTTTGTGCTTTGTAGGCAATTTTTAAAATGGGCATGAATAATTCCATCTCAGATCTATGAGCATCAACAAAAATGGTCAATTTGTCACAAGCAAAAAGAGAAGAGGCAAGAAAAACAGAACAGTCAAACAAACGAACACGCATGAATACAGAAATGGAAAAAATCATACGAAAGATTTCTAAGATAATTAAATGGCACATGGAAATGGAAAGGAAGAGTCCAAAGTAAAAGAATCAAAACCAGGTGAAGATGGCAGAAAATATAATAATACTGTGCTGAGAACTCAACTTACCCATGTTTTTCTTCTTTGTTGACGAATTGAGAAAATAATTCCAAACCCTAGGAGAGAGAAAGTAAACTTGCAAAATGAGAAGGGATGATTTTGATTTTAGAGAGAGAGGAAGGAAAGGGAATGAGAATTGAATGGGAGGGATGGAGAGAGCTTTTGAATAAATGAGAGAGAGAGAGAGAGAAGAGAAGGGAAGAGAAGTGGTGCTTTGGGGTCATCGGCACCTGAAACACGTGTCGACTAGTGCGACACCGACAGCGAACAACTCTGTCTCCTGGGTTCCACGTGTTGCGTTCTAGTGGTTACGGTTGTCATTACACTAAATGGAATAAGGAGGCAAACTTGTGTTCCTTTGAATTGAAACCATAAACATTTGTTTGGAACTTGGAAGTGTAGTTTAAGTTCTTTTTTTTTAATTTTAAACTCAAATTTATACATCCTCCGTCTCAGTCATGTTTTCCCTTTTCTCTTGTAGTTCAAATAAAAGCTTATCATTTCCATTTTTGTCAAATGGATCAACTTAATTAATACCCCTATAACACATTCATATTTACAAATTTAACAACCCACTGACATTTATTTATTCGTACTTTATCCATTCTACATTTAAATAATAATCACTATCAATTCTTTATTAATTTTTTGTTCATTCCTCACTAAAATAATAATATAACCTTAAAATCTTGACCAAAATTAATATGGGAAGCTTTTGGTGGACGGAGGGAGTACTACTTTGTTGTGTTTTTTACATACTACTCATCAAGTCTCAGGAACTTCTTTACGTTTATTTTTGTTGAATTAAAAAACTAAACATAAACTATTTTGGAATGAGAAAAAAATTGAATAATATAAAATAACTGCAATGTGGCTTTCCAAGACTGTAAATTAAGATCTATAATCCAACATTCATGACCACAAATTGTTATGTCTATTGCTCAATATCTTAGCCAGTTAATAGGATTGCTTATTGACACTACTCAACGGCTTAGCTACTAGTCTGCAACTAAGATTAGCAAGTACGTAACTCAATTTCTCAATACCATTAAGAGCAGCTCATTTCTACCTCTCAATCTCAAGTTCTAATCAAAATAGCTAATTTGATTACTCAATCGCGATCTAAACCAAATAATTCAACAATATAAACCATCAGCGACAATAATAGCTAATTATTTGACTACAAGATGTAATTAATGCGATCTATCTCGCTTTGCCACTGGAAGAAAATAAGTTTAGGTATTCTACGAGCCAATAAAAATGTAGATTAACAAGCTAATTTCAATAATCTAACTCAGACTTTTCATCAACTCGCGGTAAAATTCCTACAGCTTAGTATACAACTTGATTCTCGATATATGTTGTTTTCTTATTGCATATGGAAAGTTCATCAACGGTAGACCATCACTGAATGAGTATATCAAGACTCTAGTGCATATTTCAATTGCAGGAGTGTAGGATGTATTTTATTTACTGAGAAACTAATCAAGTTGCACTTGCAAAATATAGGAGTTAAGTATTGGCAAGCAGGTGCATCATATGTTACTAGTTCAACGCGATACAAGTGATTGAGAAATGTATAAATCTTTTGGTCAAGGTCACGTGAGCAACTTATATATTTGGGATAAGTGCCCAAATTGGTTGGCAAATTTTGTAACTAATGATCGAACTAAATAAATCGTATGATCCTATCCGAGACTTGTTCCAAGTCATGAAAATGTGTCTTTTATAACTAGCTCACTAAAGTGAAAGAACACTTGAGAAATCTCCACAAACATTAAATGAAATTCCATTTTTGTACCAGTAAGAATCATTTTCCCGTTTTCCCACTTTAACCCTATAAATATGCATGCAACGACAGTAGAACTAGCCAGAACCTGTCAACTTCAAATTAAGTTGCAAAATCACCGTCAGTTCCCTGCCTGATTCTGAAGTATATATAGTATAGTGAAGCCAAAGTCATGGAAGGAAATAGTTCCCAGCCCCAGGTAATGAGCTAGCTAGGTTACACAACTTTTTTTTTCAATGGTTGTTGTGCCTTAAAAATTCAGTCTCTAGCTATCTTAATACTACTCTGTCTTCTCTTAGTTACTTGGCTTTTAACTTCCCTTGTATTAAAACTGTACCACTAACGGGAAGAGCCCCGTTTTATGACTAGGAGACTGTGAACAAGGGTCCATGGAGTCCAGATGAGGATGACAGACTCATAAGATATGTGGAAGAGAACGGTCCTAAAAATTGGCGCACTGTTCCTGCGGCAGCTGGTAAATCACTCTCCTTATTTTTATTTTAATTTTTTTTAAATGTGCATGCTAATGTTTAAGTTTCATCTTTCTATATATGTGGAATCCCCAATTTTAAGCTTTAATTACAACTAATTTATCAGTAGGAGTAGGAGAACTTTCACCTATCATTTATCTTTTGTTTTTATGTTGTTAATATATACCAAACTTTTCAACCAAGATTTTTTAATTTAAACTGACAGCAAAACAGTTTAAAATGTAATTTCGAACTCAACAAAAGATATTTACTTGGCTTCTATATGTATTTGGCAGGACTGAATCGATGTGGAAAAAGTTGCCGATTAAGATGGGCTAACTACCTGAACCCCGATGTCAAGAGAGGGAACTTTAGACCGATGAGGAACAAACCATCATCAACCTCCAAAATGAATGGGGAAACCAGTAATCACACAAACTCACTAGCTTGACTTGTTTTGAGTTTTAATAGAAAGTGTTATTTTCATTGTGCATATGTTCTTTTATGTTAAAGTTCACACCACTCTATCCTCATAATCTTGTTCGATCTTGTTTTCTGAGGGGAATTGCAATAAATTAATCTTGTTCGATCTTGTTTTCTGAGGGGAATTGCAATAATTTTTAGAGTTAGTTCCATAGGAAGAACTTAAATAATTTTTTGGTGGTTCTAAGTTTGATTAATCATATAGTCACTAACCATAGCCTGAGGATCATTTATATTGTCTACAAAATCACACTGTTTAAGTTTATCCAATCAGAACCTTGTAAATGTTTGTTGATTTATGCTAGGATTTTTACAAGATAAAGAATAATAATAAGTGTATATATATATATATATAGATATATAGATATATATAGATATATCATCACGTCAAATGGTTTTAGAAGACTTTTAATTTTTAGAAGTGATACACATATTTATAATATCACAACACGCCAATTGTAAGGCAACCAATATTTTTATAAGTTTCTATATCGCACTCACACCACAATCATTTTGATTCTACCATGATAACTATTCAAGTAATCATCTCCGACATTAAAATTCTATAAAACTCTACAGATCCTTCTTTGTTTTCCACTAATTAAAACACACATAATAAAACTTTCTCTTTTCTACCACATAGGTTTCCACTAATAAAACTCACACACCAAAAATCTACTCCACCTTAAAATCCAAACAATAAAGTTAAAAGGTTACATAAAGGCTATGAGGCGCATCTCAACGGATGAGGGCGCCTCATAGCCGAAATAGGCCGAGGGTACGAGAAGCTGTTGGAGTGCTTCAATTGGTTTTATCCAGCCACAACAAAATATCGGAAACCAGTCAAAATGCTCCAACATCGTTTTGATAATTAATAAAAAAAATTTAATTCTTTACCTTTTTCTGTTTCTCACTTGTTTGATGTTTCTTTCTCGGGGTTTTCTATTATCAGGTCGACTTCGTACCGACCTAAATGTGGGTCTTTATTATATATTTCATTCTAATTTATTAAATTTTGACAAAAATGTATAAATGTGTAGTTATACCCCTACTTTCAAAAGATTCATTTAAATAATTTAAATAAATTCTTACTATTTTATAAGAATTAAATTAAAAATAAAAATTTACTTTAACTAAAATTAAACTTAACCAATATATATCAAATTAATTTCAACAACAATTCAATGGAATATTCGTTTTCCATAATCTAATTGCACTAGCTATCAACATTTGTAGAGGACAATAACAGAGGCTTATTTTTTTAGCTACGAAGTATATTATTTAGAAGTGTTCGATAGTTTATGTATCATTAAAATGGATAAATTAACTATGATCAATTAACTTTGGTTTGTGATTAAGATTAATTAATAAGGTTTACGTGTATATGTGTATATGTAATCATATAAATTGAAATTAAGGGCATTATAGTTAATTTGTATTTTTGTGGTGATTTTAATGTTAAAGAAAATTAATTATAATCCATCGTACCAAAAATGACTTTGAACCGAAATGAATGGATGAGATTAAATTAAGTGCCACATGGCAACTATTGAATGAAGACCTGAGTTTAGGTCGGTACAGAGCCGACCTGAGAATAGAAATCCCCTTATTTCTTTTATGTTTTTCTTTTCTTTATGTTATTTTAAATTTTACTCAACTTTAACTTAAATTCTAATTTTAAATTTAAACTTATATCTTACCTTTCATTTGAAATTTAAAATTTATATATTCCAAACAGAAAATTAAGCAAGGAATGAAGATAGACGCTAAGACTAAGGCAGAGTACTCCCTCCTTCACGTACCAGAAGGTTTAGGAATGGGTTCTTGGGTTTTGACAATTATAAAATTGAATATGCTATAACCTTAAACATTTAAAATATCTTTTTTGACATAATTAATTAAACTTTAACAATGTATACTAAAATATTTCTTTTATATGTTGTTTAAGTACGTCAATATCGTAGACATGCTCATAACTTGAAGAAAGATAATTTAATTAATACGTAGTTTATATATAAAAGTTTCATTTATTTTTATTCAAAACTAATAATTATTGATAACTAATTATTATTATTATTTTATGATTATATAATACAAAATACGAATGATAAATATAATAAAATATAGATATAATATAAATGTCCTTTAATTTTATTTTATTAGTTAGCTTATAAGTTCATTCGTTAAACACTTACACTAAAATTAGCTAGTTTATCAGCTCATTCGCTAAACATTACACTAAAATCAGCTAGTTTATCAACTCATTCGCTAAACACGTACACTAAAATCATCTAGCTTCTTAGCCGATTTATAAGTTAGCTTATTATCTACCTTAGAAACTACCAACTAGCTTATTATCTACCTTATAAATTACCAACTAAGCCACTACCACCACCCCACCACCACTAACACTATCCCACCGTCCCACCACCCTATCACCTGTGTCCGTCGCACCAACACCACCCCACACCCACCGACTTCCACCGCCCTTCTTCCTTTTTCTTTTTCAATCTTCTTCTATCTCTTTCATGGAAGCACCGGATATGGAGTTTTGGAAGCTCCAAATCTGGAGCGTTGGAAGCTCCGATCTTGAGTTTCTGGAAACTCCAACTAGAGCTTACATGGAAATTATGGTCTGAGCTTCCCGGAGCTCCGTCCATTCTTTTTATTTTTACACTTATTATCACATAGTACCATGCTAGAGACCATCTTCTAAAAAACATACCTAGATAATCAATTACATTTTGGTACAAAAAACGTTGATTTTCCCATATTTACAAAAATGCCACCCCCTCAAAACACTCCAACCAAACAAGCCTTATCCCTTAACTAATTTATAATCTTTTTCTTTTTTTGTCCGGTATCGGAGCTTGCTCCGGCGACTAGACCTAGTCGCCGGAGTTGGACAACTGGAGCAAAAGAAAAAAAAAAGATCAACTATCGGAGCTTGCTCCAGATCGACTCGGAGCTTGCTTCGTCAATCGGAGCAAGCTCCGTTCTTGAGCTTGCTCCGTCCAAAGAAAGATCTAGACCGGAGCTTGCTCGCTCCGATCGACGGAGCAAGCTCCTGATCGGAGCTTTCTCCATCCAGTTACCGGAGCTTTGGAGAAGAAGATGAAAATACTTTTTTTTAATATATTTAAAGGTTTTTTTTTAATTTAATTAAATTATTTTTTTTAAAAGAAACATAAGGGTTGTTTGGATAAGAAAAAAAATCCAATAATAGAACAGTGCTGACAAAGCTTCAAAAAGTCAAATTCTTGTACTAAAATGTAATTGATTATCTAGTAGGTATGTTTTGGTTATTAGGGACGTTTGCATAAGTACTATAAAGATACAGATCCTTATTTTTATTTTTGTAGTGTCCGACACCATAAAAGTGGTGTCCCACACTACAAAAATCGATGTCCGGCACAAAAAAAAAGTGTCTCACATCAATAATACTTGCTCTTCAAAGTGATTGTAAAAAAGAAAATAGAGGTAGAACTTGAAAATGTTTAAGAACCTTATGCATAAATTACCAATCTCCTACCATATCACGCCATGTGACCTTTTAGGGGACATGGTCAGCCGTCAGCCCACATACAAGGGTATAAGGGTAATTGACTCCCGACATTGTTCTAATATGTAACATTGTAAAGTAAAATGAGACACACAAATCAAGACTCATCTAGATGTTATATGTTGTGACGTTTTGTATTAAACGTTTTGTATTAAACGGTAGCCCACCCATGTGAAATCTTATATTTTCCTAATTTAAATTCCAATATTACATTTTATGTGAATTAGAATTAATTCGAATTCAAATGGAGACTGAAAAAGTCAACAAATTAAATGGAAAACTTATAACGTAACGTAGGAAGTTTAGTTTTAAAATTTAATGTGATGTTATTAAACAAATTAATGACATTTAAAATGAAATGAAGAATGAAGTTTTAATGAAATAGAAAACTAGTAAATTTTACAGAACTTTACTACTGGATCAGATATTATGTTCTGGTTTTTATACAGTGAAAATCTGTGGCAGGAGAGATAAGAAATTACTTTAACGTGCTACATTCTCCTTTTGCATAAAAATTAGAAGTAGGAAAATACAAGTTGTAGTGTAAAAGAGTCCTAACAGACTCAGGCTCTCAACTAACTAGCCAATCTGGCCCAATGGGTGTCCACCTACAGATCAATGGATCAAGATTTGCCAGATTAGCAGATTACAACACAGCACCAAAAATAATAAAATAAATAAAATACAATGCCATTTTAAGAACACTTCACAAGTATACATATGTTGCTATATAGATAGATATAGTCTGGCCATTTTTAGGGCCCTTTGTTCACCAGTTACTGATGTAAACTTATACATTGATCCATAGAATTGAATGAACAAATATGACCTTTCATCAGCAAAGGAAAAACACAGCCCGAGTATTTTTAGGAAGTAGCCTTTCGTGGGGGAACCGCTGCTGCTGACATGGTACGCAACCGACCAGCGATTTCTGTAAAAGATGGCCTCACGGCAGGATTTGGAGCCCAACACTGCTCCATTAATCTTCTCCAGTCGGGATCGCAGTGGCCTGGAATAGTTGGCCTCAAGGTATTGCTCACAATGCCTCCTGTAGTCCCATGAAAAAGCAATATCAAAATGCATATAACAGTAACCGGTATTCTGTCACTTAAGCAGTGCCCAATACTGGGAAATATATTCTGAGACGTTGCAATTGCTGATGAGTGAGGATTCATGATTTAGCAGCAACGGAGAACAACTATCAAAGAACTCCAATACAGGAGAGAATAGTAAAATGTACCCCAAAAAAGAAAAAAAAAGGAATTAAATAGCATATATATCCCAAGTGGTCAGCTGATTGAGTTGTATAACACAAAGAAGATGAAGTTTCTAAAGTACAAGGGGAAAAAATTGTTCAACTCAGCAGTAGCTTCTGAATTGAGAAGTAAATATGCCCAAAATACGGAATACTAGTAACAGTAATGGTATCAGGTGAATTTTGGTCTATGGACTAACTTCGGGACTATTCAGATGTTGGTATAGTACAAGTATATAACTGCAGGTATGTTGACCAAAGAGAATAAGTACAGAAGAATAACCCAATGAAACTCGGCACCACAAGTGTTTCACTATGATCATGTAGACACTTAATTGCCATTAATGTTGCTGTTGTGAGTAATTAATCTAAAGTAATCTTTTCCTGAAACTAAGCAATTGTTTTTGTAGCTAATCTGAAGGTGATCATTTCCTGGCAGTGTATTCTACCAGCAATACTCTCAACGTAATTATAAGCAATGGAAATATGGAATGGCCAATAAAGTCATATTTGAGGGGGAGGTACCGAATAGAAACTAAGAAACACAGACTTCTTGCAAAATCCACATATATAATTATAAGCAATGGAATGGCCAATAAAGCCATATTTGAGGGGGAGGTACCAAATAGAAACTAAGAAACCCAGACTTCTTGCAAAATCCACATATATAATTCAACTTACGGCAACCAGCAGAACTCACTCAACAACCAGACAGTGTGTTGCTAAAATCAAAATACGAAGACAGAAGTACCAACCTATGATTGCACCATAATGCATGTTCGCATAAGGCTCCTCCCCGGTGAGTATCTCCCACAACACAATGCCAAATGAAAATACATCAACCTGCCAGGAGAAAAATATTAAAAATCTGATCCGTAGTATCAACAGAAAAATTAAAGATGCCTTAACAACAAACAATCTTGTCATCACTTTTCCCAATCCCAAGTACTTAAGAATTAAGATTGCTGGTTTGCATTCTGCGATATAACTGGCTTCTTTAAATTTATGAGAAGAAACTAAATCAAGCAAGAACTGTGCGCAGACGTACATATAGTTGAAATCTGCAAGAATCATCTATTAACAGATGTAAATAATTCAAATCTACATTTCAGGGCCTATGTAAATGATTCAAATCTACATTTCAGGGCCTGACCTTCTCAGAAACTTTACTGCTACTACCATTTAGCAGCTCTGGAGCCATCCAGGGTAGAGTTCCCCTAACGCCACCAGAAACCAACGTGTTCCGCTTTATTTTTGACAAACCAAAATCTCCAACCTGATAAAATTGCAAACACAAATTCAATGAGTTACAGCACAATCTTGACAAAAAGTAGAGATCATGAGAGAAAGAACAATATAGCAAGTAATCCAAGTAAGGCACATTGATAAATTTCCACAAGAACAACCTTGCATATGGGTCTTGAAGGATCTTTCAAGTTAACCAACAAATTGTCACATTTCAGGTCAAAGTGAACTATATTCTTTGAATGCAAATACTCCATCCCGAAAGCAGCATCCATGGCAATTATTAGCCGTCTTCGGCGATCGAGTTGCCTGCAAAGTTCACCAGAAAGTGAAGTTGAAGGAATAATATGGAGAATGGAAAAATTGAATGGAATATCCTCTCTGTTAGAATTTACCCCAAAAGATTAGTTTGAAGTTATTTACAGTATCTAATATGAAATAGGACAAATGTCAAAGTATACCTCTCTTTCCGAAGTAACACATGTCTTAAAGAACCATCAACCATGAACTCTGTCACTGTAGCCAATGTCCCACCTGGGCCATCTTGTACAACGCCATAAAATGCTACCACATTTGGGTGGTGAAGCTTAGAAAGAATTTCAGCTTCTCTCCAGAACTCGATCGTCTGGGATCGGAAGAAGTAAGAAGTTTAGCAACGGGGAATTGCCTTCATAATTATTATATGTAGCACAGGTATTTCATAATGGAGGGTTTAATAGTCTCCTTTATTTCAGTCATCAACTTCACAAAAGTAAAGATTCCAAAACTCGTAGTATACAGTATACAGAGGTTAAGTTTGAACTTATACTATCTAAAAGACAAAATGTGCATTGTCGAAATGTATACACAGTTGAATGTCTCAAAAGAACAAAAATCCTAGCAATATATTTATGTCCTTATTTCCTTACAATTTTGCTGATCAACTTTGAATGAATAATGGTTCAAAAACTACATAAAATTAGAGTTTATTTTGGAAAAACAAGAATTTACATGAACAGAATACAATTTTTACCTGTCTCTCTTGCTCGGATTGCCCACCCGTGAAACAACTCTTCTTTATGCGTTTGATTGCTACATCTGAGCCTCTCCATTTTCCGTGATATACAGTCCCAAATGTGCCAGCACCAAGTTCTCTCAGTTCCTCAAGATCCGCATTTCCTATAATCTGTAAATCACCACAAAGTGGTTAAGATTTAAATGGGAGAATCTGAATCTTATGTTGGTGAACAAATAACCATCAGAGAAGTGCTCGAATCCGACATTCCAACAGTTATACAGGAAATAGAAATTAATATAATAAACTCACTGACTCAGATTCACACAAACTGTATTAACATTGCAAGTCAAGCATTAAACTGTTTTTGGAAACTTCCCAGATTATCGGAACGAAACAAGGCACACATTAAGAACTCCTCATCTTCAGTGAGTTAACAATATAAATAGAGGATGCAAAACAGAAAATTCGAAGTAGCAAGAGCATGTAAAGCTTGGTGCCCTATGGCCAGAGACTTGGCAATGAACAGAAAAGAAGTATGTATTGCACATATAAAAGAGGGCAAAAATTGGACTGACCTGCAATGAAGTGATATCGAAATCCAACAACGAAGGATCAAGTGAAGGAGGTAGGCCTATATTTCCAATTCCACCCTGGTTATTTAAGCAGGATTAGACATTAAAAAAAAAAAAAGAAAGAAAAAAGGAAGCACGGGTGGTAGTAAAATGAAGAAAAGGAATACCTCATAGTCTGAGTCTCGAATTCTGGTACTATCGATCAGTTCACTGTACTGCATCTCACTTACTTTCACTTGTGACGCAGATCCTTCTCCAGCACGCATGTCATCATGATTACCCTCAACATAATTCCCCTGCCCATCCCTCTGACTTGGGGCAATGCCATCCCTCTGTACAAAGTCGTATGGCAGAGTAGCTTCCTCTTCAACTTTCGGAGGTCCAGCTGAAAAGACAACGTGATCCTGATCGATAAGAGAAACATCCCTTCTTGCAAATTCATCTCCTGCCAGCCTCTGGAAGAAGGACCAATGTTTAGGTTCAAGATTTTCTATGTTCACACTCTTACCAGCTCCATCATTTTGTAGAGGACCAATATCAGTTGAACCATCGGAAAGAATAGCTTTTGAAAATATATCAGATAGAAGATCACGAGGAAATCGGTCATTGATATCAATAAGAATGTCTCCTTGTTCAGCTTTGGGGACACCATCACTCGATTCTTCCTCTGTTACAGTCCGTGTAGGAAGTTGAGGATGACCATGGGCATCACTAGCATTTGAATGGCTTCCATCAATCCTCTTGCTATTAGCATCTTCAGAGTACTTCAGCGAATCTTCATGGCTATTTAATCCAGCATCTGCCTCTGACACAAAGGCTTGATTCCCAAGCACAGACTGACCATCAGTGGGTACTGCTTGTTTCAGCTTTTGATCTCTGGTACGACTACTATCAAGCGTTTCTGGCTCTTGAAAGAAAGGTTTTTGAACAGCATTTGACTGCTCGGCAGGAATACCTACATCCCCATTTTGCAATTGAGCAACAGACACAGGAACAGAATCTTGCTGAGAGACATCACCACGCGACTGGTTAACAAGAAACTGAGAACTGTGTGAATCATCCGATTTTGATATTCTGCCAAGTGACTCTAGCTGCTCTCGAGGTATACGCTCAGAATAATATACCCTCTGTGGAGGAACTGAAGGCTCAAAGTAGCTCAAATCAGCAGGATCAGACTCTGAGTTCATGGATTCCAGGTCATGACCAGTACCCATGTTATAGTACTCACTGCCACTCGGTTTTAGAAGTTCAGGTGGATTAACAGCATCAATAGGTTTTGAGACTGGCACAGGTTGTGGGGGCCTTCCATCATTCTTTGAACTCTTTGCAGATAACTCCCTATCCAATTTAGGGACCACAACTGGTGGCTCTTCAAGTGGAAAACTAACTTTTGGTTTACCACTAAATGTTTGTTTTGGAACAGTGCGATCATCAGCCATCACGTGATTACTTCCACTTACTTGGGGAATTGGATCATCAGGTTTCAGCTTTGGCTCCTTTACTTGCACTACTGCATCCTGAGTCCCCGAGTTACTCAGTGATCTACCTTCAAAACCATTTTGGTGAGGAATTGGCTCATGAAAATATTGAGGCAAAGTACTTTCTGAGGGTGTATAGTAAGAGGGATGCATATTATATGCAAATTGTGGAGGATGTTGCTTATCTTCATCACGATGCGAAGTGCGGCTATCATATGAATGCAACTCAGTTTCATATAATTTGGAGGAACTTGGCAACACTGATTTAGAAGATTCACCAAGTGTTGATGGGATCAAGCCCTCCAAATTGGAGTTACTGTACCCAGCAAGTTCAGTCGATGTTTTACTTGGGTCCCTCCCCACATTCAGTGTGTCCAACTCATTCAAATTGTTCCCTGAAGAACTTGCTAAACCTCGTAGGGTAGAGCCCCTGTGGGATCCAAGGTCCATGCCATTGACAGCTACAACATATCTCATCTCTGAATCACCATCAGAGTTGGCCAGACTAAAATGAGCATCATCCAGATCCCCTATAGAGAAGAGAAACATTCGTAGCTTTTTGGATCCTTCTCCATCCTCCAGCACACTGCTCTCCTCCATCATATTCAATAAGTCCTCATCACTCGAAACAGAAACCAAAGCATCAAGATCTTCACCAGGAAGCTGATACTTTATTGAATGTGTCTCCTCATAAATTGCATTTGCTTTGAGCCACAATTCTTCCCATGTAATGTCCTTGCTTAACCGGAGTATGCGAGTTTCACCTCCAACATACCTGAGCTTTCCATCACTTGGCCGAGGTAGGATTCTACCACCGAAGCTGCAGAGAATCTTAATCTTTGTCAATGAATTGTCAGATGCTCCAGAGTAGGAATACATAAGTGGGCGTTGGGTATTTGGATCAGATACGACATGCCGAAGGTGCATATAGTTCATGGGACCATGGTTGAGTTTGCTCCCAGGAAATGCCGAATTTCTGCGTTCCAGTTCTCTCGAGCCTTTTTCTACTGCTGGAATGAGGGAAATATCTGAACCACTTTCCGAGCCAGTATGACTAATGCCTAAAATGCCTTTGAGTTCTAAATAACCAGGTGTATAACTAGGATCCCCAGAGAGATTTGGATTGAGTGGCTTCTTGGGATTGACCCTGTCACGCATGAATTCAAGAGCAAACTCTTCACCTGTCTGTATAGAGAAATTATGCACGGGTTTAGATTCTGAAAAGCTGGTCTCAGTGGTCTTCAGATTGGCATTCACATTTCCAGATGGATCCACCATGTTGTAAACTTGTGGTTCTGAGCCCAGATCTTCATTTCCATGCTCTGACGGATTAAAATGTGTGAACGTGTGATTTTTTGATGGCTCCATACTCAAATTTCTGCTATTCTTGATTTTCCAATGCAATTTCAATGGGAGTAACCGTTGATACCAAAACTCAAGTAACTTAAGAAACCAACAAACAAGTACCAGAATCCTCAACACAAAGCAAAAACTTCGCTTGAGAAAATACTCACTGATATCTACACAATACATAGATGCAGCGTTTGGAGCACATTTCTGATTCAACCCGTGACATGGGATACACCATTAACATAACAAAGGATCACCTATACACACTGCAAGAAAATTAAACTAAATTTAAACTACACGAAACTGTAAAGAAGAATGAATCTCCAGTCAAAAGTGGAGTAACATAATCATACTTGTGGATTTATAAGTTAACAACAACATCATGTTCCGGATCTTATTTTCGATTTGTTACGGACACTCTTATACAAACAATATTCTCGAGAAACTCGAGTTTATCAGCTTCCTAACCACACAGTGGTGCAGTGCCAAGTTAAAAAGAAACCCGAAATAAGAAATCCTCAGTTGAAAAATTTACAAACTAAAACTAAGCTCAAGTCTTGGTAGTAGTGACCAACAAACTATTACTGATCACGGAGGCAATTAATCAATCACCCATCCTATCTCCATCCACCAACCAAGAGGTCCCAATCTAACACACACCTAGTATGCAGCTTATTGCCTTGTGCCAAAATCATAAAACTAGCCCATAAAAAATAGTCTTTCATTTTCATCCATTTTTAATAAAGATGCCAATTAACTAAAAGTCTAAAACCCCTTTAAAACTAACTAAAATCGATATCTTTTATTTTGATTAAGCTAGGGCATGCAAAGATTAGCCCCTTAATTTTATCACCAATTCGAGAACTAAAACAATAAAAACCAGTTTGCATCTGAATGAAGGAACCCTAATTCGAAATATGAAAAAACAATTACTGAATGAAGCAGTGAAGAAGGAATTAAAAGGAAGCGAAAAGGATATAGATCAGAAAGTGATGAATCGCAGTTTTACCTGGAAGAAGAAGAAGAAGAAGGCTCAATGCTGGTGCAAGGGAGAGGGAAGTATGGAAGTTGACTCAATCCGCCATTATCGCAATTGCAAGTTTGCGTCAACCGAGTCGAATATGCTGCTAATTTGAGTTTGAGTAGCAATTAAGGTATAGTGTGTGAGAGAGAGAGAGAGTGCTGAATGAAAGATTTATCAGTTAGTATGTCATTTATTTATTCCAACATTTGACAAAATTATAGTCTTTTTTTTTGTAATAAAAAATAATATAGTCTGAAAATTGTACTTTCTTTATTAATTTTATTTATTTTCTACTTTTTGTTTGGAGTTTGTCCGTTTGTGAAGAGTTTGAATACTTTTCAGACTCTTTTAGATAATGACCTGAACTCAAACTATTCTCCACGATAATATTAATAATATTTTTCTCTCTTTTCCTGTTTTTAGGTAAAATTGAGGCCAGTCCAAATTTAGCTGATAGTGGGTACTTCATTTATCAAAAATTTGGATTACATTTTGTTGTACTATGCCAGCTCAGACTTAGTAGACTTAGTAGTCTGTTCGTTCGAGTTTGACTGGCTTGATAAGGTTTTCGGGCCGAACTCAAATTTAAATTTAGGTTCATTTCATTAATGAGTTGAGACGAGGCTCAGCTCGTTAGGCTTGAGACGCTTGACATACGTAGCCATTCATACATGTTTAAGCCCATAAGTCCATTTTAAAGTATTTATGTTTGAATTGTGTTAGATTATGATAATTTGACATGTTGATTTGTAATGTGTAATATTAAATTCTTTAACTTTAACATCTTATTTCATATTTTCACATGTTTTTCTTAATTTTATCATGAGCTCGGCTTGAGCTCGTTAAGGCTCAATTCAGCTCGAGTTTTCCGAGTCAAACGAGCTGAGCTCAAGTGTAAATATTATATATAGCTCGAGCTCAACAATACTCGGCTTTAGTCGTTTAATATCACTAAATTCTCAAGTAACTTGATTTGATCCGGAATTTGAATTTAAACCTAAAAATATGATGATTTAATCATCCAAATTTGATATTTGTACCAATAGAATCGAAATTGACCCGAAATAAGTTTGCTCCGAAAATAATTATGGGCCCGAAAATGAAGTAGTCCAACTTTAAAAAAAATAAAATAAACAAGATTTGAGATCTGAATAACAATTGAATCCAAACGACACACTAACCCTATTCAAGCTATTCAAACTTGATCAAAATGATTTACAAACTTAGAATTCTCAATCTATAAAAAACGAACAACCCATTTGTCATGTCTATATATGTATATTCTATATATGTATATTCTATATATGTATATTCCACTGTTATAGTGTGACTTTAGAATGAAACTATTAGTAAATCATTCGTAACAATGATGTACTAATTGTATTGTAGTTGATCAAGCGGAATCATCGGTAACAATGATATAGTCACTATTAGACTTACTATTTGGCTATTTGCTAAGCTATTTGTTTCTAAAAAAAATCTTAACTTTTTATTATTTTTTTCATTTTTCATCGGGGATCAAACTAGGACTTCTCATTTTTCGTCTCAACTTCATTCCATTGCATCACCTCATAACTCCTAAAATTTAAAAATTGAAGTTAAAATGAATACAACATATACTACGGAGTAGATATTAGATCGTAAGTTATGCAAAATTTTAGTGCTCTATAGAACAGAACACTGTACCTTTAATACCACCATACAACCCATAGTATTAGATTAGTATTAAATTATTTTGTATTTAAGAAATGAAGAAATGTAGTATAGTTGCAGGTTATGAATTGTAAATGAAGTAAAAAAATATTGATAAGATCGATCGAATTAATTCAATTGGATTGGAACTTGGTCCGTGTGTAGCGGCCGCTAGCTGACTATCTAACCAGTTGACTTAACGCCTCACCTGGCTGAATGGTGGATTGTAAAAGCCTTGATGACTTCTTCATACGAACACACTTCACACTTGGTCGGTTTTATTCTTTTCGTTGGTCGGTTTATTTGAATTCTTCACTCCATTTTATCGGTCAGAAATTAGACTTCTAATCTCCCCAGAGTAATATTTGATCGCAAACACGGACGTTAATGTATGTATAGTATAAAAGCTGGAGCTAGCTTGTAGGAGAAAAGGACAGAAAGGTCTATTTGGCATGCCATGCCATCAACAAAATCTAAATGTCAATTCTGTTAAGATCCCAACTTCCAGAACAACCTTTTCTCCAATAAAAAGAAAAAAAGATGAGTAAGAAAATGAAAGATTCCAGAAACATATCCATCCATCCACACACCTTTTCTCTAAAATATGGATCCCACCAATATATATACACATCCATCCTATTCAAATGGCATTAATTAAAGTGGGTAGAAAACATTATCCATCACTCAATTCTTCCTCAAATCTCTACACTTTGGTCCCAAAACATTGATATGCATATGCATCACAGAAGCTTTTGAGCTAATTGACAAGGATGTTGACATGGATGACAACATTTGTGCTCATTAATGAATTTGAGGCTCAAATCCAGATTGCATACAGGAAGAAGACACAGAATAAGACCCAACATAACTGGAATCCAAAGTAACATTTGCATTTATAAAGACTACTATATAGGATTTGAAGTTATAGGATTACTAGCTCACCTGATTACACCAGAGTTCTTAAGTCTCAAATGTAGAATTTACAATCAAAACTGCACAGAAAAGAGGATGGAAGTGAGTAATGTAAACGATTAAACGAAGGTATATCTCTATGTGTATGTACATGTATTTGGTTAAGGTAGCTCTTCTATTGATGTTAGAGTGGCTTGGGAGACTTGGCATGATTTTGTTTTCATGTTAGTTACTCGGTGCAAGATGGTAACCCGGGCTCACAAGATGGTGCAACTTTGATTTCCATGTCCCCTGTAACAGAAATTCATCCATTAAGCATGTGCATGTGAAGAATTTTGTTTGCACCCCTATGGTTAGACTTGGACAAAATATTTCAAGAAAGTGGGAAAGGGAAGTGTGTGTTACTTTTTCAAACTAGTGAGTTCTGGGATATGAAGGAACTATGTGGGCTTCACCCGATACTATCATAACCAGACGAAGCAATTACAAAATGATGTGAGAGCATACTTGTTATCATCAAAACGGTTCAGTGCTTCTTGAAACTTGGTCCACACAGGACTTGCCTCCTGAGGGTTTACGTTCTGTGGCCCTGAAAGATAGGCCTGAACGACAAATTCTGGATTTCTTTCCCTACAATATCAAATTTTTCAAAACTTTATTATAATTAAGAAGCTAAAACAAAATCTAAGATAAAACATTCAGATTGCAAAGAGAACAATAATTGGCAGAATAGTAGTATATATGATAGCTTACTTTCCCTCATATTCTGACAACCAAGCCATATAGGCAGCACCGAAGTACATGGACACAAAGGGATTAGTGAGATCTTCTACTGATTCCACAGTGTAACCTGGGTACCCCTTCCTACAAATCAAGTTCAGCATATTCAATAAGTCAAATGTAAAAGTTGTGCAACATTGGCTTCAACAAGTCAAATGTACCCAAATAGAAGAAAAGGAAAGAAAACCCAGACAAAAATAAATAAATAAATAAATAAATAAAATAAATAAATAAATAAAATAAAAAATAATAATAATAATAATAATAATAATAATAATAATAATAATAATAATAATAATAATAATAATAATAATAATAATAATAATAATAATAATAATAATAATAACACCATGTTTTCTGTATTTTCATAAGCTGGGAAAAAGTCGTTATGCATACTTGTATAGCCAGCATGCCGTGGAAAAATCAATTCCGAGTAGTCCTGTGCGTTGTCCTATTCCGTTAACAAACCGCATGCTAACCATCTCAGCTATAGCACATAAAACAGTCTGCCGAAAAGAGGGGCAAATTAGCCTTTCTTTTATTTTGACTTGAGACGTGGAGGTAAATTATGAGAGAATGTAAGGAATTATGCATGCATGATAAAAATTAATGAAAGTGGTGGTGGAAAATGTATGGAAGACCTTAAGTGCCCTTTAACTTCCATCAGTAATATTGAAACATTCTGTCTTCGCCAATATACATTAGAACTTATTCACTGAATCGGTTCTATAAGCTAAAATTTACACCATGAAGATTTAAACGAGTTAAAATGTAAAAACTCAAAACATTTTTCAAGGACTTGAAGTTTTGTGATTCCTTTCTTTTAATTTGTTCAAGACTTTGCCTCCGCTCGCTCCACATCTGTAACATGCTCGGTCTGGAAATTATTTTGGCATAATGGTAACAGTGCAACTTACAAATTCATGCTCCTAGATTTTGAAAGCCATCATGGGGGACAAGACTCAGATTTGGGGGGATGTAATGCAGAGTGGCAAGTTTGTGACCACAACTGTACCATGTTGGGATGTAGATGTCAAGTTGAGAAAGCAATGTGGTAGATTAATGTTGGGATAGGCTATTTGTATTTGGTTGTTTGGATTTAACCTGGATCATTTTCAGATCGGCGTGTACTGATTTGTTTTTTGGATGAAAGGAAGTTTGCTCTTGGTTCCAAAAAACACCTTGACCAACCCTCTTCATTTATCTTGCTGTGTGTTTTAACTCAGTCGAATTTATTTCAACAATTTTTATTTAATAGCTCGTCAAAATTCAATCCTCTCAGACCAGCTAATTAATTAGTTGTTTGAGCATCCACAACAGGTTACTGAAAATATCAAACATGAACATGTAGTGTAAGTCTAAATCGAAATACTTATAGTACTAAATAATTCTTTGAAGGGGGTGGAGTTATTGCTCACAGGTTTTACTCTTCTTGTGCTGAAGTGCTTCCTCAAAATAATTTCCGCAACTGCCTATAAGAATTAGAAATTTTATCAGTCAGCCAAGGCTCCAAAAACATGTCGCACATGCATGCACCCACCTTTCATACAAGAAAGTAAGTCTTCTCATGTGCAATAATTGAGACAAAAATAAAAAAATGAATATCTTCATATAAGTATGCTCCCTATGGTGAAAATGAAAATTTGACTTGACTTTGTTACTGAGGTTATAATCAGAAAAGAGATTATCCAATAGAAAACCTCAATTGTCCACCCATGAATGTCACAATAACATGGAGTTTAGGGGAGAATCAGACACCATATGCTAGCCTGACCTAACACTACTTGAAGCAAAGAAACATTGATGTTCATCTCCTCTAACTTAGCTGTCAGTCACTTGGACGGGAAAACTAGGGAGGCTACAGTAGGTTTGCAGAGAGATACTACAGAGTAAGATTTCATATAGTCATTAGCTAGTCATCAACATAATTAGAGATATGATGGTATTCCCACCTTTAATTCAACCCGAGAAAGATATGGGCGCCTATCAGTATCGTGAGAGAAACGCACTTTTCCCATTTTCTCTCCAGATTTGGTCCATTCCCTGTTTACATTAGGATCATTCCACATTTCTTCCATGTCTTCAGGGGAGGTCCTTGTCTCCCAAGTTGTTTTTGTAGGAACAGTTGCTGGACACACAGAAAACAAGTTTCTGAGTCTCTAAATACAGATGCATACAGGCTGCAGGAACATGAATAATTAAAAGGTAGAAAAGACAAGTCTTATGTTGATCAGGCAGTAGCCCTGGTGATACAAAGAGAAACTTCATTAACTCAGTAATGTCGATGACTTAGCGTCTTAACCTCGTTTTCTTTCTCACACTAAAAATCAGTTATAAGAAAAACTAATCAAATGGGGGATTACGGAATGGTTCTGTTAAAATAGTTCAACTGCAACTTTCTGATTGTGATTTTTAACCAAATTGACTTTCATGTTAAATGACAGAAAATTGATTCTTAAGTCTTAATCATATTAAGGACACATTTCTGAAAGTAATAATGTAACTGAACTCTACCTTCCATTGATGCTTCTGCAGCAGCACAGCATGAAGGAAGAATAGGCGCAGCACCAGCTCCAAATATTCTTCTGCAAACCAATGACATGATTAGTTGACCAAGATAATAAATTTTACTGGTTACTGGGTTAGCGTAGTTAGTTAATTACAATAGTTGAAGAAAGGAACTTATTCGTTCAACTTCAAATTCGATCACAATGCAGTTATTCTTGTTCAAAATCTGGCTGGTTTGGCATATAAATTGTGATAACGATATCAGATGTACGCGTGGGATTCCTTTTAGTAGACATTGAAATCAACATCACAATATGCCTTGAGAGTCTGAGACTCCTAAGTCCTATCAAGGTACACATAAATGTTTACAACTTTCAACCTTACTTGGTCAGTTTTAGTTTTAATCAAACTTAACTAGCATTCAAAATTTCATGATTGAAAACCAAAATAGTGGCTGAGAGGTCTTATATACTCAAGGGTTTGAGTTAGGCATTTTAGTAATATCTGATTATTATGCATGCACACACAGATTTGAAAACAAAAACTTAACACACAGAATCATCAGAAAGGAGAGTCAGGCACCTTGATGTAAGGCTTTCCTTAACAGATAGATACTTTTTCCAGTATGGTAAAGTTGATTTGTGAGTAGCCTTCTTCGTACCACCTTTATAAGCCCTAATCATGAATTCTTCACTATTTTCTCTGCATATACAATGATTTTGTCAGGCTACATCAAATTGAATGATAATGCTAGATGTTGTTATTGCAACGTCTCCCTGTAATACTAGCAAAACATCATGAAGACACGCAGAGCAGATGGGAAGGACATGCAAGATTGCAAAATTAAGTTAAATAGCATGAATTCCAGATGAATTGCTTACTTTTGGTCGAAGTTTGACAACCACTTAAGATAAGCAGCTGCGAGATATACATTTACAAAAGGCTTGTACAAGGACTTCAAATCATCCACTTGATAGGAACGACAGTTCAGATCACTGTATGAAAACTTGAAGTTAATTCTTTACTAGTTGTACTGGAAAATAGATCATCACTGGTGCCATATACAAAGTTTGTTTGTGGAGGGAACTTCAAAGTAATAGATACCTGACCAGCCATTCTGCAGTTTTGGTTGACAGTTGCATGATCCCCAACATGGTCTCCTTGGTTTTCTTGTTGTACCTTGTGGCAAGGGGTTGTCGATTAGTTTCAAGCTCAGCAATAGCACAAAGCATGTCCTGCATAGAATAATAACATGATAACTTATAATGACCTGAAATATACAAATTACCTGTTAGGTGTTAGGAAATAAACTGCAAATATATGGATACCAAGGAAAACTACATTGGATGCAAGCTCAGAATTCTTTCTCCTATAGAAATTAGGACACTTCCAAATAAGCCAAATTCAAATCCAAAGTGAATTATCTTACCGAATCTATTTGCGAAACAAAGTGCCTATGGACTACAATTCCTGCAACAGCCTTGTAAACACAATGAAATTCAAAAGTTAGCTTTCACACGAGTGAGAATTCGTACTTCACAAAGTTTTGAACACATAATCTTCATAATAAAACTGGTTTACACATTCATTGCTCCTAATTTCTTACAGATTAAGCTTGATTATAAGAAACTGCTACTGAAATACATCACGCAAAAAGGAAGTCAGTGATAAAAAACCAAAGTTTCATAAATATCACATTTTCCCTAATGATTCTTGCTAAGATGGCTATTTTCATTTGCCATAATAATTGAGAATTTTTAAAACTCTTCTACTTTATTACATATATCTCTTCAACAAGTTTCCTTTTGTGAAAGAAAACATTTAATCTGACATATGAACTTAACAACAACAACAACAACAACAAAAAGGAGGTTCAGTTTACCCTCATCTCGGTTTGTGTTAAATAAGGATGACCATCAGGATCACGCGAGAGGTGAACTTTATCTCCCTTGGTCTCTCCAACCTCTATCCACTCTGCCCGTACATCAGGTTGTGCCCACATCGACTCCAAGTCTTGAGGATCCACGCAATCATCCCAGTATCTTAAATTGACAGATCCCATTCATGAAAACTTGTGGAATGAATCCTAGCACATGATATTAATTAGAGAAAAGGTCAGCCCAATATAAGATAAAGTTGGAAGTAAATTTTCTTAATACTAAAACATTAAGGGAAAAACATGATTAAGAAGAAAGTAAATGATCTTGATTCTTGCATATGACTTAACAATGGAAATAGACCACACTGTCTTCCATCGATTCATTAACATTTCATAACTTCGTAAATCATGTACTAACATATGTAGAATAAAAATTCAGAAGCTATGCATGGAGGTACACTACACTGTTGGCAAGCTAAAACAGTACATTCTGAGTCAGAACATAACTAATAACAATGGACTATATATTGCAGAAATCTTAGTCGCAATTTAGACAATTTAGACGTTCTTATTGTTGGAACAAACCAATATGAATATATAACATCCACGGGGTAGGAGAATGAAGCTAAAAAATGCATGATCATGTAAAAAAAACTTTTGTGACACGTGAAATTCATCAAACAATTGGTGCGCATAATATGAAGGTCTAAGAAAACAAGCCAATTGAACAAATTTAATGCATCAATTTAGATAAAGACACATAAATACACATGCAAATGCAAACCTAGGCAAAGTGTATACAAAAAAATGTATCTGGGCAAAAAGGAAAAAACAGGGTACCAGAGATGAATGGGAGGAAGAAATGGGGATGGGGCACGGAAGATACCCTGTCTGGTAGTAGTTATCTGGATGATGACAATTCTCGATTCGTACTGGTACAGTTGATAGGTTTGGTTTCTCCTGAGAAAGCGTTTTGTTTTGCCCAAGAAACAGGGGAAAATTTGAGGTTGTCAAAGCAAAGCTCAGGGACGGATTGGCTAATTTCAGTACTCATTGTAGTGCTCTAAAATTAGTCTACGTGGTTATGAGCAATTTAGATGTGACATGTTCAAAAAGAAAAAATAAATGACTACTTCCAACTATTTAGGAAACTCAAAAGGTATGCCCAGCTCTAATTTGTCACATTCTGGAGTACTTAATTTAATTTTAATTAATAAAATTAAAAAGGGTTCCCAATAAAATACACAAACGGATTGACAAGGCCTACTATTCATATTAAAAATGTGTAATTTTATTTCCGTAAATTCATTTGTAATTATTTTAAAGCTAAGCATAATTTATTGGATCACACATTTTATGATTGATAATCCGCTGAAAAGTTTACTTGTGCGCGTGTGAAGTAATGTGTTGGTTCCAAAAAGGCAAGAATCAACATAGAAAAAAAAAACATTATTACTCAGAGGGTCGGACCGTTAATTAGTGGCCACGTCTTAATGTTTAGGTTTAAAATGATTGATAATAGTATAACATATATATATATATATATATATATATATATATATATATTCATCCATAACAAATAAAAAGCGATTGGATCTTGCAAGGGGTGTGAGGAGAAATGATTTTTTCTGGTGTACTTACAAACAATGAAGTGTGTCGGAATGATATGTAGTATTTGTTTGTGTGTATGATGTTATAAAATATTTATTAACAACCGTGTTGGACTTCATACATAAAAGTCTCGAAGCGTTAGAATGGCACTAAGCCCCAAGCAACCTAAAACCAACTAACAAATGGTGCATTTAGATTTTGCGACAATCCAAATTTAAGGTTTAAAATTACTCTTACACAAATTTGTACCTACATTTTGATAAATCCCCCATGATGTAATCGAAACCTTTTTTCATGGCAATATATATGGATAAGGCCATGTGTCCATGAACAGGATGTGTTTAATCCACATGTCTAAGATGTGTTCCTGAATATTTAGTGTGTCAACGAGTGTGTTTGAATCACGGTCTTCTATTTAGTGTGTCAACGAGTGTGTTTGAATCACGGTCTTCCTATTCAGAAACACATTTTAGACATGTGGATTAAACACATCACCCCGTAGTTGTGTGAGTTTAGTTGGCTTCGATATGGCTACTCTTATGATATCATAAATGGAATTGAGTAATTTGGACTTAGAAATAATTTGAATGGGTCAGCCAATCGAAAATTTGAACCTGTCACCTTTATAAAGATCTGTTGTTGATAGTCAAGCTTGCCAAAAGTGTATCCTCCGCTGCCCCCAAGGGGTTTGGGGGTTACGAACATATTGGAAGGAGCATTTAATTAATTGTTTTAATTTAATTCGAAAAGAGAAAATAAAAAAGGCCTAGTTTTGAATATGCCAGCGTCACACGAGGCACATTGCTCTAAAAACTCCGTCCCCCTCTCCTATGCATTTTGTGCAGCACTGAATAAATTCCTTGGAACCTGTCATCTTCACCAAACTCCACTCCTCATTTCATTCGCCTAAAACCTCTTCTCTCTCTCTAGGGTTCTTCCTTCCTTTTCACTCCGCGTCCCGCAGAAGACGACGACGCATTCAGCTCACCGTTGATCTCTTCTCGTTTTGCTAAAATGGCGCTGTCTTCTCCTCTATTGCGATCCGCACCGTCTCCCGTCCTCGATACTTGCGATCGATCCAAGGTATCAACCTAACTTCATCGATCGTTCATTATCTCCATTAATTTAGCTGTTTCACAACGATTAGCCACATTTCCGTTGATCATGCTGAAATGCTTTTTTGCTAGTGCTACGCAATGAATTATGAGAACTGTATACTGTTGTTATTTGTTATTGTGTGTCATCTGATTGTGAACTGAGATATAAAATTCCAAGTCAACCTGGTGGCTTTTATGTTTATTGCATAATTGATTTTTCGGTTTCCTTTGAATGCAAGTATATTTTCATTTTCATGTGTTTTAGTACTTCTAGTAATGTGTCATCTAAAGTTTATATATCAATAATCATTCATGCTGAAATCTACTACTCAACGGAGTAATTTTGGAAGTCTCTCGGACTTATAAACTGTTGTTTGAAGAGAAGGCAAACGACACGTAGATAGCGCCTTTGATGGCTTGTTTACTCTCCTTATAACTGATGCACGCCGAATTTGAACTCCTACAATCTTAGGTATCATGTGGTAGTGGTAAGAGCAATGTTGACGCTGTGAAGTTCCAGTCGAGCATATTTGGAACCAACATTCGAATGGATTCACCTTCCCTACAGTTGAGTGAATAAATATACAAGTCACTGCTTCTTTTACAATGCTAGTTGGCGCTTTATGCTAACCTAATTTTTAATGAGATACGTGCTGAACTGTATAGGAAGTCTAGCATCTGTAGAGTGAAGCCAGTTAGAGCTACTGCTACTGAAATTCCACCCACAGTGCAGAGTAAGGCCCTTACATTAAATCACATTGCTTACCTCGATTTTTGCTTATTTCTGTACCAAGAGATTGACGAGGTTTATTTTCTATGTTACTGGTTCAGAATCACGGAGCAGTGGGAAGACAAAGATTGGCATCAATGGTAGGTTTTGTTAGTTAGTTTGCCATTCCACATTCGTGTTATTAACTTATTATCTGAAGTATAATTAATATATGCTGTTTGGTTCTATGCTTTTCATTGTCTCAGATACATTTGCAATATGTATTGTCATGGGTTGCAAACCTTGTCTAGCCATATAGTATAGCACAATATATAACTTATTATTTCAGTCATTTCTAACCAATAGAAAAGTTAAAGTTCATGTTATGAATGATTGTTGAGGTATATCCTGGGAAATCATAATGTTAAAGAATGACCAAGACACTTGAACCATGTAGGTTTTGGACGTATTGGGAGGCTAGTTTTGCGCATAGCAACTTTCAGGGATGATATTGATGTTGTGGCTGTCAACGACCCCTTTATTGATGCAAAATACATGGTTAGTAAGTCTGTTAAACCATTATTTTCATTTCATGTGTTAATTACTAGCCTGAACCACTGTGGACTTTAGCTTGAGAGTGAAGAGCCCATCTGTTCAGCTCATCTTTGAAACTGCTATTTGCACCTGTGTAGGTTGTGGTGAGAGGGGGGGGGGATGGGGGTGGGGGTGTTGCATGTTTGTGAAATGTTTTATTTTTCCTTACTTGCAAGCTCACAATGAATGGTATCATAAGTGGATTACTGAAACCTTTTTCAAGCAGAGTTATATATGTGTTACTTTTCCCTTCAGGCATACATGTTCAAGTACGATTCAACTCATGGACCTTACAAGGCAACTGTGCGGGTTGTGGATGAATCCACATTGGAAATTAATGGAAAGCAGATCAAAATTAGCTGCAAAAGGTATGCTAAGTGCTTGGATTTGGGCAGCTCTGATGCCATCCTAGTCATATATTGCATTGGCAAATGGCAACCAACCTCTTCTCTGCACGCTGCTGATTTCTGAATTCCGTGCTATAGGGACCCAGCAGAGATTCCATGGGGTGATTACGGTGCTGAGTATGTTGTGGAATCTTCAGGGGTTTTTACCACCGTGGAGAAAGCATCAGCACATAAAAAGGTTAGTAACTTGGTATAATGATATTAATGTTGATATGTTACAGACATAGTATAGTCCTATTTTTCAATCTTCTAACAGAAGTTCTTCACAAAACCTCTTTATGTAGGGTGGTGCTAAGAAAGTTATCATCTCAGCTCCATCAGCCGATGCTCCAATGTTTGTGGTTGGCGTAAATGAGACTACATATCAACCAAGCATGGATGTCGTCTCCAATGCTAGCTGTACCACCAACTGCCTTGCTCCACTAGCAAAGGTCTAGTATGAGAACTTGTTGGGGGTTATGCCTGTTTATTACAGAGAAAAAACTTACATATTTTAATAAGTTATCTAGTTTTAAAAGCTCGTGAAATTCGTTCTGTACTTGTTCTTGTTTATAAAGGGTTGTTATAATTGACAGGTGGTGCATGAGGAGTTCGGAATTCTGGAAGGTCTAATGACAACTGTCCATGCAACAACAGGTGTGTATTTCTGGTATTGCGATTGCTTTGATAATTTTCTTATGCTTGGCTCTGATAAATATTGATGTCCAGCCACACAGAAGACAGTTGATGGTCCTTCCATGAAGGACTGGAGGGGTGGCCGTGGTGCAGGGCAGAATATCATCCCCAGTTCTACTGGTGCTGCCAAGGTGAAATAGTTCTCCTTTGGATTGCACTTTTTTGGGCAATATCTACACCCTCTTAACTCTAATTTCCAATTTTAACTTTAGGCGGTTGGAAAAGTTCTTCCAGAACTTAACGGCAAGCTTACTGGAATGGCTTTCCGTGTCCCTACGCCGAATGTATCAGTGGTAGACTTAACCTGTCGACTTGAGAAGAGTGCTTCTTATGAAGATGTCAAAGCAGCCGTCAAGTATGTCAATCACATCTCTGATTTCCCATTTATGATGCATATTCTCATAATTGTATGAAATGAGTTTATTAAGTATTTTGTTTGAATTAGGTATGCATCAGAGGGCGCATTGGCTGGCATCCTTGGATACACTGATGAAGATGTGGTCTCCAATGATTTTGTTGGTGACTCCAGGTATGTCTTTTGCTACTCTCTTTAGCATAGTAATCCATAACATAATTTATATTGTTATAGAATAGAATCTTTTATAAGATGGATGATCATATATTTGTCTGGAAAAATGTAAATCCTCTGATTAGTTGATGCACATCAATTGGCACTTCACTCAATTCAGCAGGAACTGCTTACTTAAGTTAATAGCCGCTACCATTTGATCTGAGTCATGCACTCATGTTCAATTGCTAACCCAAACCCCACATCACATTTACCTTATGTTTTTCGTTGTGAACACTGAAAAATGACTAGTGATGATACTTTTGGCATTCATATGCAGATCAAGCATCTTTGATGCAAATGCTGGAATGGGTCTTAGTAAATCCTTCATAAAGCTGGTTTCGTGGTACGATAACGAGTGGGGCTACAGGTACAGTTTCTACTCCTCTCTCTGTGTTTTTCGAGTTTTCTCCAAAACTTTCCTCAACCTATTGCATTTTATGTCTTGCTTTTCCAGTAACCGAGTATTGGACCTGATTGAGCATATGGCTTTGGTGGAGGCCTCTCAGTAGAGAAGACGAGCAGATCCTTTTTTCCTGTGCCTCTGCTATTGTGTTCGAACGAGGGAGAGTGTATACAAAAATTCTAGCCGCTCATGCTTCAATGTCACTCTTAAACTTTACTTTTTTTTTTTTTTACAAGTGATATCATTTCACACCCACAAACTTCAGTTCTGGTCTGTCTCCTCGGCAGGACCAAGCAAACATTTATCACTGTGATCAGTATCAATACTAATTTCTACCAAAAATGCTGCAACTAGGCCAACTCTACGTAAGCAACTTTGCACATTTTCATGCTCGCCCTTTGTCATGAAAGGTTATCATCCCAAATTCTTTACGTGCTTATCTGGATTTACTGTATGTTCGTTTTCTTACTTTCCAAAATTGAGTTGCTATTTCAACCGGAAAGGGTGGATTTTATGTCTTTTAGGTTTGAACTTCATGAATGCCTTGTAAAATCCAAGGGTTTTGCCAAGAATATCTGAATATGGTTGTAGGTTCTGCGTCATCTAAAACAATAGTAATAAGCTGTTGAATAGTATGAATAAGGCTCCACCCGGTACAGAACAAATAATAAGGCATATGTATTATGAACAATCCTGAGAAACACCAAAACACAAACATTGCTAATTACCTTCAAATGTGTCACATTGTACAACCAAATTCTAAGATAACAAGGAAACAAAGCAGACACAATGAAATTCTGATCATCAATGGAGAGAATCTAAAACAGCCGAAACAATATGCAAAGATCCAGTGAAAACTATTATCCTATGTTGGTTATCGGATTTGGCCTTACGAAACTCATTTGCAAACCTCATTGAGGCTGTTAATGATCCCTCCGTATATAAAATTGGCTGGCATCCCATTTCTCTGGCGGATTGGAAATGATTATCCATAATCAAGTCATGTTCTGATATTTTGCAGTCCAGAAATTTAATACCTTTCTCTTTCGATGCTTTCATCCAACATTCTTTTAGCAAGGATGCTGAAGTTATTCGGGATCTGCCTCCAGCAATATCAACTTCAGTGAAAATAACAGCATCCAAGCAGCTACCAACTACAAAGAGAACAAACAGCTTATATCAGTTATCACGATAGTGTTCATGTATTAATTCCAGATAAACAGAGTGAATATAGTATAATAACAGTACTACAACACCTAGCTTCATTTCATGCATCCTCCTCTTAACATGGATAATTTTTTTAATTTTCATTGTTTGCTTCTCTCACAAAGGCGCTTTTCATAACCCAAACAGTACCGCGGAAGCAAAACCAATCATTATTAATTTACAAAAAATCTTGTGGGATAGTTAATTTCAGATTTTTTTTTTTTAAATTTAAAAAAAAAGGATCACAAATACACAAATAGTGTACAGTCGTAGTGGCACTTTGGAAGAAACAAGTCAGACCCACTAGACATGGAATTTAAAACAAAATTATAGAACCAGCAAAGTACAGTATGGAGAAGATAATTTGGAGAAAATAAAGCTTAGAGATGCCAAACCTGAAAGCAGGACTTTAGCAAAACCTAAATGATCTTTGTCATTTGCCATAGAAACCACAAGAACCATCCTTGATTCGGGCAATGCCATTTTGATCATGTCTACCAATGCTTGGCCAGATTCCTTTGTATGAGCTGAAGATTAATCATTTAATCAAAATTAGCTTAGTCTGTGAAAAACTAAAAGTAAACAAAACGAATATATGCCAGAACATAAATTTTGAGATAAAATTCTTAGGGACCTGTTTTTCCTAACATTAGGAAACACCACACCACCACCATCCATACTCCCACAATCTATACTAGTACGAAGTGGTGGAGAAACAGGAAACAGGTTCTTTTTTTTGTAAGAAAACAATTTACTCAATATTGAGGTCTAAACAGGAAACAGCTCGAAACAATGGTTAATAGTATTCTGAGTTAAATATATTGATTGGTGGTTGCTCCAATTTTGATCCACAAAATGGATAGAACACGAAAGAAACAATTGAACCAAATGACTTGTAAATCTCTTGATACTTTACTTTGTCGCCAAGACGAGCTTAGAGGTGCATATAGACAGGAAAACACTCTTGCTAAATGGATAGTATGAAATAAAAATTCATGTCTTAAACTTAAAACTTCAAGTATCAGCCATCTCAGAATAAAAACTATTTATGATTTATGAAGAATAAAAATATCGCCCCAGCTAAAAGGCTCAATCTTTTAGTACGAAAACAAAAACTTTTACAATGAATAAAGGTCACAAACCTCCATCAAGTAATATAGACACTCCTGGAAGACCTAGCATATCAGCCTCCTTAGATGTTAAAAATTGACTTCTCCCAGGCAAAATAGCAGATTCTAAACCAGCACGAATAGAAGCATCTGAAAGTTCCCATCCTGAAATATCCAAAAGATTGTTCACAGGAAATAAAACTGAGAATTAGATAACCAGGCAGATGATATTCACTCGAACACGTTCTCTGTAGATAAATCAAGGGTATCATGATACTCCACTCAGACGAGCCCAATGGTCGATATATACTTTACTCTGTAAGCAATTAAGTCAATGTTTTTTGTGTGAAATGTTCTGGAACCAATATTGTTTATAAGACATGTTTTATTACCTTGGTGACGAAGGCAAAGAGCGGCACAAGTAGCGGTTGCAGCATTTTGGAGCTGGTGGGAACCGAGCAAGCGTAATTGCACATCAAACAATTCAATGAACTACAAGACATAACACGTTCAGTTAAATTTCAAAAAGAAATAGAAATTGCAACAATTAGAGGTAACAGAGCAAAGTGAATTTGCACGTCAAGAAAAATGCAAGATATAAGTAAATGCTAACCAGTTTGAGGTCCTTTTCAATTTGGAGCTGAATATTACATAATTGGTGGGGTATCTGACATGTTTTGGAAAATCCCTTCAGGATACTTGTGTTTCCAGGATCAGATGCTGATACTATGGGTGAATGCAAAGCCAGTGCCTTGTCACGAAGAATACGCTCAATGTGTGGAGAGAATGGGCCACCTAGAACCAGCTGGATGTGTAACAATTAGTAAGAATTGGAAAGGCACAGTCAGCATAAAACGAAAAGAAATTTTGGCCTAGTAACAAAAACGAAAGAAATCGCAGCTATGTTCAAAGCTAATAGCATATCTTGCTAAATGGAGAAAGTAACAACTAGTTTTCCCAATATCAAAGACAACTCACATTTAGACAAAATGCTGAAGCCAAGTGAACTAATTACTGCTGTGATGTGACTTGAGGATGCAGATAAAAAAAATTCTTAGTAAATTCTCGTATTATTAACCACCATAATTTCACTAAGTCTACACTGATTAAACCTCATTCTTTCTTCCTGGAACGATAAATTCAGAGAACTTTATAAATGAAAGGTAACACAGTTGTGTGCTTAAGATAAGGAGGGAATGGAAAGGATTAGATGAGCTACGCTAGAGAGGGGATTCGTAGCTACAATCTCAGAGGAAATATCCCAAGTCTTTTCCTTATGGCACAATTTTTTTATTTTTTTTTAGCATCTATTACAGTTGACCCTCCACAAAAATCGTACAATGCAACCTAGAATAGTTCAAGAGTTTGACTCGGTCCTTTAATCGCATCTCAATGTAGTTGATTTTTCTCCTATCGATATTCCAAAGAAATTGATAGTGTGTCGTAAGTTTCTGAAAACAAACTAACCCAGACTCGAGGATTCTGTGGTATGTAAGTAGCTATTTCCAAAGACAGCACCAACTCAGCTAAAAGACACTGTTTGAACATAAAAAAGAATGAATAGCAAAGTGCATCAAGAACCACCTAACTGGACGTCCATCTTTGATTATTCCGGATTTTGCCTCTGCAATACTTTCCAGCGAGCCCCCAAGTGCAGATAAATGTTCCTCACGAACATTGGTGATGATTGAAGTTGCAAGATCAGAGCTTGTAATGACATTGGTTGCATCTCGTGCTCCACCTAAGCCAGCCTATAGATGATAGAAGAAATAGTTATAGTACGACATTAGCATCGAATTCCATAATTCTCATCTACATGTAGATTTCAAGCACAGGAAAGAACAAAACAAACATACCTCAATGACTGCAAACTGAACTTTCTCTTCGGCAAATATACTGAATGCAATAGCAGTAAAAACCTAGATTTTGAATCAAAGAGAACCAGAAACACATGTCACCATATAACTTACTACTACTATTTTTTCCAGTAAAAAGATATATCCATCAAAATCACAGAACTCAACAACAAAACAGAACATATATACACATCCAGAAACACACCTCAAAATGACTTAGATATCCTTTCTCAAGCTCAACTGCAACATCAAGCTCCTCCTTTATCTTATCAAAATGTGATTGCAGACCCTTAGCAGACACCGGTTCTCCCTTAACTCCCAGCGTTATACGCTCCGTGATTGATCGAATATGTGGACTGCCCAATTAAATCAACCTTATTATCACAATTTCTTCCATAAAAATTCCTAACTTATCATATAGAAAAACATCCTGATTATGCAGCAAAACATTCTGTTTCGTATTTAGCTGCATTTGTAATTAGCCTACATAATCTTCAAGACAATATATTTTTCACTCTTAACACAAGAAGAAGTGCAAACATCAACTGTCAAAAACAGAACAAACCTGGTATAGCAACCAACAGAATAGCCTTGGGCACGTAAGATACTTGACATAAATGCAGCAGTAGATCCTTTCCCTTTTGTTCCAGCTATATGTACAGCCTAAAACCCAACAAAGTAACTCCACATTACTACTAATCCTAATAAATTTTATTACCAGCAATATGTACAGCCTCAAACAGTGTAGCTCCACATTACTAATCCTAATAAATTCAAGTACATAACAAACTAAAATGCAACGCTAAAAATCAAGTCTTTCCTTTTCTAAACACCAAATATGCCACAAACAAAGCAACGAGTAAATCAGAGTTAAAAAGAACTGAACCTTGAGTTTGGATTGAGGATTTCCCAGACGTTGCAAGAGACGTCTCATTCGACCCAAATCGAACCATCGCCGGAATCTGTGCCTGCGCCGGCAGGGACGCCGGATTTCTCGTAGTTCTTGAGTTTGTCCATGTACTCCATGAATTCGTTCATTTCTTGGCGTGGAGAGTGGGAAAATGATCTGGAAATAGCAAGCAACGAGTTTCTTGGACGGTGGTGAGGTGGAACGGCTGTGAGTGACCGGAAAATGTTGGGGATTCTCATTACTCCCCAGCTAGTTGGGCTTTTTGTCTTTGTGAAAGTGAAAGATCGAGAAATAAAGATTCAACCCAATCTAAAAACCACGAAACCACAAACAATAATTTAGCAAATTCAGGGACCAATAAGAAATATAAAGAGTCTTGAATTGTTTTCAGTTTGGTACCTTATAGGTTGATTTGCACGGATCTCTTGAACTCTGCCACCTAGCATTCTCAATGTAAGGTATGTGCAAAGAAAAGAAATCAGGACTGCAACTTGCTCTTGCTACTACGAACAAGCAAGAATCTCTGCATGTAGGGAGGGCCATTCTGAAGGTACATAGTTTGTAACATCTACAAGTTTCAGAATTATATCTCATCTGGTGCTTTGTGAATATCGGCTCATTTATGAATGTTGTCTCTGATTCGTGTTCTATCCAAATTATGCTTTTTTATATTATTTATTATCATGTCGTTACATCCATTATCCATAGAGGTTAATTTTTGATTAGCTATTTGAATATGGTAGCTAGATTATTATTATATTCTTTTTTTTTTAAACGGCAAAAAATACTCTCTCTTTACTTTTAAAGCTTCTTGTTTGATATTGTCAGAATAATTTTTAAAAAATGATTAAAAATAGCAAAGAGTTTAGAAAACATTTATGGATGGCGATTTTATGTACATAATAACTTAAAGTTTGAGTTTGTGAGGGCCACAAACTTTTTTTGAACCGTTTTTTATTTTTAATTATTTTTAAAAAAATATTATGAAAATAGTAAATAAGAAGCTTAGAGGCAAGAGATGGAGTATTATTAATTTGAATGGTAGCTAGATTAGTGTACACAGACTACAGAACACTTCAATTTGAATACACTATAATTCATATTGAATAAATATTTGAGAGGTGCGTTTTGTTTCTCCTATATACGGATATACCATAAGTTTTGCGCATGTAGATACAATGATCCATTTGTTGAATTATTGGAGACTTGGAGTCTTCATCTCCTTTTCAAGTAGTAACCACTTGTCTGTAACTTCTGCATACACATGTACAATGATCCATTCACAGAAATGTTGTATTAACAGTAAGGCAAGATAAAATATTCTATTGATTCTAGCGCTCTCTCTCTTTCTTTCTTTTATTATTTATTTATTTATTTTTTATTTATAAATATATAGTTTCAACCAAATTTTGGAATCTTTTTGTTTTCACCCGTAGAGTTGTTAATTAAAAATCTGATCCCCAAAAAATGCATGTTAATTAGTGATAAGGTGACTGATAGTAATGTTTTCAAGATCATGAATATGGTCTCATGCAGTCATGCTTGAAGGAATGGCAGGACAGAAATTTCAGATGCGGACAGTTTACTTAGCCATGCATTCGAGGAAAAAAACAGAGGGTCGAGTGGCGGCATTTGGTTATGGGAAATAAGGCTTGACCCAAGGCTGTTTTTATACTGTACAGGCAGAGCTTCTGGCCACGAAGGGCACTAGGGCAGGCTTCTCCGGTATAACAATGATGGGATATGTTGTTGCTACTGTGGTGGTACCCAAAACTGGAGCATTTACACTTTCAATGCCCGGAAACGCGATCAGAAACTGGAGCACTTAGATGGCTGCGAATGCATTATTTGCTCACAAAGTAACAAAACAGAATATATGAAAAGGTTGGAGGCCGACTCTGCTCCGAATACTATTGGCAGTCGGCAGAGCTTGTCTATGCGACTTGGATGACGCGAAATAATCTGATTTTTAATTATGTGCCTTTAGATGGACTGGATACAGTAGATACTAATATTCGCTGTACTGTGAAACGAGGCGTAATGTACCCGTGGCTATTTAAACATATACAGAGGTTGCAAATCGGTTGTTAGGAATATTTTTTGTTTCACGTGGACTTTGGTCGGCCTGTACGTACTTTATTGGTTGGTGCTAATGAGATATATTCATTCGTGCAAAACAAAAGTGATTGATAGTTGATAAACCCTAACTGATCATTTATCTTAATTTTTAATGGTTATTTTTAATAATCATATTATTTGATATTTATGAAACAGACTTATTATGGTGAGACGGTCAAATATAGGTCATTTGGAGAGGTTCAAATGTGACAAATTATCTACATACTTCTCAAATGTAAGATTCATTTGTTGTGTTGGCCATATAAATTTAGGAGCGGTGAAGGTTATGGTGTTTTTATCATTTTTTAAATTTAAGTTAATGAAAATGATGAGTCGGTTTTGCATTAATTAATATTTGTGTTTAACCAAACCAAATTCCTACTATACAGTGTAACAGTATTAGTGTAGCGGTAAGATGGTCAGACCGCCAGAGTATCATTTTCTAAGAACTTAATTAAGCTACAACTCAACAATACTCAACTGAATGGTAAACTACGAAGATAGAGCTTGCAAGTAATAAATACAAATAAAAGTTGTAAGTGGTAAGATTACGAGCGTGGGATTAGGGAATCTAGCATGCAAGAGAGTTCTCTATGTACCTCAGTAATTGCACAACAATTACGTTTACGGATTTACTACATAGATTTTTAATGGAAGATCATTAATACTTTATCAAATGAGATTAATCATTCATCTAGCTAGTATGCTTAGAGTTATTGTAAATCAGTAAATGTGATGGAAAGACCAATCCTGTTACTACCATATTAAATTCGAAGATAGATAATTAACTCATCATAACCAATAAACAATAACACAAAGCACATGCTCAGAACCCTAATCCATACTCTACATCTCACCACTAAGACCATCTCCAACCATGAGGTGATAAGACTCATAATGTCACTATTTTATTATAAGACTATAAGACTCAAGTCTATCTTCAACTCCAACCATAAAACTCCACAACACATTTTTTTATTGTTTCTTTTTTCATTTAACAAACAAGTAACAAACAAACAAAGTGGGAAGAAATAGAAAATGAAATTAATAATAATAAAAAATTACATAAGACCTCGATGGGTCTTATGTGGGAAGACTCATCTTATGTATAAGATGATAAGACTCAACTTTTTACTTCTCCAACCTTGAGTTTTGTGAGAGTCTTATACATAAGACTCTCATAAGACTCATGGTTGGAGATGGTCTAACAAAAGAGAAGCTACTCATAAATACTGATGTGTCACTCATAATCAATACGTAATAGCAGTAAAGCAAAACCATCAGAATAATCAATTGTAATTAAAATCGTCACCATTGGTAATAATCAATAGTACGAAGAATAAATCAAAGCATGGAATTACAGAGAGAAAAACTAGGGTTCCAAGGTAAAAGTCTGCAGAATAGAATAATTATTGTAGCAGAGTTGTAAAACTGTAGACCGTTTTGGTAACTTTGGCAAGCATTCCGTGCTGGACATAGTGGGTGTTTGCAACAGCTTAACTTATCCAGCTTATCACTTATTTTAAGCAGAAGCAGCTTTTTGAGTGTTTGAATAGCTTATAAGCTGTTTAATTCTCTTAAATTAAGTTGGATAAGTTGAAGTTGGAGAAGTTGGGTTGTACCTCCTTCAGCAACTTCTCCTTAAATTAAACTGGATTTTAGTTGTTTTTGTCCAAAAATTTAGGTTTGCAAACACTACTCCTACAACTTATCTAACTTTTAAGTAGTTTTTTGCAAACACTCATCAAATTCTGTAATAAGTCAACTTTACCAATTTCTCCTTAAATTAAGCCACTTATTTTAAGTTGGAGCTATTGCAAACACCGCCATACAATAATTCCCTTCATTTATATGTTGATTACTTTTGGAAACATGCAAGAAAATAGATGATCAACCTCCAATAGGGGAAGCTTTTGCTCTGTAAATCACAAACACCCGTCAGTCCGCCTTGTTCACATATTTAGTGTTATTTTGTCGTTGGTACAATGAATTGTACAATACCTTGCTACATGCCAATTCTCGGTAGAAAAAGTCGAAACAATCATTTTATTGAGTTCGAAGATACCATGACAGCCGCTATGTGAATTAAAACAACTCACTCGACGAGTAAATTTGAATTGGAAATTTTTTAATCAAATAATCAGGGTTAGGGTTCATAGATGAAGAATTGGGTGTTTTTGAAAAGTTAGAATTTGCCATGTAAGCAAAGCCAATCTTTAATAGGACAAAATCCACGCACTGGTTTCGCAACAAACACAAATTAAGACCGTATTTGCAAGTATAAAAATTTGTAGCACAAAAAACGAGCAAGATTTTGAGTTATAGGACTAAAAATGCAATTATCCTGCCATTTGTTAGTAAATGGTTTACATCTTACTTATGCGTAGTGTTCTCAATGGGTAGGGTCCGGACTCTACCCTTACCTATATCTTTTAAAGACCCTATATTTTCCGCATGTTACGTACCCGGACGATTTTTTTTTCAGGTGAACTAGTCGATTTTTTTTTAAACAGTAAATATTATTTCTACTAATGTGTAAATTATAGTATTACAAGGTCTAATTTGCTACATTGGAAGTGAAGTAGAACCCAATATTCTACTTGTACAGGAAAGTGTCACTGGAGTATAAAATTTAAAGTTAGGTAAAAGTTATGGTATAAATTAATAAGTAGAAACTTATATGACAAAAACAAAAGTGAGATCAAGTTATAATACATAAATTAAAATTTTCCCTACCACCAACCATCTAGTTATTTCATGTATCTTTATATATATTCCACCACACATAACCACAAAACGTACCTAACTCAATCACACTAATTAATTTCTATTTCCGATTTTAGCTAGCTACATGCATATTTATAGGGTTAAAGTGGGGAAACGGGAAAATGATTCTACTTACTGGCACAAAAATGGAAATTCATTGAATGTTTGTGGAGTTTTCTTAAAAGTCCTTTCACTTTAGCAAGCTAAATTAAACAACTAATTTCATTAATTTCATGCAAATCATCTACTGGTTGTTCAAACTGAATTTAGTTCCATATTTACTTAGCAACACAACAAATCTTTAGGTGGCTTATTGATGAGGAAAGGAGAGTGCTGCCACATAGTGAGGTTCATGTGGATGAAAGTTCGCCGGAACTGGAAGTAAGAATTAGTGTGATTAAGCTATGTGCGCGTCTAATATGTGGTACAGTACAATATAATGATGCATGAAATAACTAGATGGTTGGTAGTGGGAAAAGATATGGGACAAAACAATTCTCACTACCAACCATCTAGTTATTTCATGCATCATTATATCGTATTGTACCATACATTAAACACACACCTAACCTAATCACACTAGCTAAATCCTACTTCCGATTCGGATGAACTGTCATCCCAATGAACTTCACTACGTGGCAGCGCTCTCCTAGCCTCATCAAAAAGCTACCTAAAGATTTATTGTGTAGCTAAACAAATGTGGAACTAAATTCAATTTGAACAGCAGGTGATTTGCATGAAACTAAATTAGTTGTTTAGCACTTTAGCTCACTAAAGTGAATGGACTTTTGAGATCCACAAACATTCAATGAATTTCCATGTTTGTGCCAGTACGTAGAATCTTTTGTCCGTTTCCCCATATTAGCCCTATAAATATGCAGGCAATAGTAGAACTAGCTATAAAATGTCAACTTTCAAGTTATAAGGTACGAGATCACAGTCAGTTCTGTGCCTTATTCTGAAGTATATGTAGTACAGGGAAGCCAAAGTCATGGAAGTAAGTAATCCCCAGCCCCAGGTAAGGAGCTAGCTAGGTTACACAACCTTTTTTTTCCAATGATTGTTGTACCTTAAAAATTCAGCCTCTAGCTAGCTCAATACTACTATGTCTTCTCTTAGAGTTACTTGCATTTTAACTTCCCTTGTCGTAAAACTGTACTAACGGGAAGAGCCCGGCCCGCATTGTGCCCAGGAGACTGTCAACAAGGGTCCATGGAAGCAGGATGAGGATGACCGGCTCAGAAGATATGTGGAAGAGAAACGGTCCTAAATATTGGCGCACAGTTCCTATATATGTCAGCTCGTAAATAATTGTTTATCATTTATTTTATGTTTTTAATATATACCAAAATTTTCAACCAAGATTTTTAATTTAAAATGACAGTAAGACATTTTAGAAGGAATTCCATTTTAGAATGTAGTTATAATTAGGGAGATTGATTTGTCAAGATCTGAAAATTTCAATTAATATGTCACATCCTGACGAAATATAGGATTAACAAATTGAAGTAACTAAATTGAGAAAAAAAGTTGGTAAAGTTAAATCAACTGTTGAGGTTTGAACTTCATATGTAGTTGGATCTCAACTACAACCAAAGTCCTCATTAGTTGCTTTAGAAGTGAAAGTAAAGAACATGTTACTCTTTGGTTTCATATACTCAACAAAAAAAGAAGTTTATTACTTGGCTTCTATTGTGTTTGGCAGGAATAGATGTGAAAAAAGTTGTCGATTAAGATGGCTTAACTACCTAAGCCCCGATGTCAGGAGAGGGGGCTTTACACCCGATGAGGACCTAGTTTTACAACTTACAAAGGAGCTTGTTTAGGAATACTGTGTCAATTGGAATGGCCGTACTTTTCAATGAAACTTCTGAGCCCGAAATCCTCAACAGGGTTCAATGGATCCCTTTTCAGTGATCTTGGTCAAATACGGGTTCTGCCTCTATCCATTTAGTGATACAGTTTACAAAAGGATCGAATATCTAAAGAACAAGTAACTAACTAAGGGAATGAGAGAGAGGGATCTAAAAACAAAATCTTTAAGGCACAACAACCTTAGAAAATCTTGTCTTTCCACAACTTTTGGCTTCACTACCCTACACATACTTTCACATCGGACATGAAACTCACTATATGAATTCATACCATAACATGAAGTGGACATGTGATTTTCTACTATTGCAAATTTTAAGCGGGAAGGGGTGAAATGGACAAAAGATTCATTTATCTGGTAACAAAAATAAAAATGCATTAAATGATCTATTAAATGATCTGTTGAGGTTACTCAAAAGTTATTTCAGTTTAGTGAGAAAAAAACAGGTGAGATTTCAATTCACGTTTAAAATGATAATCATCTACGAGCTGGGTTATTAATTATTTACTTTATTCCATAATAAGATTTCTAATGTTGACTTTTTTTCTAACTTTGACCGCAAATTACTCCTACATTATACAATAAAAAACTATAATAAAATTATATTATGAAAGAAAATCAAGTATATTTTTCTAATATAACTCTATTATATATTAATTATGTGTAATATATAATTAATTTGCGGTCAAAATTCGAAAAAGAATTAATTTTAGTAAGTTTATTATGGAATAGAGAGAGTATTTATGAAAAGCAAGAGTTAATGAGGGTTCTATTTCTACTTCTACCTGATATTAAATAAAGTTCTATATTTATCTAGCCACACACCAAATTTCTAGGTAACTTTCTGATGAGAAAAGGCAAGCCCCTGCTCCATTCACACGCATGTAAGGATCTTTATTGGATTAATTTTCACCGGAATCCCAAAGGATTATCGGAAATGAGAATGAACAATACACCATACCAAACGTAAAGTACAATATTTTAAACCATAATGAAATAGCACATTAATTATAAGGTACCAAAAAAATCTAAAAGGAAAAACGTTTAGTCTAGGTTTGGTAATTTGGGTCAAATCCATTGGATTTGGTCCAACTCGACCTGATCTGACCAAATCCATTAACCGGGCCAAATTCGACTGGCCTATAACGGGTGAGATCTGACATGATCCATATGGATTCTGTACCCAAAGCTATATTCTTAGATGAATTTTCACCTTTTCTCGGATTCGGTCCGCTCCAGAGCATTGGTTATGGACCGATAGATAATGAAATGGACCCGCCATGGATCCGATGCGTGGTGGATCTGTCCGAATCAAACCAGATTGGACCAATGTCAGGCCTATGATTTAGTCCCGTTTCAAACTTATCGGAATAGTTTTAAAAAATATTAGAATCTTTCCAATTTTTAATCCATCTAAACATGTACATTCTAAAAATGAAACTCCAAACAATTGACCTAAATTCGATAAAGAATGTAATATAATCATGTCTATCGAGGGAAAATTTGTGATAAATAAAGCATAGTAATATATAAGAAAAATTCAGGGTTTCGATTGAATTCACCTAAATAGACGAGCGGGCTACATCATCGGGTAGGGCTTTAACTGAGTTCAACTCAATGGAGGAGCGGGCATTCGATTGATTTCACCTCATTGGAGGAGCGAGCCACACCTCTCCGTAAACTGAGTCAAAGAAGGCCCTAAGACAACAGTTCGGCGAAAAACGTAGAAATAAATTGTGTTACATTGTGAATGTAGCAAAAGAATAAATAAAATCATCATACCTCAATTGCAATATGTGAGGCGATAAGAGTATATGCTATATCATGTATATAGATTTAGAAATGATGTCGGAGGTCTCAGATAGCTTGACAGACTGTGTTTGCACTTGATGCATGCGTGTATGTATATATAGACATATCAAATTCAAGGTTTTGTGAAGTTTCATGGGTTTGCGGCATTTGTAAAAGAATGTGTAGCTTTTAGGGTTTTCTCCATTTGTAAAAGAACGTCTATATATATATAGATATAGCAGTCTCTAGGGTTTGACAAGTTTCTAGGATTTGCGCCGTCATATATACCTAATATTTTATGGGGTTTGAGAGGTTTCTATGGTTTGCGCTGTAATAATGAAAGAAATAATATGTCCCTCGAAAAAGATAAAAATAATGTCAATATAAATAAAAAAAGAACTTTTTTCGCCGGGGGGAGGGGGTGGCGTTGTACATAGGTTACCCCAAATGAAAATACTTATGTCCCTCGAAAAATATGAAAATAATGTCAATGCAAATAAGAAGGAATGAGGGTTGGGAGGGGGGGAGGGGCCCCACCTCAGAAAATTGTACGACCATCAAAGAATGTGAAGGGTTTTTTTATAGGTGTAAAGATAACGGGAGCGGTCTGTTGTGCGTGCAAAATATAACTGGTGCAAGTCGGATGCTGTCACCTCCACCCGGATTTTTTAAGGGTCGCTTGCAATCCGGTCCAATATGTGACCAAATATTTGCAATGAATCCCCACTTTTTCAAACATAGTTTCTAGCTCCAAATCCTATAGTTGCATAGACTGCCCCCTATTATACATGTACCCCATTCAACCGACATGAGTCACTATTTGTAATAATGTAGGATTAAATAATGATAAAGTGGATGGTGATGATGGAACATTATGTCATGGTAGAAGGGTGGGTCCCAGATTGATGAGCATTTGCTTTGCCCGTTTCCAGACTTCGTTTATTTTGGACCAGTATAAGGTTCAGTTTGGCCCAATTTACCCCAACATCGTTGCCCAGTTCAATCCATTCTTGAGCCTCGGCCAATATATTTACTCAACATGGGCTAAGAAACAGCGGAAATTGTTGCCCTATTCGGTCCACCGTGAAAATTAGTCCAGTTTATAGAAAAATTAGCCCGTTTATTAAAAAAATTAGTCTTGACCAGTATAAATTAGTCTGTTAATAAAATATTGGTCCATTATGGTCAATTGACCGGTCATGTTAAAGTCGATCGATAAATTGGAACTAGTATGATGGTCCATCGATCGGTCATGATATTTATCAACCGGTCTTGTTTAAAAGGGTAGACTGGTCGCCAAATTTGACCGATAGCCAATCGACCGATGACCATAAGTTGGCCGATAGGTAAAAATATGGACCGATGCCCGTGGATTAACCATGATGGTATATTGACCGTGGAAGTGGTCCATCGTCCGAGTTGTCTATATAAAATGGACCGATAGCCAATCGACCGATGACCATAAGTTGATCGATAGCCAATCGACCGATGGCCACAAGTTGACCGATAGCCAATCGACCAGCCACGGACAAGTTGAGCGATAGCCAAATCGACCGATGACCATAAGTTGACCGATAATCAATCGATCGATGGTTACAAATTGACTGTGGATTGAACGTTGATATAAAATTGACCGATGGCCATAAGTTTGACCGATAATCAATCGATCGATGGTTACAAATTGACTGTGGATTGAACGTTGATATAAAATGGACCGATAGCCAATCGACCAATGACCATAAGTTGATCGATAGCCAATCGACCGATGGCCACAAGTTGACCGATAGCCAATCGACCAGCCACGGACAAGTTGACCGATAGCCAAATCGACCGATGACCATAAGTTGACCGATAATCAATCGATCGATGGTTACAAATTGACTGTGGATTGAACGTTGATATAAAATTGACCGATGGCCACAAATTGAACGATAATATGGACCGATGCCTGTGGATTTACCGTTATGGTCAATTGGTCTATAACGTTGATCGATTGACCAATTGGTCCGTAACGTTGACCGAGATGGTAAAATATCGACCGATTGACCATGAGTTTTCCTTTTAATTTTTCGGCCCAACTAATTATTGAAGCCCAGTGGTGTTTGACCATTGACCGACGTGAGCCAACCCGGTCCATTGGCGGTTGACCGTGATGGTAAAAATATGGACCGATGCCCGTGGTCAATTGACCGTGGATTGAACGTTGATATCGTTCAACAAAAATATGGACCGATGCCCATGGATCAACCATTATGGTCAATTGACCGTGGATTGAACGTTGATATTGTCTATCGTCCGAGTTGTCTATATAAAATTGACCGATGGTCATAAGTTGACTGATAATCAATCGACCGATGGTCAAAAGTTGATCGATGGCCATATGTTGACCGATGCCGGCTGTCAATAAATTGGGTCGTTGATCGACCGACTGTTAATAAATTTGGTCCATTAAAAGTATGGCCTTTTTTTTTTTTTTTTTTTTTTTTTTTTTCAAAATTTAAAGTACGGGGCTTAAAAGTATTGGTCTATCATATTGGTATATCTAATTGAGCCATAAAAGTTTTTGGTGTATAAAATGAAAAAAATTGGACCATAAAACGTATTTGGTCCATAGCCCATTTCTTTTCTTCTCTTATTTATCTAGATATAAACCTCTTTACTATACATCAGACTTTTCTCTGTTTCAATGATCAGTGAAGCGAACAGCTTCCGGCTTCTACCCGTGCCCCACCACCACCCAAAATGTCCATACCCATCCCGATTCCAATGATCAACGAAGAGAACAGCGATCCATAGCTTGCACGAGTGAAAGGAGTGTTCTCCTTAAGAGTGATCAGCGAAGAGAAAAGAGGCAGATCTGAAGATCTGGAGTTCAATTGTTGTTGACTTGTGAAAACAAACTCTTGCAAAACACAACAATTTCAATGATCAATCTCAGCTGGTATGCATAGAGTGGCTGCTTTGCAGGAGAATTAAGAAAGGGTTGTTGAGAAATTTGGATCGAAATTATCGGCGAACAGAGAGGTCATAGTACTGTTTGTCCCGTCCCGGGCGAGCTGTGTGTTCCGTGCCGTCGGAGCAAACTAGCTATGTCTGACAACCGATGGATTTTCCATTGGCGAGTTCCGGCAAGAAGAGGCTTATTTTTGGGCAAGATTTTGAAATTGAAATTTGGTATTTGATGTTTAAATTGAAGATGGGATACAACTGTATTGTGTAGGGGGACAAGTAGGCTGACAATAAATTCCGATAGCAATAGGACTGGATTCATGTGAAAATGGTGTGGGGGGATCAATATATAAATATTACAGACCTTATTCCATCGACCAGAATTGGTAATTTGCCCTTGCAAATATTTATCCACAATAGGGACTGGATATTAGTTTTGACCGATTTTTTAATAGGTGTGCACACATTGGGTGCCAAACCAAAATCGGGTACGAGTCAGATGACATCTGTTACAAACCTACATTAGCCTTTTGACTAGATGCCACTTATGTTGTTTTTCTCTTTTGATGATAGTGTGGACAATGACTGAATGAGAGATTATCAACTTTGCTATCAAGAAAGGCTATGGTGGATGAAAATCTCTACTCATCTTTTAAATCTTTCTATAATTAATTATTGTTGCATGCATGTATGAATCATGGTTTTTTAACCCTTTATCCTCAAAATTAGTTTTTGAAAATGTTATAGGTCAATTTAAATTGGTTTATATGTTGTTGAAATTAATAACTTCATCAAATTTATGATGTGGCGCGCGCATCTATGTGATTATTTTTAAGTATAATAAGTAATATTGACACAAATTATATTTTGTGGCACCATGTATTTAATTGACTAGAAATAAACCAACTTTTCCACTTAATTATTTCATGAGAAATAACATTAAGTGGCTTAGAATCTTCGTAATTTCCATGTGGCCCAATTTAACAGGCCATGGCTGAAATACATTAAAATAATTTAATTTGATGATTTTAATAATTTATTATACACATTTTGGGTGTCTTCGTGACAGGATTCCAACTCTCCCAAAAACTCAAACTGATGGGGCGAAATCTAGTCATTTTCTATTAATTCTCCAACACTCTCCCTTACTCGTGGCCGATTTCAACCTCTTTGGGAGGCCAATCAAGTGGAAATTTAATATGGGGCAGAGTTTGTCTCCGAGTAGGTTCGAATCTAGGTGGACGTGAGCCAGAAGTCTATGATACCATAATAGAATTTCAACTCTCTCAAAAGCTCGAACTGATAGGGAGGAACAAAATCTAATCATTCGAATTAATGAAACACAAGCGTACCACACTCATAAACGTAGAAGCATTAACGGTTTACTTACCTAAAACCTTTTCGAGTTAGTTGGAAGTAAAAGAAAAAACTGAATTATTAAAATTGCGCAAAATCCTGAACTTACATATTTGCGATGCACGAAAACATAAATTTTCCAATATTAATTCAGAACATAATATGTGGACATGTGATATAAATAATTTGTTACATAATTGTCATCATCACATAATATTTCAATTGTAGGCGCATTCTGGCTTCCTAGTTTTTGGACTTGAACAATAATCGTACTGCATATACTTCTTCCTAAAGACATACATTTCCCTTTTCTGCTTAGCATTCAGCTCCAAGTACTTTGGTTTATTCCAGTAATATAATGGAGAAGAACAAGCATTAATGTTGCTCCCCTCAGCAGGGCAACCACCAAAGTCGAAATCCTTGTAATGCGCAACGAAAGGGGAATGGCTCCAATCCACAGGGCCTGCGAAATCCGCATGCCATATACTTGCCTCTATTTGCATTGCCAGGGAAATGTAACCTATCCCTTGCGCAGAATTATTCTTAAAAACTCTGATCGGAAAATTGTCAACAAAAAACACTATCTGACGATAGTTCCACAGGATATCATAAGAATGGAAATCTTGGGAGGGATCGAACCAGAGATTGAACGTTTGTTCCCTGTTCCCTCCATCGTTATCGAAAACATTGGTATGAATTAATCTACTCGAGCCTATGAACTCAAAATCGAGCTCGTAATGATTTCTTGTAGGCACAGAATCTGGTTGTGAAGTAAGATAAAAGTTGGGAACGACTGCACCTGATTTGTTCAGTGGTAGTTTCATCTTGATGTGAAACCATCCTGACCCGTATTGGAGTTTGGACCTGAAGCCTGCCCCGCCCGAAATGTTATCAAACTTGAGCTGGACCTCTGTACCCTGTGGATTAACACTGATGTGGTCTAATCCCCATAGAGGAGAATAGTATGTGCTAAAATTACCACAAGAGCCTACATTTGCTTGTAGAAACAAAACACATATGAAAGCTGTGAAAACTGAATGGAATTTCATCTCGTGTGTTAAGAATAGTGATGAACAAGTGCGATACTTGGGCAGATTTTATAAAAGGCTAATATGGACAGTAATAATAAAGTGTAGATTACAGATAGATTACAACCATTTGCTTTTCCTTTTTCTTTATTAATGGTCATCTGCAATTAATTTTTTTCCCCCTTTCTTCTACCGAATTTATGTGCTACGTACCTTCTTTTACGAACGGTTATTTTCGTCTCAATAGAACTGAACGAAATTTATTTGTAATATTAAATACAACTAAAAATTTAAACAAATTTGAATGAATCTCTACAAAATTGAACAGAACTGAATTAATGAGTTTTGAGATGAAAACAACAAGCCTTAATTACTTATTGCTCGTACTTTAAACAAGAAAATAAAATCTACCCCATCTAACTTTACAATGAATGACTAAATGACGTATAATACTACAGATTATAGTTTTCTTGTTTGAAATTAAATTAGGTGGTCAAATTTAGGAAATTATTAAAGAAATATATGAAGACTTGATGAATGAAATGATGTAAGCTCCCCAGTAACCTGCTTCTAATTTCTTGCATAATGACCAAGTATATATACTACCACTCCTTTACTATTAAGTTGAATTAATGCATGATAGTATTGTACTCCATCCGTCCCGTTGAATTTTTTACGTTTGTTTTGTTACGTATTGTATATCTTCATTGTATATACTCCTTTATAATTTCTGAAAAATGTTTTTAGTCTTTTGACATCTCTAATTTTGGTACGATATATTTGCAAGTGTCACATTTGGTACAATATACACTAACTTATTTAAAATTTTAAATTTGATACATTGGGGAAAAAATGGCAAAAGAATTGCAAAGTGAAGTGGTCGGAAAAGAGCAGATGGTGGGTTTGGGGTATGTGACAAATCGGTTGTTATTAATGCAGATTTTTAGTCTAAATATACAAGATTTGGGTGGAAGTGTGAAATAGCGAGTTTGGTAAAAAAAAAAAAAAAAAAAGGATTTTTCTTTGCTTAATTACAGGAGACTAAATTGATCCATGTGGATAGAAGGTTGGTGTAAAGGCAGTGGGGAAACAATGATTCTGACTGGGGTTTTAGTGAGTGAGTTGGCCGGGATGTCGGGTGGCCTTCTTTGTATTCAAGATAGGTCGTTTTTGTGAGGAAGAATTTGTGGGGTCAGGACTGAGGAGGGCTTTCTTGAAGTGGAAGGGGAGTGGGAAGGTGAAGAAGTATTCAGACTGAACGTTTACGAGTGAAGCACTACAGCTGGAAGGAAGGAGTGTGGAGTAGTTTACGGGAGCTCTTAGGATCAAGTGATATATGGAAGTGGTATATTTGCAAGAGATTTTAAGGCGGTGAGAAAACCGACAAAAAGAAGAGGCGTGGGCAAGGTTGTGGCAACGAGTGCTATGTGTTTATTTAACAAGTTCATTATTGATGATCTTGATTTGGTGGATTTACCTTTGAATAGGAGACAGTATACTTGTTATCGTATGAACACAAGTTGTTGCAGTTGGTTAGATCGCTGCTTGTTGTCTAATGAGTGGGTGGTGAAGTGCAATGATTTATCCCAATATGGTCTTAATTAGAACGCGTGTCTCGGATCATGCGACGATTATCTTGAAATTCGGTAGACAAGATTGGAGTAGAGGGCTTTTAAGTATGTTAGTGGTTGACATAAAAATAAAAATGAGGAGTTTGTTAGGACGGTGAAGAAAATGTGGATAAACACGAAATTAGTTGGGTAGGGTGGTTTTGTTTTAAAGAGAAATTGAAGTGTTGAAAGGCGAGATTAAGAAGTGGATGGGGAGTAACGTGGGACGGTTGGAAGGGAGAATCAAGACTTTTGGTTGCTGAATTGGCTAGGATCGATGGAGAGGCTGACTTTTGGGGCCTATGGTTGTTCGAATGGTGAGCTTTCTGTCAATAAAGGCGATGATTATTGTCAAGAGAAGAAAAGAAGCTTGAATGAAACCAAGGGAGAAGAGGAAGAAACAACAGGAAATAGAGAGCTATATAAAAGAACGAATTGCATTGTCTTGAGCACGTATCAGAAAGGACTGAAAGAACGAATTGCATTGTTTGGTGCATGATGTTATGTTCCTGCCACACTGGAACGTGCAGATTACAAAGAAAGAAAAGATCTGGTTACAGCTGTAGATATTATATGCTATCCTTCATATGTTTATCTATTATGCTGATTGAGGAAAATCCTCCAGCTCTTGTATATCTTTTGTATATTTAAATTAGGGCCGGTATCTTTTTAGGGTATCAATAGCGTATCTAATAACAGATTAGTACCCATTAGACAAACAATAACATTTTAGTGCCGAATTTGACCAACTTGGCGCTCTAAGAACTGTTCCAAAATCTGAGTTTTGGGCAGCCAAACAAGATTGTGTGGGAGGACTAAAATGTAATTGAATTTTACATATTTTTAGTCTTTTCTTTATTTTTCTTTTCTTTTTTACTTTTTTCTTTTCCTTTTTCTTTTTATTTTTCTTTTCTTCTTCTTCTTCTTCTTCAAGTCTAGTACCGGAACTCGGTACGGACTTGAAGCTCCACAAGCTCCCTGACCGGAGCTTGTAAAATTCAACTTTCTTCTTCTTTTTTCGGTAAAAGCTCCGGTCAGGGAACTTGCAAGCTCCGACCTGGGAGTGCTCCCAGATCGGAGCTTTGTAGCTCCCGATCTGGGAGCTTGCAAGCTCCGACCTGGGAGCTTAAGTGCTCCCAGATCGGAGCTTTGCAGCTCCCGATCTGGGAGCTGCACAAGCTCCGACCTGGGAGCTCAAGTGCTCCCAGACCGGAGCTTTGTAGCTCCCAGATCGGAGCTTTGTAGCTCCCGATCTGGGAGCTTGCAAGCTCCGACCTGGGAGTTGCACAAGCTTCTTGACCGGAGCTCCGGTCAGGGAGCTTGCAAGCTCTAATCTGGGAGCTTAAGTGCTCCCAGATTGGAGCTTGCATTATTCCGGCCGGTGGGAGCAGAGCTCCGGTCATCAGAATTATTTCGGTGACCGGAGTTCTGAAGAAGAAGATCGAAGAAGAAGAAAGGGAGAAAAAAATAAAAAGAAAAAAATATATAAAAGAATTAAAAAGGAAAATAATTTTTTCTTACTGTAGTTAAGTTAATGCTTTATTTGTTTGGGCATGAAATTTTCGATGGCAAAGTTGTAAATATTGAGCAGTCAACCAAAAAGGTACTAAAATGTTATTGTTGAACTAAAGGGTATTAATCTGTTAGTAGGTGTCACAAGGATACGCTTCCATGATAATAACTCTTTAAATTAGAATAATTTAGTCTTTATTTACTGCTATTAGGACTCTCCTGTTATAGGTATAAATAGATTAGTCAGTACTTCATTTTCTGTACAAAAAGTCACGCTTCAATATACATAATATTCATAAGCATATCATCATGTTTCCTCTCGTAACTCTGACAATTATTGTCTAAAACAACTGACCGGGCTGCTTGGGTGGATGAGTAGCCTAGTAGCTATTTTCAAGAGGTCCATGAGGGTTTGCGCAACGCGTTGGAGTTACAAGGTAACATTAGGTGTCATCCACGTGTAGTTTCATGTTCTGGGATTTAGGAATGAATAACTGTTGGAAATCAAGAATACAAAATCTTAATGTAATCTACACAGAAATTCGAACATGTAGTTATAAAATACAAGGAATTTCAGTGAATAACAAATAAGATATGAAACAACAAAGTCAATAGACTGTTTTGACATATGCTTCTCCAAACCAAGATTCTTGAGTCAAAACAGGACGGAATTAGGAGATTCCAAATCCTAAACTCATGTACACAGAATGATGTATGCGTGGGTATAAGATTCGTATATATCAAAGATGTAACAAAGGAGAAGTGGGCCAACAAACTTGGGGAAATGTTATTATTAATATACCATTTGTTCTTTGAAATATAAACTAATAAAGTGTCTTGTGTTCTCAGAATTTTAATTATAACTTTTACATATTATAAAAGAACAATTCAAAGTATTATAAAATTTACAGGGTAAATTGTAAAGTCAATATAAAATTACAAAACTACAACAAAAGTTTGAAAAACATTGATAATATATATAAATATACAAAAACGTTTTTAAAATGTATTTAAAATAAAATATGCATATGTTATAAATAATTAAAATCAATGAAAACTTTAAAAAAAAAGTTACAAATAAATATAAATTGTATACCGATACTAAATTGTCACTATAAGTTGATCTACGATTCTACGTCTTTACTAAGTTTTTTTAATGTTTACATGGTATTTAAATATGTTCGGTATATGCAAATATTCATTAGAATAAGTGTTTTAATTAATTTATTTATTTTGAATAACATGGAGAACTCGCAGCCGCACTGGATAACCTCACGGGCTCACGTAATAGTCTGCAAACCACGTGAACAAGTTAAACCATACAAGTACGGCAGACTCTGACCAGAAGGGCATAATCACAAGTTCTTCTCCCGTGGGATTCGAACATGTGACCAAGAGAAAGATACTCGACCCTCTCTTTAACCAACTGAGTCAATCCTTATAGGCAAAGTGTTTCAGTTTTGAGTATATTTATATTATATTTTTGTATATACATTTGATATAACTTTTATAAATTTCTAATTATTTTCATAATTTGTACACTATAATTTTTTATTATTCTTGTATAATTTGCAATAATTGTTGTAATAAAAATTATAATTATTTTTTATTAATATTTTATTATTTTTAACAAAGTGTAGTCTAAGAATATAATCCTACAAGCATGGCACTCACCAAGATTGGAGCAATTGTGTATAATTTAAGACAACATAAAGGGTACAACCCATAATTTTGAGCAAAATTAAATTCTAGTGAGACCCCCTACTCCCTATGCATGTGGGATCCCTTGTGAGTAGTTAGAGGGAGTCTCACCGGGGCTCCCCATAGTATAAGAACCCAATTTTGAGATCGAACACAGGAATACACTTCTGCACATTTCAAATAATTACATCTTTCCAATTTCCCACCAACAAACTTACCCCATTTGTATAGTTTCTTGCACGAACATCACATGTGCGATTGATAAAGGGCTCTAAAATTTCTTGAATTCAGGAATTTGGAATGGTAAACTGATCTGTGGGTGCGAGACGGGAATTGGGATGGGATTGTTTGTGAATGGATGCTATTTCACGTTGATCAGAGGATTGGTGAGGGTGAAGATGATGCTATTACTCCTGGATTCGCCATCTGGGTTGAAAATCAACATGTACACCATGTATGTATAAGTAGTAATCCGGGACACCGGGTACTGAAGATGATTATGGCTGATGTTGTTTGATCATGGAAGCTTCTTCAAGTGTAACTTGTTATAATCTTGTAATTAAGATAGGCTGGAGTTAAAGATTGGACTTGAAACTGATGTATTGAATAAAGTTGGATTCATGTAGCATTCCTATTAAGTGTGTATAAGTGAAGTACTAATGACTAATGAATTTGGCTTCTGCGATGAAAGGTGTTACATAATACTAGTATTTTAATTGTAGGAGCACTCTGGCTTCCTAGTTTTTGGACTTGAACAATAATCATACTGCATATACTTCTTCCTAAACTCATGCATTTCCTCTTTCTGCTTAGCATTGAGCTCCAAGTACTCGAGTTTATTCCAGTAATACGATGGAGAAGAACACGCGGCAATGTTTCTTCCCTTAGCAGGGCAACCACCAAAGTCAAAATCCTGGTAATGCGCGACGAAAGGGGAATGGCTCCAATCCACAGGTCCTGCAAATTCCGCATGCCATATACTTGCCTCTATCTGCATTGCCATGGAAAAGTAATCTAACCCCTTGACAGAATTATTCTTAAAAACTCTGATCGGAATATTGTCAACAAAAAACACTATCTGACGATAGTTCCACAGGATATCATATGAATGAAAATCTTGGGAAGGATCGAACCAGAGGTTGAACGTTTGTTCCCTGTTCCCTCCATCATTGACGAAAACATTGGTATGAATTCCACCCGATCTTATGAACTCAAAATCGAGCTCGTAATGATTTCTTGTAGGCCCAGAATCTAGTTGTGAAGTTAGATAAAAGTTGGGAACAACTGAGCCTGATTTGTTCCGAGGTAGTTTCATCTTGATGTGAAACCATCCTGACCCGTATTGGAGTTTGGAGATGAAACCTGCCCCACCCGAAATGTTATCAAACTTAAGTTGGACCTCAGTACCCTGTGGATCAACACTGATGTGGTCTAATCCCCATAGAGGAGAATAGTATGTGCCAAAATTACCACAAGAGCCTACATTTGGTTGTAGAAACAAAACACAAATGAAAACTGTGAAAACTGAATGGAATTTCATCTTGTCTTGGTTTTTAAGAATGTTGAACTTATATATATATGTGTGCACTTCCCCACTCTGTGTGTTAGACTTGGATACAAAGGCTGTGTATGCTAATTCGTGGGGAAAAAACAATTTGGAACGGTATGTTTTGAACTCTTTAATTTTGGTGTGATATATTTGCAACTGTTACATTCACTGCATTGATGTTTGTGAGATATTTAAATAGATTGTGTTTATCATAATTAATACATGAGTTAAAGCTTTTCTTCTTTATTTTTATTTTTTATTTTTTTTGGTAAAGTAAGAAAATTACAAAATCTCAAAATGGCCCCTAGGGCTTAATTATCTAAATTAAAGCTAAATCTGGCCAATCGATCAACAATGCCATTTCTAGTTCTTGAAATAATCCACCGCAGTTTGGATGTCCAAGACCGTCATAGAAGATTTATGCACTCACCACTCACCAGTCAAGTCCAGCAAGGAGGTCGTTGGGCTTGAGTCCATCTCCACCACGACTTGTCTTCTCTACTGATTTTTCCCAAGCCCGTTTCAGTCCCTCCCTGAGAGCCCAGAGCTAAATTTCGTCAATTGGGGCAAAAGGAGTTCGCTGGGAAAAGTCACATGCAGACCCATTCACCATTGGATGATTCTGCCAATTCCGCCGGAGTTGCTACTGGAGAAGGGGGCGTCCATGTTAAGCTTAACCCAGCCCTCTACATTTGTGCCAGGTAAGAAAATGGGAAAACATTTGTGAGAGTTACAAACATGAAGTTTAAGTCATTATGCATATAAAATTATCATTTATAATATTTTTCTAAATTTTTTTTTATTTTTAATTATATTTAAAAATTGTTCTAGAAATAGTCAATAGGAAATTTTAGAGTGAACATAGAAAAAAATATATAAATACATATCACATTACGTGGGTATCCGGCTAATAATACTTGTTTTTTTTTTTTTTTTAGGGAAGCTAATAATACTTGTATCGAGTCATTCTTTTTTTTTTTTTTTTTTAACCTGTACCGAGTCATTCAAATTCCTACGGCGTAATTTTGATGCATTGGGGAAGAAATGGCAAAAGTGAAGCGCAGACTTCCGCGGTCCTGTTCCTTGCAAAAAGATAAAAAAAACCTTCCTGCTCTATACTAATTAAGGTTCAATCAACTAATTCTCCCTCCAATTTATTTGAATTGTCGCACTAATGTTAATTCGCCATTTAGTTCATATAATTTGATCGTCTATGCAGAATTATGTGGCGAATTAACAATAATTCACTACCTTTACAACAATGATCATCAGGTAGATTCCTTTATACGCGTAATTACTGAATTCAAGAAGTAGCCAATATTCTTTCATTGATCTGGGTTAAGCTTCCACTGAACATAAGAGATCTACGAGTTAACTGCGATAATCAAAATGCCAGCATTAGCAGAGTAGCTTATCAGTCTTTGTCATCTGCAAAATAGTAATAAAGCCCGAATTCGCCATTGTTAATGTTACTATCATTTAGTCTAGTCCTAGGGGCGCTAAGAGCATGTGGATGATACTAAGTTTGTAAGGATCCTTCAGCTTGCTATATAAGGTAACTAACACTCATTCTAGTTGGTTTAGAACACCCTGTTGAGCCAAGAGTCTTGCATGTAGCTCTCGACGATGTGCATAATAGATACGATCCGCATAGATTGCTGTGACCAAGATTTGACTGAAAGCTTGGCAGCACATTATAATCATAAGTCCCCCTGTTGAAAACCACATCTTTTATCAACTCAAAACTAATCAACAAACTGATTCAGGGAGTTCATAAGACATGAAGCTGTACCGTATGGAATGAAGTCAAAGTCACACACAAGATAGATAGAAGCCATCAGTACCTACAAACAAATGTTATAGTTGAGAACTTGAACTATGGAAGTACACACACACACAAATTAACATCATAGCTTCTTAAATGAATTATTCAAGAATCAAGATTGTGCTCAAAGCCTCAACTACATATTGAACCCCTGTGGTTTGAGATGCAACGTTAACCCCTTCAGGTGTTTCGTAAAATTTTGAAGGGTGGCAGATGAAAAGTTTGTACAATAGTGGCGGAAGCACACGTCATATCCATTTAAAAGGAAGAAAAAAGAAAAAAAAAAGAAAAAAAAAAAAAAGGAAGAAGATAGGGTACCTGCTGAAAACTGGGATTTGTTCAGAGTGTTCAGAGCAACCAACTAATTATGTATGAACCAATTCTTATTGACTCAGCACCATTTTGTTTTTGTGCACCACATTTGGATTCATCAATAAAAAAAAAAGTTGCATATACTAATTTTATAAATAGTGGTGTAATGATGAAACAATTTAGTATCAGAAGTACACAAGATCCATTTGCACTTACACCAATCGCGGATATTACTAATCCTATTAGTTTTACGAGCTGGTAAGCAACATCAGGGTCTAGTTCAAGAAACCTTCTCCTTAGCAGCAATGCCATTGCTAGAGCTCTCTGAAAATAAGGTAACAACATAAGATTGCATTGCATTAGCCGGTTAAAATCAGCATGCTGTTTATGACTGTACTCGCAATAATTCACAAAGCCATATATATATAGGGGATATCTATAACTGCACAAACAACATGCTATTCACTCAGAGCTGATTAATAATGTGCCAGTAACTGCACCAACAAGCAAGGAAAACTCAGAAACTCGTCAGATAGAATACAAACTTCGGACAATCAGTTAATCACCACTGTGGTAGTATTTACTTCAGTTCTTTACTATGCAACTCAACTTTTTTTTTTTCCTAAAAGAAACGCTTTCCACATACACTACATCAATATTTCCCGTTAAGCACCACTGCCCTGATAAATGCTTTGAGGCCAATGAATCACTCAGTGCAGATTAAAAATTAAATTCAGAATAACAAGTGAAACATGAAAGCTGGTAGGTACTTGTAATCATACTGTAATTTCATAGCATTTTATCAAATCACAAAGATCAGAAACAATCTCTTTGATCTACTAACTATTCATGCTGGCTTTGCAAATAAAAGGATCAACAATCACCGTGAGAGACCACAAAGCAGAGACATTTACCTTCTCGCTCCCCTTGTGTGTGTGTGTGTTGTGTTTGCATTTATATAAAATAATACAGAACAGCTTCGCATTATTTTTGTTTGTTGCAACTTGCAAATAGAATAAATGCAAGGAAGCCAGATATTCATTTGTGGTCCAATTATAAAATTCAAGCAGATAATAGTCATAGAAGATCATTTTTTTATCCTTTTGTGTGTGAAATTATGAACGAAACGCCAAATGCCAATCTAAATCGGTTATGAAGATAACAAAGAAGTGCCTGAAAAGGACGTCAACTACACGCAAGTGACATGCACACAATTTTAGCAGAATCAGATTATTATAGAAAAAGCCAAGAAATGCCAATACCTAAGGGAGTAAAAAATGTGATACTTTGCATAACTAAATCAAATCTTGACCCTACCCAAAAGACGTCAAGATAGCCAACAATATTCAGATGGTTGTAATTCTCCACTTGTTTGAGGATCTTCTGAACTCTGTCTCCAGGCTGAACAAGCAGAGGTGCGTGTGGAATCAACTTAGTAACTATGGTACTACAGAATGGGCAAGTGCACCCTTCAGTTCCTTCAGAATGATGCCAGTATTGTAGAAAGCACTCAGCTGCAAAGATCAAGACACATAGGAGTGAGCATATTTTTTAGGCAAGAAGGAAGTGGACCAGATACAGTTATATTCCCACACCATCTTTTTCGTTCTCCATGTGGACTTTAGAAAAATATAATCATAAATGACAATTTTAGGAGCCAATGGTGGATTATTGTTATCACTCTCAAATATGGAATTGATAAACAATAAGAAAGATTAATTGAAAACCACCAGCCACCTAAAGAGTAATTGGTGATCCACAAGTAAAACAGAACACCTTGACTCAATAAAGTCTCAAGCAGCAAGAAACACAATAACAGTCTTACCTGAGGTTTCTATTAGTCTTATCACTACATATCTGCAGTCCGTGACACAGAATTTCCATTGCTGGTCTGCTCTTCTACCCCTAACTTACCATACCAGTCTGTGTAAGCTTTTCTTGAAAACCTCACCCTCTTACTATGTTCTTGGCCAAAAAGATCTACTTATACTTCACCCCAATCGAAAGTGAAACATAACTCAATACGCCCTTAGCTACTATTCATTCAGACATTTTGAGTCCGGCACTCGGTCAACTGTTTCACATAGCACATAAGTACACCAACAACACCAAATGAAATCCCCAAACAGAGGGCCAAACCACCCAAATGAATAAACCCTAACGTGGCAGAAATTTCCCAAGCAGCTTCCAATGTAATAATACAGTATAATACACAAATACACAAAAGAAAAAATATAAAATCAAAACCACACAATAAGTTGTCAAAATCCATAAAAAAGAACTTCATATTCTCATAAAACGGTGAAGAAATAGTATTATCTTACAGCAGAACCAGTGACCACAGTTTGTTCTACTTGGCACGTTGAATGGTCCAAAGCAGATAGCGCAGCAGTCATCTTCAGGAGGATGATTTTTCAGTTTGAATCCACTCTTTCCTCTGCTCTCAATCTCTGCTTCAATCAAACGCTGTTGTTCTTCTCCAGCTTGATTCTCGACATCATGTGCTTCAGAATTTGTTATTTTCCCTTTGATTTTCAGAATTTTCATCACTCTGTGGATAATGGAAGTATGAAACACTCTCTCTGGATAATGCGATAGAATAGGGTTTCAATTTAATTTTCAGCTGAAATATGATTCCAAAATGTGTGACACAGTGTCCGTACACTTTCGCGTGAGTGTTGTACGGTTGCAACCAGAGAGTCAGAGTGGATCCTTGTGCTTATTGATGTGACGGGACGGGCCTGAGTCTAACTGCTCTCGGCTCGAGTTGGGAAAGGCTGATTGAATTCAATTCACGCCGAGTCTTCTCCAAGCTTATAAACATCAATGCCATTTAGTCCAAATTAATGAGGGCCAAAATTATACTGTATTTTGACACATTCACGAGTTTAGTTTAGAGTTTAGAGTTAGTGTGATGTTAACTGGTAACATAAATAGTTCGAAAATAGGAATCTCCTCCGCTAAACTGCTAAACTGCTTGTGTGTTAATATTAATGATGGTTTGGATTAAGAGGATCGGGATCAATTATAAGGGATAATCAAGGAAATTATATAAAATTTGTCCTTAGGTTTTTAAGAAAAATTGATTATAACATGGTTGTATTTATTTATGTGTACAATTGCAACGTGAGAGCTTCGTAGATTTTAATTTCCTACCTTAACAAAAAGAAATAGCCACCGACCAACAAATTTTTGCTTAACGATGCATAAAGTAATTAACAAATTAAGGAATGTGACTTGGCATTTCATTTACATGAAAATCAATCAACTTGCCGACAAATTAGCTAATGAATCTAGTCATAGAACTTTTGGTGGTGGCCGTACTTCGGTAGTTGTAAGTATTTTTGTGTGGGACAACATCGTGTTCTAGTTTAGATTCTAACAACTTTATTAGATGTGTAAATGTAAGTACCTTATTAGCATAGTAAATTTAATGTTTCTCTTTCAAAAATTAAATTAAACATAAAATAGTAAAACACAACTTAATAACTTAGGCTTGTTATTTTCGTTTGAAAATTGATTATTTTAAGTTCAGTTTAGATCAGTTCAGTTCGATTCAATTCAGATCAGAGCATTAAGTTCAGTTCAGTTCGGTTCAGTTAAAATTTGTCTAATACAGTAGTATTTTATACTACAAATAAGTTCAGATCCATTCCGTTCAGTTTTGTGCAGACGAATAGAACAGAGCCTTACTTTATTTCATTTTCATCACGAACTCTTTGAGTTCCCGACAAACAAGTTGAGATCTAGTATAAATAATATGGTTCGAGTTTGAGCCTTAATTTTAAATTAATTTTTAAATAACTTTGGATCGAATATTGTATGAGGTCGAACTGCTAGATATTCAGCTCTACTCGTATAACACGTATGACACGACAAGTTATATAAAAATGGAACGGAAAACTTTAAAGACTTGGATTAGTAGTCGTTCAAATCACATAAATCACACCTAAAAGTTTGCAGATCAGGGTCTAATATTCAAAACATGTCTTTTCAAGGGATCTCAACTTAAATCTGAATCAAATGATGAATTTTGAATGAATTTGTAGCTCTATTATTCAGAACATTTGGACCCTGCTCTTTATCTGAGTAGCTCAGTCTTCCAGCCAGATTTATCCCAAGTGCTTCTCAATTTGATCATGTATTGATGACTCTATATATCTTGAATTTGGCAAAGAACTCTGAATTTTTGCATAATTGCATTGTGCTTATTTAGAACTTCTGGGATTCGATCTCAATCCTCTCATGTTGTACTCTCACAAGCCTCAGAAGCACTTCAACCGTTGAAGAATTGATTTGTGTAAGTCAATTTTAGTAGTTAAAACTGGTGTTACCATTAATTAGAGTATAGGCTACTCTGCTATGTTTTCATACTTTTTTGCTTATTACAAAGAGGGTTGTCCAAGTTTCGTAACGATATAGTATATGCTAATAAGTCAATTCTTTTGCATATAGGTTTTTTTTTTTTTTTTTTTTTTTTTCTTATGCATTGTGTTCAAGTTGTATTGCTTGGTTACTTGAGAAACCTCTAAGCATGTGTGTGCTAGGTAGGGTGCAAACCTTGAATCAGGGACACCGAACATGTCACTTGGACCGGATGTGCCGCACGGATCAGTTAGGCTTCTAGTATACATCTCCATTTTGTAAATGTAAAAATCCAATTTTGAATCAGATAAACAAGAAGCTCACATGATCCCATCGTAAAATGAAACGATCAATTTACAGTAGCATAATGTACAAAAAGGATCACCACTATCGTACACACGGCAGCATTATAGCTCACACACGCATAGAATGACTAGTGTAATTTGTAGTTTCATGCTTGGGTGTAAGTTGATCACAGCAGTTCCCATTTGGTACAAATTCCCAGTGCGATTTGTCCCGATCCAAAGAAAACAAACCGATCCATCAAAATAAGTCACGGACTTAGCTTTGAAGTTCACAAGCTAGCCACATTTCAATCAATTCATACATACTATATTATACCAAGTAGTTTTATATATATCACACATAAAATGTAGGTTCATTTCCCAAGCTCTAGTACTATTATTCCTATATATACATGCACAATGCATCACTAGCTCAAACATAACATTGTTAGCTAGCTAGGCTCTTTCTCAACCTTAGATCATGAATGCAAAAACACTAGCAATGTTCTTCATATGCATGCTTTGCATGCTAATCACATTGCCACCAGCTTATGCTTCCCAAAACAATTGTCCACCACCTAATTACCCACCCTACCACAAACCTAGCCCACCTTCCACTCCCCGGCCCCATCCGCCTTCGCCTCCCCACCATCACCCTTCCCCACCATGCTCTCAATGCCACCACCCGCCTTCGCCTCCCCATCACCACCCCAAACCCCCTCACCACACACCATCTCACCCACATCCGCCACCAATAGTCAATCCACCCATAATCATGCCACCGATTATCCTACCTCCACCCGTTATCCTACCACCACCTTCCACACCCCACCCCTACCCACCGTCAACTCCAAAACACCCGCCGTCTCACCCACACCCACCACCTCACCATGGTGGTGGAGGCAAACCACCAATAATTAGTCCGCCTGTCATCGTTCCACCAATCATCCTACCTCCACCGGTGATCCTACCCCCACCTGCCACACCCGTCCCTCAACCACCCCCATACTCCCCGTATCCACCCTACACCCCTCCAAAGTGCCCGATAGACGCTTTGAAACTTGGGCTATGCTTGGACGTGCTTAGTGGAATAGTGCATATCGGGGTAGGAGATCCGGTTGAGAACGTATGCTGCCCGGTGATCCAAGGGCTGTTGGAGCTAGAAGCAGCGGTTTGTTTGTGCACTATAATAAGGCTAAGACTTCTGAATCTGAACGTGTTCCTTCCCATTGCGCTTCAACTCATAGCGACTTGTGGCATGACACCTCCGCCTGGTTTTACTTGCCCTCCACTTCACTAGCTAAATGTTATTATGTTACTTATATCTTCGGTAATGATATATGTATAATAAATGTGTACGTTTAACGTTTGTACTGCGTTTTGTTTTTATAATCTGCTAGCTTGTTGTAATTCCACGATCGAATTGAAATGCTTGTAATTGTAATGTTCGTTTGGTTCTCGGTTCTTGTGTAGTAGCTAGTCATGTGGATTAAATTAATTTATGATGTTTGGTGTGTTTTTTTTTATCTTGGGACTATTCGCTGTCTAATTGTGAGCACCGAGAACAGGGCGAATAAAGCCATAAAACAGAGTGTTGACGCTCAACTCTACAGATTCATTCTTTTATGGGCAATTTACATCTATCCCCCCTGTTATTTTTTTTATTACAGATCCTTCCCTCTTAGTTAGACAATAACATGTAGCCTGATGTTACACAAAAACAATTACAGATAGCCCCACGAACTTGACTTTTTGCGAATTAAGAGCTAGAAGTTACATTTATACCCCTGCCGGAATTTCAGAATTTGAATTGAAACAAACAAGTTAAGTTTGCATTATTTACACATTTGCCTCTAAATTATTTTATTTTACAAAATTAACGTTAATGTATTTCACATTAACCACAAAAATTATATATATTTCAAGACGAAAATATTTATTCTATAAGAACCCCAAATTAAGAATTTTTTTCGAAAAAGCCTCAAAATAAAAAGAAAATAAAAAAAAAAAAACTCCGATTGGAGCTTTTAACAGCTCCGATCGGAGCTTGTTGACAGCTCCGATCGGAGCTCAGCTCCGGTCTACATCTCCTGCCGGAGCTGTAATTTTACCGGTGCCGGAATTAGTTCCGGCACCGGAATTTTCATCTTGGTTGGAGAAGGAGAAGATGAACAATAAAAAGAGAAAAGATTAAAAAAAAAAGAGAAAAGATAGAAAAAAGAAAAGATAAAAAAAAAAGGAAAAATCTGTAGTTTTTGTGCTAAGGGCGTGTTTGGCCGGACAAAAACCAAAAATGAATAACGGGCAAGTCAACTTTTTTCCGACGACTGGGGCTATCTGTAATTGTTAAACTAGCGAGGGAGAATCCGTAATATGAGTTTCTAGTGGGGTGGTTTAATGTAATTTACCCTTCTTTTATTCATTTTCACTTTGTATTTTGCTACATACTTATTGTATCCTTAAATTTTCCAATTAGAGTGGCTTATAATAACACAACTGGTTCGAACCGGCTTACAAGTTGCTTTATGTTACAGAACAATAGAACCAGCGCCCAAGCAAGGGGAAGTGGCCACCGGCAGATCTACAGTGTGGTCTACAGTGTGGCAAGGGGGTCAAGTGCCCCCTCGATTTTTGACTTGAAATCACTATTATACCCCTACACAAGATAAATAATAATATTGCCTATACTACGAGCATGTAAATAAGTAACAATTCTGTCATAGGTGGAGCGGTAGGAGTTTAAGTTTGCGACCTGTACCACATTGTATCAATTCCAGTTCCTGCAACTGTTCAGTTGTTTTTTCTTATTATTTATTTTAATTCTTAATTAAGTATTTCCATTTCTCCTACTTAACATAATATTCATTGTTACTTCATTTAACTCCTTTTTCAATTATAAAAGAAATAATATTTATTGAAAGAGATTAATTTCTATTTATTTTCATTGTTTATGATCTTAAAATACATCATCAAATTTCGTTAATGTTAAAATAATTAATATTTTTTAAAATGTTTTTTTATAATTAATTTCTCCATGAAAATTTTATACAAAATTAGTCATGTCAAAATCCTTTATATCTCGATTTGTTTTTAATATCTGAAATACCATATTTACGATGTAATTTATTTTTAAAATATAAGAGACATTGCTTTAAAATAAGTTTAAACTGTAACTTTTATTAAAAATCTTCTTGTAAATGTGCCCCCTTAATAAATTTTCTGCATCCGCCACTGGAGGCTGATATCTGGCGGCGGATGGATCAAGTAAGATGGGTACAATGCCATTTCGTCGTCTTAGGGAGAAAAATCAACCGAAAGATGCTTTAGCTAGCTAAACATGAAAGCTCTCTTCATATCCATCCCTTTTCGATAACATTTCCAAGTTTCAGTTGAAAGTTTGGGATGATATCATAACTTGGTTAACAAAATTGGTAATCATGGACAATCCTAATGTAGGGCAATCTAGAGTAGTTCCGTCTATCATGAGACTATGACTACTCCGAACAATGTACCTCATCCTACTTTGTAGCAGTTGATTCTGTTGGGAATTTTAGTGAAACGAATGAGATTTGAATTGGTTCGATGTATTGATCATATGGGCGCCCAACACGTTGGAAACAAGATTTCCATGATCGTGTATTTCCGTTTGTTGAAATGGATGTCACTAAAGTGTTAAGTCACTAAAATCCTGCGTGGTGAAAGGTGATTAATGCACATAGTGTGTTGATCGATACATGAATGAATTAAGTCGTTCAAATACAGTTGGATCCACTGTACTAAAATTCATGGGAAAGGCAAATGAGGTTATAAAGATATATCAAAATTGCATTATTGGAATGTTATTCATTTGTGTTTAAATGTGATTAATTACTCAAAATTATTGAGAAATTAAATACACAAGTTAAACAAAATGAATTAGTGAATCTGTGACCTTTCAGGGTTGTGTAACCTGGGTCTCGAACTCGCGACCTGGCAGATAACAGGTGTGAGTTTACTCCACTGGACCAACGCGTCGATTGAAAAGTGTTTTGATGAAATTCAATTTTATCCAGTTAAGTCTGGGAGCGAGGTTTTCCAACCTTTTGACAATTGATGAATGGTTGCAAACCATTCATTGCATCTTTTTGAAGTGCTTTCATACCACTTCATGAAAGCCTTTGAGAAGTATAAATATGGGAATAGAGTTCATTTCCAAACATACATCCAAAGCATTTGATATTTCTCTTCTCACTTGCTTTCTCTTTTGCTCTCAATCATACTCAAAGTAAGTTCGTCAGATATGACTATTGGAGTGCTCCTTAGTCGTATAAGAGTAGTTTTATCCTGGGAGACTATTGCCATAATTCTGAAAGTACCACACGAGCGGGACAATCTTGTTTTAAGGAGAGATAGTCAAACTATCGACTCTACTCGCCACCTTGTGTACTACTTGTTATTGGTTACTCCTTGGATGTTGTTGGAAGATCGAAGATTGGTGAAATCCATACGTGACTTGTTTCGTTCTTGAAGTGTGCAAAGGAACGACTTTGTGGCCGCATCAATATTCAAGTACATCATATTTTGTAAGATATTTCAATTATTTGTATATTGTTATCTATACTTTGTTTGTATTGTACCTCTACTTTTTCTTGCTCAAGAAAAGTCTTACGACTCCTACAGATTCTCTAATATATTTCTCGCTTAAAAAAAAACATAATTTTAAATGACTTTATCACACACATTCACACAGGCGCCTAATTACTTTTTTGGCCATGGTGGCGGGGTGGTCAGATAAACTTTGCATACGTACGGAAATCAAAGATCACGAACATATTTGCTTATCGACACGACATTCCATATTAATCACACGTACACCGCTGCTATGGCTCTGTTTATGTTTGAAGGGATGAATATCAAATTTTATGATAATATACTTCTTTGGCCTCTGGGCACTTATAATTATTAGCGGGATGTCGTTGACTCTGTGTTACCGATTAGTACAAATCAAAGCTGCTAATACCGGAGAACTAAGGCTTATTTTTTAGTTTTATTCCTATCTTTTTGGATGGCATTAGGTATCCGCATTGATATCCTTTTGTTTGCGCACAGGGTAAACCGAACCCCACATGCCTATGTAATAGCATGTGAAATACGTAAATCGAACAGTTGTGACGGACTCGACTCAGATGGCGTAAATCTTGAAAAATCGCTCATCATGGAAATTGAACATGTGACTTAGAAAATATTATCTTTTAACCAACTGAGGGTTAAAATTCTCTTTATTTGGCTGAAATTTTTAAATTCAACGGTACATAACTTCTTTTTTAAGGACAAATCTAAATTACTCCACTTTTCCTCAATATATATACCACCTTATACTTCCGACGAGTTTGAAACTCTGACCTTTCATATACTACATTCATAATTCATTAGCACCCTCACCATTCGCGCCACACTTATAACTTCTCAAACATAACTTATTTAAAATAAAATTTTCAACTATGTAAGTTTGGAACCAAAAATTATTTGTCAAGTTAAATCAAATTACAGAACAGCTCAATTAAGTGATAACGGGGAATCAGATCTATTGGAATTGGACTCAATAATCATACTAGCGTACACGGATAAAATTCTTGGCTTTGAAGTTTCAATCAGTAACTGGACAAATGAAAAGGTTTGCAAGATTTTGAGTTTAAACGTAACTAGTTCCAGCGCAGTTCCACTATTATTGCACTTTATGTAGTGCATAATATTAATATTTCAGAACTCTTCTCTTACTTTGATGTCGTTTTAGGCTATGTTATCTTTGAAAACTTATTATTTTCATTTTCAGTTCAATTATGTTCAAATTCGTTCAGTGTTGGAGAATTAATATAAATGATTAGATTTTGTTCCTCCCAACAGCTTAAGCTTTTGGAAGAGTTGGAATTCTATCATGCTATCATAGCCATCTGGCTCATGCCCACCTGGGTTCGAATCTTCTCGGAGACAAACTCCGCTCATATTAAATTTTCACTCGATTGGCCTCCCCAAAGAGGTTAAAATCGGTCACGAGTATGGCAGAGTGTTGGAGAATTAATATAAGTAAATAGATTCGGTTCCTTTCCCAACAACTTAAACTTTTGGGAGAGTTGGAATTCTATGGACTTCAATCATTCTATTCAATTATGTTCAGTTATATTCAAACGAAAAGAATAGTTTCTTAGTTTTCAGCAATTTTGTAATTTTGTTGTTGATTTTGTTTTTCATTTTATCTTCTTCTTCAAAAGAAAAGGATATTTTTCTTTCTTAATCAGTAGGTTAGAACGATAAGGGTTGAGGGTAACAAAGTTTCTTCTAATCGATCAATAAGACTTTGAGTTAGGCTATGTTCTTTTCGTCTGAAAATTAATTATTTTAAGTTCAAATTAGATCAGTTCAGATCAGTTCAAATGCATTAAGTTAAGTTCAGTTCAGATTTACCTAAAGTATTTTGTACTACAAATAAGTTCAGTTCAGTTCAGATTCATTATTCATTAAGTTAGTTCAGTTCAATTTAGTTTAGAGCCTTTCATTTCTGTTTAGACAGGAGAACAGAGCCTTGATATTAGGTTAATTTGACAATGGATTAGCGTAAAGGATTTTTATAGATGAATCTAACTATAAAATAAAGATATGCAAAGAGTGCACGTAATAGTAGAAAATATAGAAAAGAGATGATGAAAGGTTCCAACTTCCAAGTTTCAACCTAACCCCCCAAGCGAAAATGATTGGGTTAAAAATCAAGTACTCCCCTTTGCCTAGGGTTCTTAATTAATGAACCCTATCCAAACTTTCAAAAGAATTTAATCCTATGTTAGGATTTTTTATTGTTTATCAGAGTATTGCATCTTTTATGGTGTCTGTAATATTATACCATGATTGTACTGTCTTCTACTTCTATACGTTACATAATATAGCGCATTGGAGTCATAAGGTGGTGCAGTGGTAAGGAGTTGGGTTACTGAAGGAGAGGTGATAGGTTCGATCCCCAGCGATAACGGAGTTATAAGGTTGGTTTAGGTGTGGCGAAATAAGGTGGTTTAGAAGTAAATTTGTATAACATTAGTGTAGAAGTAGTTGTAATATTTGCCGTTTAAAAAAAAACATAATATAACACATTAAAATAACATGTGGTACTATAACATGCTATAGCAAATAATAAACATACTATATTTTGCAAAATAGTTGGTAAATTGGTAGAAAGATGATAAATTCTTTTTTCTTTTAACCGATTTTTTTTTTTTTATTTTGCAATGTAAATGAAGGGGCTAGAAAACAACCTTTGCCCTGTAATTCTTCCTGTTGGCAACACCACATATTCCCATCTCATCTTTCTAACTATTTTGGGTGTGTAATTTTATATAATAAGTTCATCACTCCATATAAGCTATGTAATATATCAATTCAAACACTATATGTTCCGACTAGGAGTTCAACTCTAACCAAACCAAACCTAACTTACCACAACATTCGCCACATTTCAATATAATACATTTTGTTCATTATCTAAATCTAAAGTGAATGTAAAGTAATCACTTTATTCAATACAGGTGCATTCGACCACTGAGACTATATGTTTAATTCGTTAAAAAGTTTCTGAATTAAATTAAAGCTAGTAAATTTAAATTGAACTGAACCGATTTTAATTAATTTCAATTGAAATTGTTTGTTTGAAATATATATTTCAATTAAGTAAATTGGAACGGAGTTGAGCTAAACTAAATTTAATAAATTTGAATTGAACTGTACTAACTTAACTTAATAAAATTGAATTTAAAATAAAATCAACATATACTAAGAGAAAAATAAATAATACTTTAAAATTGTTTACGTTTTACAATATTGAGCCAACCCTGCTATTTCTGCAAATGGGCCGTACTGACCAGGACTGGCAAAAAGCTAGTCCATTACGGGCGTCAAGTAAGACGGACCAGATCCCATAGCAGTCCAGTCAGCCGTGCCGCCTAGTCCAATGTACACAGAAAAACAGAGAGATGGGCCCACAAAGATACACACCAGAAACAATAGATATAGTGAAACACTGGATTCCACGCTCCTGCACACGATAATTGCACTCGCCAACTTCCCCTAATACCAGAGGCCTATATCAAGGGAAACTTTTAACACCAAAACCTGTACTCCTTACTTTTTCTGGTTATTAGACTCCTGTATACACACATCACATTCACAGTGTTTTACCATTCCCAAATAACCTTGTACTACCTACTATTCACATTTCACAATGTCCACTGTAATCGGCGGAGATACTCGCACGGAGTTGCTCGCGGCGGAGGTCGACGGCGACGATCGATTGTCGTGGAGGCTTAACATTAACGAGTTCCGTCTGCCGGAGCGCGGTTCCGATCACAACGCCCAGGGTTTCAGTTTCCGACGACTCCTTCGCAATAAAAGTATGTATAATTCTAATTCCTACGGTTAATTGGCGCAATTGATCACATGGTACACTTATTGCACTGTAAATGATCTATAGTTACTATAGTACTTACTTAAAAATTGGATCGGAATTTTTACAGCAATCCGATAAAATATTTGTATACTGACATGACGCCATGACGGTACCGAAAGTTCGCTTTTGATTTGTTTGATTGTCGGATTGTCAATTGTGTGATTTTTCTAGAATCGTGAAAGGGCGGGAGATAATTCAGTGGAATCTGTGTCAGTGGAGTTCATCATCATGTGCTTTTTATCCTTCACTTTTTTTTGCTTTTATAGTACTCTAGTTTTTAACATCTTTTCGTAAAGCAGGACTACTATATTTTGTTTTGGCATGTGATTGTGTTTTTATTACTCCAATTTCCCTAATAATCCATAGATACTGGATTAGATATTACTACTAAAATATGATTTGCAGAGAATATTGTTTAAAATAGATGGTTTAATAATACCATACCATTTCTGGTTTTAAATTTCCAGTTCTTTTGGGAAAATGTCTGGTTTAGGTGTTTGACCACCTGAGCATCCGATACTCACAGTAAAATTTTATTTTCACTATAGCGGATGACTTTGATCATTACAAGTTTGGACATATTCCCTTTCATCTTGATTTGCTTATCAACTCTATGAATTAAAACCCTGAGCCTCAGATCCTTATTTTAAGTAAGTATTTAATTACCAGCTTGGTGCTTAGTTATCTAGTCTGTGGGAGTAATCTGGTTTTATGTTAAAAGTATAGAGGCAAAAGGTTCTTGTAACATCCCACAGACAGAGAGAGAGTTCCACTGTTCTGTTTGTTGTAGCAGAGCATTAGGCCAAACTAATGATTGATTGGGGATATCATAATTTTCATGTCAGTTTTCTTTGAAGAAGAATCATGGTTTTACAGAGAACAAGTTCTTGTAAGGTCATGATTAACATTTAGTCTGGCTGCTTATCTGTAATTTTGCGTGATCAAGCAAGTAAATTCTTATCACCATTAGTAATTCTTTATAGTAAGTTCTTATGTCATGCTTCTCAGAGAAACATGGAAAAGTTTCCGAATATTACAAAAAGCAGGAGAGGCTCCTGGAAGGATTTAATGAGATGGAGACTATTCACGAATGTGGTGGTCCACGAGATGCTCCTACGGAGGTTAGTTTGTGTTAAGTTGTTATCGACTACTAATTTTAGGAAGTACCAGATTTCATTAATCACTTGCTACCATCCTTTAGGTATCATTTGGTGTCTGAAAAACAAAGTTCAGATCCATTTCTCTCTCTATTGCCGTAGCCTTTACTATTGAATTCTATGCACAGTTTAACTGAAAACAACACATACTATATTGTTATCATTGTTCAAATGATTTCTAGTTCTGATGGCGTATTTAAGCAACTGAGTTTTAGTCAGTTAGCAAGCAAAGAAAACAAAGTTATCAGATGTTATTTTATTCATCTTGTTTTCAGTTTTCACTACCATTCGTTCCATCTCAACACTTTCACAGGAGACTATATCTGGCATGATCCTGTAAAGAAAATTTAATATTAATGTGACATTAACCTTACTTTTCTCAAATCTTGTATCAGGATGAACTGAAGCAACTTGCTAAAAGTGAAAGGCTGGCCGTTCATATATCAAACGTAGCCAATCTGATACTCTTTATTGCAAAATGTTATGCTTCGGTCGAGAGTAGATCTATGGCAGTTATCGCATCAACTATGGACTCTTTCTTAGACCTTTTATCTGGTCTAATCCTCTGGTTCACTTCATATGCCATGAAAAATCCAAACCAGTACCACTATCCAATTGGGAAGAAACGAATGCAACCAGTGGTACACTTTAATAATAGTTTTGTTATTGGTTACCACCCAACTGCAATGTGGTCTCTATTAAATAGACTAACAACTGTGCTTTTCACAGGGAATTATTGTTTTTGCATCTGTAATGGCCACTTTGGGATTGCAAATCATAGTGGAGTCTATCCGGCAACTCTTTGCCAAGGTGCTTAATCTTCTGGTACTTTTTATCAAGAGAGCCTGGAAGAGAGCAGTGGTTAAAATGTTTATGCAAATTTGATTTTTGGTTCACAGTTTGCACTAAGGCAATCTTCCCTTGTTTTCTCTTTTGATACAGGCTGGCCCAGATGTGGACCATAAGAAGATGATGTGGATGATTGGGATTATGGTAGCGGTTACAGTTGTGAAATTTGTCTTGATGGTATACTGCCGCAGGTTCAAGAATGAAATTGTTAGAGCATATGCTCAGGACCATTTCTTTGATGTTGTCACCAACTCAGTTGGATTAGCAACAGCAGTTCTAGCTATTCAATACAAATGGTGGATAGATCCTCTTGGTGCCATCCTAGTAAGTCCATCTTTTACACCATTTCTCTACTTATAGCAAAGCCGCAGAGTTCAAAATGCTTAGGAGAAAATCGATTCAATTTGTTGATGCACGTCTTATATGCCTGCTAATATGTGCATCTCTGTTAATGCTATGATCAAACTTGTAAGGAGTTTAAACACATCTCGCCTTTCAAGCATTTAGGGTGTGTTGTGTTTGCAGAGGTTTTATCAAACACCTAAATGGTTTATGACCAGTAGAAACAATAAGTGGCTTAAAGAAGCTCTGTTAGGCTTACACCCATAAGTCCTTCCAGTGACTGCATGAATGTATTAAGATTCAAATACATGCAGTTTAATTGTTGATTAGATATATTGTTTCTTTCTATCTCTCTATAAGTTAATAACATTACATTATGTTGTTTTCAGATTGCATTGTATACTATAAATACATGGGCAAAGACTGTATTGGAAAATGTATGCTCGCTTATTGGAAGAACAGCTCCACCAGATTTCCTTGCAAAATTAACATACCTGATATGGAACCATGATAAGGAAATCAAGCATATTGACACTGTGAGAGCATATACCTTTGGTGCTCATTATTTCGTTGAGGTGGACATTGTATTGCCTGAGGACATGATGTTGAACCAGGCCCATAATATTGGTGAAACATTGCAAGAAAAGCTTGAGCAACTTCCTGAGGTCGAGAGAGCGTTTGTCCACATAGACTTTGAGTTCACTCACCGGCCTGAACATAAAGTATGAGCTTTAAAGTCAGCAAGCCTCTTCGCCTTTGAGTTTCTTGCTTCTTTTCCTGCTAATTTACGGAAAATGGTGATCCATGCGAGAAGATCATGTTCTGCTTTCTTTTAACTCCTAGAAGCCATTGTCAATGTATTAGATGCGTCAAATGAACTTCGTAGTTATAGATAAGTTGAGGCATTATTGGATGTTTGGCAAGTTCCGTTCTCGTCCGAATAAGGGACTGAATGCTCAAGTGAATTGCTATTGAAGTTTCTGACGTATCTTATAAGTAGGCAATGTGCTTCTATTAAACACTAGAGAATCATTAGCCAGGTTTTGGCAATCCCCCCCCCCCCCCCCCCCCAACTTTTAAATATAGGCAGATACCCATGTAATTACATCCTTGTATTTTCTTAAACTGTTTTAATTTCTCTCCTTCAAAGCGTGTATACACTCTTTTTAACCGCAACTGGAAATCATTAATAATGTATAATACTCGTAGTAGGTTTACCTTAGATATTTCACTTGCAAAGCAAATGCAATGTACTATTTGGTTTTATTTAGGCATGATGAACAGTGACCGTTGGATTAATGAGACGTTGCTTTTGATCCAACAATGAAGATATAATCTAGCTTTTAAAGTTGAAAACCAGATCCTTTTCGCTAAGTGAATGAGCATTAGGGTTTTAATTGGTTTTAAGGGGTTGCATTGGATTTGGGGATGAACTAAGGTAGACTGGTTTGTTTGGTTTTAGTGGTCTACTTTTGGTCCATCTCAATCCTAATTTGCGTATCATCATAAACATAATGCCACTGGGGGATTTGAATTCTTATCAAATTGGTGCAACTTCAAGTAGAAATTGAATTCAATTTATAGATTGAAAATTTAAGAATATGTTTGGAACTCAATTGAGAGAGGTTGTTTGTCTGTTTTCCTCCCTAAATTAGCTGGTAGTCTGGAGCTAGTTTTAAGCTAGATGAAACATTGAAACATTTTCCTCGTTATGCACCTCTCATCTCCTCCTTAATTAAATTAGCATGTTTAAATTGAATACCAAACATTCCGGAAATGGGGGCTCAAAATGCAAGAGAGGAAACTAATTGGGGTAAAAATTACAAAAGGAAGAATGAACAAGAAACTTTTAAACAAAGTGCGAGAGGGCATGAGTGTCATTTCGGTTATTAGATTGAAGATTAGGGTTTACCCTACCGGCACTATATATACACACCCTCACCTATCCCTCATTTCATCGAGCTTTCTCTATCACGGCTTATAACACAGACGCAACGAAGATATAGCTGTAATTGTGGGTTTATTCAACCTTCTGCACCATATCAGTTTCTGTCACCCGCAGTTAAAGCTATGTTCTCATTTCCTCTGCGTTATTGAATCATCTCTGAGAAGGTCTTGTAGCGTCCAGTAGATCTGAGCTTCGATTATTATTGTTTTTGTAGATCTGATCTTTCCGATTGCGTTTTTTAATTGTCTAATTGAATCTGAGTTGAGTTTAATGTAAGGCAACAAATTAGAGTCGCTGAAACATCAATCGAATGGTGTTTACAGTGCTGTACGTTGCCGATAGGGATTTATTGGGTACTGAGATTCTGGCAATGGCTCCTTTCCTCATGAAGCTGATGCATTCAGATGTGCCTATATCTTTTATTCAGAGTAATTTGTTTTGTTTTAAACTTAGGATTTTTATGTTTGGGCTTAAATTTGAGGTGACTGAATTGAGTTCTAAGGCAACAAATTAGAGTCGCTGAAACATCAAATGGATGGTGTTTACAGTGCTGTACGTTGCCGAAATAGATTGGGTACTGATATTCTGGCAATGGTTTCTTTCTTAATGGAGCTAATGCATTCATATGTGCCTATATTTAATCAAAGATACTTGGACAATTTCTTTTGAAATTTGAAGTATAATCATTAAATCTCCAAATGGAGGAAGTATTATTTTAATTCAACGAAATTTATGTTTGACATTGGATCATGCTTTTTGCTTGCCTGTGGGCCTATACTTTTAAGCCTAAAGAGACTTGGATGTAATGTTTTGGAACTGAAATGAATATCCAGTGTAGAAAGCAGAATTATACTCTTTCTGGTGTGAGGTTTAATCTTGGAGAATATGCTGTAGAAATGCTGACAGTACAGATGCGACACTTTAGACTTGATTACATTTTGGATTCATCCTAGTTGAAATTCAGGTAAGTAGAGTAATCTCTGTTTATCAAACCTAAACTAGAATTGCTAGCTGATAAAGTAGTTTTCTTATTTTAGTTACGTGATTATTATTTTGGTGAATGAGTTTATAATCTAAATGATGGGAGGCCATAAAATGGCCTTAATATCGGAGAACGGGTGCAAGCAATCGGTGACTAGTATTCACCTTTTTCTGTTGGAGTGGTGGATTTCTGGCTCCGGGGGGCTGTGGATGCATTGCATAATGGCCTCAAGAAGAAAAGAGGGAATATTCGAACAAATATGTTGAAAATGGGTACTAGTTCATTCTCTACGTTTGGGAACTCAATAAATACGCATTAAATATAGTTTTGCGCATCAAGTATCTTTCAATTAGTCTCACTTCAACAATGTTTAGATTGGTGTTTTTCATATTTCATAGGTGAGTTTTTTTATTCAGAAATGAAGTGAGATTCAAACGAGTTGAGCTCAGATCCCTTTCTGAATACAAAAACTCAGTCTATGCACTATTAATATTATTGGAGTGACTAATAGAGATATAGGCGTGAAATTATATCCATGGCCTTTTTGTCGAGTTTCCAAACGTAGAGAAATCAAAATGGATAAACGGTTTTCTGCGGTTTTCTGCACATTTGGTTGGATACTTCTTTTTTTTTTCCTTCTCCACGGCCCTAGGAACTCACCGTTCACACACCAAAAGGAGAGACACAGGTCACATTCAACATGCGCATTTGGCTTGGGACCAATTGAACAACATTTCTACAAGTCTTAGTTCGCGCCCGTCATCATAAAGAAATCCATGCGGCCCTCCTTCCGCACCCCAACTTTGGAATAGATATAAATCAAATAGGGTTGAAATTAACTAGTGTTGAGATTTTTCATTACAATAATTATTATATAATTAAAGTAAGGTCAATCAATCATTCATTTACTATTTGTGCATTTGGCTAAGATATCCTGTAAAAAACCGAGGGAGTAATTCTTTTAGGTTGTTGAGCAAATTACACTTTGTTTCGCATAGCAACACTGGTTCGATTGGAAGGAGTAGTCCAACGTGTTTCGTAAATATTTGATAGTCAATGTGAAAAATTGAAAAGTTAGCCTAATCTTCAACTAGTGTGCTATTTTATGTTATTAGGTGCATAGACCCTAGAGTGAGATTAACTCAAAATTTTATTTGGATTTTAGATTTAAAAAGAAATAAGAAATCTTAAAAATATTGATAATTTCAATAGTTTATGTCAATTTAGTGTGACCTAAAATCATTCTTATATTTTAGTAAAAAACTTACCACAAATTAATAATTTTGCCAAGTTTGATATGATATTCCTTAAATATCTCATAAGTATCATGTAAGGTTATTTAATAAAATAATTTGAAATCAACAAAATTATAAAAGTATATGAAACCAAACATCTTTTCTTGATTGCATGACTTAGGCTCTGTTTCTTTTTCCTAAAAAACTCTGAACTGACCTAAACTTAATAAATCTAAACTGAATTGAATTTAATAAATTTGAACTAAAACTTTACAAAACTTAATTAATATGAATTGAATTGAGCTGAATTTATTTGAAGTATAAATTTTAACTAATCAAACTTGAATTGCATTGAATTTATTTGAATTGAATTGAACTTAATTATTCTGAATTGAACTGAGCTAAACTTAATAAATCTGACCTTAACTCAACTTAATAATATGAACTGAACTTATCTGAACTTAACTTAATAAAACTGAAATTAAGGTAAAACGAACAGAACCGTACTTTCTTGAAGCATTATTTTGAAACGTGATTTTTGGTCTTTGGTCCACACCACAAGAAGCGACGCATTTACCGACGGATGGTATCCGTCGGTAATAGGGCACCGATCCGTCGGTCAAACGAATAAGTGCTGGTCAACGCCCTTGCAAACCCGCACTCCCCGCCGTACCAGGGCTCCCCTCCCCGGTCTGAAACACAGCTCCCTCTGTGAACGGGTCTATGCCAATGGGATGCTTCTCCAGCAGCTTCTTCAGCACGAAATTCTGCGTCTCCACCTGAAACAAGTAATGATCGATGTAGTTAAGAATATGAGAAGCAATGTAAATGAGCATACAAGTGGTTATACATCTACATGACATATCAACATAATCTTAGCATACAAGTGAATATATCTGAGACACAAGTGTGTTCTGAATGGTCATCATCCTAGCATTCTTGGCCCTAAGTGTTGCCATCTCCTCAGCCAATCGAGAATCTGAGCTGGAGGTAGAACCGGATGAGCGCTGAAATGATTCAGCTGCAAGAGAACGTCCCAAGTTCCCTAAGCCATAGACCGACCACTTAGGGCCAGGAGGGTTCACCTCGAGGAAGGTAGCGTCTCTTCCTCCATCGTAAGTCCGTCACCCTTCTCTTGCATCTTAAGCATGTACAAAGCCTCAACCTCCTCCTACAAGCAGTTAAACAATACATGAGTTGATATATTACGATACATATACAAACTTTTTAAAAAGAAATACAGTACAAGTAACTCAAACTACTCATTTATATACTTACATTCAGTTCTGGGCTTTCTTGCATATCATCTTGCCGTTCTTGAACTTGGCATTTTTCACCATGGTCAAGTACGACTCACATCCTTGTCCAGTGAGCCTCTGTTCATTTTGCAAAGTAATAAGTGTCAGTGTTTACAATAAAATTTTAAGAATATTGAAAGTGACTGGAGTAAAGCACAAGTTAACTTACTGCATTGAGGTCGCGAGTGGCCTGAGACTGTGTGCCGAGATGGTGCTTCGAATAGTCCTCGTCATCACCGGAGCTGCTTCTGTCCGCCCGTGCTCGATTCTTCTTGTTCTGTTCTGCTAGGTCCTCGGCATCCTGTGTCTTCCAGTAAGCCAACCACAGAGGCCACTCGCTGTCGTGGATGAATCTAGGCTTCACTTGAGGAGACTCCTTAAGGTCGTGGACCTTGTCTCGGTAACAACGAGCACCAACAGTGTTGAAAACAAACCAAAGCTCCTTCAATAGCACGTTTGGCAAGTAGTAGTGTTTCTAACCACCAAAACAACCAAAGGTCACAATTTAGAACGACACACAATCAATACAACAAGAACAAGATTAACGTAAGCACAATGGTGACTAACATATCACCCAAATATAGTGGCTAACATACCACTCACATTGCCCTAAAAAAACAACTAACACATGGTGACTAACATATCACCCAAATATAGTGGCTAACATACCACTCACATAAATTTAGAATAAAAATAAAACAACGTTTACTAAACATTTAAGATTGTTACAATACCCACAGCTCATCGAAGTAGAAGCCATGACATGGTCAGGCAGCCTTGACCACTTCTCCCCACCACGGTCCTCAGTCGGTGCTGGAGCGATGAACTTCTGGGTGATGATGTCACCGATCTTCGAATGGGCAGATGCAGGGTAAAACCTATTATGATTGTTAAATACAAATAAGAATGAATAAGCATAATAAAGTATACGTAATATGTCACAAGTTAAACAATAAACTAAACAGCAGAAAGTGTACTTACGCAACTTTCCCGTTAGGGAACAGAACAGGCTTCCCCTTATACATGGCACCCAGGGTCGGCGTCACGTATGGGCAACCATCATCAGGTAGGTTCGCAAATGGGTCAAACTTAGCCTTCTTCTTCCTGGTTGACGATGAGGAGCTACTCCCCTCCGAGAATCCAATGATGGGTGGAACTACACCCTGCTCGTACCCTGGGGCTCCAGGAACTCGTAACTCGGGTGGAATGTAGTTGCACCTAGGTTTCGGCATCTGCAGATAAAACAATATCAAGGTTAGTATAATGATATGAAATATGCACGTACAATATAAAGCATTATCAATTAACGTAAATGCACATACAAGTGAATATACATATAAATGACATAGCAACATAATTTATTACCAATTATGGAACATGAAATTCGATCAAATACAAACTAAAAAAAGCCCTAAATTGATCTAAGTCTCGATTTTAATTAACAAACCCAAATTAACATAATTCAAAACTAACATTCAACTATAACAACTAATATCTACTTAATACTAACATACATTTCCATAATTTAAGAAATCCCCAAATTAATAAAATTCCAAAATCGATTCATTACTCAATTTTAACAACAGTCAACTACACATTTAAGCAAAATAGACTTGTATCAACTACTATGTAACATACATTTGACAATTTAACCAACAATTGGATAATTCCCAAATTAAAAATCAAATAAGGGTTAGAGTTCATACCTTTGATTTTGCAAAAATTGACCAAAAAACTTCGAATTGAAGGTTGTTCCCTGTTGCTTGTGCAATAAGCTTCAATTTGCTACCAAAATGGATGAAATGGTGGAGTTTTGAAGGAGAAATGGAGATGAGAAGAGAGAAAAACGAGAAGAAGAAGAATGGAGATTGAAGAGAATGAAGGTTCTGCCGTGAACTGGTCGACGATATATTAAGCTTACCGACGGATAACGTTATCCGTCGGTAAGCTTTTATTATTTTTTTAATTTTTTTTTATAATTCAGCGACGGATAACGGTATCCGTCGCTAAATTACCGACAGATCGGTCCTCTTTAGCGACGGATGACGAACAAAGTGGTCAACTTTGTTCGTTATCCGTCATCCGTCGGTAACTGGGACCGATCCGTCGGTAAATACCGACGGATAAAAGTCCTCATTTTATCCGTCGGTAAAATACGGATTTTTTGTAGTGCCAAACATCACAGTCACAAGCATGATCATCAACTCATACCATAGTCCCAAGGATCATCCTCAAATGTGGTTTTGGGTTGCTTAGGGCAAGCATCACAATTACACAAGCATTATTAATTAGCAACAAAATCCACACTTTCAAGCATCACGCTCAAACTCAGACACTACATCCTCTCTTCGTACACATCCACTACTAATAAACAAGCATCATAATTAGACATCACTGGAAAATGGAAGGGATTTTAATTTTTAAAATTTGGTGATGATGCTTGTAAATTTTAATAAACATGAATTAATTTGGCCAATGGTTGTTGGTTCAAGTGGTAAGGGGCTTGAGTTCACTTAAACAAGGTCTTGAATTCGAGTCTTGTCGATGTAAAAATGATCGCTGGGAGAGCCGCCCCTAAAAAAGGGCCCGACAATTGGATTAGTCGTCAAAGCGGATACCATAAGATAAATCCAATTTGATGCTTGATCATTTAGATGTGAAAATAAGAAGTCCATGAATTAAGGAACAATATTGGTTTTCTAATTAGGTAGTTGCCCATTTAAATGAGGACTTTATTGACCATACAAATTAAGACACTAAAAGTGTAGGAATACTTTTATGTATCATAATAAGACAGATCCGGGGATAATAACACTAATATGTAATTCTCCATAAAAATTAAGGTAACATCTCAAGTCCTTGTTAGAACGGATTAATGACAGGAAGTCCTTGTTAGAACGGATTAATGCGACCTTATATTACTATCATTTACCAAATCGAAATATTAGTAAAATATCCTAATATGGCCATACTAATATAAATACTACGTGGAAAATATACAAACAGAGAGAGGACGAAAAACACAAGGAGACGACTTATATTTCCAGAAACCAGTATAGAAACGAAGAAAACCTGGCTTCATTCAATACCACTCAAATTCATTCCCAGCAACTCTCTCTTCTCTTCTCTCTCTTCCCTTCCCTTCCACACCTCCAAAATCTTTGCAACTTTTACACAAACAACCATCTCAAGAACCCCCCTAAATTAAATGGCTTACATTCTTCCAAATCTTTCTCCAACTCTTCTCCAACACAAAGACAACACCACCTTCACCGCCAAACTCTCTGCTTCTGGAATAGTCCTTCCTCTCCAAGCTGTATCCACTTCTACACAGACCAAGCTCGACCCACCTCCTCTTCGTGGGTTTCTCAGGTTAATCGAACCACCACCGGCCAGGATAAGGAACAGGATCAAAGAAATGATTTTTATGTCAATTTAGGTTTAGCTGTACGGACCCTCCGTGAAGATCTTCCTTTACTCTTCTCCAAAGACCTCAATTACGAGATTTACCGGTACCCTTTTGCCCCCTTTCCCTTAATCTTGATATCTTGATTAATGTTTATTTTCTTGATTTTTTAGTTCAATTGTTTATGGTTGATGATATTGTGAATTGGGCAGGGATGATGTGACATTTAGGGACCCTTTAAACACGTTTACCGGAATAGAGAGGTACAAGTTGATATTCTGGGCATTGAGGTTTCATGGCAGGATATTGTTCAGGGAGATATCACTTGATGTGCTCAGAGTATGGCAGCCATCTGATAATGTCATTCTCATCAGATGGAACTTGATGGGGATACCCCGAGTTCCGTGGGAGGCGAAAGGGGAGTTTCAAGGGACTTCGAGGTATAAGTTGGATAGGAATGGCAAGATTTACGAGCACAAGGTCGATAACTTGGCCTTTAACTTCCCTCAGACGTTGAAGCCTGCGGCTTCTGTTTTGGACTTGGTTGCTGCTTGTCCGGCTAGCCCGAATCCTACGTTTTTGTGGGGGCCAGTGGATATTCAGTCGAATTCGTGGGTGAGGTTTTACGGGGTTGTGGTGGAGACGTTGAATCAGGAGAGTTTGGGGGTTCCGCAAGATTGTTTAGCTATATGTTCATAACTCCAGAGGTTGGGTGGTTTTAGTACTTTCGCCCTTACAGTAGGAGATGATATACTTGCACATATAGTGTAAACATTACTATTCGCTGCATTCTACGTATGAATAAACGTTTCTGATAGGCATCGTCGATGTATATATATGGATAGAAAGGTGACCTTAAAGTGGAGAGTCCGAGTCTGGTGAACATACTGGATCACAAGATTTTGAAGATCTATTTGTTTTTTGTAAATGTGGACTAGTAGTCTTGTATTTTTAACACGGAGATATCGGGCACATTGTCACTTACTTATGCATGATCAAGCATTTAGATTGTAGAGAGCTTGCTATGTCTACATTATGCAGGTTGGTTTATAGAGCTTCATTTCATCGAATAGACCCTACCACCGAGCTTAGGGAAAGTAAACCCCCTAGATGAGTTTATTTACAAGTTCGAGAAAATGACAGGAGTCTGCTGAGAAGTCCTAGGTTCTTTTCTCAAGTCAGTTTCCATGTTTCACCCCTTGTTTGTGTTAATTGTTGAACCACATTTGTGATGTGTAGTCGGAAATTCAGCCACGTAGCATATCCACTATCCAGCCCAGCTTTCGGGTTATCAATGTGATTGCAGGTATGTAAATGTGATTATTCATTACTAAGATTGGTTGTGTGTTACTGACCTGCATATGTTTTTCTGGGATAAGGTAGATAATGTAGTCCTTTCATGTTATGTCCATTGATGACTGCTTATGGTGTACTTGTGACTAATTGCATTGTGAATTATATGTATGTTCACTAATGTCTGTCTTATATAAATTTGAAATGATAGTCAATTTAGCTATTAAAAAAACGAAGTGATTGACAAGGCCAACATAATATTACACCATTTTGATGTTCGTGAATAGAACATGAGTTCGATCTACTCCTGGCCAAATAATGGTGATATGTGTCTGTTACACAGAGGGAAGAAATGATCAGTAATATATGCAGAATAAGGTCATGTTTGAGGTGAAATTTGTTAATGTTTTTGCCACACATCCTGGCCTCTATAGTTATTTACGCAAGAGTGGTTAATTTCGATGTGCATGATGTGCTCAACTGTGGTTCAAGAGTCGCGGAGAACAACTTTTATCAGTCGTTAACATCCAGCCGGGTCGCTCAAGATTGTAAGACTAATTGAGTTATTAACTGTGTTCAGCGGGTCTATTCCCAATAGTTTAGGACACTAATTGAATTTGACATGACTATTATGCAATAGTTTAGGACACTAATTGAATTTGACGGGTCTATTATGCAATAGTTTCGGACACTAATTGAATTTGACGGGTCTATTCTGCAATAGTTTAGGACACTAATTGAATTTGACGGGTCTATTATGCAATAGTTTTGGACACTAATTGAATTTGACGGGTCTATTCTGCAATAGGACACTAATTGAATTTGACGTGTCTATTCTATAGTAATTTAGGCTATGTTTTTTTCGTCTGAAAATTGGTTATTTTAAGTTCAGATCAGTTCAGATGTATTAAATTCAATTTAGTTCAGATTTGCCTAATAGTATTTTATGCTACAAATAAGTTCAGTTCAGATCTATTCAGTTCAGTTCAACGAAGATAATAGAGTCTTAGAGCACTAACTGTGGGAATAATTTAGAATACTAAATGCGTTTAACATTTTTTTTAAGCAACAAAGTTAGGATCAATAATGGTTCCCTAGTTGCCTTGTGGTGACTCAAACCCCCGATCTAGTGGTTAAAGGTGAAGCAGCTTACCAACTGATTTATGTTTCGTTGTCACGTGTTTAACAAATTTATTCAGCAATAATTTAGAATACTAACTGCATTCGAACAGGTCAATTTTGCAATAATTTAGAATACTAATTATATACAATGGGTCGGTTCTATGGATCAATTTCACAATAGTTCCAAAGGTCTATTCCACATTAACTTAGAATATTAAATCACTAGAATATTTGATAGGTTCTAAATAATATATTTCACATGTCTATTTCATGTAACTATTTCGCGAGCTCTCTATAAATGCACATGAAATAAAATGGCGGTATTCATTTTAATTCATTTTCATTTATTCGTAAAATGCATATGCAGATCCAGCAAAATTAGTGCCACAATTCAACCTAATTTTGTCTTGCCAATACGACAATAAGCCAAAGTCATTTTTAAATTTTGCTTCTATATTCAACGAGTCACGTTTGAACAAATAGAAAGTACTAACCTTTACCTAAGGAAGGTGGAGTCTTATATTAAAAATCCTGGGAGAAGAGAGGTTGTCATCCATATCTATGTATGTTGATTTCAGTATCATCATATCTATACTTTAAAGTAACCACAGTCCTGTAGAGTTTCTCCTCACCAGAGAAGATGAAGTTGTTTTCCCGAGTTTACAGTTTCGGGAGTTGGCTGTTAAGTCTTCTGTTTGGGTGTTGGTTTCTGCTTAGGAGTGGATTTAGATGTGTTTAAGGTGTTTGTTTTTCTTCATTTTGTTTGGCTCACTTTCTTATGTCTTTTTTTTCTAGTTATGTTTGTTTTTATTTCGAGCTTTTCTTATGCTCGTTTTGTTTTATTTATTAATAAAAAAAGAAAATTTGGCCGTTTCAAAAAAATATTTATATATGTGGATCCACATATAGATATAGATATGATGTGGAAATATACATTGATTCAGATTTCAGACCCATCGGCCATCATGATCAAACAAACCAACATCTTGGGCCTGATTTGATCTCATAATATAAATTATATAATAATTTGACCATCATCCTCTTAAAAACCTATATCATGGGAGAAGGTTATATATGTATGCTGATTTTAAGACTTTATGTCAAGATGTGGGATGGGATTTAACAGTGTAGTGTTGGTAGGAAAAACGAATAAAGAAAACATTACTCATTTACAGAAGTTCAGATTCCCAGTCCCACTTAATCACTTCTTAAATTACATAAACTGAGAGCGTGCTAGTAATCTAGCACAAAAATATTCTCTTAATATGTTGATACAATCGCGTTCAGTTCACACTATTGACATTCAAACAACAATACATAACATGTCAAGATTCCTGGAGCTTTGAATAAAAACTGTTTATAGATTTTTGCATATCATGCAAAGTTTAGTTTAACATGTGCCTGTCTCTTACTCCAAGCACCAATATCAGAATTTGTGAGAATACCTGCATTGTAGGCTATGTGCAAGGAAATGCAGACCTACACCAAATAAAACCAGAAATATATAATTGTGCAGGTCAATGTTTGGCTCATTCGATTAAAATTCTATAAATAATCATGATCTATGATAGGATTGTGCATCGCGATTTTGGCTGATATAGAAAGGTAGACACATGCAGCTGGTATAGTGAGGTAAATGGTACTTACAACAGTGCTGCTCCGACTCTATAAACTGTAAGGAGTGAGATCAATTTCAAACTTCTTCTTTCCCTTACTAACTCCCTGTAAAGAAAATGCACAAATTAGTGGTTGAGTTTCTACTTTGTACCTCTTCATAATATCTCTTTGGGTATCATACTATATCTTGAAAATGAAAAGTTGAATTTCATGAAAATTCCATTTCAATCTTATAAGTACACAAACTTTTTCTTATATTACCGCATAAATCATGCAACATATTTGATATGCCACACATAGCACGCAGTAAAAGATTTTCTGTTTGGATGAATTCACAAAGTCATCATTCGTCAACAGTTCCTATTCACTTATTGGAACAACTTATGACCGGAACCACACACGTATATCTCCCAAGTATAGGAAGTAGCATAAAAGAGTCACCCAAGTGAGGACCACACATAAGACATGCCCAAATTCATTCAATAAAAGTTATTACCTTCTAAAGGTTGATATACAATGATACTGTGAAATTCTTAGGAAACGCAAGTTTTTCCTAATATTACGACCCAAGTGTATCTATCTGCCAATGTTACAGTAGTATTTCTGTCTGCCTGTATGATAAACCATTTTAGGAGTAGTATGTAAAGAGGATCATTTTCTGCCAGAGTATATCCTGCCATCATCCACTCAGCTTAGACTCACTCCAACACTTAAACCTCATAAAACACCATCTCTAATACCACACAGCTTTTCACTCATCACAGCATCCAAGATTTGCTTGCTCCAGCAGAAAAAACCTCTAAAACCCACATTTTCTTTGCCTTTATTAGTTTCGTTATTCAATTTTATTTACATGTGTTTGTATGATTTAAATGCAATAAATTATAGTTTTAAATAATAGAAAACATGTAAAATTAAATAAAAGAACGGAAGTAAAGCAAGAAAAGTAAAACCTGGGTTCTAGATGTTTTAACAGCTGGAGTAAATTTTGGGTGTTGGGGGCCAGATGAGTGAAAAGCTGTTGTGGCAGGAGAGAAAGGGTTTCATGAGGATTTAGTGTTGGATTTAGTCTTCGAAAAATCCCAAAAGCTGAAGTTCATGTGGTCATGAACGTTGATTTAAATCGAGTAATTTTTCATGCACCAAAACCCAATCCGAGAAATTACTGTAACTCTATTTATCTGTCATATGTCACATTGTTCTGTTTCTCTAAGACTGAAACTTAGAAAATTGCTTCTATTTTACACTTCTTCGCAAGTACATATCTACCAAATTCGTTGAACACTAATGAGAATTTGACAAACCAAGGCAAAGGACTTACAGCGATTGCCACCAACTCTTCAAGTAGTTCTTCGAAATGGCGAAGAGGCTGCATAACAGCAAGGGTAAGTGAAGGTGAATTAGACCAGTGATGAGAGATCTATCTTCCTGGACTAATATAACATAGTAGATAACTTCCGACTCAAGAGTTTTTTAGTCCCAAAAAAAAAAAAAAGACTTACCCACTGTGTTGGACCATCTACTGGAGCTGCTAATGGGTTATCATGTACCTAATCAGCCAGTGGTCATGAAGCAATCTCAGCAAAGTGAATAAATTCATATAGGAATAAAACAAATTCATTCACCTAAGATACCAGAGTAGACAGCTATACAAGTGCAAATGTGTAGGAAGGAAAAAAAAATTAATAAGGAAAAGGGAACACGTAGGCTGCAGCTGCACATTGTACATACACACCTCCATAAAGATTCCATCCACCCCAACAGCTACTGCTGTCCTGGCAATGCATGGTATCAATTCACGCAGACCTCCACTAGCAACACCACCACCTTCCAGCTGTTCAAGTGAATTGTTATTAATAACTTCTGAGAGACACTGAGAGCGAATTGCTTGAAGTGGAAAATTCCATCAGCTCAATAAAATAAATAAAGAAATTGGAACAAATATCTTGCCCTGTTATACTTCTAACAAATTCCTTTCCGCATTATTATTATTATTATTATTATTATTATTATTATTATTATTATTATTATTATTATTATTATTATTATTATTATTATTATTATTATTATTATTATTTTTATTATTATTATTATTATTATTATTATTATTATTATATTATTATTATTATTATTATTATTATCGGAAGAGTAGTCAACTTGATGGAAATATTTCTTACATGTAATATCACATAATATCCGAGTCATAGTGATAAATTTTAACAAGACTTGATTGCAACTGCAACTAATAAATTATCATTGTAAAAGGATTTGGGTAAGTTGGATGTATAAACTCTTCAACGTTTTCGGTGATTAAGATCTCTAAAATTTAATAATCCAAATAGCAAGTACCTTTTTCCCTGCTGGTTGTTGTAGTGAATGTGTGATATCAGCAACCTGGGGTAAATTTTTTGAACTTAGAAATCTGTCATGTCAGGAAATGTATATGCAAGAGGCAAATGTGGATATGCAAAAAGTTGTGAGGGATTATGTAGTGGCTCGAGTGCTGTGATGGTACATTAATATTGCTGCCTAATACTGCGGAATGATAATCTTACAACTGGACAGTTTGCTTCCCTCATCCATTCCAAGTTGCGTGGATCGACAATCAAATCATCTGCATAGGAGAGCAGCAGAGTTCAGTATTTCAGAATTATGACATCGTAGTAATCATCACAAAAGTTAGGTCATGAAAAGAAACAATCAAATCAACCTTGTTCATGAAACTTAAAATATATTGGCAGAATGCAGTGCCATCTTTAACAAACTCCCAAGATTTTAATTAACAATTAAAGTAGTTATCAACATAATCCAGGAAAACTATTCAGTATAACACAGTAATAAAAACCAGACCCAAAACATCATTGTTTTAACGAGTTGACAACATAAGTGACCACTTTCCATTGAGGCCTTGGTTGTTTGAAATTGGATTGGACAAAGCAATACTATGCCTATTTGAAAATTTCATTTCTATCCAACTTCAATTTAGTATCATATTGATAAAACATACAGTTACAATCATAGTAAACATGTAAGACAGTCTGTGAAACTTACTGTAGCCAAACATTGTGCCTCTTTCACAAACCATGACGTTATCATTCCCAGCCATTCTAACCTTTTCAGCTGAATTTGCCATGACCTACAAAATTAATCTACCAAAGTTATGGTTAAAGATACCAGGAAGATGCATTTGACGTAATTTGTGGTAGGGGGTTACTCACAGAAGGTGCACAAAATTGGCCTTTCTTTATGTTGATAATTTTCCCAGTCTTAGCAGCTGCCACAAGCAGATCTGTCTGTCATTCCAACAGGACACAGTTTATAATACTACACTTGGGCATATGTCCAACGAGAAATGCTCATACAGCCAGTGATTCTTAAACATTTGATCATATGATAGCGCAAATGTTAAGGTAGTAGGAAACGAAATTTATAATCTAATTACCTGCCGGCACAAGAAAGCAGGGATCTGAATTATATCCGCAACCCTTCCAACTGCTTCACACTGATAAAATCCAAGTATGCAAAGATATGATTAGCTCATGATCCACAGCAAGTCGAAAACTAATAGCACAATGTCAAGCCTTCTGTAGAATAGTTTCCGATACCAGTATCGTGGCACAACAAAACAGGCAACCTTAACCTATAAATGAACTGTGTAATCAACCAAAACAAGGCACACAGTTTCTGGTAGGAAATGAATCACACCTGAATTGACTCGTGCACGTCAGTTACAATAGGAAGGTCATAGGTCATTTTAACCTTCTCAAGGATCTGCAAACAGGAACACATTTCATATTCTCAACAGTACAGCCTAATCAATTCTCATATGATGATCACATAGAATTAACAAAATTAACAAACACCTTGAGTCCTTCTTCCAGTCCAGGACCACGGAACGACTTAGAGGATGTTCGATTAGCTTTATCAAAGCTCGACTTGAAAACCAAAGACAATCCTAGCCTATTATCAACAAATGTTGCAGAATTTAACTAATTTTAATCAAATTCATTAAAGTAAAAACTGAATTCAGTAAAAGTATTGAGAAATGGAGATTACTTAGAGGTGATGGCCTTAATCTGCTTGGCCATGTGGAGAATGTGTTCCTCTGATTCGATCACATTCGGACCAGCTAGCACGAAGAACGGCTCTGCGGTCTGTTCAAAATGTAACGATGATTATTAGCTGGTTAAGACGTAAGGAAAGGTGAAATTGATAGGATTCATACCTTGAGTTGATTGAAGAGCATTGCAGGATCCATGTCTGTAACTACACTGCGTCGTTTTGGATCTCTGATTTGTGTTCTTACTGTAATCAGTGTGCTGAAGCGGAGATGAGAGTGTCAGTTTTTCACTGCTCAGACCGACACACAGTAAAGCAGCAGATGATGAATCCCGGTTTAGTCACACCAGTGTAATTCAATGGGCCGTATGATGGGCATGCTCTTCATATGGCCCATTTGTATCTTTATCAGGCCCAACCATTATAGAACGGGCTTAAACAGACATTTCAAAATACCCCACATCTAAAATACAGTATAATAATATCTTCTTAGTTTCTAATGAGCATAATTGCATAAATATATTTTTAGAAAAATAAAAACATTCAAGACCATATGATCATTAATCATCTCTTTGATGTTCAATGAACATTGATATAATTATTTATTTGACCTTCGACGAACATATATAGATAGCTATGTTTCTGTTTATGACTGGAACAACAATATCAACAACTAATAATAGCATAAGTCTCCCATCTTGAAGTTGTAAATTTCTAAAGTTTCAAACCGATGTGAAAGAATTCTGGACCGGAAATGAGAATGTTCCATGCCTTGCACACAGATTTGCACCTCATGGCTTCTTTAATTGGAATCTTGTACAAGATTTCTTGATAAATGGTTGTTGGAAGCATCAAAATGGGAGGACATATATCACTTTCCTCATTATCTCTTCCCTCGGTTGCTGCCTCTGCTTGAATTCTCAAATCTGGAACATTGATTCTAGATCTTTTCGCCATCTATAACACTTCTTTGGTGGAAGAAATAAAGGTTTATGGTGCAATTAGGCTTTGAAGCAGTTAGGGTGGATATATAAATCACTAGAAAGCGCATATCACATATACCTATCACCTACATGGATATGCTAACATGTAAATATGCATATATTACAATAATTGAGATTGGTGATATTTATATTTTGGCAAATGAAATACTCCAAAAATAATTGTGTATATCTTAAACACTTTATAGTGTAATATTAATATCTTTATGTATTAAAATAATTGGATTATAATTGAGTTTGAATTTTGAAAAAATTGTAATGAATATTTTCACATACAAACAAAGTAGCAAGCATAGTTGATTTTACACGGTTTTCAAGGTCTATCATTTAGATACTAAGTCACTAACCACGGTCCATTTTACAATAATTTAAAATACTAAATCATTAATTGTGTTCAGTGGATCTATTCCACATTGACTTAGGACACTAACTTCATCTATTAAAAAATGGAGGTAGTATATGTTAATTTGAGGACTATTAGCTCTAGACGTGGACTAATTAAATGATGGTATATACATCGGCTCCTTCATGAACAAACAAATCATTATCGTATTAAGGCATGCTTTTATGGAACTCAAGTTTTAAAGAATTTACCAGGAAGCAAACTCAACTGCGGACTTCCTTGTTAAATTAGCTAGAAATAGGTTTACACATGCAGTAGTTTCACCACTACCCGACAATGGAACAATCACCTACATAAGACGACTTCTCGAGTTTGGGAGCTACCGCCTGAATAACATTTAACGTGTATTTGACTTGATGTATCTGATGGCACCACTTGGATATGGAGAAGCCTCGTGAACAAGTTTTGTATAAATTTTGTGTGTGATTAATAAACGAGCTTGTCGTGAACAAGTTATTGTATGGATTATCCATATTGGGCTACCTCAAATAAATTAATAATTTAAGGTTGTATATGGGACCCACTATATCCTAAAAAACTATGGACAAAAGACAAAGGGGTAACACACTTCAACTTCTTTCCCCGCCACTCAAAATAAACCTCAAACAGCTGCTGAGATTACACACAAAAACTTCCTGAGAAAATCACACACCCAAATTCGCAATGGCACTGAGACCATTATCATCTCCCTTATCTTCAAAAACCCACTTCAGAAACCTTCTCTTCCTCAACTCAAATACCACCATTCTCAAGAACCAATGGACATACAAAGACCCTGTAATTTTTCCTGGTCAGAGAAGGATGCCGAAAATGGCAATAGCATGCGTGAAATTAGAAGAGAAGAATGTCCCGGAGACCGGTAGCGAGTGGGGTAAAGTATCGGCGGTGCTTTTCGATATGGACGGAGTGCTTTGCAATAGCGAAGAGCTCTCGCGGTTGGCTGCAGTCGACCTGTTCGACGAAATGGGTGTGAAAGTTACCGTTGATGATTTCGTGCCTTTTATGGGCACAGGTACTTGATTACCATTTAATAGTACTAGCTATGTATTAGTCTATTCCGCCTTTTTGTTGGTTTACACTTCAGTTAATTAATTAGTATCAGCATGGATTAGAGTTTGATCATGGTTATTAGTTTGTCAATTGCTAATCTGATTCGCGTGAATTATGGATTGAACATAGTTTCTGTATGAACCAGGTGAGGCCAACTTTCTAGGTGGTGTTGCTAATGTTAAGGGTGTGAAGGGATTTAATCCGGAGGCAGCAAAGAAGAGATTTTTCGAGATATACCTAGATAAGGTTATTATTGAATAAGTATAATATTCTACAATTGGTATGTGTATGCTTCTTTAGTGTTTGAAACTGTGAAACTGACTCTGCATACTGATTCAACTTTTTGTAGTATGCAAAACCAGATGCTGGCATAGGTTTTCCAGGAGCTTATGAACTCATAATGCAGGTAAGCCAATGCTTTGGCTGCCGTTTTTTGCTTTTTAAGATTCCAGGAGTATTTGGTTTCTATGGAATTTATTATCTCATAAATGACAGTGTAAAAACAAAGGAGTCAAAGTTGCTGTTGCATCCAGTGCTGACCGTATCAAGGTCGATGCTAATTTAGCAGCTGCTGGCTTGGAGTTGTCAATGTGAGTACTGTGCATGTAAATTCTATCTGCAATAGATTGTGTTGAGTGCTCTTGCTTTCCATTTTATTCTTCCGATTCTTTTTTTTTTTTTTAATTTGTTTTCCCTAGAGTAATAGACTGGGGAGTTTCTACATGAGATATGATGTTATGTTCAACATATTATGAAAGATACTGAAATTTGTAGGGTATTGTAATTTTCTTGCAGCTTTCTTTGTTGCATGTAATATGTTTCCGGTGATTTTTGTAGGTTTGATGCTATTGTGTCTGCGGATGCATTTGAGAACTTGAAACCTGCCCCAGACATATTTTTAGCTGCATCAAAAATTTTGGACGTGCCTACAAGTGAGGTACGCTGATATAGAATCCTTTCATTTACTTTTGTGATTTTCTTTGTTCAGAAGATGTCTTCTGGTCCTTGTGCACTATATATTAAAAAGCCTTAACAGGTCATTGAGCTAAATTAGATTGATAATAGTATTAGTATTTAGTCATTGTGTATTGTATAGAATATTCGAAGAGATACCTTTTGGATGATATATTCTTAAGCTGTATGCAGAAGTAACGCTGATACCTTTATGTATTCAAATATTCATAGAAGTTGATGATTAAGTATAATCATACTATGTGGTCACTGGTCAATTCAAGATACTTTTGTTTGAGGTTTAAATCTCTTGATATACTGTTGTTTTACTGGATAGAAAGTTTAGACTGTATACAGCATAAGCTTAGTGTTTTCACTTTCAAAGAGACTGGTTCGTACCATTCATTCTAACATTTGAAGATCTCAGAGCATACCTTGTTCAGAAATGTTACTTCCCCTATTTTCACAACTTACACTCAATCCACAATATCACCATCTTCTTAGACAATTAACCCAGGCACTTTAGACTTCCTGTTTTACAGTTCTAACCTAGGTTCTAACATCTAACTTGTCAAACTAGTCGTGAACAACTGAAAACTTCTACTTCCTCCATTTCATTAGCCTTCAGAATCTTAAAAATTTAATACTGAATATGAAATTAATGAAATGTTATCCAACATTCTTACATTCCACTTTTTACACAGTGCATTGTGATTGAAGATGCATTGGCTGGAGTGCAGGCTGCCTCGTCAGCTAAAATGAGGTACCTTGTCTCTTCTTTGCTCACTTGAGCTGTTCCATCTTGGGACCTGACTTCTCGTTCAGTTACTTATTTGTTCCATCGGAGTAAATCAGTAAAATTCTATGATCTTAGTTGAATGGCCATTCTATGATCATACCAGTAGATGATAGCCCTTTTTTTTTTTATGTGATTATACCAACCCTTGGAGCATGTCACAGCAAACTATTTGTGTAATCATTCAGGGATAGCTCCATGCTTAATATTCTGAATGTGGTGTTGTCACAAGATTAATGCCATCATCTTCTCTCACCTTTGTCCAGTTTAAGATCTTCATATTACTTACTTTTCTGCTTGCAGATGCATTGCAGTGACAACAACCTTAGCAGAAGATACTTTAAAGGCAGCCGGTCCTTCACTTGTCCGAAAAGATATTGGAGATATTTCACTTGATGATATTCTCAATGGCGATCATAGTATGTAGATCTGGAATGTGTTGTTCATTTGCATCATTAGTAATGTAACACTGTGGACCCCCTTTTTTTAAGGAGTGAATGCCCCCATGAGGCATAAATTTTGTAATGAACCTATGTATCTTGGAAGATTAATTTTCGTCATGACAACTTAAGGGCTCGGTTTGCTACAATTATATGTGTTATTGCTGCATTTATTACTACAAGTTTCAAGGGTAAAGAGCGTAGTTGAGTTTTAGTTTCTGAATGAGTCACTGAGGCTTGTTTTCAACAGTGATGATTTCTGATTGAAATAAATATCTAATGGAAAAAAAAATGTTGCAGATCTGAAGAAGCAGCCTTCTCAATCTAATGCTGCTTCTGTGCAAAATCTACTCACTTCATACAGTAGAGATATAACATCCTTGCAAGATAAAGATCCTGCAGAAGATGCAGTCTTCCCAACTGGAGGGTAAGGTAGATATGTTTGAGATTCAGATTAAGAAGAATTGTGATTTGCTCTTTCTGTTCTCTAATGAGTATTGTAGGTCTAGATTTCCTAAGTTAAATTTTCACCAAAAATTTAAACCAGCTACATTTTATAGGTTTCATGTTTGTACTTTTAGGACGTATTGTAAAATTTTGTGAAGATTCTAAACAAATAGTACTATTTTTCCATGCTAAATTTCATAAGGGCTTTAGAAATCATATTTTTCATTGATTATGTCCTCTTTGATTCACTTTCATGTTTGTTACAAGCATATGATGCTTTTGTGTTTTCTGAGAAGAATGGTCATCATCTAGTTTGTTGCATGCCAGTGCTTTGGCTTACTCCCATTCATTTTAACAGCTGTAATGACATAGTTGAAAATTTGATCTTTTTCTGTTCTCTTATGAGAAATCACTTATCACCTAAGGTAAATAGGACATTAAACTGTTACAGAATTAATTGATATCACTTCTGGTTTCCATCGATTTATATTGTGTGGGTTATACTACATTTTTTCATGATTTCATGACAAACAATGTTCATGAGTCTTATCAATGACTACATGCTCTCAGTTCAAAATGTTCTTTGAAATATGAACCTTAATTGTTTGCAGGTTTCAGGTTTCCCGTCGAGATATTCTGAGATATGCAAGTTTGGGAGTTTCTATTTCGTGCCTTCTCTTCGGTATTTCGAACTGGAAGGTATGTGGCTTCATGAAATTAAGTTTTGGACAATGAGCATTAGGAACATCTCTTTAGACATTTCCGTGCTTCCTTGTATTTGACCTGTGGGTGTATCTTGGAAGCGGCTTTATCTTTGCAGGCGATGCAATATACATCTCCAAAAGCTCTCTGGAATTTACTTTTTGGGGCTACCACGCCTCCTTTTGGAGAAAAAGGTAATACTTTACACTTGTCACTTTTGTGTTTGCTGTTTAACATGGATTCTGTATCTCCAACTTTCTTTTGCATTTTCCATGGTACAATTACTTTCTCGCTTTAATATTTAAGTCGCAAGTCCCACCAAAGTGGCGCTGATGCACCTTGTTGCTACATTTGATATGTGCATTTTACATAAAAAATTCTGCAGAGGTCAATGTTATGAAGTACTAAAAATACAATACTCTTGTATTTTGTTTGTTGCAGAATTGTCTCGTAATGGGAGAGTTCAACAGTTCATTGACTACATATCTGATTTAGAGAAAAGGTAGAAAACATTTCTTCTCGATCTATGGCATAATGTTGTGCAGTCAATTCAAATCTTGGCAAAATTGTGATTTTAGTCGTCGAATGTAGTGACTGGTGGGGTTACAATCATGGTTCTGCAGTGTGGTCGTAATCAATGTGGTTCATTAGTTAATAACTCTCTAACTTGGAACTCCAACTTCCCCTAGTACACCGCGAATTTTAAATTTGTAAATTTTCTCCAATTTCGTCCTTCAGTATAACCAAATTCAAGTGTCAGCCAAATTACTCGATTAAAATTACGACGACACCCACAACAAAAGATTGGAGTTGGAACGGTATCTCATTAGATCTCATATGTTTTAGTTTCTTTTACTTGCCAAATAAACCTTCAGTTTTAAATGCATACTTCACATGTTCTTCTACCATAAATGACATAGATTAAAAATAAAAAATGTAGAAGACTTGATTTCTATAGTGATGCTGTGCATATACACATAGTAGTATATGACTGTGTGTGTGAGAGAGAGAAAGAGGAGCAACCAGAGACCAGGGAGCAAGCAGAGAAAAATAAGATAGAAGAAACAAGGATTTTTGGCCCAGTAAAGCTGAAATTTATATATGATTGAAAGATGAAAGTAAATGAGTAAATGAAACACTACTGTTTGAAAGCTGAACCTTATACACATAAATTTCTTTTTGTTTCAAAAAAAAAAAAAAAAAGAAGGAAAATAACCTGAAGCATAACAAGACGTTATTAGGTGCAACACATATAATGAAACAGCTATGCTATGAAGAAGATATATGATAACTAGAACTGTACCAGGTAAGTTTCTTGATGTTACTTAGTACTATTGCCTAAATAAACTAATATAGTTTCAAATTGAAACTTCTGTGTTCTAACATATGCAAATTTTAGGTTCAGAACAGTGTGTTCCCACATGCATGCCTTTAAGAGTGCATGTTGTTAGATGAATATATAGACGCATAAGATCTTTCTCCCCTGTTTTTATAATTGGTACTCTGTATCATTTAAGGGAACCAGCGACAATTGTGCCAGAGTTTCCATCTAAACTTGATTGGCTGAACACAGCCCCTCTTCAATTCCAAAGGGTAAACTGTTTCCTGTCTATTTTTTTTTTTAAGTGGCACTTGCATTCTTTTCTTCATTAAATTTACCTGCCTCATTGATCTCCTTCAATTGAATTCTTTTTCCCCCTCTATCTATCAACTCTGTCTTATAAAAGGTCCTATGGAGCAAAATATAGACTTGGACATTTTGTCTCCAATACCATGTCAGGTCAAGTCAAGATAGATAAAGTTAGATCCTTTTGTAGGACACTGAAACTTTTTTAATGATTTGTGGTCACTATAATTGATTTCTAATCGCTTTAATCATGTATACAATCACATGAATTACACGTTTTTTTAAGAAATAAATATTTCCTTTTAAATGCGTTTTAACTTTTCAATTTAAACTGAGTTTATTGATTTCTACAATCTTTGATAATGAGTGTAGTTGCACAATAAGACTATAACGTTTGAGGCCTATTCTGATATAGTCCTCTTAATGGACAGGACTTGAAGGGGAAGGTGGTGCTTCTGGATTTCTGGACTTATTGCTGCATAAATTGCATGCATGTTTTACCCGACCTTGAATTTCTCGAGAAGAAATATAAAGATGCACCAGTAAGATATGTTCTCTTATTTTCTAAGGGATTTCTTCTTGTGTTTTCCCTATTCTAGATGATAACAAATTTAGTAGTGAATGGCGAGGCCATCTATGATGATAACATAACCAACTGTTTAGCTGACATAGTGTGTAAATTCTTGCTACTGCAGTTGAGTAATATATGGTTACTTTACAGTTTGTTGTTGTAGGTGTGCATTCTGCAAAGTTCGATAATGAGAAAGACTTGGAGGCCATCCGTAATGCAGTTTTACGCTATGGAATTACTCATCCAGTAAGTAATTTGTTTGCCTTAACCAGAATTTATTTCGGTGATGATTCTGTAGATAAACATGGATCCTATTAAAAAAATCTTTGTAATTACTTGATATCAACAACGGATATTGAAGATCAAAGTATATGGAGATAACCCAATGTGGAGTTATTGAACAAGTAAACCCAGGATAAAGAGAATCAGTGCCAGTGTGGAGTTGTTTCCCATGTAAAGACAGTAATAACAATCATTCCATATTATTATATGAAACAGTTTATCTTGTCACTCAACTCAAACAAGCTCAAGAGAAATTTCTTAAACTTAGTTGCCCCATCTTAAGATCATAAGATTAACCATTTATTGCCCCATCTTATGCATCGCGCTGCAAGGAGCACTGACTAATCAGACTGCACCTAGTTGCTAACAAAATATTCATTTGAATGAATCCACAGAAAACATTTGACAGGTAATCAGTGCATTTTGCCTATGATAAGTAGAAGAGGTAAGTCAAACTTGGTAGCCCACAGTAGCACGTTCCATATAATAATTAGTATATGTAACAGTAAGTTGAAGTGATAGTTTTGGCACTATAATGTCGATTTATGATAAGCTCGAAAAACAAATATTCTTTGGACTAAGCAAACGTTTCCAATTTCTTGAATTCGGTAACAATCAGGTAGTTAATGATGGTGATATGTACTTATGGCGAGAGTTGGGTGTGAGTTCCTGGCCAACATTTGCATTGGTTGGACCAAATGGCAAACTTATTGGTCAAATAGCTGGTGAAGGCCGCCGTGAGGTACTCATTCTTCCACAAATGTCTTCATTAGCATTTCTTTTTCATTTCAACCACTGTTTTGGTTCATGCCATTTTGTTAGTACATTGCTAATAATATTTACAGTTGTATTCTTCATTTGTAATAAATGATAACTACCTATATAAGAGCTCAATTAGTTATAAATTTCCAGTTAACATACAATGTGTTCCAATGGCATTAATATGTCTGATCTTCTTATAATATTCAAGTGGAAAAGGAATCTTTTACCCATTGAATGATGTACAGTGTTATAGCAACTGAAATTTTGCTCATGTTGTTACCCGGTGGAAATTACTAAACAATATTTTTACTTAATTTCCTTGTCTTAGGACCTGGATAATTTGGTCGAGGCTGCATTAATTTATTATGGAGGAAAGACAATCCTGGATAATACGCCTTTACCACTGAATTTGGAGAAAGACAATGATCCTCGGTTACTGAGTTCCCCTATAAAATTTCCTGGTAAACTAGAAGCTGATATCCTTAACAACCGGCTATTCATTTCTGACAGCAACCATAACCGCATAGTAAGTTTTCTCGAACTTGATCTATCTATCCTTATTTCCACGTTCTACCACCTTCCCCTCTCTATCATGGATCTAGGAGATTTCTCAACAACAGTGGTTTCGATAATGGGCATGCTACAGATCCAACATTTTAACTTGATTCATTTGACTCTATGAACTTCATCTCTTTTTTTTTTTTTGGATTTATCAATGTATCATCTTCTACTTTAAGAATTCGTCAGTGTTGTCTAATGTTGCTTTTACAATCTTAGAGTGGTGAACTGCATGTTTTTTTCACTCATTCCAATATTGTAAGCTAATTCTTTTGGTTAATATGGAAGCTATCCTTTTTTATGCACACATGGGGATGCTTAAATCTTCAAAAGATTGATAATCTAGGACTTTCAGTTTGTTAAAAAAAATACTGGCTCAATTACAATTAAGCTAGATGACTTTTTGCTCAACATCGATTAAGGCGGTGACTGAAATGAAAGAAACTGAACAGGAATGTTGCCTGAATTGAAACGATACAAAATGAGTTTGTTTTTCTAAGATGGACTTCTTGAAATGTGTCTAAAACTTATTTCTCATATTCTTTTGCTACTTTTTTGGTTAAGATGTATCTAAATGCTTGAGGAACTGTGCATCTTTTAAGTCTAACAACTTAACACACTGGCTGGGCACAGGTAGTTACTGACCTGGATGGGAATTTCAAAATGCAAATTGGAAGCAGTGGGGAAGAAGGTCTCCGTGATGGTAGTTTTGATGATGCAATGTTCAACCGCCCGCAGGTGTTGCTTGGTTTGCTCATTTATGCTTCATAAATATGGACAAACAGTGTGTGTGTATTTTTTTTTCTTCTTTTATTCCTTTACTTACAAGCATATATTCATGTATTTTTGTTTATGTAGGGTCTTGCTTACAACCCGAAGAAAAATCTCCTTTACGTTGCAGATACTGAAAACCATGCTTTAAGGTAACATGACCATGCCATTTCGATAGACTAAGTATTATTGACTAAGGCATGAGTTCCAGAAGATTCATGTGTAACCTTCACAGCATCTTGGTTGATAGCCAGCTTGCACCTTGGTGCGGTTGGATCATGAAAACCCAGATGAAGAAAATCTTGAATACAGTTTCATGTGCTTGGAAACCTGTAATCAGCATTATCGCATAGTTTGCTTCCTTGAAAATCATAGAGAGTTGAGTTTTTTATGCTTTGTTCTTTATATAAGGACCCCTTTTGTTTTTCCTAGTTAACAGTACCCTCAGACTTTCTTCCAGAATGAGCACTAGAAACTCTGGGAGTAGAAATTGAATGAGGCACGCTGTTTGGTTATAGTAGAACAAGAGACTAAGTAAAATTCGGGAATAATATTGCTGTAAGGTCCAGCCTTTTTTAACACCTTATTGCATGGTGAAAGAGCAAGAGTCATGACCAAATATGTCTAGTTAAAAGTTTAGTGTATATCGGTAAATTTGGAAACTTATACTTTTTTTTTTTTTTGGTCTCTTAATCATTACAGTATTTCTTTTCTTGGTAAATTTGATTTTTGCTATTCTCGTCTGCCTAATGGGTACAATTGAATAATTATGCTTTTCTTTGGAGGAACACCTGCCTTCCCTCAACCAAAAATCAAAATAGCAATCTGTTCTCTCAACACAACTTTTGCCCAATGCACCTTTGGTCTTTGTCCCAGCTGGTGCTCTAATCAGTCATCTTAGTTTTGTAAGAGATAATGAACTCTACACTGATTAGAACATTTGGCTAGCATACTGTCTCATGTGCTTACACCATAGCTTTATATTGCAGGGTGATTGATTTTGTTGATGAAACTGTTATAACCCTAGCTGGAAATGGTACGAAAGGTTCTGATTATGAGGGAGGTGGACAAGGGCCAGCTCAGGCAAGTTTTTAGACCAAGAAAATGGAAATATTGTCATATTAGTTTAATATAGCAGATTGCATGGATACACATCAGTATGTAATATAAACATCCTTTTATGATATTTCAGCTCCTAAATTCTCCGTGGGATGTTTGCTTTGATCCTGTTAATGAAATTGTTTACATAGCAATGGCGGGGCAGCACCAAATTTGGAAGCACAATACCTTAGATGGAACTACAAGAGCTTTCAGTGGTAATGGCTATGAACGAAATATGAATGGTGCCAGGTAATGACTTGTTTTCATACACTATTGTAATTGACTAGCAATAGTACGTCCTTCATCTCATACTTATATCATAGTTTTGATAAGAAATCTCTGGTTTGTGTTCTTTGTTTGCAAGATTAGTTAAAGCCTGTAATGATATAATGATATTGCAAATATTTTTGTATATAAATTGTACAACCTTATAGTTATTGACTATTTATTGCTTCCTTTCTGTGTTGAGACAGTTCTACAACCACGGCATTTGCGCAACCTTCTGGAATTTCATTGTCACCAGGTACAAGTTAAAATCAAAGTAATTTGCAGATATAACTCGTGAAATCTGGATCACCAGTTATGAGTTCTTTCGTTCTATTATATAATAATCATTTCTGATTTGTGCTAATAGATCTAAAGGAAGCGTATATTGCTGATAGTGAGAGCAGCTCCATTAGAGCAGTTGACCTGAAATCAGGAGGATCAAGATTACTAGCTGGTGGTGATCCATTTTTCTCTGAAAATTTGTTCAAGGTATTTGTGATCCCCAACTATCTTCCAATTAGCTGAACATAAAGAGAACATACTTCCTAACTTGGCCATGTTACATTTTGAAGTTTGGGGATCAGGACGGAGTAGGTTCAGAAGTACTTTTGCAACATCCATTAGGTGTTTTCAGTGGAAACATGGGCGAAGTTTATGTGGCTGATTCTTACAATCATAAGGTATGGTTATTTTCAGCCAAAAAGATGTCATTTAACAAGTAACAGCTCTCTACTTCCAATAGTTGTGTAGTGTTGTTTGAGGTTTTAGTTATGTCTTGTCCCTTCATTATTCTGTTCTTCAACGTTAATTGTGATTATGTTTTATGTACTCTAATTAACTCTTCATTCTGTGCACTGTGAAACAGATTAAGAAGCTTGATTTAGCTAGTAAAAGAGTAAGTACCATAGCAGGGACCGGAAAAGCTGGTTTCAAAGATGGACCATCCTTGGAAGCGCAGGTATTACAGAATCCATCTATGTTATTCTTTTACTCTCCAATATTTTTTATGTAAGGGTTTTTTTGTTTGTTTGATGGGTTCTATATAACATGAAAAATTATAAGATTGAAATGAACTTTCACTTACTGAAAGATGTTGGTAAGCTGGATGGAGGACTGGAATAATATTGAAAATGATGCTCTGGTGGTATGATTTGTACAATCAATTAGACTATATCACATAAGTTGCATGTTACAATATTTTTCACAGACTAAGAGATCTGAAGCATTTATATGATTTTACAACAACAATAGTAGAAGTGAAATTATTATGTATAAAATTAAATTAAATTAAATTAATTTTTTTCAAAAAAAAAAAAAAAAAAAAAAAGAGAAGAAAGCAGGTTTTCCCTATACTTCATATTCCAATGCCCACACCAGTGCAAACTTACACTACCAACCGCCAAGACTTGCATAAGGTTTTCCTCCATCAAACATGCATAATTTACACTACCAACCTTACACTACCAACCTCCATCAAACATGCATAATTTACACTAGCGTAAACTTGTAAGAGTGGTTCTTTTCCTTATGCATGTTTAGGAAAAATTGCTTTCGTGTAAGACTTACACACTATTTGATGGAGGTGATGCAACTGTTACGTATCAGCTATGTTTGGATGAGTGTGATAACACAAAAGGGACATATATATCATAATTATCTGCATTTATGCATTACTTGCTTTAGACATTCAATGTGAGTATGCTAATCCAGCTTCCTCTAAATTTACAGCTCTCAGAACCCTCTGGACTCATCAAAGCTGGAAATGGTAAACATTATATGTCCCAGCCACCATTTGTTTTCCATTTTGCATTTCATTTAAGTATGTTTCAAATCTATAATGCTTTTGAAAATTCAGATTTTTCAGTTGCTCTTTTTTAATATGTGAAGTCCCTCTTGGTAGTTGGTATGATAAAGTGTAGATATATCATGTTTTACTTGTCATGAATTGAATGGCATGGAAGCAGTTTGGTCGTCTTGTCTTATGACGATATCACACTAGTTGAAATTATCAGTGTAGTTTAGTCTTTCATATTCAGAGTACTAGATCTTCTTGTATTGAACCTGTTTGCTCAAGGGAGCTTACATTCACATTTTCTGCACATTTGTAGGGAAATTATTCATAGCTGACACGAACAACAGCGTGATCAGGATTTTAGACCTAAACGAGAAGGAACCAGTACTTCGTACACTTGAACTAAAAGGTGTCCCATTACCAGCATCAAAAACAAAATCTTTCAGGCGTCTTAGAAGGAGATCTCCAGCTGGCACACAGACCATTGCTATTGATGGAGGTTCTTCCAATGAGGGAAAACTACGTCTTAAGATATCAGTACCAGAAGGCTATCACTTATCGAAGGTTCTTTTATTACACTATCTCGTCGTAACTAGTAAGCCTTTTACTTCCATAAGTTTATTAAGCTTTGGTAAATTGATGTATAGGAAGCACAAAGTAAGTTCAGCGTAGAACTAGAACCTGAAAACGCGGCCTTGGTTGATCCCATGGACGGAAACATAAACCTTGAAGGATCTGCAGTTGTTCAGTTTAAAAGATCCTCTCCTTCATCTTCCAAGAGTAGAATTTACTGCAAGGTATATATCCTCACCTGTTCTCTCCTGTAAATTCTAATATTGGCCTAAAAAGGAAAATGCTTCCTTTACATCTTTCTTAACATTTCTCCAAGTAACAGAAAAGGTCTCCATCAAGTAAAGTAAAGGAGCACTGTAGGAGTAAGAGTAGGGTAGCTAGATTTGTCGTTTAAAAAAAATAAAATTAATTGGCTCGAAACATAATCTTTGTTCGTGCAGGTATACTATTGTAAGGAGGATGAGGTATGTTTGTTTCAACCATTGATGTTTGACGTAACATTTCAAGAGGCAATCCCCGATGCAGCACCTGCAGATATATCACTGGCATATGTAGTGAAACCAAAGTCATCCACAGACACCTTACAGAGCCTACTACCGCAGTAATTGCTGTGCAGCAATCATTTTGATACCTGAGGAACAGAATGTATATTCTGCATTGTAGCATTGCAGAGTTGAAGATTTATGTGCAGTTACAGAAATTAGCCATAGAGAGCATTATCTGAAGTAATGCCATACAAATTGTGTATAAAATCTCCCAGAGTGATACTTATACTTCGTTATAAAATTGCATTTTCCTCTGCAAAATCCTATGTAACCCTAGGAATTCTCATATGAGCAAAATGATAAGGTAACAAGTAGCTTGTAACCCCATCTTATGAAAATTTGGTCGGATAGTTTTCAAATCAGTCACCTTACTCGCTAAACATACTTTATACCTTATAGTCATTCTGCCATTTCAATAAAATAATGCGAAACCACCGGATTAGTGATATGTACAACGAAACGAAATGGATACCAACTTGAATTAGATTCAAATAATAACAACCTAAATTATGACCAATGATTGCATGTTGTAGGCTTATATATGTTTGGTAACATCTACAGACTACAAAGAGTGCAAAACCGCAAACACCATATGTTTGATTGGAGCAGAATGAAAGAAAAGGATAAAGTGGTTAGCAAATGAGACAGAGTTGGAGAAAAAAGTGGTTAAATTGGATAAGCTTAAGCTACTATTAGCATGTTTTAATTCCAAAGAACATGGGCTAATCATTACCTTAATGTCCTACCTGCAGTTGTTAATTGTTAAGTTTATAGCTGTTGTCTTAATCTTCAAGGCTTTTGACATGAAAGGACACCTAAATTAACTAATGGTGCTCATTAATTAACGGAGAGGGAAAACAATTATTGTGTCTCTATAAAGGATGCTAACGTTATTATATTCGTTTCTAAGCATACTTTAGACTATAGATGTGTTGTTATCTTGAAGCATAAGATAATCAATTATTTTTTCTGGATAATCCCTAGCTCTTTTCATAATATTAGTAGTAGAAGAATGTTCATATCTACTCAATTGATTTGGTATCTTTCGAAAGAAAATATATAAATATATACTCCATCCCGGTCATTTCTTTACGTTTGTTTTGTTGACTTTTTCGTAGCCTCGTTTGACCTCTAATAAATCCTAAATCTTAACGAAAAAATAATTAACAAAATTATATAAATTAAAATAGAGACACTTTCATAACTTAATTTTTCGTTATAGTTTAGGAGTAAACGGAGGTCAAACTAGGCGCAAAAAAAATCAACAAAAATAAACGTAAATAAAATATTGGAACAGATGAGTAAGAAGAAGATGAGAAAATAAGGACATGTGTCCTCAAATGGACTCCTTAATGCTTTCCATCATTATTGAGAAAAAGAAACCCTTTAGCAACCTGTAAAATGAACAAGCAAACCCAACCCCTTTCATAGAGAAGTGGCTGTTCAAGTTGAAGTGTCAGATTTTTTAGCTTAACTTCTCTGACTGCTAGCAGACCAATTCGGTTATATGTTATATTTTAATAGGTTATGTTTTGGTTTTAAGTTGTTAGTATTGAGAGTTTTTGTTATAATTTTAACGTCATTTGTTATGATTTTAAGAGATGATGTGATACTTTTAATGTGTCATATTGTATGTTTCAATTTTAGTATATTTTGTTATTGATTTAAGAGATAATGTTTAGAAAGCTACAATATGGTTTTAAGATGGTTTGTTATAGTTTTAAGCGACAATCTAAAATAATTCACAAATATCAAGAAATCACTATCAACAAGTTTTAAATTTCAAGAATGACACTAAAACATCAATGAACAATGAACAAGTTTACAATAAACTACTTCCTCCGATTTTTTTTTAATTGTCGTTTTAGGATTTTCACACATTTTAATACATCTCATTTAATTCATTGATTTTATAAATATACTGCAATAATAATTACAAGTAATTATTATACTTCAACCAATAAGAAGCTTCTAAATGGCATGGAATTCGACAAAATGCATTAATTGTGATAAAAGTCTTTTTTGAAAAATGTAAAACGACAAGTATTTTTCAAATAGTGAAAAAACTAAAACGACAAGTATTAAAAATCGGAGGGAGTACTTGAACATTTGGTCATTACAATATTGAAATATTCAGTGCTTTTTTCGAATAAATTTGTTGGTGAACTTCTGCTTTTCGTCTTTTTTTCATTAAACTCGAATGACATCATCAGCACCTGCTTAAAACCACAACAACTCTTGTTAAAACTATAACATACTCGTATGTGTTTTAAAACAATAACAATAAAAAATTTGCTAGAAAAGCTAAATATCATAACAATGAAGTTTATAACTTTAACACCCGCTCTTAAAATCTTTACAAATTAAGGTCTTAAAACTATAACGAATCATTTGCAAAATTCAAATCGCAAATATTTCATTAGAAAGTACAAACACTAACGTTGCTCTTAGAACTACAATATTATGTCTTAAAACTAACATATACAGAGAAGATTTAAATACCATAACAACATACAATATCTTAAAACTATAACATATGTGCCCCGATAGCGTTCTAGTCGAAGCAAAGACGAGTCGTTAAAATAATAACAAGCAGAAACATGATAGACAGTGTAAATACCATAACAACTTCTCTTAAAAGTTAAAACCATAACAACATATCTTAAAATCATAATAAGGGGTTTTAAAATTATAACGTATGCGCTTAAAATAATAACAAGTGGAAACATGCTAGCTAGACAAGCTAAATACCACAACGATAATGCCTAAAATTATAACACCTGCTGTTAAAATCATAACAAAGGGTCTTAACACAAGTGAACCGGGCCGGGACTGTGTTTTAAGCGGGCTGGGTTGGGCTGTTCTACGTCAGGGCCACTTAACACCTCTACTTAGTATAGTACAATTTGCTGTTTTACTGACTTGATGTTTATTTTTGTTAATATGAATTAAGAATTAATGAAAACACTACTAGTAAATAGTAAATAAAGTAAGATTCTATCCGTCCTAGTGAATTGTTTATGTTATCTTGTCGAAATGTTTTCAGTCTCGATTGATCACTGATTAATCCTAAATGGTAGTGAAATAATTATTAATAAAATTATACAATTATTATTTTGAAAAAAAAATTATTAGTAATTTTTTTATATTATTAAAATGAACCCAGTGGTCAAACAGGATAAATAAAATCAATAAAACAAATGTTAATAATTTGACCAGGACATAGGGAGTAATACAGGAGACATAAGAAATCTGAGAAGATTTTGTGTTTGATTAATTGCTCCCAGCCTCCCAGCCCCAGGTCCAGCCCAGAAATTGATTTTTGTCATGTTGAAAATGTTTTGGGATCCCTATTGCTATATGCTGTGTAAGTGTGTATATTTCCACTACCCGTCCGTCCGTGTACATATTACCATACGTACACCTTCATATATGTACGTCTTCCTGACATTTTAATTTTAAGTTTTAAACATGAACACTTGTGTTTTCTTCTTCCTTATACTATACTAGTATATCTCAGTGACTTGTAAATAGTTAACTTTGTCGTTTTGACCGTCCACAAATCTTTTATTGGTTGATGATACTGGTTTACCAAATTAATTATAATGTGCGTGTCAATTAAATTGAACTGCTATAATAAGAAGAAACAGTTCTGGCATCATCAACACACCAGATCTTTTTATTTCTTCTACTCTGTTTCAGTTCAAAATCAAATGCTTACTAATTATTGTTTTTTAAACTTACCAAATTATTGTGGAAGAATTGAAGAATTGAAAGAAGAAAAAAAAGAATTGAAGATACATACATATACATGTATGTAATCGAAATAGGCGTTAAAGGGGTCCTCGTCATGAAAGAGTAGCAGAATGCATGTGATGGCTTAGCTGTAAGCTAAGCACATAGTGATATTTAAACAAGGACACTATTCTATCGTATGCTACTTCATCAATTAATAATAACAATAATAACAATAATAATGATACTACTAGTATAATTAATTGGTCTAAGAATGTGTCGTTGCTTCATCATTTAGGTTAAATGCATGCATACAATTTGTCTTCTGTCCACCAAATTTTGAGGTTAATCATTGGTCTCTAATTTCTCCAAGTAAATGGAGCCAACTACATACACCTTCTTGGGAATCATAAGGTGTAGCGGCAATGAGTTGGGTTACTGAAGAGAGGTGCAGGGTTCGATCCCAAGCGGTGACGAAGTTATAAGGTCGGTTTAGATGCAGATAAATAAAGTGGTTTAGGAGTCTATTTGTATAGCATTAGTGTATGAGTAGTTGTAATATTTGTCGTTAAAAAAAAAAAAAAAAAAAAAAAAAAAAAAAAAACTACATACACCTTCTCCAATTCAAATCCTCTCAATACTAGTAATTACTTACTATTAGGTTTGAATTAGCTTTGACCTGTTTTAGTGATTTAAGGTATGTTTGTTTGATTGAGGTTGTCTTATGTTGAGGGACGAACATAGGGTGAGATAAGTCTACCAAGTGACAGAGTAGAGCATTGGTGGTGCATGAGATGCACTATTACTACATCTAGTAATTGCATGTTCCTTATATAAGCCCTTCTTGGTGCGCGCACACAGTAGATATTGTTAGGTTTGAACATGTTTCACGAGTATAAATTAAGTAGAAGGTTGAGGTTATCCTCTACAAACTGTCCACATATTAATTAAACACTATATTTGGGTTCACGTCAGTTATTATAAGATTGTATTTTGACATTGTCACTGATTTGCTAAGGTTTAAGTTCATCAGTTGCATGATTTTCACCATTACTTTGTCCATCACATTTGTCATTGTTCAGTCACCATTGAGTCCACTGAATCATTAGTTAAGCTAGGCATCATTATATAGCTCGCACGAACGGGAGATATACGATTTTGAGCTTTGTTATTCTAGTTTTAATGCTAAGTGTTCGAGAGAGAACAACAATTCGAGTGTACTTTACTCATATCAACTTGTTTTGTTTGTGACTCGTAAACTTTCGTGAACTATAAATTTAAATTTACACTATTTTTATTGGCATTAAACCTCAACGACACTTCTTTGCAAGAGGTCATCAACCAGCTAGTTACAAATCAAAGAAGATTATCGAGCATCCCGTTCATACACTTCTCCACTTCCGCATGTAGAAGCGTCAAGGACCTTGCCGCTTACATGAGAAACGTCTCCTGCCTAAGGAGTAAAGAGTCTTTTGGATTTATGGGTTAGCCGCCTAGCCAGAGGAATGGTTGCTTCATGGCACCACCGTCTCTGCTTCACTTTTAATTTATTCGGTGTGATATTGAATTGTAACGTACGTGGAGTTATTTTCTAAATACTTGAATATAAAACATCGCATTTCCAGAATTATATTGGACATTATCAACTTGCTCATCTGTTTATTCTTCTTATTTTAATTTTTAATTTGTATATAGGCCAATACCAGGAGCTAAATTGGTCCAAACTACGTTACGAGATTAATTAAGTAAACACATGTGATTAAGGCCATTCACGTACGTGTCTCATCTTGGAACACGCATGAGAGTTTTTAATTAGTGATACAATGTGGCGAATAAGGATTAACTATTATCAACAAAGTTTGTTGATTTCGTAGAATACTGAAAATTGATAAATATGAGGAAATTTTATTTTATTATTAATCAAGCAAACTAAGAGAAAAACGTCCAAAGTATTTAAATATGCGATACGATAAGAAGCTCTTAGGTCTTAGATCTTAGGCTAATTAGTAGGTAGACTTTACTAATTAGAAGCTCTTAGATTTTAGGCTAAGCTCACAAGTAAGATATGAAGTACGATTACCATGAATGCCACCTTAATTTTTGAATTTAGGTTCATATGCCACCTTACGAGCTCGATACGAGATTTGACCCTTTGACCATGTACGAATTAGGTCCTTATTTTTTTTTTTTCTAAAGCCTTGTTGAGTCACTCATACTCTGTGTTTTCCCAAAGGAGTATGACTTGGTCTGCTACAATATGCTCTTGCTCCTCTTACGTAGTGTTTCTCAGACTGCAAGACACCGACCAACTTAACTTTCTTGTGTTGAGGAACTTCAGGGTGGCTCTGCTCTGGGCTATTGAACATCTCCTTAGTGGCCATATTAAGTTAGTCGACCCATGGTAGGTGCCTACAAAATTTTCTAGTTCGTAACGAGTAATTTGTCCCAGAGTGTCCTTAAGTTTTTAGAACATATTTTGACATTATCATGTAAAAAATTGTTGTTGTGAATGATGCCATAATATTATCCAATGACTAATATAATACAACTAAGTAAATTAAAGTTGTATTATTGTTTAAAGAAAAACAAAGTTGTATTATGTTATCCAAAAGGAATAATAAAATAAGATGATGTTGCTTAGTTGAGGTGCAATGTGGATGAAAGGAGTCCACGACTCCACGTATGAGGTTGATAGAGAGCAAAGGTATTATTAACAGAGTCATGTCAAGTGTCAACCAAAATTAACAAAGAACCGCCAGAAAAGAAAAGAAAAAAAAGAAAGTGGCATGATATTATGAGAATAGCCACATGCATTTGGTTGATGATATTAGTAGTACTGGCTAGCTCGTATTATTTGCTTTGCTTTGGTTTTGCCTTTGTGGTTGTTTTTGGCCTTTTTTCCATGTGTGCACATACCAAGCATCAACCATACTAATCATTGTCATGTGATATGATTATCATTAACCAACAAAATTCCCACCGGGTGGACCCATTTCTCTACTGGACCCGTACCCAAGCTCCACTTTTGCTTTAACCTACTTTTCCCCCTTTTCTTCCTTGTGAGCTTCTTCCTAATTTTGATTGTTTTCCTATGTCGCGTTTAATCGTAGTGGTAGTACGGAGTCATAAGGATAAGTTGATAGAACTAACTATCATGTGATGTTTTTATGCACCTGAATGGAACGACATAATTTATTAATCGTATGAAATATGAAATGTTTGAATATTCGTATTGTTTTAATCTTGAGAAGGAAAGGCATGAAAAACACAATGAAGCAATGTGAAAGCAGCAGCTCTACGTGTATGAGACGTAGAAGAAACACAAAAACAGTAATTCACCACGCCATGCCATATTGCCATTGCTAATCGACACACAAAAACAATGAGCCAAAACTGAAAAGAAACAGTGTCTCTCTATTATATTGTTTCATGCTCTCAAATCGGGAATGAACAGTTAAAACGTTGTCGTTTCTCCATCCCCCCCCTCATGTACCCCACATTACAACACACCCAACCAACCACCACTCTTTGTCCACTCACATTTCACATGCCATTACCCCATTTCTCAACATTCATCAATAAAACCCCATATTACACCACCTCTCTCTCCTTACTCTCTCCCCATAACTCTCCTCTCTCAATCTTCATACATCTCCTATATTTCTCTCTACCTTCTCGACGCTATCTAATTCATCCGAGCACTGTTCGTATTCTTTTCCAGCAACGTTTTTTACATACGAACAATTGATTTTGTCAAGAATTAAGGTACTTCCTCCTAGTATTTTGTATCTTATTTCTGATATAATTCTAACACTCGGAGAAACGGAATATAGTCATTTATATTAATTCTCCAACAATTTCGGGTTTTGGTATTGCCAGAGCAGTTTTTGATAACGGGGCGAAGAAACTAATCTTCTCTTGCATTTGCAGTTAATCATCATGACAGAGCCATCATCATTAACAAATCCGGACACGAGTTCAAATTTCTCCAGGAAGAAAAGAAGAAAACTAGGCCCAACGAGCTCAGCCCAAGACCCCGAGCCCAAATGGCGAACCGAAACCGAGCAACAGATCTACTCATCCAAACTCGTGGACGCACTCATCCATCTCCCCCGCCCAGAAACACCCGGCGCCACCGGGCGAGCCGTACGAGACGCCGCCGATAGAGTTCTCGCCGTGTCAGCTAAGGGCAGGACGCGGTGGAGCCGAGCCATACTAACTGGGCGGCTGAGCCTACGGCTGGCTCATATGAACAGGAAACATAAAAAGGCGGCTAAACCGGGATCAGGCGAAACGCGGGTTAGAAAGCCGGCGGTTCAGAAGAAATTGCCGCCGGTTCAGAAGAAGGTGAAGGTGCTGAGCCGGCTGGTACCGGGGTGTAGAAAGGTGTCGCTGCCGAATCTTCTAGAAGAAACGAGCGATTACATTGCGGCGTTGGAAATGCAAGTCAAAGCGATGACTTTTCTGACCGGTTTATTAAACGGTTCGGTTAATGGTGTTGCTGCTGTCAATCACCAATCATCATCTAGTTCTTCTTAATTAGGTGTTTTTTTTTTTTTTTTTTTTTTGTGTTAAATTATTTTTGGGGTTACTAATTACTATTACTATTATTTGATTAATATAATAATATTTATTATTATTATGTTAATAATTGAGGAAGTGATTATCGTAATGGCGTGCACTTTGCATCTTTTTGGTTCCAGTATTACATTTTTTTTTTTTTTTTCATATTATTACTATTTCATTGATTAATTCATTTATTGCTTGTTAGAATTGAATATATATTACATGCCAACTCAAATGTTGGTTGTTGTTCGTTTGACTCCACTAAATGTTACAGTATGATTATGTTTTCATTTATACCCCCATGTTATTTTTCTTCTGTCGAAATTTATTATAAATTTTGTGTTTCCTTATTAATCAATATCGTAATGTGCTACAAGGCTTATTTAGATACCAGGGGAGATTAATGATCTATCATCATGGTAATGGTGGTTTTCACGGTGAATAATGAGAGAGTGGATTGCCATTTTCACTGTGAATAGCTAGTGAGAGGGTGGATCTTACACTCCGGGATACAATTCAATTAAGAACCTTCCATGTATGTTCAAACGTTATACTGTACATAATAGATATGTTATACTCCGTATATTACATTTGGTTCCTAAATGAATCAACTCTTAGAGGGTACCCTAGGCGATTTGATCCCAGAATTTCAAGGCCTTCCATATCTGGAGAGGGGCTGCTCCGATGGTGTATCAATTGGATATTCGGATGGAATTCACAAACCAAACGTCACACATAAGATAGTAGAACATGGTTAAATTCTGATATTATGAAATAGTTTAGATTCATATAAAACTAAAAGCATGTAAAAGGTGGTTAGGTGGTAAAATTAATTCATCTACACTAATATATAACGGGCAACTCAGAATTTGGAGTTTGAGAGGCGAAATTATACATATAGGGTTAGTTTGGAGGTTAGGAGGGGGCAATTTTTGAAAAATAAAAAATATTATCTATAAAAAATAAAAAGGGAAATCATCTTTAAAACTTTAGGGGGGCATATACATTTCGCAATGTCAACCGGACTCCTCCCCTGTTAATATATGTACGGGTGGATCTGGATAATGGTAGTTGGAATGGAGTTGTCATCGCTGGGTGCGGATTAAATTGATGATGCATGGATCATGTTACAGTGGAGTCAAATAATTTAGCAGTTATTGTTTATGGTTTGAAATGATGAATTCATGTTCTCAAGGCATAATACTACTAGTACTACATGTTGCAGCTAGTAGTAATTCGTCAATAGTATCTATCTTTATCTCCTGAGTTTTAATTTCAGTTTGAGCATCCACTCCACTTGTGTTGACCATACCATATGGTGGGTGTATCAATGATTGTATAGAAGTTAGACAGTTAACTAACAACCATCAACTTGTTTCTATGCTGTCATTAGCTAGATCCAATTATGTTTCTTTATACTTGTTTATCAAAACATGAATTTTTATTTCTGTTTGGTGATTCATCGATTGATTGTGAAAGACCAAAAGCTTAGATAAGCAGATGCATTCGTATTAACCTAAACCATTTTGGAAGTGGATCGGACTTGATTTATCCCGTTTACTGATAATATGGTTCAAAAGCAATTGTTTTGTAAGTGATGTGGATGATACGGTTCACGACTTATCTATAGTTAAAAGGCTCAGAGACAAATTTTAAGGGATCGAGTAGTATTTGAGAGGGAAAATAAAGCAGAGTCCCACAAGTTTTGAATTGAAAGGGTCATCACTCCCATCATCTGCCATTCTGCCTAAAACAGATTTAAGAAAAACAGGCAAAATACTTATGGGCTAACTCCCGCTTTATTTTCTTTTCCTTTTTTCTTTGTTTTAGCAGCCGGCTTGCATGTGCGTTAGCTAGGCCCACCCAGTAGTAATAAGAATAATTATTAGGATTGCACATGCATGTCATGAGAACAAACATTCATCAACTATCCCTCTCCCTGTTTTTGGCAATCATACAAAGTCTCTCATATCATATGGAGGAGAGATATGCATGTGCTTTTTTGCCTTTTCAATAACCACTTTTTTCTTGCCCTTTTATTCCCATGTTTGATGTTTACCTTATCACCTCTACTATCATTTCATGTCATTAATTATATATTATCGCCGCATTCAATTCTTTACATTTTATTTTTATTTTTATATTTATCACATTTTATTTTTAATTTTTTATTACTATATTTTCATGGATCTTGCCACTAAAAAACATAATATAACAAACTTATAAAAAAATCGCACAAAAAACAAAATACAAGTTGTTCATTACGACGGAGCGAGTATCATTTTTACCTTATTACATGATCGTACAGTTTCTCCATGTTTATGTATAAAATTCGTCAAAAGTTTTATCACACTCACCTAATAAGCTAAGGCCGACCCGCAACTTGGTATAGTTTGGCCGACCAGCTTGAGCCCGGTCCACTAAAAGTTCATATTTGAATTCAGCGTATGTGGTATATCATCTGGGACACATATACTTACCATCCATTTGAATCAATATTGTGTAGTAAACATACTAAAATATGGTCAATACATTAAGTGCGTTCCGAAAGCACGTCCTAAGACCGGACTAAGGATAACATTCATTAGCTCATGAGAAGTTCGGACATGCGAAAGCTCACCTAACGTGTATGCCCGCCTCCCCCAAACATGTGAGAAAGCGCCATTTTGAACCATAATGGTGACAAAGACAGACATGCGCCCGGGATGTGATAGAGGTCCGTTCACCTCTTACGTGTTCCGCCTTCTTTCTTCCTAGCTAGGCATTCGCTCAAATTTCATTCAAGAGAACACGAGGACAACGAATTATACCATGCATTCTTATACAAGGGAGGGGCGGGTCTAAGGGGCAGGCATATTAGTCCGGACAGTAATAAGACCTTAACCCAAAGTGACACACATGGTAGCCTGAACTCGGGGGGACATATGTAGATCTGGACTAGGGGCGGGCACAGTACTGAGAAACCAATAGAAAGTTTTGTTGAAGCATTGAAAGGTTCAAAATACCTATGAGATGTACAAAATATGCTATGGGCCATGGCTATTTAATGAGATATGGGCTTATTAAGCCTTGCTGTCTCAATCTCAACCGGACACTTGACATGATCAGATTAGGCATACCATTTTAAGTGTAGCACTGTAAGTCATTATGAAGCAATTATATGATCACCATACAAAGGAAGGTCCTCAACTCCTTTAAATAAAATTCTCCCAAATCTTACAAGTAACCAAGCCGATTCACCATACTAACCCCCTCCTAAGTATCTACAGACTACAGGTCCTAGCTGGTAGTGAGAAGGAAGGATATCAACTAACTTGGCTCATTTTGAGTGGATTGTATATATCTAAGTTAGACCGGATTAGGACACGATGAATGATCCATCTTAAAACTTAATGAATTAAGGCAGTATCAAGCATATACCCACAGTGTATATATTTTCTTCACCATGTATAGAGTCGGATATAAAACTTGCTTGACTAATGTCCGTTATTAATTGGAGACACTGTCATAAAAAAATAATTAATAGCGACTATACAAAAGATTCCATTAGGTGGGTAGCTACAACACGGCCTTTTCAAAACTGACATTTTCACGGAGCTATAGCCAAAGACCAAATGAGTGTTAGACACATTTGGTTTAGTAACATCCCCATCAAGCTAGGCTACAGTGTGTTATGTTGATACATATGGCGAACATACATATGGCGAACAAAGTTTACATCAAAGGACCACATATGATTATGATCATAATGTCATTACCAATTTAATTAGGAACCCATTTAATTAAGGGTACTCTTTCTATACCCTTCTCAATCCCAATGTTAACAACGTATACCAACCCCTGGTTTTGTTTTGTATGGTAATACAATATTGTATGCGTTTTACCTGTATAACACATCTAATCATCATGAACTACTATAAGATGTTGTATTATAGAAAGAAATACTTCAACTTGGCATGCTTATAGGTTCACCTCTATCATTACCAAACAAGGGTGATTTTTTTGTTTAATTTCAGAAGTAATAGATTATATATTAGATAGTATGTAAATAAACTTTTTGGATAAGTTTTTGCGATTATTAAACTTTTTGCCGACAAAAAACAAAAAAAAAAAGTATATAAATACCCAAAAAAACAGAGAGAAAAGGAGGAAACTCCTTGTTATAAGAATTCGGTAGGGATTTCATCACGCAGGAACCGCCCAAGTCTTTAATTTGTGGGCCAACAAGTCCATTAAAGAAACTTATCTAGAATATGCATGTATTGAGAGTTTTTGGAAGATTTCTAGAGATAAGGCGCACATATTTCTCTCTTTACAATTTTAGTTATCGAAAATTGTAACTATTATTTAAATATCGAAGGGTAAAACCTATTATTTACAATCTAATACAATAAGATGATGACTCCCTGAATCTTTTTGTCTCTATTTTGTTTCTCTCTCTTTCTGACGTTTTTCTTTCTATGTCATTATTCCCTTCATGAAAGAACAAGGCCTTACATTCCTTTCTATGTCAGCTAGATATCTTTGGAGAACGTATAATTTACACGTACAAATTAGGAACTAAGGAAAGGAAGAATAACCTAGCTACAAATTAACTCCTCTAACTTGGTTGACAATTTTTTGTAAGATGTATTATAAAAAAATGGCAGCCAGAAAGTGTAGTACAGATATAACAAGTAATTATTCAAAATTTTGTTGCCTTAATTTAAAATTAAAAAGATAGCACTAAGTGCCACTAGGCACTAGCAATAGGTTACAATAACTTTAGATATATACTACATACAATCTAGCTAAATTACGATGATTGTTTTGAAAGAGGACAAAAACACTGTTACTTCAAAACGCAGTATTTGTGGAAGGGCATGCATAGAGACAAGTTTGTTCAAAAGGCAAAGAATAAAACTATATATATATATATATATAGGTCGAAAGAAAGAGCATTGCAGCTGTGTTTGACAAAGAAATGTGCTTTCCTTTTGAATGGCAAAACTGAGTTTGCTAAAAACACCAACAAACTGGGCCGGCAATGTATATATTAAGTCGCAGAACGTGCTAAAAACAACAACTGGACGGCAATGTATTATTGTGTCAAATCAAATGGGACTTGTTGTGTGCTCCACTCGATCCAGCACCATATATATGATCGATACGAATGAATGAATGAATATACCCCTAGTTGATGAGAAGTCCGAGTTTTCATCTCACAATATTACTTTTATGCTACACGACACTAAATTTGTAGGGCAGTTCAATTTATAGTGGAATGCATGCAATGAAATATCATCTTTATTAATTTGCTGCATGCCCCGCTATTTGGAAGTATACTAACTTATTATCATATACTAGTAGCATAAAATATCATCTTTAATCGAGACATTTCTTCATTCCCATGGTCCAGGAAGCTACACGTTCACTCTCCTGTGTCCTCTCCTCTATATAGTACTCCCATGAATTCTTCCCTGTTTTACATATGCATGAGAGTTTATGTCGGTTTTAATTTAAAAGATTTGGACTATGTTTGTTAATTCGCTTAACCATAAGAATCTATACATTATCCATAAAATATATAATATAGTGTGTATTTAACATCATCTTATTAGTCACCTTATAAGGTGATTCGTTTTATAAAACAGACACATAGAGTTTGCAAAAATAAAATAATGGTTAGTTCATTTTGCCATGCAAACACATAGAATTTGCAAAAAGAGAAAATAATTCAGCAGGACGGCCTAAAGTAAAAAACAAATAAAAAATGTATGTGTAAAATTCAATAGTAGATTAATTGGGAGTACTAATTTGGATTTTGGCAGAGTAAGAATTTTACTTTTGGTAAAGGACGAAAATTAATTATGAGGGATGAATCAGCGCTTATGTGACTCCAAGAAGATGATTGTCTCTTGCCTGTGATCGAGTAACCTGTATGAGCAGTACGTACTGTATTCATATAGCATGAAACAGTAGTGTCTACCATCTTAATTTCTATTAAAAGCCACACGAGATCGATCGACCAGTCAAAATTACAACAGCACAACGTACTCCATGGATACTAGATACTACTGCACCACACATGACATGCATATGCTATCTCAGAGATTACCTACCCTAACATCATAATACTACCTCCATTTCATTAATAACTTCCTAAGGGGACTATTCATCGCGACCTTTGACAACGTATAACTTCTAAATTACATTAGAGAAAAATATAATAAAATTATATTATAAAATTAAATGGAGTATATTTTCATAATCAACTTTTAATTTATATTGATACGGTTTAATTTAAAAGTTATACGTGGTCAAAGGTCGCGATGAATAGTCCCCTTAGAAAGTTATTAATGAAACGGAGAAATTAATAGTACTCGTTTCCCATCAAAATCGAAGCTCAAAGTCTGTGTTGGAGTGCTATTGGATTTTTTAAATGCTTTTCCTCCGCAAAACAGCAAATGAAAGCATGAATTAATGAAACTGATGCAATTTTGATATTGGACAAGACGATGATGCTTGTAATTAATCTGAAGGATGCAAGATTCACCTATATCGAGACAAATTATCGAATGACGAAGTTAAGCCTGAACCAAGATTTCTAACACTCGCGAATGAAGTTAAATTACAAAGAAACCACTTTTTCTTTGAAGTTAAAAGCAAGATACCTTTTGGTGCTAAAAGGGAACGCCAAAATAGCTTTACCTTGTTTTGGAAGCCACTAATTTTGTTACTACTAGCTAATATTCATGTTAGTATTTTTTTTGATTCAGGCCTACAGAAAGCAGAAATGATACTCCTTTTTTGTTTGTTCGATGAAGAAAAACCCAACAATCACACATGCTTCCATGTGAGACTTTAATTAATGAGTTTAATTCACCCAGCCGAACACTAGGGCAGTATTTCTCCTAGCCAAGTAGCCAATCAAGTTCACTTTGTGTTCTAGTATTGTCATTCTCATACCTGAAAATGGCTAAAACTATTAAATGGCCTTCATATAAAAGATCTTACATTCACTAGGAATGGACCTCCCCTTTTCTTTTTCATCAGTATTATTTTTTCTTTAACAAAAAAAAAAATATTTAGAACTTTCAAGTATCGCTGAGAAAATCGTCGATACTCCAAAGTTCTAAATCAAGTCCTCCTTCAGATCGACAAGAACCTGCCCCATGACTTATGGAATCTCCATTAGAAACCTCCAATTCTGTACAGAACCCAATTCATCGACCCCCATCACCAAAGACTGCTATAGAAATATTCAAGTATGAAAGAGTAACGTTACAGGCATATCATAGAAGGGGTCATAGAATTAGAACCAACACAAGAAAAGGCTTATCCAAATTTCTCCCCACACAGTAATCAGGTCCAAGCTCCATTCAAGAAACCCACCCCCTCAAATACAACGGGGAGATTCTGGAATATGAGCAATACATGTTTAAAGAAAAATAATGAAATTTGGAACTTGGTCAGCAGAATATAAAGAAAGAAAAGCTTAAGTGAGTTTTGGAATGTCGACAGGGATACTGGAGTCTTATTGAGAGATTTCAGTAATAGTGTTGGGAAAGAGGCCGCTCTACAGCAGCTAACTGGATAAAACAGGGAACAGTTCTCAGCTGAAGTATAATGTAAAGAACTGGATTATATCACACACACCAAATCGTACTTCTATCCAAGACCAAGTAGGTGAAATATGAATATTAGAATGTACCCATCTCAAGATGGAAAGACCTGCCCCAAAGATGGGCCTTCTTGTAATGACTCACTTTGGAGTTTGGACCATTCTCAAACTTCAGACTATTAACAATAATACACTGTTACAATTAAGCAAAAAGCTTATAAAATGTTTATTATCTTATGTACGAAATATTTCATATTCAAGGATTATTTTTTATATAAAAAAGACAAAAACTAACCAGCCATGATCCATTCAAATAAAGAAGACTACAGGTAAACATAAACCAAAAGGGGGCATGGCTATCTTTATCTCTTGGAACAACTTGTGTATTTATCAAAGTACATAGATCAATCTAGATGAGCACACTTGTGTTTAATCTATCATGAAGAGCAGTTTTCATCAAATGCACATGGAAGTCACAATAGAAAGAAATGGAAAACTTCAAATTGCTATACTAGCTTCATATTAATCACCAGTAGAGAGCTGCTGACGAGTTTCGTAATCTTACAGTCATAGAACTCCTGACATCACTTGCAAAGAAAGATCAAACTAAGCCTTCCATCAAGACTCAAGAGCTAATTATGCTTTCACCGTCTCAGCCTTTGGCCTCCAGAGCCCAAGCCTATATTTGTGGGCATACTTCAGTATCAGCTTCCTCTACAAAATAGAAAAATCAAAGGGTAGGACAAAGTCACTCTGGCGCACAATGTCACAAGCACTAACACAAAACACAAATAATTGGACAAAATATAAAAGTCTTCAAGCATAACCAAGCATAATTATGCCGATTCACTTCAGATACATTTCTAAAATCTCATCTCTCATCCAGAGTGATCATAAAAAGAGATCTGATCAACTGCGCATGAAAGATTTCCAGAAAAATTATGAAACTTCAAATTACGCATAACAGTGATTACCAGCATAAATATAAGTGGTGTAAACTTGCGCCATCCGAATGATCAAGTAAATCCATTCATCAACTTCAGCAGTGCCTATTAGTCTATTTTACCTATGTGATACAACTAACTGACAGTTCACTAATAATGTTACAGATATAGCATATTAAAACCTTTATGGACCAGTTTGAACTCCATAAGTAACATTTAAAACAATTCACCTTGCACAATCCAGTAGCATATCTCTAAGTTTGTATGACATTTACATATTATTCCTGCAGAAGTTAACTACGGTTGTAATTTGTGTTATCTTAAAAGCTGTAGCTGGTGGAAAAATGCAATGACTTAGTTTTGGATAGGTGAGTCAGAACTCAGAAATAACCAATAGATTAGTAGGTGAAATGCCTTTTTCTCAATACATTATGTTGCCCAAGTGTGCATTGCTACATCTTAAAAAATAAAACAAGAAACAAGAACAGATAACAATTGAAACAACAAAGAAGACTGATACATGAATATAGAACCCATCTGGAGAATCAGTTCACAAGATGGCAAATTGGTAACTGAAACTACATTAAGAGAACTTCATCCTCCATAACATGGTCTCACAAGGGGCCATTATAACTTTACTTTGAACCACTTTTGTTGAAACTCCAAAATCATGGTGCATGGCACCAATTGTAAAGAGCAATGTCCTACTAAGGTATAAGAGGCAAGTTTACAAAGGAGGTGAACTGTTTGGCCAATAGGCGGTACAAAATTCAGATTGGAAGGCTGTCTTCACGGACAGCCCGGACGACCTGAACCTCACATCCGGTTATTTTATAGTATGATTCAACTTCAGTACCACTCAATCCACTAATCATGTCATTTAGCCAAATGCTTCCTTAGGTCATTTTCTTTTCAGAGCATAACCATTCCTACGGAGCACGAAAACTAACCTAGCCTTTATAATTTTCGGCAACGATAGGTATATCACGATCTCCAAAGACTAAATAATCAAACGCATGATACAATACTACAGGCTAATAACACAAAAATATAACTGAGCTTGACAAGTCTCAGATTAAACACTACTAATTTAAATGAACCCCATAATTTAAATGAAAGAGAGAAAGTGATTGTTTTTCTTACATCTTTGCAGGGAATGCCGATTCGCTTGAGCTTAATGGTTCGAGTGACGAGAAGCTTCTGGAAATCTCCAATCTCAGACTCCAGCTTGGCCACGTGATTCTCTAATCCTCTCCCAACTCCATTCAGGAATTCAGGTATCCCAACTTTCACTGCCATTCCAATCAATATCAGAAATATAAAATGAAACGAATTTAAGGAAGAAAAAATAAACACCGAGAAACTGAAGTGTTTACCAATGTAAGGGGTGGATTTGGAGGAGAAATTCGCAAACCCTGGTACAGAGGAGTTTGAGAGAAGACTTGTGTTCCTCCATAGAAGTTGCCTCAAAGCCATGGCGTAACTTTTTCTCCCTAAATTGATTGATTGATTGATCTAGCTCGTTTAATTTACGATTGGTGGGGGTTGAGGAGTAAATTTCATAAACCCTAGGAGAGCGAAACGACGACGCTGACTCACCCGCCGCTTCGTTAAGTATGCGTGGGTTATTTCCAAGTTCCAACTAATTCGGCCATGTTAACGCTCTAACGAACTTAAGTAACGTTAATTCACGACTTCAACACTTCTTAATCCTATGGCCAAGATCTCAATGAAATTGGCACAATGATAGCATGCAATTGGACAAGTGTTGTGAACTTATGATTTAGGTATATTGTATCTATAAATAATAGGGTAAATTTCATCTAGCCCCCTCCTTAGATTTTTTTATTACAAAATCTTCCCTCTTAGATATTCAATTACATTTATCCCCTTGTTCGTGAAATCTAATTACATTTTGCCCCACGGATTTGACTTTCAGCGAACTAAAGTCTGAAAATGTCTATTTTGTCCCCGTTCAATTTTCAGTAGCCAAACAACTTAATTTTTTTTTATTACACATTTGACTCTAAATTTTATTAACTTACAAAATTGACCATAAACTATTTAAAATAAACACCCAATACTTAGATAAATTTCAAAATGTTCTAAAAATTAATCGATAACAAGTCCCTAGAAAACTCACATTTCAAAATCCATCCCACTAATTTAAATAAAAAATTTAAACAAATTATAAAAGTAAAAAAAAATTAAAAAAATAACAAAAAAAAAAAATGGACAGCTCCAATCGGAGCTGACTGGAGCTCCGGTCGGAGCTGTTAAACAGCTCTAGCCGGAGCTGTTGACAGCTCTGGCCGGAGCTGTTGACAGCTCCGGCCAAGCTGTAGCTCCGATTGGAGCTGTAGAACAGCTCCAAACGGAGCTGTAAATGCTCCAATCGGAGCAACCCATCCCGGCTGCTCCTATTGGAGCATTAAACAGCTCCAATCGGAGCTGTGAACAACTCAACAGCTCCGACTAGAGCAATTTAAAGCTCCGGTCGGAGCTGTAAAACAGCTCGACTGGAGCTGTTTGGCAGCTCCAACCGGAGCCAACCGGAGCTGCTGCCGAAAAAATTCCGGTACCGGAAAAAGTCCGGTACCGGATTTTGAAGAAGAAGGTAAAAAAATAAAAAGAGGAAAAATGAAAAAGGAGAAAAGAAAAAGAAAAGAAGAAAATAAAAAAGAAAAATTAAATTCTGAAAATTGATAAGGGCATGTTTGGTGATCAACATTTGAACAAAACCAAATAAGTTGGTCAACACAAACTTATCATTTTGGGGCAAAACGTAATTGATTATCTAAGGAGGAAGATTTTAAAAAGTGAGGCAGCAACAAGGTGGGTTTATGTAATTTTCCCTAAATAATAAGATTAAGACCATCTCAAGCAGTGTTCCACCAACTTGGTAGAACTTTGTTGGAACACCTGGTTCCAATGGTGGAATCGGTTTCAAATTTTAGAACCGGTTCCACCACTATTTTCCTTTTTTTAAAAATTGTACATTGTGTATTTTTTGAACATTTGACGGTCATGGTCTCGACCAGCTAGTGTTGCTTATATATATATATATATTTTTTTGTCAAATACTAACTTTATTTTTTAAATTTTTCTAAAAAGTTGTGTCTGTTCGTTTTGGATGAAGCGGTGAACAAAACTCATTTCAAATGACAAGTTGTCTTTTTTTGAAGAACTCTATTCGGCTGAATGGTTGTGTTTGTTCGCAAAATGCCATTTCGCACTGATAAATACCTTTAATTGCACTGTTGCAGAATAGCATGTCTCTATATATTGTTATAGTCCCCTCGAACTTGTAGTTCAAATTCTTATTTGCATGTTTTACTACTACCTCCGCCCCACTAAAAAAAATGTAACAAATAAAGTATTAATTAAGGGGTTATTAAACGTAGTAGCAATTTTACTAAACGTTGGAAATTTATTTATAATTTACAGAATGACTCTTATTTTACAAGTATAATAAATTCATCAATTCTACTTTACCACAAACACTCCCTAAAACAAATACACTCATAAATATAAATTATTAACATGAAATGATCACTTTAACAAAAAATGATCAAATGATACTTCCAAACTTCCAAAAATTGATAAATTTGATACTAAATTCAAGTGTTCCAAAAATTAACATTTAAATTCAAACTAAAAAAATAAAAAAATAGTAAAAAGAATTTGTAAATTTATAGATACTTTATTATAAATTTATAAAAAAATTTTTGGTAGATTTATAAATTTATAGATACTTTATTACAAATTTACAAATCAAGGTGTGAAATGAGTTTGATGATACTTTATTGCAAATTTACAAATCAAGGTGTGAAATGAGTTTTATAAAGCCCCTAAATTTACAAGAGATTTATAAATTTATAGATACTTTATTACAAATTTACAAATCAAGGTGTGAAATGAGTTTGATGATATATCTTGGTGTGTTCTTCAAATTGAATTGAAATATGTTGATTAGGTTATTGATTTAGGGGCTTGATTTATTTAAGGTGGAATTGTGATGATTTTAAAAGTATTGGGTTAATTTGTAAAATTATAAATTTATAGATACTTTATGTAATTTACAATAAATTTCCAACATTTAGTAAATTTATGTTCCGACGTTTAATATTTGCCTTAATTAAACAGTATCATTACTCAATTCTGTATACTTCATATTTGTTTATTTTGTACAAACATGTTTCCAGATTACATCATTGTCATACACTATATATATTTACAAAATGCATACTTATAATGAAAGTTGGTCTTCACAACTCTTGAACTTCATGTAAACTTGACATCCAATAAATAGATCTAAAGGACTACTCCTATTCCTTGCGCTGATAATTTCACCTCAAACTGGAGATGATTTCTGAGAACTAGCCATTGATACCTTATTTCTTCTCCGGATTAAACAGAGACATACGACCACTATCACGGCCAAGAGTATACCAAAACCGACTGATGCTGCAAACAATGGTAATGACAAATGATGGGGAAGTAACACCGACATCAACGCTAACACTGAAACATAGTTACATACAACAGTGATGCGATTGAGCATAACGATAATTTTATGGTTCAGGTGACTCCAATATTCACCCACAATTATTACAATTGGCCAATACAGACATAAGCTTCCCGCAAAACACACAATCTGAATAGCATGCCCTAAGAATAAGTTATCCGGTGCGGGCTGATACTTTATTCCGACAAGGGCAAGTAGTGTAGGAACCAAATATTTCATGATCACTATTTCTCGCTTTGGAATGTTCCTGCTGCATACCAAATGAAAGTTTTTCCAATATAAACGCGGGTAAGAAATGAATGTTGTTTCTAATTTAGAAACATGTTTCATGCATGAATATTGTTTCTAATTTATCAAAATATCACCTACCAAAAAAACATTTGTCAAATTATTTTATTTATTTGTTCTTTTTCAAGGAAGTTTTCCTCTCACATTTTGATTGGACTTTTCTAAGGTCAGGCAGACAGGTTTTTGCCCTGTCTGACAACAGACATCTCGCATATAAATTAATTTAATTAATTTTTTAATGTAGAATAAATTTACTAAAATACAATTAACTAAACTAAATTGAAAGTATATTAATTAACTAAATATATAATGACATCATTTACCTATATAGCACCTTCTGACCTTCGCTGAATTGGTCGATCGGGGCCAAAGTATAAACTATTTATCTAACCGTTTCATATAATAAAACAATTAAAATTTCGTGTGAGGTTAAAAAATTGATAATTTAGAATTTTACTTATTTATTTTTAGTTTCTTAATGGTTGGATATGTAATACAGTTAATAAAAATATTGTATTAAGATGATAAGACGATAACTTGGGGATAAGACCTCGTAATGACTGAGAAATTAATGAGGATCATATATAAAACATGAAGAGATTTATATAGCAACTAATAATGCTTTTGGTGATTTCTTTGAGGGACTGATTTTAGTTTTACGTTCATTTTAAACCTGAGGGTTGATATCAAACAGAAACTGAACTTGTTTTTTCGACTGTCGTTCTTATGAGCTGGAAGTGGGGTCGTGATGCTGAGCTATATGAGTGTAGGCTCACTTTTAGTTAGTTTCGAATCACAGCTGTTATTCTGGAGTTCGAAGGTCGTTGTTATACAGTCTGAGCTTCAGTTTTATATTCTTATGGTATCATAGATTAGCTAGAGTCTTTTGGGTTTCGTGTCGTTTTCATACTTCCATTAGCTTCATTGGCTATTTGGACTTTCATTTGTATTTGAGCTTTTAGTGATACACCTTGTATCATGATTGGGGTATACCCCTCTACTCATACTCTTGTACTTACTTTTGGGCTTAATCAACTTTTTGCTGTTTAAAAAAAAAAAAAAAAAAAAAAACTCTAATGAAAGAATGCACATATATATAAAGAAAACCTGGAAACAGAAGTATGATGATCAATTGGCAGAGGCATGACGACGTCTATAATATGATCACGATGATGAATTATTGGAGCAATACTAAAAACAGATCTCCTTCTTAGCTCAGGAAACAGCTTTAGAGCTCTTGCAAGTTCTTTCATTTTATCCAACTCCCCATCTGATAAAGACCTGAACACAATCATCAAATTCTACTTTAATATACATGAACTATGTGTGTATATATATGCATTATACGTACATACAGTCCAGAACTAATAGGATATTGCTAATTAAAAGAGGAAAATATGAAGAAAAAACCTTGTAAAAGGGAAATTTGTTTTCCGGGTGCCATTCTGAACGTTAGAATCATGACGAGTGGCGGTGCAGTGAAGCGATGTGATTTTGCTGCCTGAATCCCATTTTTCTGCAGTTGCCATCCAATCTAGCTAGGTAGGGTCTTAAATTAATTTTGGCCTTGTGTTGTGTTCAAATGTTTTGGAAGTGTGTTTCCAAGCTCCAACATTTTGATCTCGCAGAGAGTGTATGCATGCAGACGCAGCAACAACTCATTGAAGACGATGTTTTAATTTATAACCTCATATTGGGAGTATCTAGCTGGTGAAGTTGCTAACTGCAGGTACAAAATACAGTATCTATGTTTACTATAGGGACATAAAGTGATGTTACTTTGATCAGCCAGACAAAATATGTATATGCATGGGATCTTTTATCATATACGAGGAGCTACTACTTTTCTTAGCTTGTGGGATTTCAGGTGGGGTACATGGAAGGTTCATCTTAATTTCTGGGGAAATTACTCCATTGAAGGTCTCAGATTATCAACTTGATTTTTAATTTATAGTAGTCCTAGTTTTCAAATTTCTCCTCGAGTACTCCAGCCCTTCACTTCCTTTGCCTCAGGACTAACTTGAATTTTATAGTAGTCCTAGCTAGTTTGAATTTTTTCCTTGAGTCCAGTCCTTCACTTCCTTCGCCCGGGGACTAACTCCTCCGATTAATTTGAGAGGCGCCAGAAGCGGGGGCAGAGCCGGAATTTGAAAGCGGGAGTGGCAGGTTCATTATAACACGAGTGTATGTAACGTTGACTAAACTAAATACATGAAAGAAAAAGATCAAGGGCATCGAAACGTAATTTTTTTAAAAATTGATGTTATCGATCTAATAATGCTCCAATTTTAACGTTGTGGTCAAAATTAATATCCAAAATTATTTCAAGCAGACATTGTAGTTGTATGCAACACTTGGGGTTAATCTTTCAAGAAATTAATTAGGCTAAGTTAGAACTGTTAGGATTCACAATTGTAATTGTTTGTCGATGCATTTTGGTTAAAGTTTGATAACACTACCCTCAATAACACATATCAATCTCAACTAACATAACATGCATAAAACAATTATAATTAGTAACCAAAGTATCCTAGAATCGAGATTAGAGGACGAAACAAAATAGCTGAGAACATATATTGTTTGGAGTAACTAAGAACAAATGTAACTGAAGAGAACAGCAACCTAGCGAAACAAAGCACCACGATCTCTCAATGGAACAAGCACAAAATATTAGTCAACAAATTAACGGGTATTCTACTCTACGGGTTTTGCAAATTAAGGGTACACTTAGATCGATGCAGCTAACTAGTACAATGGATTTACCTTAATTTTGATTCGTGTACTTTCAAGTTTGAAGTATAGTTCAAGTCTTGAGTCGTGATTCTTGCTCAGCCGCATTCATGGAGTTTTACACAGACTCGATGGTTTCCCATATATATGCAATTATGCAAAGTAGCCGCCTGGGTCCACAGCCCCAATAGTTTTTAGCCTTAAAACTAAGTTTTTATTATCTTTAACAGTGGTTATTATATTATTTTATTATGTTATTTTATATTTTTATTATTTTATATTTTTTAGGCTATTTGGTAGAAAAATAAATTGTTTTGGACCTAAATACATTGGGCCAGGAGAAGGTGCACTTGGACAAGATTTCGAGCAAGGAGTCCAAGTAAAGCCCAAGTCAAAGAGCTATTGAAAAACTCGGAGGTGGTCGTTGTTGGATTCATAGCGATCGCCTAACCGGCTAACCCTCCCAACTTTGAAGAAACTCTAGAAAGAGAGTCAGACGATCGCCTACGAGTTTTAATTTCGATTCTGATGGGGAAAAGGAATATGGACGAATTTATAATGAGCCCTTCTTCAACAAATTTAGAGCATCAGCATCCCAACCAACATATCTCATAGCCATCAACCAAGAAACCTCTCCAACAACCAACCAACCCAATACCTTTTTGGTGACTTCCTAAGTGTGCGTTTGGTTCAGAATGACATATTTAGAGATTTCGGAGGAGGGATTTGAGCCCAGAGTGTTATTTGGGCTCGATGAGGGATTTGAGTGTGTGAAATCCCTCCGAATGTTGTTTGGTTGTTTTTCCACAAACAGAGATTTCGAGTGATTTGAAAAGAAATACCTCATTTGGTTGAGAAAGGATTTGTGACGTATTTCGTAATCTGTGCGAGGGATTTCGAGAGATGTGCAATGGTAGTTATAACTACCTTTTTGTATTTACCTTTGTACCCTTCTATCTAAATTATTTTGTTCTCCCTCAAAGGGGCAATTTGGTCAATGCAGATGTTTAAATTTACCTCCATTTTTATGTGTGTTAGATTAGTCGTTTGATGATTATATAGCATGTAATCAATTTTAACACAAATTAAACAAAACAATTGAAATCGATGTAATACGTACATGTAAGTCATATTGTGCATGGAATTGTGAAGTTTATCTTGAATCGTAATCGGTTATAATTGTTTAATACGATTTTGTATATGACATTCTAGGGCATTAAGACCAACTTTGTGATAGAATATTACGCTTGTTGATTGAGATGGACGTTATGTTAGATATGTTTTGAATATACTTATATTATAAAATTCTAACAATATTAAGAGTTTGTTTTTTTGTCGTGTCTTATAAGTTTATAATGAAATTATATTACGTACAATAGGTCGTGACTTGAAACATTTTAGAAGTCGATATCTACTAGTACAAAGTTACCATACAAGACTCATGTAATATCGTAGGAGCAACAAACACATTCCAATTGACATTAGCACATATCTCCGAGTTGCTAACTGCCTCTCATCCATCACCAAATAAACTAACAATTACACGTAGAAGTTTTATTAAACCTTAATTTCAGGAACTGAAGCTATGTGTATTAAGCCTATAGTAAAGTAAATCCTCACCGTAGTACATAATCAAGCTATATGTTTGCAATCATCAAGAACTAGGTGCAAGTTCAATCTAAAGCTATCTGTTTTACAATTGCAGGAACCCAAGCAGCAATAGCACATTCAAAGTAGCACACAACAAAACAAACCATACACTGTAAATACAGTTAACATTCACTATATCCAAATCAAGAACTAGGTGCAAGTTCAATCTAAAGCTATATGTTTTACAATTGCAGGAACCCAAGCAGCAATAGCACATTCAAAGTAGCACACAACAAAACAAACCATACACTGTAAATACAGTTAACCTTCACTATATCCAAATCAACTTTCAGAAAGGAAAAGTAGAACAATAGATTGTTAAAGAATTACGAAAATTACCTGAAAGCCGTTACAGTAACTCCGAACTGGGAAACAAAAATTACAAATTGAGAGCTCCAATGAATCCCTAATGCAGCATAGAAACATAAACAATAGGAGTTAAACGAATTCTGAACAAAAGAGATGAAATTTCAATCGGAAAGTTGAAAAGGAAATTTACCTGGCGGCTGAGATTCGGACGAAGATGAAAGCAATGAAACAAGACACAATGGTTTAGGTCTACAACATTGGCTCCTTTTGGGGGGAAAATTAGATTTTCGCTCGAATTCTTGGATGGAGAAGCGGCTTCCGTCGCCATCAACGTCGTTTTCCGATGGGACTGGAACGATGCTTTGTTAATTGTATGTTTGTGGTATTTTCGGTATTAGTGTTTAAAGACAGGGGTAGGAAGGACATTGCACATTTGGGCTGAAATCTCCAAATGAGGGATTTGTGAAATACCTACCCCCAGGTATTTTAATTGTGCAAAAGTCCAAAGGCCCCGGGGGAGAGATTTTGCAAATGACAAGCCCGGAGGGTCGAGTGCACTTGTACCAAACGAGGTATTTGGGAGGGATTTGGTGCAAACGCACCAAATCCCTCCCAAATACCTCGTACGAAACGTGCACTAAGAGGAGTACTAGAAGCACCAAATTATAAAATACTAGTAGCCCTTAATATACTGTCTTTGTTTCATTAAAATTGAACAATTTTGATTTCTTATACTGTTAGTGTGGAAAGTAAATGAAAAGGAATGTTTTGAGGTCAACGGATACTGTATATGTTTAAAGCAAATTTTCTTTTTTCTTTTTTTAAAGGTCCCTTGTTATATGTCACCTAAAACTTATAATTTTTTTTTATATTATGATATGTATATTTATGCAAATTTCATATTTTGCCACCTTTAAATTTTTTTATAGTGTATTTATTTAATCAAAAATTTTAACTTTTGTATAAAACTCTTGTCATATTAAAGACCAAGAGCATAAGGAATGCTCGAAAATTTTATCAGAGCATAAGGAATGCTCTTGTTATTGAAACGGCTAAAAACAATTATTAAAGACCAAGAGTATAAGGAATGCTCGAAAAGCTTACAAGAGAGTTCTTTCCTCGACCTCACTAGATTTTCAATCCTAATTCTGCCCCGGTCCTCTCTCATATTGCTAGCTTGGTAAGATATACATATAGTATATGAGTATATAAATATAAACACTATTCTGAGATATTTTATGAAGTAATGAAGAACACAAAATCATACTATCAAAAGATTGATCATATAGTGTGGACTTTAAGTTGATCGCGACAACTCCCTTATCATTGTGGACTATCTATGGCTCTATATATATGATAATTTTCTAAAGTTAGAACTGAGAAATTAAGAGTTAAACTGACCGCAAGGAATATTGACTATATATCGATCGACTATCGTTTGTTCGTTTAACACATTTAAAGGTGCATGACGCCATGTATTAGAACGAACGACTATTTATTACGTATATAATGGGCTTCTCTTAAACTCTAACTACTCTATCATGGATTGAATATTGTTTCTTACGCACCGTTTGTACGTATTGTTCGAGCAGAAATAGTTGATCGTGTTTAGTGTTCACACACTTTTGGGAACAAACACGGTAGTTTCTCAAAATAAACGATCAAATTAGGGAAATCCCACGAGTCATTATCATGAAAGAATTATCATAAAAGAACTACTATATTTTATTTTACTTTATCTTTATTTTTTACGAAAAGAACTACTCGTACTATATGATGAACTAAGTAAGAGTTGGTGAATTATATGACCCGAGCCCGCAACCAGGGGCGGAGACAGGGGGTGGCGGGGGGAGGCGACCTCCACCCCTAAACTTTCAAATTTTTTAATTATCACATGTATATTTTTGCAAAATTCACATTTCGCCACCCTTAAATTGTTTTGTTAGTGTATTTTTTTTAATCAAATTTCTCAATTTTCGAATAAGTATCTTATAATATATCCTGCTACACCCCCCCTCATTCCTGACTCCGTCCCTGCCCGTAACTATTTGAAATTCAAGTATTGTAGTTTTTTGGTGTAAAGTGTAATTTTTTATATCAAATATTTTTATTTATGTTCTCAAGTATGATACTTTTTTATTAAGTATTAAAAGCAATGTATAATATGGAGTTTCAAAGGAAATGAAAAGGTAATTTTATATTTGATAATATATACTTACTCCATCTCATTTGAAATTTCTCATTTGGTATTTGTTGACTTTTCTCAGACTACGTTTGACCTCGTGTTAATTCTAAATTATATCGAAAAATAGTTTACGATATTTTATTATGATAATATAATAACTATACTATTATAATATAATTTTGTAAATTATTTTTTCGATATGATTTAAGATTAAGTAGTTTCAAATGATATGGAGGGAATATAAGTATGAAGTAAATTTATTTATTTCATACAGTATCATTTTAATTAATTACACCAAAAATTCACCGATTTCTTACGTACTACGGAGTAATTAAAGTCAAAGTCCAGATAATAACATGCATTAACGTGGTCGAGGAAGAATAATCAATTAAAGAGTCTAGCATTATACTAAGTTGTCTGGATAAGGAATAACTAGTTAAATAAACCTGATGATCATGACTTGACAAACTAACAAGCTGGTCCTAGAAATTAATAACAGGCGAACTAATAATTTCCTGCATATTCATGATATAATTATAATGGAGATTGGAGAGGTGAGAGTAATTATATTAAACTATACTCTAGCTCAATAGAGTGATGACAATTGGCAACGAATATTGCAAATGGTTGGTATAATTCTATCGACGAACTAACATGGCACAGCAGGTAATTATCGCTAGCTGTGTCTCATGATTATAAGAAACTTGTCGTTTATACTGATTCTACTCTACTTGCTGCTTCCTTTGACAGGCTCCAGGTACGGGACTTCGGCAGCAGCTTCTGCTGCAGGACATTAGGCTACTAGCAACAAGACTTGAAGATGTACGGGTGCATTTTACCTATCACGAGACTAATTAATGTGCAGACCTTTTGGCCAACTATGACAGCAACGAATTCAATTTTCAGATCATCTTTTGTGCAAGATCTTAGTAATCAACCAGCTAGGAAAATTAGTAAGACTTTGATGGTTTGTCCGGAGTGGTTAAACCAAGCTGTAATAAGAGATAGGACGTTGCAATATCCTCGTACAATTTCTGTGTAACAAGACTGTACCTCTGCATCTTTAAGTAATATAATCCTCATGGTTTCCTAAAAAAAACATTGATTTGAGCATAAATGTATTGTGTGAATAAAGTGAAATTCCAGAAACTTTAAGCGCCCATTGCAATAAAATGCATAAGATGTCGTTGTTAGGTAAATTCATGCTTCAAATAATTCGTCTAAGTCCAATAAGGTGGGGGGGGGGGGGCGTTAAAAAACTCGTAAAAATTACCTTAATTTAATTTCAAAAATCGTAAATTTTGCCTATAAATCCCCCCCCCCCCTCTCCTCCTGTCAAGTTTCTTCAATTTCATGAGTTATTAGGACCTGGAAAAAGCTTCAAGAGGAGGGGGGTGGATTTAGTGACTTAAACTGCCTTAGATCAAACCGAGAGCTAGGATGACTTCACGAATCGGAGTTGTACATTGCCCTAGTAAGATGTATAATACAATGGTGTGATAATGACCAATATAAATTGGTTATCTATGCTTTGGAAATGAAACCTATTTATACTCTTTCACCAAAAGTAGGTACATCCTTCAAGATCGTGCCAATTGCACGCCTTAGATTAAGCCACTTGAGTATTTGAGACTCATTTAGCATTTAATGAGCTTGTTCCACTTCCCCATCAAGATTATCCCAGGGTACTTTAGTCTTTTACTGCCTTAGCGAACTTTCAAGAACGTTCGCTCCTCTTTGGCCCGAGGTTGTGTGCGACCCTGAAGGTCCGACCAACTCTATGTAAGGTCCGAACTACTACATATGCATTCTTGATCCTTGGGCAACTTTTATCTTGTGAATGCTAGTTCGGGTCATCAAGAAGCTCGATCCTGGCCCTCGTCTACCTTATATGGTCTGTTACAAGAAGCTCGGTTCTGGACCTCATCTACCTTATATGGTCCGTTACAAGAAGCTCGGCTTTGTCCATCCCATTCGATATTCGACCCTTTTTAAGGAATCTGGATATAATTCAATTCTAGATGTTATATATTGGAGGCCCACACGTCCAATTGTAAAGTTCGGTTGACTTGGTTGGGCCTATGCTTACTTCGGTCGATGGATTTAACTACTCCTTGGGCTTGCTCAGCTTACCTTAAGTATCTGACTTTGTCAATTGATCGACCCCTTAGAGTTTGGTGGGGATTGGGGAAGGGAATTTTTTCAATGGAAAAGAGAGGAGGTGTCTAGCTTGATTGATTGGGTGATGAGAAATATAATCAAATATGGCATTAAGGATCGTTGGGTTGGGAAAGCAACAAAGGTGGTGGGTATACGGCTAGTGAAGGGTTCCGGGAGTTAAGTGGTCATGAAGGAGTCCTAGATTCGGTAATATAGACCAAGGAAATTTGGTCAAAGTTCATCCCATCTGAGGCCAATGCCTACAAAGGTGAATTTGAGAAAGAGAGATGTGTTCTTTAGTGATTCGCGGAGTTCCTTTGCAAATGGTGTGGGAAAGAAGAGGAAACTACTTGGCTCATCCTTTGGGATTGTGTTTTTTCAAGAAAGATGTGGGATATCATTTTCGATTGGTTTCAAATAACTTACCCTAGTGGATTGACTTTGATAGACTATCTTGAAGCTCATGTTGGTGTGGCTCCTAGAGGAAGAAAAGGAGTGTGGCGGACTTTGTGGCATGGAACCATTTGGAATATTGTTAGCAAGAAACTTACTCATTTACAAGAACAAGTTGATTTTATTTTGGCAAGTGGCGGAAAAGATTAAAATGATTTGCTGGTGGTGGTTAAAGAGGAAGGGAGAATTGAAGGATTATGACCAAATTCACTCGTGGTTTGTGGAACCACGTTGTTGCTTGAATAGCCATAGGTAGAGGGTGGGCACTGGAGTTTTAATGGTGGTCGGAAAGGAATTCTTCACTTGGTTGTTCCCATGATCCATGGTAGAGGCTCGGTGGGTTTTAATTAGCTAACTTCTTCTCTATTGTAGGTACGGAAATGGAGGTCACCGTGGTTCTCTCCGGTTGGTTTTGGACATGGTTTGGTGTGGGGAAGGGGTAAGTAGACTTGTCTAGGGGATCTGGTCGAGGTCAAATCTTAAATTTATTTTACAAGTAAAAACTAAGGAATTATACCATCAAGATGTGATTTTAAATTTCTTGGGGTACTAGAAAGAGTACTCCTAAGGTTGAGGCCATAGGGTGGAGAAACGTAATCATTAGAAAAAGAAATTAGTGTTTTTTGGGCATTTTTTATCCTCTCGGGTTTGGTTATGTTTAGGTAGCTACTTCTATTTGTTGGTTCTCTATGAAGCCGTCCGTTTCATCTTGGTGGCGAGCTTTAGTTTGTCTTGGTGTGTTTTAGAAAAGTTCCTGGTTTTGTTTCCATGTGACATCCTTACTAAGGTGTTGGTCAAGTTTAGAGTAGTAGTAGTGATGACTGCTTGATTGTTCTTGCATTACCGTTTTGTTCGGTATGGTGATTTCGTTTCAAGTTGATAATCGGTTACAAGTATTCCTTAGACCATCTCCAACCCACAAACTCTAATTTACGTCACGTCAGCATTCCACTCACATCTAACTCTATCATACTCTTCATCTCCAACCCTCATACTCTATCTTACCCAAAAAAAAAAAAATTCTTTTGCCATTTCTTTTTAAACTATATTATTCTTTTTTTCATTTATTTTAAAATATTATATTTCATATTATTTAAATGTCATTAATTAATTAAAATAACACAAAATTTCATACTTCATATTATTTAAATGTCATTAATTAATTAAAATAACATAAAACTTCATATTTCATATTATTTAAATGTCATTAATTAATTAAAATAACATAAAATTTCATATTTTATATTATTTAAATGTCATTTTCTATTGATTTTTAAAATTATAAGGAAATTAAAAAAATAATAATAAAGGATAAAACAACAAAAAGTAAAAAGAAAAAGCAAAAAAGAAAAAAAAAACAACTAACGCGTTTGCTATTAGCAAACGTAAAAAACATGTGCTGGAGGGAAACGTTTGCTTAGCAGACGTTTGGCCAAACACCAAATAACCTGCATCGCAATACTTTGCAATAAATAAATTAGTCATTTAAAAAAAAAATGAAAATTATTTGTAATTTTAGAAATAGTCGTATTAATTTGGTTACACCACAACCCGATTATGAAACATAAAAGGGGACTTAAATGCATTTTTAGGGTAATTTTCATCAATTACGAATCTTCCCCTGCTAGTTCAACAATAACATATTTTCCCTCGTTAGTGAAAAACAATTACATCCAGCCCCACGACTTTGACTTTCGGCGAATTAAGGCCTGGAAATGACAAATTTGCCCTCATTTAAAATTCAGATTTCAGAAACACCCAAACACAATCAACTTTCCTTTATTGCACAATTGACTCTAAAATTTCTAATTTTACAAAATTAACCTACATAATTTTTTAAAATTTCAACATCATCCAAAATATTTTTGTAAACAAGTCCCTACACATTCTATATCTCAATATCAACCCCATAATATTAAAATAAATAAATAAATAATAATACGTATTCCAAAAAATAATTTAAAATTAAATAAAAAACAAAAAAAAAAGAAAAAAAGGCGATCGGACCTCCGACCGGAGCTGGCAGCTCTGGTCGGAGCTTTAAATAGCTCCGACCGGAGCTATTTACAGCTCCGATCGGGGCTGTTTTCAGCCCCAATGCTCCGATTGGGGCTGAAACAGCCCCGATCGGAGCTGATTTACAGCTCCGTCGGAGCTGCAAATAGCTCCGATTGGGGCTCGGAGCTGATTTACAACTCCGGTTGGGGCTGAAAACAGCCCGGATCGGAGCTATTTACAGCTCCGGTCGACGGAGCTGTGTGGGGACAACTCCGGTACCGGAAAAATTTCGGTACAGGTACCGGAGTTTAGAGCTTGAAGAAGAAGATGATTAATGAAAAAGAAAAGGAAAAAGGAAAAGAAAATATTGAAAAAAGAAAAATATTGGTAAGGGCATGTTTGGGGAGAGAAGATTTGTAAGTTGGTCAACATTTGTGGATAAAGTGGGGCTAGATGTAATTGTTGAACTAAGAGGGGAATAAACGTAATTAGGTGCAGCAGTGGGGGTAGTTTTTAGAAAATTCCCTAAAAAATTAACAAAAGAATTTACGATTTTGGAATGCAAAACCAACCTTGAATGGAGTTGTTGTTAGGGATTCATTTTTAATATTTAGGTTACTCCATGTAAATTTAAGAAGTTTGAAATATATTTTTTAAATAAGTGTATTTTTGCAAATTACAAATAAATAGACAAAAATAAATTAGGGGGAAATGGTTGCCACGTAATCACGTATGCCTCAAGAACTGTGCCCTCAATTCCATAAACGGGCATAATAATAGTACTACAAGTCTGTATATCAGACTTGTACTCCAAAACGATTCACGAATCTTCCAACAGCAAATGCCACTGACAAAGTCCAGTTATATGAACCACATGAAAGCCTACCACTTGAAACCATTTCAAAATAATTAAAACCTATTTGCCAGTTCTTAAAAAACACTGACAGTTTTGAAACAAGATACATAACAGACTCCGCAATTCTGCTGAATTTCAAACAGATAACTGAAGATGATGCAAAAGAGAGCTTTGCTGCAAACATTTCAACCAAAGTTGAAGCCGCCTGCTGGCACATTCGGTTGACCATTGCCAAAGCTAAAGCCTTGCTGGTTTCCATCTACAGCATCGACAAGATTCTGATCCTCGTCGTCCTCAGCCCAGTATTTCTCCAGTAACTTAACAGCCTTCTCATATATTTCATTGTTGTCATGGCTCTGAAGGTTCTCAATCTTGTCCAGTCCTTCACAATCGTCTACCATTTGGGCATATAAGTTGATCCCAGCATTCAAACCATTTTCTTTATCTGCGTCACCCACCTTCAGAATGTTCTCAAGGCCCTCAAGGCACACAGTAATAATTCTTGGGTCTGGACAAACTAAAAGGTCGCACAATGGTTTGATGCAACCTTGGTTCACCAAGAATCTGCAAAAGAAACCGACGTATGAATCACATCAATACACCACCCACAAAAAAATGGTTCCAGTAAGAGTAGAATTATTTTCAAAACACCCTAGAACCTTACAATAGGGAAACCAACAAGCACATGGTTGAAGTATGAACACATGCAACAAGGATTCTACATGGATAGAATAAAATGAAACAACACTGTACCTAATCTGATCCTGAGATCCACCAGAGGTTGCATTCGAGATTGCCCATGCGGCCTCCTTTTTAATCTCGAACTCAGCATGTTGAAGAAGTTGCACCAATGGAAGAATAATATCAGCCTGTATAACAGCCTGCTCCAAATAGTTTCAATAGACAACCATTAAGTAGACAACCATATCGACATGTGAAACAGTGAGCTATTAAAAGAATTAAATGACAAATGCATAAATGCTTATTTATTCCAATTTAACGTTTGGAAACTGACTTTCTTCATGTGATTAGAGAACTTAGAGTTCATAGAGAATTGGGGGAAGCTACAAAATAAGCTTTTCAAAACTGAAATGCAAGTTTCCAAACGTTAACTGACACGATTTAGAACACATAGATAGATAGCCACGCTCAAGTTGGCATTATGAAATAATTCCATCATTCAGTTTTTATTTTAAATCCTCCCCCCCCCCCCCCCCCAAAAAAAAAACAAACATATGACCTGAGACTATCAGTGCAGCAAAACATAACTTCAAGCCCATTTGTGCTAAGTTAAAGTTCATGTGTAAAATTTTATGAAGTTCAAGTATATCCGTGCAAAGTGAAACCTAAATTCAAGTACATTTTTGTCAAAATTGACTTTTTTGTTTGTGTTCTGTATTTTGTGAAGAAAATGTATATAAAGGTTAAAAGTTAAAATATGTATGAAGTATGAACTTAATAAACTTTGACACATTTATTCAAAAAACATCCTGGTTTTCACTCCAAAGACATTCAGTCAAAAAGAAATAGTCGAGCAGCCAGAGATTCTGGTTCTTTTTGTGAATTTTATGTCTAGCCTGTCTACCAGCACAATATGCAGTCACACAAAAATCCCGCCTTCGGTCAGACTTCAACACATGTTACAATTACTGCTACCTCTAACACAAATTATCGCCTCGCCAAGTGAGAAGCACCTTTGCTGTCTCACACATACATAAGGCTTTGCCAAGGAATGCTGGAAATGTTATTTTGGCTCGGAGAAGGAGGTCCAAGGATAAAAGCTATTTTGGAGACGTTTACTGTTCTGGATAAAAAATGCAGGATTTCCGTCTAAGACTTCGTTCTTGAGGTCCAATGTTTTAGTTAAGAGCCTAGGGAAAACTGTCAGGACTCAGGAGACTCAGAATTTTATGGCCCTATTAACTTGCAATGATTATACACAGACTTTGCATTTTACTTTTCTCTAATGAATATTCAAGCTCGCTTACACACACGCACAGAAAGAAGAGAAAAAAATCCCCATCTGCATAAAGTCATAAACATACTGATCTCATGATTACTTGACAAGATTTATCTCATTGTGTCGGGAGAAAACGAATAAAATCTCATACCTGAATCTGATTTCTATTTCCTGCAGTAATATTGGAGATCGTCCAACATGCTTCCTTTTTAATGCTTTTCTTATGATTCTGAGTCAGAAGTTGGTGCAAACATGGGAGGACCTGGTTGTCTATCACAAACTGATACAGGAAAAGAATATAGTGTCAACATTCAGAAGAGATAAGAAAGCTAACTAAATGACTAGATGATTATTCCGTTCCAACTATTGTCATTGAATCTAATGACTCTTACAAATTATCACACAAGGTAAAACAGCATGTCCTACATAGCAGGTGAAGCTTTATCAGAATTAGAAATTACAATAATGAGTCGAGATAATGTCATGGATTTACACGATTTCAAAATCCATTATGCTTCATGTGATAATCTACTTTTGGATGATACCAGACTCAGCTCATCAAAGTGAAGAAGAAAATGGTTTTAAACAAAAAGTCAACCAAGAGACAAAACTATGTGTAGATTAAGAGTAGCATCTCCACATGAATTTTGCCAATAAAGAGCATGTGAACAATGAGAAGGAAAAAAAAAATCAACTTAGGCATAATTCTTAGTTACTATATACTAGCCCTATTTACTCCTGAGCCAAGGCAGATATCAAATCCCAAGATGGTTCCCGCCTAAACTAAAATCTTTATCATTTATGTCAGAATCTTGAAATAAACAATCAATGGATTAATGACAAAAAGAATAGCAAACTCCTGCGAACTGGTATGAACAACATTGATGTGATATGTGAGTGATTTCCAAGTACCTGTGTTTGAGCATCATCACCAGTGACAATATTCCCCACAGTCCGAAGAGCAGGTACAAGAACAGTAGGTGATGGATGGCTTCAGAAAGAAACAAACCCTGCTTAGCAACATACATTTGAGGCAAAAAACTATAACACTGAAACCATGTCGATAGAACAGGAACATACAGAAGAAGCTCGACAAGTCGTGGGCAAACACCCGCTTCAATCACTGATTGAATTCTGTCATTTGTTCCATCAGAAAGATAGGAAAGAGCCCAAGAAGCATCAGTCAAAACCTCCTCATCACTCAAATGGATAAGTTGACGAAGAACAGGCAAAGCAGGCTTCACCTGGCATTTCGCAAGATAAATCAATATAATTATCGAACTGATTTCCCCATCACAGCAGTTTTAGAGACAGTGAAAATTCAGATCCTACTGTATCCAACATACAGATATAAATAATAACACAGAACGTTTTTAATATGAATGTCTACAAGCATATTCAGTAAGAATTCCAACCTGCGCAAAAGGAGTGGGAGGCTTCCCACGGCAGAAGTTAGACAAGGTCCATGTAGCATTTCTCAGCATGGAGAGCTTTGAATTATCATTTAGCTGAGTTAGCAATGGCATGAGGGCACCATGTCCAAGTACAAAATCTCTACAAGTTGGAGAATCACCGGCAACATTGCCTAATGCCCAAACAGCCTACTCCAGAAAAACAAAAGGCAGAATTGTTAGTAAGAGCAAAAAATGAGGTCATCAGTATTAAATAGCATTAGAGGATCCAAACTGGGAACCATATCCAATTTTGGAATCCTGAATGTCATAGAAATAAGAAAGATTCTAAGAGCATAAATTGCTGGACTAATTCTAAGAACTTATGTTACTTACCAAAAAGAATAAAATCTCTCCTAATTTTGTAAAAGTATTTTCATTTAGAGACGAGCAAAGTTGTGTGTTCATATAGAAAAACATTTATTTGTAACAAGAAGCTTTCTCTAATTTTGCCTGTTAAAAAGAGGCAATTACTGTGTTACCTCTCCAGTATCCTGCAGTGAAGAACAAAATATAATCCACAACTTCCATACCACTTCTTGAGTTATTTCTAAATTTTACACATTTGGTTTGGCACGGTAATTTAGGAGAGTGTTACGTAAATTATTATTAGATAAGATAAAACGGTGGGGTGAGGTTAACGTAATGATAAATGCAAGCGGACTGGGCACATTTGTTCATTAGATCATTGGTGGGCAGAGGAAATGGGAATCAATGAGACAGAAGGACTAGGTGTTGTTTATCAATATGACAGGTTTGCTGATTTAGTATAGGTCCAATCTTGGAAGGGAATGCTTTCTCTCTTCAGTACAAGATTGGGATAACATAGAGAAAATCTAGGGGCTTGCTGAACCATATTCATCCATGAAATTTACTTTAGGAACATTCTCCACTCTATCAAAGTACCTGCTCACGAACATCATCACTGGAAGAACTAAGAAGCTGCACAAACAAAGGAACAGCCCCGTGTTCAATAACAACTCTTGTGTGATCTGATGTCCCAGAAGCAACATTTGTCAATGCCCATGCAGCTTCAAACTGCAAAGGAGGAAAACAAAGCTATGATTATTCAGCTGGACAAGACAGACAACTATATGTTGATCTTAAAAAACTTACTTGCAGTTGAGGTAGGTCATTCCTGCCAAGGAACTCTACGAAACGAGGAATGACCCCAGCTCTAATCACCTCATCAATTGGAGGGCTTCGTTCTGCACAGAAAAAAATTTAGAAATATTTGTAGTGGATGATTCAAATTGAAGGAACTTGAGGCTTTTAGAAGCAATACCTATTGACAGAAGTTTCCGAAACTGGGTTGTAGCCTCTACCTGAGCATTAGGATCATCCGACAAAACTCCTTGTACCATCAAAGGAATACTTTCTAGCTGTCCGTAGAGTAGGTTTGAGCATCATAAATAACAGAAATAATCAGATAAGAAAATTCCTTTGTGTGGTTCATGTTATGGAGGAAACCACAAAATTTGTTTTTAACTTTTGTGTGTGTGTGGGGGGGGGGGTTACCTATAAATCACCATTAACAGTGTAACAAGCAAAACTCTGTAATCTACCAACACATTCTGAACCGTAAGACTAATATGGTTCTAATCGAGTTTATACATCATATTCCTCCTCAAAAACAGTGATGAATCATTTAAGAAAAGATAGAACTTTGCTATCAACTACAACATTTGTTCATATGAACACGCAGGATTTGCAAATAAATATGATGGCAGAGATAATTCAACTGCGAAGGATCGCAATGACCCAAGGTAATATTGTTGGTTAATGAATATTCCACTGTGACTACAGTTATACATAGAGAAGAGAAGAACTTAGAAGTTGACCACCACTGCCAGCCTACCTAGTAAATTTAATCGTTAGGAAAATGAAAATTCTAATGAGATTTGAGGACTGTACCAACCGATCTACTTTAATTGATTATTGCATCTTTTTAAATTTCACGTAGAATATGTAGCTTGGATATTATATGCCATGTGTGAGTGTGTGAGGGCGGGAGGGGATTGCTGCTTATTTTGATGAACAATTATCTAGGTAATCACAAGATCTGAGATGGAAACCAATCATCTCACAATGCATTCTTATAAATGGCACACTGAAACCTAATTATATACTGAAAAACAATAATAACAAAACAGGAAAATTATCTCCTTTCACCTATAGTAGCTTTCTCCAACATTCCTATTGATCTCACCACAATCCATCTATTCCAATATTCCCAGCATAACCAGCCAATCCTAGATCACAATTCCACTTAACACAAAACAACTAATCCAAAGACAATTAAACAATTAAACTGCCCCTAAAATCACAGATCACATCTACCACAAAAAAGTAAACACTAATTGAATTACACATAATCATCATCACAAAGATTACCTTTTTCTGAACAGCAGCAGGTGATTGAGCGGAATCAACAGCGAAAAGCTGCGGATGCAAGGCAGTGCCATTAGCTAGACCTTCACGTCGCTTCTTAAGGAGACTATCCTCGCGCTTGCTCTTCCTGATCTCGACCAAATTGTCCTCTCTCCGGCGCCGGGCCTCATCCGCGTCGACACCTAGCTTGTAGCCCTTCTTCCGCACCTCCGTCCTGCTGCCTGGCCGCAGCGACATCGAATCGGCGATCGATCTCTACCTCAATGAACGGAAAGTGTTCGATGAATTGCCAGAGAGACAAATGATCAGAATTGGAGTGAGGATGGTATGGTACTACTTAGTTGTCCAACACGGAAAGGCTCTTAACTGTTGAACGTGTGTCAGCTGGTGGGTCGCCTCTACTTTGCATTATTCTCCACTCTTGCTAAATAATCTCAACTTGCCCCCCTAAGTTATCAAGATTTTCTCACTTAATAATTGTGGGTTTTAAAAATCGGAAACGTGGCGAGCGTTGTGTAGGTTGTTTAACTTCGGTTGCGTTTCAGTTTCGTAATTTATTCCTCGGAAATGTCGATCAAAGACTAATGCGCTTGTCATACGTGTACGCTGTCGGTTTGAGATCACACGTATGACCGCCCAATTGGCTTTTATTATTATGAATTTTCTTTCTTACATGATTTGAATTTGAGTTTTGGCAATGCTAGTTTGACGCGTTTTCATGTGACGTAGAATCTTGTTCATAATTGGATCATGATATATTTTTGGAAATTTTTATAGTATGAGTAAAAAGATTTGCATACATGGATAATATGTTGTGAGAAAATACCTTATTGTGTAGTGTCAATAATATGATTACTAGTGATAAGAGTACTTTTAGAAACATATCGGGCATTACTTTACACATTCTTTAGAGATATTGAAGTAGTCATTTATGCGATGGATTTTTCCCCTAGATATGAATCTGCACCTTCTAAGGATGGATATGCATGGATATCCGAGACAGAGAACGACATGGACCTAAAATTTACACTAAAGTGGGGGGAGGGGGTTAGTGCAATATATTTGGTTTGCCTTGTGATCAATCTGGGACTGGACTTAGAGACTCTACTCATAGGAGGTTGATAGTCTGCCTTGTAATGTTTGGGAGATTAGATTAGGATTTGTATAGACATGGTTCAATATTAAGTCGGTCCAATGAGATGATGGCACGTGTACATGCCAGCCGACAATAGTTAGGCATGATGTTAACAGTGATGAGACTGACCCATAATCAACTTCCGAGTAGTTTCTTTGCTCATCAAGTACATACATGTATGATGTCAAGGGCGGAGTACTTGTACTTCATAATTTTGTGTTATGCCTCCAGTAGTGATATTCAACCTACAGGAGATAAATTAGAGGCCTCCAATTAGTCTTTCCATGTTAAGTCCTCCGGAGGTGAAATTATCATCAGCAGTAATCGTGGTCCATATTACGAAGACACAATCGTACAAATCAGAGGCTTCTAATTACTAATTGCTCCTTGAACTCATATGTTTTTTATATTATTTACGTATTCACTTCGTTTGTTTCTTTTAAGTGGTTTACACTTTCTTTTTTGATAAATTTTCATCTTAAATCATTTTTTGGTCTAAGTACTAGAAGCCCATTATTATGTTGATAGACCAACCATTAGATACAGGCCGAAATGGCCCTGGATCAGGACCTATTTGACAGCCCAAGAGACCCCCATCCTAGGGGTTTTCTATCTTCTGATAGCTATAGCTCCAGCTGAGTCAATCATCTTCTATCCAACGGATCACCGCATCAGGTAACGACCGCCTCTCTTCACTTCACCGCCTCCTATTTCATAAAACCCTAACATCTAACTTTTCCATACTCACTTTAACACTACATCCAATCTAATTATCTTGTGCTGAAATCAGGCAATAATGGCGAAATCGAAGAATCACACGGCTCACAACCAGTCCCACAAGGCCCACAGAAACGGCATCAAGAAGCCTAAGCGCCATCGCAACCACTCCACCAAAGGGGTAAACGCACCAACTCCCTATAATTATTTTTTCTGCCTTTTTTGTTATACTCATCGAGATCTGTTCGATTTTTGCCTGTAGATGGACCCGAAGTTTTTGAGGAACCAGAGGTATGCAAGGAAGCACAACAAGGGTGGTGAGGAAACCACCGAGCAAGAGTAGATTATTTATGGCCATTTAGGGTTTGAGTGAATCAGACTTATAAAATGTTTATTTTACATTTTTGTTATTGTTTGACTGCTTTCAACAAATTTAATCGGTATTCTATATGATAAGATATTACCTATAATCGTTTGTCTCTCATTTAGTTCTGCTGTTAGCTTCATCTAGCACACGTTTCATTTTCTTCTGGTGTTTAGTTTTGTGCCTCTAATCAATATTGAGTTAGTTGTTAATGTGATTATAGAGAATCGTGTTTGCTCAATAGCTATGTTAAGTCTGTAGTTTGGTAACCAGATAGTTTCTATGATTTGTAGGGCTGCCCATTTGCTCTGGTGCAAGTAGTTTCAGTGTTTTAAGCTTGAAGCCTAGTAGGCAAGTGTTTTCTTATAACGTAGATAGATTTTAGCTGAAGTCTTTCTCTCCCGTAGGTTCAATCTGAAGTAATTATATGCCTGTTAATTGTAGATTGTCATAGGTATTGCACGATTTCTTAATGTGCCTAGAGTCTCTTGATTAGACGTGTATCCAGTAGAGGAAGTTTCTCTTTTATCTTGTGGACTAGATAAAGAATTCTTGTCATTTACAAGATTTTTTATTTGTTCATTTCATATTTCATCGGCTAAAGAGCTTCATCTTTAAATTGTTTGAATCACCATTGCCTCCTGTTTCCTTCTAGTCAAATCCTGCTCTCATGAATTTACAGTACTATTTGTTTCTTGTGTAACAATTGAAGTTTTGTAAACCTTTTCCTTGCACTCCCTCAAAACACACAAGCATTTTTTTTTTTTTGGCAGTCATAAACTATACCAGCAATTTTCATGTTACATTTTCATTCAATCTTTTTTACCTTTTTCATTTATATTTTGCGCACTTTCTCACTTTGTTATGTAGTTGTCTGGGATGAGGGCGTTTTACCATTTTGCAGTTCTTAAAAACAATCAATGTTTTCTTTATTAAGCTCTTTGACCGGTAACTCGGTAAGTTCAGTATCTTGCCTGTATGAAGTAGCTTTTGATCTTTGTTTGTTGCATCTGCGTCCATATTTAATACCCATATATTCTCTTGACTTTTTCAATAGCTGTTTATAGTGTGTGGAACTGGATTTAAATGAATATCATTCCTGTTTAGTGATAGTTGCATTTCTGAAACTTTCTTGAGGTACCCCCAGCTCTCATTATCTCTGGAAAAATGATTTAATTTGGGATGGATAAAATTTTGGGATTCTTGATTCATTTGGATTAGATTATTTTCTTTTCTAGTCCTTCCTCATCAAGCCCCTTAAGTTCATTAAAGGCAATAAGATAGATTAATTAATTGAATGAGAGGGCACTACCCTCATTTGTGCTCTGGTATTAAAATTACTGTTCTGGCCGTATCATTGGCCAACAGATTACTCGTGCTCATTAGGGAGAAATCCAGTATGGGCCGGGAACTTGTCCGGAACTGGACCTGTACGTTCCGGTCCCGACTGATTTTGTTCTGGATTGGTTTTCAACCCCTGCATATACATGAGTGATGAATCCAGTTTTTGGTCCAGTTGTTTTAAAAATGAAATTTATTGGCTGGAAAACCTGGTCCTACATAAAATCCTAGTCACATACTCACATATGTACATAAATATATCTGTAAATATCAATATTCACTTCTTTTCAGTCTTTCGGGTGACTATAAGTAGTCCCAAAAGTTTCTCTTTGATTCCGATCTAAAAAATTCTCTTTCTCGTATAATGAAATATCCATATATTGGTTTTTAGATCTGCGGTGTGTGAGCAAGGTGGGTTTGTGTAGATTGTTTGTCGCATTTGTTTTTGCTATGTTTCATTGATGTATTGTGTAAATGAAAAAAAGGAATTGTATTGGAGGTTGATTTTCGGACTTTTTACCAAATGGTCTTAATTATTGGACCCAGCTACCATTTGAATCACACCATAAAATTTCAATCATTTTAGTCTCATTTTTTACAAATTGGTCACAGCTTTAGACTGAACTGAAATTTTCTGCTTGTCATTAGCTGGTGGACCACTTCATCAATTCACGTGACACACAATTCCAACAACACACAAACCACACTTGGATTTTTCCCCTTTCTTCCTCAGGCACGGTAAACCAAGCTCAAAAGCATTTGTCTCAATTTTGCAATAGAAACCTAAGCTCTAGTTCAGTGAAAAAAATATTCTCCCAAAATTTAAATTCAAATTACAGTCTTATCATCCATGGTGGTCGTTCCCAAGTTCTGACCTTTCTCGAATCATGTTCTCCGAGTCCGAACAAGATCCAAGCTCGCAGAGCTGTGGACCGAGAGGTGAATAGCTCATACATTGAGGGAGTTGGGAAGCATAAGAGACGTGAAAATCACGGTGAACCGAGGGTGAAGAGTAGCTTCTAGTTTCTTGCCAGATTGCTTTCCCCTTCTAATCCCTCTTCTAGTTTCTTGCCAGATTGCTTTCCCCTTCTAATCCCCATTGAAAGGAGTTGCAGCCTTAATATCTATGTTTGCTTATCCATATTTCAAACCCAAGTACGAGTTAACTCAATACTATTTCTCCCAGAATCGATGAACTCCATTGCTCGGAAAATCAAGGTTGTTGAACCGATTTTGTGACAAATTGATGTCCAATGTATCTTCACTTAATCAATGAGGTAGGCTTCTGTTGTGATTTGAGGAATACAGGCTGGGTTTCTAGGGTACTAAAATTTATAAGTATCCGGGTTCTATAAATATGAGATCGGGGTACTATGCATATGATACCTGGGTACCACAAGTAATGGGTACATAGAGTTCGGGTACTAGAATATGAGTGTCGGGGTGCTAAAACAAGCGTTATATTAGAGTCTGAGTACTAGAATATGAGTATCGAGGTACTAAAACTAGTGAGGTACTAGAGTCGAGGTACTAGAATATGAGTATTGGGGTACTAAAACTAATAATTTATAATTGTTGGGTACTAAAAATGGGAGTACCCATGTACTAGATCATAGTTGGAAAAATAAAATGTGAAAATGAAAATGAATAAAGTATAAGGAAATTTTCATTTTATGTAAACAATTTGAATCGGACAAAGATAAAAGGTGAAACAATTATCAGAAAACAGAGGGCACATGATGTTTAAGTAAGGGCAAGATTGTATTTTCATCAATTCACTTTAGACTGAACTGAAAAGAAATTTGTGGTAGTATTCATCTTGTAAATCATGGAAGCATATTTGACCATTCAGTTGCGGACCCGTTGATTTTCCAGCCTTGATGAAGATTAAGAGTTGTTTTTCTATTAATGTATTTGTAACAAAGAGAAATGTTGTTCGTACGTGAAGTGTTTTAGTCAAGATTAGGCTACCAAGTACCATCAATAACTCATAAGTAAATACTTCCCAACTCTCGAAATGCCACAGTAACACGTTAGAGACCAGAGAGTACTTGCTACAGTCGATAGTTACACCACTTAAGCCCGATCTGTAATTTATATCTTTGTCCCTGCTCCGTAGTTATTTTTCGGTTAGCTTAGTTTCTGAAACCAACAGCATGCATGCACTACAAGAAAACAGCCAAATAGAGACGGATTAATAGCGACGGATCGGTGATTTTAACGACGGATATAAATCTCACCAGTAATTAGCGACGGATGAGTTTATCCGTCGCTAAATTTGCGACGGATAGGTTTATCCGGCGCAAAATTTAGAGACGGATAAGTTTATCCGTCTCTATATGAGTTGACCAAATTTTAAAAATAAAATATATATATTTTTAGCGACGGATCGGTGCTCATCCGTCGCTAATATAAAAAAAATAAAAAAAGAAAAAGAAAAAGGATAAGATCAGATCTAGATCTGGTCACTTCCCATTTTTTCTTTATTCCTCTCTATCTCTACTCTACCATCTTCTCCACCTCTGCCCCAACCAACCGCCCCACCGCCGCCGCACACCACCACCAGATCGAGTTCAACACCACCGAAATCGATATTCAGATTTCAGAGTTTCATGGTTTGATTCGTCTGAGCTTCCGATTACTCTCTCTATCGTCTTCTTAAATGGGAAAAGCCCTAGCTACTCGTCCACCGGAGGAAGCTTTACGCCGCCGTCGACCGCCTCACTACAGCGGAGTGTTCGCAATTTCTATTATGTGAGACTTCTTTTCCCTAATTCATCTTCCTTTCTCCAATTCATTGTTATTCGTTGATTTTCAGACTGTAACAATGGTATAAGGTGCCACTTGATGCATTTCAATTGCTTGGTGAAAGCCAATAGAAGATCTTCCGTGTTAGTTGTCATGTTATCTCTTTTTAGCTTGGGCTGATTTTTCAATCAATTTAAGCAATAAGTTTTCAGGTTTAATTTGTTTCTATTGCTTTTTACCGTCAATTAATGGTGAAATCTGGTACTGATGGGCGAGTTATTGGTGTAATGTTGAATGAATTCAGTTCTGTGATTAATGGAGAAACCTGTTTCATGTTGAGTGAATTTGGTGCTGTGATTAATGATTAATGAATTTGGTACTAGTAGCTCTGAATTTGTAGGTCGTGTAATTGTACTGTATGCTTTGTAGCTCTGAATTTGTCGGTGGTATAATGGTGAAACATGTAAACTTTGTAGGTCGTATAATTGTAAACAGAAAGATTGATTTCTGTTTTCAGTATTCAAGGTTTGGTACTTGAGCTTAATCCTGTAAATTATTTTAATGATGTTTAAATGCAGCTTCCTAGACAAGAACTATAATGATCTTTCTTGGTTGGATTGATGAACCTAAACTTGAGGGTGACTTCAACACCACCACCACTGCCTTCTACCAACGCCGCCGCGTTGCCTCCAACCACCACCGGCCTCCGGCTCCTCCTCCTTCACCTTCATCTCTACAATTTAAGGAATGTTCTCTAAACCCTAAGTTTCGGGAATCATTTCAATTTTTTTCAAATTTTCAATTAATTAGCTTGAATTTGATATTAATATTCCGTCTCTTGTTGATCTTGTATACTTTTATACCTGTATTGTATATTTGTACGTGTTGTAATAATTTTGTTAAAATTGGTTTGTATTATTGAGAATAAATAAATAGTACTCTACGTGGGAATAAATAAAAAGTACTTTACCTATTTTCTTTGTCCAAATAAATATATCCCTGTGCAGGATTTTTTAGGATGTGCTTATCTTTTTATTTGTACAGTGGTTGGTTTGTAAGTGTTTGATATGTATATCTTTTATTTATGTTTAATACTTTCCTATTAGTATATTTCTTGATTATTTTCGTGTAAAAAATGGGTGTTTGGTCTAGTGGTATGATTCTCGCTAAATGTGAGAGTCGCGAGTTCGATTCTTGCAGCACCCCTTATTGCATTTAAAAAATTATATATTGCATTTAAAAAATTATATTTTATTATATTGTAGGTGAATTAAATAAATTAAAAGCAACAGAATTTTTTTTTTAAAAAAAATCAGATTTAGAGACGGATGAGCTTATCCGTCTCTAAAATTTAGAGACGGCTAAGCTTATCCGTCGCTAAATACAAGAAACCATGGGTTGCCCGGTCAACGCTAATTTTGCGACTAAATTTAGAGACGGATAAATTCATCCGTCGCTTTTTGGATTAGCGACGCCACTTTTCGCGACGTCCTATTTAGCGACGGGTCATCCGTCGCTAATGGTATATAGCGACGGATCGCTCCGTATAGCGCATCCGTCGCTAAATCCTGTTTTTCTTGTAGTGATGTAAGCATCTATAAGACATCAATGATATAGTAAGACTCTGATGTGCGTGCGAGGAGCTCAAAGTGAACCGAGTAGAAGTTTCTTCTAGGAGTCCCCTTGGAAGGAAATGTAAGATGTGCGGGAATTGAAGAATATGTGTGAAACGTGCTTGCAGGGAGCAGACCAGATAGTACGAAAGACTAACATGATCTAAGAAATCACAAGATCTTGTTCCTTCGTTCCCTAATATATATATTGGATCACTTTGTAGGTTACTCTTACATCCCTTAAATTATGTCTCTTCTGCTCTTCTGGGTTTTCAAGTAATTGTCCCAGACAAACTAGCTCAAAAGAGCTAACCCCCTCTTGTATCGTACCTTACACACGAGGAAGAGAATGTAACAAGAAGAGAAGCGTGAAGTGCTGTAGCCACATTTAGGCTAAATGAAGCACCATCAATAACTCATAGGCTTTCCAATTCTCCAAATGGCACGTTAACACGTCTCTTAAAATAGGTCTGGAATAATCAGAGAAACAACACTACCATCAATAACTCACATCTCAATTCTTCTTAGTTCTCAAAATGACACATTAAGACATCAAACGACGGAAACAAAGAGGCATTTGTATTGGAAAAGGTACCTGATTTAACATGCAGTACTATTAAAGTCAATAAATTAACTAAGTACACAAAATATTAATACTATGACAACTTAGAAGAACACTCATTACACATTAGGAGTTGTTTACTTGACAAACATCGGATAAGTATGAGCTATTTCTTATCTTCTTGTTGATAGTGGGGTCTAGCAGGGCCTTACAAAGTCTTGTTCACCGGTATGGAGTGAATGAATGAGCCAGAGACGAGGTTGGTACCATTGCCTTTTTAGATTGGAATAGTAAGTACCGGTGAATCTATGTCCGCCCACAACTTATGCAATAGTAGCCATGCTTCAAGCACAGAAAATGAGATTTTAAAGCTCAAATTGTCATAGAAGGAAGATGCTCTGGAGCTAGCGTGTTCACTTTGGGTAAACTATTGCCTGCATGTCCAAGTTCGAAGCTTTATCACTTTGGTAATCGTAATTCCCCAATCCTCTAATATAAAAAATTAGAAAAATAGACAAACATATTATGCTCTATTACCCAATTTTGTCACTAAAATTGATTTGGTACTAACTAGTCCATTACTAAAGTTGATCCCTTATTATCAAGTTTGACACTATGACAACTTGGATGTAGTTAGATACCGGAAATAATAAATACTAAAGTTGATCCCTTATTATCAAGTTTGACACTATGACAACTTGGATGTAGTTAGATACCGAAAATCATAAACCAGGATGGTGGAACTACTGGATTATCTTCCCAAGACTTACCTTACCAACATAGGTACTTCAATTTCGCGTATCTGACTGCCTAGAGTATTCAAAGGATTGATATATGCTTTGATCAATAGATTTACTATAGCCTATTACCCAATTTGACAACTTAGATTCGGAAAAACAATCATTTGGGATTGAGTAGTGATCCCATGTTACCCTAGAGCATGGTCAGTAAGGAACCTCTCGATAACTTGTGACCCTTCAAAGGACCCTCGGGATATATTATTCATTTGTGTATATTTTGAGGAGACTTGTGAATTTTGAACCTATTATAAGTATAAATAGAGCAGTAGATTTATTTCCTCCACACAAGTCTCATACGCAAGTCATTTATATTTATCTTCTCATTTGATTTCTCTTTACACTCAATCATACTCAAAGTAAATTCAACAGATTCGACTATTGAAGTGCTACTTATTCGTCTCAATAATATTTTATTATGGGAGACTCTTGTTAACATTTTGTGAGGAGTGGGTAAATATACTAAGGAGAGTCAAATTATCGACTCTACACACGACATATTTGTCATAGGTGTTGATATGAAAATTTGTTGCAAATTATTCTCTTTTTTCTTTCAAATTACTTGAATTCGTGGTGAGAACAAATGGTTGACAAGGTCTAATGTTCCATCAAACAATATATTTGTTATTCCACCCTTACTGTTTGCTAACACAATAAAGTATTTAATGACTTCGACTTTATATCGCAACTAAATCATGTTGCAAAAGTTTTTAAGGTAGACTCTAATGAATTTGCAGATTTACCAGGATCTTTGGCTCAAACGTGTAAAATTATTTGTTTATCGGGAATAAGAGTAACTCATAGATAGACGAACATGATTATGTTGACAACCTTAGCTCTAATTGGTATATTTAGTTGTAGATCTTTTACTGTATAAAGAATTGTATTCAATCGGGAGAGTATTATGTCTAGTGAACGAAGTTAATGAGAATGAGATTCAACTTTCCGTCTAACCTTGAAAAATTTATACCATTAGAATGAAGTATAAAACAATCACACAGTACATTGAATGTAAGGTGTAGATTAGACCGAGAGCAACATACATTGTTTTCTTTAGTCTTCTATTGTTTCATTAATTGACTCTAGAAAGCTAACAAGAATTTTATAATAATTTCAATATTTTACATATTTCTAATGTTGGGAGTTGGGACACCAACATGTCAAAATTACTGGTGGGCGTAAAAAAGGACTATGATGCGTGTTTTACTTTGAATATCACCATTTAGACAACGTGAGCGTTGTAACCCAAATAAAATGGCATAATGATATTAGCAAACCTCACCTCATCAAATCTCATATAAGGAAGACAAGATCTAGCTGAAGAATGACCGATAAGATCCCGGTTGAATACTACACGTTCAATACACAAGGAATCAAGGATAGACGAAAGTCGACATTGACACACCGCAAACTTTTAGCAAGACAAAGCTCATATGAGATCAGAGGCTTCTTGGACTCCTTTGAGCTCAAATTGACTGAGTAAATTGTTGTCCCGTGCTCTTGTTCTCTCACCTTCAAGAACCTGAAACTGTTTATTGTATTGGTTCTGATTATCTTCAATAGTTGTGAAGATTTCCTCCTTCATAACAGAGATTGTTGTTATCTTCCAGGTAATTTAAGTTTAACATAATTTGTGTCCTTAACTTGGACATTGCAAGTATCATAAGAGATACTTCCATTCGCTCTAAAATGTTTTGAAATCGGAAATCGAAAGCCGAGCTGGACACCCCCCAAAAAAAGGCCAGATCAGGGTCGGATTGGATTAGACCGGGATACTTTTGAGTCGTCCATCCTCCGGTACATGGTCGAACCTGTTTTCGAAAACATAGCTAAAAAGCCCATAGTTTTTCTCAAAGCCAGCCCCAGGCTTCAAATTCTCGTTAAATAGTGCAAATATGTAAGCTTTTAACATGTGTTTCGGCCTAAGTGTGGAGCCCCTTTTCTCGATGCTATCCTTTTCCGTAAATTGTAATTGTATGTCCTCACATTAGTTGACGTAGTTCAATTTGATCACCATGAGAAGCCCCACCAGATTGAAAACAAGATGATATGAGTCCATACCAAAGGCAGTGTTGATCGAATTCAAGGCGACCTGGTTCTTGGTTGCGTCCCCGGTCCAACGCTGTATCAGTAAAAGCAGCAACATACAATGTGGTGAGATTGCCCCCGTTGTGGGCAATGATCTTGACTCGATTGTAAGATGAAAGATTTCATATATATAAACAGTGTTTTAAAAGGCGTAAGGCGTTAGGCGAGGCGTAATACGTGCCTTGAGACGAGGCGTATGCCCTGAGGCATGGGGCGTCGGGGCGTATGCTCCATAAATATCTTCAATTAATTATTTTAAAAATATAATTTTATAAGTTAGTATACAAAATCACAACATAAATCATGAATTGTGAGTCGAAAGTTAAAAACTAGCTAAAAAATATTTTCAAAACATTAGAAATAAAAGCCAAAAGAGTAAACAACGAATAAAAATGCTTAGATAACAAGTTTATAAGTGAACGTTTTACGTTTGAATCTGCATAATATATGTTACCCAACATTAAATTACATATATATTTCAACTATATTTCAATTTTACTTGTCAGCTAATTTAATATATACAATATAATATTATGTTATATAATTTTTATTGCATATAAGAAATACGTCATCCTCATTAGATAAAGAATAAATTTTCAGCTATAATAAATTAATTCTAATAAAAATTGTAAACTAGAGATGACATAATTCAAAATCTTCAATTTTTCATATTATTAAATATTTATTTGGACAAAACGTCAAATTCTAATGTTACATATTTTAATGTAAAACCAAATGTGTGAACTTTTGTTAAAAAATTTAAATGTTTGAAACATAAAAAATTGAAAAAATAAGAAGAAGATATATTATTCTATTCAAATTTAAGATTTAAGCTATTTTTTCATAAGGAAAAATAGCAGAATTTCAAAGGCGTATGCCTCGCCTCTTGGGGCGTACATCCCGACCACCGAGGCGTACGCCTCATACAAGTGCCTCGGGGCGTTTTAGGTGTAAAATGCCCCGAGGCTAGCCTTGAGGCTAGCTCCAGAACTGCCTTTTAAAACACTGATATAAACAACTACAGCTGAACCAATCAAGGGGCGGAGCCAAAAAAATAAAATAACGTGTCGCCTGTGCAAGGACAAAAATGTAATTGGATTTTGCTCTTTTTTGGGTATTTTGGACCTTCCACGTGGGGTAAAAATCAGACTTGAATTGATTTTATTTTATGCCCCCGGTTTTGGAAACACACGGTTTTGAAAACCTTTTCGCACAGGAAAAAACGAAAATTGGTCGGGATTTTTTCGTGTACACTCCAAAACGTACCAAGCAGGTTAAAAATTAAAATAAATCCTATGGATTTGGGGATTTCTAGAACAAATTGCGAACCCTAATTTTGGAGACTAATTTTCCCTTTCCCTTTTTCCTCTCAACCAAACTAAGCCTCAACTCTCATCGTCTTCCTCAGTCACTGTCTCCAAAAAACCATTTCCTAGGGTTTAAGCTCTACTCATGGCAGACCATGACGTCACCGAGCTACACCATCAGCTCGATAACCAGAAAGAAAAGGATTACGGCGTACTACTGTACTACAAGTACACTGAAATCCCTAACGTCCAAGAACTCTACGACTTCTACATTTCGAACAGCAACTCTCTTTCTCTCCTTGGCCGCATTCGAATTTCTCCTCAGGGCGTCAATGTCACTGTATGATTTCATATCTCTTAATTTTATTTCTGTTTAATGCCAAAAGGTCAGTTTTTTGTTTACAAATTAATCTGATGTTGTGTTTAACTAGGTTGGTGGAAAGTTGAAGGCTTTGGAGGAACACATTGAGGCTATGAAGTCGAACCCTTTGTTCGAAGGGACCGATTTCAAGCTTGCTTCTTGTTATGAGCCTTTGGATGATCAAGTGGCTAAGGAGTGTGGATTCACTTCTCTATCTATTCGTATCGTTAAGGTTGTTTTCAGCTTCGTATCTGTTGCCGTTTTTAGTTGCTTTGCTTGCTCATTTTTAGCTTTTCATATTATATTTGGTTAAGTATGTTTTGTGAGTGGTTAAAGTGCATTGAGGAAAGACTTCTGTAGTAAGTGTAATGACCGGCCTATGTGATTGATGTGACGGTTTGGCTGGGTTGCTTTAGTGTTAGTTGTTATGGGCTTGGACTAATAAGAGGTTAGGGCAGCTGGACTTGTGAGTATTTATTCAAGAAATGTTGAAATGATACGAAATTGTAAAATGTAGAATTGCATAGGGAGACAAAGTTCGAACTCGATGAGTCAAGATAAGATTAGTCTCCTTAGTTGATGGTTGTGTCTTTAAATTAGAGAAGATGTATCTGAGTTAAATATATAGTTTTATAAATATAATTAGTGAACGTAGATTATGAATCCTCACGTATATTTCAACAATGAAATGGTGAGTAACCGTATCTGAGAATGGCTAAAGTGTATGCAGGATTGCTTTTTTAAGGGTGGCCTGCTTTGCTGAACAAGTTTTTATATGTTAAGAAAACATACTCATTACGTTGCAGCCTGCACATTTGAAAGTAGCATCATCTGCAGAATTATCTGTTTCTTTGCCTCACATTGAAGCTGAAACAGGTTGTCATACTTTCCCTAGGAATTGGTCACTTTAGGTTCTCATCCTCTACCGAACTCACCAGAAATTTCGAATGCTGGGAAGCATCTGTCTGCAGCTGAGTTTCATTCAGTCCTTCAAAATGCAGGTATGTTTTCTCCTTTTGGCAGCAAAATTGATGTAGAGGTTGTCATAATTTAGATACTTTAGTGGGTCTATGGTAATATGAATAAATGTGGTACTGAAGCAAAAACTTGTTTTTTCTTTTACAATTGTTCTTATTTTTTATAGGGAGATTGCAAGATAAAAGTCCTAGTTCCGAGAAAAATTTGGTAGTGATAGATGCTAGGAACTTGTATGAGACAAGAATTGGGAAATTCAGCCCTCCAGATGTCAAAACATTGGATCCAGAAATCAGACAGTACAGTGACCTGCCGTCTTGGATAGATAACAATTCTGAGCAATTGCGAGGCAGCAATATTCTTATGTGAGTGCAATACTTTGCAATTGTTTTTTGATTCTTTAGTCTCAACTTGACCTGAAATGCATAAGTTGCATGTAGTTTTGAGGTTTCCTTTTTCTTTACTTTTTTCTCTTTTTCTCCTGGCATCTTTTACTAGGTGAAGTTTTTTTTTTTTTTTTTTAAATAGTAAAACACCTCTATGTTTGTTCATTGTTTACTGGTCACTTTTGCAGTGTTTCACATTGTTTAATAATGTGTATCCTCTGCCCGGGAAGCCTGCTTCTGTTGTTGAGCATTATGTTATAGTACGGTTTTGCATGTTTCAACAAGAACAAAATTAAGTTACGGAACGATTCCACAGAATACGAAGAGTTCATGATTTAGTACTAGTTGATGATCCACAATGAATGCTGATAATTGAAGGTCACAGTTAGATGATTCCTAAGAATACTGGAAAGTAATATGATGTGCGATGCAATCTCAAAATTTTGATAAAAAACAATCAACTTTTGTCCAAGTCATAAACATACCTTATAAAGCAAACTGCAAACACTAAAACATAAAGAAATTGCAAAACAGTCTTCCAAATAAATTAATCAAGCCAGAAATATGGATTTACCATTTTGACTTTTTAGACAATCAAATTTGACTACAGTCATTTAACCCACTTTGCATCTTTCTAACCTGTTTCCACTTGGGAAAGCAGTATCATGGGTGAAAAATTGATAAGTTGGCTTTTGTGTTGAAACGTTGGTTCCTATCTTTAACCAGTTTGCACACATCGTGATGCCACTTCTCCAAGTTGAAACAGGCTTCTTAGAAAGATGCAAAGATGCTGTGATTTTAGCGAAATCCATTTGTTTGAAGGTTCAAAATGACAGTTTAATACTATTTCTAGTAGAATATGTAGTTCTGCAATTTCTATTATGTTTCAATAGACTTTTATATGCCCTCGGCAGAAGTTGTTCGTTCTTCATTCAAGTTTTGAATTTTGTATCAAGGTTGGTATCCGTATGAACAAACGAACTTTGATATTCAATTCTTGGTATTCTTTGTGAATCAACAGAGTTTTGATTTTATTTTATTTTCATTTTTTTTAGTTTCGTTCTTGTCCATGATGCCGCATCACTTGTTTCCTTGGATCTTATGTATGTCTTATATGATGTATTTGTTTCTTAACTTGCTATTACATCATCCTCGCTTATTGCATACACCTAACACCTTCACTGATCCCTTTTTTCTTGTCATTTTTAGGTACTGCACTGGAGGAATTAGGTGTGAGATGGCATCAGCTTATATTAGATCAAAAGGTTCTGGATTTGAAAATGTTTTTCAGGTAACCTACTGCAATGTACATAAAAGTTTACCTGTTGGTACAGTACTTTGATTGCTTTCCTGTTGACATCCAAAATTAGATCATCATTTTGCTGGAACTAACTCAGTGCCACAAATCACAATAGCTCTAAGGCAATGAGAAATTAGCTAGATCAGATCATCTTTTATGAAATTCCTGTTTTTCCTTTATATAAGCCAGGAGACAAATAGATGGAGTTAATATTTCTTGCTTTTTAATTTTGTTTGTACTTGCTCATGTTTGGTTCTGAGCTCAACTCTGTAATTGATAGAATGAAAAATTGTGGATATGTTTCAGTTGTATGGTGGAATTCAGAGATATCTGGAGCAATTTCCTGATGGAGGTTTTTTCAAAGGAAAGAATTTTGTCTTTGACCATCGGTATGTAAAATGTTCGCTTCTGTATTTGTTTCAGTTAGCTTTGCATTTGCTGATTATAATTACCGGAAACTCATGATCTTTCATGTCTTCTTGAATGATGAGTTCTTCTCTTATTGGTTTAATGTTTTGTCGTGTGCACATCAATTTTTACATTCAAGTCTTGATTTATGCAGTAAGATTGAGGGTTGATTTATATTTCCGGCACTATTAAGATTATTCTCGCACTGATGTGCTTCAAAAAATTCCTTCTACTTGTCTAAGATGTTGAGGTCTACTACTTGACCCCATCGGCTTCTTTTGTTTTCTTTCACTTGAATCCCTGGTGAGCAAGATAGTTCAGAAATTGGTTTGAATTTTGGTCAATCATGCCTTTGTCACTGTCTCTGCATTGTTTAATAATTCTGCTTTCTTTGTCAGTGTCTTTAACATATGTTTGTTTATCTTTTAATTTCATACTCCACTTGTTACAGCGTTTCAGTTGGGAGCTTAGATACTGATATCCTGGGAACTTGCCTTCTGTGTGACGCTCCATTTGATGATTACACCTCAAGATGCCGGTGCACTCACTGTAGGATGCTTGTGTTGGTCTGCAATGGTTGTCAGGTATACATATCGTAATAGGATGCCCTTCCTAACATATATTTGGACTATTTCTCTCATAAAACATATGCAGTGACACATTAAACCGTTATTCTGATGTTAAGATCCTCATACCAACTGAAGAAACCCACATGATAAGAATTCGCTTGTATGAAACAGTTTTATTAATGTCATTAGAATATATTTGCAGGGAAATAATGCTTTGTATGTATGTGAGTTGTGCCAAAGAAATGGAAAGGTTTTGGTTCCTGATAATGTGTCCAATGAAACATCCGAAGTAGTGGCTGGGGATGTTGACTCTGGTTTAGATCAAAGAAGAATCTCTTCCAATCTGCCATCCAGCAACGGTAATATCTTGCTTGGCTTTCTTTGATTGATTTTGTAGGCAATAGTACTCAACTTCATGTTGTTTATGATAGGTGGTATGAATATATGATTAACTACTGATATTTTGTCAAATGTAATTGTCCTAAGACGACATTTGCATCTTTCAGAGGTATCTAAGGGATAAACTACCAATTTTGCAGATCAAATTACTTGCGTTACCAAGTCAACGAGAAAACTCCGAATCCTATGCTTGCATGGCTTCCGGCAGAATGCTTCCAGCTTTAAAGGACGAACAGCATCGCTAGCAAAAAAACTCAAAAACATTGCTGAGTTTGTTTTTGTGGACGCACCTCATGAATTACCTTTCATTTACCAGCATCATCCGACTGATCAAAATGAAGGACATACTTCTTCACAGCAATCTCCACCCTCCGTGAATTGCAACAGAAAATTCGCATGGCTGGTTGCATCAGATAATGATGCAAAAAGTGACGCCGAGTGGAAGGTAGCTCAAACCCCATTCGATTCCCTTCAGTACCAGGAGCAAACAAAGGGATTTGAAAAATCTATCGAATATCTAAAGGCCGTATTCTCCCAAAATGGACCTTTTGATGGAATCCTGGGATTCTCACAAGGTGCCGCAATGGCTGCTTTAGTTGGTGCACACCAAGGAAAGCTCAAGGACAAAATAGGCTTTCGGTTTGTGATTCTATGCTCTGGATTTCCCGTTAATATGGAGGAATACAACCAAGAATCCATCAATTGCCCTTCTCTTCACATTTTTGGCAGCAAAGAGGGCAGAGACAGGCAGATAGATTGCCAAGCTAGTAAGCAGCTCGCATCCTTGTTCGATAGTGGCTGTTCGGTGATTGTTGAACACGACCTTGGTCACATTATTCCAACAAGGTCTCCGTACATCGATGACATCAAAGACTTCCTCCATCGGTTTCTTTAGTCGAATTTATCCAGGTTTACCTGCCAACCTATCGATAATTGAAGTAGTTGTCATTACTATTATTTCTTACTTTTATTACACATTGAAGTTCAACTTTATAGCCCATAATCTGCTGCTCTACCATTTTAGGTGCAGTTTTTATCCTACTTGAACTAACTTGCATTTCTCTGTATCCTTTTATTTACACTTCACCAAAAGTGACCGCCTTATTTGATCATTCATTTATGACATGTAGCTATAAAGTATAAAGTGTTACTAACCCTTGTCTTAAGTTCACCAAACGTATGCTCTGCTTTACTCCATTCCTTCTTAAATATGGGGTTTCAATTTTCAACAAAATGTGTCACAATGGTTGAAAGAAGCTGCTATTGTTCGTCCATTACTGGTAGTTTCTCCATTCTTGTGTGAAGTAAAACCTGGTCTAGATTTGGCTGTACAACCCTGTTTAGGACATGGCTCTATTAATTGTCACATGTGCACTTGGGTTTGCCTAGTTTACTTTCGAGTATAGGATAAGGAACGTAACGTGCAAGGTTTTGCTCGAATAGTTAAGCTATTTAATGTGGTACCTGCAAGGAGGCTGCAACACAGATGAAAATGTCTTCATAGTATAATGAATTGTTAGTGTTAATGAATTGTTAGTGTTGTTAATGAATTGTAGTAAATTACTAAATTTAGTGTTTATTTTCAAATCTCGAGTATTTGGATAGTCCTTTGAGTATCAACATGAAATACTAATTTTACACAATTACTATTCATGAGAGTATTTTAAAATAAAAAAAAAGTAAAAAAAAGGTGATGATGTTAAAAATATTCTGATACTACTAGCTTTCTTAGGGGGAGGGAAAAAACTAATTGACAATTTAAGTTAATTGAGGCAAAAGAGTTATTATTTGAGGGTTGATGTTTATATCTCAGAAAGAAAGAAGAAATTTTACGATTTATTTGAAAATAGTGAAATAGTAGTCGACTAGTGTTCGGGCTTTAAAAAAGTATCAAAATGAAAATCGCAAGTTACATTCGTTAATTTGCTCATTATGTCATTTCTCATGATAGGTTTCTTTGACGTGAGTCGTAAATTGCAGTGGTGGATGCACATAAACATGATCCATCATTATATGGGGATTATGCTTGTATTTTTTTTTTTTTGTTCCGAAAAAGATAAATAAGAAAACAAGTGACATTAGACCATGAAATTTAGGCTTTGGACATCACATATCACATTTCACACCCCACTCCAAATAAAAAACATGTGAGTTTCACTGTTAGGTACTTCATACTAATGTTAGAGCTCCTCCTATGACCTTTCCTACTACTTTCTAAATGATGGAGTGTATCAATGGCAATAAACACTTACCAGAAAAGTACTATATATCAGTGATTGTTGAGACAAACACACCAATGTTACTCGAGTAATTCTACACCAACACCAAGGGTCATTTTACAATCCCTCTACTATATATAACACCACAAACATCCACATTTCCTCACATCATCTCTCACACTCACAATAATACAACTTATAGCAACCAAGTAAAAAACAAGAGAACAAAAATGTCTCTGATAACAGACGAGATCAGAGCAAGTGCATCAGAAATCTACCATGGAGACGAAATCTGCCAAGAGAAGTCCAAGCTTCTCCTAAAAGAAGTAGGCCTCCCGAAAGGCTTTCTCGAACTGAAAGACATGGTCGAATGCGGGTATGTCAAAGAGACAGGCTTCGTTTGGCTCATACAGAAGAAAAAATCCGAGCAAAAGTTCGACAAAATAGGAAAGATCGTCAGGTACGCGACTGAACTGACAGGCTACGTGGAGAAGAACAAGGTGAAGAAGCTGACCGGTGTTAAGACCAGAGAGCTACTTGTTTGGATCACGCTGAGTGACATTTTGGTTGATGACCCGGCTCCAGGAAAGATCACGTTCAAGATTCCTACGGGGCTGTTTCGCTCATATCCTACTTCTGCATTCGTGGATGAGGAGGAGGCTAAGGAAGAAGAGAAAGGTGATGATGATGTTGAGGTGAAAGAAAAGGAGAATAATGAGGTGAAGGTTAATTCTGCTGTTGTTGCACCTGTGGAAGTTAAGGAGGTCATGTAATGTCATAATCTACTATGTTTTTTATCCGATTTTTACTGGTATCTGCTTTGGCGACAGTCAGTGTTATTTTGTTGTTCTGTTCGATGTAATAAGAGAAAGGGGTTTTTACTGAAACCTCCCTAGTTAATGTCATAAACCCGTGTGCCGTTAGTTTGTTAGTACTTTTTAAATCTTTGTGTGGTACAACAAGATTTGTATTAGTATAACTGGAAGCTTTTGAGGATTGACTGGATTTCGTTACGAAGTAATTGGATTTTGTTTGTAACCAGTAAAAGTAACATGTTATAAGTAATTGGATTTTGACTGTAATGTTTTTCAATGATTATGAATCATATCGAAAGTGTGTTGAGAGAACAGAAAAGTAGGTGTAGAATGAAGTTATGGAATGTATTCATTTATTCATGAACAGATGGTTGGTTTATTTGTTTGTGCTATCATTAATGAGATGAAGATAAACGACTGTGTAAATTATGGCAATTGGCAGAACTGTATTTTCACAGTACGTAATAAATCAATAATGAAATTAAAACACCTTCGCTATACTGGATTATAACATCTCCCGTCGGATCATTTCAGCCACCAACCGGAGTTCTCTGAAAAACAAAGGCGGAAAAAAGCAGATATAGCTTATTTATTGTCGCTTATTTGTTCCTTTATTATTGGGTTAAAATGTACACATATAGACATAGTCAGTCCTTTACAACATAACATTATTGTTTGGGCAAAATAAAGTTATGAACAAAATTAAGTGTTGGTACAACAGATTGTTTCCTATGCTAGCTCGAAGAGCTGTTGTTATACAAGCTGTCACAACTGCTGTGCCAACTTATTGTATGTCTATAGGCTATAGCACATTAGCACCCATCCCTAGCCTAACTTCAATTATTTCTAAAATCAATTCCTTCAATAAAAACTTCCTGTCGAATCATTCCCTCAATGAGAAAAGGAGAAGTAAATTAAAATGGACAATGTTTGTACACTGAGGCTGAGGGGTACTAGGAATTAGGAACTTGTCTTTAGTACTTGATCAGGATTTTCAACTTAAATTGCTTTGAAAGCTTAATTTTCTCACAACCTCAATGTTTATGGTCTATGGTTTTTAACACTAAGTACTTTCAAACACTTCAATTTTGCATGCAGTAAGCAAACCTCCTCACAGGTGGTTATGAAAGAGTATGATTAAGAATTTGCCTTATTTTAAATAGCAACTTATTTTGGCAAATTGGTGATAACTGGACTGATATCACCCCTTCTTTACTTGATGTGTTATGTGATGTACATGACCTTATGTCCAAGCTTTGCTGATGAAAAATAAGTTTTTATTTGAGAAAAAAAAGAGTTTACATGGCAGACTATATATTTTCATTTCAGAAAACATCAAGGACCTTTTTCATGATCAAAGAGCCAAGCCCCAAGCATGGGATCTCTTGTCAATGGAAGCCTCCTGCCCCTGGGATTTATATGCTTAAATTTAAATATAGATGGTTCTTCCAAAGGTAATCCTGGAGTAGCGGGCTTTGTTTTATTATAAAGAACTCTTTTATTATATAACTATTACACGTTATTTCAAGTTTAATTCAAATGGGATGAGAAGACTCTCACACACACATGTATGAATAATTGTTTGGGTCTTTATAATTGATATGACTACACCTCTAATCCAAAGCCAAACATAGTGCAAATGTTCAACAATAGAATGCCTCTCTATTGATATGAAAATAGACGAATTTTTTCAAAATGTTAATCTCCCTAAATACATACTTCTCTTTAAATGTTTTCTTTCAAATTGACCCTTGCAAATACTTCCATTTAATTTTGCGCACGTACTTTACATTAATTACGTTTGGACCCCAAAGCTTTCTGATTCCCCATAACTGTCATGTAAAAAGTACAATTTCATGTAGGCAACAGGGTCCTGCCGCCCGGAGCAAAACGTTACAAATTTACAATCAAACCAGGTGTCTCGATTCGAACTGCATATTCGTGTCAACTATTTCACATATGAGTTTGGGCAAGCAAATCGCTGCTGTTTCATCCATCAAATCAAATTTCAACAAAATCCCAATTTCAATATTAACCACCTCCAACTTGGACACTCTGCTCTCATCACACTGCCTCAATCTCACCTCCTTCAACCAGCTTCTCTCTCACACCATCACCACTGGCCTATTCAAACACACTTACGCCGCTAGCAGAATCCTCAAACACTCCACCTCCTCACCTTTCATCCACATTCACCACTCCTACAAAATTTTCAATTCCATTCAATACTCAAACGGTTTCATCTGCAACACCATGTTACGAGCTTTCGTGGAGACTAAAAGTGTCAAAGATTCATTCTTTCTGTACAACTCCTTGTTAAGAAACGATTCTCTGTGGATTGATAATTATACATACCCTACATTGATTCAGGGGTGTACTGTTAGTTTGTCCCTGTTCGAGGGCAGGGAGTTGCATGATCATGTGGTGAAGATGGGGTATGATAACGATGTGTATGTGGTGAATAATTTGATTACTATGTATAGTGTTTGTGGGGACATGGGTGATGCACGGAAGGTGTTTGATGAAAGTCTTGTGTTGTTAGATTCGGTGTCTTGGAACACGATGCTGGGAGGGTATGTTGCGACGGGGGATGTCGAGGAAGCGAAGTCGATTTTTGGTCGGATGCCGAAGAAGAATGCGGTGGGGTCGAGTTCGTTGATTGCGCTGTTGGGTAAGAGTGGCAGGGTGAGTGAGGCGCATTCGTTATTTAATGGGCTGGAGGAGAAGGATTTGTTGTCGTGGACTGCGTTGATTTCGAGTTATGAGCAGAATGAGATGTTTGAAGGGGCGTTGTATCTGTTTTTTAGTATGTATGGCAGTGGGATGAGGATAGATGAGGTGACCGCGGTGACTGTTCTTTCTGCTTGTGCAAAGGCGTCGAGTTTGAGATTCGGGGAAGTGGTTCATGGATTGGTTGTAAGGATTGGGTTCGAGTCTTATGTGAATCTTCAGAATGCGTTGATTCACATGTACTCGTTATGTGGTGAGGTGTTGGCTGCGCAGAGATTGTTCAGGACGGGTAGTTTCTTGGATAGAATATCTTGGAACTCTATGATATCTGGATACATCAAATGTGGATTAATTGAGAAGGCTAGAGAATTATTTGATAATATGCCTGACAAGGACGCTGTTACGTGGAGCTCAGTAATATCGGGTTATGCCCAGCTTGATAATTTTACAGAGACGTTATCATTATTCAGCGATATGCAGCGTGAAGGAGTTAGGCCTGATGAAAGCACTTTGGTGAGTGTGATTTCAGCTTGTACCCAACTCGGTGCTTTCGACCAAGGCAAGTGGGTTTATGCGTACATACGGAAGAATAAGCTAAGGGTGAATCCAATTCTTGGCACAACTCTTATTGATATGTACATGAAATGTGGAAGTGTGGAAGAAGCATTAACGGTTTTCCATGGTTTGGAGGAAAAGGGTGTTTCTTCGTGGAACGCTCTAATTCTTGGCTTCGCTATGAATGGCCAAGTAGAAACAGCACTGGAAATGTTCGAAGAGATGAAGAGAAGTGGGATGGTGCCAAACGAGATAACCTTTGTGGCAGTTCTTGGTGCATGTCGACACAAGGGTCTAGTTGATGAGGGGTGGCAATATTTTGAATCTATTGTGAACAGATACCACATCCAACCTAATGTTAGACACTACGGGTGCTTGGTTGATCTTCTGGGGCGGAGAGGGTTCCTCAGGGAAGCGGAGCAAGTAATCGACATTATGCCTATGGCACCAGATGTCGCCACGTGGGGTGCTCTGCTTGGAGCTTGCAGGAAACATGGAGATAAGGAAATGGGAGAGAGAATCGGAAGGAAGTTGATCGAACTTCAGCCAGATCATGATGGATATCGTGTTTTATTGTCGAATATATATGCGTCTGAAGGTGATTGGGCTGATGCTTTGAAAGTAAGAGAATTGATGTCACAGCATGGTCTGGTGAAAGCTCCAGGATGCAGTATGATCGAAGCGAATGGTGCTGTTCATGAATTCTTGGCTGGAGATAAGTCACACCCCAACATCAAGGAAATAAAAGAGATGTTGGGTCAAGTTGTTCAGAGATCAAAGAGGCTGAGTTATGATAACGAGGATTTACTCGATATTGATGAACAGGAGAAATAATCAAATCTGTTCGGAGAATGCTTGGTTACTTCTTGTCAAGTTGTAGTCTTAGGAAAAAATATTGCTTTTCCAGACTCTGAGATGGTTTAGTTTGCTATCTGCATTGCAATAAACTAACTCTGTGTAATGAGATGAGTTCACTGATTATTATCTTCCACAAGCTGAAGCATAGAGATTCAGTTGCCCAGTGAATTCGGACAATGGAGTTATCATGATCAGACACAGCAGTAAACCGCTCAAAGTGTTCTGAAAATTTTCAACCAGCAACGCATGCAGAAGCTGTTTTTAGTGGTAGATATGATAGCTTTGTTCCCGGCATCCAAAACATAGATAGTTTGCATACCGTGTCAGTCAGAAATCATGTATCTATCTAGGCTTGAAACTTTCCGCCTTCACTTTGATTTATTGGTGTTATGAAATTCACAATTTCTCATTCTCTCCTTAGCCAGATCTAAAATAGATATGGTATATACTATATCTGCTGCTACTGAACAACTGATCAGATCACCAGGTTACATATACACATGGAAAGAGTTCAAATATTTTGTCAGGAGATTTTTATTGATGTGTATAACTAATTAATTGTTGTTCTGTTGTATGTATATATAAGAATCATTTTTTCTTTTCATTTTTCGACTGAGTATTCAAAGTATTGTTCTTTCCATCTAATGCATGAATTAATCTGGTTTCCAAATTGATCCTCGCTTCCGGGTTCAAAAAAAATCTGGTTTCCAAATTAGTTGGTAAGTTGGAAGAAAGATGATAAAACTAATGGATGGATGATCGATAAACTAACTAAACGACAGGTGATGATACGAACACACTAGTTGTAGCAGTCTTAATATCCACCATATATTTGAGTTGAAACAGCATTAAAAGGGAGTATAAAAACTATTTTGCCTTCTTCCTGGTGGCAACCCCACCACATGTTTCCCATGTCATCCAAATTCTAACTACTGTCTTTTGGCTGTTAAGATTTAAAAATATGGTATTTTAATTTTTAGACTTGACAGTTGCATCGTTGGTTAGAGCACTAGCAATAGAGGGCTATAAACTTGAGACTTACCCCTTTCATTTTATGCTACAATAGTTTGGACTTATTAAGAGTCTTTTTGTGAGTTCCACGTGATACATACATTTCACATACACCACACAATTAATAAAAGAGAAATAAAATGAAATAAAAAAAAATTATTTAGAGCTTCAAATATGTAGACCCCAAGCATGACATTCATGAAACAAGCCCCAAATAAGTACTATTGTTGTGGGTTATTTGGGGACTAAGTCTCAAATAAGTCCTCTATTCCTAGTGCTCTTATAACTGATTTTGTTTGGGCGGAGGATTTGACTCGAAATGTTTTTTGGGAAGAAGATGTTCAGTTTATTCTCCAGATTCCTTTGCCTTCTACTAGCTTACAGGATGTGCGAATTTGGAACTTTTCTAAGCATGGAATGTATACTGCTAGGTCCGGTTACCATTTGGCGCTAGAGATGAAAAAAAGGGCCGTGGAAGCTAAATCGGGAGGTAGCAGTACGACAACGGTTGTGAATCTGGATTGGATATGGCAAATGACAATCCTGTCATCAGTTATAAGTTCCAACTTCAAGATCATGAAGCATAAAGCACTGTGATTCATGAGGAGTACTACTACACCTGATTTCCTTCATATGTAATGTCAGTAGATCAACTGCTTCATAAACCAACTCAACATCTGAACACAACTTGTCTCCCGCTACAAAGCTATACACTTGATCCCTCGTCTCGATCCAACTTCTTCCCGCCTCTTTCTTTGTTCCCATTCCTCTCATTAATTTTCTCATCTTCGCAAAATCCCCCCACTTCCCATCAGATGCATATATATCTGACATTGCCAAATACGTTCCTGAACCACTCGGCATTGACTCCAAAACCTTACTTGCGGCTAAGTTTCCCAATTCTGTACATTTATGTGCCTTACAAGCTCCAAGAAACACTCCCCAAACAGACTGATCAGGCATAAATGGCATAGATTCTATCAATTCATAAGCTTCTTTAACTCGCCCAGCTCGTCCCAGCAAATCCACAACGCACCCATAAATCTCTTGGTCTGGGGCAATATTGTAGGTTCCAGGCATGGATTTGAAGTAACTCAGACCTTCATCAACAAGTCCACTGTGACTACAAGCATTAAGAACTGCAATAAACACAAGACGGTCCGGCTTAACTCCGGACAAAATCATCTTATTGAACAGTTCTACGGCTTGCTTTCCAAGCCCATGGCTTCCATATCCAATGATCATTGTGGTCCATGCAACGACATTCTTAGCATGCATGTTGTTGAATATTTTCCATGAGTTCCCAATGCTTCCACATTTGGCATACATATCAATCAATGCGTTGGCCACTTCTAAGTTATTTGCAAGACCAGTTTTAACTGTCCCTGCGTGTATTTGCTCTCCAACCATCAGAACTGTTATGTTACCCACCGCAGCTATGACGCTTGTTAATGTGAAGGAACTTGGAGTAGTACCCTCCACCACCATGCTCGAGAAAATCTTTACAGCTTTGTATGGATCAGATTTCTCATATCCTGCAATTAATGTGTTCCATGTGATGATATCTTTTTCGATCATCCCATGAAAACACTTGTCCGCTTCACTCAAACTAAAGCATCTGCAGTACATGTCTAAAATAGCGTTCATGACTGGAAAACTGGAACCAAACCCAAGTTTCAACACTGCAGCATGTATCTGTTTGCCATACACATGCGAACCAGTTGAAGCAGAAGCTCTAATGGCAATTGAAAGAGTAAAGGGATTTAGCTCAACCTCCTCCTGTGCAGATCAAATATAAGTGTTCACGTTAAGTAAGATGAACAAGTGTTCTCATGTTTAACTTTAACCTTTTGTAAGAACAACTACTGTTTAATAGTCAAAATCTTTGAAACAAATTTCAGCATATGATCATTTTAACCAGGGACAGCAACTATTCTGCAACTCAGCAAAAGTATAGCATTGATCTAGTCCTTACACAATATGTTAAAGTTATCGTTTTTTTAGTTTACGCACCTGTAACATCTTCCTAAACATTTTGAGCGCTCCGTGACCATCTCCTTTGTGTGTGTACCCCGCAATCAATGTAGTCCACGTCACCTCAGACTTAACCTCAATCTCCTCAAAAACAGCATGAGCGTTCTCCATACCACTACAGCACGTAGCGTACATGTCTACTAGCGCATTGTTAACATAACCACCACCAATCAGACCATGCTTAAGTACCAAACCGTGCACCAAAGTGCCACAGCTTAGAGACTTCATCCCTTTACAAGCCTTGAGCACGGTAGAGAACGTAAACTCATTCGGTCGCACGTCATCAACATCTCTCGTCATCTCACAGAACATAGCCCATGCCTGAGAGTGGAAGTTGCATGAGGTGTAGCCGCTTATCATGGCAGACCAGGCAACCACGTCTCTGTGAGGCATTTTGTCGAACAGTACACGTGCATCATTAAAACGGCCGGTTTCGAAACATGACTTGATTAGGTTAGTTTCGTGGAATAGAGTAAATTCCGTTGGGGTTGCTGGGTTGAAAATGGTCTGAGTGTATAGGGCGGCATGATGAAGAGAATGCTTGATTTGTGGAGGTATGTGGTGGCGCTGAACTAGTTTTCTAGATATCATTTCTGATACATCATGCACACATTCAGAATATTTGATAAACTTATAAGATGACTAGTATTAGTTGATAACGTGATGAATAGTTGTTTTGATCATCTTGTGTCAAATACACACTACGTGTAAATGAGCTTTAACCTGAATACCAACATGAAACCGATTTTTTTTCTTCACAAACCACTCTTAATTTCATTTTCTAATTAACATCAATTCACAAGTATAAAAATGGTTTGGGGAAAAAATGTATCAAAATTTTGAGTACATATACCGAGTCACCGGCAACTATGAGGCTACTATTAGAAAACTTAAGGGCACTCAACAACAAAAGAAATTAGACTAATCCATAAACTATTTGAATAGACAAGATTTTCCAATCTTGTCACCTATATATACACAAAAATAGGGCACACGAATTGTGTTACTGTGAGAACTCCTTATACCAAATACGGTATGCAGAACCGCCTAAACTATCATCTCTGTACAGCCAGGATGCCTTCTTCCCTATGACTTAAAAAACGTGTAGATCAGACGAGTATCTGGGACCTGGCAAGTCCGCGAGAGCATTTCTTACGGGTAGAGTTACTCAATGCGCAGACGCAGGTTTCAAGAAGCTCGTAGTCTTCCTCCCAAAATAAACGAGAAGCCCGTTCTGGGTTTTCTATCAGCAGCTTTGAGGTCAGATATCCAGCAATAGACCATGTTTGGTATAGTCGGGCCTGTTTTCCTATGAACTTCCCATTCCTTGTGTCGTAATATTCTGGCCAGCGATCAAGGTGAAGCCTTTTCTCGGCTGTAGCAATTGCCTTCTCCGCCAGATCGGTCTTTCCCATCTTCATGCACGCCAATGTGAACTGTGACATGAAGAAAAATATGAATTAACCATCAACAAAGTGAAGGGAGTGGTTGCAAGTTGCAAAAGCTTATGGGATGTATAGATTTTGTTAGGTCATTTATGTCTTCACCCCCCCCCCCTCCCTCTTTATTACCAATCTGTTCAAATCCCTCATTATATAATCAATGGAGTAGAAAACATTTCAACCCCAAAATTACCATAATCCCTGAGCATGAGGAAAGAAAATCCATTGATTTTTGAAGTTTTTTCTACCAAAGTTCACCATGTTTGGGTTAGTTAGAAAAGTTGAAACATTATGTTCTAATTCTACTCAAAATAGTTTTGAAATACAACTTTATGCACATAAGCATTCTTTACCAGACATATTTCAGCCTTTTAGGAGCTGTAAGGAAATTCAAACCTAATCGCAAAAGTAACTTCTTGTGCACTGTGATTCGCAATATTTAAAAACATTTTTGGGAATCCAAAATATTTCTAGGTCTAACGAACCAAAATTCATGTCAAACACGCAACCATAACCCAACACAAACAAGTCTAAAACAATTTCTCACCTGCCACAAAAGTGTTGGCCAAGACCCACCATTATGGTACGACCAAGGTCTGCACAAGTAACACAAGATGTTAGTGTGTAAATGTTGCAAAAATTAGAACAGAGAGCAGAGAAGTTATGATGAGTAAAGCTGAACTCAAAATTGAATTTTGTAGGTGCTTGCAGAAAAGTTAAATGAGACGTTTGCAAGAACAGGTTGTAGATGTAACAATCAGACCCAGCTCACATTACCAAAATCAGCCTCTGAAGATTATTTACAGCTATAATCAGACACCTTATTCCTTGTTTGTTTTAGAAAGCTATGCCTATAATCATTATTTTCCAAAATCAATTTCAAAGAACTTGGTCCTTCCAAACTTAAATAGCAGTTCTATATATGTATGGAATATGGATGGATATTGACACAGAGAAATGTGTTAGTATTAAGTATAGATTGTCATGAATGCGCCACAAGGAGAGGCAACTATGAGAACTTACGTATTCTTTGGATCGCTTCCAGTAATTATTCGCCACTCTTCAGCCTCCATAGCAGGGTAGCATATTTTAAGAGGCATCTCAGCAATCAGATCATCCCATTTAGCTTGAATCAGGTCTAATATAGCCTCGTTTTGTTTTGGAGTACCAAGAGACGATACAATGGACCAGAGATTTCCAAGCATGAAGAACCTGAAATCCATATTAGCTGGCTGTAGATTGCCAATAAGGTAACCACCTGTCTCGGGAATCCAATCCATTAACCATTGAGGAATTTGTTCTGGGTATATATTGAACTTGTTGGTGGCCTCAGTAGAGTATTCTTCAGTCTTATAACGGTAAATTTCATTTATCTTCTTCAGGTCAACCCAATAATACTCTCTGATGTGAAATGACAATGCACTGAGCCTATTATTGACGGCCCTCACCAAATTCTTGGAACCGTCATCCAGAGAAAGCATCTCCCGCGAGCACCGAAGTGCAGAGTAAAACAAGGACTGCAGATTTACATTTGATTCATATTTAGATGAAGTTTATAGCTAGCAGCAAACAAGTACTACAAGTAATCTAGTAACTTGCATAAACATGTAAGAAGTGACTCACTGGCTTACACAATCCAGATGATCTCGCAAAGAGTAAATTATTTATATCGAAGTAAATTGCATTTTTTTTTTTAAATCTGGGGCCAGGGAATACCAAATATCACACACAAATTTCTACTATTAAAAAAAAAAAGGGAAGCAGGATGACTCTCTTCTCTATGGTTGGAAGTTGGAACTACAGCATAGAAATGGAACAGCTAGTTAACACTGTATAGCCTATAATTCAATCTTAATCTGGTGAACTACATGTGTATATAGCCTAAATTTTATTAATCTGTTGTATTGCTAGTATAGTAATACAAGCAGCAGTGTAAACTTACTTGAATCTCCAAAGGATGACCATGAATACCCATGCGCCGATCTATCATACAGGAACCATCAGTCACAAGCAACGAAGGAAACATATCGAAACCATCAGATAAGCAAAGGTTCAAGATAAGCTTAATTCCGGTCTGAACGTCCACCCTCTCTTGTAATCCATAGTCACCAGTTATCTTCCCATAAGCTCTCAATAAGATAATCCACCAGAGACCTTCACGAAATTCAATTATCAACATCTTAAAACTACTATTCAAACCAACAAAATTTCAAGAGTGAACAATTAGACAGCTACGAGAAACATACCAGAGTCCACAGGAGCTACACGGCCAATAGCAGATTCACCAAAGTCGGGATCCAGAACTTCTTCAAATTTGTTATCATCTAGAGCCACAATTCTAACTTTGAAACTTGCTGGCATCAAACCTTGTCCAGGACTGTAACAATCCACAGTTTTCTCCCAACTCTAGATGCAAATAAATGAAAAATTATGAGTAAGCAAAATGATTGGAAACATTCATGCAATAACATGTCAACTACTATGAGAGAGCCATGTAAGCATAGACTCCGGAAGATGGACTATATGCTAAAAATGCAACACATCAGAACATTAAGATCCCTTTGTGCTACTATACAGAACAACAGAAAAGAAAAAACACTCAAGAAGACAAAGATGCATGCATCTCATGCCAGCAGGAACACAGTATCCTTGATGGTGAACGGGCAAATAGATTCGCTAACAATCAGTTTTGCATTAGCAATAGAAGATGTAAAAGAGCGAAAGATCTTGAACTCATAATGCAGAATAGCATCAGGCATAATTGAACTTTTCCGTTTCTTATAATCCATAAAATCAAACTTATAGGTATTGTTGGCTTAAAGGAAACATTATTGCACTGTGATTTTAATTTCCACAACTAAAGTAGGCTGCTAGGACGTACTTAACACTGATCTTGGACAAAAAGGCCTCATCCTACAGTCTATGACAAGCATAAGATTCGTGGAAACCTTTCTAGATATACCAAAACTGTTCACAATAGACCACTATCTAACGCCAAGAATGTTTTTAGTTAAACACAGGGCCCTTCTATTATTCCTATTTTCCAACATAACATAACCAAAACCACTACATACATTCTTTTCCACCAATAAAACCAAAGAGGAAATGCACAAATCATAAATGTAGGTGCATATAAACATGCACAGAAATCAAACCACCTGTAGCTGCAGGGTATGAAGCAAGAAGTTCCTCACAATCTCACCCTCGCCCTTGAGCAAAAACGCAAACGCCGACGGAACGAAATCCCTAATAAACACCTGATCATAATTCAATGGCAACTTATCATTAGGATCATTAGCAGCCAATGTCCCCACAGGACTCCCACAATACGTCACCACCGAGTTTCTCAGGATCCTCCAAGCCTCCTTCTCCATCTCAGACTCCTCCCTTTCCACTTTCACCCCATTGGCCTTAACCTGTTCCCCATTCCCAACTCCAACGTCCTCCACCAAAGGCTTCACATGATGAAGCCCACCCTGCACATAAATCCTCTCGAAATTCTTATCAACGCCACCACCACCTCCCTTATCCACAGAAGTAGAGTATCTATTAACATTTAAGGCCACGGAAGCAACCACAAAATTCTGTAGCCTGGTTCTGGGATGTGCACACAAGGTGTTTGAGAAAAGTCTCGACTGACCCCAACTCGCTTCCGGCGCAGAACAATGCATCTGGGGTCTGCTGAAAAGGGCTCTAGACCCCAAAACACGGGGAGCACATGAATGAAAGGCGTTAGAACTCATGTGGGGATCGGAAATTTGGTTTCTAACAGCGTGGGAGGAAGTGGGGAACCTGGGGAAGAGGGCACCGAGAGAGGAATAAGTTTTCTTGCGAGTTAACAGAGTTCTACAGCAAGATTTCATGTTCAGGAATTGGATTGAACGGAATCGAGGCTAGGATTATGAACGATTATAGAGGAGGAGACAAGTTGGTTTGTTAAAAGATGGGAGATGGTTGTGAATCAATCAATCAATCAAAACGTTGTTTACGGTATATGGTAATGGGTTAGTTAACTAAATTTGTGTATGGATGATGTGAATGAGCAGAAAATAGGGTTGGATTTAGAGGCTTTGAGGACAAGATTGTTGGGAAGGGAAAGGTCTGTTGTTGTGATGTGTGTGTGTGACCTTTCTAATGGTGAATTTTACTTGGGCGACAGGCAATTTCACGGTTGGTTTATATAGTTTACTTCATTCTTTGGGGCATGCAACTTTCAATGCATGAAATATCGTTTGGGGGAAGAAAAAGAAACAGAAAAATACAATCGTTCGCTCTTTTCCAAGTTAAAAAGACCTCTTTTTCAATACGTGCAAGATCATTCATCGGTAATAAATATGTGATGTAACAAGATAAAGTTGTGTATTGAACATTTAAACTCATACAACGAGTCCTCCAATATGGACAAGGCCAGTGAAGAAGTAAATATGTTGTACTTAGCTTCCTGATTTCCATTTTGTTTGGTTGACTTTTTTCGATTGTAAATTACTTCTATATTATATCGAATAAAACAATTATATTAAATTGGTATAAATGGTATACTTTTATATATAATTTTTTCGAATTTTGTTCAATTTGTAATTTAGTAGTAATTTTTGTCCGAAAAACAGTCAACAAAACGAATGGGAAGCATTAACCGGGACGGAGTAAGTAGTAATATACTTATCCGTCTTTTTTAAATTATTTACGTTTGATTTTGGATCATAGTTTTAAATTTTTTGAATAATGGGTGCGGTGTTTAATATAGTAGCAGAACCCACAATATGTTGTCAGATAAAAATTTGTTAAAAAAAATAAACGTAAAGAATTTAAAGAAACATACAAAAATGGAATATATAAAGAATTAAAAAAACCGGACGAGTAAATGATAAAATTTCGCACTTAACTGTCAGTTTGAACATTTAATACAGTTGGAATTCTACAGGGTAGTATTAAAACTTTGGCTCATGTGTAATCTGAGTTTAAATCTTCGTTGAAACAAACTCCACTCGTATTAAATTTCCAATTAAATGGTCTTTCCAAAAAGGTTGAAACTGATCACGAGTATGTGAGGATATTAGAAATTTAACATAAATTATTAAATCTAACATCAGTTCGTCAATCAATTCTAATATGATATCACAGCTAAGTCTACGGTGATGGAAAATCGATTCAATGATGACTACTCCAAAAAGAATGGTGTCCCCCGAAAATGAATGGTTTGAAATGAATGGCGTTCTATCATAAAAATGATTAAGATGTATAAAGCCCATAACCAACGATAGTATTATAGTTTATCATCAAAACGTGTTAGTTTCATTAATTTCACCATTATTAATATTTGTTTTAGCATAGAAAACAGTGTTAGTTTAATTAATTTAGCACCAACAACGTTAGTTTCACTAATTTCATAATGAAAAAGTATTCGTTTCAACAACAACAACAAATGATAGTTTTATTAATTTTAGCACTTGTACTACACATACACAAAACACACAAAGAAAAGAACAGCTTGCGACCATAGAGAAACATAAACTTTCCACTCTAAACTAAGAGTCAGAGTCAGAGTTGAGACGCTATACATCAACCAAGCAACACCAATTCAAAGAACATGCCAAAAGTTAGAAAATCGCTCCCGTTGGATAACAACACTACACCATTTCAACTTATGAACACGTCAGCCGTAGATGATGCGCACACCCAACAATATCACTGAAAAGTTATCAACCCAAATAACAAAATAAACTCATAATAACCAACGACACATAACTTTAAACTTTGAACTGACAACCATCATGACTTCAATTCTCAAACTCTAACCACACAACACAATAGAACAGCCCCTACACAACTAACCATCACCTACTCCTAGGTGAATAAGAAGAAGATATGTAGAGAAGAGATAAGGTTGAGGGGATAATAGGTTAAAATTAGATCGGACCAATTTGATATATTGTTAGCTAAAAAAATAAAATGGACTTAAAGTGAAAGACTATTAGTGAGATGGACTATCTATGCTATATGAATAACTTATGGGGATCATACTGCAATTATTGAAATATTACCAACGCAATCAACCGTTCTACTTCAACAGTTTTAATCAGATTCCGCGTAAATACCATCTTAACAAAGTAACAATTCCCATAAGGTGATTGATAAGCTTCAGCTGAAATTTGGAGCTCATATCTCCCGGATCGTAATCTCTTCCCGACGAAATGGATCTCAATCCAGTAAGTTTCCGTTTTCCCTTTCATCATACTCTTCAGTTCAACCCATATATGCTTGCTGTTTATTTTCAGTAATGGAAATGTGATTTTCTCCAAGTTATTCGGCATTTTCTCCTGTTCATCTATATAATTGAAGTTATTAAGTTCATTCTGCTATATTTAAGCTTAATCCGGAAGAGATCCAGCTAGTTTGACTTAGTTTGGTGAAATTAGGGTTTATGGAGTTCAGATTTTATTTGAATACCTCAAGCTATGGATCAAGTTTGTGAGATTTAGTCCTGAGCAAGTAATTTCTGTAGAAATTCGGGTTTAGTTGCAGTGACATTTTGTATTCTGATGGAAAAACCATGATAGATCATAGATATACTTGTTCAGCATTAGTTTGTGACGGTTTTGACTTGGATTATGGTAATTGAGCTGCTAATATTAGCTTATGCCATGCTCACATGATGTGACATCTTTCCTCTTAGCTTTATACGTGAAGAGACTGTAAAAATTTCACTGATAGGGCAGATTATAGGGTGGAAGTACTATGGATGTCTTATTGAACGAAGAACAATAGGAGTTGATGACTTGTGCTGATATTTGATAATGCCTCAGAAATTATAGAAGTACGAGTAAATGGGCGATTTGTAGATTGAACGTATAGTTTGCAGGAATTAACTTCACTGTTAATATTGGTCTGATGGAGTTACCACCTGCATATAGCAATTCAGTTTTTCCCAAACCACAAATTGCGCCTTAATGCTGATATGAGAATAGTCAAAGCAGAATCATGTATACTGCACATGAATAATTTAGTAGCTATATGAATGATTTGATATGCATTAAAATTAAAATCCAGTGCAACTGTCCTGTAAAACAAATTAAGTACTCAGCCCGTCCTTTCCATGTCTTTGCTGTTCATTTTATTTGGTATGGAGTTCCAACTGTCGGGGAATCATACTGATTTCACCAATATGAAGTCCGAAATTTGCAAGTATATAGAACCCTATATATATATTTTTTTTATTTAAGTTAATTAGGACATATTGATGTTTTGGTTTTGCACAAAACTTTGGTTTATTTTGAGCTAACATTTCTGTAACACAAAATTGTAAAGGATGATGGTGGATAAGTTAGTTAGCTTTTGGTTTGATCACACAAGGATGCCAACATCAGTCTGACACCTCTATATTACAAAAGAGAAGTTTTTATCTATCTAAAACCTAATTTGCATGCGGTTTGATGTAGGCATTACCTGTTCTGTAAAATTTCTCCTTAGCACATGATCTGTACCACTTATTGCCTTATTGGCCTACAGTCCAGCAAATTATTTGCACACATGTTCTTGACATTGGAATCTCTCCTCTACTTATTATCAATCCAATACTTTCTCGCACGATCCAAAGTTCTGACACCTTTAATTTTTATCTTTTTAACTTCACGTTTCACTCATATTGCGTGACACTAAAACAATGCCAGTACATAAATGTTCTCTTGATACGACCAGCCTCTTGAATGTATGTTTTTAATCTTAAATCTTGTCAATTCTTCACCAGTGTAGTTATGAATTCAATACACATATCTGTTAGCGGCCGATTAAAGTGTAATGGACATCTATACTCAACTGGTATTTTGTTTACCTGAAAGGCTGAAACATCTCTTTCTTGGAGATTCTTCCATGGTATGTAGTTTAACATGTTCTAATGCTGCATTGATATTGCTCAAAGCATCCTTGTTATCCGGCTATTTTGTCTCCATCAATTTGGCCGATAAGAAGTGTGAAGGATCATGCCACTGTGTTTCTGGATTTAGGTGTAGCATAATATTCATTTATACACCTTTTTTGGTAAAGAAATGCCAAAGTTAGCATGTCCGCCAATGGTCAACCAAACGTGAGACTTATATTTGTTTGTAATTACATCATTATATGTTCGTTAATTTTGACAAGTAAAGTCATAGTCTATTGAAGGCATAACTATACATGACCTTAATTCTCTAACCTTATGGTGGTTCTATGCCCTTGATCAGAGGAAAATACTTGGGAATTTTTTTAACGCACTAAATTTTCTTCCTGTGCAGCCTCCAGGGGAGAATTATGCTCATCCCAATATATGTTTCTTTCACGTTCTTTTTAAGGTTAAGTTTACTCCACATTCATGTACAGTGGTTATCTTATTTTCTTGTTTCTTTGAGTTTGTGAATTTCTGACAGTACATATTGATTTCTTTTGACAGGCAGCTGCCTTGGCGTTTTATATCCTTTCGGCTCTTTTCGTCGATAGTTTTGTCATCATTTTTGTGGTGACTGTACTGTTAGCAGCTCTGGACTTTTGGGTGGTCAAGAATGTAAGTGGTCGGATCCTGGTGGGTCTTAGGTGGTGGAATGAGATAAACGATGATGGTGAAAGTGTATGGAAATTTGAATGCCTTGACCAAGAGGTGAGAATGTCCACTGCCCTGTGTGCATCCTCGTGTTTTGTCCTCCGTTCACAAGCTTAACTATTCAGTATTTCAGCAGTTAACAACCCTCTCTTACTTGATTTGTTCTGTGTTTCCCAGTCAATGGCTAGGATGAACAAGAAGGACTCATGGCTGTTCTGGTGGACCTTATACCTTACTGTAAGTGGACTATTTTGAATTGAACTATCATAACTCATAAGCAGTACACATGTGAACAGTATATTGAAAAGGAATTTAGCATATAATTGAATTATATCTGTACTTGATGAGCGAGAAAGGCAACTGCTAATCGATGTCATGATGAGCTATCTTTAATTTCATGTGCATATATAGAAGGTGAACCACAATTAAGGTATTCGTGGCAATTACATGTGTAATATTTTCCATTAGATAATGAAAATAACCAGCCTTTTCTATTTAATTTTTGTAGGCGGTTGCGTGGATTGTCTTTGCTATATTCTCCCTCATTAGGTTTCAAGCCGATTATCTTCTTGTTGTTGGCGTATGTTTGACCCTCAGCATTGCCAATATCATTGGCTTTACTAGATGCCGCAAAGGTACTTCAACTCTCTTGTATCTGTATGAAGTGTGAAATTGCTGCCAAGTATTGTGTACAAATATGTTATAGTAAGCCTTACCGGTACTGCAAATGACTGAGTGGCCTGACCTGAATTCTAATAGTATTGTTCAAAACATATATCTGATCCAATTATATTTTGAAGCTCACTGCATCTTTCACAGATCACGACAATTTCCTTGAATTTGAATATAGCGTCAAATGGATTCCTCTAAAAATGAGTGTTCAGTTCATTTTTGTACAATATCTTAAAACTACCATTCTTTATTAAGGACTTTCCCAAGTGATTTGGAATTGACAACTTGGTTGCAGACTTGCAGTTAATGTTCTGCCTCGAAAACAATATCAAGTAATATGGTTAAAAGAGGTTTAGTTTCTAATTTTTCACTTTGACACTTGTTTATTGACAACCTGATTCATGGGATGTCAGCCTGAAAAGTTTACTCAAATTCAAGTATTTATTCAGTTTTTGAGTTAATCACTGTTTATTTCAAGACTTATTCACAATATTCACCGCACTCTGTTTGTAAACATGATCCAACACCTACATACCCATTGTTTTTTATTCTTGCACACATCAAAGAAATGATTTGGTATGCATCTATACTTTCCCCCACTCCGAGACAACATTCGACATTTTAATGTTATATAACCACAACTTCTGACCGAATGACTTGTCATCTCAGTCATTTTGTGCTGTGCTTTCCATTTTGCGAAGTATGAATGATGTATCTGTGAGTAAATGAGGATTCAGTAATGTCTGCATGATGTCCCTTAGAATGATCATCATAAGTCATATATATACATATTGGCACTATACCTTGCTGCAACTTGGATTCTTAAATCGACTTAAATTATGCTACATTGGCGGTATGCTTGATGCTTTGAGTTGTGTGTACCTTATCTTTATGTGTGTTTATTCCAGATGCGAAGAAGCAGCTTCAAGCATTCGCTACTCAGACCATTGCTTCACGGTTCTCTTCGACTATTCAATCAGCGTTCACTGTTGTTTGAATGATTTATACAAATGGCAAAGCGGTGAGAACAGTATGAGTACCTGATGATATACTGGAGTTAATTTTGTATTCCGAGTACCTGATGATATACTGGAGTTGATCTTGTATTCCCTAGGGCCTGGGGGGATATAGCTGCAGAGATGCCAAGAGTTGATGTACTGTTTTGATTTCTATGATGCATGTAATACATCACAACTTTATACCAACTGGATAACCTTGATTGGAGATCTATTGTTTTGGTTTATTCAATGCTTTTACATGAGATCTTGATGCGATATGATTAGAAGTCGAAGCAATAACATTCAAGACGGACGAGTTTAAATATTTTGGGTCTTTAGTTTTGCAATTTTAATTATTTGTTAGAATTCCTTTTTAATTAGGTTTCTTTTTATTTTCCACCAAGTTAGGTTCCAGTATTTAAATACAATGTCCAACGTTATTTTCATGTAGTTATGTTTGATTGATTAATAAAAAAATTGAATTTTTCTCACAAATCTGTCAATTTTCGGTATTTTTAGGTAGAATTAACGAACTTTGATAAAATTCGTCAATTCTTTAGTATTCTGGGGAATCAATGAAGTTTTAATTATCGTTCTTGCTTGTCCACGCACGAATCAGCTGCCTTGAATTGAATTAAGGAAGTCACTTCCTACAGTCATCTTTGTAGAATCACAAAGAGAATTAACAAAAAATAGATATCCATACAGTAATTACTGTAATATATTATATTTATAAAACATTGGTACAATCATAATGAGGAGAACAACATGAACTCGATCTCCCCTACAATATCGCAAATTATAATGTCCTGAAATGTTTTACTGACCCAAACTTGTTAATAACTTATAAAGCATAATAAACTTATACACACCAAAATAATATAACGCCTTCCAAACTAAGTTTCTACTATAATATTTGCTGCGAAAATGCAGCTAAGCGGCTGTACGAGTTGCAACCAGAATACCAGCTTTTGTCGACATGTCCTTCAATTGAGAATTCGCCATGGATGAAGCCGTTGCAACGTTAAAGTTGCAGTCCAGAGTTGGATCTTCATAAATTTCCCACCACCTCTTCACCAGGACTTGAATATCTTCCCTGTCCATATTTGCTTCTTCACCCGTGTACCTCCAAGGCTTGGACCCTGCTGCACAGTAGTGCACCACCTTAACCTCTTCCAGCTTAACATTTTCAGGATGGCGCCAGAGCATAGCTAGTACCAAGTTGTACGCATTCGGAATGGGCTTGTAGATGTCCTTAAAGAACATGTTCAAGAAATCCTGCAGAGGAACAGAACACTCTTAATGACATCTTATGTTTAACTCGTGTACTGGTATGCACATGAAACTATATTTGAACACATGTATGGTGATCAGACATCAGTATACCTGCTCAGCGAAAGGGGTAGGAGGGGTGACCACGAGGGTGCTCAAAAGGTCACTGTAAGTGACAAGGCTGGGCTCAGTCACGAACATGCCAGCGTTGAAGTAAAGGGCAGGCTTTGAGCCTGACTCTTGAGGCCACTGAACTTTTTCAGGGCACTGTTGACAGTAGCCAATTTTATACTGGGGTGTGTGACCCCATGTCTTTTCACAGAAGCAGTCCATCACAGCATAGAAGTGACCATCTGGCATGTCAAATAAGTGATCTATGTTTTCATAAACCTGGATATCTCCATCCAAGTATATGATCTTTTCATACTCCACAAACTGCATATATAACATCATTGAAAAGGTCAAATAGAAAAATTCAGTTGCAATAACTGTTTTTGCCTGTTTACACGTAAAGTATGGGGAGGAAAGGGAAACAAATGAGATAAAATTATATTTGCGCTACACTATGAGTAATTGTTTTTCGCAATGTTTATTTTTTAATTATAATTGCTTTCGCAATATAATGCTTGCGTGGTTAAAAGAATGCGCTACACTATTGGACTGATTGTTTTCGCAATAAAATGCTCGCATGGTTGAATTATAAATAAATAAATATTAATTTAGTGGTAAATCTTAGTGATGCCAACAAGATAAAAAAGGGAAATTGATTGATTTTCCTAAACGTTTTTACGAACACAAAAGATAAAAATACACCGATAAACATAAAAACATCATAAGATAAAAACATGTGTTTTCCTATAAACAAAGTGTACTTTATTAATTACATTGACGTTTTAATTACATCTATATTTTTCATAAAACATAACACAGTTTATTTTAAAGTTATAGACGGTCTCTATCAATACTGTATTTTCAAAAAAAAAAGTGTTTACTCGTTATAGCATGCCACGTACCATATATATTAATTTTCATATTAGAAATTGATATTTTCTTAATGATAATGAGATAACATTTACCTCCCAAATCCTCAACTTGGAGTAATTGATGACATAGTAAGCCATGGCAAACTGAGTTTGGTTCTCCGGCGGATAAACCGGTTCAATCTCCTTCAACACACAGCCTTGATCCACCAGCATGCGGCGATGCTCCGCTGGAACATCAGGCAACATCGCCACCACGAGCGGGTAAACACTCTGGACCTTCCGCAGACCTTTCGCCAAACCAATGACACCTTTCACATAGTCTCCAGTTCCTGCCAAGAACGTGACGAAAGCACCCTTACACTGGCTCACACCACTGGCTGAACAGGGGGCAGACCAGTTAAGTGGGGCGTTAACATTTTCAGCATCCATTCTATCCTGATTTTTTGTGACTGTTTTTGGCTTAATAGAAGAGTGGGTTGGAAAGTTGAAGAAGTTTTTGGTTTTTTGGATGGAAGAAAATGAGAAATGTTTGCTCTGTTTACTCTGTTCTTGTGGTTTGAGAATAAGCAGAGGCTGCCCTGTATATATAGAAGGTGGTGGCTAGTTAGAAGCTAGTGTATGTTGCATGGAAATAGGACCCTAGGGTTCTTTGACTTTATCGAATTATAGTGATACGATGGCGTGCACGCGACAAATTCAATTTTTATTTTATGATTCGATTTTAAAGGTATTTCTTTTCAGTAATATTATTGTAACATAAATAAGGGAACGGGCTAAATTATTTCACTATGGTGATTTACAGTGTGGATTTTTACGTGTTATGAACAAAGTTATTTTAGTATTGTTCGAATATGCATTTACAGTGTGAATTTTTACGTTATGAACAAAGTTATTTTAGTATTATTCGAATATGCATGATGTTTTTAACATTCGACTTTAATACGAATTTAAAGAAAGTATCTAATGTTTCAATAATCATGGATTTTACATATTGCGTGCGCGAGATTGTCGGGAAAATAATATTTTTTTAAAGGATTTTGTACAACATTTTATAATATTTCATGAATATAGAACAAAAACATTGTAAAATTGAAAATTTTCCAAAGTTTTTGAAAAGTGTAAGTGATATGTTCGAACATCGAAGGTTGGCTAAATTTGAAATCAATCGCGTTAGCATGGATTGTGGAGAGAGGGTTAGAGAGATGCGTACCTAGGTCATAAATATATTTCTTTCGGAGAAGAAACTTGCAATAATGTTTTGAAGGGAGAGCAAAAGTATTAAAGCCACCATCTGAAAGGACAGATTGAAAAAAAGGAGTGTGGTGGGGGCACTTGCCCCTACTAGCTTCTGGTGGTGCGTTCTTATGTCAATGCTTATATGTTGGCTATATCTTACGCTTATACAGTCAACATGATAAAATGATTCGTAGCTAATAAGTTCGTCCTTAACTAGTTAGTTAAATAATAAGTAATTTTCTTTTTTAACCTTAAGGTAGTGTGATAGTTGACTAAGATATCTAATCCAATGGATATAAACATTCAATTTGGCCCTATAAGAATGGTAGGTTAGGAGTTGCTCCTCAAACCCAAGATGAGTTTAAGCAATTTGGACAAAGTTAAACTAGGCGAGATTGACGTCTTATTTTTGTTAACTTAGTCTGAATAGGCCTCAGTCATTCGCATAAGAATTGATTGGTGCTTTCATTCAAAATCTGAGCGCAATCATCAACGCAAATATGAAAAACCAGGTACAAACGTTCTTCTACAGTTCTACATTTTCGCATGTATTATATTCTTGACAATGCGTGTTGATATATATTCTTGATAAGGTACAGACATTTTTCTACACATTCCAATATGTGTTATATTCTTAACATATATTCTTGACGAGGTACACACATTTTTCTTCGCTTTCGAATATGTGTTATATAGAGTATATTCTTGGGTCCAAAAGGATATACTACAAGGACTATCATAATAAAAAAGAATCCTAGATACTCATAAGAACTATGTTCTTGGCTATACTCATCTTTTATATATTTGAGCATATTAATATAAAGTTTTGTGAGAGACCATCTATACTTGATTTAAAAATATATTGTAATATGTTCTTATGAAAATACAAATGTTATTAAGTAAAAATGTTTATATTATTAATAAAATATACTTCACTTTTTATTTATAAAAGCACTTACGGTCTTAATTATACCATATATTCTAGTTAATAATCTTATCACTGTAAATTTATTTTATCTTTTGTGTAAACGTACCGTGTTTGAAATGTGTTACTCATTATTTAAAAATATAGTGTTTTCACAAAGGTTTATAGGGTTATATATTTTGATGCAAATTTTCCTTTAGCATGCCCCAAAAATAAATACAATTATCATCATGGTTACTAATGGAATTAGTGTAATTTCGACATTTCAACCGCAACCGACCAAATCTATTCAAAGTGAGCCCCGCATGTGTCTATAATATATATCCAAAAGTTATGGTATTGTTGCCAAAAGTCCAACCATAATCTTCAACACCATTGATTTGATGGACTCAATTGTAACATGAATATGCGAACAATTAATCTAAGTTAGGACGAAAGTAGCTAGAAATATGTTTCCATTTTCTAGAGTGCAAACAAGATGTGATTGATACTCATGTGATTCATCAATGGTGATAAATGAGGCATTAAGGATAGGGTTCTGCAAGAAGTTGTATAATATGTATGTCAATTTAACTTGGTTTATGGTGCAGAAAGACTCAAAACAGACTTTACCAGATAAAAGTTGAAATTGATTAATGCGACTTGGTTTTTAAGTTGTGAATTCGTACCTACATTAAACCATTGCTCGATTGTTATCCTCCGGGATAGTTGGTACTTGACACTTATGGTGTACTATGATTCGAGCATGCCTAGTTATGCTCGTTTGCTCTACATTTTTTATCAATAATTTTTGTTTTCCATTACAAAACACAATGTCTTGTTAAATTTGGTCATTTTGGATTCGGCATTTGTGAGGAACCCCGAACCCACCTGCTTTCCAAGTCCTCACGGTGTTATCCAATGATATAAAAACGCATGCCAGGTTAGTCAATTGAGTTTTTCTAAATGGCAATATCGCGCAAAACAGAACCATGTGAGAACCCTTTTTAATTTTGTTTGCGTGTCACCAGTTTAAAATGAGTCGTCCCCTGTGAGAGTATTAGAAGGAGAATTCCTGGAGGCCCATATGTATTTTCCGTGTGCAATATGGTACGGGTGTGATTGATGCAATTAAATCTCTGTCGGAGAAGATAGGTTATAAGTAGTAATTTAGTCCAGGCATGGACTATTAACATCAATCAATCAGATCAGTTTCATAATCTCATGGATTATAATGCATAACTACTCCATCATGATATTTATGGCGTAATCTGTTCTCTATGAGAATCGTGGCACAAATTCAGTTATGAAACCGGACACCTGGTACTCTAGCAATTAATAAAAATATTTTTTAAGAGTTGGTTAAATCGGTTACACGAGGTTTGACGGTTTATGCAGTTTGGCACACGAATGGACGGTTTGAAAAGTGCAAACGGCCTTAAGTTTCTTCCCTTTTTGAGGATAAAAAAAAAAATCTAACATTTCGTCACAAATAGCTTACGAAAAATGGATGTTACGTTACAGTTAGTCGGTAGTTGAATATATAATATCCAGATATAGTTTAAGGATAAGGTGCTGGGTAAATTAATACTGCTAAGGATAATGTCGGTAATTAATATCATACGACCGACTGTTGCACTTAATCTTTCCCTAATTGGCTAATCGACTTTGAATGAAAATTCTGCTAAGTGTTAGTTACTGTCAAGGCCTCCTCCTCAACTATCACCAACCAACACTAACCTGGCCCACTTAAATTTCATACAATTTCATACGACCCCTTAATTCATGCAAACTCTAGATCTTTAGGATCCCTTTTGGTAGATCCAGGGGGTTTGTGCAATTAATTTTTAATAAAGGTTCCAATAAAATGGAAAAAGATAGAGATAGTTGCCACACCAACACACCAAGATGGATACTTATTTATATTTCTTTCTTCATTTAAACTAAGGAGACATGAGGTTATTTGACACCAGTGTGATAACTAAACGGACTTTGATGCTGAATCAATAAGATACAATAAGAAAGAAAGATAAGAGTAGTTGACATATCATGTTGGTTGGGTAGGACTGGGGTTGGCAGAGTTCAACCATGTCCCGGTGAGAAGCTCACATCCTAAGAGTAGGCTAGCCGATTGTAGACCGAAGTAAATAGGCAAGCCTAGTTCAAGTGAGTGAGTTTTAGTATCAATTGGAGCTTGTTGAATAGCTAGGTTTTCTCGGTTCGGCCTATATAGAACTCACCATCTAGTTGTTGAAGTTAGTGGACACCTTTCTTTCCACAATATTCGGATGGCTAAAACTGCCTCTGATTAAAGAGTTGGACCACGTCTAATGTCTTGGTTGGTTGGAACTGAGAGATCGACTTTAACTTCCACGCGGCAGTTGGTCCAGTGAAAGGGAGCTGAGATGGTGAAGGAGAGGTGCAGGGTTCAATCTCCATCGGGGGAGACGTAAGACGGTTTAGGCGTGGAGATATAATGTGGTATAGGAGTTTGTATAAAAGTGTTGTAGGGGTAGTTGTAATATTTGACGTTAAAAGAGAAGGGAAAAAAAGGGAAGGGAGTTATGAATAAGACGAGAAGACTGGTAATCGGAGGTTAGCCTTCAATAATCTCCTTCGAGATGGTAATCTAGACTTGGACCTAGGTTGTTAATGCAGTTGGCCCTAATCCAACCAGACTTATACAACTGGCCTTACAAACTGGGGGGGTTCTTGTGCAATTTACACCCTCTCAACATCACACCATATTACCATAATAACACGAGGTAACAATGTTAGCAAGGAGCCTCTAATACATGTTAGGTGTTTGATGAGTTCATGTGACTATGTTAGTAAACGTAAAAATGAAAATTACTAAGTTGATGCAGATGTTAAATTAATTCACCGAATTAATTTTAGTTAGTTGTAATTTAATCTTGGACCTCTAGCTTTTCTAAGTGTACAAAACTAGGTGCATAATATGGCCACTGCCAACTGCTGCTTACTTCACCAGTTCACCTTGCACGATCTACTTGTCATACACTGATTGAAGCCCCATGATTTATTCACAAAGTTAAGATAAGTTTAATTATAAAGACGGATAAATTAGCAATTAAATATCTTTAGTTTTCAAACTTTGCAACTTCAATTAAAAAACTGATTATATTATGAAATGCCATGAAGTGAACATTTGTAGTACAATTTTACTACTAATTATTAAATCTAATTAATGTAGAAGTAATTTGCGGTGAAAATCAACCTCGAAAATTGGTCAAAAGTGGACATTTGTTCAGAAATAGAGGAGGTTCATTCCGCTAAATTCCCTATTCTGCAGTGCAGAGTTCATGTCCCAGGCCCAGTTTTGGCCTAACAGCCTCACTCACAAATGCCATCTACACTAAGATACAACAGTACTGTAGTAGTGTAGTTCCAAATTCCAATAGATCACAATCATCTCAGGGCTGCCGGCTGTGCACCGAATAAACCTGATAGTTTCAGTGATAAAATGAATGTTGAAAGCAACTCAGGAGCCCAGGACTATACATCCAGAGAAAGAGTTAATCTCGGAAGAATAGTTTCGGTTTAATAATCGAATGAAATTCACAATTTGTGCATCTAGAACTTGTGGTGCATATATACTATAATAATCAGTTACATAGAACTGACAACACAATAACATGCACTTTCCAGCAACTAAAACCCACACATACTCAAATTTAAGTCTTCAAGCAATTGGCAGCTAACAGCTACCGCTCCTTTCTATTAGCGTCCTCCTTGCTTAGTCTGTCTTGCACGAAAGAGCATCCAAGATAACACATCAATGCCAAACATTAAGTTCAATAAGAGCCTCAGTGATCATGAAACTTCCATTGTTACTGTTCTGCAAAAATATTTGTGATTAAACTCTGTTAAGCTACTGTACATCCTAAAGTTCTAAATTCAAAACAAACAATCATGATTGAACAGCACAAACTGTTGTGTCAGTGATCGCATGAGACTTTTACCTATTAATGCAAACAAACTTTATTGAGGACAAGGGGGGGGGGATCTTACTAACAACAATAACAAGGGGGAGATTCTACAAAAATTCAAATACATAAAAGAGTGTGCAAACACAAGTTACATAATGGACTGCGAAAACATAAGAAGCCAAGAAAAATTATCCTCCACCAGAAAACATTAGAGGAAAAAAGAATAATCCTAGTGTTAAACTACCCTGTCGTAATAAAAAGCCACTCATTTCTCCCGTTACAGAAGTCACCAGAACATTTTTAATATACTCTGTCAATAAGCATACACAAGTGACCTTCACTTTCAGATAGTGTTAATGCCTGATTCACATTTCCTATCCGTTCAAGATAGCTTCTCTACTATGTAATGGATATATTACATAGTAAAGGACTCATTTCAGTGTTCAGCATACATTCAGGCACCAAATGAAGCGGGAAATCAGCTAAAGAGCTCCTAAAGAACATATCAAATAAAAACTTGCATGAAAACACATACTTCAAAATATTTTCCTTCTCCATAATGTGTCAATTACTAATATATTGAAAGAAACTGTACGGTCCAGGTAAAGTTTCAGGAGTCAAATTCTTCAAGAAATAAAAACGATAATTATTGACAGAATAGGCCATCCTTTCACACCGGTTTAAGAAGAAAAGGCCATCCTTTTTTCTTTTTCCTTTTTTTCCCCCATATATAGAGATGGTAAAATAGTAATTAATTTATACCTATTGTACCTTACCGGTGTATTAACAAATGACCTACATCCATAATCCATTCATATGATGGCTACGATTTTATATACAAATAACCTAATGTTAAATTCATTACAATAACACCTGATGGTAGAAAAAACCCTACTTAAAAGTTTGAAATACAACTGTTGAACCTCATCCCTTAACACTTGAATGCAATTTTAACAACAGATAACAGCAACCAGTCATGTCTCATGTCCATTCAAAACATATGCCATGTTCAATCAAGTTGGAGATTATTATCTTTCTGAACAAACAAGTTATAGTCATCGTCCGTCCATAAGCAAGTGTCCAATGCGTAATTGGAAATATCTACCATGTTCAATCAATACAAGTGCAGTAGAATATGCAGATCAGAAGTCTATATGTCGAACATTGTCCAAGACAGAGTGAAAGAAAAAACATTTCAAAATAAGATTAAAGATCCATACTATACAAATGACATGAACCTACTTCTGGTATGGAGCAGATCATCTTCCCAACAAGGCAACCCGGTCCTTTTGTACCGCTTGCGCCAAATTTATGTCAAACAGCTCGCACCGGATGGGCATCTCCATTTCATAGAAGGGGTTTTTAAGGACATAGTCTGTGTACAATTCATATATATGCTTCAAAAGACTCTCCATGTGTGATGTTCCCGGCTCACAGACCACAAAGAATTTCGTACCTTAAAGATCAAAATTTAAAAAGAAAAAATCAGTCTTATGTGTTATGATCCTAAAGCACAAAATAAGGAATTTTGTAAAGTTTGTTCAAGTGGATGCCTAAGCACTAAGGTCCAACTCCATCTGAATAATTCTTTTTACAAGTCAAGACCCAGGTGCCCACCTTTCTAGTACTTCAGGCCTACTTGGGCAATGTCCTCCCAAGGTACAATGCACAATCACTAACTAGTTTTTGGAAGCAAAGAAAACCAGTTATTTGGAACCTTTCAAGTGTTATAACTCTCTCGATGCTATAAGTGTGTGCAAAAAAGCAAATCTCTATGCTATGTAGAATGAATAAACAAATGGGAAAATTGGATGAATCTACACTAAAATCATCTCAATAAGTGGAATTAATTAAATAAATAAACCCATAACACACTAAACCAGTAGAAAAAAAAAGTAATGATTGGAAGAATAAGAGAAGAGTCAAACCAGTGAGAGACTGAAAGCAGTGAAGATCGAAATTATCAGCCTGAAGAAGCTCGATCCCGGAACAGCCAGAAACAGGAGAAAGCTGCTGAGAAATGGCGTGCATAGAGTGCCACAGACTCGCTAATCTCAAACTATCGTTCGTATCCATTCTTCCAGCAGATCCATAATCCTGATTTTCATAAAAAACATGATTTAATTTTAATTTTCATTTCGTCGTACTGTAGATCGTTGACGAACGAGAATGAATTAAGCTAACCTAACGTACCTTGTAGAAAATGAGGCCACCGGATTTGTTGATGATGTAGAGACTGTATATCGCCGCCATTGATGGATTTATGAGTTGGTCGGATCTGAGGTTTTAGTTGTAGAAGATGAAGAAGATTGCTGAAAAGTGCCAGATGTGAAGAAAATCTCAACCAAAGGGGACGAATTAGTATCGGTGCGGTCGTGGTAGTGCGTGAGTCGCGAACTGAGAAGACTTAAAGTCCAGCTCCAAGTCACTTTCAGCCGGTGGGCTAAGGAAATTTCATCTCACTCGTTTTGACGAATTGAGCTGTATTGTGCTTATACTGGAAAGTCTGCTTTGGGCCTTCGAGAGTAAAAATAATTTGTGACAAGCTTTTGAGTTTTGAATTCGGCTAAAGTACAACATTTGCCAAAGTTGTAGGAGTAGTCCGACAATTAGGCACCCATACCAATTACCATACACAACATTCAACCCTATTATATCCTTGTTGCCATTTCTATCTGGGTATTTCATCCAAAATTCCTTTATTATATGATCTTTTCGGCGAAGGAACTAATGAATCGTAGCTCTTAAAAACCAGTATAGCTGACAGGATTGCCCAAATGTGATGCGCCTAGATTTTAGGCTCAATCGTTCGAATGAAAGATTTGACAGTGACAAGAACTGCCATCTTCCTTGTTTGCCTCTAGATGACGTGTTGAGTTGAGTCAAGCTCAACCGCAATCTTAAGTCAAGCTCATGATCCACACATTGGCATCAGAGCCAAGTTGTGAAGATCCCTATCAAACCCATATGTCCGCAAGCAACAGGTGCGACAGAGAGAGCTGCTGGATATGGTGGTGATGAGTCCTAGAGTTGCCGAACTCATGAAGACGGAGTGAAATGAGTCTTTCTGGTGGATATCGACGGACTAGTGCAGGTCGATGGTGTTCATGTACGTGGAGGACCAAACTTCAATTATTTTAACAATAGCAAATGAAAATTTTTTAAAAAGAAAAAGAAAAATGTGTATGTTTGTTGTTGAAGAAAATAAATGTGCAGAAAGGAAAAAAGTAAGACCCTTGTTGAGAAATAGACGTGGAAGAAGTTAGCAAACTAGTGTTGAAAACAATAGCCACGCCTCCTCCAACGCCAATGGCGGTACCAAACCAAACCCAACTCCATTTCCATTTACTACAAAGCACCCTCAACAGCACCACCACTATCCAATCCATCCATCAAAATTAAATTCATCAAGCAACAATGGCAATCGAAGATGTACAACCGACACTTGAGATCAAGAATCTCAAATTCACCTACCCTGGAATCGACGGCCACCCTCCTCCTGGCTCCGCCCCTCTCATTCAAGATTTCAACCTCTCCCTCTATCCCGGCCACCGCTGCCTTCTCGTCGGCTCAAATGGCGCTGGTTAGTTTTCTTTCTTACTTACTAAAATTCTGGTAAAAATAAAAATTTCTTCTTTTTTTGGGATTAACTAATTGTGTGGGATGGATTTTCAGGGAAAACTACAATCTTGAAAATTATTGGAGGGAAGCATATGGTGGACCCAGATATGGTTAGGGTGCTGGGTAGATCGGCCTTTCATGATACTGCTTTGATTGCCTCTGGTGATCTTTCTTATCTTGGTGGCGAGGTTTGTGGAATTTGATGACCTTCTTTTTAGTTTCTCTGATCAAAATGCATTCTTATATTTCATTTGATCTTGCTGTGTAAATTGTAAAATTCATACATAATTACTGGAATGTGTTTCTGTTTGTGTATTGCTATCAGTAATTCATGTATGATTCATTATTCATGTGAATGTGTATGTGTATGTATGATTTGTCGAAATTTGGGATTAGATAAGTGAGCCTCGAGCTAAGCTATGTCCTTGAGATTTTCGTAGATGCGTCTCCCTTCGTCTCCCTTGGATCAACGTATATCATTTCTTTAAGATCTGTTATCCAAGTATTTTATTGTAAAATGTGGAGGGAATCATATCATAGCTGAAAAGATTCATTAGTATTATACTAGTATGTGTTATCATACTTCATTTCTGCATTCTTAAAATACATTGAAGGATGGATCAATCAAGTATGAGACATTGTGGTGGATTTCCTATTTCTTTTAAAAATTTCATATAAGTTCCTTTCTAAGAATTTCATATCTATGTACCTGTATTTTGCAAATTCGTAACTACTGCTCAAATTTTGTTCAGCAAATTTCTAACGTGTCAACCTTGTTGTTGTTTAGTGGAGAAGAGAAGTTGCTTTTGCTGGTTTTGAGATCCCAATTCAGATGGACATTTCTGCTCAGAAAATGATATTCGGGGTAGCAGGTGTTGATCCACAAAGACGAGATGAACTCATTAAGGTAGGAACACCAAATACTTACCAACTTTATTTGATACAGTTATGAATAGTTTGTTCACAAACATGCATCTTGTTATTGTGTATTTGATATGTTGAACAGATTATAGTATGTTAATATTTGACAAATTAGAAGATTTGGATTTTGTGTGAAACATGATTTAAAGTTCGTGGGTGCATCATAAGTTTAGAAAATTTGAACCTCGTCAGTAAATTAGTGTGATCTGTTCTTTTAGGTTTTGGATGTTAACCTATCATGGAGATTGCATAAAGTATCTGATGGTCAAAGAAGAAGAGTTCAAATATGTATGGGTCTTCTAAAGCCATTCAAGGTATGGTAGTTTTCATACAAGATCAGTTTGTCCAATAAGGTTCTTTTACTTGCACAATGGTATTTACTTAGCATGTTATTTAGGTACTCCTGCTGGATGAGATCACGGTTGACTTGGATGTACTTGCTAGAGCAGACCTTCTGAGGTTTCTAAAGAAGGAATGTGAAGAACGAGGTTGCACAATTATTTATGCAACACATATCTTCGATGGTCTCGAAGATTGGCCATCTCATATAGTAAGTAGGATTTTGGTACTTCCGTTTCTGTGTGGATTCAATAATGTTTGTCATCGTAATGGTTTTTAAACTTTCACAGGCTTATGTGTCTCAAGGGAAGTTGCAGTTTGCACTGCCAATGACCAAAATAAAGGAGAATAACAATTTGTCACTGATGGTTAGTACTTCGACCATAAAACTCAACTCCATATGAAGCAATTAAATTTGATATGTTTTTAGCTCATACTTCGGCATGACTATTTTCTTCGGCACACTAGGTTTTGGTTCAATCTTATATTCTCAGTTGGCCACCTTAAAACTAAGTTATTTGTCTTCTCTAGCTATGCGTCTGTGCTTCTGCTAGTTGAGTTTCTTCATTCTTGTATGATCCTCTATTTACTTGCATATTACAGATAGACCCATTGAAGCCTGGTCATTTTTTATCCACATGCCTAATGTTTGTAAATGTTACGTATGCCCCTCGAAATACTGAATCTAGGGGATTGATCTAATTTCTGATACGCTGAAGGATATTAGTTGTCAGCTTTGATGCTATTTGTAAATCTCCTTTCTATTCATGATCTGTCATCTCTGTTGGTGTTAAGAACACAATTAACTACCCCATGTTAGGCTATATAACTCCTACACGATGCAGCTTTTGTTTCTGTAGCCTTAAACAGACAGTATCTTTCTATTCAAAAGGATAAGTATTGGTATTGCATTTTGCAGAGAACCGTGGAGAGTTGGCTGAGGAAAGAGAGAGATGAGGAGCGGAAAAGGAGGAAAGAGAGAAAAGCAAAAGGACTACCCGAGTTTGAGAAACCAGTGGAGGGCAGTCGTGTGGTAGGGGATCCAGCTGATGTTGCTCTCCGTGTACTGAATAATGGTTGGGCTGCTGGGAGACTGAATTCAACTATTGCTGGTGAAGAGAACTTCACGTTGAGCTCTAACAGAGTGCTCAGATAGAGCTGTGCTATAAGCCATACTTTCACTGTGTATCATGATCGGGGCTAAATGTCCATGGTCGTATATGTTATGATACATCGCCTTGTATTCTTTCTATTTGTTTACATGGTATGTAATTTTCATTCCTTTCTCATTGGAAACAAGCTGAAAGAATGGCTTGCATTCCTTTGATGAAACATAGTATAGTGTATTTAGGTAGTTGTGGGAAGAAGTGTTCTCTTCCCTGAAAAATGTGATTGAAGCTTATTGTTCATTGCTTAAACAGTGTTATTCTCTTCGTCTAGAGAAATATACCTGCTCTCTTTTTTGGATATCTTATAAAACTATACTCAGTTTTTGGTGTTTCCTCATCTACTTTTTGTACACTTTCTTTATCCCCATTCCATTTATTATTACATTTTCGTATGTTAATGGTAAAGTTGTCTGGGACCGAGGGAGTACATTTTTCGTTCAATCTATGCTCTCTTGAATGCTGAAAACAAATACTTCTACAAAAAGTTCTCTGCTCTTCACTGATGTATTTTTCATGTCTACAAGTCTGTTTAAAGTATTATCTTAAACATAAACAAGGATTATTCGAATGTACAGGCTCTTTTTATTTAATCATTGTGATGATGGATTATTTAAGTTTGATTGTAACATACACTGCAACATGTAGTGTGGGTGCGTTAGAATATCAAACCGAGCTATCTTACTCGAGTTGGGTTATACAAGTAGTATACTCATATGTTCAACACAGATGTAGTAGGATTACATCTTGTAGCAGAATCGGGGGCTATTATACGCGCACAAAATGTATACGGACAGGCCAAGGTAGGATCAGGGGCTATTTTACGCGCACAAAATGTATACGGACAGGCCAAGGTAGGATCAGGGGCTATTATACGCGCACAAAATGTAGTGGAGGATGTTAGTAATAGTGTGCACAAATGTAGTGGAGGATGTTAGTAATAGTGTAGCAAATCAGCTTACTTGAGTCACTTGGACGGATGGACCAGAAAGAAACCCTCCCTCTCCCAAACAAAATAAATGTTAGAAAATGCACTTTTTAATATATGTTGCAGATTATATAGGTACATATTTTGCTGAAAAGTGTAATTCGGTGTAGCTTTGAAATCTGTATTTTGGTAAGAAGAGATCATTGACTAGAGAGTGGAGTAAGCAAACATGGTTTTATAACACAGGAAAAATACTGATAACATTTAATTCAGCCACCCAAACAGAAGGGTGTGTTATCACAATGCTAACAACATTAACCATCCAGTAACATAAACGAGAGTCGCAACCAAAAAAGGCTACAGCCAACAGGTGACTATCTATCAACAGTAGTGGTGACCACAGTAGGGAACCGGTTCAGACACTAGGCTGCTCGAAAATAAAAATAAAGACCTTCACTTCAACAAGGATTCAGAAACAAGAGCGTGCTAAGAATTTTCTTCTCCAATTCAACGATGATAACCACCGAATTAACTCAACAGCTCTAGCTTTTAAGACTGCACACACATAACAAGAAATAAAACAGATCAGCACCTGCAATTAGGCTAAACCAGATCAGACCCTTGATAGAATAGCTGGTAGATTGTACCTTGTTTGCAATATTGTTAGAGAGCCAGTCGAGCCCCTCATATAAACCTTCTCCAGAAGTGGCACAAGTGCTCTGGATATACCTGCAAGAAAAACAGGAACACCTTCAGTAACCTTAATCTTCAACCATAAATTTTCACCCTCCAATGGAGATAGATATGCCCCACATAAGTTTGCATATCATCACTACGAGAAGGGAGGGAGACTGTACCAATGACGCTGACGAAGAGAGTGAAGGCCAAGCTTGTCAGTTATCTCAGCAGCATTCATAGCATTTGGCAGATCTTGCTTGTTAGCAAAAACAAGAAGCACCGCATCTCTCAGTTCATCCTACATAATACCAAACAATTGAATATTAAGAACAGTCTGGAGTTAACTCCAAAAAATAAAAATAACTGTAACACTGTGCTGCGCCATATTATCAGGTTCGCCAAATAGAAAACCAAAACAAATACTCCACAAATAAGAATAAAACATCCAATTATCCAAATATGTCCCAAATTGTGCATTCTTAATCTGTGTGATTTTGGTTTTCCACAAAACAAATAGGTCGCAAAATTCTGATATTGTTGGAACACAAGTCAGGTTACCTCATTCAGCATCCTGTGCAGCTCGTCCCTAGCTTCAACAACACGGTCTCGATCATTACTATCAACAACAAAGATGAGTCCTTGAGTGTTCTGGAAGTAATGCCTCCACAATGGTCGGATCTAAGCAATAGATATCAGATTCAGGGTCAGAAGCAACTCAAAGAGAGGGGGGATAAAGAAGCCTGAACATTTTATCTTAAAGTTTAAACAATTAAACCATCAAGCATAACTATCTTTTTTTTGGTCAAATCAAGCATAACTATCAAACAGGCACTAGAGATCATAATAAATTAATAACATTCAAGCACTAAAACTGTATACATAAATACAAACTTAGTATCAAATCGTGACATATTATACAAAAGAAATGCCTCTTTCCTAGTTAGACTTATACACTATAAATCAACGAAATACGCAATTCTTTGGTCCATACTATAGACTGGTCTGAAAAAAGATCTACACCAACATAAAAATAAAAGCATTTGTGTGTATACACCATACATCAACATAAAAATAAGAGCATTTTGGTGACTGGTTTTTTTTTTTTGCTTATTTATTGACATATTATATTCTTATTATCTATTTATTTATTTATTTCTGGGGGCGGGGTAGTGGTGGGATGTTTACTAGTTAAAAGCTATCAGCCTTGTGATAACAAGAAAAGAAATCACAAACACCAAATACATGACAGAAAATGAAGGAATTGCCAGGTTGCTTGTAGCAAGAAAACTACTTCTTTATTTATTTTTATAATTTTTTATTTTTTTTTTGGGGGGGGGGGGGGGGGGACAGCAAAAAAAAATGACTTGTTCAAGAAAACTATGGTTGTATCTAAGACCAATCATCTTCCAACTGCAAAATGAATTTCCAAGATGAATGACAGAATGAGTTAACATCTTATACCTTGTCTTGACCCCCAACATCCCAGACAGTGAAGCTAATGTTCTTGTATTCCACCGTCTCCACATTGAATCCTGGATAATGTGTTACATTCAACAATCAGTACTGTGTTATGTAAAAATGATACTATTAGTAAATCAGAATGACAGAGAAACCACATTGATTTTGAACAAATTATAATTAGAAACAAATAGGCAACTAAAAGAATCTGCTTAATATCTTACATGGTCCTTTCCATTTCAAAATTTGTGCTTACAAGTATGTTCATGAGTATAGTAATTCTCAACAGTTAAACCAAGTAATCCCATTATCACATGACCTCAAATTGGACAGAAATTCACAAACTATGAATTGAAAGACATCCAACTTAATTTTAGAAGGTTTTGGGTGACTAGTAATCAGATTTTAAAGATCAATAAAATTGATCGATCGTAATGAATCATTGAATCCGTAGTTCATTTTTACTATGGCATTTTGCGCATTGAACTCAAGTATAAGCATCGAATTGTATAACTCTGTCTAAGCTTAATAAACATGTTCAAAAGCGGAGTACGGATTCTACGAACAATTTTTTCAGTCACTAAGCTTTAAATGGGGTATTAAAACAGTTACAGAATTGAAAATCATGGAGTAATATACCAGAAAACTATATTCACCAACATAACAAAATAAACTCAACAAACAGAAAAATGTAATAGGCCCATGAAACAACTGGGACATACCAATTGTGGGGATGGTTGTGACAATCTCTCCCAGCTTGAGCTTATACAATATGGTTGTCTTACCAGCCGCATCGAGACCTACCATAAGAATTCGCATCTCCTTCTTGGCAAACAACCGACTGAAAAGCTTGGTGAAGGACAACCCCATTTTCTCTACCTGTCACACGAACAAGAAACAGAAACAAGAAGTGTAAGGCTGCAGAAGTGGTATACAAAAGGCAGAAAAAGTAACTAACGAGATGCTTCACAATTGCAATGAATCAACCTGAAAGACTTATTTAATGCAAACACTCATATCGGTCAGCGCACTGAATGTAAAATGAAATTGTTTAAACACCTACACAATCAAATATCACAGCGCAACAACAGAACAATACGTAACCACGAAGTGTCAGAATATAGATAGAGGTGCAAAAGTTTGATACGCCGAATTGAATCACAATAACAACTGCAATGAAATTTATTTTCCTCTAGGATCTAACCATATAACAAAAGGCCAATCTTCTCGTCAATCACACAGGCTTTAAACATAACAATGTCTAGTTTTCTAATTGCAGTTTAAGCATCCAACAATAACATATGGAACCAGAGGTAACAGATCAGAACAGACCAAATCAAATCAATTAATCATCAGCTATATTCATTTTGAACTCGACCAAATCCGATTGGATCAGCAAACATTTCTGAATAGCCGATTAACAAATCACAGTGTGAATCAATCAATCATTCAATCAACAGCATGATCTAACGATTAAACAGCTCAGATTTATGTGAAACGCTCCGATCCAGAATCAAATAACGAAATCAACAGAAGAGCGAAAACACGAATCGAAAAAACGGAAAAGTAACCTGCAATCGAGATCGAAGCGATCGCTTTTCTGTGAAAATCAACAGACAAGTAGACAGAAAGGAAAAGAGAATCTTACGTTTCAGAGGAGACGAGAGCGATTTTGGAAAAGAGGAAAGGCAGATCTTGCTCAGTTGTACGCTAGCTACAATATATCTCACTACTAAAATGCTTTTTTTATCACCAGAATTTGAATCCTTTTATTTTCGATTTCATAATTAATTAATTAATTAATTAATTTCCGATTCGAGTGAATTTCACGTTTACCTGTTCAATTACATATGTATCCCTCAAATTTGAACAATTACCAAAGGGTTATATATATTGCTTAAATTGCATCATACAGTAGGTACTATAAAATCACTAATTACAGCTTTCATAAACGCTTCTCTAAAATGATTTTTTGTTTTCAAATATCGATAAAAATATCAAAATATATGTAAAGTTGTTTATCACGGTTTATTAAGGTTTATATAGTGCAGACACGCAGAATATAAGATTAGACTAATTGATTATCGTTTATCCATAGAGTATAAGAACAAATTTATTCGAAAAAAGTATTTTGATTCATTTGTTTTCCAACGTGAACAAATTTATGTTATTTCAGCATCCAAGTATGTTTGCTTTTCTATTTTATGTTTATGATAATGCTAAGATTCTTGTATGTTATCTCCTGGGTTTATGTTACGACACTTACGACCGGAGTGATAAAATGAACATGTTTAATTATGTTCATCTTAGTAACACTTTGGTCTAAAGTGTTTTAGTTTGCTTTTGCACTGTTATCATACCAAAATTCTACCTTGGTGTCTAATATATGTTATGGATTTAAGATGTTAGAACGATAATCGTCTATCTATTCGTCGACTAAATCCTGAAAAATATAGGTATATGATGATATAGTTTTGAAGCTTATAAGAATATTAAAAAATAATCATCTCCAATCTTAATATAGGCTATGTTTAAAATCTCGCCGGGTCAACTCGGGTTGACCCCGTTTAACTGGTAATCGGTGTCTTTCGCGGGACGATACCACAAAATCTCGGAACCCGGAATTTTTCCGAGATTTTGGCCGATTAATCCGGGTTGACTCGGGTTTTTGAAAAAAAAAATTAAAAAAAGAGGGATCAACTAGCAATGGCACCCAAATTTCCATTATTTTTATTTCATTCCTTAAATAAATTTGCAAATTGCAATCACCTCCCCACTTATTCCGACATTATTTTTAGAAGATTATTTAAATTGAAAATATGAAGTATAAATCAAGATTATAAAGTATTATTCTGAATTTTAATATATTATTATTAGTTATCTATAATTACATATTTATGACGTCATCCGAGTCAACCCTCCGAAATGACCCGGGTTAACCCTTCTCAGGAGATGACCTCCGAGACGAGATTTTAAACATAGAATATAGGCAATTGAGTCACACATTACTTCATTTTTAACAGATTGAGTTTTTTGTGCACAATTTACTACTATAAGTCTATCACACAACACATGGGATTTAGTGTAATTTATAAACACAAAGGTGTTTAATTTGCATATTTCAAACAACATATATATGGAAATTTTATGCATTTTATACTACTGATAAGTTACGTTTTGAATCTCGTGTCGGAGGCTATCTCAGACGACCTCCTAGGACGTGTCATCCCGAGTCATTTCGAACAGTTATCTCGGACAACATAATAAATATATAATAACTACCACACACATTTATCACCAAAAAACATTCAAAATTTAATCACAAATGTCATAACTCATAGAATCCAGAATGAAGTCATGGTATGGGAAACCTCAACACCACCATCGAACCATAAGACCACCACCACAGTCCACAACCACCGTAGTCTATTAAAATAGGGCTTGGTTTATTTTGTCAAGACCAAAATTTCTTTTTTACATTTTTGTCCCCAAACCCGGGTTAACCTGGGTCCCAGGTAAACCGGTCAAATCTCGGAATAAATCCCGAGATTTTGCCGGGATTCTTCTGACCGTCCTGCAAAAGCTGCGGGTCCGGATTGACCCGCCGGGTTTTAAAACACAGGTATTTTGAGGATTGGTCTGGCCAAGCCTACCAAATTTTGGATACCTGCGGCATTTAAAACATAGAGCGATAGGTTAATTGATTTTTTTTAATATAGATGTGTGGTGAATCAGTGAAGTGGCAAATACAACCTGCAGTGAAGGGGGCAGAGGTTCTTTTCCTTTTTATCCTATTAGTTAATGTTTTTTATTGAAAAAATTGTTATGGAAATCTTATCCTGTAAGTGTGTAACGGTATGGTGCAAACCTCCAATACAAATCAGTGTACAAAGTTGTCCCTTGTTACTCACATTTTGATATATAGCCATCAGGTCCAACCGTGCAACTTCTTTTCGCAACTTGGGTTCCAAAAGTATGTACTAGTACTTAGTACGTACTTCAACTCAATGATGTTTTGCAACTTGCAAATTATGTGTTCTGTGTGTTAACACAAATTAATAACGCAAACAATGGTTTTGCTTAACCTGGCTGAACGGGATATCCTGGTAGCGTTTCCAATAAAACAAAGTTCAAATTCTTCTTATGCAATATTTTTTAAAATTCAATATTTCCCTTTTCAGCTGCCTGGGAGATAATCTTATACTGTACAAGTAAGTTTGATCCGTGGTACTAAACTTCAATTTCTTGGTCGGTCGCGACTGCAGCTATCTCTTTTGTCATCCAATATGTCCCAATTTTCTGGCAGAAAACAATTTCTATTTTTTTTTAAATGCCTCCATTGGGTTCGAACTCCCTCATGTGCTACTCAATCACCCGGCCATCCTTATTATAACTGTAGCAGAAAACAATTGTTTTCATAATTTCTGTGAACCACTCAAACCAGTGGGCTTTGCCTTCTGTAATTGCAAAACCATGGACCTCGACCATGCATGGTCCATGGTCTACTTGCTCAGTTGCTCATGCAACTAGCTAGCCTATATATAATCACAATACTCACTCTCCTTACTTCCATCAATTAATCACACAATACTACTACTACCTAGCTCTCCAACTAAAGCCTTGAAATCTAAGGATCAATTAATTTAGTTCAGTCCCAAATTTACAAAAGAAGATCATGAGTTCAACAAGCAAAGCATGGTTAGTGGCAGCGAGCATTGGAGCCGTAGAGGCAATGAAAGATCAAATTGGATTCTGCAGATGGAACTACGCATTGAAGCTTCTGCAACAACATGCCAAATCCAACCTCAGATCATACACAACTCAGTCCAAGAAACTGAATTCAATGGTGCCCAACAATAGGATGAAGCAGTCCGAAGAGTCTCACAGGAAAGTTATGTATCTAAGCTGTTGGGGTCCCAACTGATTAGTTAATTACGTATTCTCCTCGAAAAAAGTCATAGACTCAGTACACATAAGTATTTCACCTAGAACCTGGGTTCGGGTTTAATGAAGTGTGACCATCTCCAGATAGTAGACCAAGTAAAATTGAACATTTGGTTTTGGAGACAGAGTGGAAACAAGAAACTTGTTGGTCCAATTCCTGATGTACCTGTTTCTTGTTTAATAAAAAGTTCCATTGGCTGTTTGGGAAAAACAAAAAAAAACATTTCCTTATACATACTATTTGCACAAGAACTATCTGCCTGCCTGCGGCTTCCGTATACTGCAGCAAGCAACACACCATATACAGCTCGGCCCAGGGGAAGAGCCAGCCTTTAGGTAGGACTGGGCTCCAACCCGGGTAAAAAAGAAAAGAAAAATGTTTATAGGATAATAATTTCGATTATTCTTCAATGTTGACCACACTTATTTCTCCGCTGGTGGATTTTTTTTCTCGGTCCGCCCTTGGCAATGCCTGCCATATTGCTTCTCCACGTGTGGGAGCGACTTGCTATTCCCTCTATAAGATCTGTCAATTGATTCTTTATTTGGAGGATGAAAACGGCTATGATCATTTCTGAGGTAAGGTCCACGATATGGAGGGATTGGCTGAATGTCGAAGAAGTATTGAAATCAAACCTGGACTTTCCATTATGTGCAACCATACTTGCAGAATCAAATGACCCGCCATTACCATATATGTTGGAGTGACTTGTACTAGAGCTTCCTGCAGTGGACACACTTCTTGAAGAATACCTTCTAAACTCGGATTTGGAAGCCTACGTACATATGTACCTAACTTGGTGTATATTACGAGCAAATTCAAAAGTCTACCATTTTTAATTGATTTCGTCAACGAACTTGTCACGATCATTAGATTATTTAATTAGAGAATCTACATACTACTGGAAGATACAAACGAATTTAAATACTATATGTTCTGTAATAGATTAATGGGTAAGTTAAGGTGAAGTGTATGGTGATCACTAATATTACCACCACAGAGGACCAATGCAATTTAAATACTGCTATAATATAGTACATTTCGATCAGTTTTGGTCCCTATCTTATGTTAAGGTCCATTGTGATTACGGTTTACAATTTTTTTATAAACGGTCCTCTACATCAAACATGGCAATGAATTATCCATAGATCGGATATTATTTAGGTGGATGATAAGTTACAAATGAACTTTCACAAAAGCTGGTCTGTTACGTGAACGCAGACATATAATCTCTTGAAACTTATCCGGTGGTTTATTTTATAAAGTAATAAAGTTATTATTTTAATTTTAATAACTTATCTTATTATTTTTCACATTTCAATTATACCCCTCTTAATAATAACATGAGAAATGAATGAAAAATATAACAATATAAGATCAATTCTCTTTTATGTTATTTTATCAGCAAGTTTATAATTTTTTTGTAAAGCACTTACATTAAACTTAATTATCAACTATTCGTTAAACAACAACATTAAACTCAACTAACTTATAAGCTAATTCGCTAAACAAATGCATTAAAATCACCTAACTTATCAACTACTTCCTCCAGAAATTTAAAGAACCTTATTTGGTTCTGTTGATTTTTTTATGTCCGATTTGACTTCAAATTAATCATAATGCATTACCAAAAAATAATTTTAAAAGTTATATTATATTATAAAAACATAAGAAGTATACTTTTATAATAATTTTTAAAATTATAAATTATGATTAATTTAATGTTAAATTGAACATTGAAAAAGTTAACAAAATCCGTGAGAAGTTTTAAAAAAGTAACTTATAAGCTATAATAATCACAAGAATCAAATATGGTAGTTTGATATATAGGCGTGGATGTTTAAGAAATCTATCTTGGAGGAAAATATATTAGCTACGGTTTATGATATCCTACACATATATCTGCACACCTACTAATAATCTAATGTGGATCTACCGATCGACTAGAGTGAGAGACCTGAAATTAATTTACAATCAAAATTTGTCAATACATGCTCTTCAGTATTCACCCATGGCCGTAATTGAATCAAGTCGATCATGAGATACAACCGTACAACATCATTCTGCAAGTTGGGTACTAAAAATCAAGTCATCCTATAACCGTACAACTTCATCTGCAACTTGGTGTCCAAAAGTGTACTTATATGATGTTGCCGATTATGTGTCCGTGTGTGCTAAAACCAGACTAGCTAATATAATGGTGTTCTAAAATCAACCAGTAGCAATATATGTCCAAATATATGTCCAATTTTATTTATCTGTGTTCACTCAAACCAGCTGCCTTAGCCTCTTATATTGACAAAACCATGGTCTCCTTTCTTCATACAACTATCCTATATAATCACAATACTTGCACCTTTCTTTCATCATTCACAACAAAATCCAGACACACTTAGTACACTTTCCAGTATTTTCACTTCAACTGGTTTTCAACTTCCGATATTGAAGGATTTCAATCACACCCAAATTTACGAAAAAGAATGAGTTCAACAAGCAAAGCAGTCTTAATGGCAGCAAGCCTCGGAGCTGTTGAGGCAATGAAAGATCAAGTTGGATTTCGCAGATGGAACTACGCGTTAAGGCCTCTGCAACAACATGCCAGGTCTAACCTCAGATCTCAGTCCAAGAAAGTGAATACAGTGGTACCCAACAACAAAGTGATCAAAGAACAAGATAAATTGAAGCAATCTGAAGAGTCTCTAAGGAAAGTTATGTATTTGAGCTGTTGGGGTCCCAATTGATTGATTTGTATGTACTATATGTGTATGTCAGAGGATAGGAATTAGTTAGCCCTTTCAAATAACTTTGATGAATGTTAGGTGATGAAGCAGTATGATATATGTTGAATGCAAAAGCACAAATACTCCCTTCTTCCTAAATCCTACCAGATATGATACATAGTGATTGCTTTGCTAGTAATAATTGAACTTTCAGTTAAATTTTAGGTCCAAACACATTTAAAATTGATAAATGAGATAAAAACTTTCCTTTTTAGATTAAGACCAAAATTATCGGTATTGGGATTGGGGTTGGGGTGGCCATTGGCCCACCAAATAATTAAAAAAAAAAAAAAAAAAAAGATTGAAAATGATGAGCAGAACGGCAATTGAGCAGAACGGCAACCTCCAACCTTGCAATACTGCCTTGCTTTTGGATAGGGAGGGGACACTTGTCCCCTTCCTATTGGTCCTGCAAATATTATTAGAATTTTATATTATTTTTTCATTATCTATGTATTATCCTAAAAAAAAAAATTATATCAAAATTTATAAAATTTTTTCTCTATAAATAGAGACCAAATTTGTTATATTTTTCACACATCTGAAAAATCCTCTTCTATTCAATTACTTCCTATCTCACCCTACTATCTTATCTATTATTTCCAAATGGATCCATATTATCCTCAATTTTGTTCTCAAGATCTCCCAAATTATGGAGTGGATATGAACACTCAGTTTCCTCCACTCAAACAGATTCCGAAGCCCAACCTGCTGAAGACACAACTCAGCACCTGTGAATTGGGAGTCCAATGAAGACGTAGCCCTAATGTCAGCTTGGGTTTACATGAGTGGAGATAAAATTGTTTGTACCAATCAAAGTGGTGATAAATTCTGGGTCGCAATCCACAAGATGTATGAGCAATCACGAGCAGAATCTCCCGGTACACTCAATTACCGAAGTATCGAGTCAATGAGAGGTCGTTATTCGCGGCTCAACAAAAATGTCACGAAGTGGGTTGGGGCATACAAGGAAGCCTATAGGCAGAAAACGAGCGGAATGAGTGTGGATGATGTTGAAAAAATAGCTATTAGGCTTTATAGTAAGAAGGGTGAATTTCCGTACATGGAAGTGTGGAAAAAGTTATGCGCTGGTCACCGAAGTGGGAGTTGCAGTTGCCCGGTGGGAATAGAAGGCCTCGTCCAAATGCACCAGAGTCTGGGGATGAAGGTCATGGAAGTTCAAAAAAATCAAGAACCGATGATGAAAATGATAGTGGCCCAACAGAATCTGCTCCGGAGACTCCAGGGAGTGGTACTTCAACAATAAGTCGTCCCACCGGTAGAGAAGCGGCCAAGAAAGTAAGGAAGGGAAAAGGTGTAGCGGCATCATCAAGCCATGCTGCAATTCCAGAGGAATTCACTAATGAATTGCGTGCAATGAGGATCACGCGTGAGAAAGAACTTGAGTTAGGCAATTCGAGGCTTGAAATTGAGCAAAAGAAGTTAGGCATTTCCATGTTGAATGCGTTGTTGGCAAAACCAAACTTGACACCCCAAGAAGAAGATCTTAAGAACCAGCCATTGGCAAAATGCTCTGCTTACTTTTAATTTTCATCTGTATTTATGTTTGTCGTGATGTATTGCTAATCTATGTGTTTTCTATTATTTCAGTTATGTTTGATTTAGTCCCATCTTGTATAATTATGTGTGTAATCGAATCTACTTAAGTTTGTCATTTTCCTAGTTTATTCTACTTTGTATTTTAGTTTTGCAGATGTATCAATTATTCACATGTACTGTTATGATTAAATGTATGGACCTTAATTTGTCAGTCTATTGCCTATTCAACTTTTATTTTTTCAAGATCTTTCTCACATGCTACTTCCACTATAGTCCATTCAGTTGCCAGCTCTATTCATGTATAGTCATTTCAACATTATTATACACAAAACATCTCACATGTATAACTTTTATTATCTGATGACTTTTATCAACATCTATCACATGCCCTTCCACTATAGTCCATTCAACATTCAACTTTTATGTCAGTGTATAGTCAATTCAACATTTAGTTCTTCCAAAACATATCACATGTTGCTTGCTCTTTTATCATCATCTCACATGCATGCTTGCTTTTATCAAGATAGGATATAAGTGGCTAGGAATGGCTCAGATCCATCTCTACCTTTCTATATATATGGTTGAGATCATTAACATACTTCCACTCAACTCTTCTACTTCCCTTTTATTTCCTCACAAGTATTCTATCCACACTCAAATAATGTCGTACCAACAAACATTTTCTGGTTCTAATTCCGGTGATGGTTCTTCCAATCTCATGGACCAAGATGAGTGGGAAAAACGTGTTTCACAACAAAATCAAACACTTGACCACCTTATGGATGATGTGTCCATGCTACTGTCGTTACAATCTGTTACAAACCAAAATGTTAGAGCTAGGCGACGACATATTGAGCGAATTCGTGAAGAAGGTCATCAAAACCTGTTCAAAATGTATTTCACTGTCTTTCCGCCACCAATGTACCTTGAAGATATTTCTCGCCGAAGGTTCCGAATGAGAAAGCACGTGTTCGAGCGTGTAATGGAGAAGCTCAGTTCCGACGAATACTTTCATCAAAAGCGCGATGCCACTGGTCGACTTGGTATGTCTTTGATTAAAAAATGTACTGCTTCTATAAGAGTTTTAGCCTACGGAACATCCCATGACCTTCATGATGAGTGCGTGCGAATGAGCCAACAGGTGATAAGAAAATCAGTTATGAAGTTTGTTGAAGGCGTAATTGCCAACTTTGGGAATGAATACCTCAGAAGTCCAACTGGAGAGGATATGGCGCGACTTCTACATATTGGTGAACGGCGAGGATTTCCAGGCATGATGGGAAGCATTGATTGCATGCACTGGGAATGGAAGAATTGTCCTACTGGTTGGGCGGGACAGTATCAAGGAAGAAGTGGGAAGCCAACAATTATTTTGGAAGTTGTTGCATCCGAAGACTTATGGATCTGGCGTGCATTTTTTAGAACCCCAGGTTCAAATAATGATATTAATGTGCTAAATAAATCACCTATTTTTGATGATATTTTATCAGGTCGTGCGCCAAAAGTCAGTTACACTATTAACGGTCGTGAAATAAATATGGGATATTACCTCACTGATGGCATTTATCCAAAATGGGTTGCATTTGTCAAATCAATTAAGGCTCCTATTATTCGTAAGCACAAGTTATTTGCTCAACGCCAAGAGGCTGTCAGGAAAGATGTTGAGCGGGCTTTTGGTGTTCTACAAGCTCATTTCTCATTTATTAAACATCCATGTCTTCTATGGGATCGACACGCAATGGGTAAATTATGATTGCTTGCATCATTCTTCACAATATGATTGTGGAGGATGAGAGAGACACTTACCTGAACTACACCAATCCCACTGAATTTATGAGGGATCGACATACAAATGGAGAGGTGAATCAAGAGGAGGCTGGAGAAAACAATGTTGACCCCATTTTCAACTACTCTACGAAACGAATTGCAAGCCTTGCAGAGTATATGACTAACAGAAATCAACTTCGCAACAGACAAGCTCACAAGGAACTCAGGGATGATTTGATTGAGCATATATGGGAAAAATTCAGAGATGAGGACTAAATATGTAATTTTTCTATTTTAACCTTTGACGTTGTTGCCTATTTTCTATTTTGAAGTATTGTAATTTTTTTTTAACGAATTCGTGAAGAAGTATTGTAATATTTAAAATTTTACTTTATTAATGTAATGTAGTGTTTAATTATATGTCACTTTCTTTTAATTTTTCATTAATCCAAATTTAACATATTTTAATTACCATTAATTATTATATTTAATTATTATATTATAATTATTCTAATATAATAATAAAACAAAAAAGTTATATTAGTTAAATTGGTTGGATGGTTGGTGGTCATGGCCGGATAAATGACATTTTAGTTGTTGTGGTTGGGTTGATTGGAAGGTTGGGTATATAGATGAAATAGAAATTAATTGTTTATTTGAAAAGTTGAAGGTTGGGGTTGGGGTTGGGATCACGGGTATTTTTGGTCTAAGAAGACTGTGATGTAACACCAATTAAAACTTAAAAGAGCAATGTTAGAAAATTAAAATGAAATAGAGTAATTAAGTATTAAAGAACTAGAATAGAAGTATCCACCAGACACTACTGATACGTGGCTCAATCTAAGCCCTCCGCTCTATTAATGAAAACGCCAATTCTAATTCATAGTAACAGACCAAAACCCGCGTCTATCATTTAAAGCTGCAATAATCTGAACTATGAACTTTTTCCCTATAAGGCACACGTGAATTTTTCTTCGTAACACACCAGATCTAAATCTTAATTGACCACTAGTGCCTCCCAGGAAGATTTCGAGCTCGATCCCAATCTAATCTAGGGTTTTTGGGATAAATTTGATTCCTTGGAGAAGAGACCAACAAATAATCCATACTTGACCCAAATTAATTCAATGCAGAGGTTTCGAGATAAATTTGATTCACCTAAAGAAAAGGCGAACAAAGAATTCGAGCATGGTTCAAATCCAATCCAACAGGAGTAAATCTAATTCAACCAAAGAGAATGACCGACATAGAATCAGAGCCTAATTTAGATTCAACCCAGGGTTTTCAGGATACCTTTGATTCGCCGGAAGAGGAATCAACCAAGAATCCGATATCATCATGACTCATGAATAGAAAATTTTCATGATATATTTGTAATTACATGAATAAGAAATGTGTGTTGGGCTTCTTGTTCCTTCATTTAGGCTCTTCTCTCACTCCAAAGGGCTTCTAGTGCATTTCCATCGCAACCTTTGAAGCCTTGGAGCTTCAATCTCTGATAATGCACTAACACGGCAAAAGAAAAAACAAGATGAGGAGATAAAATATCGTCTCACCAATACCTTCAAAAGAACAAACAAATGCATGTTCAGAATCAGGCCAATGCTTGGTTCTTTCAGTTCATTGACATCTCTATATTCTATCCACTTGGGAATATGAATGCGAAGTACTGTTGGTGAAAGAAAAACAGTACAATATTTATCTAAAATTTTAATGAATGAAGTTTCCATACGATCATGATTTGTCGCATAATGCCGATAACCGAAATCGCAATCTAATTTCTCTCGCATTCTATTTGTTTGAATTAATTCTATTTCAACAACACCAGAGGCCAGAGCAAAACGAATCTGACTCGATTGCCTCCTCCGCTGACTCGTCTCGCAATCCATCCTCAGCCGGTCAGCCCAATGCCCGCACAGAAGCGTCCGTTCGACGCCATGACTCCACCGGGTTCTCTGATGAAACAAAGGCTGACGATTCACCGCTAGCAAGCGAGAATAACAGCCAGGAGCAGCCGGAAAAGGAAATCGGTGCGTGATTTGATTAATTGAGGCTGAGCACATACAAACTAAACGTTTATGCTTGCGATTCGATTTCGTTTTTGCGCTCAATTCTAGTTTGGCGTCTGCATTTTTTTTTTTTTTTCATGTATGTGTGAATCTCGATTGTTTGTTTCTGTTACTCAATATACTCCAGATCCAATTAGAGCTGAGCTTCTATGGAGATAATTAAAGGATGAGTAGGTCGTCTTTTCTGTCTCCATCTATCTCTATCTATCAAGCAATTGCTTGCGATAAATATATATAGTACATTACTTTCGCGCACGAAACACCTGAGCACCGTACGTCCGTACCACAGTCAACTGATCCAACTCTGGCCTTTGCTTTGCATATACAAGTTCTTGACGGTGATGACACGCTAAATCATACTTGATCATTAGTTGGGTTGGCTTTTGAGCAGGCTTTAGTAGTAAATCATAAGTTTCAACTGTTTTCTGTAGGGAATATATAATACAAACTCAAACTTGAAACAACAAAATTATGACTCAAGTACACATATACATCGATTCTCAAGTTCATACTCTCACATTATTCTCCTCGGACATAGAACGAGGTTCAAGATCATCCGAAACACTGGAGTACTTTATCAGTTTACGCTCAGGTTATTCACTAGAGGTGATAGCTACACAAAACATTACTAAGAGCTTTAGATTCCAGGTTCATTCACTTAGCCTGTCACGCGAGTATCAGTGACTATACTCAATTGTATTTTTCCAGGTGACTGAAATTCCAGGTCTTCTTCATCAACTGATGATTCTGCTTTCTCAGGTTCCCCAACATGGTAAACCGAGCTAACTATTTCCTTCTTTTTTCCCCAGAGTACTCCGTATAGACCCATCACAATGAAAACCGATCCCACAACTCTGCAACAATATTCAAGCCAAATGTAACTTAATGTCTCTCGTACCATATCATTTAAATCGAGAGAACATATGTAAAATGTTGGAATTGTGCTTACGTTCCAGTATATAGCTTCTCTTCGAGTAAAGCCCAGCTGAGCATAGCCACAATGACAAGTAGCAAAGGGCTAAAAACCGATACGTACAGTGGACCTTTCCTTTCTATGCACCATGACATAAGGCAAAATGCTAGTGCAGAACACACAATCCCCTGCAGCATTAACAATGAAAACATCAATATTAGGTTAGGTTTAGGCTCTTATCGTACGTTTATCTGATCAACTGATGCTTAAGAAATTTTATGCCATATGCCCATACCGAGTAGATACTTGAAACAATCCTGATGCTTTGGTTGAGTGACCAAGCAGATATATCATGGTCGAACATAAATCCAACGACAACACACTGAACGCTTGCCATCATACACATCAATGCTGAACTTGAGTATGGAGCACTATACTTCTGGCTGACTCTAGTCTGCAGGAATATAAAAAACAAGGATAAGTTCGATGATACAGTTTTCGTACAATAAACAAGACATTAAAGCCTGTCGAATTCAAATAATGGAGTACTAACTTGGATGATCAACCATATAGCCCAGGAAACGGCGCTGATGATGAGGAGAAGAGGCCCCAAAATCAAGTTAACATGGTTCATAGAATCCTTGGTTCCGGTCCTTTCTGCGTATTCCCAATGAATATGTGACTTGCCTATGGGAACAACAGGTCCATTGTAAAATGACAGCAATATGGCACCACCAACACAAGCTACAGTTCCCAGTACTTTTGCCTGCCCTGCCTTGCTCCTTAGACCCAACTTTTCCATCCTGCCAAGAATGAAAACAACACCATCAATGCCACTGTGTGGCACGTACAAATATGACATCTATATAGCTTCCTGTGTTACACATACCCAAAAGGAATAGCTATGACGAAAGTGACAGCAGGGTTGATATTCGTCAAGGCACAAGCGATGGTTGGAGTCGAATTCTTAAGCCCAACAAAATAGGTGATTTGGTTCAATGTTACCCTGCAAAAACGTTCCATGGTTGATTTTCTGTAAGTTCCATATCACCTTTTTCTCAGACGAAGATAATATAACCTTATTTGAAACCATCGAAAGTGAATTACATACCCGAAAATGGAACATAGGAAAATCTGGAAAAAGATGGACATAGTCATCTTAGGCCTCGTTTTCCTGCATTCATTCCAGACAGATTCCATTAAATATTTTTTATACATTGTTTGTGTAATGTTGAACAAAACTTTACTGGTATAAATTCTAAAAAAGGACAAAACATGAAGTGAAATTGTTATAAAAAGCATGTTTTTCTAGCTAGCTGGTTTTAACTTTACTGTTATCATGATGATTTCAAATTCTTGCGAAATCTAATCAAGATTTGGAATTGCGTGTGAATTCATCAAATCAAGAAACCATTAATCTAGTAAGCTGTATTGCAAAACTTAAGAGCTACAAGCATTGAAGTCATTGCTGCCTTATTTCCCTGCCTTTATTCTGGAGTGCCGTATAATTAACTAAAAACGGAAAATGATCCTTTGACTCGCAGGAGAATCATGCTTAATTATGCCATTGTGAAGAAGTAAAACTGTTCATTTTGAACAAGAAAAAATCAGATTAATTTTGTTTCATAATCATCATTCTCATTCATGCATGATATGCCACTAGCTAGTATATACTTACTTAATACTTAGTAGTCTATCACGAGTACTTAGTAGATCACGATACGCCATTAATTCTGATTAGGATTATGCGTTCAAGCAGGCTTAAATTTGTCCCAGAATTGGTATGAGGCCAGAGCTACGTGTGATATAAACCAATTTTTTTTGTTTTGGTCAAATGTGATAAACCGGCCAATTTGGTAATTAAAGATATGATATTTTCAAAAAATAATTAAGATGAATCTCTAAATAAATTGAGGGTGCAGTAGTTGTGTATAGTCACATGTATATTAAATACAATAAACTCACACAATGAGACAAATTAATTAACATATATATGTACCTTAAGGCTTAAGGCATTTTTTTTCTGTTAATCTTGAGCAAACTAGCTAGCTAGATGCATGGAACACATGATGACGTGGTCTCTGATACATGTCAAGATCCAAACAAAATCACACTTCATATGGAATTTATGTCTTTTAGTGTATTTCATTTTTTTCTCCATAGATCTTTTTTTGTTTTCAAAACTTGTTCTTAAATCTCGCCTCCTTTGTTAGTCATTCTGGCACTAACAAATTATTGGGGAAAAAAAAGTTGGTAGCTATAATTTCATTAGTTAACTATAAAAGAAGGCCATAAAAGAATGCAAAATCATTGTGTTTATTATCTTGAATATTGTATGCAATACCATGCATAACATCACAATTTTAATCACAATTTTAGAAAGTAATGTAATTGTTACAACAACACCTTTGTAGTTGTAAAAAAAAGTTTGATTATAATGTAGTGCTTGTTCTTGATCTTTTGTTCATTCCTCATGAACAATTCCATGCACCAAGAATTTGAGCATTTCAATTGCATGCACCAAAATTTGTTAACCGAATCCAAGCCCGTCCGTTTTTACTGATTCATCTAGATTTGATGATTAGTATAAGTCCTGATAATATGCATCATTTAGAAAACATTTCATAAATTGTGTATGGTATTGAGCAAGTTGATGAGCTATATATAGGTAGCTAGTTACATACATACCTTTCTACAAAATAAGCAAAGGGGGCTAATGAAACCGTAGCAAATATCTGGCGGTAAGCGACGTGAACAAAAGGGTTCATGCCGGAATCCATGGCAAGTTTGGAAATGATGTTCATACCGGCGTAGCCCAATTGTACAATGACCATGATCATGAATGGAAAACAATCTCTCTCCATGTTCTTAAGATGAAAAGAACTTAATTAATTCAGAAGAAAATGGAGAGAGATAGATGTATATATGGAAAGTTGGAATGTAGTAATGAACTGTAATTCAAGTGGTGAGGTTACAAAGACATCAAGGAGGGGTATATATAGCTGGGATATATGATACAGTACAAAACAGAGAAGTATTGAAGAAGTCATTCTGTCATGGAAGAATCCAAAATAAGGCCAGAAATGTTGTTCATTGCATGGTTTCCACGCATGCCTGTTCTCAAAATAAAGCTACTTTCAGTTGAGCTTAGCTTGTCTTGGCCTCAGACTTGTAGTAACCAAATTGAATAGTTCCACATTTAGATATGGGAATGCAAAAAGAACTAACAAGATCATATACTCATACGAACACACAAAGGATAGAGAAAAAGAGTTACATAGAACACTACTCATACAGTAGAAATAATTTGAGCCTTTGAGGTTTATGAGAAATGTTCAGTTCGGATCCTAAACGGGTCTGAGCCCTTGTTGTTTGGGGCGGGAATGTTATCAATATCGAGCCTTATTGTGCGTTGACTCTGATTGAGTACGACTAGTAGCGTACGTACATTTCTATTTATATAGTTCGGTGAATATTAAGATGTGGTGGACGAATACAAAACTTATTGACTAGCGCGTGAATCACGGGTTGTCCTAATCATGTTATCACAGCGATTCTGAATCTTTTGAGTTCGACAAAAAGGTATTTGTCCGCCTCGATAATTGTACTTAGCTAGCGGAACGTATCAGTGTTCACCCTCAATATTTGGGATTCGCATGACGTGGACATTTTGATAAAGAATTAATTTGTCGACTCGGCTCAAGAAGGATCAATCAACTTTCGTCAATTGTCGATATTCAGAAAATTATTTTAAAAATATAAATAAAAAAGTAAAATAATTATAAAATCGTCAAAAGTGGTTAAAAAAGTATGTAATTAACTTAACCTCCATTAATCACAAGAAGTACAGAAGCGGAGATAAGGGGGGCGAGGCAGGCGACCATCAACCCCACGATTTTTAATTTTTTGCATTATTATATATATTTTTGAAAATGTTATGTTTCGCACTCCAAAAAACATTTCAATATGTGTTTAGTTAGTTAATTTACCTATAAGACCATGTATTATAATATATCTTGTCATCTTCATTTGAAATGGCTCCGCCCCCGCAGAAGTGAATTAGACACTTCTCTATGGATTGATATATTATATTATATTCATTGCACTTCAATTCATAGAGAGAGTCCATGTTCACGTCAGTGGCGACTCTTAGCATGTTCGGTAAGATCGACCGAACAAGGCCACAAATTTCTGGGGACCTCCTAGGCCCATGCCACTAAAGCCCAGTATAGGATTCTAATATTAAAAAGAAAAAATTATATCCGAATAAGGCAGCCGGCAGCGAGAACTGAGACGAAAAAATTAGCTATGATGATTTAATTGATGATTTTGGTTCAAAGAAAGCTAAAATAGTTGCAATTTTTAAGTGATCTTTTTAGTTTGTTTGAAATTTTTTATTCGGAAATAATTTCAAATACAGAATGTGATGATTTTTGACAATATTTTTGCTTCCATAAAATTTTATCTATTTATCTATTTCTTATTACTTGGGTCTCATCTAAAATTTTGCACAGGACCACCTAAAAGTCAAAGACGCCACAGGTTCACGCAATCTTAATATCATTATAATTATTGCATTACTAATTATTGAAAAGAGGCAAAAGTTTGACAGATTTTACAGTTTAATTTCTAATATTACATGTACACTAACCAACCAATTTTACTATTTTAGTACTCTGTTATAGCCAATGTAGTAGTGGTACAAAAGTATCTTCTTTAATGAGGCTGGTTTTCTTTTTGACGTTCTTTTCTCGTGTAAGTTGAGGAAAGCTATGTATCGAGCATACTACATTTTGTTATGCTGATGTTGTTAATCTTCTAACTCACACCACACGAACATACCAACAATAATGCTTGTGCTATTTTAAATTTCTTAATATGTGACATACCAATTAAGTAACACATATCACGCAACACGCCACATATGTGACATATATTGCACGCAACTTATTTAGTAGTATCAGAATGAAGTATTTAGACTACATTTTTTGTTATGCTCTTCACCACTCCACCAAATCAAATGTTCAATGTATTATATACTATGTTTATTTATCTCAATAACATCAAATTAATTCAAATAGCAAGGTGCTCTAATTCGTCCACACCCTATTAATGATCTACGAGTCTACCACTACCATTTTCGACATCTATCTACCATTATTAATCTACCAACAACAGGCATGCAAAATTTGGAGGGGATTATTGAAGTTAGACTTGGCAGTAATAAGTTTGAAATTGTAAAAGGAAGCAGAATAAACGCATGAGTGATACAATTTAATTTATGGATCGGGTTCGATTAGTAAAATAAACGATAGGTCAGTCCTTATTTAGATTTCTAGAAGATTTCTTGGAGATAACGTGAAAATATTTTGTTTATTACTTTGTTTTACAATTATTTTATGTTTACAAGTTCTAATTACCGGAAACTGTTATCTAATAAAACTATTAAATATATATCGTTAGACTTCATATGTTGTTGATGCAAGAATATACAATAAAAAACCACCCTTTATGTACGGGAATCGTTTGGAGAACACATGATTTGTACGTAACAAGACGAACTATTGAAGGACAGACTACGATCTGCGTTGAGATCTCAGCAGAGTGTATAATTAGAGTGATGTTACGCCCGTCGAGCTAGTATTACCAAGGGCTTGAATCGTTTGATCAAGTACGATTTCAGTCTGTTCAGGCCTCACTTATAGCTTATCTAATAACGGACTCGTTAATACTCGCATAGACTCAATAAAGTTTGTTTAAATTTGTAACATCACACCTAAATTAACTAGGTCTATCACTATATTTTGGTCCATTAACAACTTACCATCTTCGTATGTTTTTATTTTTCATTTATCACGAGCTTCTTTTTTTTAACCTTCCATTTATCACGCGCTCGTCCGAACTTGAGCTAGTTCATGTGAAATGAGTTTGAGATTATTGCCGGAGTTCTATATCTAGTTTGAATAATGTAGCTAGATTTTTATATGAATATTTAAAGTAATATTATCGATTTTTCAAAATTTAACTCTTCAAACTTTAAAAATAATTATTTCACATTCTCTAAAAAAAACTTCAAATTGTGATTCCATCCCTCCTCATCCCGAATGTTGTTCAAGCTCATCTTATCTTGAATGTTGTTCGATCGAGCTCAAATGAAAGTGCTGGACTCTGGTTGCAGATAAGACAAAATGTAAAGCACCGAAAAAAATGTTTATGACGAGATGAAAAGTGGAAAGGCAAAATGGGATGGCCAGATGGGACCCTCGCATTGAAAAAATTGAATATTTCCACACCGCATTGACGACGTCCATTGTGTCACCTTAACGCTCTCTCCCTCCAAAAGCAAATCGGCCTGACCAAATTAATTAAATAAAGTAATTTATTTATATTTTTTTTATGTTTTGAGAATAAATTATAAACCGCCTGAAAAGCAGAAACACACACAGTGAATCACTCACTGTAAATCAAATCTGTTGTAAAACAAAATCAGCTCTCTTTTTCTCTGTTACTACTACACTAGATCAAAATCCAAAATCCATATCTCACTGTGTTTGTTTGTTGTGATGTATGAAAGAAGGAGTAATGTAAATCCTTGTTCATTTACTATTATTCATCTTCTCCGTTTCACCATTTTCACCTCCTGCATTTTGTCAATTTCCTTTTCTCAGAAGCAACAACAACAACAACACTACTGTAAAAATCCTCCAATAATCTTCAATTTCGGCGATTCCAACTCCGACACTGGCGGACTCGTCGCCGGCCTCGGGATCCGAATTAACCTCCCCAATGGACGCACTTACTTCCGCAAATCCACCGGTCGCCTCTCCGACGGACGCTTGATCCTCGATTTCCTCTGTATGTAATGTATTCCATTCTCTTCTATTATAATGTAATGTTCTCTTTCCGATTCATATCATCATTAGTTGCTTGCTTTCACTGAATTAGCCAATGTGAATGTGATTCTCAACTTCTGATATATACTACTACTTGTTTAAAAATAAAATAAAATAAAAACAAATAGAACTAACTCGTTTGGAGTTAAATCCTAGGCCAGCGGTGCAGTAGCATGCAATACAGTAGCTGAAATTTGAAGTGTTGTCAATTGGACTACTTAGCTCTAGCTGATAACCTAGATGAGTTTGATTGATAGTAGCTGTTATTGATGTGGTACTGGTATTTGTTTAGAAATCAACTGATTTGCTAATTATGATGTAGATTATCGAATCTGCTTGTCGATCAGTTAACATTTAGGCGCGGAATAAACATATTATTCTGGTGAAATAAGCCCATATAGCTTATGAACCACTGTCGTAGTTGATAAGCTACTAGCTATTCTCATTGTGATACTGATACACAACATGCTGGTTAAGTGGATTAATTTAGTGTTTCATAATCTAACCAGTTAGTAGTAAGAGACTAAGAGTGCTTCCCCGTTTACATTGGGGGAACTTGTAATGAATCCTAACTGGTTAGCTTTTCAAATTTCAAGTTGCTTACAACAACTTCAGATTCATTTGAATTGCACAGATAGAAATTAAATTATAGTAATATCAACTTAAAATGCAGTTTAATTGTTTGCAAAGTGTGTTGGAAACAGTCTAGTACATAATGAGGTGGATAAAAATCAGCATGTGACTATTGGAAGTGGTTCTTTAGGAAGTTATTAACAGTATATCGAATGGGGCGGGCATACCAATCCTAAATCAGTAGCAGCATGGACACCAAACACCATTAATGGGGTGGTGTTGGTTGGGAATGAAGGTAATGCAAGCCATGGAACACTAGATCTGGTATTTGGTGCCCTGTTTCTTCTTAACTGTTGTCTGAATTGAAAAATTCATAAATTTCTGCTTGTTCAATTCTTTATGACTCATATGATCATATCCAGACTGCAGTGAATTAACTCACAGGGAAAAATCAGAAGATAACTCATATATTAGTAATAAATACAGTAATGTGGCTGTTAAGCAATCTCAGAATTTGGGTCCTACACTGACATAGGAGTCAATCAGTAAAATTAATTTTCATATTGAATCTTATCTTACTTGTGGTGGTCAAGCTCTGTTACGAACATAACGGTTATGCGGTTTGCCCATGTTTATATTCTATCTTGGTCCCGGTGTCGGTTTTTTGGTTTTGGATTTCGGTGTGCATTTCTTATGCACTTTTGTATTGTAACTATTTCTTTCTTGATTAATATATTTTGCCGTTTACAAAAAAAAAAAAAAAAAAAAAAAAAAAAAAAAAAAAAAAGAACAGTACTGTTTGTGACATAAACTGTTTGGGATTGAATGAAGTTATAAAGGAAAGGTGGTCTCAAAATGGCTATACGTGAAACGTGGTTTTCTTGGGTTTAATAAGAAATCCAACAGAATCTATGCTGGGCTAATTTCTACATGTAACTAATACGTAGTATTTGTTTTTCAACACTATTGATTTCCTCATGGGAGTTCCATCCAATGCTCTTCATGAGTATAGACCAGTTAGAAATTTTTTTGCACGAATTTAAATGAATAGAACCCAGAAGAGATTTTTTACAGAATACGAGGGGCATACCCAACCGAAGCTCTAGCAAAAAATCAACTAGTACTCAAATGTAAACAGTACTACTATCTCAGCAAGGGATAGACCAGTTAGAAATTGTTTCTGTTTATTTCACTTATTTATACCTAAAAGAACTTCAGTCCCTTTAGGTTCAGGGTAACACCTCATGGTACCTCTTACCATCCTCAATGTTTCAAGATACAGTATACTCTATCATTCGCGACTGAACATGAGTTTCTGTTTAATTTCCAAGTCCAAGAAAAATGAGGAAATTCAAACTAAAGTGAAAAGTTGTAGTCAATTAAAAGATGCATTGTGACAATCATGATGCTTGTTTTAGTTGTGACTTGTGAGAGACATGACATGATATTCACATACTGTTTGCAGGTCAGAGTTTGAACACAACTCTTCTAAGCCCATATCTCGACTCAATAGATGGAACATTTACAAATGGCGCAAACTTTGCTATTGCAGGATCTACCACACTGCCTAGACATGTACCATTTGCTTTGGACATACAGGTCATGCAATTCAATCATCTTAAAGAACGGTCATCTGAACTTGTTGCTGGAGGTGATTCTCACACTTTTCATTCTGTTGCTTCTCTTACTTCAATTTACTATCTCTTCATGGACTTCCATAGATTTCACATGAGGACAGTGCTCTGTGAAATAATGCATGCTAGAAAGATGTGAAAGTAGGAGAATATATTGACATTCCATATTGTAGGAAGATGATTGGTTGCGACATACATGGAGTGAGGATGCTAAATAATGACATCTAGCTTTTTTTTTTCCCCCTTTTTTGGCTATGTCAGGTGTTGGGAATTTGATTGGGAGCCACGGCTTTAGAGATGCGCTTTACATGATTGATATCGGACAAAATGACATTGCAGATTCATTTGCCAAAGGCCTATCCTATGCTCAAGTGGTCCAGAAGATTCCTTCCATTTTGAAAGAAATCAAGAATGCTGTTAAGGTTTGTTACTTCACTAATGACTTCCTTTTTCCTGCGCAAAAAAAACTACCCTTATTTAAAGAAAGCTAGAATAAAGGTAATCAGAATAAACCATTTCTATAAGTTCCACGGTGCAAAAGCAAAATGAGACTGCTGCAAATTAGATTAAAAAGCCACGAATAACAGATGCATCTGTTGTACACTTGTACTACAACAGACTGTTAAACACCTATATTCTGTATTCAGCTGACTACTGACTAGCGTGGATCACTAATTACTGATTATTGTGTGTAGGAAATATATGATCAAGAAGGAAGGAATTTTTGGATTCATAACACTGGCCCATTAGGTTGCCTGCCTCAAAAACTTGCACAGCTTAAAAATGTATCACATGAGATTGATTCAGTCGGATGCATCTCAAGTTATAATGCTGCAGCAAAGTTGTTCAACACAGGCCTATACAAGCTGAGTGAAAGATTAAGGTCGGAGCTGAAAGATTCAACCATTGTGTACGTGGACGTATATGCTATCAAGTCAGATCTCATAGCCAACTCCGGCCAATATGGTAAGGCCATGATAATATATAGTCCTCATTACTCCAAATCAAACAAATATAAAAGCTAATCATGCACTTTTTGTTTGTTGTTTGAGGAGTCTTAATCCTCATTCCTCAATAACATTGCTCAAATCTTCTTCTTTAAGTATAACAAAAGCAACAGCTCTGCTTTCATACATGAAAAAGGTTGAAACGTCAAGCTCTAATCCTTATTAATAAACAATTTTCATAGGTTTTTCAAGCCCATTGATGGCATGTTGTGGATCAGGAGGCCCACCATATAACTATGTGAAAGGGATAACATGTGGTTCTCCAGGCTATCGGGTTTGTGATCAAGCATCTCGATTTGTAAGCTGGGATGGTGTCCACTACACTGAAGCAGCTAATGAATTTGTAGCTTCGAAAATACTTTCCACGAATTATTCTTCGCCAAGTGTGTCCTTCGACTTCTTCTGTCGTTAAGTTCTACTGACAAAGAAAGCACATTACTAAGATAAAGCTCCTCGGAAAGTTAGTGCCAACCCATGGGAAGCTTAACTAGGCCTCTGGTGTATAGCCTGTTCATCAGACAATCACTTGCAGAGGTATGACTGTATAAGTAGAAGAAGGATTTTCCCTTTTATCATTTTACTAAGATATGTAATTTTAGACAGACATCATGCAATGCCAATACCAATTTGTGATGACAATAGCGCAAGTATCTGAGTCACACATGATGTATATTGGCTACTTGTAGTACTGCATCTTAACATGTCCACAGCTTTGTATATGCCTTACATTTTTCTTGAAAAAAGATAATGTTTCTATCGAACGCCCTCAAAAACCAATCAAAATGACATCCTCAGCTTGAATCACACAGACGCAAATGACTTGTTTCTCCAATACCGAGCAACTAAAACTGATCATACGCCTACTGCAATGTGATACTTGCATCTAGTGCTATGTGATAGTTTTCATGAACAGATAACTAGAACTCAATTGGCCAATCAGCTCGTGTGCTCTTCATCAAACATCTATAGATTATTCTTGGCTACGCCATGTTGTCAAAATCAAGTGAGATTGATTCAAACTATGCACAAAAGTCTTCTTTAGTTTTTCCTATTTGAAAGCATCACAATTCGACGGCAAAGTTGGTGTCAAGTGTCAACAACTCAATGCAAGTGTGTTGCTAATTAATATCTAGAAGAGGAAAGTTAAATCTCAGAGAACAACAAAACAAATCAACTGGAGAAAAGAAAACCAGGAAACTCACAAGCTGATCAAGATTCATGCATTTCTACAATTCTGGTAAGGGAAAATACTGCATGTTACCAATTATAGCTACATAATAATATAAGTACATACACCTTAAGAAATAATAAAATATGTACATACATACTTGAGTTAAGCAAATAATTAAATTTATTAGTCAACCATCCTTGAGACTGGAAGATGATGCTACTCTTTTGTCTTTATGCTAGTGAATTCATCTGAGGCTTCCAAGTGGAATCTTTAAAGAAGCTTATGAGTTCATCAGAGTTCCAGTTGACATTTTTATGTTCAGGGGAAAAAGTAATGCTGGTACATCAGAATGTCAGGGTAATAGCAACTTATACCCCTTATTTTTAGCTCAATGGCATTTAGCCTGCACAGAAATAGGACAAAACAACCTTTTAAACTTGTAAACTGTGTTCATTGCCACCTGACCATCCCCAAATATTCCTCAACTAGGAAATTTTGAAATTATGCAATGCTTGTCGCGAATAATAAAAGAGAACAGAAAAGAAAGGGATGCCAATATATTCGCAAACTGTACCCGGACTGCCAATATAATGTAGATGCAGTGAGGTACTGAGGTGTTCTGCGTCATCTTGCAAAGAACAGGACAATTGCAAATAACCTAACTCACGAGGTAATTTGCCATTTGCCCCCGAAAGGTCAACACTGAAACCGCAAGAATATATTCATATTCTTCCACTTAAAGCTCTATGAAGAAAAGCTCTATGTTAGGAACTCCTTACCACCTAAGAAACAGAAAGAATGCCATTCAACACCCCAACTACCTCTCCTTTAGCAACACCAGCATGGTCATTTCAAGATGAAATATCCATTATAGAAACATACTCAAGAAGGCTATCTTCAGCCAGTGTATTAAGTGACAGTGTAATAAATTTGGGTGTACCACGGAGGAGTACAAATCTGGGAGAAGTTTGCGGAAGTTCAACACCAGGTACGTGGAACAGGATAGAGAATGCATCACCAGAGACAGCGAGGTTTGTTGCATTAAGAATGTACCAGACCTTAAAGAAGCATGGATTAAGAGATGAAGCAGTAAAAGCATTTATCAAAGAAGGAGAAGAGAATGAAGAACATGCTAGTGATCAGGTCGATGGCAAAGGAAATGAGGAACTAATCGGCATGGAGTACCTGATGAAGGATGGTTCTACTGATTATCTTCGTAAAATGGCAAAAATCCTTCCCCCCATATCTCAGCAGGTGATTTCAGCTCCATGCATCATTTTAGTGCACACATGCAAATAAAGGTGAACATGTATTGAATGAAATGATGCTATCAAGATACAGGCTTTTGAAAGAATGCAAACAAATTCACCTTTTTACCAAAAAAAAAAGAAAAGAGCATATAGCAACAATATTATTTTTTCAATCTAAACATCAAATTATTTTCTAATCAAACATTTCTTTTCATTCTAAAGTTACAAAACAAATATCCTAAGTATGTATCACAACATAGAGCTAATTGCATCTACCCTGCCAAGGATTGCCAAACTTCCCACTTCTCTCCAAGAATCAAAATTACATGCAAGTTCCTTAGTGGTTGAAATTTATATGTTTTTAACAATTAGTCTTTTGAGAATAACCTTCAATATACTTTTCTTGACATGTATAAATTTCCTCTATACACCATCGTAAGGAACCGTATAAGTGGTGCTTGTATGTAGGTTTGACAGGCCCTTATATTTTGCAGATAGTTCGGTTTTCAGGCATCAAATATTCGAAGAAGTTAGAAATAGTTGGCACTGAATATGAAACATTTGGAAATAAATTGGTAGGAAGCATTTTTGGGCCTCTAAGAAAACTTACCAGAAAGTCAGATTCAGTGCAGTTGGACTTATTGAAGGGAATAGATGGATATGTCATGCCTGGAACAATGACCCTTGTGCTCGGTCCACCAGGTAATACATCCATTTTCTTTCTCCATGCTTCAGTTCTAACTACATGCTTCCCATCAATTGGTAGATTATAGAGAAATGGAAGAAGAAAAACAGGTTTAGATTAGTTAAAATAAGGTTTTGTAAGGAAAGCAGAATCTTATCAAGAAATGCACAAACAAGTATAAATTCTACAATGCAATTACCGTAAGGATCACCTCATAACTCCAGGTACCATCTATAGTTGACTAAAGCTTCCAAATGGATGTCCTCTACATTCAAGTACAAAAACCAAGACTTCCTTTTCTTGTTAATGTTCTTTCCCTGATTTTCATATTCTTAATGATGTAGATGAACACAGTTTCTTAATATGGAACTCGGATGTATGCCAGTGATAACCGCATATTGATCTGCTGGAGCTTCATGATTGTAATAATAAACATAGGGTTGAGGTTAAGGGAAGGTGTAACTTATATCGACGAAGTCTAAAATGGTGGTTCCTGTTTCTTTTGGTGTAGACTATTAGAAAAGATGTCTTCAAGGTAAATAAACGAAAAGGATTGCACATACAACGATTATACAAAGTTCAGCATATTACTCATAAGTCATAACTATATTCATCTTGGTCATGTTTAGTTTGTCCTCAGATGATCATAGTGCATAAAGTCAGATTGAATAAAGATGAAGAGATAGTGAACATGTTAGTCAATGTTTAAAGCCAGCTCATGAGTGCAAAGTAACAAGTTGATTCAACATCTTGATAAAGAAAAATACAAGGCATTTAATTTCAATGGTTGCTGCAATATAGTTGCAACCCAAAACACCATTATGTATGACCTGAAGTTGGTGGACAGAGAGTAAAAATTATTATTGTGAACTGAAAATTCGATTGGCAGGAAGTGGCAAAAGTACGCTTTTGGAAATTCTAGCAAGCAAAGTTGAAGAAAGTAAAAGTACAGTCCTGCAAGGCGAGGTGATGTACAACAATAAACATGTCTCTGAAGTTCATCATAGTAGAATGATAGCATATATCAGTGGGCAGATTAACAGGTAATTCAGTTAACAACACCCAAAACAATACGAAATATATAAAATGCAATAGGATACCGAGATACCGTTACAAGTTCTTTTATTTCTAGCCAATGACTGATGAAGATATTAATGTCAGTGTTGAGTGTTAATTTTGTACTCACAATCAGCAGGCATATACCGTTTCTATCTGTTCGAGAGACACTGGAGTTTGCAAGGGATTGTACTCAGGTACTAAGGCCTGAAAACCTAACTCCTCAAATGAGGAAATTTTTTGCACATGCCCTGGTTGAGGGACAGGACCCATTTCTGGAACACATTTTGGAGATTCTAAGCTTGAAAGAGGTTGAAAACCAACTAGCTGGGGATGCTATTTCTGATACCGAACACCAGAAGCTCACAACAGCTGAATTAGCAGTGGGCACATATTCAATCTTGATTTATGATCAGACACTCTCAGGATGTGATGTAGCAGCTACATATGATCTAGTGGATACCGTAAGGACTATAAGTAGAATTCAACAGTCATCAGCAGTTATGTCATTGACCCAACTATCAGACGAAGTTTTTGATCTTTTCGACAGAATCATTGTTCTAAGCCATGGTCAAGTGGTGTACCAAGGGCCTCGTCAAGATTCAATTAGTTACTTCAGCAACATAGGGTTAGTTCTCTCTCTCTCTCTCCTTTTTTTTTTTTTTGGCCCTCAGATTCACGATTATAGATATATTTTAATGAGACTGCCAAACTGTTTTTGGGATTCAAATTGGTACTGAAAACTGGATGCATCCAGATACAAAAAGCCTTCACATGTGGAGTCCGTGGAATTTCTAGAAGACATAGCGGCTGGACAAGGTTATCAATACGCGGGATCAGGTGCCATGCCTTTGTCCACAGAGGAGTTGGTAGAAAACTACAGGAGTTCAAACCATTATCTTGATATCATGAGAATCATCAACCAGGATTGTGTTAAGCACACATATTGGGCTGAAGGTGCATACAATCTCGGTTTGTCCCTGAAAACACTTGAGTGCCAAAATTCAACAGAACACAACCCAAGCAAAAGGAAAGGTACACATCTCCTTTGTAGCACAGAGTCATTTCTTTTTCCTCTCCTTTTGTCCGTCATTCTTCTCCAAGGGATATACTTCAATTTTATTAAATAACTTACAGTTCTAGAAGCTTAAGATATTCCCATGATAAGAAATCATAAGATCCAAAATTTGCATGTATAATCATAGGAATATAATAAAATAGTAGAATCCATGGTCTATTACAGACTAACACCTTGCAAGAAAAAAACTTGGAATAAAGGTTTTTTCAAAATTTTAAATAAAGGTAGCATGTTCGCCCAAAAGTGAAGAAGATGAAAAGAGAAATGGCCACCCCGTCCTAGTGTGTCTAGGTTAGGCTTCATTTGCCTTGGTGAAAGACCAATTACTCAAGAAAGGAATACTCAACATCTAATGATTTACCAACAGATGGTAGGTGATGTTTCTTTGAGTTATCTGAAGAGGAGGGGCTCTATATTTACTTGGTTGCACATACTTGGTGCTTTTTGCTTCTAAGAATACATGCAAAACCAAGATCATAACTACTCAAAAATGCAACTTCGAATTTATTTGTCTTAGGATTGGTCGTCACCAAGATCAGTCAGGAGATTGGAGAGTACGGAGGAATCAATAACACCAGCAAAGTTCAGATTGGAGATTTAGTCACAGCTGTTTCACTCAACATTGAAGAAACCACATACCTTTCTGCAGGGAACCAAACAAACCAGTATGACCTTTCCTCTCGTGTTTACTCCAAGCTGAAGAAGATGAAAGGCCCTATTCGACTCCAAATTGAACACTCTGTAGAAAAGGTTTAAGTCAATTCTCACTATCAATCACAAAAAAAAAAGGAGGATGAAATTTAGAACCCTTCCCATGTTAACTGATTTATGTAACATGACCAGGACTGGGTGCATGAGAATCAATATCAGCGAGAAGAATTCAAACGACCATATGTCCAGACATGGTGGGGATCTACTGGAACTCTCATTAGGAGGCAGAGCAAGATCACAAAAAGGCTTCATGTAATACTGAAGCTGAGGCTATTTCAGGTCAAATTAGAAACGCAGGCATTGAATTAAACACTAATCACTTAGAGTAGTTATATTTTTCATAATGAAAGTTACAATATGAGAATCCCCAGAATAAGATTTCCAGCAAAGGGAAATAGATAACAATTAATTGCAACAGACTTACCACTTCTCTTACAATGTCACAGGCAATTGTACTCGGTATATTTTCAGGGACTCTATTCTACAAACTTGGAGGTAAGTATGACCAACAGAAGATGAACTCTGTTAGGGCTCTGGGATTTGTGTCGACTATGAGTATAATGCTCATAAATCTGGTACAGCTCCCTCTCTATATGCTCCAAAGACGGGTCTTTTACAAGCATCAAGCACAAAGGTTCTTCAGAGCTTCTTCATATGTTGCAGCTCACGGAATCATCAATTTACCACAAATCATCATAGAAGTAAATCCACAACACTTTCTCTTTAAAAAACACAGGTAAGTGCATGCAGCATCTAACTGTTACTTTGATATCTTGCAGGCACTGCTTTACAATCTCTGCATGTATTTTTTCGCTAGTTTATCATTGGCTGGGTATGGGGCAGCTTTCTGGGAAGTCCTACTTCTGCTATTCTTGGTGGCATACTTCGGCTCCTCAGTTTTCCTTTTCCTTGGTGCATTATGTTCAATACTCGAAGCAGGAAATGCTTTAGCAGGTACTTACATAAAGAGAAAAAATTTCCCATCAAAATGCTTCACATAATCAGGCAGTTTGGCAATAATGCAATATGACGTCCATTTGATCTCATTGCAGGTTTGCTTGTGTCAATACTTCTACTCTTCAGTGGATTTGTCATCTATCCTTCAAATATTCCAGGATACTTGAAGTGGCTCATGTACGCAAATCCAATCCGCTGGGCCAATGTCTCATTTTGCAGAATACAATTTGAGACATATATTGAACCGTGCTCCAATTATGTCAGCGATCTTCCTTTCTGCAATCAGTTCCCTCAAATGAATGTTGGACAAGCTTATTTGCACTTCTACCAGCTTCATAGAGATTCTTCGAGCCCATGGCTCCCTTATGTTGTCATATTTGGGTGGATAGTATTGGCCAACGTGCTGGCAGTGTTGGGACTGAAAAAATTGGAATTCACTGGAACAAGACAGTCGTTGCCATATGTTAGGAGAACCCACAAGAGAAGTAACTATCTCACTGACATAAAGAATGAATTTCTATCTGAAAGTAATTATGAAGGGAACCCCTGTCATTCCAGCAACTCTAAAGATAGTAGGTTCCGCAATTCGAAGCTACATAGTGGAAGGGTGATGGATGATGAAGGAGTTCATGAATGGATCAATGAATTTCACATTGACATTGAGAAGAATGTGCTGCAGATTCAAATTGAACCCACGGCAATTGTGTTTGAAGATTTGTCATTTGCAAGGTACATCTAGCAGTACTATTTTTTTTTTCAACCCAAACGAACAAACAATTTATTTCATCATTAAAAATTATCTAAAAAAAAAAAGAATTGTACCAAAAGTACGTACATGCAAGAACATCCAAAATCTATTGAGAGACAATTGTACCATTTCATGACTTTTGCTACAAAATTTTGTTTTGGGCCCTTTGCTTATGTATGTGTTTGATGTGTCAGGTTCGATTTGGAAACCAAACAAAATACAACAATTTTTAAAGATGTATCAGGCTATGCTAAGCCTGAAAGTATGGTGGCTATATTAGGAGGCTCACAGACAAGTAAATCGACACTGTTAAAATGCTTAGCGGGAAGGATACAGGAAACTGCAAACCTGAACGGCAATGTCCACGTGATTGCAGCTAAACCTAGCATAAGCTCATTCCAATTGATTGGCTATGTTGAGAAGTTTGATGCTCATCACCCTTATCTTACTGTGCTCGAGTCTCTTCAATTCAGTGCAGCACTACGGTTGGGCAGCAATATTGACATACGAAGACGTCACGTCCATGTTGAAATGGTGCTTAATGAACTTGGCTTATTGCCATACTCCAGCCAACTTGTAGGTTCCCTTCGTGATTCCACTGGAAGAACATTTGAAATAGCCAAGAAGCTAACTATTGGAGTTGAACTTGCAGCGAATGCCAGCATCCTGTTTCTTGAAGAACCAATATTTGGTCTTGATGCTATAGGGACTCTAAACATCCTTAACGTTCTCACTCGGCTGTCGGAATCAGGTCGGACGATTATTGCTTCTCTTACACAGCCTAACATGAGGTCTCTTTCCTCCTTCAATCAAGCACTCATCCTAACACGTGAAGGAGAGCAGGCATTTTTCGGCCCATTAGGAGCTAACTGCAGTAATTTGATTGACTACTTCTCAGCAGTTCCAACAACTCCAAGTTACAACTTCAGAGAAAGTCCAATTAACTATGTGATGGGTATTCTTGGTCAGGGTGTAAAAGACAAGAAAGCACCTTCACTGAACTTCTCGCAGATCTACATGACCAGCTCTGTGCATAAGAATGTCACTGATAGCATCGGCCTTTTAAAGCAATGCAACATTGGAAGTGAGTTAAATCGTCAGTCACCTGCCTATATTGCTCCATATTCACGACAACTGAGTCTGGTTATGTTAAGAACACAAAAGTTTCTGTGGAGAAACGTGCAGTACACCTATGGCAGACTCACAGGATGTGTCATGATGGGCTTCCTAATGGGATCCTTGTACTTTGACACCGAATACAAAGACACATATGGCGTGACATCAAGAGCTTTATACATCTACATGCAAGTTATGCTGATTGGAGTCATTTCAGCCAACAATGTCATCCCACAGATTGGCACCGACAGACTGATCTACTTCAGGGAGAAGAGGGCACGAATGTATCATCCAATATTTTATCCACTCTCTTGGGCTATCGGGGAAATTCCATACTTCTTAATCTCAACACTGGCTCTAGCTGGAATCGGAAATAGTATGGCAGGTATTGGAGTAGGATCAGCTACTGAGTTCTTGAAGTACTGGGTTGTGCTTTTCTTGTTCACACTAAGCGTCACATACTTCGGCATGATGGTAACATTCCTGGCACCCTCACCAACATTTGCTGCATTTCTAGTTTCCATCATTACTTCACTATGGGTGTCAGCTTCAGGAGTCATAGTAATACTATCCGACATACAGTTCTACAGATGGATGTACTGGAGCAATCCTTTCCAATACGCGATGAGCGCATTAACATCAATCAGCTTTTACTGTGAAACGAAAGGTTGTGGATCAGATTGCAAGTGCCCACGCCTTCCGGATGGTTCCTACATTTGGGACAGATTAGCAGAAATGAGATCACTGAGCCATTCAAGGATAGATATAGACATAGTGAGCCTGTTAGGGATGTCTGCATTATTCGCCAGTCTATCATTTCTCTTCTTTGTCTCGTTAAAGCAAAAATGACCCCTCAGTTCATAGAATGATTCAAGTATAAATATACATATACACATATTTGTGCTATTTTGTATCATGTACTGTACTAGTATATAACAAGCAAAGCAACACATTACATATTTTCATGTTACAGTGAATAAAAAATGGAGGCAAAAATCGAAAATAACTATAATCCAACAGTTCAATTGTAAATTGGAAAAGAGGATTAATTACTTCAATCCAATAGCAATAATAGCATAAATTATCATTCGAGGGAAGGGGGAAAGAGTGAAAGCATAATATGAATTTGATTTTTACCATAGTGAAGTGCTGAGAAGGAAGCCATTGCAGACGAGTTTAAAACCAGACATGGGATGATGATTATATATACTCATCAGAATAAGCTACAGATAAACATAACCTGACGAATTTAATTTATCAACATTATAAAATTGAATGCATGATGATGACATTGTAGAATTTTGTTTTCCTGCCCAGAATATTTTATTCTTCTGCTTAAAATAAAATGTATTTTGATGTGCAGTTTGGAGTCCTAAAATCTACAACTAGTGGGTTAAGGGTTCATTTTACAAAATCTACAACTAGTGATCTAATGATTTATTTTGATTTTCTCAGCCACTTGCTATAAGGTTAGAATTTCATCATTAAAAACTAGTGCTAACCAAATTTCTATATTGTCCATGCCAAAACACTTTTTTGTGATTTCTCATGAGCTTCGCGGATTCCAGCCAAAAAACTGCTCATAATTCTAGTTGGAGAAAATTTTGGAGAAGATATCATCTGTGCGCCCCTCCCTCCCTCTTAAGCTTAAAAAGGAGAGAGGGTACGTTTTTAGCTTTAAAGGACGACCTTTCTAAAGTGTTGCAGTAGGAAGTGACTCAGAACTGGATAAGCTTAGCATTTAAGAGCAAAATGACTTGAATATCTTCTGCACCACTAGACTATTCTTTTAACTAGTCTATCTCTCATTCCTCCTAGACCTCCACTTTCATCGATCCCATTTCAAACTTGATTCTCTTCTATCTAGTTGACAATTGTTAATTTTATTACGACATCTTGACACTACTTTCTAATTTTTCCAGTTTGTGAGATCATTGACATCTCAAAGCTAGCATTGTATTGACCCCCACAACACAAACACCAAAGTTTCAGTTCCTCTTTTTTACCAAGGACGCCTTTAGGCTTTGTATGTCCCATCTAATCCCAGTAAGTCAGTAACTATAGTAGTAGAAGAAAACTCCGAAACAAATCACCGCAAATATTTACGATGCTAAGCGATGTACTTCAGTCAATTAGGAAGAGAATAGTATTGCAGTCATAAAGTTTCCAAACTGGGATATGCAACAATAATACAGTAGCAAAAAGAAATCTCCGCTACTGCCAAATGTTATGTATGAGAGTGAGACACTCGAGCTGCTCAACCTCCGCGCTGAGTTGAGAATGCAGGCACTCGGCCCAGCGGCATGATCAGATCCTTCATTAGCTCATATTCTTCGGCGCTGATCTGAGCACCTTCCAGTACCTAAATGTTCACAACAAAAACATCTGGTGACTATACATAATTCACCATACACAATAAGTGCATATCATGACTTTTCAAAATAAGAAAATGTTCACTTCTCAATTTCAGAAAGTGATATTAAATGCTAAGAGGTAGAATTGACAAGTAGAGAACATGGATAACAAAGGAAAAGAGAATACTACTTTGATCATTTCTTCATAGTATATGGTATCTTTCACACCCCATAATTACTACTAGCAATAGATAAAATCCACAAATGTTATGGCCTATACAGAAGCTCCACTCACATATGTCCTAACTCGCAATAAAATCAGTGAAGTTATGTAGATACATTAAAAGGTAGTAAAAGGTAGGTACAGAATTTCGTTGCATCACCTTTGCAAGCAAGATTCTCCTATCCATCAAGTGTTCTGTAAGTGCGGGAATCCTGCTAACAGAAAGAGCATCAAGAAACAAAAGGATGATAACATGCCACTGTTTGATAGTGAATGCTGGAAGTGGATCAACAAATGACAATGTGCCTACTAGGAATCCCTGCAATATGAAGTACGTAGTAATTATTTATCAATAAATTTTCCAGACATATTGTTTAATGTATTTCAATCTTCTTCACATACCATTCCTTTTTCAAGAGTAGATAATGGAATACGCAGTCCCAGATCCGCAATAAGTCCGGGCATCGCTTGAGAAAGGCAGACACCCAGAGTTCGCTTAATCTCTGACGAGAGTCCATCTGGCAAAACTACCTGGCGCGGATATTCTCTTCCATTGACAGATAAGAACTCTTCATGAAAACTCTCATCCCGTCCATATATATAGGCTAAGGAGGATGACGATAACCAGGCAAAGAGTGCCATAAACATTGTAGAGAAAGGTGATAACTGAAATAAGAGAATGCAAATTTAATGTTGGAAATTAAGAGGATAGGATAAAACCAAAAAAGATTTATGATAATAGGACAAACACTTACATCTAAACTAAACCCTTCTGGTGGACGGTCATACCAAGATTCGTCAGAGTCGAGCAGATCAGCATCAGAAAATCCGGGTTTTGGAGGCCACTTTAAAACCTCTACCTCTGTCTCCAAATCACCATTATTCTCTTGAAATTCCGCTTCATCCACATCATGACCAGGTGGAAATATCATTATACCTGCTTCAGACACTGCATGCCGAAAATATGAAAACTACTTATATTAACAAGAATATCAAACGAGAGCAGTACATTAGTACATTATGACAAAATAAATCAGTTAAAAGTTCAAATTCGATGATGGGGGCAAGAAGAAAATCATACAGGCATCTGGTACATCAGATTTCCCTGAAGCAACAGCTTCTGCAGCTTGGCTAAGACCCATTGCACAGGCCTCAACAGATACAAATCTATACGCATCATCACCGACTTCCTTATCTGTAGACGATGCCCCTGCTGCTCCTTTCTTATTTTGTAATTCTGCATACTCACAGAGATCTTGAGTCCCATTCATTTCTTCATCAGCCCAGGTAACAGAGCGTGTTGCTTTGTTTGAAACCGAGTTCTTTAATGAAGGCTTCAGTGAATTTGAACCAGCTGCAGATTGCTGTCCGATGCATAGTTCATTTCCTCCAGTAGTAGTTCTCCTCTGGTCAGTTAGGCTAGGACCAGAAGCATCTTGAGAACTGTGTGGTTTGTCTTTCTTTGCAGTGGCTTTTCCACGTTTCATGGTCGAATTTGGTTCTAACTCTTTAGACTTCAAATCAGGATCATTCTTTGAAATGCTGTACCCATCTTCAGTAATTATCGTACTACTGAAGTTCATTTCATCACATAAAATACCGGATAAATCAGGTTGAATACTCCTGGGCTTTGGTTCTGCGAAATGCACATATTATTACAAGAATGGAGACATGAAATATACCAAATATAGAAATGATATTAGCAAGAGAATCAATTAATAGAAAGCATCACCAGCTACACAACTTACCAACTTTTTTCTGTGTAGCACCTTTTTTAAGGTTATTTGAACTTCGAGGGTCTACATTCCTCTCCTTCCGTGGCATATGGCTAGCAGTTGCATTGGAGGGGTCAATCCACTCCTCCAATGAGGTCTTTGATGAAGGCTTCATTGGAGTAGAACTATCAGCAGATTTTTCTTCAATGTGCAGTTCATTTCCTACGGTAGCTTTTCTGCTTGGACTAGTTAGGCTAGCACCGGAGCCATCTTCAGAACTGCGAAGTTTATCTTTCTTTGCAGTGGCTTTTCCACGTTTTGCAGTCAGGTTTCCTTTTGATTCTTTAGCCTTCAACTCGGGAGTATTCTTTGAAATGCTGTACCCATCTTCAGTAATTATAGTACTGGTGAAGTTCATGTCATCTAATAAACTATCTGACAGATCAGATTGAGTATGCCTGGGCTTAGGTTCTGCAACATGCACAGATAATATTACATGAATGGAGGTACAAAATCTACTAACAGGAAAGTTTGAAAATGGATATGATTTTGGCAACATCATGAATTAACAGAAAGCACCATGACTGACCACTTACCTATTTTTTCCAGTTTGGAACCTTTTTTAAGGTTACTCGAGCACTGAAGTTCACGATTCCTCTCCATCCGTGGAACATAGCCATCAATTGCATTGGAGGATCCAACCCACTCCTCCAATGACACATTCCCAGTCTCAGCATCTGTTCTCTCTTCAATTTTCAACCGAGACATTCCTAGATCACCCTTCTCACCCATACCCAGGACAGAGTCCAAACTTGAACCATCAAAGAGCTTAAGGACTTCATTAAGTTTCAGTTGGTTCAAATCTGAAGATCTCTCATCTGGCAAACTTTCTGCAAATGCTCGACTGTTTATCAAACAACCACTCGAACAATACATGTATGTTTCTTGAAGATCATAAACCTTATGCTCCTTGAGTGAAATACGGTACCGCCCTTTCCGAGGTCGCTCAGAAGGCAAAGCATTACGGCAGAGTGGGTAACCACACAAGTCAGCTATCGTACGTTCAGTCACCACGTCTTGGTAGTCACCCCGAGACATCACTGAAGCAGCAGCAGTCAGCTGGCCCTCATATTTGATTCCTTCCAGAAGAGAAAGCTGCAGCTTATAAACTGCATCTTTAACAATCAGCACTTCATCCATCCTGGCTCAATTTTGAGTTTCCTGGAGCAACAAACAGAACAAGCTAGCTTCAAAAACTCATCCCCCAACTTACACACATTTTCAAAGCAACAACATATACTAAACTGTTGCATTTCCACTTCGATTATAGCAATGAAGTTCCGTTAACGATACACTAATTAAAGGAATACAATATGCCACCAATTGATCATGATTAAGCCATTGAGGCATTCTGACAAACAGGTGGTGGGCGAACAAAATTGAACAAAATTAACTCCGAAATTGCCGTCAACAAACAGACTGACAGCATAATGAATAACTAGGTTTGGATAAGAAACTTACACGATCAGTGCACAATACAAACTCAGGAAAATTTCCGGTGAAGATGAAGTGAAGGGTTTAATTAGAAAGGAACTCAAACTTAAAAGCCTAATAGCATAAACAAAGCTCACCTCCGGCAATCGGATGTAACGCGCCGCCTCAGCACGGGGGTGTGGAATGATCTAGTTCAGGAGTTGTTTTAATTGAGTTAATATACTGGATTGTTAAACCAGCTAATCGTCTTCTTCTTAGACGAAGAAACCTCTTCTTTATTCTATTTCCAGTTTTCCTTCTTCTCAATAGATATAAAATTATAAATATAATGAATGAATGCTCTCAAAATTATGAAACTTATTGCTCTAAGAACCAATCTAAAATACTCATTAATATTATACCTAAATTAATTGCTCTCAATTTCATTTTTCTGACAATTCTACCCCATCCTCTTTAAATAACTTAACATTAAATTTAACAATGAATTAATCAATTCATTATTTTTTACATTTTATTTTTGAAAAACAAATTAATTTCTCATCAACTTATAACTTAAATATTATATCTCCATCAATCCATCATAATTATTGATACTTTCGTCGCGGTACCATCCTTTCGTGCCAAAATATAATTGTTGTACCATTTGCTGGTTCCAACAGATGAATTTGGTACCAATAAATGGTACACTAATTTTATTATGTACCAATTGATGGTACACTAATCGAGTGATATTCTAATGCTATGAAATTTGTACCAAAATATGGTCGATTATTTTTATTCTGGTACCAATTGATGGTACATAAGTTGAAATTATTTGAGCAATGACATCGGGTGGGTGAAGATGAGATATATTTTTATTAATTATTTTAACAACAAAGGTTATTAATAGATATAAATAAATAATAAATTAACATGATTATAGGAAACGTTACAAATCAAAACTTTACTAATATAAATAAGGAGGGTATAAAAGAGATAATACTAAGATATAAATTTAAGATGGAGTTGATAACTATTTATTATCATATTATGGAGCTTAGAAAATTTTACCCTATAATGTAAAATTTACTGGAAAGCCACATCCTCCAAACTCAACCCGGTTACGTCACAATTTTTTTTTTATTTGTTTAGCACAAATTTTTAATTTACACGTAAACTGTAACGCCCCGGCCACTAATCGACTGAAGGCCCGACCCTTTGGGCCGGCGCGGTTACTCCTGGGTTGCTATCCGAGGGTGATATGTTGGCCCCACAGACCAACACGAGTTCTAATTCGCGCACTGAAACTTCCCAGTGGGTCACCCATCCTAGAATTGCTCCAGAGCAAGCACGCTTAACTCTGGAGTTCTTCTAGGTGGATTCCCGGAAAAAAAATGTGCACCTTGTTGACATGAGTAGCGTTCTCAACCCCTTTAAACCTCTGAATTTATGGGGTGTTACATAAACGGTAGTAACCCTTTTCTTTATTTTTGAAATTTCACATAAATCTTATTTTAATGTCAATAAACATATTACAGTACATCTTTATCTTTATAATGTTTTGCAAGTTATATAAAAACTTAACGGTATAAACTACTCCGTCAGTAGAATCAGAAATTTGTCTTATAAATAGTAGGAAAATACCAAATCAATCGATCATTTGTTTCTTCCCGCACCCCTTCCTTTCATGGACCGAATCATCGACCAAACGGTTCATGCTCATATAACAACAAATGTTTGTTGCTTTCACTCTGATAGGGCTAATGTAATTGGCACCGTGAAATGAAAAATAAAACATGTATTAGGACTTTAGGAGCGAAATATTTGTTAAAATAAAAAATAAGTAAAAATGTATTAGGAGTGAGATATTGTTTAAATAAAACATGAGAAATGTATGGTAAGTTGGTAACTATTGTATTTGTGGTATCTCCAACCATGGGTTATGGAAAATTTTATGTATAAAATTTTTATGAGGCCCAGGGTTGGAGATACCAAAAGACATCTTATGCATCTTATGAATAAATGGTCATAGACATCTTATGCGTATATTTTATTAGGCGAATGGTTTTTTTTTTTTTTAAAGAATATAATAGGGTTTATTTTTAAATTAAATATAGACTGTCTATCAAAATAATTTATATTTTATTAAAAAATTTGTGGAAGAGCTTATTTCTTTCATAATCTGATTAAAAATGTCCTATAACTCAGTTAGGATGATGACCCAAACTAGAACGCGCATGTGTTTAGCGATTGCCTTATATGATATATCACCAGGGGGTTCATCGCTTTGTGCCATTTAAATAACTCAGTGGCTTAGTTAGGGTGATGTCCCAAACTAGAACACGGAAGCCATAAATGTTACGATTGCCTTACTTCACCAGGTGTTCATCGCTTTGTGGCGTTTAAATAACTCAATAACTCAGAAATGAAATATAAATAACTTGGAAGCCATTAACGGCACAAACTAGTCAAAACCAAGCCCCAACAATATAACTCAACCCAATATTAAATTCTTCTCCTCTTTATCATTTTGCCCTACTTTAGTCGCGGATACATTCAGAGTTCGTCCGGCTTACAATGTGATACTTCGTTCCATGATATTCTAGCAGGCACTAACAAAATGTTAGGGGAACAGAGACACAAATCCAACTATGATACTAAAATGAACCGTCATTGAAACATTTCCTTTGCATACACCACTTCACCTGATACGCTGATATGAACAGTCTGGCTCATATAATAGAACCTTGTGCTGAAACAATGATAGACCTGAGCCTAAAAGTGCAAGACGAGTGAAAGAAAGAACAGAGCCAACTATATTTTGCAAATAAAACGAAAGTCATCCATCACAATCTATTATAAGCAGAATAAACACCAAATGTAACTTCAAAACCAAAATCAACAGTCTGATATTTCCCAACAAGTGCCCAGAAGTGAAGTGCCAAGTTCAGAAAATCACAGAGACAAGCTCCCATAAAGTTCACAACTAAAAAGCATAAAATAAGTACCCTTAGACAGAAGCAGCTACCTTCCACTCGAATTGCATCTACCTAAACTTCATTCGCTTGGAGGCAGGAATACTTGGTGCAGCCCTCGACTTGCCAGTCGCCTTCATCTTCCTCCGCCTTCTATCCTCTTCACTGTCTGACTCATTTCCCTTTTCCCTGTCCGCATTACTTGCTTCCCTCTCCAGCTCTTCCCAGGTCTTACCTTCATCCTCTTCTGAAACATCCTCTGAATCTTCGTCTGCATCATCATCATCAGATTCCACTAGCGACTCACTCTCAGAATCATCATCCTCCGAATCTGATTCAGGCTCAGCATCAGACGGCTCATACCCTTGGTCAGACTCTTCAGACTTCTCAGAATCAGAATCTGTTGCTTCCAGGTTCAGAAACTCCCAACCACCCTCCTCAAGAAACTGCGTTGGATCATCAGTGATTGTTTTCAATATAGGACGCCAGTTGAGATTCAGCCTACTCTCATAATACTTGATGTCAGTAGTGTCAAGCCATTCTTTTATTCCATCAAGTGAGCTGGACGGAATGGAATCGATTCTCATTACATCACGCTTGAAGTCCTTGAACACAATGGCCATGTCAAAGTTCTTCTGTGCAAGACCAACTCTTTCCAAATTGACAATCTCGATCTCGCTCAAGGTGATGACGAGAAACGGATTCTCAACCAGTTCAACCAAACAGCTTGAAGTTGGGACAATGAAAGCCGAGGCCTTGTGTGGAACCCCATGGAAACCAAGTTCTCTTAGTGGCTGGTCGAACTCCAGATCAAGATATTTAAGTTGGGGCTGGCCCCACAGATCATTCACCCGGTTAACAAAATGCTGAAAGTCCATGTTTATTTTATTTTTCCGATCCCTCTCCCTTTGTTCCTCCTCGATCTCATCAGGATCATAAGCCGACCTCCTCCCACCTCCCAGTGTTTGAACCGTCTCCATCACCTCAACATAGAACTGTACATCTTTGGTCTTCCTGTTCCCCACCATAATAAAGTTATGAAGATGGAAGTGAAGGAGCGTAATCATCTCTTTCTCTGACGGCTGGAAAAAAGCATGCTTTACATTTGCATACATAATATCAACACGCTCGTCTTGCCTTGAGGTTGAATAGCGAAAACCATTGACATGTGCTTCTAGCGTCCCACTCAACTTTCTCGCACGGCCTCCAAAAGCTGGGCGAATCCACAAATCAGACAACCTGATTGGTTTGAACTTATTTCCAGCAAGCACAAGCTTCTCTTGGGTCACTAGAGTAGCCCTCTCTGCCCTCTCAGACTCTCTAGCCATGACATTACGCCTAAGCGTTTTAATCAGATGCACAACTTCACTTATGTGCTTTGGGTTCTTAGACCGAAATGAAACCTCCTTCAAGTAGATAGCCCCCTGATTCTTCAGAGAATTGGCATCATGAGGAGTGAAAGGAGTACCCGGTACATTAAAAATGATACGAATATAACAGTTCCGGTTTGTGTCCTGCTGGCTTGACACAGTCTTCACTGTAGAAACATGAAAAGGTACCAAATTTCCATAAATAGGAATAAGAATGGCCTCATGCTTCTGGTCGACCTGAATCATCATTTCTTTCTTAGGTTCTGGTACTTCATTCACATTTTTGTAGGCAACCAACTCACTTGCAGTCTTTGAAGCAGATCGTCCATCACCAGTGCCAGAACCCACACCTGCAAGACGTCTCGCAATTTCTGCATTCTTCTGGAGTGCAAGCGCCGCCTGATGCTGTTTCCTTGTTTCTTCCTTCGACATCTCCCCATTGTCTGATCGCAGTGTAGCTTTGGAATATACCGCAGTCCTGGTCTTAGCTTCTGGTTTCACAGTCACCTGCTCAGTTTCATCATCATTAAAAGAATACGATATGTCTTTTAGGGCCTTTGTGCTTATTGAGGTAGCAACCTCACGGCCATCCTCAGTCACAACAACTGTATCTGCAAGCAACAGCGCAAAATTCTGACTCTTGGGATTTTTAGTATTTGCTTGCAAGTTCTGGAAACCAACAGAAATATTAAAAGCCATTCCAGCTTTAACCACTCGATCATTTTTTGCATTAACATTAAATCCTGCTTCACGAAACTCCAACCCAATGCCTGTCCCAGCAGATTTTGTCAGGTTAGGGACCAAATTAGGAGCATCCCTTTCTACTACAGCAAGGGCTGCCTCATAGACAGCACTAACCTTGATCCCAGGCTTCAATGCCTGAATAGCTGCTTCTTGAGCCCTGAGAAGAACTTCATAAGCCCTGCTTTGCTCTGCACTAGCATCAATGAGAATACATCTGGCAATGTTTGAGCAGTAACTGTTATAGCGCGACCCGATTGCACAAACAATAACACTACAGGAATCATAGTACAGATGATCATCATTGCTTGAAGCACTAGGCCTGAGATCAAAACTCCCACCACTCTGGAATACAGGAGGATAACAGATATCTACATTCTCAGCCTTCAGTTTGACTTTCAACTTAATAGGATCCAGTATAACCTTCTCCGTGTCGTCCATCAATGAGGAATGAGTAACTTTTTTTTCCTCATCAATAATTTTTTCAATTTTTGGAACCACATAGACCTTCATTGCACTAGCAGTCAAATAAGCAGCCTTCTTGATACATTGGATCTCAGGTTTTTCCTTTACAGAAAAGAGATCAGAGAATCCATTGGAAATGTCAGTCAGTTGGAGGCCTGAATCCTTTAGCTTATCAGCCCACAATTCCAAGAGTTTTCCTTCGGGAGTTTCCTTGGTTAAATATCCAACTGTAGAATTACCATCTGAACAGATAGCACGGAGCATAGAGTCCATCTGCGTGCCCCCACTTTCATTTTTGGCCTTCACGTGTATGCTGACCTCCAATTCCATAACCTCTTTAGCAGGCTTTATCACAACTTCGAGCAGAGATGCTTTCTTCTGGCTGCACAGGAAATGGATATACTTTTCACCAAATACCATGATGGTCTCCGGAAACTCATAACCAAGCAGCCAAATATTCAAAGCAGAAGACTTTAGGTAGCGCAAATCCTCTGAGGCAGGTGGGGTAGCCACGGCAAGAACATCAGAGGAGCCCCAGTAACTGTCTCTGTGTTCATGCCAATGAGCATAAAGGGCCTGAAGCCGGCTCTTGAAATTATCCACGTCAATTGCATAAGCATTTCCTCCAGATGATGCATTGCCATTCGCAGGTGGACCACCTGCCTTGCGTTCTTCGGGCATAGTATTTGCTCTTGTTGGTCTGCACAAATTAATACTTATCATTGACAGGAGAAAACATTTTAAGTGAAAAAATAGATCAGTGACCTTTGTCCTAAAAACAACAGAGATACTTACAGAGACCAGGACCACAAACAAAAAAAAGGAAAACAACTGATCATCTGTAAATCAACATAGCTTCTCATTTGTATTCTATTATTATTATTATACTTGCAGTGCAAATCATGAGATCACAAATACATTATATCATCTGAGTGTTCATACGAAAGGATTAGAAACATGCCTTCAGTTTCAAATCAGTAATTATTGTATCTATAACAAATGGGAATCAAAGCAATTAGAGAATACAGAATATTGTTTTAATGAGTAAGGTGAATCATGCACTTGCTTCATGCTGTTAATGACTTTCTACTTTATGATTACATTGGTCTCCAGCAAATTGGAGTCTATAGTTTGACCACGAAAAGAAGATTCTAAGAGAATATAGTAAGGAGAAATACTGCATGATAGCTTCGTAAATTAATAACTGGAAGATATTATGAAGCAGCAATTAAAACCATAATAGCTAGAACAAAAACCTATACATATACATACGTTACACATAAAAATAGATAAGCAGACTCCCATCAGCCAGCATAAATTGTATATCACTGAAGTAGCTAATGCGATCATACAAAAAATAAAATTAAAATGATATTGTGATATCATATCCTATTACCAGATCAAAGAATTCCAACTACAGAAGATAACTCCATACTTCTCTCACATTATGACAGACACACAGACTGACGCAACAGCTTTCAAGATTAAATTTCAATAAATAGATAGAAACAAACTGAGTTATTCCAAACACTTACTCTTTATAAAGTAAATGAATCCAATTCGTACGGACGTCGCGAAAGTAAACGAGCCAGGTGACCTGCATAAACAAAAATCTCAATCACCACAATAGATGAAGAAAAGATGCCAGAGAGTACCAAAACTGAAAACTAAAGGATCCATTTAGGTCAAATTTGAATCTCTCTTTCTCCTTGCACAAACAGCAACTTAAGTAAACCATATTCCATCAGATAAACATAAAATCATCAACAACTGTGGTGCGAAAAAATTCAAATAAAAAGGAAATAATTAAAACAAACTCATATGTAACATCAAGAGTGACATGATGATAGCATAAAACACATAGGTAAACCAAACCAAAGCAACTATGATTTAATCCCAATAAAACAAAATTGTGTTAGGCTACAAGTCAACAACATATAGCAATCTAAGATAACTTGCAAGATGCATCATCATACAGAAAAAATCTTAGTCAGGCACATGTACACAATAGAACATGTGAAATGAAGCTAGAATAATCACATATATGCAAACATATATCACATAAGCAGGAAGCAAAGATTTATGTTCAACCTAAGAACGCGACCACCAAATACCTAAACCATTACCCAGAAGTGAAATTCACTCACCGCAGATCCAAAACTCCTTAAAAACCAACAAAAATTGAGAAATTATCAAATCAGACAGAAAAAACCGTCACAGCACTCTAAACCCCCTTTTCCCAGAAACTGACCTATTCACCCCCAAATCTTAATTTATCAATCAAAACTAGGGTTTCCACCGCCGCACATCAGAAACTCTAAAACAAAAAGGAACCAGCAACCAAATCGTCGCTGGTAACGTAACCATCCGAAATTTTAGGTCTAGGGTTGTAACCCTCTGCGACCGAGTACCAAATGAAGAAAACGAAGATTGGAAAAGCGAAAACTGAGAAATTCATAGATTGTTTTGTTACCTAAAACCGTCGCGCGTTTTGCAGATGCACGGAGGTTTCTGGCAGCGAAGAAGATACGAGGCTACGCCGCAGCAAGGTTGGCCTCCGGCGGCAGCGAACCGAGAGAGAAATGATGAAGAAAGGGTTTCGCGTTCAATTTTTTTTTTCCTTCGTAGAACTGAGAGTGAGTGTTTGTGAGGAACATCTCATTTTTCCACTCTTCCCTTGGCTATTTATATAGCAAAAAATAAAAGGCTATAGAGCGTGGAATTACCAGGACACCCTCACCGAAAATGAAGGGGGGAAAATGTTTTGCTTTACCGCCATTCTACCGGTCCAGCTTTTGAAGTAGGACCGGACGGTTCACTACTTGGTTTTTGCTTTCACCGGTTGTAGAGCGAGTTGACTTTTCTCGACCAGCCGGTATGGTCCAGTTTTCTCGAGAAAACGAAAACAAATTGATCATTCTATGGTTTTTAGCGCCCTTTGTGTTAGCAAAAATTTGGGTTGAATGATCGACAATACCAACAATGTTTTTTGCATCTATGAATCATGAGAATCAAATATTGAAACTTGTTTCACTAAAAAAAAATGGTGGGATCTAAGCCACATAGAACGTTGAGTTGTTGACACACCCTCGTGCTTTATGCTCAAATCACATTTTTGTCGATTTGGGAGCAAAAAACGCGCTCCCAGACAAAATATAAAACGCGAATAAACGACTTACTAATTCGTCCAACAGGAAACCGCAAAAAACTTGCAAAAAAGCTTCTTATTTTGCCATGGCTGTGAGCAATTATGTACCATGGCTACTGGGTGATGAGAGCGCAGAGCTAGAGACGAAGAAAAATGATATTAACACTCGTCATCGTAACCCACAAATGGTAGAAAGACGATGCAATATAAAGGATGATAAATGATATTCCGATTGGAGTTGATGAAGGAATGCTTGCAATTACAATAACCAAATTGGATGAATGAGAAGCAAAAGAGAAAGTCTAAGATGAGAGACGGAAGAGAAACGTTTGAAGTTGATGAAGGAAAAGATTATGAGATGTGTGGCTGAAGAAAACATCTGAAGCAAATAAGAAGATTGAAATGAGGTGCGGATGTTACAGTAAAGCTTTGGTGACAAAATTGGATATGTAGTGTTGGGCCTAGGGTTTACTAAATGGGCTTGGACTAACTGGACTGTATATGTTAACAAGCCATGTGAACTTTAAATAAAAGGTTTTCATCCAAAAAAAAAAAAAAAAAAGAAAAATATTATAATTTTTCAAGAGTTAATACTTTTCTAGGGACTGTTATGGAGGTGGTTCTCAAAAAGATGTCTATTAGGTTCACAATTACATTTTGGTCCGAAAACAGCAGTTTTTGAGTTGACCAGCTAGTATTTACATCTTTGCTATCCCCTCTAAATTGACAAAACAAACAGGCCTTAAGGAAAGAAAAAGAAAAAACCATGTCCTTCTTCTCCGATGAAATTTCGATCGGAACTTTGTAGTTCCGGTCGGAAGCTGCAACTGCTCGATCTGCTCCGGCCAGCTCTGACCGGAGCAGATCGGCTCCGATCGGAGCAGTCTGCTCCGATGGAGTAGTTTCTGATCGGAGCATATGTGGTGGAGTTGCTGCTGCTCCACCACCAGAGTTCTTTTTTCTTTTCTTTTTTAATCTTTTTTTTTTTAAAGAAAATTTCAAGTCTTGTTTGGCAAAGAAAAAATCTAATTTTGGAACAGTATTTAGAGCGTGATTTGGTCAAGAGCGTGGACTAAAATGTAATTGTGAACCTAAGTAACCCTCTTTTGTTATTAGGGACGCTAACAAGGTAATAAAAAGTTACGAGCCCATTTTTCAATTTTTTGCTTTCGCTCACGTTTTTATCGCTCGTGCTCTCGCTTTATGTCATCTAGAGTGGGATTAAATGATTTAGCATGGTGGTGTGATTGAACACAAACAACAAAATGAGATTAGTCCTAATGTACAACAGTGCGAAGCCATTGTGGGTAATTTTTCTGAAAGGCCCTGCATCAGTTGTTGATTAGGGAACTATCATAACCATCTACATTAGCTAACTAGATTATAGTACCAATACACTACATACTTTAGCATCACCAACGTTATTACATTCACGATACGCAAATGGGAGCTACACTTGGTTAAACTACCTATGGAGTTAATTGATCGATGATATGGTAACTAGTTTGATAATCCATAAGTATATTGTTAATAATAAGTTTAAAATCTCATTCTAGTACCATGCATTTTGGGCATTTGGTTTGAATTGGTTGGTTGGTCTAATATGTTTCCTAATAAAAGTTATTTTTGCATCAATGATGTTTTGTGACATGGTTAACAGTCATTAAATGTTTGACAACTATGAATTTCCAACATAGTTATATTATGTTGATGGATTGTGAGAATCAGATACTACAACTTTAATAGAATAGTACTACATGCATTAACACTTAAATTTATATACATATATGACTTTGGAGTATAACAACATTCCTTATGGTTTGGGCTTAATTGGAGTTTTAAATATAAAAAACCAAAATAGAAATTAACTTAAAAGACCACATTAAGAAGATTCTTCTAAAAAATAACCTCAATATGTCCACAATTACATTTAAGACCAAAAACCTCATTTCCAGAGTTGACTGGACATTATTTACAGAAATGCAATGTGCAAACCAAACATAGGCTAACTATTTATTTCTTTTTATTTTTCTAATTCCTTTTCTTTGTAATTTTTAGTTCCTTCTAATTCTTTTTTTTTTTTAATCATCTTTTCCTTAAGCTCCGGTAACGAAATAATTATTCCGGTACCGCAGCTGTGCAAGCTCCGACAAGGAGCTTGCAAGCTCCATATCGGAGAGCGGAGCTTGCAGAGCTCACCGGAGCTGTGCAAGCTCCGACCTGGAGCATGCAGAGCTCCAGATCGGAGCTCTACAAGCTCTGGCCGGAGCTTGCACCGTTCCGACCAGAGCTTGTCGGATCTCCGATGCCGAAAAAAATTTTCGGTACCGGAGCTAGAGAAGAAGAAGATTTTTTTTAAAAATTTATTTTTATTATTTTTATTTTTATCATTTTTATTTTTGTTATTTTTAATTTTTTTTTTTTTTTTTTTTAAATACTAAGGTTGTTTGGCTTGCTCAAAAACTGAAAAAGGAATAGTGCCTAGAACGTGAATTGGTCAAGTTCGTGGTCCTTTTTGTAATTGATGGCATAAGGTGGTTCATTATGTTATTAGAGCCGATAACTAGATTTAAAAATTCATGGACCCAATCCAAAATAAGCCCCTCCGAAATTGAAGCTTCCAATGTTTTTTGGCCTATTTGGAGCTTAATTGTGGGTCCATATGCCACATTATTACACCATTAACCAATCAAACAAACAAATAATATAAAATATTATTTTGTAGGGCTTAATTGAAGACTAATATTTAGTAGCCTTCTTCCATGGGCTACTAAATAGTAGCCTAAAAAAACCTCATTTGAGTCATTTTTAGGCTTTATCTGGGATTTAAGCCCCAAAAAAGCCTCCATTCCTTATGGTTTTGGGCTTAATTGAGGCTTCTTTGTGGGCTCCATGAACTATATTACTACTCCATTAACCAATCATATAAATAATAAATCATAAAATATTAATATGTGGGGCTTAATTGAGGGATACTATTTAGTACCCCAAAAAAAACCTCCATTGGATGTGTTTTTGGGCTTCTTTGGGATAAAGAGCAAATGACCATTGTAATACCACTGCCATCATATCTCTCTATTTGAAATCAATATACTAATTGTTATCACAAGCCAGTAATAAAAAATGTTAAATCCACTAGTAAAACATCTTCAACTCAACAACGAATGATGAGAGAGTTGACCAATACATATCAATCTTTGCAAGTGTGTGCAAACTCAACGATGTTATCACCTAATTGAAAATAAACTTAATCATCCTACGAATCACTTCAAAACTTTAAATAAAGACTCCAGGTCAATAAAGAAATAAAGGGTTCAACATACCTGGCCAAAAAACAAAATAAGAACAAATCACTGGAGTTGAAGTCTCTGATGTTTTAGTTGGTTGAACTTGTACCATAATCAATTTCTTGAGGTATTTCCCGTTCAACATAAATAGCCATAGCAAATATGAAGCAACATAAAAAATAAAAATAAAAACCTTTCAGAAACTTGAAGCAAACCCCTTCTTTGAAACACTATCAATTGCATTTAGAATGTCTAAACAATCTCCCTACAACACTTGACATAGCAAATGTGTAAACTCCATGATATTTTGCATCAAATGCAATATAAAGATAAAATCAAACCTCTTCATTACCTTCTAATTGCCAGACGCTTCACCACCAATAGAGTTAGTGGCTCTCTCTTTCATCATTTGCTACAATAGCCACGGAACTATACATATAAACTAAACTAAATATTATATCAAAATACACATAATTAGCATGTGGAGCATCTCTAAGAAAAAGAGCTTGTAGACCATTCCATGAGCCACACATGTTACTTGCACCGTCAGATCTTTAGCCTCAAATATCGTCAACATGCAAGTTGTATCTACCTAGTGCAACACATATGCTAGTCTTAAGTGTTTCATCTCTAGTATCAATGACATGAGCAATATCAAAGAAATTCCTTCGGATAGATCCGTGTTTATCCACAGAACGTATTACAATGGCCATTTGCTCTTTATCAGAAGTATCTTTGGCTTCATCAGGTAAGATAGAAAACTTTGCATTTCCTTCTAGAATTTCATCTTTACCTTATCAGACAGAATATATGCAAAACTTCTTTCTAAATAGTTGATAAAACATAAGTCACATTCCTTGGAGCTTTCTCTAACACTATATCATCAATTTCAACATTCATTTTTTTTTTTTAAGTAATCATCTCAATGAGGTTTATTTGTCGAAGATTCAGATTCATCATGGGCTCTAAGTCCACATGCTTGCAAAGAAAGCCAACAAGCGCTTTCAATGGGTGGCCTTAAGTCGCAAACGGTTTATTTCAACCTCCTCGAGTCTAATTACACGGTTCACTACTGTATCAATGTGACATATTTTTTTATTCTACAAATCAGTAAGAGAATTTTTGAATTTTGATGCGGCAAGTTAGGGACTACATATGCACACCATATCTAGGACCATTAACTTGCTAATAATTAAATTCATTCTTCACAAATGCAGGATTATGAATTTATGATAAGGCTTATTTTAAAGAAAAATGTTGTATGAGTCGAAGGGGAGAACTATATATAGCCAACCGTCCAACCCCACTCATTAAACCATGATTGGGTAGGTATGGTCCCATCTTGATGTAAGCTCTTCTATTTGTATCCTTTTGATTGACATGATACTTCCACATTGGAGTACGTAATGACGGATCTCGCTCAAGCAACTTTTGATCAACCTCAACTTCAGTTCTTGGTGACTGAGAAGGTTGTTCTTACTGACCATGTGGTGGTTACTCATGTTGTTCTTATTGATCAAGTGGTGGTTGCTGATCAAGTGGTGGCTGCTAAAGTTGTTCTCGTTGATCAAGTGGTGGTGGTGGTTATCAAGTGGTGGAATATGAGATTGGGAAGTACCTTCTTTAATCATGACACGCTCTCTCTGTTCAACGAAATAGTTACTACTATGTAACTGAGAACTCCCTATATTCGACGCAATAGTCTTTCTTTTATAGGTAAGATTTACTTTTTGTGCACGATTTAACCTATCATGAAAGTAAACATCAGTTATTTTCCCTTCAACCAGTAAAAACTTTCATCCTTACACTTATCAACCCTACTACAAAACACCTACTACTTGATGACTACACCAAACCGGCAAAACTTTTAACTATTGCGTTTATCGCGCCTGTTATTTTTAACTAGTGTATATCGTTAATAGTGGAGCTTTGAACTTTTTAACTTGATGCATATTTAACAACTACTCCCTCTGTCCCGCTACAAATTATCCATTTTGCCTTTTTTTGGTCAACAACTTTCAACTTTGACTCTCGATTACTCTTAAACTATGATGATAAAATATTTGATAAAACTATATTATGAAATATTTTATCATCATAGTTTAAGAGTAATCGAGAGTAAAAGTTGAAAGTTGTTGATAAAAAAAAATTAAATTGGATAACTTGCAGCGGGACGAGGGAGGGAGTACTCAATTAATTAATGACATACTCCAAGAGTGAAACTTTGGAATTTCCAAGTTCTAATTGTGCAAAATCAAATCCTTGTCACGAATGCCACCTACCAAGTCTGTGGTAGGAGTGTAATTATCCAAAGAACATATCGTAAAGCAAAATCAAACCAAAATCAAATCAAATCAAATCATCATCCTCTTCATTGCTCATATCGCCCAGCTACCTAACCTTCTCCAAACTCACTCAGCTCCATATATCATCAATCATACCACACCTCTTTCACTCTTCATTCAATCTCCTGAAGAAACAGTAACCACACCAGATCGAATTTGGGTAGCAGAAAATGGCGAGGAAGAAGATCAGAGAGTACGATTCCAAGAGGCTGCTCAAGGAGAATCTCAAGAGACTCTCTGGTATCGACCTCCAGATCACCTCTGCTCAGGTAACATATTCAATTCTTCTTCAGTTGGGTTTACTTGTTCGAACTTGTCTGTTTCATGCAAAAAGATGATTCTTGGAATTTTGGAAAATGGTCTTGATTTCTGCTTATTAGTGGATTCTGTTGCAATTCCCAATATAAGATGTTATCTTTTATCTAGATGAGCTTAACTTGAGTTGTGAGCCTGTGATAAAAAAAATTGATAAATTTGAGCTGTGATCACAAAATTGAAGCTATTCTACCACTTCTACTAGTCTCAAATTTTCATGCATATGCTTGGTTATTGTTCCACTAGGTGACACAATCTACTGATTTTACGGAATTAACGAACAAAGAGCCATGGATATCGTCCACGAAGCTGGTTGTGAAACCGGACATGTTGTTTGGAAAGCGTGGGAAAAGTGGTCTGGTTGCTTTGAATTTGGATCTTGCACAGGTTGCTGAATTTGTGAAAGAAAGACTTGGTGTTGAGGTGAACTGAATTCTTAACTGTATTACTTCATCTCAATCTGATCCTGCTTAATGTTAACTTGTTAGGTCTTACTTTGTGTTTGTGTTTAGGTTGAGATGAGCGGATGCAAAGCACCGATAACTACATTCATAGTCGAACCGTTTATCCCTCACGATCAAGAATATTATCTCAACATAGTGTCTGATAGATTAGGATGCACGATCAGTTTCTCGGAATGTGGTGGTATTGAAATCGAGGAAAACTGGGACAAGGTAAAGCGCCACGAGTTGATTATTCTGATAGTTATAAGATTGCTGTAATGACTTGTTTTGTTGAAACTGACTACTTGTCTACTCATTTTTGTATGCAGGTTAAGACTATATTCCTACCAACTGAGAAATCGATGACTTTGGAAACATGTGCTCCGTTGATTGCTACACTTCCCTTAGAGGTAGACTTCGATCTGTCTCTCCTTTTTAGCGATTTAATACTATGAAGTTGAGAATCCTTTATGTGTTTGACATGAGTACATGTATTATTCTGATCTTTTTATGGAGTTATGGAACAACAGTTTTTCTTCTGGATTATGGCGAAGAGCAGATAGGAGCAGTGTAATCTTTGCTGTTTCAAAAAAATAATAAAAAAATGCTATGGCCAAGAGCATGAAGTTTATGCACCAATCTTTTTAATAAAAACTTGTTGCTTCACTCTAATTTGAGATATTTCTTTAGAAATGTTTACTAGCTTCTGCATATATACAAGAAGTCTCATTGCTCTCCATCTATTTGTCCTATTTTTCTTATCCATGCATGACATAGGTTTTTTTATGAATCCTTTCAGGTCCGTGGGAAGATCGGTGATTTTATAATGGGTGTTTATTCTGTATTTCAAGGTATAATTCTTGCCAATAATTAAATTATCATTATCGCACCTTTACAAGGATTGTCTGCTATTAGGATATCAGTTGTCGTATTCCATTGTTATTCAATTTATTAGAATAGGAATGTTTAATTTATTAAAATAGGATTGTTTGTTTGCCCTTGTACTCTATTATCTGGGAATTGCAGAGCTAATTAGCATTTCTTACGTTTAAGTTTGACCGACTTTATGTACTACAGATCTGGATTTCAGTTTCATTGAGATGAACCCATTTACACTGGTGAATGGGGAGCCATACCCACTGGACATGAGGGGGGAGTTGGATGACACTGCAGCTTTCAAAAATTTCAAAAAGTATGTTCTTGAGATTCTGTGTCATAATCGTTCTTTTTTTTCTGGCTGTTCTTGTTGCTTGAAAGTTTATACTTTTGGCACTTATTTTTCGTCCCGTTTCCAGGTGGGGTGACATAGAGTTTCCGTTGCCTTTTGGAAGAGTCTTGAGTCCAACTGAAAGTTTCATTCACTCATTGGACGAAAAAGTAAGTGCCACATCTCTATGTTTATGGCACTATTTCAATATTCGTCTCATATATAGGCAGTTTGTCCACCAGAAATGGACCTTGTGGAACCTGGCTGTTTTATACTATTAATGATGGAGCCAACTGAATTAGTTTCAGTTGGCCCCTTGAAGTGTTTTTCGATGGCTTTAAGTGATGGTGGTCTAGTACTTTGTTATAATCCTATTCCTGGCGTTTTTAAATTTTGTGGAAGCTATGTAAACTTGAATGATGCTAGGTGTTTACCATAGGGACGCTTTCTCTACGTCAAGTTTAAACCTATTACTCCATGGCTCCTTTCATTCTCCAGCCTTAAAACGTTATCATGTACCTAAAGAAAATCTTAGCTGTCTTGTCTTGTCTTGTCTTGGCCTCTGAACTGATTAATACCAGCAGTGGTTGGGCCCAAGTATAATGCTGCTTTACTTCATGTCATATTGCAGACCAGCGCATCATTGAAATTCACCGTCTTGAACCCAAAAGGGCGTATTTGGACAATGGTTGCTGGAGGTGGTGCCAGTGTGATATATGCTGATACCGTGAGCTCTACATTCCTTCCATGATTAAAACATTTTACACATGAGATTGTTACACACCATTCATTTTTCTCTTTTCATGTCTATATTGTTAAAAACCATAGGTTGGAGATTTAGGCTATGCTTCTGAGCTTGGTAACTATGCTGAGTACAGTGGAGCCCCAAATGAAGAGGAGGTTTTGCAATATGCAAGAGTAGTTATTGATGTGAGAAATTTCACTGTGCTTAAATTTCTACTCTCTCTACTTTGTAATGTCTGGTCTACAATTCCTTTTTTTGTGTACTTATAAGACTATCTTCTTCTGCTGTGATGTAGTGTGCCACAGCCGATCCTGATGGCCGTAAGAGAGCTCTTCTCATTGGAGGAGGTATTGCTAACTTTACAGATGTTGCTGCAACTTTTAACGGAATTATCAGGGCTCTCAAGGAGAAGGTATACATTTAACTATCCTCATGCAGTTGGGTAGACACTTTTCAATCTTCCATAACTAACAGATAATTCTTCAAAATAATTGGCAGGAATCAAAGTTAAAAGCAGCTAGGATGCACCTTTATGTTCGTAGGGGTGGTCCCAACTATCAGACTGGTTTGGCCAAAATGAGGTCTTTGGGAGAAGAATTAGGTCTTCCAATTGAGGTATCGGATGTCTTCTGCTAATGCATTTTGTCTTTTACTTTTATTTTTAAGCATGGTGCATTTTGCTCCAAGTTACTTCCAAACCATAGTGGGGAATGGGGATCATATGGCATAGAAACTCGTAAGAAGTGATATTATGGAGATTGAAGTATGAAAATTCTTAGCATCCACGTATAGGTTCTGTAACGAAGTTTTCATGTTAGTTCATCAAGCGCAAGAATTTTTCAGAGGTCAGGGCCCGCTTCATTTCTTATTATACGCAGTGCTGAATGCTTGTATTGCTAAAAAACAACCTGTCTACTAACTTTATTGTAAGAGTTCACAACATATGAATTACCAGGTCTAATGTTATGTTGGCCTGGAACCAACTATCAGCCAAGATTGATTGTATTATGAGTCTGACATTGTAACATACCAGACTCGAGTGACATTTACTTTTGCACCTCCATATACATTTCTGTAGAAACTAAGGGGCACCTGGCACCGTAGTAGTCTTTCTACAACAGCCTGACCTAATAACTAACATGAACCTCTCCTCTTTCCTACAGGTTTATGGACCGGAGGCGACCATGACTGGCATTTGCAAGCAGGCAATTGACTGCATTATGTCAGCAGCATAGTCGAGTGATTATTGTTTTTTTTTTTTTTTCTCCCTCTTTGATCGGAAGATTTATGTAATGAACCAGCAACAGCAGCTTCAAAAACTCATTTCGGGGAGCGCCCAAAATGTGGTTTGCCTGCCCTGTCACTTGTGTAATGAAATTGCCTTATTTCTTTTGAATTCAGAACATTTTTTTGTGTTGGAAAAAAAGTACAGTAATTAATATATGATGAGCATTTGTATTTGGTTGTTGCTGATTCTTGGAGATTTTAGGTGATATTATGACATGAGCTGTCTACCCATGCTATATTATGAAAAAATTGGCCCCATGCTCACTCACTCACTATATATAGCTATGCTGGAGCGCACATTGACAGCAAAGAATCTGCAAATGCCCATTCTTATTTTTCATTTACTACTACGCAGTAAAAATCTAAAGATATAGGGGTATTTGAGTGAGGCAGTGAGCATACTGCATACATGCATGTTTGAAGAGGATTTACAAATTTTGCACCTTGTTGGTTTAGAAAAATCACTGTAAAATAATTTTGTTACTCTCACGGTGGAGGTAAATAAATGTTAACCTAGCAAAGTGAAGTATCAAATCACCAAAGTAGGTTGGGTAAATCATTATTTTTTTTTTTTTAAACGGCAAAAACAACTTTTATTTAATTACCGAGCATAAGAAATGCTCTCATACAATTACAAATACTCACGGAGCATACTCCGGAATCAAAACATCCAAGATTGTCCATGAATCACCAATACAAAGATAGACAAACTCCAACCCAACCCACCCCTTACAAACAACACTTCCAACCTTAACACCCTAGCAAAACCGAACATCCATAGTACAAAACCCAATTATCAAATCAAATCCACCATAACATCATGATAACACATCTTATAGTCTTCAACAAGTCCTCCACAAATCCAACAATATAGTACCATAAGAACAATCTTGAGATACCAATCCATCAATTCCTTATAGTTACAACTGCTACCCCTAGCCAACCTCCTCCACATGTACCCTTACGGATAAGTGGCAAGAAATTTAAAGATGTGGTCCGGAATAGCATCCATTTACCCCTAGCCAACCCCCCACACCCTATGCCCTTTCGGACAAGTGGCAAGCAATTTAATGATGTGGTCCGAGATACAATCGATCGATAGAGAAAGCATAGAGAATCATTATTGACATGGAGTAATTTCGCAGACCATTACACTGATTCTCCATGTGAGTACATCAGTACATGCTACAGTACCAAGTACTAAGGCACTAAATGTGTTCTTGTAGGTTGTAGCTATCATCTTGATTTATTTACATTGTTCATCAACTCTAGGAGAAAATTGTCTTGGACCATTTGGTACTCAACTTGAGGGTTGTCCAACGCTTCTCTAAATTGGTACACATCTTTTGTGCTTATCTACAGAGTATAGCTATAAATTAATTTCTCCTCTCTAAATTAGTGACTATTCACTTCCCAACAACTCGATTATTAAATTAGTTCCGCTTAGTTGTGATCCAAACCGTCCATACCCTAGATAACTACCTTGATTTAAATTCATGTCATCTATCTCATTAGATAAGTAGTGAAGATCCGGTTTAACTCGTGTGTGTAATAAGACTAACATTGGAGTCTATACATATATTGGTATAGATGTTGATGTTCTTAACATTCAACGGACGTGTATATAATAACCACGAAGCGGTACAATACAAGTTTTTATCAATCGAGGATGTCCATGTCTAGTTGAAGCATCATATCCAGTGGTGTCAATTAGCCCATAAGTTAATTGTGCTTGGCACAAACTTATCAACTATTGGCTTATATAGGTTGGATAAGTATTTAATCGAAATAAACTTGTTACGGGAACACCTAACGAGTATATTATCAACTAACTTACGAAATACCCGTGATAATTAATAATAGTGAACAAACTTATCACATTTCAACTGGCTAATTAAGCATTTTATCAACTACAACTAGCTTTGTTAAACTAGGCCTTAGCTGTAGCAGCACTTAGTAGTAGCTTATAAGGAAAAAAAACATAAATTATGAGATGAATCATAAATGTCAACAACCAGAAATTAAATGCATAGAGCTAGCATTAGAACTTTAACGTACGATCTTTAGAGGAAAATGTATGCTGTACCATAAAAATCAATTGACAAATACAGCAAATGAGTAGTTGAATTTACCTGCGTTCTTCTACTATCCCCAACTGTCCCATTTATTACCTCCTTCCATTTATTAGCACTACTCCATAACAAAAAAAACTAAAACCACCAAACAATTAAATTATTAAGGTGGCCATGACTCATAAGTCATATCATCTTTGCTCTATATAAACCACCCCTATACTCTTCATTTCATGCAACACAAACACACAAAAGAACAACAATTAGAGTGAAGAGAAAATAATCAAAAAAAAAAATCTAAGTATGGAGGGTTTTTCTCTTGCCAAGATGCTGCTCATCCTCACTCTAGTTCTTGGTACACTTCTTGTCAATGGAGTTGGAAGAACTCTCAAGCCCAAAGATGATGATGCTGTTGTTCAGCCACAGACATTCGGCCCAGGTCTTGGTCTTCCGAACGTCCCAGGTTTTGGTGGGGGGTCATTTCCAAGCCCAGGTCTTGGTGGATCTATTCCAAGCCCATTCTTTTCTGGATCGTTCCCGAGCCCAGGTCTGGGTACTGGGTCGTCGTCATTTTGCTCGTTCCCCGGGGCCCGTTGCGCCCCGGTTGCTCCTGGAGGATCTGTTGGTGGTGGTGGAGTGATTGGTAATGGCTCTCCATGAAGTATGGTTGCGGTGTTTGGTACCTTAAATAAAGGAATGTTTTAGTAGTTTCTTTCTCTATTAATGTTGCTAGTTTATTTTGTTGTCATGTGTTTAGTATTCGTGTATGAAAATTGTACTACTAGCTTTTGTTTCGAGGTTTAATATTGGTTTGGCTCTTGTTTTGTTTTACTGAACATTTGATATCTTGCAATTGCAGTTTTTATTTTTGCATTATCGCCATGTTAAGCATCCTTAATTTCACACCAAACCAAAACACTATTTTACCGTTTATGTAAATCATTGATGATATCATCAAGCACATTAACAAAACATTGTTATATGGAGTATATCTGTAAATAAATGTAAATACAGGGACTTTGTTAGCATAATATATAATTTAATGTTTCATCTTTCAGGAAAGAAATTAGAAAAACAGATTTTTTTTTTCTTAACATACTATTTGTCTGCTGTCCCACTCATAGTAACGGGGTGGGATTAGGATAGGTAGGGGTAGTGATGTTTAACAGGCCGAGTCGAGTATTATTTGGCTCTGTTCGAGCTCATTAACAATCGAGTTGAGGTTAGACTTGGCTAATTTATATAATGAGCTAAAACATCAAGTTCAAGCTATATTAGTTAGGCTTGAGCTCGACTCGTTTAGCTCAAACGAGCTTGAGTCCATATAAAATATATATGTGAAAATTTGAAATAAGATATCAAAATTCAAGTAATCAATATTTCACATTTCAAAGTTTGTCAATCGTGTAATATATGAATTACTGATGACTAAATCGTTATTAGAGTATCTTAAAAGTCACATAGATGAACATCACTCATATTTAAAATCATAAAACCATCAAAAACTAACAAAATGCAAACATAAAATATTCAAATCTAATACTAAAATCCCCAATAATTGTATACTACATATTAAATTTCACGAGCTTTAATGCTTAACGTGTATGTTCAAGCTGAGCCAGGCTCGACTTGTTAGTAAAATGAGCTTTATGTTAGGCTTGAGCTTGACTCGAATACCTTACCGAGCGAACTGAGCTCGAGCCTTATAGCGAGCCGAGCCAAGCCAAGCTGATTCGAGCCCTCATTAAGACTCGGCTCGTATAACAACACTATGATGTATGGCAATCTCCATCCCGACCCAATTTTATGCAGGTTGCTAGCCGTTGAGGAATGCAGGTTGACTGGTTGAGCCATTGAGGAATGCAAATTATGATTTGATTAATTGAAACTTGAAGAGTTTTAGTTCGGAATAAACTAATTCGGAGGGTTTGGTAGCGATTTGATCAAAGTTATAAATTTAGCTCTAATAAAGTTTACTAGATCCGGAATAGTTCTTTGGTTATACCAATACATTGAGTTTGAGAATAAAATAAAAATAAGTAAACTGAACGGAACTTATACTACTCCCTCTCTCTCCCCGCTATAAATTACCCACTTTGAATTTTTCGGTCAACAACGTTCAACTTTAAATCCTCATTACTCTTAAACTATAATAGTAAAATATTTAACGAAATTATATTATGAAAATATGGATCCTAAAGTTTCATAATATAATTTTATCAAATATTTTATCATTATAGTTCAAGAGTAATCGGAATTCAAAGTTAAAAACTGTTGACCAAAAAAGTCAAAGTGAGTAATTTATAGTGGGACAGAGGGAGTATATATGAACTGTATTAAACTTAATAAATCTGAACTGAATTGAATTGAATTTAATAAATTTGAACTGAATTGAATTTATTTGAACTGAAATTAAATTAAGGTGAATCTAAAATTTGTTATTTCGATTTTAGATTTAGTTAAAGTTCGTTTATTAAGCCCAGGCCAGGTGACCATTAAGACTAGAAAATTTCTTATTTAAAAGAATAGAAAAATCAGCTAAAGTGTGCGCAAATTTAACAGTTGATTATTATAACAAAATGCAATTGGCAGACTAACAAGTGTTGAGTAGTGATTCTTTGAGATATTTTAATTTACTCCATTATTGAGTACTCCTACAATATAAATTTTAGAAAGGAAAATGGATCTAACACTGCTCCATTATTGAGTTTGACCAATCTGAATGCAGCTTTGATCAGTTGGTGCCATGGCAATTAGAGCTTCAATTCTGCCTGCATTAGCCAGAAGGTAAGTAGTACTGTAATATTAGAGTTTATCTCTGTATGTATATCAGCTTATGGTTCTTCTGGAGCTGATTATAGTATAGATTTATAGTAATGCACTAATACTACTAGTCTACTACTGTAGCCAGAGGCATCTCTGTGCTTCTTGATGTTTGTACAAGAACTATTGGTTTCGCTTAATTCTATACATATATCATTTTCGTCCGTCTCAATCATTTATATACAACTTTCTTATGTGGAAAACTTTATATCACACACCAGATCTTATTGGAGTATCATATATAATTAATCTTTAATTTTACAAGTTGGATTGTTCTGTGATTGTCCGAAAGATGCTACAGTTATACTTATTTTCAGTTTTAAAAGGGAAATTTTCTTTTGATTTTCTTCTGTTTAATGGATCTTATGGTCGGGGAAAATATATTGAATTAAGAACTTGGAGCAGTTGCAACACAAAGGGAACATATGGAGTAATTATGGTATAGGCTTATAGCTAGGCAGCTAGCTATCAACTTAATTCTGTTAACTTTCATGTTAATTAAAACAGGTTAGATGGGAAAGTAGCACTAATAACAGGAGGATCCAGTGGAATTGGAGAACACACAGCCAAACTGTTCTCCCAACATGGAGCAAAGGTAGCCATTGCTGATATTCAAGACGAATTAGGACACTCTGTCGTCGATTCCATAAGCCCTTCCGACTCAACTTACATCCACTGTGACGTTACCAACGAAGACCAACTCAAACACGCCGTGGACAAAACAGTCTCAACCTATGGGAAACTCGACATCATGTTCAACAACGCTGGAATCTGCGATCCTATCAAGCCTCGTATCATAGACAACGATACAAAGGATTTTGAGCGCGTCTTGAGCATTAATGTAACCGGTGTCTTCCTAGGAATGAAGCACGCAGCACGTGTGATGGTCCCTGCACGTAGTGGGACCATCATATCGATGGCGAGCCTCGCTTCTGGGATGGGCGGGGCCGCCCCACATGGGTATACTTGTTCAAAGTATGCAGTGGTTGGTCTTACGAAGAACCTGGCCGTCGAGCTTGGCCAATTTGGTATCAGAGTCAATTGCTTGTCTCCTTTCACGGCAGCAGCACCGTTGGCGCTGAAGGCCCTTGGCGTTGACAGTGAAGTGCTGGAAGATAATGTGAAATCTCTGGCGAACCTGAAAGGTCCTAGTCTCAAAGTTAGTGATATCGCCAATGCAGCTCTTTTTCTAGCAAGCGATGATGCCAAGTATGTTAGTGGGCAAAACTTGTTTATTGATGGCGGAGTTAGCATCACCAACTCTGCGATAAAACTGTTTGACTATCCAGAGTTTTAATTTAATTCTCTGTAATTGATATATTATGTTGTGCCAAAACGATTAGTAACACACTGTGTATGAGTCTGCAATTGCTTTCTTAGCAGATTTCATGGGGCTTCTCCGACAAAGGATGAGTCGGATGAGCTAGATGGCTTTGAAGGCTTCTCGGCCTTGGCATAAGAGAGAGGGGATGATTTATATTGAAGTTGACCAATAATACCTTAAAATACCTTGTTAAAGTGATAAAGTTATCAAATTTTAATAATATAATTTCGTTAAATACTTTATCATTATAGTTTAAGAGTAATCGGAAGTCCAAAGTTGAAATCTGTTGACCGAAAAAATTCAAAACAATACACTTCTGAGAGAACGGGGGGAGTATAATTTATTTATGGGCTCATTACATATGGACACCCTCTTAGATGTCATAATTACATATAAGGGACCATAAGTTCATCAATTACATTCAGCCTCCAACTAGATGCATTTTAATTACATCCAGGTCTTTGAAATTTGAATTTCGGCGAACTAAACGTGGAAAAGACAATTTTACCCTTGACGGAAAATCTGATTATTATCTCACCCAAACAAATTCATTTTATGTTTATTGCACAATAATTTCTAATATTTTCTATTTACAAAAATGACACTAAGTAATTCAAAATTAAGCCATATAATTTATGCAAATTTCAAAATACACCTAAAAAAATTTATTATAAATAAATCCCAATAAAATTTGTATTTACAATATAACCCAAACTTATTTTAATAGAAATTAAATTCCTTTTTTAAATTTATATTTTTACCTTTCTTCTTCACAGCTCCGGTCACCGGAATTATAACCGGAGACCGGAGCTGTCTCCCATTGGGAGTTTGCAAGCTCCAATTGGAGCTTGCAGCTCCCGATCTGGGAGCCACAGCTCCGATCGGGAGCTGTAAGCTCCGATCAGAGCTTCTGTAAGCTCCCACTCAAGTCCAGTACCGGAATCCGGTTGTGGACTTGGAGAAGAAGAAGAGAAGGAAAATATAAAAGGAAAAAAGAAAAAAAAAGAAAAAAAAGTGAAAAAGAATAAGTAAAATCAAATTCTTAGAAAAAACCGTCTATTAGAGACGTACCATTGTGCAATTTACCGGTCCCGGGTTTAAAATTTCCGATAAAGACAAATGCAACCCGCTTTCCCTACTTTCTTCTTTCTCTCTCTTCCGTCTCTCAGCCCGATCGATCAATTGGATGGTGAGAGGGAGGTCCAGAATCACCACGCGCCGCCGCCTTACCACCAGAGGACGCCCAGAATAGGCACCGAAATGGATGTCGATTGTGTAATTTCCCCAGATTCAGATGAAAAATCTAAATCAAACGAGCAAGAAACAGTGGCACCGCCATGGTGGCGATGAAGGAGGTTCTGCCCAAAGGTAGACCGTTTTTTGTGGCGGCGTTTCGGTTGCTTCCGGCTGGATTCTTGCTTGTAGGGGTTCGAAACTTTGAGTGGTGTGAGCTTGCCTTCTGGTGTTATGGTTTGGGTTGCTAGTTTGGCATTTGCTGATGTATTCTGTTAATTTGGAACAGGGGTTTCTCGTTGAAGCATTGATCACGTATTGTGTTGACTTCTGCAAAATCTATAGTAATACCGGTAGTAGTAGCAACAACAATAGTCCAGTAGGAAGTAGTAGTAGTAGTAAGTAGTCGCAGTAGGTAGTAGCAAGGAGTATAGTATATATAGTAGTAGTAGAAGTAAGTACTTGTTCCATACATTTTTGGTTTACGTGATATTTGATTTGATTTGGAAGAATTTTAATTTATTTTACAGTTTATTGGTGAGATCATGGGTTTATTGTAGGACTTAGTCTTACGGGTAATTGTTAAGATCATGAGACTTATTCATGAGATCATGTGACTTATTCATGAGATCATGATACTTGTTAAGATCATATGTTGAACATAGATTTAAGATCACGAGACTTATTCTTGAAATCATGAGACTTATTCTTCAGATCATGGCACTTAATCATTCCTGAGATAATGAGACTTATTAAGATCATGTTGAACATAGATTTAAGATCATGAGACTTATTTCTGAGATCATGAAATATTGCTGAGATCATGGAACTTATTACTGAGATCATGGGTGTTATTGTTGAGATCATGAGACTTTTTGTGTGTTCATAGGACTTAATTCTGAGATCATGGGCAATATTGTTGAGATCATGAGATTTATTCCTGAACTCATGGGCAATATTGTTGATATCATGAGATTTATTTTTGAGATCTTGAAACTTTTTTTTGTGTTCATTGGACTTACTCCTGAAATCATGAGATTTATTTCTGATATCATGAGACTTATTAAGATCATGAGATTTATTCTTGAGATCATTGACAATATTGTTGAGATCATGGGACTTATATGCATAAAAAAATATAGTAGATTACATTTTAAAATTGTGAAACAGGGCATATGAAATAACTGTACTTCTACTTCTGAAAATTGTTCAATACATTACAAATTATTCAAAAGACGTACTTCGTATTTGTCTAGACTTGTCACAAATAAGGTGGTTTTCTTCGTTTCCTCTAAAATTTGGTCTTGGATCTAGGATAAAAGTTGATGCAGTAGCATTCGTACTACTCATCAAATGTTCATGTCAGTCTTGTACAATCATCCCACGAATGTAAAAATCTCCACCCACGGTACTTATACCTAGGGCCGGGCATAATAACCGAAAACCGATCCGAAAAACCGAACCGAACCAATCCGATCCAACATCTTCGGTTCGGTTCGCGGTTCATTACTTTGACAGATTTCGGTTTTCGGTTCGATTAAAAAATCGCGATTTATCGGATTAAACCGATCCGATCAATATTATTATTATTTTTTTTTTACAAATTATATATACGACACTCCAGTCTTCTCCTCATTTTTCAACCCTAATCGACTAAACTGGTGTTTTGACTTTTGTTTTAATTAGAGTACTACTGTTTGATTTGGATATTTGTGGCAAAAAACTGTTTGATTTGGATATTTGTTGTCTGCCTATTTGATGGAAAATTCAAAAAAAAAAAAAAAAAAAAAGTTCGGATTATTCGGATTAATCCGAAACCGAACCGATAATTTTCGGATCAAACCGAAACCGATCCGAAATTTCGGTTCGATTTTCGGATTGGACAAAATTTTACTGTTCGGTTCGGTTCAAACCAAAGTTCGATTCGGTTTTGAACCGAACCGCCCCATGCCCAACCCTACTTATACCTACATATCAAAATGTGACCATCAGTGAACATGGGCCTTTTTCATGAGACCATGGGGTATAATGTTGAGAACATATGAATTATTGGTGGGATCATGGGGTCATATTTCATGCTTTTAGTGAATTACAAAGAACATACAAGTGAGATCATGGAATATATTGTTGAAATCATAGGAAACATCGGTGAGATCATAGAAACTACTGTATGCCATTATTTTCATGTTCAATGAAAAAAAAACATCTAGATATATTACTGAAATCATGGGCAATATTGTTAGATCATGGAGAATATCGTTGAACGTAAATTTATCATGAAATTACATAAATCTACATCTAGATGTCAAACTAACATATATCACCAATAAACTTCGACCCAAACACAAATCTACATAAATCTATATGCAAATAGCTACAACATGAGGTTATATCATGCTTTTCAATGAATAACACATGACATACAAGTAAGATCATAAAACATATTGTTGAAATCATAAGAAACATTGATGAGATCATAGAAACTATTGTATGCCAATATTTTCATGTTCAATGCCGAAAAAAGAGAAAAAAAAAACAGAGCACCGCGAACATGTGATATCATGGGATATATTACTGAGAACATGAGCAATATTGCTGATATCATGGGATATCGCTGAACGTAAATTTTATCGTGAAATCTTTATAAATCTACTTCTAGATGCCAAATCTAACATCTATCACCAATAAACTTCGACCCAAACACATATCTACATAAATCTAGATACAGTGAGATCATATAGACTACTGTAGGCCAATATTTAAAAACAAAAAAAGAGCACCGCGTACATGTGAGATCATGTGAAATATTGCTGAGAACATGGCCAATATTGTGAGATCATGAAGAATATCGCAAAACGTAAAATTGTCATTAGATCTACATAAATATACATATAGATGTCAAATCTAACATATATTACCAACAAACTTCGACCCAAACACAAATCTACATCTAGATGCAAAATAGCTACAACAACGTCGACTCAAACACAGATCTACATAAATCTAGATGCAAACAACTACAAAAAACGCCGATCTACCATATTCTATATCAAATCGTTCGAGCAAACACAAATATACAAAAATCTAGATGCAAATAACTAAGAAAAGTTCGACTTAGCATATTGTCTATGAAAACTTTCTATGTAGAAGCTATAAAACATGAAATCGGACCTAGAAAGGCATGAGGAAACATTACCTCATCAAACGAACGACGATTTGTGACCTAGAGAACGATGGTGGAGCAGTAGAGAAGCTAGTGATGTTGAAACAGCGGAGAACAACGTTGAAACATGAGAGATCAGAGCTTTCTCTCTCTAGAACCATTTCTCTCTCTCTACGTTTTGTGATCTAGGGTTTTCTGCTGTATTTAATATAATATATATATGGATCCATATATATTACATGACCCGGTTTTGGCCCTAGTTGCTGGGTTTGGACTGTTTTTTAAAAGCTAGTAGTTGTTTGGGGTTGTTTTATAATTTATATAAATTGATCTATACTAGAGACTAACTCAAAATATAAGGCCATGTTTGGTTGTTTGAGAGAAAAAATTTGAAAATTGGGTGGTCAACGCCGGAACGGACAATGGACTTGGATGTAATAAAAAGCAAGATGGTCCTTCAGATGAAAAGAGGCCATCTAGTGGGGATCCAGACATAATATTCCCTTTATTTATCCATGGAATGACTTATGTAGGATTGAGCATTGAAAAATTATTGTAATATTGAAATTTTATTGAAAACATCATTTGAGAGTTGAGACTCAAATTTCTATTACATTCTTCAATTTCATATGTCTCAAAGGACGAGTAGGTGCACGATTCCTTCAAATGTTGAAAGACCGATCGATTGCTGGAGGTGAACGTGCATGGGGCATATGAGGAGGAGGGGGCCTAGGAATCTGGAACTTGCACCGATCGGTAGCTGAAATTAAAACCGCAAATATATTAGCAATTCATGCATCATATTATATTATATATAATAAAACATCAAATAAATGAGATAAGTATGATAACAATACCATAAATGAAAACCTCATAACACAGTGTACTTACATGGATTTGTTGTTGTAACTTTACCAAATTGAAGAAGACACGAATGTTTATGCCCCCAGAAACGAACGAAGATGAGGTTCAGGACATATGAAACTGCCAATTTTGGATCGCTGTCGCTGTGACATGCTCCATCAGTATTTATGGCGGGTTCACACTGTTCCTCCATCTTGTATTGTTTGCACAAGTCCGTTGCGATCTTATCATATTGCTCTTTGGGCCAAGTTGTACTCTCATTAAAAACACACCAACGACCAAGTTCCCTTCTCTGCAATATCATTACACACATAGTATTAAAAGTTTAATCACAAATTGAAATGTACTAGAGTTGACCATATATATTAAACCAAAACAATTGAGATTATATATTATACGGTATCAAAATTGAAGTGTATATGATACGAACGTAACTGGTTGCGGATGCGGTGGTGTCCGTGGTGTTCTCCACGGTGTTCCTGGCCTTGACACTCTCGGTGGCCTATGTGGTGCACCTAAAGATATGATTGCAGAAGAGATGAAGATGAAAATGAAAACAAGTGCGGTATTATTGGTCATTCTTTTATCTATTGAAATTATTATTCAAGATTTTCTTTGATGAATTCAGACTCTGTTGTTTCGTTCTCTATATATAGAGTTTGCACAGATGCCAACATTGTAAATTCAATTTATTATTTATGTATGTAAACACTGTAAATCGAATCTACTTTATAGAAGTAGTTCTTTATTGTGTTACAGTAATACCGTGCACTTTAATCCTTTATTGTATTAAAGTTTGCACATATAATCCCTTTATAATAGAATCGTTATATTAAAATACAATTTTAAATATCAAAGAAAACAAAAATCCTTATGTAGGGATTTTGAGCTTGACTCAAGATCGCGCTGCATTGATTCGTATTGGAACACACGAATCAGACGTCCTCCAGGTATGGCTGCCCCAGAAAGGGAAGATAAGTCGTATTCTTGCATGAATAGAACAACAACAAAAGAATTCAGAGAGAGAAAAGAGAGACATAGAGATTCAGGGAAGTCAACTTCTTATTTCATGAAAGCGTAAAAGCGTAAATTATGGGTTGTGCCCGGCGACATATATATATAGTAGTTGACCTAACAACTATCTACGATAACTATAACTGTAAAGCAAATAGAACTATAATAGAATGTACTCAACTTATCTCTAAGGAACCTTCCAGAAACTTTACTGGCCTACTCTAAATGCTTCCCGGACTTGTTGGCCCACGAACTAACCACGACTTGGCTACCCGTGCTTCGTGTAATCCCCACACTACCGCCCCCTTTAGACCAAACTTGTCCCCAAGTTTTTTCTACTTTCGTCGTAGCTTCGTTAATCGACCAACGACTCGGCGCTCCTCCGTTGTCCTGGATGTAGTTGTACTTGTACTATCATGCATGTAACAAAAAAATGTCAATGGTTTCTTCACCTGCAATTGATGATCTTTATTACTGATTTCCCTGTCTCAACCAAAACTGCTTAGTAATATTTTCTAAGTGACTATGGGTAGTATTTTCGTGCAGCTTCAACTAGGATGGATGGAGTATGTTCTTCTGGTATAGTGAAAGGTGACATTTTCTGACTAACTTTCCAACAGTCAACACGTATAGCCTAACTGGAATAAGAATATCAAAGAACTGGCAAAACGACTGGCAATGAAGAAGATTATTGTGCAAGGAAAAGACACAGGACATACTGGACTTGAGAACCACATTCAACGAAATTGCAGGTAGCCTACACAAAATCAAGTTTGTGATCGAGAGTGAAATCAGCTACACACCTTTTTTTTTTTTTTGTTTTGTTTTGAAACAGGGCACATGTAGCACTCATATAGTCACAATATTAGTCTATGGAATTAGCTACCTGCCTACCTGCAATTTCATTGGATGTGGACCATGTGGTTCTCAAGTCCTAGTCGACAGAATTAGCTCCAGAGAAGGCATGTCTCTCTGGATACGAATAATGTAAATTCTTATCTTTCGGCAATGTATATGGAGTTCTAAACTGTCAGAAACCAAAATACATCAGAGCATGGTTACAAATTGTCAGGAACATAGAACTAACATAGCTGATCTTCAAACTGTGGGTTATCAGATAGAAATCAATGCTACCATTTTTTAACATGATAGCAGATAGCCACCCCCAAAGGCATAACAAAAAGGCCGCTGTCAGCAATTTAGTGCCTATGAAATGCATTAACGAGTTAAAATATGCAATGCACCCACTGTTCTTGGGGAAGATTATACAGTAATGTCAACAAGTTTTTATTTTTCGAATATATAAAACATAGTCAACTAAGCATGGTATTCCCGGTATAAGTTATACAGTATAAATAGGTGGTCCAATCCATCACAGATGGACAAAATGAAGAGCAAACAGAAAACCACACAGAAGGTAAAAGAAGAAAGACCACAGTTGTTATTCTTCAAAACAACTCAAGCAAGCACTTTGATCTAGATGAAATAGACGAAGAAATTTGCTGTGAAACGGCCTTTGTATTTTTCAGCACCTTGACTTATGCTCCATGAAGATCCAGAAGCTTCCACAGCCTGCTAAGACCGAAGAAAATACTTCACACTTTAGAACTGATGAATGATGATCATGGAAGTTGGAACACAATATAAAAAGGTAAATAAAAATGCCTGGTAAATCGCTTAGGCCGCTCATCTTTTTCTCATCACAACTCAAACCACTTCCAAGCACCATTTCCCTCATCACTGCCATGTTCATTATAAGCACCAGTAAGACTTCACAATTCAGAAATAAATTAACTATACTGGAAATGTTAAAACACAAGAACCAAGGAATGAACAACATCAATCTACAAATAGAAATTCATTTACTGTTTGCAAATGCGTATTTAGACTTGATTATCCACTTTTCTACATCTATAAACAGTTTTTTAAGACTTGAGATGTAAAAATAATATAAAAAATTGGAACTAATTTTGAAATACCTGGGAACACTTGGAGAGAGTCTGAAATCCTTATTGCCAGCCATTTTTTGAGACTCACTGATTTCTTTTGCTGAGGCCATTACAGAAGCAGGGGCTCCGTGCACATATATGGACTCGAGGGTATCTATTTCTCCAAAGCCAGGTGGGATCTCTCTCAACATGTTAATCGCAAAGCTAAGGCGCTCAAGGCATGGAAAATGGGAACTCTCTGCATTCCATTGGCAAAGACCTGTCTCATCATAAGTCCACCAAATTATGAGGTCTTTCAGGCTAACAAATTGACCATCCTGTGGGTTCCACTCCCCCCCTACACAGCTCCGGTAAAGTCTGAGGATTTCCAGTTTCGGTAGAACTCCAATCGTATTTCCTAAATCATCCCATTTTAAAAGACACTCCCACAGAGTCAATTTTCTGAGTGACAGTGGGAACTTGATGTTTTTGAGAACTTCGTTCCGTGAATGCTGAAAGCCAAACTGACAATAAAATGATTTGAGATTATATAGACGTTCAAGATTGTTGAGTGAGTAATCTGAGAAGGAATTCGAACATCCAGAAAGATAAATTGCAAGTTTCTTGAGGTTGGGTCTTCCCTTGAGGAACTCTTCAGTGCACTTGAACTCTTTCACCTGCGAGAGTGTTTGAAGGTTTGTTTGCACAACAAAATTTTTGGCACCCACTGGACTTGGAGGATCAGGCATTTCAAAGCTATAAATCCTTATATGCTTAAATTGTGGCATCTCCCACATTACTAATGGAACATCAACAGGGGCGAACACGCAGGATTTTATGTCGGGGGAGAAAAAAAATGTAACGTAATATTTTTCTAAAATTTAATAAGAAAAATATAACTATCATGTAAACTCAGTCTTTTCCAAATTTACCAATTATTCAACATCATATTTTTCACTTTCAAATGTACTTTATATTAAACAAAAATATTCCAAAATTGTAGAATTTGAATACAAAAAGTTACTTATGTTTCTAAAATAATACATTTACTAGATGGAAAAGAAAAAGTTGTAAGGAAATGAAAACTTGAAAAGTGAACAATATAAAAAATTAGAATTAAAGAGGAAAATAAAAATATAACACTAGAAAGTAAAAAGAGGAAAAATGGAAATGAAAAGGAAAAGTTAAAATGAAGAATATGAGGGAAGTAAAAACGAAAGAATGGAAAACAATAACCAATACTAAAACAAAATAAAATTCACTAGATGAAAAATATATTGTAAGGAAATGAAAACTTAAAAAGTGAACAATATAGAAAGTTAGAATTAAAGAGTAAAAAAAAATAACACTAGAAACTAAAAGGAGACAAAATGGAAAGGAAAAGGAGATGTAAAAATAAACAATGGAAACAATATAAAAACGTATGGCTGGGTCTCGAACTTGAGACCCCATGCGGAAGAGTAAGCTTTTGGCACCATAACAAAGCCGATGTAAAATAAACAATGGAAACAATATAAAAACGTATGGCTGGGTCCCGAACTTGAGACCCCATGCGAAAGAGTAAGCTTTTGGCACCATAACAAAGCCGTCAGGCCAAACATCATTTTGTGTCCAAATAACTATACTGAAAATTTATTTACTTGACTTAAAAAATAATAGTATAATAGTACATCCACGTAAAAAATCCAGGGGCAGCACTTGAGGCCCTTGCGCCTTACTGTGCTCGCTTGTTGAATGTTTGACGCCAATAGTCAATGTATGTAAATTCCAAAACAGATCTAGGCAAGGAATGATGCTACCCCCAGCGTCAGGAATGTGAAAACGAAGATACCGAGAGTTGAATGATTGAAACAACGCTTCTGGATAGTATTCACCGGTACCCTCATCATCGAAGACCCTCAACAACTTGAAATACTCAAACTGCAGAAATGGGAGATTAAAACCAATGCGACGTGTTTTAAAAATCACCACAATAGAACGTAGAAATAAAGCTGATTGCAATGCATGGGAAATTTCAATGGCAGAGCCCCTGGTAATAGCACTAACAGCAATACGTTGTTGCCTGCGTATGTCCCCTGTGATATGGTCTTCCGGGTGATGAACGAAAGAAATCCACATTTTTTAGCTTCCCTCTTCCACAGGTCCCTTATAAGATCGTGCACTATGTAACGTGTTTTAGACAGGTCCAAAAATTTGTTGCACTGGACAGGAATGATGAGATTTCTGGCTATCAGATCTTTTAAATATGACTCTGAGATCTCTTCTGCACTTTTACCCATGATTGGTTTGATGAACCCTTCAGCGACCCATAGCTTCATAACTTTATGGACATGTGAGGTATCAAAATAACTAGGATATTTACAGAAAACTCCCATGTAGAGGAAGCATGGCTTTAAGTGAGCAGGTAAGTGGTCGTAACTCAATGATAACAATGCCAAGCAACTCTCATCATGTGCTGAATTTACAATCTGGCTTGTATTTCAGAAATTTCCTGCCAATTACTTTAACATTATCTTATACTTGCAAGAAGTCCACCAATAACAACAATAGACAGAGGGAGCCCTTTGCAGTTGCTTGCAATCCTTTTACCTACTTCCTCCAACTCCACAGGACTAGTATCTGTCCCAAACACCACTTTACAAAGCAGGTCCCAACTCTCATTTGCATCCAGAAGATCGAGAGCAATATTATTCAAAGAGTAAAAATTCTTGGATACTTCTAACAGTCTACTGGTTACCAAGACTCGGCTTCTCTCCTTTTGATTGGGAAGAAATCGTTGTATCGAATACCATGCCTCCCTGCTCCACATATCATCTAGAACTATGAAATACCTTCTTCCGAACAGGTGACCGTACAAAAGTTCACCCAATTTCTCGACCTCAAGCTTTTCACCATCCGCTCCAATTGGAGCTTTTGTTTCACATGCAAGTTGCAACAATACTTTCCTGACGTCATATTTCTGAGATATCTGAACCCATCCACAAATATCAAAGCGGCCTTTGATGTTTGGACTGTCATAAACTTTTCTGGCAATCGTAGTCTTCCCAATGCCACCCATTCCTGTGACTGTGATGATCTGGCGAGTTCGTTCATCTCCCGTGATCTTATCAATTAAATGATTCACTTTCCCCGTATGATCAACAAAAGTATCATTTCGAGTAGTTGGAGGCCTCGATGAACCGGTGGCATTTTCTTCTGTCTTCCTGATCTTCCTGGGTGGTGAAAATCCACGTTCCTGATCTTCCCGGGTGGTAACATTTTCTTCTTGTCTCCATTACCTCTTTTCCAGCAGAATCAATCTTATCAATCACCTCTTGTAATTCTTGAGAGGGGAAATCTGTTGACACAAGAGGTTCATTTCGCCCCGAGGATCCGTGACAGTGGACATTATCAACGATGCGCATCTCAATTAGGTTTTGAGCCTCATAACAGGTATCTGCAATTCTACATTTCAAATCTTCTACATCTTTGGTACATGACCTGTGCGAACTGTCCAGATACTGCTCCAAGGAACTAACCTTTTGCTTGAGAGATGAAAGTTGTCTCTGTTGCTCCTCACTATAAATATTCTTTCGAGAGTGATATGACTGAGCATCCTCCAACAGATTGATGAGAGAAATTACAGCTGCATAAGAAACCGCCATTTATCTTCTGTATTTCTGTAGAAACCCTGCCAGTTGCTATATATCTAGTTAGATGTTGAGAATATAAACAAGAGTACTGTTAATTGTTATTCAGTATGTGCAGAATGATTAACAATAATTATATATGCAACTTCTTGAAACGTTCTACCTTCAGAACTACTAGTAAATTATTCTCTACCATCAAGATACTCTAGCTAGCCTGGAAGGCAACTTCCAATGGAAAGTTTTCTGCAAAGTCAGCAGCCTATAGATATCAGATTTTAAAAGATTCTCAACCATCAGTGTCTTGTTTACTGTCCAAGACCAAGATAGATTGCGTACTGCCAGCAACTTGTTAAGTAGGCTTTATAATAGCTATGATTAAACAGAGCATCCCCTGCTTCTGTTGCTAGTATGACTTGGTAATTCTTTTGCAAAATACTGATAATTAAGCAGTTAAAAGCCATTCTTTTCTTTTGGCAGATTTGAAAAGCTAGAAATGAAATGGTTTTCAGAAACATATGTATAACTAGATATCAACCTGTACCATTTCAATATGATTAAACATCAGATTACATATATTGTTTTTCAGAAACTATATAGATTGAAGGAGAGGTTAAAAAAGTTTTAAGTTACTCCTATATACTTGGAAGTTGGAACCTAAATCAAGGTCAACTTCTCTGTAAGAGAGGAATTAGGTTGTGTTTGACTCAGCTCGAAAACCGAATTGATATGAACTGAGCTTATTTATTTGAATTTAAAATTTATATTTTAATTAATTAAATCTGAAACGAATTGATCTGATCTTGATCTGATCCAATCAGAACAAAAGACTGTAATTTTTTATATTTGAATTAAACAGAGACTTACTTCAATACAAATATGCTAAAAACATGTAAAAGAATCAAACAAAACCATTTCTCAGATTTAATCTTTACCTTGACAGTGAAGTTGAACAAAAATTGAGATTGGGAGTTGACCGGCTGGGGGCTGCGGCTGTGCTCAGCTCCTTTCCCTGCTTATTGGCCGTAGATGAAGTCTGATTGATTGGAAAACCAATAATGTACTACGACTAAAATCACTTTGGCTTTTTTTTCTTCCCAAAAATTCTACTCCACCACCACCACTGTTTCTCTGTATATTCAGCAAAGAAATGAAGAAATTATCAGGGAAGGAGATGAATGAAGAACTGCTAAATCAGGTTATGACTTTAGACAAGGAGATGAAAAGAGTATTGAAGAATAAAATTCTTATATTGAAAGTGAATAAAACCAAGATTACAGAGAAGAATTGATCTTAGTAATCTGATCAATCTGAAAGATAAAAGATGAAATGGAAGTGAGCTGGTTATTCTGTTTATATAACAGAGCTAACCGACTTGTACAAATAGAGTACAACTTTAATGCCTAATTCCCAATTTGTGTAGAGTTCGATTCTTCCTTCTTAAGTCGCCGTTCTTCAATCCTTTGTAGTTCGTTTGTCGTTGTTAATCGAACTCTACACAAATTGGGAATTAGGCATTAAAGTTGTACTCTATTTGTACAAGTCGGTTAGCTCTGTTATATAAACAGAATAACCAGCTCACTTCCATTTCATCTTTTATCTTTCAGATTGATCAGATTACTAAGATCAATTCTTCTCTGTAATCTTGGTTTTATTCACTTTCAATATAAGAATTTTATTCTTCAATATGGTATCATCGGCACGGTGATCGATCCAAGCTTCCGCATTCTCGATCAACTTACTCCGGTTGGCATTTATTCAATCTCTTTTTTCAATCAACTCCGATTGAGATCTCTGAAACTTTCTTGAGCTATGTCGCAAAACGGTGAAAATAACCGTCTCCCTGAAGATGATCGGCGTCCAGAGGATACTCCGATTAATGATGACACTCACCGCAATACAAATGCTGATGAGCAGCTCCGCCGTGATGAGCAGTTTCGTCGGGATGAGCAGCTCCGCCGTGATGAGCAGTTTCGTCGGGATCAAGACATTCGTCGAGCAACACCACCAAAAGCGGTTACCGATGATCCTCACTCGCCATACTTCTTGCACCCATCCGATCAACCTGGTATTGCAATCACACTTCAACCGCTGACATCTACGAATTACACATCCTGGAGCAAGAGTATCCTTATGGCGTTATCTGTCAAAAACAAAAGTGGATTCGTGGATGGTTCAATGAAACAAGAGAATTTGACTGTTGCATCTTACTATGCTAAGTTCAAAGCTGTTTGGGATGAGTACATTAGTCTGCGTCCTATCCCTCGATGCACGTGTGGTGGTTTAGCTGAGATGCAGCAATTACAGCAACGAGATTCTGTCATTAAGTTTTTGGTAGGATTGCATGACTCATATGGCACAATTAGGAGTCAATTGATGATGCAGGCACCAATACCAACATTGAGTCAAGTATATTCTGTGGTTATTCAAGAAGAGAGCCAGAGAAATTTGCAGACAACAGGTGTTGGTAGTAGCCAAGATGGAATGGCTATGGCTGCTAATCAGCAACAACAGCAACATCAGGATTCTGTAGCTTGTCTGGCTAAGAACAATCATTTTAAAGCCATGACCAAAGAGAAGAATAGGCCTAAATGTTCCTACTGTGGTTTTTCTGGTCATACCTACAAAAGTTGTTATAAGGTGATAGGTTATCCACCTGGCTGGGATGGTCCTAAAGGACAAAGGAAATTGAATCAACCAGCAACTCAAGGGCAAGCTCATGCTGCAGAAAATGCTAATGGTTCTGTAAATCAAGGCCAGAATCCTAGTTGTGAAGATATGTCACCTGAACTATACCAACAGTTCCTGCAATTCACAAAGTTTCAGGCTCAAATGAACAATACCTCTACTGGAAAGCATTCAGTTGCTATAGCCATATCTGATCACATTTCACCTGAGCATTCTCAGCATCATACCACTACTTCTGACAGTAAGACAGGTTATGCTCTTTCATCTGTTTCTATTAATAAATCCAAATGGATATTGGATACAGGAGCTACTGACCACATGGTTTGTGATATCTCATTATTCACATCTAGTTTGAAAGATGTACAGGTTAATATTCAGTTGCCAACTGGTAGTACTATCACTGCTACAAAATCTGGACATATTCAAGTGTCTGATCACTTAACTCTTCATAATGCTCTTTATGTTCCAGCTTTTAGTTTTAATCTTGTTTTTGTACCTCATTTGGCAAAGTATGAAAATACTATTTGCTCATTTCATTCTACTCACTGTGATATACAGGACAAGGCAACCAAAGAAATGATTGGTTTTGCTGAACTTAAAGAAGGCCTTTATCATTTACACACTGAACATTGCCACAATGGTGCATCTGCTTTTACTGCTGCAAATAACAAGTCTCCAGAGATGGACTCTGCAACTAAATGGCATCTTCGATTAGGCCATGCTCCACTGGCTAAACTTGTTTCATCACATGTCATAGATCAAACATGTAAAAGAAATTTTAATTCTTGTGACATTTGCCATTTCTGTAAACAAAGAAAGTTGAGTTTTAATGAAAGTTCTAGTTTGTCTGCAAATTTGTTTGACCTTATACATGTGGACATCTGGGGTCCATTTCATACTACTTCTTACAGTGGACACAGATACTTTTTAACAATTGTGGAGGATAAATCAAGATGCACATGGTTATACTTAATGAAAAACAAGTCAGAGACAAAAATCCATCTCTTACATTTTTACAATCTTGTTTTAACTCAATTCAGCAGTAAAATCAAGTGTATCCGGAGTGACAATGGTTCTGAGTTCATCATGCATGATTTTTACAGTACCTTGGGTATTATTCATCAGAAATCTTGTGTTGAAACTCCCCAACAGAATGGAAGAGTTGAAAGAAAGCATCAACATCTTCTTCAAGTTGCTAGAGCTTTATATTTTCAATCTCATTTACCTATTGAGTATTGGTCTGAATGTGTGCTCACGGCTTGTCATATCATTAACAGACTAACAACTCCTGGCTTGCAGAATAAGAGTCCATATGAAGTTCTGTATGGAAAGGCACCTGATCTCAGTCATTTAAAGGTCTTTGGATCTTTGTGCTATGCAGCTACTCTCACATCACATAGAACAAAATTTGATCCAAGAGCTATTAAATGTGTTCTTCTTGGTTATCCTCTAGGATATAAAGGATATAAGCTCCTTGATTTACAGAATAAACAAGTCTTCATCTCCAGACATGTAGAGTTTGTTGAAAATGTTTTTCCTTTTCAACAAATTCACCTTGATAAGAATGATTCTACTTACAATTCTATGTATACTGTTTCTGATCATTTTCTGTATGATTATCCTATGTCTACTCACATTGTTTCTAACAGAACAGATATTGAACCTGTAAATAATGTTGCAATCAGAAACAACAGTGGTGACACAGTCATGAATCATCTAGTTCATGGAGAACAAGAGGAAGAACAACTATTTGATCAAGAAATTGACAATTCATCTGAGAATCACAGCTCTATATCTCCTTCATCAGAAGATAACACTGCAGACAACTCCAGTCATTCATCATTACATCCCACACAGGTTATTTTATCTGTAGAGCCTATCAGAAGATCAACAAGAGTAAAGAATATCTCTACTCATTTATCAATGTATCATTATGACTTACCTCCTTCTCTGACAAATGATAGAGTAGCTAATTGTGTGAAATCTCTTGATAGATCAATTATAAGATATCCTATCTGTGATTTCTTGAGTACTGACAGCTTATCAAAGGAACATAGGTGTTTTACTGCAGCAATTACTGTAATTCCAGAACCAAAGAACTATAAACAGGCGGTTCAGCATGATGAATGGGTTCAAGCCATGAATTCTGAACTAGCAGCACTAGAAAGAACAAAAACATGGCAGTTAGTTGATCTTCCACCAGACACACTGCATTGGTTGTAAATGGGTGTACAAGGTGAAATTTAAAGCTGATGGGAGTATAGAACGTTATAAAGCGCGCCTAGTAGCAAAGGGATACACTCAGGAGAACGGTTTGGATTACTTTGATACCTTCTCTCCTGTAATTAAACTTACTACTGTCCGATGCTTACTTTCCATTGCAGCTGCTAAGAATTGGTATTTACATCAGTTGGATGTGAACACTGCGTTTCTCCATGGTGATTTAACAGAAGAAGTCTACATGACTCCACCTCCCGGTTACAACACAGGAGGAGCAAACAAAGTTTGTAAGCTAGTAAAGAGTCTTTATGGACTCAAGCAAGCTAGCCGCCAGTGGTTCTTCAAACTCCAAGAAACTCTGATTCAAATAGGATACCAACAATCTAAAGCTGACACTTCTTTGTTTACTAAACAAACTGATACTCATTTTACAGCTCTACTTGTCTATGTTGATGATATTATCCTTGCAGGTGATAGTTTAGAAGAAATAGCCAATGTTAAGACTTTTCTGCACCAACAATTTACAATCAAAGATCTTGGCGAGCTCAGATACATCTTGGGGATTGAAGTGGCCAGATCAACAAAAGGAATCACTATATGTCAACGAAAGTATACACTCGATTTACTTAAAGAAACTGGCTACACAGCAGCCAAGCCAGAAGATCTCCCAATGAGCTCTTCTGCAAAGCTCATTAAAGATGACAGAGATCTATTACCAGATCCTCAAGTCTACAGACGATTGATTGGTAAGATGATTTATCTTACAATAACCAGACCTGACTTGTCTTTTTCTTTGCAGACCTTAAGCCAGTTCATGAGTTGCCCAACCCATAAACACCTAGCAGCAGCTCATCATGTCTTAAGATACCTCAAGAAGACACCTGGTCAGGGCATCTATTATCCAGCTGAAAACGACTTCAAACTAAGAGCTTTTACAGACAGTGATCACGGTTCTTGTGAAGACACAAGGCGTAGCATCACTGGTTACACAATTTTCTTAGGTGGATCATTGATATCATGGAAATCGAAGAAACAAACCACTGTCAGCAAATCGAGCACAGAGGCAGAATACAGAGCAGCTTCAATCACAACATGTGAACTTCAGTGGTTGAAATATCTCCTCCAAGATTTCTGCATCAATCACCCCACTCCGGCAACCTTATATACTGACAGTTTATCCGCTTACTACTTGGCTCACAATCCAGTGCAACATGAACGCACAAAACACATTGAAATCGATTGTCACATGATAAGAGAACGGATTCTGAATGGCACAGTACAACTTCTTCACATTTCCAACGCCGATCAGCTAGCAGACCTTCTGACCAAGCCGCTAGCATTACCACTTTTTACACGGTTCACTTCCAAGTTGGGGCTACTTAACATCCACGCTCAACTTGCGGGGGGATGTGAGTTAACAACGACAAACGAACTACAAAGGATTGAAGAACGGCGACTTAAGAAGGAAGAATCGAACTCTACACAAATTGGGAATTAGGCATTAAAGTTGTACTCTATTTGTACAAGTCGGTTAGCTCTGTTATATAAACAGAATAACCAGCTCACTTCCATTTCATCTTTTATCTTTCAGATTGATCAGATTACTAAGATCAATTCTTCTCTGTAATCTTGGTTTTATTCACTTTCAATATAAGAATTTTATTCTTCAATAAAGAGAACTGCCAAATCAGGTTATCACTAGAGACTTGGTTGGTCCTACACGCATGGTAGAGAGTTACTTGTAGCTTTTTTTGCCGCACCATAAAACTATACCCATTTATAATGAAATTCTTTTTGATAATTCAAAATCTTCATGAAAATATGCACCGTTACTTTTTAAGAAAGTCTATATTATTTTTATATGAAAAAACATTTCGATCATTTCATATTCATAAAATTCAGTTCCCTTAAGATTTGCTCGATTCAGTTCAACTATTCACTATACTATAACTTATTTTATTTCTGAATTATAGATGTATGCGAACTATAAATTTAAATTTGCATGTATGTATTTTTGTACGTTGTTGTGTTGGCATTAATCTCGGACGACAGTTGCTTAACAAGAACAGCCATCACAGTCGGCACAAATTATGGTGACTAATCCTTGTACCAAAGGTACATATTTGATATATTATCAACAAAACAACAAAGTTTGACACTTGAATCAACTGTTCTGGACCATTATTTCTTACATTCATCAAAATGACCAAGAAAACTCACAATCAACATTATGGAACATGACAGGAACATAGAGAAACTTAATTAGTTTGCACAACCAGTTGCAGAATGCAGAGTAGGAAAAAAGAAACCAGTGGCACACAAACTTAATTTGCAGAACGATGATCAGTTTTGAGGCTTCTCCCATTTGAGTGGCTTGACAACTTCCCATGTGAAGTCAGGATCATCTCTTCCGAAATGTCCGTATGCTGCGGTTTTAAGGTATCTTCCATTGTTACCCCTCTTCAAATCCAAGCTGATGGAGATCATTCCAGGCCTGAAGTCAAAACTCTCCTTCACAATCTTCAGGATTTCCTTGTCAGGGATCTTCCCTGTTCCGTAAGTGTCCACGAATACAGACAACGGCTCGGGGACCCCAATCGCGTAGGAGACCTGCACTATACACCTCCGAGCAAGGTCGTTTGCAACAATGCTCTTCGCAGCCTGCCTGACTATATAGGCTCCACTGCGGTCAACCTTAGTCGGGTCCTTACCAGAGAAGGCGCCTCCACCGTGGGCACCCCAACCACCGTACGTGTCGATAATGATCTTACGACCAGTGAGACCAGCATCACCATGAGGCCCACCGATAACAAAACGACCGGAAGGATTGAGGTGGAAAATCGTCTTCTCGTCTAGGTACTTCTCTGGGATGACTGGCTTGATGACATGCTCTTTGAGATCCTTAGCAATCTCGTCGTTCGTAACTGTCTCATCGTGCTGAGTAGAGATGAGAACGGTGTGGACTCTTATGGGGACCATAGCACCGTTCTCATTTGAGTACTCAACCGTAACTTGAGTCTTCCCATCAGGGCGCAACCACGGGCAAGTACCATCCTTGCGAACTTCAGTCAGCCGTGAGCCTAATTTTGTGGCGAGCACGTGGCTGAGGGGCATGAACTCTGGAGTCTCATCAGTGGCATAACCAAACATGTGTCCTTGATCACCAGCACCGATATCTTCGGGTCGCTTGGTCAGGTGGCCGTGGACACCTTGAGCAATGTCAGGACTCTGTTGCTCAATATTAACAAGAACCTTGCAGTTGTCAGCGTCGAGGCCAACATCAGCAGAAGTAAACCCGATATTACGGCAGGTGGTTCGAACAATCTTCTCGTAGTCTATGTTGGCCTTAGTCGTGATCTCACCGAAGACCATCACCATGTTCGTCTTGGTGCAGGTCTCGCACGCGACTTTGCTGTCAGGATCCTGTTCAAGGCAGGCGTCAAGTACCGCATCAGATATCTGATCGCAGAGCTTGTCTGGATGACCCTCGTTCACGGACTCTGAGGTAAACAGGAAAGAGTCCATCTTACAACCTGCAAAACAGAGCTGATTCTTGATGACTACTAATTAATTCAGTATAAAACAGAACAACTTTATGCTTCAATTTAGGGATGTCAAGAAGCTATATATGCCACCAAGTTAGACACGTCACACGTCTACTACAAGGAATCAATTCAGAGAACATATTCACATACATGAATATATATGGAGCAAAAGCAGTACTGCATGCTTTAATGTGATTGAAGCATCAATACGATCACAAGTGAAGAATTAATAAAGGCAAGAATTCTTCTTCTAACTTCAAATGATGCTAACATTTTAACCAGAAAGTGACAGAATGATAACGAATCTAACGTTTAACATTGTTGAAAATTAATCTCATCATTCGTGTGCCAAAATATATAGAAGTATCTAATCTAAGCCTTAACAATTAATGATGGAACTATGCAAAATCAATTGAAGCAAAGTGGCTAGCAGTAGGTACAAGGAAATCTCATTATAAAGATTTTGAAGAAACTCATACATGCACTATTAGAAATCCATGTGAAATTTACAGAACATGAGCAAGACCAGAAACAGTTAACGATAATAGAACTAAGAGAAGTGGCTTAAGCAAATGATTAATTAAGACAAGATTAGGTAAAAGTTAGGTACCTTGACTAAAGAGATGATCAACACACAAAGTTAGGTAAAACCGTCAAATGTTTGCAATTCTTAACAATGGAAGATGTTACCTATTTATAGTTGAGGCTTGAGATCTTGTCTTGTGTAAAGTGAAATTATATACTCCGTATGATCATATGTCAGATAATACAATACTATCTGGTGGGTCCGAGTTAAGTGAAGGTGGGCGTATGATATTGACCGTTGATGGAGTCGAGATTGACGGTTGAGATTGGTCGTAGTCGGTAAGGGAGAATGACGGACGACGGTTTTATTTGGTGGAGATTTAGTTGACATGCACATTACGGTACTTTTTGTTGTTTATTTATTTTTAAATCGGCTAAATTATTATTTTTAATAATAATCAAGAGCATAAAACATGCACATTACACTAGTATGATATTAGTGTTATTCTGAGGTAGTTAATCGCTATTATTGGTTGTTAACATAATGCTATTTGACGAGATAATTATTAATTTTAGTTAATTAAGGGATGAGATATCTTAAGATCACAAGAGGCCCTGAGGTATATCTCTAAGGAAGTAAGGATCACTATCACTGTCTATATATGCACCACACTCGCATTGAAAAAAAAAACCTGAAAAAAAGTAAACAACAAATATAGTCTAATTAATTTAGAATTTAGTTGGCAAAAGATCGGGACACGATATTTGTGAGTATTACATAATGTACATTTCTGAGATGAAATAAGAATTTTCAAATTGAAGAAGTTGTTCATGTCGAGAGTCATAGTCTGCGTAGACAATATGACTATATGACTGTATGACTAATATGAGCTTGTGTGAAAGGGGAGGAATCAAAAATAAAACATTACTCGATGATCCAACCTTCCCCTTTTGTGTATTCCCGAGATTTTATTACCATGAATGTCACTCATGTCCGAATTGATTAGTTTATGATGTAATTAATGATCTAAATAAAGTCTCGAACAAATATGTAATTCAAGGATCATGACTTGATGCTCCTACCATTTGCTAATTGATCTTCTTTAGTTAAAAAAAAAAGTATGTGAAATGTTTTGCTAACACCATTAATGTACATGCTTATTGTGTTAGTTGAGTTTTAAAATTTAAAAATTTAATCTATAAGGGTTGACTCAGTTGGCTTAAAATAGTATACATATATATATCTATCTTTCTCTTTGTCACCATTCGAATTTCACAAAAATAGAATTTGTGATTATGTAATTTTGTCCCATAGCCTGTCATATTAAACTTGACTATGGTATGTCTAATACGCATCCGAAAAGATCACAACTGTGGTTTATCAACTTAAATAAAAAAAGTTTTAAAAATATTTTTTAAGGATTAAGGAACCACCTTTTCCAACTTTTGGGAAAAAGAGTGGCATTGAAACTCCCTTGAAACTTGGGTAGTACTTGGGTAGTTGAGGGTGTGCTTGTGACTAAAGAGAGTTAAATTATTATAGTTAGTGATATCTCACGTATGAGTGTGAATGAGTGATTTGTAATTAGTGTGAATTGGATCAGCAATTCGGATCAGTGGATCACCAACTTCATATGTGGGCCATGCTCATATATCTGGCCAAGTATAACCTATGTTCGAGATCTCGCCGGGTCAACCCGGGTTGACCCGGTTCAACCGCTTCTCGGAAGCCTATGCGGGACGAAACACTGAAAACTCGGAAAAATCTCGGAACCCGGGATTTTTCCGAGTTTATGACCGGTTGACCCGGGTTAACCCGGGTTGACCCGGGTCAACCCGGGTTGACCCGGGTTTTTGATTAAAAAAAATAAATTTTAGGAGAAATTGGAAAATACTCAAAATAGGATCAGCTAAAAAGGAAAAATGTGATTGTACTTGTTTGAACCTTGAACTTGTTTGTTTGGATCATTGTTATGTTTGAACCTTGAACTTGTTTGTTTGATTTGAATCATTGTAATGTTTGAAGTTTGAATTTCTTTGCTTGATTTGGATCATTGTAATGTTCTAATGATATGCTACTATGAGTCTATGACTTTATTTTGGTTTCTATGAGTTTATATGATATTTATGTTTGAATTTTCTATGTCATTTGTTGATAAATATGTGTAGTATTTGTTATATATAATTTTACGTATTTTTTTTCTATTCCGAGACAACTCCGAGACAAATGTCCGAGATGACCCGGGTTGACCCGGGTTGACTCTTCTCAGGAGGTCGTCCGAGATGGCCTCCGAGACGAGATCTCAAACATAGAGTATAACCCACTCACTATGGTGATACATAATTATAATATTTACAATATGAGGTTTACTTAAATAGTTAAATGCATTACAGACCATAGTGGTGAACTGGTGATAAATAAATGCAAATAGTTTCATTTCATTTCATGTTTGTATCATGTGAATGATTTAGCCACAGTTATGAGACATGCCTTAACAGCCAAGAATAATTTTTTTTTTTAAAACGGAAAATCTACCCTACTCTTATTCTTCTTACTCTTACATTAATCTTTACCACCTTATAACTCAAAATACACTTAATTATTTTTTGGTTACATTTAAAATTATTATGTGAAGATTATATATTTACTCTATTCATTTCAATACATTATTTAATAAAACAACAATGTTTTACAATATTACGCTTCACACACGTAGCGTGTGACGCAATTTCTACTTAATTAATTAAAGTATAATAACAGAATTGATTTACACATTGATTTACATACCAATTAATTTTAATCCATTGATCTTACTTATTCAATTTCAATCTGGTGCGTACATGTGTCATTATTTAATTAAAAGATATAGGGTTCGAATCTTGTTGGCGTGATTTTTCTCAATTATTTGTATTATTATTTTTATTGAAGTTGTTTGGTTCGAATCTTGTTGGCGTGATTTTTCTCTATTATTTGTATTATTATTTTGGTTGAAAGTGTTGGGTTCGAATCTTTTGACGTAATTTTTTTCTTTTTTATTTATTATCTTCTTAATCTTTATTTTTTAACACAAAATTTAATATTCGTACTATACTTAATTTAAAAATAATCATGACATGTTATTATGAAAAAAGAAATATTTTCTCCGTCCAATAATATTAATGTAACACTTGAATTATTCTTAAATGACAAGAGATAATGACGCACATGACAATATATTCAACTGATGAAGAACACCAATTAACATGCGAAAGCTGCATTGCAGATTTCGGAATTGAATGTTCCAAAGCCTACAGATATATTTGATGGTTCTTAACTCATCGGAAAAATACTTTCCATACGTCTAATATCCTTCAATTCAAAACTATTCATTGCATAACTACAAAAACTATATACATTTATAGGACACCATTTATGTTAAGTTCAATTACTCAATTAATTATTTTTGGTTACGTTTGAAGTCATTATGTGAAAGATTATATATTTACTCCATTTATTTAAATATATTATTTAGTAAAACAACACTGTTATTTAAGATTACGCTTCACACGCTACGTACGCGACGCAGTTTCTGGTAATAGTAATAATAGGCAATTTGGCACCAATAGTCTTGGGTCAGCATTATAGTTTAAAATTAAACAACATAGGATCATTATATAATACATCAACTTTTTTTTTTTTTTCATTATTAGAATTTCAGGATGACTTGCAGTACAAAAATACTACTACTCCAGCATTTTATTCCACCTAGCCACCTAGTCGTTCATAGTGGCATGTACCATATGCTGCAAGAACATCAAACATCTTACTAATATTTATTTAAAAAAAAATTAAACGACATTTAGTAAATAAATATTTGGATAAATTGTGTTATTCTACTTACATGGATCAGTTTTGGTTGTGGAACCCAGCTCTTCATGACATTTACCATATGTAACGTAGTATTGGTTCATGGACCACGAAGCATGAGACCTGACTGTTTGAGGCTTATAACATGAGCCGCCATATGAAATGGGCGCACATAACATCCGATAGCACGAATAGTCAATCCACTTTTGCAAAATGTAATCTGGTACATCTGCCAACGGCAAGCAATATGGGTCTAGAGGAGACCACCAATTATCAGGATGAGCTGCTGGCGGTATTGTTGTTATCTAATGGTAAATAAAAATAAACGGTTATTCAAGTTTACGTGCCGATTAAAAGAATAAACAAATAAACTGTATGAAAATTTTATAATTGTACTAGAAATGAAAAGATACGAACATTGGTTGATGGGGTTTCCGTTGCAGAGTGTAGAACCAGGCCGAAGAGAAAGGTAGCAAAAAATATAGACCATTTTATTTCTCATGGTCACTAAAGTTCGATCAAGTCATGAGGTGTTTTTTGATTGCAGTTTGATGAACTGGTTACTTGGTTAGGAATTTCTCGGGATAATTGACTGGCAATACAAATATACAATGGACAAAAGTGACATGATTGTCGAAATAAGGGAAAGTTTTATTAATTATTAATTGGCTTAGTTTCATAATTTTGGAGATTTTATTTATTACTTTTTGGAAAAAAGAGGATTCTAAATTGTGGGGAAAAAAGTTTCAATTGCCTTTGCTCAACTACTCTAACAAAGGTTTTTTTTCCTCTGGATATTACTAAAGCTTATGACAGAATTGAATGGGATTTTAATGATTCACATTACACAAATGTAGATAGGCGGCAACCATTCATATATACAGGAGCTTACATAGCTTAAGGTTCATTAGAAAACCTCTACCTCTTCAGAAAGCTCAACTTTCCAACAGCATATGCAAACAGAGAAGCAAAACCAATGGGATATAGGATCACCATTACAGCTACAACAGGTAACATTTTGTTGTCATATCCAAAATACTCTCTCAGAAAGGCCGCTACTGTCTTGGTTTCCCCGAATGCTAAGATTTCGTCTTCTACATCTCCGAATTGTGATGTAAGAATGCCGTTTAATGTCCACGCGGTAGGGGATATGTAATACAACCAGACCCACCACTTTGGAATTTGCTGTACATCAAGAACATGCACATGTTTCAGATCATGTTCTGATCAATAAAAAATGTTGTGCATTTGCATTTCTGTCGATAATTTGTACTTACAGAGCGAGGAATAAAGAATCCAGCAAACAGATCGAATATTGTGTAGAAGGCTGTCTGTAAAATGGCAGCTACCGGAAAGCTTGGAGTTATTGGAATCAACAGCATTCCGAGATAAGTGAAGTAAAGCAGCGTACAGAATGTTGTGTAAAAGTACCACGAGACCTTATACAGCGACCAATAGAATCCGATCATAGGATATGTAATCAATGTCAATGCAGCAGCTTGAACAAAGAGATATGGGATCTCAATTATTACCTACAAAATCAAATCCATAGACTCTTCAGTAATGGAACAATCTTGACATGGAGTACTGGACAAGCATTGGTTATCAATAATGACAGGGAAATGGAAAGGTTCTTGTTTCAAAGAAAATCACTGAACTTTATATATCCAACCCAATTCAATAAGTTAAGTTATAATCTATATTGTTGGCTAGGCTGCAATGTGGAAGTATATGCTTAGAAACTCCAAAATGTTTCGTTTATATGAACGTCATTGTAGATGAGAATAACATAGTAAAAGAGCATATATATATGTGCATACTTGTGCTGCTGAATAGGCCCATGAAGCATACATTCCTGCAAATCTTTCTCTGTAGAACACACTTTGTTCAGCACTTACATACGGAAGAACAGTTGAAGAATTTGTTACAGCACAAGAGAGCACAGAGGTAAAAACTGAAGCAAGCAGAGTGAGTAGACTCTGCTGATTATGTCTGTCAAAACACATAACAGCAATAAAATCACAATGTTAGCTAGACATACTTAACACACTCTACCTGATCAGAAATTAAACATACAGTATAAAGTACAATTAATGAAAGAGTTCAAATCTTCATCATCATCTGATCATGCGACATGCATGCAGTATTAACAGATGATGCAGAAGTTGATCTGTACTTACATTTTCTTTCCTTGACCCCAGAACAAGAAGCCGTAAAAGAAAACTGAGAAAAGCGTATATAACAGACGTGTCAAATTGTATGAAGGGCTTCTCCAATAAGACCAGTGCTGCTTCCACAGGCACATCTTGAATTGTCCCCAACCAGTTTGTGAATAACGTGTAGGGAAATGCAGATCTTTCGAACCAGAAGGTGGTGTCATCAACATCCTTACATGCTCTTTGTTAACCCTGCAAACATTTTATACAAATGAAAATATAATCAGCTAATTGACAAATGCTAAAATGAAAATAAAGACTTCACTAATATATATTTCAGGCATAAATTCTTCAATAACAGATCCATTAATCCCAGCCTACTTCATGAAAGGAAAATGAGAAGGTATCATCTGTTAAACTCACTCTTGCATGGAAGAATTCTTGTATATCTGGCCAAAGTCTATACCAAGTTCGGTCTCAGAGGAACCTGACGTGACCTCCAACATCCATGTTGCAGGATTGTAGTAATCTCTAATTTTTGGGACGCCAGAGATTCCCTATCACAGAATAAAAGGTTCCCCGGTTAAGAACAAAAATGTAAAAGTTGTAAAGTAAAAGCCACGTGAAGGATTGTAGTCTCTGTCGAAGTTATCCATTGAAATGTAAACTGACCTCAAAATATTCAATTACGTTTGAGGAGTCCCGGCCTAAGGGTCCAGAATAAATCATGCTACCTCCAGTTTTTAACAGTAGTAACTGTAATTATAAAGGATTTGTTAAAGATATTACACAGAGTTTATATCTATGTGAAAACAGCCAGCATCTGAGTATATATCTATGTAAAATACAGAAAAAAAAAAAAAAATAATAAAAAAGAAAACATTTGAAGTAGAAGAATTTTGATGTACAGTCCAGTACGTACCTCATCAAATGCTTCAAATATGTCAATACTTGGCTGGTGGATTGTGCAAACAACTGTTCTCCCCGTATTTGCTATATTCTTTACCGCCCTCATGACAATTGCAGCTGCTCTAGCGTCGAGTCCAGTTGTAGGCTCGTCCATAAGGATGATGGAAGGGTTAGCAACAAATTCCACAGCAATTGTTAGCCGTTTCCTTTGCTCAGTCGAGAGACCATCAACTCCTGGCACGCCTACTAGTGAATCTTTAGTTTCATCAAGTTCAATGGTTTCAAGTACTTCTTGCACAAACTCCTATAGGATCATATAAATAAATTACTGATCAAATGAGCACAAGTACATAAACAAAGCATAGTATTGAAACTGGAAAATATAGTGCATGTCATACATATTTTTTCTTTGAATCAATACTTGAATGGAGCCGCAGCCAAGCAGAAAAAATGACTGATTCTTCGACAGTTAAATGAGGAGAATGTATGTCGGTCTGTTCACAGTAACCTGAAATCCTTGCGAATGTGCTTTGAGTTTTAGGATAACCTCCTATTCTTATAACTCCTTCCACAATACCACTAGTTTTTCTACCAGAAAGAACATCGAGAAGTGTTGTCTTTCCGGCTCCACTGACACCCATAAGTGCCGTAAGAACACCAGGTCTAAATGAACCGGTGATGTCAGAAAGAAGCTTTAGCCTTTTCTGAGTAAAACCACGCTCCTTCATTGTCTGGAAAGGAATAGGGGCACAAAAGCAACATTCATTCAATGTCTAGATTTCTTTACAGTATACTAGATTATGTATTGAGAACAACCAAATGTGATTGATTCCATGTTTACCACAGGTGTGTCAACGTAATACTGTACATCCTCAAAGACAATGCTGAGAGGTTCAAATGGTAAAACCATCCTGTCTGCAAAAGTTGAAACATCCACAGTTGCAGAGTCGAAATGAGAACAAACTAAGTGAATAATTCTTTATTGAAAGCAAACAAACAGAAATAGCCAACCTTTTAGAGACTTTACATATGTACTAGGAGAGTAAACTCCAGACTGTCCTTCACCCTGGCAGTTCTCATCTGGTTCCTTACATTTTTGTAGTTGAGAGAGTTTTTTGCTTGAGATAAAAGCTAGTGAACCAGGAGCTGGTGCAATGCAGGAAGTAATTTTGTGGTAGTAAAATATGGTTCGATCATGCATGCTGCAATTCACTCATGTTTTTACCTTTCCAAAGAATCAAGGCCAATACAAAGGCAATATCGAAGAGCATGGCAAATCCAAACAAGGCAGCAACTGATATCCATATAAGATGTTCTCCAAAGTTGAATCCTCGATCATCAAGGGTCTGCAATCCAACTGTTGTATTTCCAGAAAACTCCTACATAAGAACAAAGCCAATTAAAAGTAAACAAATAGATTTGATGCATCACCTTTATATGACCAACAGTGTGACCATATTAATACTTTCATAAGCATACCAGGGTACTTTATACAGCGAATCAAAGAGGGGTAAATTGGAGAAATGGCAAAAGGGGATAGTGAAAATTGTTTGTCATAGATATATTTATAACCTGGACTGCTGTGCTGGATGTCATAAACTCACCTTCTTCCATCTCGGAGCAAGAAATTCATTTCCGGAAAGACCTATCAGACCATATGAAAGCGGAGAAATCCAGAATGACCATTTTAACCATATTGGCATGGATTCTGCAAGAAGCAATATTCCTTTCACTGTCCTCATCACGAACAGAGAGAAATTGTATACTTGAAAAATATTGGACAAAATAAGTAACTGACATAGGTTGAGATCCTACTCACGTCGAGGGATATTAAATCCACTGAATAACATAAAAAATGTTAGTGCCAAAGAAGCTGCCACTGTCGAAGCAACCATACTCCGGAAGATAGATGCAATGAATCGGTACATAGACGAAAAGGCCATGTGTGTAGCAAAAAGTAAAATTATATGACGAAAGAGCCTGAAAGAATCAAGACTCATTATAACAGAATAAACAATATGCATGCTAATATTTTGTGCAAATGATAAATCATCAAACAACATGGAAATTATACAAACTTAAGTCATTGCCTCTAACCTTCCAGGTTCTGGAGTAAACCCGATTGAGTAATAAGTAAGAGATGTCCAAACAACTGCCACTAACAATGAGAGAGGAATTTTGATAATTGTAGTTGGTATTGCATATGCCCAAGCTGGGTAAAAGTGCAGTTCCCTTTGTTTGTAGAAAACTGGGAGTCTTGCAACAGTCATGGAGAGTTCTGGCCATCCATCAAAAAGAATAATGACTAATGAGAAATAGATAGCTCCGAAGTAGTTATTGGCATGGACAGTATCAATTCGCATCTGCGTCCTTAAGAATAGGGTCATACTAATAGATGCAACTATGACAAGCTGCAAAGGAAACGTATTTCAGATTGAGAATTTTGTACAGAAGATATATACCGGGAAACATATTAGGATTTTTCGTTTAACCTGAACAAATTTGAATATATAAACAAAAGAGTTCCTCCTGAGGAGAAGAATTTCCCTTGACATGCAGGATCTGAACAAAGTCCATTTAGGAAGAGAATACATGCTAAAATTGATCGAGTCCTTGTGGCCCTTGGACTTTTCAAATGGCAAATAAAGTTCCTTGGTAAGTTTCTTCCCATAAATAGAATCTTTATACTTCTTTGAAAACATATCAACAGAAACGTAACGGTAAGGTTGCTGAAATTCTTGCCAGTATTGCTCTTGGTCTTTCCTAGAAATAACCTGGAAAATTGTCCAAATTGTACATGCACCTTTAGCTTATGGGATAAGAAATAAAGAACACAAGCATCAATAATACAGTACTTTCTTGCCTCTTGGAGAAAATCAGCAACTCCTTTCCTCTCGGGACACCTAAACCCACAACTTCTAAAGAATTCTAAAGCATCACAACGTGCTCCATGATAGACAATTTTACCTTCTCCCATCAATATAATGTCGTCAAAAAGATCAAAGGCTTCTGGTGTTGGTTGGAGAAGCGAAACAAGTACCGTAGAATCCATGATGTGTGACAGTTGTTGAAGATAACAAATAACTTGATATGTGGTGGAGCTGTCTAGGCCATTTGAGATTTCATCCATAAATAAAGCTTTTGTTGGTCCAACAATCATCTCACCTGCAAAATACATTCATAATTATGCACCAATTCGCACGATCCTCTGAACTGAATTGATTTGAAGATACATAATACATGAGTGTATCAAACACTCAATGTTACCAGTTGTCAGTCTCTTCTTCTGACCACCAGAGATACCTCGACTCATGGAATCTCCAATTAGTGTGTCTGCACATATATCGAGGCCTAGGATCTGAAAAATGTATCAAGATTACAACTGTAAGGAATAATATCCCTCTAGCACAAGAAACATTTACATTACATCTAAAAGGATATACCTTCATTATGTAATCTGTTTGCAGACTCGCCCTTTGTCCTTCCACAGAAATTGCCTGTTTTGAAAAAGTTGATAACCATGAGCAATGGAATGCAAATTTCCAAATCGAGAGATTCTCTCATATAAAAATGAGATCCCAAAGTAACCTATTGATCAAGTATTTCTAAAGCCTTGAAGTCTGCGCAAGCGCTAATTTTTTTATAAGCAAAGAATGTATGTATGCTGATGGACAAGTCATAAAACAGCTAAATTTCATGTATTTCTTGGGTGGAACATTTATGTTAAAGGAATAATACTTATACTTTTATGATATCAATCTTCTGTTACAATTCTTAATGTGAAAATCCTACGTGCATGGAGTAAAGTGGTGATAAAGATCTCAAGTAAAGCAGGAGGATCAGGCATGCAATAATACCTTCATGTAAGTATCTATGTCGGGATCAGGAATGATTTTGGCTTCTTTCTCCCTCCTGGTAACATCAGTCATAATCTCTTGGAGATAGTAAGAACTGTTAGCATTAGGGAAGAATTTTTCACAAGATGATTTTGAGTGTCAATTAAAGTAACTCACCTGCTCTGCAGCCAATACCCTGACAGAGAGCTGAGAAATTAAGTGTTTCCCTGACCGTCATTTCAGGGATGTGCAGGTCATGTTGGCTTATATAAGCCGATGTTTTCTGGACAACAAACTCATCTAGTTCGTGCCCATTGTATGAGATTTCTCCAGATAACTGTTGTCCAGAAAAAAGTGCAAACATGAAATGGCCAATTAGATAACAACTAATAAGAGTACTTTTTTTGTTAAATTAATCTTTTGAAATCCTAAATTAATTTCCTTTCCCTCCTTCTTCAAAGACAAGTTTCTTGCTAGAACTCAAATATGTTATTCCTCAATAAGATAAAAATAACGTATCGACACCTTGAGTTTACTGTCCAGATTTCCTGATAGAGCTTTCAAAAGTGTAGTCTTCCCGCATCCTGGAGGACCAAGCAATAGAGTCATTCTGAAATCAGAATGTTACTTAATCAGAGATAGCATCTGGGCATCTGGGGGGGGGGGGGGGAATGTAAAACCAATCCATGTTCAATTTAATTCACCCCATGATCGAATTGTTATGAAAGTCAAGTCTACCTCAGGATTTTCTGTTACAAATAGCTTGGTACGACTAATATTATGCTAGTGCTATTTGGAGGTGTTGGTTAAGTGTGTGGGAGAGGAGGATGGTGGTGGTTGCATGGTTGAGACTTGAGAGGGGTTATTGATAGAGTGAAGGAAGGTGTAGCACATATTCCAGATTCAAAGTGATTGAACCGACTGTACCTTCCAGGCTTAATGACGCAACTAACATCATCAATGATGTTTATCTGCGCAACATGTGATAAACCAGGAAGCCTTGTAATGTCCTGTTAGCAGAAGAAGATAATTTATCAGAATAAATATAGTCCGCACATTTAAGCGTAAGCTTCAAATGATCTACGATGAAATGTTTGATTTCTATTTTCCATTATGCCAGCGCATGACTGAATACCACTGTACACAGTTAGAACTAGCCAATAACCATATGAAAAATATTCTTTTGTCCCACATAATTCTTTGAAACAGATCGACAAGCGAATGATTATCAAGAGTAAGGGCCCAATGGAGAAGGAACAAGCTGAGAAATATCACACATAGGAATAAGTGCTTCTTAATCTGGCTTAACAGCTCCATTATTAAGATTATATGTCCAGCAGTTCAGGCTCGATGAATATATAGAGGGAGAAACCATAGATTCTACTGAAAACAATATTTCCTAGTGAATAACCATGAGCTAAATCAGCAATGACCAGAAGTTCTAGCATAAAACTAAGCAACAAATATTTCAAATTTATGCTCAAAGGACACAAATTTATGAAGTACTACTACAATTTAGTGAAAACTTCCCAAGAGGGAGCATTCTTACCAAAAGCATGCTTTTAAGGGAGTTCCATAGAGTTTGAAGGGGCTTCCCACCAATAACTCGACACTCAGCTTCTACCGATAAATCTTTACATCTGACTTCAATCGTAGGCAATTTTACACCAACTCTGCAAGAATAAATTGATAAATGTACTTGTTTCTCATGACTATTCATTAAATGTGAACTCTAAACAGAAGAAATCTGACCTGTCCATTCTTTTTCTCATTTGATGCAACAGTTTGAGGTTGTCATTTTCGATGTGCTTGATTAGCTTCTCAATCAACATATGCTTCTCATTAGCACTCAGCTTAGTAACATCAACTACGTTTCTTCCTTTCAATCCACTCTCATTCTCACAATCTCCACCAAACAGGGAGGATCTCAGTCGATCAGAAGTTGGAAGCCTATCTATAGCAGCCCACTGCAAAATAGCTTCTCCATTAAGATCACCAACCGAAGAACCTAACCCTGAATCACACCGAAAACTTGAACCCAGACGCTGAAATGGTGATGACAGGCTGTTTACAGTCTCTGATAGCTCTATCCTAATTGACTCTATTTCATCTGTGCCAAATGTCTGAGCCATTCCTGCCTATACAAAACATCTACAGGCCTGCAGAATTAAGTGGTGGCAAACCGAACATGTATGTCTATACGTTATCTGACCTTTGGCCATATAATTAAATGCACTATAAGAAGCTCAATCATGAGAAATGGCATCAATACAGGATCAAATAAAAATTGACAAGATTTTACACAATGACACCCAGCCAGTTGACTTTATGATAAAATATGATCAACTTACAAATTATAAAATTAAAAGCAAAATCAACCATAGCAAGTACACTTACATTAATTAAGGAATAATTAAGCATATGCAATTATGTGATTATTCATTATCACATCTACATCAAGACAACCTGCTAGTAGCAGCCTCCAGTAACAATAAAAATAACAAGTCTCTAAACCCAATAAACTAATCAGTGACGGCATTATAAAATACAAATTTGTCACAGCTAGCTGCAACACAAACTCCTCAATAATTAATAAGACTATCAACCCTGAAGAAAATGGCGGAAAATAATATTTTTATTTTAGTCGGGTAGCCGATTATAGGTGGGTAACTGATGCCGAGTAGTGCTGCTCAGGTGAGGCAGGGGTGGAGCCTTGGGCGGGTTCTTCCAAGGCAATTGATAGTATATTTGCAAGAAGGTTGCTACTTCCCAGTTAACTAGATCAGAATATTCAGAAGTCTAATAGGTTCAATTGAGTTAATATGCAAAGATTGTGATTTGTAACTGTTACACGTATCTCTGCTTGGATAATATCTTCTGACATGATCTGAAAATTGTTGCAAACCTCTATCTCCTCTGAAAGTTCAGTTTCTCAATACATAATGCAAATAGAGAAGCAAAAAGGATGGGATACAACGTCATCATCACACCTACAAGAGGTAACATGTTGTGCTTGTATCCAAAATAATCTCTGAGAAAAGCTGCTACGGTTTTAGTCTCCCCAAACGCAGAAATTTCCATTTCTATGTCCCCGAATTGTGAATTAAGAAAACCATTTAGCGTCCAGGAAGTGGGAACTATGTAATATAACCAAATCCACCACTTAGGAATTTGCTGCAAAACAAGACATATCAACATAAATAGTCCGAGTAATAGATTAAATAGAAAAAAATTAACCATAAGAAATGATCATTGAGAAATGCTCAAGTATAGTCATTTAAAATCTTATTCAAGAATTCATCGAATGCAAAAGAGAATGCTCAAGTGCATATAGCTTGTACAAGATTTTTAAACATTTCAGTACTACATTTAAGTATGCAAAAAGAAATCACTTACTGGGCGAGGAATCACGTATCCAGCAAACAAATTGAATACCGTGTAAAATGCTGTTTGTATAGTGGCAGCTACAGGTAGATTTGGTGTCACCGAAATCAAGAACATCCCGATGAATGTGTAGTATAGCAGTGCACAGAATGTACAGTAGAAATACCACAAGATCTTATATACCGACCAATAGTATCCGATCATTGGATACGTAATGACTGAGAATACAAGTGCTTGAACAAAGACATACGGGATCTCAATTGTCACCTAGAAAACCAGATATTGAAACCTTGAGTTGTTAGATTAGATGGAACATGATAAAATACAATTACATAAATAACATCCAATATTCATCACAATGGAAAATGTACAGGAACTTCTTTAAGTGTAATGCAGACTGTCAAATGAAAAAATAAAAAAGATGGTGAAAACTGATGAGAAGTTTGCGAAAAGAAAATTACTGTACTATGACTCTCATTGAGTACAGTGTCGGTTTTCTGGATTTTGACATAAAGATCATAAAGACATAAAAACTGCTTAAGTTGTTAAGGACATTGAAGCTGAAAATTAACAAAGCAGAACTAGAGCATCATGTACCTGTGCTGCTGAATAAGCCCACGAAGCATACATTCCAGAAAATCTTTCTCTATAAACCACAGTTCGCTCTCTGCCGAGATATGGAAGAACTGTTGCACAGCAGTTTGCACCACAGAAAAGCGTGGAAACAAAAATTGAACCAAGCAGAGTGAGAAAAGTCTGTTGATTATGTCTGCCAAGAAAATGAAGAAACAAAACCATGTTCAAAAGAAACTGCCAGGAAACGGATCTAGAATATATGTATTCTCCCATCCAAAATACAAGTAAATTGAAATGAATAATGAAACTACGATCTATGAACCCCTTTACTGCTATATATTAGCCTTGTGAATAATTTACATAAACCCCTAGATCTTGTAGTCAGCTCACCGTAGTTTTTCAGATCGAAAAGATTCATGCACACGAGATTCTGATTTCCTCAAGATTATTAAGATAATATTTGGAATGCGATCACCACAATAAAAGAAAAAAGGAAAAAAAAGCCCATAATATAGTACTATTGAAAGATAGTGGTTATTTGAACAGAATTTGTTCAGAGCTTTATACTTACATTTTCTTTCCTTGACCCCAGAACAAGAAGCCAAAATAGAGAGCTGATAAAAGAATGAAACTGATGCGCATCAAGTTGTATGAAGGGGTTCTCCAATAAGACCAGTGCTGCTTCCACAAGCAAATCTTGAATTGTCCCCAACCAGTTTGTGAATAACGTGTAGGGAAATGCAGATCTTTCGAACCAGAAGGTGGTGTCATCAACTTCCTCACAAGCTCTTTGTTAATCCTTCAAAATTGATCCAAATAAAAACTCAATACAATGATCTAGCTAAACCTAGATGCAGGGATTATATTTACATGTAGTCTGCGATTATGCTTTCATGCATGTACTCTGGGACAGCGAACTAGGATAACTAATTAAAGGGATCCTTGTATTCTATAGATGAACTCAGGTTAGAATCAAAATAAGTCAAAAATAATATGTTCGACAAGTTACTGTCAAAGAGAAAATGGGAGCATCCCTGTTAACTCACTCCTGTAGAGCAGAATTTTCGTAAATCTGAGAAAAATCTATTCCAAGTGCGGCTTCTGAGGATGTGGATGTGACCTCCAGCATCCATGTAGCAGGATTGTAGTTATCTTTAATTCTTGGAACACCATTTATGCGCTATTACAATGTTAAGAAAAACAAAATATACGAATGAGTCTAGCAAGCTCTGCAATTTAAGAGGAGATGAGTGGTCTCTTCAAAGAGAAGCAAGATATGTAACAAAAATTGTGCAAAGAAGATATGCTTTGAAGCATAAGACTCACTTCAAAATACTCAATTACTTCGGAAGAGTGATGACCTAAGGGTCCATAGTAGATCATGCGACCACCAGCTTTTAAGAGTACTAACTGCATGTACAACCAATAGGTAATTAATAATATATTACTCGATATGTAAACTGAAAAAATGAGAAGTGAGAAATCCAAGATCTTTCAGTTAATAGGAACAATAATCGAGTTGTTTTTCACCACAAAAATCAGTTCTGAATACACAACTCATTATTCAATGAAAGTAAGCATCCTTCTGAAATCCTGTTGATTCCGTTAAGCCATAAATACCGATCTTTGATAGTTAGGCCTCAGAGTATCATCGTTTAGAAACAGTCTAAACAGCTATTTGAACCCAACAAATCCAGCAATGGATGAATGATTCGATAGAATTGAACTGATGATTTAAGTACGGTTTGTGATGTATATAAAAAATTTCAGTTTTATCCTCTTAAAAAGCGAATCGTGGTCAAGTACCTCATCAAATGCTTCAAATATGTCAATACTTGGTTGATGAATGGTACAAACAATTGTTCTTCCAGTATTGGCAACATTTTTTACAGCCCGCATAACAACAGCTGCTGCTCTGGCATCCAATCCAGTAGTAGGCTCATCCATAAAAATAATGGAGGGGTTAGCAACAAGTTCCACTGCTATTGTTAGCCGCTTCCGTTGCTCTGTTGAGAGGCCATCAACACCAGGCGAGCCCACCAATGCATCTTTCATTCCATCCAGCTCGATAGTTTCAAGCACTACTTGCACAAATGCCTATGACATTGACACATCAAGTTCAACACTACAAATCAGAGTAGATATAATGTCAAACACAACCTGGACAATGTAACTTCTTACATGTTTTGTCGTTTTATCAATAGAGGGGTGAAGACGCAGCCAAGCAGAAAAAATAACAGATTCTTCGACAGTAATCTGGGGGGAATGTATGTCAGTTTGTTCACAGTAACCTGAAATCCTAGCAAATGTGCTTTGAACTTTCGGATAACCTCCTATTCTAATTTCTCCTTCCACAGTACCACTAGTTTTCCTACCAGCAAGAACATCAAGAAGTGTAGTTTTTCCAGCTCCACTGACACCCATGAGTGCTGTAAGAACACCAGGCCTGAATGAACTGGTAATGTCAGAAAGAAGCTTAAGCCTTTTATGAGTAAAGCCATGCTCCTTCATTGCCTGTAAAGGAAGAACTTTTATAAAAAGAAACCAGATATGAACACAGTTATTTTTCTGTCTAATGAAGTATTCGCGCACAATATCACCTAAAATAAACCAACTAAATTGTATGATGTGTTTACCGTAGGGGTTTCTATATAGTACTGCAAATCTTGAAACACTATAGTCAAGGGTTCAAATGGTAAAACCATCCTTTCTGCAATAACTGATCAAACATCCGTTAGTTAGTACTGTGAGAAGAAGCCCAACAAAAATAGCAGAACAGGGTCCTGACATCAAATCAAAGTGAGAGAAATATCTAACCGTTGTGAGATTTTTCATATGATCTAGGAGGACTCTTGGACTGTTTTTCAGCAGGAGCATTGTCATCCTGTTCTACACTTGTTTCTGGTTGAGAGATTCTGTCGCTTGAAATAATAGCCGGTGAACCAGGAGCTGATGAAATATGGATATAATTATTTCGTAGAAATAAGAAATGTGATTGTAATGTATGCTTTACTTCACACACATGTTCTATACCTTTTAAGATACTTAAGGCCAATGTAAAGCCAATACTAAAGAACACTGTGAACCCTACAAGTGCCAGTACTGATATCCAGAAAAGATCTTCACTGAATTCAAATCCCCGGTTTTCAAGTATTTGCTTCCCTATTGTTGTATTTCCAGAGAGCACCTTCACAAATTAAGTTTGTAGAAAGTAGAAAACAATTTTGCAATTAGGTGATCTGATAGAAGCTAAAAACTGTAGATACAGCACCAACAACAACACCTGGACCTAAACACTTACGTTCTGCCACCTTGATGCGTGAAATTCATTTCCCGAAAGAGCTATCAATCCATATGATAGTGGCGAAATCCAAAATCCCCATCTTAACCAAGTTGGCATGGATGCTGCAAGAAACATTATTGCTTTGAGTGCTATCCTGAAGGATGGATTTATGCACTTGAAAATAAATTGTGCGTTGGGAAAAGAAAATTATATGCGTATGTAATACAAAAATTACTCACGTCTTGGGATGTTAAATCCACTGAATAACAACAGAAACAGGGCTGTCAAACCGGTGACTGTTGAAGCTACAATGTTAGTCTGACAGATAGAGGCAATGAATCGGTACATTGAACTGAACGCCATGTGAGAGACAAACAATATAATTATCTGGCGAAAAAACCTGGAAGCACCAAAACTCGATTACCAAAAAATTCTTATGCAATTTCAAAATGGTCATAAAACAAAATACAAGAAATCGAAAGCATATGTTATGTTCACCAACCTTCCTGGCTCTGGAGTATAACCAACAGTGAAGTAAGTAAGAGCTGTCCACACTACAGAGACCAACAACGAGAGGGGAATTTTGATAATTGTAGCTGGTATTGCATATGCCCAAGCAGGGTAAAAGTACAGTTCTCTTTGTTTGTAGAAAATTGCAAGTCTTGCAATAGTCATAGAAACTTCAGGCCATACATCAAAAAGAAAAATGATTAAAGAAAAATAAATAGCCCCCAGGTAGTTGTTGCCACGGACAATATCAAGGCCCATCTGCGTCCTCAAGAATACTGTCATACTGATCAAAGCAATTACGACAAGCTGCAAATGAACAAATTCCATAGTTAAACAATTTACATGATATGCAGAAAAGATATTTGCTTCTCTTTTGCATCTAAGTTTATAAACCTGTACGAAAAGGATTTTAAGATAGATGGTTTTAACCTGAAAAAATTTATATATATGAACAAAGGAGTTCCTCTTGAAGAGAAGAAACTCTTTAGACATACAGGCTTTGAATAGAGTCCACTTTGAAATAGAATAAACACTGAAATTGATTGCGTTCTTGAGGCTCTTGGACTTGTCGAACGGCAAAGAGAGTTCCTCGCTAAGTTTCTTCCCATAAGCAGAATCTTTGAACTTCCTTGAAAACATATCAGCGGAAATGTAACTGTAAGGTTGCTGAGATTCTTGCCAGTATTGTTCTTGGTCTTTCCTAGAGATAACCTGGAAAAGACACCAAAAGTCTGATCATCTGGCATGTGAGATGCGAAACAAAAAATACAAGCACTAATATAGTATTGCTCTTGCCTCCTGGAGAAAATCAGCCACCCCTTTCCTCTCGGGACACGTAAACCCACAACTCCTAAAAAAATCTAAAACATCACACCGGGCTCCATGATAGATAATATTTCCCTCTCCCATCAATATAATGTCATCAAAAAGATCGAAGGTTTCTGGTGCAGGTTGGAGAAGTGAAACAAGCACTGTAGCATCTGTGATGTGCGACAGTTGTTGAAGACAACAGACAACTTGATACGTGGTGGAGCTGTCTAAACCATTTGAGATTTCATCCATAAATAAAGCTTTTGTTGGTCCAACAATCATCTCACCTGGAAAATGCATATTCATTGGGGAAGTCATTTTACCATATATACCAACAAAAATCAGATATACTAAACCATACCTGTTGTTAGTCTCTTCTTCTGACCACCAGAGATACCTCGCCTCATGGCATCTCCGTATAGTGTGTCAGCACAGATATCGAGACCAAGAATCTGAACATGTATGAAAGAATAGTAATATGAGTAAAATGAACCGCAGAGTTTACAATTTACATGTACAAAATATCATACCTTCAATATGTAATCTGTTTGAAGGCTTGTCTTTTGTCCTCCCACAGACGTTGCCTGTGTTAACAAGCATGTATCAATGAGAGTAATGGAATGTGAGTTTGTAAGTCCAATTTTGATACAGATTTATACTTGTCAACTAGGTAGAAAAAGGGGGAATTTGTAAAGCTTGAACCCAGTATTCGGCGTTTTCATATAGTTTTACAACAAGCAGTGAATAATTAAATCATTGCTAAAAAATGCCAAGCTGCTTCTCATACAAATGTTTTATGCACTTATAACTATGATATGATATATTGATGACAAGATTATTATCTGAGAGTAATTACGGGTGTCAAGAAAAGCAAGAGGCAGAGTATCAGGCACACAAAAATACCTTCATGTAAGTATCTATGTCCGGATCAGGAATAATTTTGGCCTCTTTCTCCTTTCTGGTAAGTTCAATCATAATTTCTTGGAGGAGAGAGAATGATACAGTTAGCATTATGTCAATATCATTCTGAATGTAACACAGAGTATCATTGCAGTAACAAACCTGCTCTGCTGCCAATACCCTGACAGCATGCTGAAAAATCAAGTGTTTCTCGGACCGTCATTTCAGGGATGTGCAGGTCTTGTTGGCTTATATAAGCTGATGTTTTCTGGACCACAAACTCATCAAATTTGTATCCATTGTATGATATTTCCCCAGATGCCTGTTATCCAGATAACATTAATAACATCTGAAAGTAGGTATTTTAGTTCTGAATGAATACATCACTGCTATTGCATATAACAACACCGAATTTCCAGAAATCTGGATGTCTTATATGATCCACAAGTATGTTACTCAAAATAAGATTGAGGAGTCGAATTCTTTTGAGAGAAATAATTTGTAAAAGTTTCCTTCTCCAGGTCTCAAAAGGACATTAATGAATCTTTTAATTGAAGAGCTGAAATACACTGTTTTCCAAATAATACAATTTTTGTTGGAGTTTGATACTACTCTAGCTTCACCAAACAATTCAAAATAACAGGTACCTTCAGCGATTTCTCCAGATTTCCTGATAGAGCTTTCAGCAGTGTGGTCTTCCCGCATCCTGGAGGACCGAGTAATAAAGTCATCCTGTAACCAGAAAGTAATCTTTAATCAACTATGCTAGACAAAACATGTAGAAACTAAAATCTAAGTTCTATTAACCGAAATCGTTACCCTGAGCTGATAACAAAGCAGAAAGTAAACTCTTTCGATCTTTCTTAGTACCTTCCAGGCTTAATGATACAACTAACATCTCTGATAATGTTTATCTGAGCCTGTCGTGAGAATCCAAGAAGCCTGGTAACGTCCTGTTAGCAGAAAAAGAATATGGATGACAATACACAAACATACACATATACAGAATAGAATAACATAAAACAGAAAGGAAATCAGAAACAAAACTAGTAAAGAAAAAATACTATCGAAGGTAAGGAGAGGGCAAGAGCGGCCAATGACTGCTATAATCTATTGAGATGTACACGCCAGAAGCGTAAATGAAAATATCTGCATGCTATACGTACTCACACTATGCTGGGTGATCAATAATCAGTAGGAACGAAAAATTTAACTCAAACTACTACTAGGTGCCAATCAAATTAAAGTGCCATAGCCTTACCAGAAGAATACTTTTTAAAGTGTTCCAGAGAGTTGGAAGGGGCTTCCCATGAACAACTCGACACTCAGCTTCTACCCGTAGATCAGTGCATCTCACCTCAATTGTAGGTAATTTTATGCCAACTCTGCAAGGATAAATTTAAATTTTTCACTTATACGACTCACCTCATGTGCCAATTACTCTAAGAAATTTGTAACATAATTTTTTTTTACTCTATATCCAAAAAAAGAAGAAATCTGACCTGTCCATTCTCTTCCTCATTTTATGCAAGAGTCTAAGATTGTCATTTTCAATGTGCTGGATGAGCTTCTCAATTAACATATGCTTCTCGGGAGCACTCAGCTTAGTAACATCAACCACCTTTCTTCCGTTATTTCCCTTATCATCCTCGTTAATTTCCCCAAACAGAGAAGACCTCATCCGGTCAAGGGTTGGAAGCCTATCAATAGCAGCCCACTGCATGAGAGCCTCTTCATCATGGTCAACGGAACTTAACTCTGAATTGCTCCGAAAACGTGAAGAAAGACCTCGAAACGATGACCTCAAACTTCTTCCTATTTCTGGCAGCTGAATCCCAGGTGACTCTATTTCGCTGTTGCCAAACGACTGAGCCATTCCTGATCAGATGGTTTGCAACTGTACGTGACAGCATGGAAATGCAGAATATATATCCACAGTAGCAGCCTTTGGCCTATAATGTAATACCATAAGTAGAGCTCAATCATAGGTAATCCAGTGCATCACTCTAATGTCATTGGCGTATAATCTTATAAAAATGCATCAGTTTCAAGCGTATAACGACAAGATTTCTCAATGAAAGCGGAAGTTCTCATTCCCCAGAAACCTTCATTAGTTTTATAATATCAGCAGTTGACTCTCCCATAAAATATGAAGTATTTAAAACTAGTAAATTATGAAAGCAAAAGTAAAATCATCAAAAGCATGTCTCTTGCACCGAACGATAATTAAGATTCCCTTTAACAACAGGACAAGACAGCTAAGTAACACGTTCAGTGGCATAAAAGCATGAACTCTGAAGCTAGCCTAATTAATTAGTACTAATAAACTAGTATTAACAAGAATACCAAGAAACACCAAGTACTTGGGAACTGACTTATTAATCATGCAGTGAAGTTATTGAACTTGGTTTACCTTCGACAAGAAAATGCTGGGTGTTCATCGAGACGGGCAGGCCGGCCAGTTCAGATTCATTCCTCGGAATAGGCTTCATCATCCCACCTATTTTGATTGCTTCAAGAAATTAGATTTTTAGGGCAAATCTAGTTCAGCCTTTCTCACAAGCCAACATATTGGCCTACAATCAATACGGTAGAATGAAGAAAACCAGAAAATTGGATATATTTGTTCCCTTTCAAGAATTGCAGGGGGGGAAACACTAAAAGCTTATAAAAATGTGAGAGCCAAAAGAAGGATCTTAACCTATGATAGTTGTACGTAAATTGATGAGATATTTGTTCCCATTCAATTAGCATCATAGAAGCTGATGAAGCCCTAACGAAATATCTCAACATTGAATCGTGCTGACAGCTGACTGAATCTGAAAACAAGAACCCTAATCGTGTAATTTTGGATCTTCTGTTCATGGTCTTCCTACACCAGCATTTAAATTAGTGACATTTGGTCCAACTACATGTTCACTTCAGTCCTCAATATTGCATTTAATTCGGAGTTGCGTCCAACTTCATTTTCATTTCAGTCCTCATATCTTTATAAATCTTTCAAACCGACAATTTGTCACAGTACCGATGAGATGCACCTTTTTTAAACAGGAAATCATCCATAATAACTCTAAAGTTAAGCATGCTTATCTTGAAACAATTTTAAAATGGGTGCCCCTCTAGAAATTCCAGGGAACGCATTAGTGATGATAAATGCATGCATTGGGATCCGTAGATTATCTAGAAGAGTAGTCCGAGAGTAAACGAAGAGGAACTGCAAAAAAACCAGGCCGCAGCAAGCTAGGGGATGCGGCGTCGACACACTACATCTCAAGTCTCTGCATGCCCACGTATATACTGAAGTCAAGGCATTGCGTCATTGGCATGGATAATAAGTTAAGACCAACATGCATCAAATTTAAAACCTTTGCTAACTAGCTAGCAGGGCCATCTCGGAGATTTCGGAGGCCCTGTGCAAAATTTTATCTATGAGGACTTTAAGAAAATAAAACAATATCATTACGATTGTTATTTTTATTCTCTAATATGTTTTTATTCCACAATATCCTTCCGTCCCATCATTTTTTTTTATATTTTTCATCTTGATATGTCACACTCAAATTGTTATGTTTGAACTAGCTCACAATCTCATTTGTACGTTCTTTATTGTGAACCTCACTTCAATTGTTCACTCTTTTGTCATCATGAACCCTACATCACATTTAAGAATAAAATAGCACAATCAAACAAATTATATTATACATTATCTTAAAAAAATGGTGAAAAAACAAACGTATAGTATTAATCGGGACGGTAGGATTGTTTGGATTGATATTTCATGTTATTTAATATAAAAATCATATTTTTCTGAATTCAAAACATATGTATTAGGTTAATGAATCATAAATTAGAGGCCCCAAAAATCGAAGGCCCTGTTCGGTCGGGCTCATTGCACACCCTTATAGACGGCCCTGTAACTAACCACATGCACCATGGCTTTCTGTGATAAAAATTTGCAACTACCTAAGTACAAATATAAAACTATGACAATGATCATTATCACTAATAAGCAAGTTTAATTGTCTTACTACTATATAGAAACCTAGCTAACATGTATTTCTAGTATTTTATCAGTTCTATTCTACATCAAGACAGCTAAACGCACGTTCCATATCATAAAAAAGTTATGTAAGCCAAGAAGTCATATATAAAGTAAACTAATCAATTAAGGACGGACTAGCTAGTAATATATTTAATTCATTGCATTAGTTCTAAACTCAGAGACAGAATTATCAGAATATGTTTTATAGTACTGCATGCAATAGACTTAAATAGAGTATAATACAAAAAAATTAAAAATTAAAATAAAAAGGAATCCAGATCTTTATTTTCCATATACTTCAGAATCCAGATACTGAACTGTGCAGCAAAGTGTTACAAACTACCTCTTCTGGAAGTTCAATTTCCCTATACAGAATGCATATAGAAAAGCAAAAACAATGGGATACAACATCAACATTATGCCTACAAGAGGTAACATCTTCTGCTCATATCCAAAGTAATCTCTCAGAAAGGCTGCTACTGTTTTCGTCTCCCCAAACACCAATATTTCCTTTTCAATGTCTCCAAATTGTGAAGTAAACATGCCATTTAACGACCAGGAAGTTGGGACCAAGTAATAAAGCCAGATCCACCACTTGGGAATTTGCTGATAAATCATGAAAACATATAGTATATGGGAAGTATTAGTTGTAAGATGATAACGTAATTTCATCTATATTATTACTGATGCAGTATTTTCCCACTTCTTTAAGTCTTTTGTCTATTATGGAAATGAATGGTCCACGCACATATTTTCTGGTAATATTAACAGTAAGTGCTTCACGTGTTTCACTCTTTCATAAATTTATGAAAATTATGTGCGTATATTTAAGCTGCATGTAGAAAGAAGTACTTACAGGGCAGGGAATCACAAATCCAGCAAGCAGATTAAATATGTTGAAAAAGGATGATTGTACAGTGGCAGCAACAGGTAAGCTTCGGGATATTGACATAATGAACATACCAAGATAAGTAAAGTATAACTGCGTACAGAACATGGTGTAGAAGTACCAAATGATCTTGTATGTCGACCAGTAATATCCAATCATTGGATATATTATCGCAGTAAATACAAGTGACTGAACGAAGAGATAGGGGATCTCAATAGTCACCTGAAACATCAAATGTGCGAAAATTAATTAATTAAGTCGTTAGATTCCCTGAATTCAAACAACTTTTCAGAGTATGTCAAATTCTTTTGGTATCATGAAACTGAGGAACCTAAATAAAGTTCATGTATCGAAATCTGGTATGTACGATATATATGTATGTCCAAGAAAATTCTTTATCTGTCCTGTTTTTGTAACCTTTTAATCTTTCCACAAAATGATAGTTTCTATGCACAACCACATCTTGTATTATAGAGATGCATCATAACAAAAGATAAACTGCAAAAAACTTGTTACCTGTACATTGATAGGTTCTTACTTTGAAGAATCACTACATGACTGTATCTAGATTGAGAATAATTTTTCAAATTATGTAGTTTAGCATAGATTTGGCATTCAAATTCTATAACATGATCTATGATATTTGTGTTATCAAGGAAGAAATTAGGGAGCATATGCATACTTGTGCTGCTGAATAAGCCCATGAAGTATACATTCCAGCAAACATTTCTCTGTAAAACACAGTTCTCTCCTTGCTGACATATGGAATCACTAATGAAGTATTGTTTGGGCCACAGAAGAACGTGGAAATATAAATTGAACCAAGCAGAGTTATTAAACTCTGCTGAGTATGTCTGCGAAGGAAAATGAGGCAATGAGTTAATCTTACACAGCTAAAGAAACTGATCATATATATGTAAATTTTTTGTGGAAAATCGGTCTCTCCATTGGTTTAAACTGACTCTCGCAAACTTATCTTGTCATATATTCTTACTGACAATATAACAGATTTCAGAAATGGAGATCTTCAAAATCAGACACTTTAACGAATCTCACTTGAGTTGAGTATCGTCCATTGAACTGATTATGCTTATTTTGATCTTGTCAACCATAAAAATTACATTCAAATGCTACATTTATTTATTGAGCTAATTTTCTTAAAGAAAAGAACATTTAGATAGAATGTCATCACCTCAACAGTATGTTAGAATTACACCTGATTTAGTGGTGTTGATAGGTGAGTGTACTTACATTTCTTTCCCTTGACCTCGAAATAGGAATCCAAAACCAAAAGCTCCAAAAAGCATGTATAGAAAACGCAGCAAGTTGTAGGAAGGGCTTCTCCAGTACGACCAGTGCTGCTTCCACAGGCATGCCTTGAACTGTCCCCAACCATTTTGCGAGTAGCGTGTAGAAAAATGCAGATCTTTGGAACCAGAAGGTGGCGTGCTCAGACTTCTCACAAGTTCTTTGTTTTGCCTTCAAGCAATTTTCCAGATCAATTACATAATCTGATATGATACTAAATTGGGTTTTAATAAAGTCATGTAGAACTTAAGTCACTAAAAGGGCGTAATCTTGCATGGCTCATGAGCAAAACTCAAATAAATGACCTAACATATATATTATAATGGTTTCTTAAACCTTCACCATCTGTCATGGACTGATGGACATATGCTCATACTTACTTCAACAAAAAAATAATTAAGAAGATTTTGTTGTACTCACACATGCAGAGCAGAATGTTCGTACATCTGAGCAAAGTCTACACCAAGTTCCAACTCTGAGGAAGTGGACGTGACATCCAGCATCCATGTAGCTGGATTGTAATTGTCTTTAATTTTTGGGACACCTCTGAAGCTCTATTACAAAGTTAAAATGGTGAAAACAAAATATATACTAGGATTGTAATCAGAACTCTGCAATATGCAATTGTCACTGTATATTGAGAAACAAATAAGTAAATATCTGAATAGTAAGATTGATCACCTCAAAATATTCAATTACGTTAGCAGAGTTCTGACCTAAAGGACCATAGTAGATCATACGTCCTCCAGATTTTAAGAGTACTAACTGCAAGTAAAAAGGGCGGTTCTTATTATGTGACACATAACAACTGGAAATGCAGAAGAATTATCTACGGGTTGATAGCTTAATCTATTAAATATCTATGGATTAGTTGTTGGTGACCACAGAACTTAAGAATTATTTCCATCGAAATCAGTTGCACAGACACAACTTCTTACTCATCAATATGTACTGAACACGTACCATTCTGAAAACAATTATTCATATAACATTAAAAAAATTCAAGCTTGGTACCGGATAAGAACTAAGATTGACATCATTCACACACAGTTCGAGGAACATATCTCAGTTAATTATAGGTTGAGAAATTAACTCAAGAACTATTAAGTACCTCATCAAATGCTTCAAATATGTCTATACTTGGTTGGTGAATTGTGCAAACAATTGTTCTCCCAGTATTTGCCACATTCTTGACAGCACGCATGACAATAGCCGCTGCTCTGGCGTCCAACCCAGTTGTGGGCTCGTCCATGAATATAATGGAGGGGTTAGCAACAAGTTCCACAGCCATTGTAAGCCGCTTACGTTGTTCATTTGAGAGACCATCTATACCAGGCAATCCTACTAATTCATCTTTAATTTCATCAAGCTCAATGGTTTCTAGTACTTCATGCACAAACTCCTACAGTAATGAAGCAGCAAATCAAACGATCATAATCAGCAGAGATGCAATAATTAAGAGAATAACAATGAACCAGGACTATATAATATCATACATGTTTTGTCTTTGGATCAATCAGGGGATCAAGGCGTAGCCAGGCAGAAAAAATAACTGATTCTTCAACAGTTACGTGAGGAGAATGTATGTCATTTTGCTCGCAGTAACCAGAAATCCTTACGAATGTGCTTTGAACTTTGGGATAACCTCCTATTCTTATTTCTCCTTCCACAATACCACTAGTTTTTCTACCAGCAAGAACATCGAGAAGTGTTGTTTTTCCAGATCCACTGACACCCATGAGTGCGGTTAGAACTCCAGGTCTAAATGAACCAGTGATGTCAGAAAGAAGTTTAAGCCTTTTGTGGGTAAAACCATGCGCTTTCATTGCCTAATATTGAATAATGGTTAACCATATATAGGTGAATCGAGTAAAAAAAAAAAAAAAGGAAATTCAGTTCCATTATGTTTACCATTGGGGTTTCAACATAGTATTGCACATCGTGAAACGCTATAGTTAAGGGCTCAAATGGTAAAACCAACCTGTCTGCAACATTTGATGGAACATCGGTATTGTTAGATAAACTGTACACAGACTATTGTTGAATGAAAGGAAGGGAATCAGCTAACCATTATGAGTTATAGAATTTGTGATTAGACAAGAAATCCTGGCTTGTTTATAGTCCTCTGGTTCTTTACTTCGTTGTAGCCGAGAGAGTTTTTCACTTGAAATGATTACGCGTGAACCAGGAGCTGGAGAATAGACCTGGATATTAGTTTATTTATTTGGAAGCATGTTTTGTTCATGCATGCTACACTTCATCATGTTCATACCTTTTAAGAAACTTAAGGCCAATATAAATCCAATGTTGAAGAGCACTGTAAATCCTAAAAGGGCCAAAACTGATACCAAAAATAGATGTTCACTGAAGTTGAATCCCCGGTTTTCAAGTGTTTGAAGTCCTAGTGTTGTGTTTCCAGACAGCACCTTTAAAAAATAAAATAAAGTAAATGAAACTGATCATCATTCCAAAACCAGAAAACGTCGATGGATGATATGGATGACATGAGAGTAACCAATCAATTTGATTAAGATAAAACACTTGGTTACCAGGGACCTGATAGCCCAATGAATCCCAACAAAAAGAAGTTACTTAAATGAAAATGCTAACCTACCTTCTGCCACCTTGGAGCATAAAATTCATTTCCCGAAAGGGCTATCATTCCATATGACAGCGGTGAAATCCAAAATCCCCACTTTAACCAAGTTGGCATGGATGCTGCAAGAAACATTAATGGTTTGAGCACCAGGATCTGTGCACTGAAATGAAAGTTAGTTACAAAAACAAAAACGTACTTACATTTTGGGATATTGAAGCCACTGAATAACAGCAGAAATAATATAGCCGCACTAAGAGCGGCGGTAGATGCAATCCGACTCCGGAAGACAGATGCAATAAAACGGTACATTGAAACAAGGGCCAGGTGCAAAGTAAACAGCACAATTATTTGGCGAAAGAACCTGTAAATGCCAATGCTAGATTATGACTCAAATTAATTGTTTGATGTAGCTCGAATAAGTGATTGGCCATCAAATAAACAATGACTCTGTAACATAAATATCCAGCTTAATTACTGCTTCACTAACCTCTCAGCCTCTGGGGTATATCCAACAACATAATAAGTAATAGATGTCCAAACTACAGCTACAAGCAATGAGAGAGGAATCCTGATTATGGCAGCTGGAATCGCAAATGCCCAAGCAGGATAAAAGTTAAGGTCTCTCTGTTTGTAAAAAACAGGAAGTCTTGCAATAGTCATGAAGAGCTCAGGCTTTCCATGATAAAGAAGCACTATCGCAGAAAAGTAAAGGGCTCCGAGGTAAGTATTTGCATGGACGATATCAACACCCATCTGTGTCCTCAAGAATACAGTCATAGTGATGGAAGCAACAAGAACAATCTACAAACACAATTGTTCACTTTAAGAATCAAAATAAGAATAGATGATCCGCATTGACATTTTGCATGTATGTAAACCCATGATGAACTTTAAAAATAGTTAACTTTACCAGAACAAATTTGGATATTGGTACGAACGAGTTCCTTTTCAGAAGAAGGAATTCTCTTGACATACTGGCTCTGAATAGAGTCCACTTGGAAATAGAGTACGTGCTAAAACTGAGTGCGTTCTTTTGTCCCTTGGACTTATCAAACGGCGCTGAGAGTTCCTCGCTGAGCTCTTTCCAGTAAAAGGACTTCTTAAATTCCTTGGAAAAACTGTCAACAGACATGTAACTGTATGATTGTTGAGTGTTATGCCAGTATTGTTCTTGATCTTTTCTTGACATAACCTGGAAAAAGTTCAAATTTATTCATTTGGTTCCAAGGCAATCAATATAGTCAATCAGTTCTGAAGATGCACTTGCCTCCTGGAGAAAATCAGCCACTCCTTTCCTTTCAGGACAAGCGAATCCACAACTCCTGAAGAATTCTAAGACATCAGTTCGGGCTCCATGGTAGACAATATTTCCTTCTCCCATCAATATAATGTCGTCGAAGAGTTCAAAAGTTTCTGGTGCTGGCTGAAGAAGAGCTACCAGTACTGTAGCATCCATGATGTGTGACAGTTGTTGAAGATAGCAAATAATTTGATATGTTGTGGAACTATCTAAGCCATTTGAGATTTCATCCATGAATAAAGCCTTTGTTGGTCCAACAATCATTTCTCCTGATATACATGGCAATATTGGTGAGTGTGATTTGTGAATATGTACTACAATTGTTAAAGAAATGACTTCCATTTAGGTTACAAGTTCGGAAATCAAGTAACATGACGTGCCTTAAATAATCACCAAATGAGCTCGATCAAGTGTAAATACTTATCTACGGATGTACCTGTTGTGAGTCTCTTCTTCTGACCACCAGAGATACCTCTCCTCATGGCATCTCCACATAATGTGTCAGCACATATGTCAAGACCAAGAATCTGAAGATACATGTGAAGCATAGTGTGAAAAGACAAGACTAAGATTTAATTTTGAAGATAAAAATGTAGAAATTCAAAATTTTGCACCACGTACTAGACTATAATGACTATACTACGTACGATGAATTGCTGATTTAATGTTACTGAAGTATTGTACTGGAATCTAGCTAATTTGCTTTGCATACTGTGATCAAAATTAAAGTGAAATAATTATATACTTGCATTGTACCTTCAATATGTAATCTGTCTGAAGACTAGTCTTTAGTCCTTCCACAGAAATTGCCTGTCAACATGACAAGAAGGTACACAGCTATATTAGCCAGAAAGTTTGAAAGTCACTTTGCCAACACATTGTTCTGTCGAAAAGTGATAATAACCTAATGAGATGATCTTTCTATTGGTCTAGTAGATGGATTTTTTTTCGTAATTTGTCAAATCACAGAATCAAAATGTATTTACGATCCACAAATAAGCATGTTTAATTTGTGACAGATTTGCAGGGGTACGAAAAAGGTCTTCTGGCAGAAAATGTGGAGGCAGTGTTCCCACGGTTACAGAAACATTATGGGGAGAGTACCAAATTGCATCTTCCATAGTTTTTGAAATAGAAATAGTACTTCATTTTCACACTGAAAACACAAAGAATTAAGTACCTTCATATAACCGTCTATATCTGGATCTGGAACAATTTTGGCTTCTTTTTCGCTTCTGGTAAGCTCAGTCATCAAGTCTTTGCAGGAAATGGGAGAATAAAACATTATCAGCATAACTAGAGTATTTAATAATCAAATGCTGTCAGAGTATAGTTACATCAATTGACTCACCTGTTCTGCTACCAATACCCTGGCAGCAAGCTGAAAAATCAAGTATTTCCCTGACTGTCATTTCAGGGGTGTGCAGATCATGTTGACTTATATAAGCCGATGTGGTCTGAGGTACAAACTCATCAAATTTATACCCATTGTATGATATATCACCAGATACCTGTTCTAGTTAGAAATTAACAACCTTAGCGCAATACTATACAGTTTCAGAACAAAATTTGAAAAATAGTTTGAGGACAGCATGGGTCCAGAAAATAACCGTTGTACTATATATGAGAGTAGTGACTTTATATGACAAGTTATTCTGAGACTTAGAACTGAGCCACAAGTAGGCTTTTTAAACTCAAACTTGTTGATAAGATTCAATTCTTGTCTTAACCATTACTGATACAAAATAATAGGTTCGATGTATCGTATGGCTGAAAACAGCAAAGCACCTTAAGGGATTTGTCCAAATTCCCAGATAGAGCTTTCAACAGTGTAGTCTTCCCGCACCCTGGAGGACCAAGTAACAGAGTCATCCTGCAACCAGAAAGTGCATGAGCAGATATATCTTGGAAACCAGTCTGATGTACAAGTAGAGGAAATCTGTTCCTGAAACAAATCCATTTTAGAACTTAAAGATTCTGAAAAATACCTTCCCGGCCTAATGAGACAACTAATATCTCTAATGATGGTCATCTGAGCTTCACGCGATGGTAAGCCAGGAAGCCTGGTAATATCCTGTTACCAATATACAATTTAATTTTCTTTCAGAATATTAGATATATTATTAAAGGAATGTGTCGTATTACATTATTTTTGTGTACACTGTTCATTTTGCACATGCCACAATATGAATGAACAATACATGCATGTAAAACGTAAATTAGTTGTGTCCGTTTGTCATACTGCTAGCTCCAAAGCAAAAGAAATTGCATTCAAATAATTCATGCAATACCTAACTTGAATTAATTGGGAACTGAACTAATCCAAGAAGTTACAGTCTGATTAATGTTGGCTGCTACGTTAGGGTCAGGCCAGGGAGTCGCCAATCAGAGACAGTTCTGGTGGTTTCATTCAAATTTACCCAAACTAACCAGGCGATTAACAACACAAACATCGAAATATGAAATCTTACCAAAAACATGCTTTTGAATGAGCTCCACAGCGTCGGAAGTGGCTTTCCGCAAACAACTTCACACTTGGCCTCTATCTGCAAATTAATGCATCTCACCTCAATAGTAGGCTGCTTTAGGCCAACTCTGCAATAATAAATAGCTAGGTTTTTATTAATAAGTATCATTAAATTCCCAGTTGGATCATAAACTCATATAATCAAGACTGATAAGTACATACAGAGTCTTCATTTCAATAAATTTTAGTCTGCACCCGAAAACAGAAGAAAGCTCACCTGTCCATTCTTTTTCTCATTTTATGCAACAGTCTGAGGTTATCTTTCTCAATGTGCTGAATGAGCTTCCCAATTAGCATGTGCTTCTCAGGAGCACCCAGCTTTGTAACATCAACCACCTTTCTTCCTTCAGAACCACTCTGACTGCCATCATGCACATTGAACAGAGAATGTCTCACCCGTTCAAAAGTTGGAAGCCTGTCAATAGCAGCCCACTGCATGATAGCTTCTTCATCAAGATCATCATTGGTCCCAGAATTACTTAACTCCGAATCAGTTCTGAAACTTGATGTAAGATGCCTAAATGATGATGTCAATCTTCTTCTTGTATCAGATAGCTCTACCCCCAACGGTTCTATTTCATTTTCGTCATGTGAGTGCGTCATTCCTTCTCACTCCGTATATTTACGAGCCTGCCTGCAGCTGTGTGGAAGTATAGAAACACAAAAGTTAAAATTAAACCTACGCATTAATATTATATTGAGACGGATAATTCTCATAAGCTCTTTTAGTTTCCTATGAATCATCAGCTATCAAATCATTTCTCATAAGCTCTTTTAGTTTCCTATGAATCATCAACTATCGAATCATGATCACGCATTCACACTGTATGTTTATTTGTCAGGAACAAAATATGTGCATTGATGAGATGAACTTGAAAAATTCTAGGAATTCGAAAATCCTCCTAGATACACTTTTACTCCATACTCCATGTTTATACCTTAGGACGACCAACTCTAGATCGAGTACAGTCCTAGGTAAGGCATCACATCATTCGAAATTCGAATGACATGGTTCACACGTAACACACATTCATATCAAAACAGTGTACAGCTAGTTAACTTCGAATTAAATATTATATGCAGATATTTACTAGGAAAATTGACTATGATATCAGAAGCACGTACATAACTAGAAACAACACAGGTTATGTGGTTCTACTTTATATGCTACGTACAACAAGACAGGGCATTTATACATAAAAACATAATTTCACCTGGTTAATTTGTATTCCTTGCATGTATTATCTGTGTCAGCCCAAGAACCTGATGAGGACGACAGGCACCGATTCAGAACATGCTAAAAACAAGCTACATGACATTTTTGCTGATTATTGTATATTTGTACGTACGTATCTGATGATGGAAAAAAAGTAATGGAAATCTGATTAGTTGGAGCACTATCCCCATGCCACTATCACAGCATCTGTGGAGCCTTATCTTAATATCTATCTTTGGTGTTTAAATAATGGACGTATCATTAGTGCTCTCTGCTAATTGGAAATTTAGGACGTAACTTTGCATCTAAAGTTTCTAAATTATTTCTCATTTTGCTTACTTACTGCCTAAATGGTCCAAATTTTGTATTTTAGTGCCTTAAAGTTACTTCATGATTGCCCTTTAATTGTAAGGCTAACATACACAGATGGAAAAGGCTGTCTTTGCAATACTTCAATTAAATACTATCAGGAGGCCGGGGAAATTGACAAGATTCGTCATTTAATTAAATTAAATTTGTTCGTGGTTGCAGTTTCAATTCAAAATTTCAAAATCATGACAAATTTAGTTTTAAACTTCCTTTTTTTTTAGGACTACACGGATCGGTACAAAATGTCGGGTAGGCAAAGTTAAGATTAATTCATCTAAAGATTCTAAACCAAGTGAACCAATTCGTGTGAACAAGGATTAAATAGTCCTTCAAAATTTTAAAAAGGGACTAAATTTGTCATGTTTTTAAAACTTTGGACTAAAACGTTAAAAAAGGACTAAAATTGTCATAATTTTATACCTTTAGACTAAAACTACAATGACCAATAAATATTGTACTGCATATGTTATGTTATGGGGCAAATTTAATGGACTTTATTTTTTTTCATTTTCCCATACTTATGCATTACCATGAAATATAAAAGTGAAAAGTATAATGCACGAAGTCAAACCCCACCTTAATTAATAATTAGGCACTAGACTTAATAATGAAATACTTCATGCATTACCTTAATGCAAATATTAAAGTGGAAAGTATAGCGCAAGAAGTCGAACACCCACTTTAGGCACTGGATTTAATTATGAACTACAGTATATAATATGGTACTTTCAAATGTTATCAAGTACTGTACTACAGTATAATATTAAAAAGGAAAGTATACTGTCAAAGTTGAGTTCAGCATAAAGAAAGAAAATTCTTCCATCTCGATTGTTGGACCGTTGAATGAACATTGATGATAACATTAATTACTGCACTTATGAATTAAGTTGATTTTTCTCATAAGGGTATGAAAGCATCGAGTCTAGCTAGGAGTAAATGGTTAAGCTAAACTTTAGGATATGATAAGTAAATGGTTAAGCTAAACTTTAGGATTAAAGTGCACTGACACTGAAGTACAAAGTCGACCATTACGCAGTAAACCGAAATTAATTAATAATTTCTAAAAGTCGAAAAATTATTTTTAAACATGCATGACATTACAATTAAACTCCCTCTCCGTCCGAAAAAAATCTGAACTAAACTGATCTGAACTGAACGGATCTAATTTGAACTGAACTGAACTTATTTGTAGTACAAAATACTACTCATCAGTTTTTTTGGATTCTATACGTTTGCTTTTGGATCGGAGTTTTAGTAGGTTTATATAATGAGTGTAGTGTGTTGGTTTAGTGGCAGGACCCACAATAAAGTTGTGAGATAAAGATTTGCCAAAAAATAGAAACGTATAGAATCTGAAAAAACAGACAAAAATGGAATACGTATAGAATCCAAAACAACAGATGAGTATTAGGCAAATTTGAACTGAACTTAATGCATCTGAACTGATCTGAACTGAACTGGACTGATCTAAACTGAATTTAAAATAATCAATTTTCAGATGAAAATAACAAAGCTACAATGTTGTTTTTAAAGTTGAAAAATTATTTTTAAACATGCATGACATTATAATTACAATGTTTTTTTTTTTTTTTTTTGACAAATTTGTTATACAATTACAATGTTTGTTTTTCGACACATTCGCTATTAATTATCCATTTTGGATATCAAACTCATTACATTTTAAATATGCGGTGTCTCAACTTGCCACTTTGGTACAAACCCTCTGACATTAATTAAAATTTAGAAACTTTTTTACACACATTGTTAAAGTTTGTGAAACATTCCGTTGCAAACTGCCAAAAAAAAAATAAAAAAAAATCAAAAAAGTTTGCGGAACATTATTAATTTCAAACTATAATTAGAATGGTTTATTATTAGAGCACTAATATATATTGCTCTATATACCTACTCGGTTTTCCACTTGCTCACATTTGCTTTGCTGCTTGAATAAGACTCAGCAGTGCATTTGCTTTGCTGATTGAAGAATAGTCCTCCAAATGTAAAATTATGGATTGTAGTTTGTTTTAACATATATATATATATATATATATATATATATATATATATATATATATATATATATATATATATATATATATATATATATATATATATATATATATATATATATATATATATATATATATATATACTAGGAACCGCGTGTGAAGCGTAATCTTGTAAAACATTATTATTTTATTAAATGATATATTGATATAAATGGAGTGAATATATAATCTTCACATAATAACTTCAAACATAATAAAAAAATAACTAATTGAGTAATTAAACTTAATATACATGGTGTAATGTATATATAGTTTTTATAGTTATGCAATTAATAGTTTTGAATTGAATTATATTAGACATATGAAAGTATTCTTCCGATGAGTTAAGAACCATCAAATACATCTCTAGACTTTGGAAACATTCAACTTCAAAATCTGCAATGCATTTTTTTCGCATGTTAATTGGTATTCTTCATCAGTTGAATATATTGTCAAGTGCTTCATATAAACATTCTAGTTTCATAATATGATGTTTTTAGTTATTTTTATCGTATGATTTAAGAATAATTAAAGGTCAAAATGACCATCGAAAAAATTAACAAAATCAAGTGTTACATTTATTATTGGACGGATGAAGTATGTCTTTTTTATAAGAACATATCATGGTTATTTTTAAAATTAAGTATAATACGTCATACAACTTTATGTTATAAAAAATAAAATATTAAGAAAAGAATAAATAAAAAAAGAAAAAAATTACGTCAATAAGATTCGAACCCAACACCTTCAACTAAAATAATGATACAAATAATAGAGAAAAATCACGCCAACAAGATTCGAACCAGACACCTTCAATAAAAATAATAATAAAAATAATGGAGAAAACTCACGCCAACAGGATTCGAACCCTGCATCTTTTAATTAACTAATGACATATGTACGCACCGGATTGAAATTGGATAAGCAAGATCAACGGATTAAAATTGATTGGTAGGTCAATCAATTGGGTAAATCAACCGGCTTATTATATTACTTTAATATATGTATGTATGTATGTATGTATGTATGTATGTATGTATGTATGGACTAAAGGACTAAATCAACCTTACATATTTTTGGGGAACTTAATTAAGTAAAAGTATTGGGAGAGACCAGCTTTTCGTAAAACATTTGGAAAGGCGAGATTTTTTAGCTTACCTAGTGCCCTAGTCTGTCTGGCCGATCAAACCATTCGCGGTATGGTTTTAAGAGGTGATGATAAGTTGTTAGCGTTCAAAGTTTATGTTATGGTTTTAACGTCATTTGTTGTGGGTTTAAGAAATGATGTGCTGGTTTTAATGTATCATATATATTGTATGTTTCAATTATAGTTTTAACATCTTTTGTTACTGTTTTTAAGAGATGATGTGATGGTTTTAAAAATTTACATTATGTTTTTAAGATGGTTTGTTACAATTTTAAGCAACAATCTAAAATCATTCACAAATATCAAGATATCACCATAAAATAAGTCTAAAAATTTCAAGAATGCCATTAAAACATTAATGAACAAGTTTACAATAAAGCTAATTGAAACATTTTAATAATTACACTGTGTTTTTTTTTTTTTTTTCTTTAATACTTGTGATTTATGCGTTTTCTTCATCAACCTCGAACATATCAACATCTGTTTCATTAAAACTATAACGTATGCATTCTAAACAACATATGATTGGTTTAATCGTTTAACTTAATTTTAGAGTGGTTTGATTCAAATACTTATATAATTTGTAAAATAATTGAAGTTAAATGTGTTCTTAATTATTTGATAGTGATGTTTTGATATTTTAATCTTGAATTGACTGATTAAGAGATATAACACTAACAAATGTATTATAACCTAATTGATACGTAACACTAACAAGGAGGAGTTTTTAATATATCATTTTATCCCATGATTGAATTGACATGAAAATACTCTAAATTTGATCAATATGCAAATCTCCCTTGTATTATTAGGCATATTTGTATTACTTTAAAAACTCCATATGATATTTGCATTACTTTACAAACTCTATAAGATGAAATTTCAGCTTCGATCCCGAGACCCCACTCTGATACTATAATAAAATTTCAAACTTTTCCAAAAGCTCGGAGTTGAAGAGGTGTGAATTCAATCCAATTATTATGTTAAATTCATCTAACTCCATATATACTACATTTCTGAGTAAGTTACCTGAACATCTCTTTTGGTTTATAATAATCTCTGATCCCCACCCTCCTTTTTTTTTTTTAAAGTCCTTTACATTGTTTGGTTGTTAGACTTGAGCGTTGAGATCCTTTTCGTAATGATCACATGTGAATTCCTATTACTACATTTTCCTTTTTAATTTTGTACAGACACAGTGTGATTAGTTTATTTGGTTGTGAACGCCGATAACTACTTCTACTGCTAACTAATTATTCTAGAAAGACTATTTAACTGCAATATCAATTTCATTTCATAACCTCCAAAAATGAAACAGTACAGGTACTTATAGTCTAAGATGAAGAACGTAACACGGCTTTCAGTAGCCAAGCACGTGTCCCAATCCTATCACATCTCATCTAGACTATGTAATTCACGAACCAACAGAGCCTAATGCGGCGACTTAAGACTCAGCGAACTAGAGGCTACAGAAACGTAATAAGAAAAGCATGTTTCTGCTTAAAACTTGCTAAACAACTCTGTAACAAATATTTTTCTTAATAATATTTAACTTTCTGTTTAGTGCCTTAATTAATGTAGAATAGAACCATTCATATGGGATGTTCCTATGTAAGCAACTTGTTAACAGTTGTAAGATCTAGCTTCTGACATCAGTGTTATAAAATTTTCTACTAATTAAGAAGTTGCACATGTTATATCATGAAGTTAAGTGTCTAAGCACTCTTGGATCTGTTAGGAAATAAGCAGCAAATATAGGGGATTAACGGATGAATAAGAAAAGTAGGAACGAGAAAGACACACAAAATTGTTAACCCAGTTCGCCAATAACTTTGACTACGTCTGGGGGCACTACCAAGCCAGGATTCCACTAAACAAATAACTGACTAACTGTCTCTACTCTATCAATGTCTAGGATCTAACAAATAAATAGCTAACTGCTAAACTGCTCTAGGCTAACTGCTCGAGCTCTCAAAGCTAACTGCTATTGAATTGTCTTGGTACAAATATTACAAAAGGCTTGCCGCATGTATATATAGGAGAAAACAACCGAGACTAAATCCCGAAACCAATTTGGAATCGTCCACATTGTTGAAACAGAATAGGAGTACTCAAAGTAATGGTCCAATAGGAAGCAAGCTCTACACGTGCCAGAAAGCTTGTCCTAAATGTAACCAATTCCTTATCCTTAATTAATTACTCTTTCCTTCTCTAATTAGGAAATAAGGTTGTGCCTTTTATTCTCTACCAACTGGTTTCCTAATTAATTTCGTACTCCATTCCTAACAATCTCCCACCTGGAGACGAAACTCGAATACACCTCTGCCTCTTGTAACTCGTAAACTCTTGAACATCTCGAAGTAACTGGTAGTGCCGATCTTCATCTTGTTCAAGCTGTAAGTCCAGTTAAAGCTGAGCACAGCTTTAACTTCTCTATAGCCACAACCTTTGTGAACATATCTGCAGGATTTTCACTTCCTCGAATCTTCTCAAGTCGCAAGATGTTTCTCTCGAGGAGACTACGAATGTAGTGATATCTCAACTCGATGTGATTTGTCCTTGAATGAAACGCTGGATTCTTTGCCAAGTAAATAGCACTCTGACTATCACTGTAGAGTGTATTAACCTTGTTCTCCCTTCCAAGCTCGGACAAGAAAGTCTGCAACCATACCATCTCTTTGCTGGCCTCTGTCACTGCAACATACTCAGCTTATGTAGTAGGCAACGCCAAAATTTTCTGCAACTTAGAGGACCATGAAATTGTTGTACCTCCCAAAGTAAACACATACCCAGTAGTACTTCTACTTTTGTCATGATCATTGGATGCTAAATCTGCATCTACATATCCTACTAACTTGACCTCTTTGCCCTCAAAACATAGGGACTTATTAGTAGTACCTCTCAAGTATCTAAGGATCCACTTCACTGCCTCCCAGTGTTTCTTGCCCGGGTTACTCATAAACCGACTTACTACTCCCACCGCATGCGCAATGTCTGGCCTTGTGCACACCATTGCATACATCAAACTGCCGATTGCTGAAGCATACGGGGTCCTTTGCATTCGGGCGCGCTCCTTATCAGTAGTAGGTGACTGTTTGTTAGTTAGTCGAAATTGACCACCTAACGGCTGACCCACTGGCTTAGCATCTCGCATGTTGAACCTCTTGAGAACCTTCTCGATATAGTCTGCTTGCGAAAGATACAATTTTCCTGCCACTTTATCTCTACTAATATGCATACCCAAAATCTGCTTTGCTTCTCCAAGATCCTTCATCTCGAACCGTTTAGACAATTTCGTTTTCAATTTGCTCATCTCTCGAGCACTAGCTCCTGCTATCAACATATCATCAACATAGAGCAGTAGAATGATATAGCTATCGTCGAACTTCTTGAAATAGCAACAATGGTCTGATTCGCATCTTGCGAAACCTATCTCATGCATGAATCCATCAAACTTCTTGTACCACTGTCTCGGAGCTTGTTTCAACCCATACAAGCTCTTTTTCAATCTGCAGACAAGCTTACTGTTACCACTTGACAAGTACCCTTCTGGTTGCATCATGTAGATTTCCTCATCTAGATCTCCATGGAGGACAGCCATTTTTGCGTCCATCTGCTCTAACATTAAGCCTTCCACAGCCACCATACTCAAAACCATGTGAATAGTGGTTAGTTTGACAACCGGAGTAAAAACATCAGTATAATCAATACCGTATTTCTGCTGAAATCCCTTCACTACCAATCTTGCCTTGTAACGCTTGCTGCCATCTGCCTCCTGTTTAATTCTGAAAACCCACTTGTTATGTAGGGCCTGCTTTTCCGCTAGAAGCTCAACTAACTCCCAGGTATTGTTGGACTTTAAGGACTTCATCTCATCGTCCATAGCAAGTTTCCATTTGTCCACGTCTACACAACGTGTTGCCTCTGCATAACATTTTGGTTCACCACCGTCAGTCAACAACAAGTTATATTTGGAGGGCGTATACGGATCTGGAGCTTTACGATCCCTTGTTGATCTCCGTAATTGCACATCTGGTGGTGGTGTTCGTTTCCGTGTTCTACCTTGTACTGATGCAGGCGTACGCGGTTCTTCTTGAACAACCTCCCCATTATTCTCATCTTCACTGCTCCCACCTGAGTTCGTAATTTCTAACTCCAAAGGCTCGGAGTTCTCGACCTGCGCATCTGCCGTATCAGCCTCTGGTGCACCCTGTCTGTCTTTGTACAAAATCTGCTCATTGAATACAACATCTCGACTACGAATAATTTTCCGGTTTCCCTCATCCCAGAATCTATATCCGTACTCATCACCTCCATATCCAATAAACGTACACTTCACAGACTTCGCATCTAACTTGCTTCTAGCAGTAGCATCAATATGAACATAAGCGACACATCCAAATACTCGCAAAGAAGAAAGGTTTACCTTTTTGCCACTCCAAGCTTCCTCTGTTATGCCATTCTCCAGTGGAGCTGAGGGTCCACGATTAATCAAGAAAGCTGCAGTGCTGACTGCATCTGCCCAAAACATCTTTGGTAACCCACACTTCAACCGCATGCACCTAGCACGTTCACATAGTGTCCTGTTCATCCGCTCTGCCACACCATTCTGCTGAGGCGTTCCTTTTAAGGTCTTCTCCATTCGAATACCACTCGCAGCACAGTATTCTTTAAACTCAGTGAGCTCATATTCTCCACCATTATCAGATCTTAAACACTTGACCTTTAGACCTGTTTCAGTTTCTACAAGGGCTTTCCACTTTTTAAAGGCGTCAAATGCATCCGACTTTTTCTTTAAAAAGTAAACCCATACCTTTCTGGTGGAATCATCAATAAAAGTCATGTAATATAACGAACCACCCAGGGATGTCACTGGAGCTGGTCCCCACAAATCGCTATGAACTAATTCCAGCTTCTCCTTTTTCAACTCTCTACCACCTTTCGAAAAACTCACTCTCTTCTGTTTTCCGAAAATACAATCCTCACAAAGACCGACGTCAACTGTCTTGAGGCCTGGTAGCTTTCCCTGCGAGCACAACAATTTCATCCCTTTCTCACTCATGTGGCCAAGTCGACAATGCCACAACTCTGCATCACTAACTGCTCCTGCAAGAGCAATGCTAATCTGGGTGTTCGAAGTCGTATATAACGTGCCTTCCTTTTTACCTCGAGCTACCACCATAGCTTCTTTTGTGATTTTCCAAGTACTGCAGCCAAAGGTCGTGACGAACCCCTCTTCGTCCAGCTGTCCTATGGAAAGTAGATTTCTCTTTAGTTCAGGAATGTGCCTAACATCACGCAATTTTAACACAGTATCATTTGGTGCTCGAATTCGGACATCTCCCTTCCCCACGATCTGCAAAGGCTCATCATCAGCTAGATAGACTTTACCAAAATCACCGGAAGTATGTCGTTCCATTAAATCGGCGCTGCTGCATGAATGAAACGAGGCTCCAGAATCCAACATCCATGCATCTAATGGACTACTCACGCTTAACACCAACGCATCACGGATGTCCTCAGTCGTAGCATTCACCGACTTGTCCTCCCTCACTGGAGCTGGGCACTGATTTCTATAGTGACCGTACTGATCACAATTATAGCACCTGATCGAACTTTTGTCCTTCCTCGGTTTCGACCTATGCCTCGATTTTGATCGCCCTCTATTTCTCGACTTAGTTTCAGACCTGCCCCGATTTCCAGTATTCAATACTATCCCCGAAGATACTCCTGATTCCTTCCTGCGAATTTCTTCACTGATAACCAGGTCTCTAACTTCAGACAAAGTTAACTTTACCTTTCCTGCTGAAGCACTAACTGCAGTTACTGTGCCGCTCCAACTTTCTGGCAAAGAAGACAGTAGAATTAGGGCTTGAACTTCATCAGAAAATTTAATCTCAACCGATGTCAATTGGGCAATTGTCATATTGAAATCGTTGAGATGATTGGCCACCGGTGTGCCTTCTGTCATCTTCATATTGAAGAGGCGTCTCATTAAGTGGACCTTATTTGCTGCTGATGGCTTCTCATACATATCCTTCAACGTCTTCATCATCCCCTCCGTGGTCTCTGCCTTCACCGTATGGAGAGCAACATTTTTGGAGAGAGTTAGGCGAACTACGCTCATGGCCTTCCTATCAAGCAGCTTCCAATCATCCTCTTTCATAGATGCTGGCTTTTTCTCCAACAGAGCATCCTGCAAATCCTTACCGTACAAGTAATCCTCGATTTGCATCTTCCAGAAAGTAAAATCGGTCCCATCGAACTTATCAACCGTAGGTTTGATATCACCCATATTGCGCTACTCCCACCGGACACACTGAACCTGGCTCTGATACTACTTGTTAGGAAATAAGCAGCAAATATAGGGGATTAACGGATGAATAAGAAAAGTAGGAACGAGAAAGACACACAAAATTGTTAACCCAGTTCGCCAATAACTTTGACTACGTCTGGGGGCACTACCAAGCCAGGATTCCACTAAACAAATAACTGACTAACTGTCTCTACTCTATCAATGTCTAGGATCTAACAAATAAATAGCTAACTGCTAAACTGCTCTAGGCTAACTGCTCGAGCTCTCAAAGCTAACTGCTATTGAATTGTCTTGGTACAAATATTACAAAAGGCTTGCCGCATGTATATATAGGAGAAAACAACCGAGACTAAATCCCGAAACCAATTTGGAATCGTCCACATTGTTGAAACAGAATAGGAGTACTCAAAGTAATGGTCCAATAGGAAGCAAGCTCTACACGTGCCAGAAAGCTTGTCCTAAATGTAACCAATTCCTTATCCTTAATTAATTACTCTTTCCTTCTCTAATTAGGAAATAAGGTTGTGCCTTTTATTCTCTACCAACTGGTTTCCTAATTAATTTCGTACTCCATTCCTAACAGGATCATGTCAGTCTTACCTAGGATAGACTATATAAATTTATAGGAACGTGATAAATTTTCTACTAAGGAAGTTGCACATGTTATATCATAAAGTTAACTGTCTAAGCACTCTTGGATCATGTCATTCTTACGATAGACTCTATATAACTAGAGGCAGTCTTGGAGCATGCAGTAAAGTCTCTCTAGCAGGAGTGTTACATTGCTATAATATTCTAAATTTATAGGAACGTAGCAAAAATTTGTGAGAATCATCCATCTGAATAATATAGATGTAGAAGTAAATTTTGCATTTGCATACTTTCACAGAGTTGCAGGCAGCCTTATGGTCTGAGAAGGAATGGCGCATTCATATAGCAATGATGGAACAGAGTCACTGAGGGTAGAGCTATCCGACATAAGAAGAAGCTTGACATCATCATTCAGGCACCTTACATCAAGTTCCAGAACTGATTCAGAGTTAAGTTCTGGGACCAATGATGATCTTGATGAAGAAGCTATCCTGCAGTGGGCTGCTATTGACAGGCTTCCAACATTTGATCGGTTGAGACATTCTCTGCTTGAGGTACATGATGGGAGTGAGAGTGTATCGGAAGGAAGAAAGGTAGTTGATGTTACAAAGCTGGGTGCTCCTTTAATTGAGAAGCTCATCAAGCACATTGAGAAGGATAACCGCAGAATGTTGCATAGAATAAGAAAAAGAATGGATCAGTAAGTTTCTTCTGTTTTACTGAAATGAAGTTCCTATGTACTTGTGAGTATTCAATGCATGAGTTTATCAGGCTGGGAATTTAATGATACGTGTAATATTAATCAATTAAGTGTTGCAATACATTCCTGCAGAGTTGGCCTAAAACAGTCTACTATTGAGGTTAGATGCACTAATTTGCAGATAGAGGCCGAGTGTGAAGTTGTTTACGGAAAGCCACTTCCAACTCTGTGGAACTCTTTTAAAAGCATGCTTCTGGTAATATTTCATCTTTTCTTGTTTGTGTAGTTAACTGCCTGATTAATTAGTGTGAGTAAATAAGACATGAATGTCCTGTTTCAAAAAAAATAATAATAATAAGACATGAATGTCAGAGCTGCTATCAGTTAGTTCCTTGAGTCTGTTGAAAAGATATTATTTCCTGCTTATGTTGTCATGTACTGCGCTTTTTTTTCTATTTTTTACTTCGAAGAAGTATGACAAACGAATATAATTAATTCTTACATTTTACATGCATTTGATGTTCATTAATTTATCAGGTTCTGTTGGCCAAAAATAACATGTTAACAAGAAAAATGTAATTCTATTTTGGTAACAGGACATTACCCGGCTTCCTGGTTTACCGTCACGTAAAGCTCAGATAAGCATCATTAGAGATATTAGTTGTATCATTAAGCCTGGAAGGTAATTTCATAATCTTTATGTTCTAAATGGATTTGCTTCAAGAACAGAGTTTCCACTATTTGTACAACATATTGGCTTTCCAAGATATATCTGCTCGATCATGAACTTTCTGGTTTCAGGATGACACTGTTACTTGGTCCTCCAGGGTGCGGGAAGACTACACTGTTGAAAGCCCTATCTGGGAATCTGGACAAATCTCTTAAGGTTCCTTACTTTTTTTACTAACCTGATATGTGAAACCTATTATTTTGATTATTAATTAGTGAAGAAGAATGGAATTGAATCCTGTCAAAACGTTTGTGCTTAACTTAATTTGTTGTTGGTTCAGTTCTAAGTCTGAGAAGTACTTTAAATTATGAAAGAAACATATTTTTTCTATGAAACTCATTGTCAGTCGTTCGGCTTTGGAGTAAAAAAGTTCATGACTCATCATACATGTGGTTTAATTACAGAAACTGTATTGATTTGAGCTAAGACAGTTAATCTTTAACTAGAACAGGTATCTGGTGATATATCATACAATGGATACAAATTTGATGAGTTTGTACCCCAGAAAACTTCAGCTTATATTAGTCAATATGATCTGCACATCCCGGAAATGACAGTCAGGGAAACACTTGATTTTTCAGCTTGCTGTCAGGGTATTGGTAGCAGAACAGGTGAGTCAATTGATGAATCACACTCGACATATTTTTTGATTTTTTTGCTGATATGCTGAAAATGTCATATTCTCTCTTCTTCCTCCAAAGAACTTATGACTGAGATTACCAGACGGGAGAAAGAAGCCAAAATTGTTCCAGATCCAGATATTGACGCTTATATGAAGGTACTTTCTTTTGATTGATCCCAGTTGCCTTTCTTCAAATTATTTAATGAGTTGGCACAATCACTCTCAGCCATCTGAATATTCAATTGTACATGCTCATGTCCACAGTTAACTTCTGTAGAAGGACTAAAAACTAATCTTCAGACAGACTACATACAGAAGGTACCATATAAGTGTGATATTATATTATTTCACTTTCACATCGTGCAAAGCAACGTTTTTCGTAATTTTAGGCTTTAATGGAGACATCTGCAGATTCTTGGCCTTGACATATGTGCCGACACATTATTTGGAGATGCCATGAGGAGAGGCATCTCTGGGGGTCAGAAGAAGAGACTCACAACAGGTAGTTATGCATTAATTACACATGAGATCGTTGTTGATAAACGCATGCCATTCACTTCGGAACTTGTTTCCAAAATGAACATCTTCGCTTTAACAATTTTTTAACATCAACACTCACCAAGCTTGTTATATATTATTTCAGGAGAGATGATTGTTGGACCAACTGAAGCTTTATTTATGGATGAAATCTCAAATGGCTTAGACAGTTCTACAACATATCGAATTATTTGCTATCTTCAACAACTGTCACACATCACCGATGCTACAGTACTCGTAGCCCTTCTCCAGCCAGCACCAGAAACTTTTGAATTATTCGATGACATTATATTGATGGGAGAGGGAAATATTGTCTACCATGGAGCCCGAAGTGATGTCTTAGAATTTTTCAGGAGTTGTGGATTTTCTTGTCCTGAAAGAAAAGGAGTGGCTGATTTTCTCCAGCAGGTAAGTACATCTTTAGTACTGATAAACTCTGCTGATCGCCTTGGAAGCAAATGGATAAAATTTAACTTTTCTTTCCAGGTTATGTCGAGAAAAGATCAAGAACAATACTGCCATAGAACTCAACATGCATACAGTTACATATCTGTTGATACTTTCTCAAAGGAATTTAAGAAGTCTCGTTACTGGAAAGAGCTCAGCGAGGAACTCTCTGTACCGTTTGATAAGTCCAAGGGCCAAAAGAACGCGCTCAGTTTTAGCATGTACTCTCTTCCTAAATGGACTCTATTTAGAGCCTGTATGTCTAGAGAATTCCTTCTCCTAAAAAGGAAGTCATTCATACATATATTCAAGTTTGTTCAGGTTAAATTTAACTACTTTCAAAGTTACTCACCAGTTTCTTTACTTCCAGAAAATTCAAGGTGCATCATCTCTTCTTAATTTAGTTCTTATTTATTTTGTAGATGGTCATTGTTGCTTCCATCGTTATGAGTCTATTCCTGAGGACGCAGATGGGTGTTGATATCATCCATGCAAATAGTTACCTGGGAGTCATGTACTATTCTATGATAATGATTCTGTATCATGGATTGCCTGAACTCTACATGACTACTGCAAGACTTCCTGTTTTCTATAAACAGAGGGACCTTAACTTCTATCCTGCTTGGGCTTTTGCAATTCCAGCTTCCATAATGAGCCTTCCTCATTGGTTATAGCTGTACTTTGGACTTCTCTTACTTATTACGTTGTTGGATATACCCCAGAGGCTGAGAGGTTAGTGATATAACCTGCTCAGTACTATGAATATTCAGTGTCTATTGGATGTCCCATCATTTATATACAGGCTATTACAAAAATTATGGGAGTACTCTTAGTGTTTCTTTGCATTTACAGGTTCTTTCGCCAAATAATTCTGTTGTTTGCTTCACATGTGGCATTTGTTTCAATGTATCGTTTTATTTCATCGGTCTGCCGGAGTCTGATTGCGACTACAGCAGCTGTTAATACGGTCATATTATTTCTGATGTTATTCAGTGGCTTCAATATCCCAAAATGTAAGTAATTATTTACGTTCTTTCTATATAACGTTTTCAGTGCCACATCTTTTTCAAGTACCCAATTCAGGGTGCTCAAACAAATATTATTTCTGTTGTTATTTAGTGGCTTCAATATCCCGAAACGTAAGTAACTTTCGTTCTTTGTATATAACTCATTTTTCTTCAAGTGTCCAATTTCTGGTGTTCAAATAAGTATAGTTTCTTGCAGCATCCATGCCAACTTGGTTAAAATGGGGATTTTGGTTTTCGCCGCTATCATATGGAATGATAGGCCTTTCAGGAAATGAATTTCACGCTCCAAGGTGGCAGAAGGTACCCCAAGCCTTCTATGACTGTTACTGTATCCAGGGACTGTTGCACCAGCTTAATGTCAACATTAAGAAGGAATGTAACACATTAAAAGAAGAAAGAATCAGAGAAAGTTTGATTGATTTCTAATTAGAAGTCTTGCGCTCCATAAACACAAATGAAACATGTAGTGTGCTTGACAACTCTATCAGTATATGAAGTCCCTGGTACCAAGTGTTTAATTGATTTGTTATTTTCATGTCATCCATATATCATCCTTCGATGTTTCATGGTTATGGAAATGATGGTGATTTTTATTTACTTTATTTTTTGTGAAGGAACTATCTGGAAATACAACTGTAGGACTTCTTGAAAACCGTGGATTCAACTTGAGTGAACAATTTTTTTGGATATCCATTTTGGCCCTTTTAGGATTTGCAGTGCTCTTCAACATTCGTTTTACATTGGCCCTAAGTTTCTTATCAGGTAAAGAACATGACTAAAGTTTAGCATACATGAACATGAATTGCTTCCAAATAACTTGTACCCATATCTATTCTCTCCAGCTCCTGGTTCAAGCGTTATTATTTCAAGCGAAAAAATCTCTCAATTACAAGGAAGTAGTAATGAACCAGAAGCTGACAATACACACGCTATAGAACAAACTCGGATTTCTTGTCCAGATACAAATGGATTACCTCAGAAAGGTTTGTTGATTCCCTTTGTTTGATTCGAAAATAGTCTGTGTAGGTATTCTCTAACTGTACTAGACGATGTTCTCTGTCAGTTGTTGCAGACAGGGTAGTTTTACCATTTGAACCATTAATTTCTATAGCTTTCCAAGATGTGCAGTACTATGTGGAAACCCCTATGGTAAACATGGAACAAAATATTCTTTGATTTTATTTTGCATGGTTTAGTTGAGTTACATTCCGCATTTTCTCTAACCATTATTTGATTACAGGCAATGAGAGAGCGTGGTTTGACTCAGAAAAGGCTCAAGCTTCTTTCAGATATCACTGGTTCATTCAGGCCAGGAGTTCTTACTGCACTCATGGGTGTCAGTGGAGCTGGAAAAACAACACTTCTAGATGTTCTTGCAGGTAGAAAAACTAGCGGTATTGTGGAAGGAGAAATAAGAATAGGAGGTTATCCCAAAGTTCAAAGCACGTTCGTCAGGATTTCTGGTTACTGTGAACAAACTGACATACATTCTTCTCAAATAACTGTCGAAGAATCTGTTATTTTTTCTGCATGGCTACGTCTCGACCCCAGTATTGATACAAAGACGAAACATGTATGATGCTACATAGTCCTGTGTTTGTGTTATGGTAGTATTTCATCTCTACTTATATATATTTTATATTTCGATTTCCTGCTTCACTACCATAGGAGTTTGTGAAAGAAGTACTAGAAACCATTGAGCTTGATGAAATTAAAGATGCATTAGTGGGGTCGCCTGGTGTTGATGGCCTCTCAAATGAACAACGTAAGCGGCTGACAATAGCTGTGGAACTTGTTGCCAACCCCTCCATTATCTTTATGGACGAGCCCACAACTGGGTTGGACCCCAGAGCAGCGGCTATTGTGATGCATGCTATCAAGAATGTGGCGAATACTGGGAGAACTATTGTTTGCACAATTCACCAACCAAGTATAGACATATTTGAAGCATTTGATGAGGTAATGAAGGAGTTAGTTTCTCAATCTACTAATTAACTGAGATAAGCTCCTCAATTCTTAATTTGACTCTATGAATGATGTCCATGCATGTTAGTTCTTTTCAAGCATCAAACTCTGATTTTTTAAATAAGTGTTTTATAACAAAATTCTTCAAAATGATGTCAGCGCAGTGTTTAGTACTCGTTGCAGAAGTTGTGCTTGTGAAACTGATTTCGGTGGAAATAATTTTAAACTTCTAAACTGATTGAGCTAACAACCAAAAAGATAACTTACCAGTGTAATTGTACTGCACTTCCAGTACGTAGTTTCATGTAACATACTACGTACTGACCACCCTTTTGTATTTGCAGTTAGTACTGTTGAAATCTGGAGGTCGTATTGAATATTTTGAGGTGATCAGTTTTACTCTTCAGATATTTACTTTCTTATTGGTTTCTCAATAAAGAAAAATCCATATTTTGCAAAGTTCTAACTACAATCCTCCTGTACATATATATATATTTATAAAAATGAATAGGGATTCAGCGGTGTTCCAAAAATTAAAGACAATTGTAATCCTGCTACATGGATGCTGGATGTCACATCCACTTCCTCGGAAGCAAAACTTGGTGTCGACTTTGCCCATATGTATGAACATTCTGCTCTGCAAGAGTGAGTGCAACTGGAAAAAATCATTTTATTTTTCTTTAAAGTAACTTTTTGCATGTTGTACATGAAAGATGGAATACGCTGAACATCATTAAAATTTGTTAGACCTTCTACTTCATGGGCCAAGATTAGGTTCAGTGATCTTAGTGGCCACTAATTTTGACTGCTAAATAAGACATTACACTATAAAATTAGTATTCATTACTCTATAAAATTAAGTGGTGTTTATTGTTATATAGTGAATATATCAGTTAAGATTGCATCTACGTATCTAACTGGAAATATACAGTATATAGTATTAAATGTTAGCTCATTGTGTTATGTTTTTGGATAATCCCTTGAAGGCAAAACAAAGAGCGTGTGGGAATGCTGATGACACCACCTTCTGGTTCAAAGGATCTGCATTTTCCTACGCGCTATACACAAAATGGTTGGGCACAATTCAAGGCTTGCCTGTCGAAGCAGTTTTGGTCTTACTGGAGAAGTCCTTCGTACAACTTGCTGCGTTTGCTATACATGTTCTTTGGAGCTTTCTTTTTAGGATTCTTGTTCCGAGGTCAAGGAAAAGAAATGTAAGTACATTGTTCTGAAGAAGTCTTGAATATGTTTTATCTTTTGCTCATATGACCTTTACCTATCAATACTGCTAAATCGGACATCCAGTTGTGGTGATTACATTCAATATGTTTTTCATTATAGAAATGAAATAAAGAATTCAATCTAGAATGTAGGATTGATGAATATTCTATGGACATTCATTATGGACAACTGATAAGATCAATGTAACCGGTTTTCATGTGGTCTTCGTTAAAGTGATGAGTTCCTAGGATTGACTTCTGAGATTTGATTTCCATAACACCTGCAATAGACAAAATGATTTTTAGAGTGAGTACAGACCAATGGAGGTGACCAATTTTCTCACTAAAAGTTTGTATAATCAGTATAATTGATTAATTTTTTAGCTGTCTAAGATTAACTCATTGCTTCATTTTCCTTGACAGACACACTCAGCAGAGTTTGATCACTCTGCTTGGTTCAATTTATATTTGCACGTTCTTCTGTGGCCCAAACAATACTTCATTAGTGATTCCCTACGTCAGCAAGGAGCGAACTGTGTTTTACAGAGAAATGTTTGCTGGAATGTATACTTCATGGACTTATTCAGCAGCACAAGTATGCATATGCTCCTTAATTTCTTCCTTGATAACAAAAATGTCATCGATGTTATAGAATTTGTACTCATATTCCATGCTAAAATACATAATTTGGAAAATTATTCTATATATGGATCTGTCCTAGATAACAATTTTTTTCCAGATTTGTTATGCATCTAAAATGGTTGCGTGTAGAAACTCTCAATGTGGAAATATTAGAAGATACAAACTGTATAGTGTATAGGATAGGAATTATATATATTTTCTTGGACATGCAAAGCACATACCAGATTCCAACAGATATCATTTATCAGGTTTCATCAGTTTGTAGAGAGATATCAAGTGCTAAAAGTTGTTAGAATTTATGGAACCTAATTAAGACTTAAAGAGTTGTACATTTGATTTTTCAGGTGACAATCGAGATCCCATATGTCTTTGCTCAGTCACTTATCTTTACTGTCATCATATATCCAATGATTGGATACTATTGGTCGATATACAAGGTTGCTTGGTATTTCTACACCATGTTTTGTACACAGTTATACTTTACTTACCTCGGGATGATGGTTATGTCAATATCCCGGAGCTTGCCTGTTGCTTCCACTACACAAACAGCCTTTTTCAATGTGTTTAGTTTGCTTGCTGGATATCTGATTCCCCGCCCTGTAAGTACTTCTTTCTACTCACTTCTTAAAAACCTGCACATAGTTTTCATAAAACGCAAGTTGCACTTCTGTGTAATTAAATATTTTAATACATACACACTTGAACTTTCCATCTTGGACAAAGTGTTGGCAAAATGGCTTCATCATTATAATATTTATTTTCTGTCTTCGCCGATGTAATCAGGGAATATAAAAGAGAACTTGGTGCATTTAATGAAATTTTCGTTTATCATCTTCTAATTAATAGTACATGTATTTTTGATTTTTCAGAAAATTCCCAAGTGGTGGATCTGGCTTTATTACTTGGTCCCTACTTCCTGGTCATTAAAGGGCATGCTTACTTCACAATTTGGAGATGTAGAAAAGGAAATTTCGGTGTTTGGTGAGACCAAAACGGTAGCAGCCTTTCTGAGAGATTACTTTGGATATGAGCAGAATATGTTAATGCTTGTAGGTGTAATGTTGATGTTTTATCCCATTCTTTTTGCTTCTCTATTTGCATACTGTATACAGAAGCTGAACTTTCAGAAGAGATAATTTGTAATTGTGCATGTACATCTGTAATCTGACAATCGATCAGTATCTTGGAAAATAAAGTTCAATTCCTCTTTTTCTTCACTTGGTCTTTATTCAACCAGAATTGGTAAACTAATGGACCAATTTGTCAGTTCCCGGCATTATGCTGATTTCATTATAGTCTGTAACAAAACCTGCAGGGAAATCAATCCTTATAAAACTATTGGAAAACTCATCAGGACTCAGGAGAACAGGATGTTAATTATGTGACTTCATTTTGGATGCTAAGTTGCTGTCAATATCCCGAAGCTAAATGCAACTGCCATAACAAACAAAGTCAGTCTTTTCTTTTGCACTATGTTTACTCTGTTTGCTAGATTCTTGATCACTCAGGAGTTATAAGGTGGTCTAGCGGAATGGAGGTGGGATATTGAAGGAGAGGTGCAGTGTTCGAACCCCAGCGGAGACATAAGGCGGGTTTCGGTGTGGAGATATAAGGTGGTTTAAGATATTGTATAGTAGTAGCGTAGAAATAGTTGTAATATTTGCCGTTTCAAAAAAAAGATTCTTGATCACTCGCCCCATAAGTACTTCTTTCTGCAGGCAGTTTGCATACTGCAGATATGCTCCTTTCGGCATTCTTCATGCTTCTTCTCTACATCTTCAGTCGGAAAACATCTTTCACAAATATGTCGGAGTATAATAAATGAGAAAAACATTTCAATTTTTTTACTATAGCATCTACATAACTAAAAAATTCTACTACCTCCGTCCCTTTACAAATGAAAAACTTCATTTGTTGACTTTTCGAGGGTTGACCTCGTATTAATCCCAAATTATACAATAAAAATAATTAAAAATATTATATTATAAAACTAGAAGGTTTATATTTTCATTATATTAAATTAGTGCAGTAACAACACCAGGTCTGAATGATCCGGTAATAACTGAAAAAAAAAAGCTTAAGCCTTTACTGAGTAAATTAAGCCATTTATAATTCTTTCTTCGGAAAGGTACCTATAACAGCTCCATCATTTCCTGGAAAGGTATAACAGCTGATCATAAAAAAAAAAAAAAAACAATTTATAGTTCTTTCTTTCTTTCTTTCTTCCTTTCTTTCTTTCGGTTGTTCTCCAATAAAAGAGTAATGAAACAGATGTGTCCATGTTTTACCATATATAGGAGTTTCAACATAGTACTGCAGATCCTGAAACTCATTCTATTAGTCCAACGAGAGAAATTAAGCCCAATAACAACATAGAACATTAGAATCTAGCTTACAGTCAAAGCAAAGGGAAGGAAATTAGCAAACCATCATGAGCTGATATAGCATTTGGTTTAGAGGAAATTTTGGAATGTACTTCAGCAGGTGCATTGCCCCCCAGTTCTTTAATTCCTTGTAGTTTCAGAGAGTTTTTTGCTTGCAATACTACCGCTTGAAACAGGATGTATGCTATAATTAATCGACTTACCTTTTAAGAAACTTAAAGCCAGTGTAAAAGCCCAACAACATTGAAGCAATTAACACTGATATCCAAAAGCGATGACCGCCAAAATTAAATCCTATACTAAAGTTAAAAATGATCAAGTTTGACAAATAAACATCAGGACTAATTTTACCATGACCACCAAACCATACACGACTGATTTTTCCAATTTCTTCCCCCAATAAATATATACTAACCGTATTCAGGTCATATCCAAAGTGATTAATCACTCAGAAAGAAAGGCTGCTACAGTTTTTGTCTCCTTATAGACCAAGATTTCGTCTTCTGAACTAAACCTGCTCAATTGAACTTTATTTTCATGATACTTATTGCCAGATTGCAGATGTACACTGTAACAATCTACCTCTTCTGAAAGTTCAGCTTCTCTATACAATATGCAAATAGAGAAGCAAAAAGAATCGGATAAAACATCAACATTACACCTACAAGGGGTAACATATTATGCTCATATCCAAAGTAATCTCTCAGAAAGGCTGCTACTGTTTTGGTCTCACCAAACACCGAAATTTCCTTTTCTACATCTCCAAATTGTGAGGCAAGCATGCCGTTTAATGACCAGGAAGTAGGGACTAAGTAATAAAGCCAGATCCACCACTTGGGAATTTGCTGAAAAATCAAGAATACATATACTATTAGTTAGAAAATGATTATGAAATTTCATTAAATGCACCAGGTTCTCCTTTATATTCCCAGGCGAAGACAGAAAATACATATATTTATTGATGTAGCATTTTCCTAAGATTTTGTCCAGTACTGAAAGTTTAAGTATGTATGTGTTAAAATATTTAGTTACACAGAAGTGCCACTTGTGTTTCCCACTGTCATTAATTTTATGAAAATTATGTGCAGGTTTTTAAGCTGCTAGTAGAAAGAAGTACTTACAGGGCGGGGAATCAGAAATCCAGCAAGCAAATTGAACACATTGAAAAAGGCTGTTTGTGCAGTGGCAGCAACAGGCAAACTCCGGGATATTGACATGACCATCATCCCGAGGTAAGTGAAGTATAACTGTGTACAAAACATGGTGTAGAAATACCAGGCAACCTTGTATATCGACCAATAGTATCCAATCATTGGATATATGATGACAGTAAACATAAGTGACTGAACAAAGACATAGGGGATCTCGATTGTCACCTGAAAAATCAAATGTACAAACTCTTTAAGTTGTTAGGTTCCATAAATTCTACTTCAGCACTTGATATCTCTCTACAAACTGATGAATCCTGATAAATTATATCTGTTGGAATCTGATGTGTGCTGTGCATGCCCAAGAAAATTTCTATCCTATCCAGTTTGTATCTTCTAATTAATCTTTTTCACAATGACAGTTTCTACACGCAACCACTTTTTGTATAACAGAGATGCATAACAAAAAATTATCTGGAGAAAACAAAATTGTTAGCTATTGAGTACTGACAGATTCCTACTATGAAGATAATCACTAAATACTCTATTCAGTTTCATATATAGAATAATTTTCCAAATTATGTATTTTAGCATGGAATATGAGTACAAATTCAATAACACGGATGACATTTATGATAAGGTTTGCAAGGAAAAAATTGAGGAGTATATCCATACTTGTGCTGCTGAATAAGCCCATGAAGTATACATTCCAGCAAACATTTCTCTGTAAAACACAGTTCGCTCCTTGCTGACATATGGAATCACTAATGAAGTATTGTTTGTGCCACAGAAGAGCGTGGAAGTGTAAATTGCTCCAAGCAGAGTGATTAAACTCTGCTGAGTGTGTCTGTCAAGGAAAATGAAGCAATGAATTAGTCTTAGACAGCTAAAAAGACTAATAATTATACTGATTATACAAAATTTTGTTTTATAGAGAAAATTGGTCACCTCTTGGTTTGTACTGCTTGTATAAATCATTTTGTCATTCTTACTGACATGACCATATGTTATGGAAAATAAATCTCAGAAGTGAATCCTAGAAACTCATCACTTTAACAAAGACCACATGAAAACCAGTTATATACACCATCAGATATTCATCCATCCTTTCTAGATTGAATTCTTGATTTCATTTCCATAAGGAAAAGACGTCAAGCAACTTTGTATAGCATACTCAAGAAAAGAGAAAATTACATGGAAACAAAAAGAAGAACACAACAGTAGTCATCACTCCAGCTGTAATAAAGAATGAAGAGTCAACTGTCAACAAATTTGTCAAAGTATATTGGAAGAAGGTGAAGGCTTCTGTTGTTAATACTTGTAACAAGTAGTGAGGCTCATTTTAGCATAATGAGATATTTATAACTTTTTGAATGTGATCACCTCAACTGGATGTTTGGAAGGCACCCGATTTAGCAGTATTGGTAGGTAAAGGTCATCTGAGCAAAGAATAAAATAAAACAAATTCAAGACTTCTTAAGAACAATAAATGTACTTACATTTCCTTTCCTTGACCTCGAAACAAGAATCCAAAATAGAAAGCTCCAAAGAGCATGTATAGCAAACGTAGCAAGTTGTACGAAGGACTTCTCCAGTAAGACCAAAGCTGCTTCCACAAGCAAGCCTTGAATTGTCCCCAATCATCTTGTGTATAGCGCGTAGGGAAATGCAGATCCTTTGAACCAGAAGGTGGTATCATCCGCATTCTCACAAGCTCTTTGTTTTGCCTTGGGATTATCCAAAGAAATAACATAATGAGCTAATATTTAATACTATATACTGTATGCTTACAGTTAAATACATAGATGCAATCTTATCTGATAAATTCACTAAATACCAATAAACACCACATAATTGATCCAAATCAAATATATAGTGTATTATCATATTTAACAGTCTAAATTAGTGGCACTAATTAAGATCACTCAACCTAATCTTGGTTCATGAAAGAGAAGATTTAAATTTTTTTAATGATTTTCATTGTATTCCATCTTTGATGGACAACATGCAAAAAGTTACTTTAAAGAAAAATAAAATGATTTTGTTAGTTGCACTCACTCTTGCAGAGCAGAACGTTCATACATCTGAGCAAAGTCAACACCAAGTTTTGCTTCCGAGGAAGTGGACGTGACATCTAGCATCCATGTAGCAGGATTGTAATTGTCTTTAATTTTTGGAACACCACTAAATCCCTATTAAGTTTATTACATATACAGGATCGTAGTCAGAACTCTGCAATATGGACCTCTTTATTGAGAAACAAATAAGAAAGTAATATCTGAAGAGTAAAACTGATCACCTCAAAATATTCAATTACTTTAGCAGAGTTCTGGCCCAAGGGACCATAGTAGATCATGCGACCTCCGGATTTTAACAGTACTAACTGCAAGTACAAAAGGGTGGTGAGTGCTATGTTACACGAAACAACTGGAAATGCAGTACAATTACACCGACAAGTTATCTTTTTGGTTGTTAGCTTAATATGTTTAGAAGTCTAATTATTAACTTCCACTGAAACCACTTTCACAAACACAACTGCATTGCAGAGCTAAACACTGTTATGAAATTAAATCATTTTAAAGAATTTTGTATTAAACTTTAAAAAATTATTCAAAAATCCAAGTTTGATACTAGAAATCATTCATAAGTGTCAAATTAAGAATAAAGAGCTTATCTCAGTTAATTAGTAGATTGAGAAACTAACTCCTTCATTACCTCATCAAATGCTTCAAATATGTCTATACTTGGTTGGTGAATTGTGCAAACAATAGTTCTCCCAGTATTTGCCACATTTTTTACAGCACGCATCACAATAGCCGCTGCTCTGGCGTCCAACCCAGTTGTGGGCTCGTCCATAAAGATAATGGAGGGGTTGGCAACAAGTTCCACAGCTATTGTCAGCCGCTTACGTTGTTCATTTGAGAGGCCATCAACACCAGGTGACCCCACTAATGCATCTTTAATTTCATCAAGCTCAATGGTTTCTAGTACTTCTTTCACAAACTCCTATGGTAGTGAAGCAGGAAATCGAAGAATACTTATAAGTAGAGACGAAATACTAGCATAATACCAAAACAGGACTATGTAGCATCATACATGTTTCGTCTTTGGATCAATACTGGGGTCAAGGCGTAGCCAGGCAGAAAAAATAACAGATTCTTCGACAGTTATTTGAGAAGAATGTATGTCAGTTTGTTCACAGTAACCAGAAATCCTGACGAACGTGCTTTGAACTTTGGGATAACCTCCTATTCTTATTTCTCCTTCCACAATACCGCTAGTTTTTCTACCTGCAAGAACATCTAGAAGTGTTGTTTTTCCAGCTCCACTGACACCCATGAGTGCAGTAAGAACTCCTGGCCTGAATGAACCAGTGATATCTGAAAGAAGCTTGAGCCTTTTCTGAGTCAAACCACGCTCTCTCATTGCCTGTATTTAAATAATGGTTAGGGAATATGCGGAATGTAAATCAACTAAACCATGCAAAATAAAATCACAGAATATTTAGTTCCGTGTTTACCATAGGGGTTTCCACATAGTACTGCACATCTTGGAACGCTATAGTTAATGGTTCAAATGGTAAAACTACCCTGTCTGCAACAACTCACAGAACATCGTCTAGTACAGTTAGAGAATACCTACACAGACTATTTTCGAATCAAACAAAGGGAATCAACAAACCTTTCTGAGGTAATCCATTTGTAACTGGACAAGAAATCCGAGTTTGTTCTACAGCATGTGCATTGTCTTCTGGTTCATTACTTCCTTGTAATTGAGAGAGTTTTTCGCTTGAAATAATAACGCTTGAACCAGGAGCTGGAGAATAGATATGGGTACAATTTATTTGGAAGCACTTCATGCACGTTCATGTAAGCTAAACTTTAGTCATGGTCTTACCTGATAAGAAACTTAGGGCCAATGTAAAGCCAATGTTGAAGAGCACTGCAAATCCTAAAAGGGCCAAAACCGATATCCAAAAAAGATGTTCACTAAAGTTGAATCCACGGTTTTCGAGAGTTTGAAGTCCTACAGTTGTATTTCCAGATAGCTCCTTCACAAAAGTAGAAATCAGCATCATTTCCATAACCATATATGAAACCTCAAAGGATGATATATAGACGATAAAAGTAACAAATCGATTTGGATAAGATTAAACACTTGGTGCCATGTTTCATTTGTGTTTTTCTCTTATTCTCTGCAATCTTAGCACCCTTCTTTCTTCTTTTAATGTGGTGCAAACAGTCCCTAGATACTGTCAAAGTCATAGAAGGCTTGAGATGAAACACTAACCTTCTGCCACCTTGGAGCGTGAAATTCATTTCCTGAAAGACCTATCATTCCATATGATAGCGGCGAAAACCAAAATCCCCATTTTAACCAAGTTGGCATGGATGCTGCAAGAAACGATACTTATTTCAACACCAGAAATTGGACACTTGAAGAAAATTTCGGACTGAATAAGTTATATTCAGAGAACGAAAGTTACTTACGTTTCGGGATATTGAAGCCACTGAATAACAACAAAAATAATATGACCGAACTAACAGCTGCTGTAGTCGCAATCAGACTCCGGAAGACCGATGCAATAAAGCGGTACATTGATATAAACGCGACATGTGAAGCAAACAACAGAATTATTTGGCGAAAGAACCTATACATGCCATGCAACATTATGAAATCAACTAATGTCTGTGGTAGCTCGTATTATAAGTGATGGGACATCCAATAGAAACTGAATATTCATAGTAGTCGATCAGGTTGTTTCACTAACCTCTCAGCCTCTGGGGTATATCCAACAACATAATAAGTAAGAGAAGTCCAAAGTACAGCTATAACCAATGAGAGAGGAAGGCTGATTATGGCAGCTGGTATTGCAAAAGCCCAAGCAGGATAGAAGTTAAGGTCCCTCTGTTTGTAGAAAACAGGAAGTCTTGCAGTAGTCATGGAGAGTTCAGGCAATCCATGATATAGAATCATTATCATAGAATAGTAAATGACTCCCAGGTAACTATTTGCATGGACGATATCAACACTCATCTGCGTCCTCAGGAATACAGTCATAGTGATCGAAGCAATAATGACAATCTACAAAAAAATTGAAACGAAGTAAAATAAGAAGAGATAATGGCAATTGCCTTTTCTGGATGTATATAAATCGGTGCGTAAGTTTGAAATTAAGTAGTTTCTTAACCTGAACAAACTTGAATATATGTATGAAAGAGTTCCTTTTTAGGAGAAGGAATTCTCTCGACATACTGGCTCTAAATAGAGTCCATTTAGGAAGAGAGTACATGCTAAAACTAAGAGCGTTCTTCTGGCCCTTGGACTTATCAAACGGCACAGAGAGTTCCTCGCTCAGCTCTTTCCAGTAATGAGAGTTCTTAAATTCTTTTGAGAAAGTATCGACAGATATATAACTGTATGGATGTTGAGTTCTATGCCAGTATTGTTCTTGATCCTTTCTCGACATAACCTGGAAACAAATTAAATTTTATTCATTTCCTTCCAACTGAATCAGCAGAGCCTGTCAGTACCAAAGATGTACTTACCTCCTGAAGGAAATCAGCCACTCCTTTCCTTTCAGGACAAGAAAACCCGCAACTCCTGAAAAATTCTAAGACATCACTTCGGGCTCCATGGTAGACAATATTTCCCTCTCCCATTAATATAATGTCGTCGAATAGTTCAAAAGTTTCTGGTGCTGGCTGGAGAAGGGCTACGAGTACTGTAGCATCCGCGATATGTGACAGTTGTTGAAGATAGCAAATTATTTGATATGTTGTAGAACTGTCCAAGCCATTTGAGATTTCATCCATAAATAAAGCTTTTGTTGGTCCAACAATCATCTCTCCTGAAATAGAATATAGCAAGCTTGGTGAGTGTTGATGTACAAAAATTTTTAGATAGAAGACGTTCATTGGGAAACAAGTTCCGAAGTAACGTGGAGTGCATTTATCAACAATGAACTCAAGTGTAACATAACTACCGGTTGTGAGTCTCTTCTTCTGACCACCAGAGATACCTCTCCTCATGGCATCTCCAAATAATGTGTCGGCACATATGTCAAGACCAAGAATCTGAAGATATGTCTCAATTAATAAAGCATAAAAAAATTGGGGGAATGCGCGCTGTTTTGCAGGATGTGAAAGTGAAATGATTAATTATCACACTTATGTTACCTTCAGTATGTAGTCTGTCTGAAGACTACTCTTTAGTCCTTCCATAGAAGTTGCCTGTGTACACGAGGGGGTACAACTATAGTAATCCGATGGTTGAAAGTGATTTTGCCAACTCATAAAATAATTTGTATAGTAGAAAGACAACAAGAATCAATTATAAGTGTCTGTTTATTGGTCTAGTAAACTGATTGATTGGCAATATGTGGAACAAGTGGTTGTATACTGATTTTTTTATTTTTTTTTTAAGTCTGTAATAATTAGGGTAAATATCATATATGGTATCCATCTTGGGACACCACTTGTCATATACAACCCCCTTAGTCCCACAATTATATTCAGGTACACGAGCCCATTTTTTTGTTGACCAAAGAATAAGACACTATTCATTGCTTGAGAACCAAACACAACCTTAACTCCTTTTCATTTCTTTTTATTTTTTTAATTCATTTTTTTTTTTTTGTTCATCTTATTCTTCATCTCCAATCTCCGGTACCGAAATAATTCTGCAACTCCGATTCTGGAGCTTTGCAGCCCCAGAATCGGAGCCTTACAGCTCCGGCTTTGGAGCCTTAGGGCTGTTATACAGACCCAGCTCCGATCTGTGATTTTATCTTCTTTTTTTTTTTTTTTTTTATAAATTTGGACTTATATTGAAATATAAATTTTTTAGGGGTTTTGTTTTTAAATAATTTTTTGAACCATCTTGAATTATTGTAAAATTATGTGGGTTTGTTTTTAAATATATTGTGTTAATTTTGTAAAAATGAAAATATTTGAGTTAAAAGTGTAATAAACAAAAGTTCTAATTGTTTGGTCAACCAAAAAATCTGATAATTGACCAAGGGTAAAAAATTACTTTCAATGAAATGAATTAGTTCGACAAAAGTCAAGGTCGTGGATTCAGATGTAATTTATTTCGTCTAACAAGGGTATGTATGCAATTTTCGGACTAAGAGGTGGATAGATATAATTAAAAGCACTAACATGGGTATTATGCAAAAGACCCTAATAATTATGGTATTATATGACGAATTCAACTATTCCGTATAGCAATACTCAAACTGAACTTCATTCGAGGACACAGAGTTTTGTATCCCCTTTAATTTTTCACTTTAAGCTAGCTATCTATGAATCTTGAACTCTACATACATACGAGCAAATTGCAAACCTTATACATAGTTACATCTAGAGAGCAATATCAGGAATCAATCAGAAGTAAGTACCTTCATAAAAGCGTCAATATCTGGATCTGGAATAATTTTGGCTTCTTTCTCCCTTCTGGTAAGCTCAGTCATAAGTTCTTTGGAGAAAGCAGAGAGAACAATACAAAATTTCAGCATATTAACAAAAAACTATATATAAAAATGTTGTCATCAATTGACGCACCTATTCTGCTACCACTGCCCTGACAGCAAGCTGAAAAATCAAGTGTTTCTCTGACTGTCATTTCCGGGATGTGCAGATCATATTGACTAATATAAGCTGATGTTTTCTGGGGTACAAACTCATCAAACTTGTATCCATTGTATGATACATTACCAGAGACCTGTTCCAGTTAAAAATTAACCACCTAAGCTCACAATGGAACAGTTTCTGTAATTAAACCAACTGTTACGTTGTATGATGAGTCATAAAATTGTTTACTCCGGAGCTGAACAGTGACGATGAGTTCCGTAAATAAAATAAAATTTTCATAATTCAAAGTACTCCAACTGAGAACCAACATAAAAGCTTCTTAAACGCAAAAATTAGCATTCAATAACATCTTCACCAATAATGATCAAAATAATAGGTTTTATACTGTATCATATAACTCAAAACAGTATGGCACCTTAAGAGATTTGTCCAGATTTCCAGATAAAGCTTTCAACAGTGTAGTTTTCCCGCATCCTGGAGGACCAAGCAATAGGGTCATCCTGTAACCAGCATGAGCATATATCTTGGAAAACCAATTCGATGTGGAGGAAAAATCTGTTCTCGAAGCAAATCCAATTTAGAACTTAAAGCTTCTGAAAAATACCTTCCAGGCTTAATGAGACAACTAATATCTCGAATGATACTTATCTGAGCTTTACGTGATGGCAAACCAGGAAGCCTGGTAATGTCCTGTTACCAAAACAGAGTTACCTTGTTCTTGTTAATGTGTTCATTTTGCCCAACCAGATCATAAATGAACATCAAATGCATGTAAATGTAATAACAATTTGTATCTGTTTGACATACTTCTTCAGCAGGAAATCATTGTAAATGTAATACCATGTGGACGCATAAATGCATTAAGATGCAAGCAATACTTAACATTGATTGGGAACAGAATCAAGCTAATATGTTGCAGTCTGAATATTGTTAGCAGCTCTGATAATTTCATGTCTTATTTACCCACATAATTTATCAGGCAGTTAACTGCAAAAACAGGAAAACATGAAATTCATACCAGAAGCATGCTTTTAAAAGAGTTCCACAGAGTCGGAAGTGGCTTTCCATAAACAACTTGACACTCAGCCTCTATCTGCAAATTGGTGCATCTCACCTCAATAGTAGGCTGTTTTAGGCCAACTCTGCAACAAATAAAAAGCAAGACTTTATTTAATAACTGTCATTGAATTCACAATCTGATCATGTACTCAAAAGTACATACAGAGTCTTCATTTCAATAATATTTTAGTCTGCACCCGAAAACAGAAGAAAACTCACCTGTCCATTCTTTTTCTCATTTTATGCAACAGTCTGAGGTTATCATTTTCAATGTGCGTGATGAGCTTCTCAATTAACATGTGCTTCTCAGGAGCACCCAGCTTTGTAACATCAACCACCTTTCTTCCTTTCAATCCACTCTCACTCCCATCATGTACCTCAAACAGTGAATGTCTCAACCGATCAAATGTTGGAAGCCTGTCAATAGCAGCCCACTGCAGGATAGCTTCTTCATCAAGATCATCATTGGTCCCAGAACTTAACTCTGAGTTACTCCTGAAACTTGATGTAAGGTGCCTCAATGATGATGTCAAGCTTCTTCTTATCTCAGATAGCTCTACAGCCTCTAACCTCAGTGACTCTGTTTCAGCTTCGCCCTGTGACTGCGTCATTCCTGCAGCTGTATGAAAGTATGCAAATGTAAAAATTCACATCTATGCAATATTATTCAGATGGATAGTTCTGGTCACCAGCTCTTGATAGTATCATGATCAAAATAAATATTTTCTAGTTAGGATAACAAAACTTAGTTATGCATTGATCATATGAACTTCGAATACAGTAGCTAGCTATTCACTACTCCTGCTAGCTAGAGAGACTTTTAGCCCATGCTCCAAGTTTATGTACTTAGAACTGACTCTATTTGGACTCTATCCTAGTTAAGGAAATGCATCATTTGAATGACATGACTAACATAAGACTGACATGAAAAATGCACGGGATCCAATTAGAGTGTAGACAAGAACAAAACACAAAGAAATGAAGAGTTAAGAAAATATACATATAGTACAATTTTAAAACACTGCACATGCAGCCAGTTAACTTCGTAATAAAATATGTGCATGCTACTTCCTAACTAAAATTTTTTAACTTTTAGCAAGTTGCTTACATAGAGGTATCCCATGTGATTAGACTATCCGCTAAACATGCAGCAATTTTATTATCATTAAGAAAAATATCTCAAGTCAAACAACCAAATAAAGTAATCACACGCACTGTATAATATATAATTAATTCTGTTAATAGTGCCTGCAAGGAGAATTTAATAATAGGAACTCACATTTCATTTTGAAAAAGATCTCAAAGTCTAACAACCAAAAATGTTAGGAATTAAAAAAGAACAAAATAAAAAACAAAAAGAGGAAAATCAGATCGGTATTTGTATTCGGTCCTTGCAGTGAAAAACTTCTCTAATGCAATCAATGTAAGAAATAGAAACTAACCAAAAGAGATGTTCTGGTTATAACTTACTCATAACTGTAGTATATTGGTGTATATATAGAGTTTGTAAAGTTTACAGAATATGCCTAATACAAATAGGTTTTGGCAGCTGGGCTAGCTAGATCAGTATTGGTGGCTGACCATGCATGGTTATGTAATAGCAACTGAGCAATGGTTAATAAGGACTGATTGTGTGCATAGTTGATAATATTGACCAATGATTAACATCTTTATCCTTAACTATTGACACCAGCGTGAACCTATAACCATAACAGAGTCCGGTTTCACAACCGTTTGTTAATTATCAGTTTGCGGTCCTGTTGGCAGTAGTCATTGTTAGAAATAATAAACGTGTAATGTCATTCTGAATGCATATTCTTATGAATTCAAACAAAATTTTCACCTTGATTGATTGTAAAGAACATGTATTTTCTTGCGTGTAAAACAGACTCCAAACATGCTAAAAAAACTACAAGACATAATTTTACACATCAGATGCACTGCCGAGTCTTATTCAATCAGCAAATTAAAGCAAATGTGAGCAAGTGGAAAACTGAGTAGGTAGAGCAATATGGACCACTATAGAGGACTATCATTTGTGGAGCCATATCTTTATTAGTGCTCTATTGTGTAATCTATTATGTAATAAACCATTAGTGCTCACTACCTTAATGTTTCACAAACTTCGACGAAGTGTCAAAAGTAGTAGCTATAAAACTATTAATTTCACTTTACTGCTCAAGGATCCGAAATTAACCTGTTATTGAAATGGCATGTACACTATCAAGTAGAGTTGAACCTGAATGAGTACGCAGAAATAATAAAAGAACCAAGAAATGAATGAAAAGAAAGTGCATAATTTCTAAAGTAACTGACTAACTGGCAAATGGATACAAACTTCTACCTCTTGAGGAAGTTCAGTTTTCCAATACAATACGCGAATGTAGATGCAAAAACAATGGGATATAGCATCAACACTACAGCTACAAAAGGTAACATATTGAGGTCATATCCAAAATAATCTCTCAGAAAGGCTGCTACAGTTTTTCTCTCCCCAAAGACCAAGATTTCCTTTTCTACGTCTCCGAATTGTGAAGTAAGCATGCCGTTTAATGACCAAGAAGTAGGGATCAAATAGTAAAACCAGATCCACCACCTGGGAATTTGCTGTTAATGAAGAACAGTACAGGCTTTAAGTATGTTTTTATTATAAATACAGAATCTATAGAATGGCAGAAAAGGAAAAAAAAACTTATTGAACCCAAATTTTGTTTATAATCCGAAATACGAAATATCAGTGAAGATAAGTTTCCAGACTTATTATGATTGTAAAGAAGCATAAAACGTATGTAAGCTGCATATAGAAAAAAGTACTTACAGTGCGAGGAATCAAGAATCCAGCAAACAGATTGAACATTGTGTAAAAGACGGACTGTGCAATGGCAGCTACAGGTAAGCTTGAGGATATTGAGATCACCAGCATTCCTAGATAAGTATAGTATAGCAATGTACAAAACATAGCATACACATACCAAAAGACTTTATACACAGACAAATCGTAACCAATCATTGGGTATGTGATTGCCGTAAATACAAGTGCTTGGGCAAAGACATATGGAACCTCAATGATCACCTACAAAACCCAATGCGCATATTCTTCAAAAATTTTTACCTTCAAACTGAGAAATCGCAGAACTCGATTATATGAATATAATAGCAACTGTAACTGAAGTGCACTGGTTAATAGTTAATACTACAAGGATGTAAGACAGATTCTTGATGTAAAGAGATAACAGCTAAACTCTATTCAGCCTTCTAGAATCTAAAACATTATCTAGATTTGTCTTTCGGAAAAAAAAAAAATCTACATTTTACCGAGGAAATTGTATCCAAATTCAAGCTGAAGCAAATAAGTAAATTATATAAATATATGTATAAAATAATTGCGTACTTGTGCTGCTGAATAAGCCCAGGACGCATACATTCCAGCAAATCTTTCCCTATAGAAAACAGGGCGCTCTCTGCTGATTATTGTCAGAATTGACGATGAATTGTTTATGCCACAGGAGAGTGTAGAAATGTACATTGAACCAAGCAAAGTTAGTAAACTCTGCTGATCTTGTCTGTCAAAATCAATCAAGCAATAAAACAATGTTAGCAAACTGATGGAACTATCTGCCAAAGGCTATAACTGTGAAGTATAAACAACTCAAACTCCAGGATATAGAAAAATAAGGTAATTTTTGAATCATAGAGAAAGATCCCATGAGAAAATTCGTTAAACGCGGGAGGCAACTGGTTTTAACAGATGCATAGTCTGTCCCTCCTCATAGACAGATTGAATCGGGTTGTGAAGTTAAAACCAAAACCGAGAAACTCGGTTACTTTAGCATAAGAATTCATGAAATCAATTAGGCTTAGTCATTTAGCATAAATTTTATAGATATATATAATTCATGCATACTAAAACCTAGATTTTCTTCATTTTATTTGCATATGAGAACTTGAATACATCATCTCAAGTAGAAATTCAGTAGTGTGAATGAAGCTGAAGAGTATTTTGATGAAAGAATAATATCATGTTAAGCTTTCTTCAACCTAATGAACTTACACTTTCTTTGCTTGACCCCAGAACAAGAAGCCAAAAAGGAAGGCTGCAACAAGTATATGAAGTGAACGTATCAAGTTGTATGATGGACTTCGCCAATAAGACCAGTGCTGCTTCCACAAACAAGTCTTGAGCTGTCCCCATCCATTTTGTGCATAGCGTGTCGGAAAATGCAGATCCCTTGAGCCAGAATGTGGTGTCACACTACAAGAACTGGATACTTTACCGACGGATGGTATCCGTCGGTATCCGGGTACCGATCCGTCGGTAAGTACTTACCGACGGATCAGTAACCACTTACCGACGGATAAACAACCCGTCGCTATTTTATCCGTCGGTAATGCCGTTACCGTCGTTTCTTATTCGTCGCTAAATTTAGCGACGAATAATACCGACGGACTGACGAATAGGGGCGTTGACCAGCCCTTATTCGTCTGACCGACGGATAAATTTATCCGTCGGTGACGATTACCGACGGATAACGTTATCCGTCGGTATGACCGGTTGACTTAGTCAACCGGAATTTACCGACGGATAAATTTATCCGTTGGTATTTTTTTTTTTCTTAAAAATTTTTTTTATTATTTTTCTTGATAATTGTACAACAACCTGTTTAATAATATAAATTTACGTACGTACTAAAAATTAAAAATCATTAAATTTGAATTGAAAATAAAATTCAATAAAATTCGATTCTTCAAAATAGAAAAACGTTTACTACAAATGTAAATGTGAAAGTTTTACTACAAATGCCCAACTAAAATGTAGAAATCTAGGGACGACGACCACTGGAACCCGAAGGAGCATGAGAACTGCCTTGCAAACCCGCACTCCCCGCCGTACCAGGGCTCCCCTCCCCGGTCTGAAACACAGCTCCCTCTGCGAACGGGTCCATGCCAATGGGATGCTTCTCCAGAATCTTCTTCAGCACCAAATTCTGCGTCTCCACCTGACACAAGTAATGATCGATGTAGTTAAGAATATGAAAGATAGATGCAAGCAATGTAAATGAGCATACAAGTGGTTATACATCTACATGACATATCAACATAATATTAGCATACAAATGAATATACCTGAGACACAAGTGTGTCCTGAATGCTCTTCATCATAGCATTCTCGGCCCTAAGTGCTGCCAGCTCCTCAGCCAATCGAGAATCTGTGCTGGAGGTAGAACCGGAAGAGCGCTGAAATGATTCAGCTGCAAGAGAACGTCCCAAGTTCCCTAAGCCATAGATCGACCACTTAGGGCCAGGAGGGTTCACTTCGAGGAAGGCAGCGTTCTCTTCCTCCATCGTAAGTATGTCACCCTTCTCTTGCATCTTAACCAAGTAAAAAGCCTCAACCTCCTCCTACAAGCAGTTAAGCAATACATGAGTTGATATATTACAATACATATAGAAACTTTTTAAAAAGAAATACAGTACAAGTAACTCAAAGTACTCATTTATGTACTTACATTCAGTTTCTTGGCTTTCTTGCATGTCCACTTGCCGTTCTTGAACTTGGCATTTCTCACCATGGTCAAGTACGACAAGCATCCTTGTCCAGTGAGCCTCTGTTCATTTTGCAAAGTAATAAGTGTCAGTGTTTACAATAAAATTTTAAGAATATTGAAAGTGACTGGAGTAAAGCACAAGTTAACTTACTGCATTGAGGTCACGAGTGGCCTGAGACTGTGTGCCGAGATGGTGCTTCGAATAGTCCTCGTCTTCACCGGAGCTGCTTCTGTCCGCCCGTGCTCGATTCTCTTCTGATTGGGCACCCTCAGCTTTGGCACTCAAAGTTTGAGACACCAACTCTAACTCGGTCATAGGACTACCTGGAAAAATAGGCTTCTTTGAGGACTCTAACATCTCGTAGAATGCCATAGTCTCGGCATTTGGAGACTCCTCAACATCCTCCATATTACTGACACCAAAATCAATACCATGTGCAACATTCTCCAACATGGCATCCATATCACCATGTACTGACGATGGACCCGAGGAAACGGCGGACAAATCCTTGGTCCGTCTCATCTTTCTCGCGCTCCCATAGTCTAGGAGCAAAGGAACAGTCTCACCGTGATGATTCCATACCTCATAATCAGGCACGAATCCCCTACTTCTCACGTGCTGCTTAACCATATTGGGGCTCAACCATTGCGTGTTTCTACATTTATTTTCACTACAAGGACACTTCATATCCCCACATTTCAAACAATCAGGGTGTGCAAGTGCAAATGCAATAAATGAATCAAGCCCCTGCTCAAAACTAGGCAGAATCATCCCATGCTTGGTCCGTTTATACATCCAAGACCGATCGGGTTCCATTTCAACAATGACTAACCTGAAATTCTTTAATTATTAAATTCATACATTTTCAATATTCATATTTAGAATTGAAATGTAGTTTTAAGGATATTTATATGTCTTATACAGATTTGAAGTTAACATTATAATCATTTTATTATTATGTTATAATCATTTCATTTAATTTTACCAACCATCAACAACATCTCTAGACTAGCATCATCAACAACAACCATATGAACATATCTCTAGCCTAACATTATCAACCATATCACCAATCAACCATATAACAACATCATCTCTAGCCTAACATCATCAACCTTATCACCAATCAACCAACCATTAACAACATCATCTCTAGCCTAGCATTGTCAACAACAACCATATGAACATCATCTCTAACCTAACATCATCATCATATCATCATCTCGAACCCATTTTCACTTTATTTCAAAACCCCCAAATTGAGCTACAAGTCTCGATTTTCATAAATTACTCTATTTTATCGTATTCAACTACAAAATTAACCTTATATAAGTACATAACCTAGTTATGGAACATTAAATTCGATTAAATACAAAACTAAAAAAAGCCCTAAATTGATCTAAGTCTCGATTTTAATTAACAAACCCAAATTAACATAATCCAAAACTAACATTCAACTATAACAACTAATATCTACTTAATACTAACATACATTTCCATAATTTAAGAAATCCCCAAATTAATAAAATCCCAAAATCGATTCATTACTCAATTTTAACAACAATCAACTACACATTTAAGCAAAATATACTTGTATCAACTACTATGTAACATACATTTGACAATTTAACCAACAATTAGATAATTCCCAAATTAAAAATCAAATAAGGGTTAGAGTTCATACCTTTGATTTTGCACAAATTGACCAAAAAAAATCCAAATTGAAGGTTGTTCCTTGTTCCTTGTGCAATAAGCTTCAATTTGCTACCAAAATGGATGAAAATGGTGAAGTTTTGAAGGAGAAATGGAGATGAGAAGTGTGAAAAACGGAAAGAAGAAAGAAAGGAGAAGAAGATGGAAATAGCATTCTGCCAGTCGCGGCCGGTATAAATGGAGCTTACCGACGGATAAGCTTATCCGTCGGTAAGTGTAATTTAATTTTTTTTTTGTTTATTCTTAATATTTAGCGACGGATAACTTATCCGTCGCTAAGATACCGACGGATAAAAACCTATTAGCGACGGATGACGAACAAAGTGGTCAACTTTGTTCGTTATCCGTCATCCGTCGCTAATAATGCCCGATCCGTCGCTATTTACCGACGGATAAAATCCGTCATTTTATCCAGTCGGTAAAGTTCTGATTTTTTGTAGTGTCATCAGCATTCCCACAACCTTTTTGTTGTTCCTTCAAAAAATACATCCGGATATAAAATATAACTGTATGAGCTAAGACTAGATACAGAATTATGCTCTTAAATTAAGATAAATAGTAGTAATAACCAATCTTGTTGCATAAAACTGATATCAAGTCATATAAGAGGATAACATAAGAATCATGCTCAACCATTAATAATTTTCATTCTGGACAGTCAACCATGTTTCACAGATATCATGTTAACAGTTCCGGTGAAAACATCAAGAAAACTGTCCCTTTTTAACTCACTCTTGCAAGGCAGAGTTCTCATAAATTTGAGTAAAGTCAATGCCAAGTTTGGCCTCTGAGGAAATAGATGTGATTTCCAGCATCCACATGGAGGGATTGTAATTATCTTTGATTCTTGGAACACCATTTATTCCCTAACACAAACCAAATGCAGGATTAATTATAAGCATCTGTAGTCAAAAGTGGGGTTTATAGATAAGTAAGATTATGCTGCACGCGAGGATACCGTTTCAAACATAAGACTCACCTCAAAATAATTGATCACTTCAGAAGAGTGCGGACCCAATGGCCCATTGTAGATTGTTCTACCTCCAGATTTTAAGAGTACTAGCTGTATGAGCAAAGAATTTAATTGTTAGAAGAGGTTACTCCATTGGTAAATAATGAATCAGTTCCTGGTCATTGTTTCAATTTACACATGCTTCTACTAAGCTCAGATGCAGGAATGCAAACCCTTGTCATGCTGTATATATGAACTAAACATCATTCTCAATCCATTTCAAATTGAAATACCCTTTAAAAGTTAACAAAAACGAGTTCAATACCTCATTTATAAACACATTGATCAGAAGCTACTAGTACTATAACAACTTGGTTATGATCAAGTACCTCATCAAATGATTCAAATATATCAATACTTGGTTGGTGAATAGTGCAAACAATTGTTCTTCCAGTATTTGCAACATTCTTCACAGCCCGCATAACAATGGCTGCTGCTCTGGCATCCAGTCCAGTTGTAGGCTCATCCATAAATATTATGGAGGGGTTAGCCACAAGTTCTACAGCTATTGTCAGCCTCTTCCGTTGTTCATTTGAGAGGCCATCTACACCAGGTAACCCCACTAATTCATCTTTAATTTCGTCAAGCTCAATGGTTTGAAGTACTTCTTGCACAAACTTCTGTTATATTGAAGCAGAAAGTTAAACAATACTAATCAGATGTAATACTGGCATATATAACGCTGAACTAGTGCCAATACAAAATCATACATGTTTCGTCTTCGGATCAACACAGGGGTCAAGGCGTAGCCAGGCAGAAAAAGTAACAGATTCTTCAACAGTAATTTGAGAAGAATGTATGTCAGTTTGTTCGCAGTAACCAGAAATCCTGGCAAATGTACTTTGAACTTTTGGATAACCTCCTATTCTTATCTCTCCTTCCACAGTACCGCTAGTTTTTCTACCAGCAAGAACATCGAGAAGTGTTGTTTTACCAGCTCCACTTACACCCATAAGTGCAGTAAGAACTCCAGGTCTGAATGATCCGGTGATATCTGAAAGAAGCTTAAGCTTTTTCTGAGTAAAGCCGTGCTCCGTCATGTCCTGGAAAGGTATAACAGCTCATAAATATAAAAAATAAAAAATAAAAATAAATAATTTTAAAAAAAAAAACTAAACCCTTTATAATTCTTTCTTTCTTTGTTTCGGTCGTACTCTCAATAAGAGTAATGAAACAGAGGTTTCCATGTTTACCATAGGAGTTTCAACATAGTACTGCAGATCCTGAAACACCATAGTTAAAGGTTGAAATGGCAAAACCATTTTTCCTGCAACAATTGATGAGTATTTCATTAGTCCAGTGAGAGAAGTTAAGCCCAATAACAATAGAACATTAGAATCTTATTAGTCAAAGCAAAGAAAGTAAATTAGCAAACCATCATGAGATTTAGTATTTGTGTTTGAAGAAAAATTGGAATGTTCTTCAGCAGGTGCATTGCCGCCTGGTTCTTTACTTCCTTGTAGTTGAGAGAGTTTTTTGCTTGATATACTAGCACGTAAAACAGGAGCTGAACAATAGAATTGGATATATAGTTATTTGTAACATTAGGTCAACATGTATGCTACAATCAGTCAACTTACCTTTAAGGAAACTTAAGGCCAGTGCAAAGCCAACATTGAAGAACACTGCGAATCCCAGGAGGGCCAACACTGATATCCAAAAAAGATGACCGTCAAAATCAAATCCCCGGTTTTCAAGAATTTGAAGTCCAACTGTTGTATTTCCAGACAGCTACAAAATACAAAATACAAAATCACCAATCATTTTCGAACTTAATCAAACCCCAACAATGTAGAGATCCTCAACGACAGTAATCAAAGACAAACAACCAATATCATAACCATGACATCTGAAGTGATAATTTCTGGATAACATGGAATGCAATCAAAGAAAGTGGTTAAAATTGATGATGAGAAGTCTAGTCAAAGCAATGCTTGTTGAAACGCTGATAGAAAAATGTGATCATTGACTACTATCACATGCAGCATGATAAGTATATGTGGCAGGAGCACCATCTTAGGTGTTCCACAGAAGCTGCTTACAGCTACAACTCTAGCAATGGTAGGATTCAAACACTCACCTTCTGCCATCTTGGGGCATGAAATTCATTTCCTGAAAGACCTATCATTCCATATGATAATGGAGATATCCAAAAACCCCATTTTAACCACACTGGCATGGAAGCTGAAAAAAAAAAAAAAAATGCTCTGAGTATCTTAAAGGAGGGATGTCAGTTAAAAAAAGTACGGCAGAGAAAAGAAAAAAGAATAAATTGCATAAATGAAAACTACTCACGTCTTGGAATAAGAATGCCACTGAACAACAGCATAACTAATATAACGAAACTGGAAGCTTTTGCCGATGCAACCAGACCACGGAAAACAGAGGCAATGAAACGGTACATTGAAACAAAAGCCAAGTGTGCAACAAAAAATAAAATCATTTGGCGAAAAAACCTGGAAATACCGATGCTCAGTTATGACTTAATTAAAGTTTATGTAAATGTGAAATCAATGAAAAACTTGAGTATGGCATTTCACTAACCTTGCAGCTTCTGGGCTATATCCAATAATATAATACGTTAGAGATGTCCATACTACTGCGGCAAACAATGAGAAAGGAATTCTGGTAATGGAAACTGGAATTGCAAATGCCCAAGCAGGGTAAAAGTAGAGTTCCCTCTGTTTGTAGAAAACTGGAAGTCTTCCAACAGTCATGGAGAGCTCAGGCATTACATCAAAAAGAAAAATCACTAAAGTATAATACAAGGCTCCCATGTAATTATTTGCACCGACAAAGTCAACTTCCATCTGTGTCCTCAAGAATACAGTCGTAGTGATGGATGCAATAATGATAAGCTGCAAATATTAAGACTTTAAACAGTTAACTTGAGAAATAATACGTGTGTTGCCATATTTCTTGCTAGTCTGTGGAGATGATCACCTGAACAGATTTGAATATGTGAACGAAAGAATTCCTTTTTAGGAGGAGAAATTCTCTTGACATACACACTCTTAACAGCATCCATTTCGGTAGAGAGTATGTGCTAAATCTGAGTGCGCCCTTCTGTCCCTTTGACTTGTCAAACGGTACAGAGAGTTCCGCCCCAAGTTCTTTCCCAGGAATAGACTCCTTAAATGATCTTGCAAACGTATCAACCGATGTGAAACTGTAAGGTTGGTCAGTTTCAATCCAGTATTGTGCTTGATCTTTTCTAGATATAACCTGCAGGAAAATAGTTAAAGTTTGGTTATATGGTTTAAAAGGAAAGCAACAGAGTTTATCAGCACTGAAGATGTGCTTGCCTCCTGAAGAAAATCAGCCACTCCTTTCCTTTCAGGACAAGAAAATCCGCAGCTCCTGAAAAAGTCCAAGACATGACTTCGGGTTCCATGATAGACAATTTTCCCCTCTCCCATCAATATAATGTCATCGAAGAGTTCAAAAGTTTCTGGTGCGGGCTGGAGAAGCGAGACAAGTATTGTAGCATCTGTGATGTGCGACAATTGTTTAAGGTAGCAGATAATTTGAAATGTAGTAGAACTGTCTAAGCCATTCGATATTTCATCCATAAATAAGGCTTTTGTTGGTCCAACAACCATCTCTCCTGAAAATACAAACCAAATATATGTGTGAAATTGAGTACAGCAGGCAAGACCTGTCAGTGAGATTGAATTGTTTGGAAGTACATGACATGGATTTATCACTAAATGAACATAACCACCTCATATATCACTGAGATTGCATATATAGACCGTTCAGAGTACACAACATGGGATCGCGGACTAAATGAGCTCAAGTGTAAAACATAACAGTTAACTACCTGTTGTCAGTCTTTTCTTCTGACCACCCGATATACCTCTCCTCATGGCATCTCCATACAGTGTGTCAGCACATATGTCAAGACCAAGAATCTAAAATGTGTGGAATGGAGTATATGAGGACATGAAATAAAGTCGCTTCACACAAAGTGTGCAAAAATGAATTATTTATAGACTATATTACCTTCATAGTGTAGTCTGTCTGAAGACTTTTCCTTTGTCCTCCCACAGAAATTGCCTGCAGAAAAATTTGATCAGGTATTGATGCAGTAGTGAAATTTGACTTTGATCAGATACATACTCTTTTGAATTCGAAAAGACATTGATATCATAATATAAAGATTTTTCTCGGTCGAAAAAACACAGATTATAGAGCAATAAGTGAAGCTGTGACCAAACCATATCTGGGTTGATCCATTGGTAAATATATATCATACGCCAGACAATCAATAATTACAAAAGGAAATTAATTACTAGAAAATATATGAATCCGTATAACTTGTAATAAAACTTAATTTGACATTGCCTCAGTAATGGACTCTCATTTTGTCATGAAGAACCTTTAAAGTTCTGGTTTGAATGCTTTCTCTTTTTATTATTTGTTTCCCATTGAGCTTACAATCCCAGATTTTACATGCATATTGCATAACAATTTGTGCCTTCTGTTTACATCTATATTGCACAAGAACTTTCAGATCTCTAGAAAAGCAAGTTTTACCTTCATGTAAGTGTCTATATCTGGATCTGGAATAATTCCTGCTTCTTTCTCCTTTTTGATAAGCTCATACATAGTTTCTTTCGGGAAACAGACAGTACAACACTACTGTTAACATTACGAAAAACTTTCAAATATGAGCAGAGTAAAATTGAAGAAAGAACTCACCTGCTCTACTACCAATACCCTGACAGCAAGCTGAAAAGTCTAGTGTTTCCCTGACTGTCATTTCAGGGATGTGTAAATCTTGTTGACTTACATAAGCCGATGTCTTCTGAGGTACAAACTCATCAAATCTGTACCCGTTATAGGATATATCACCAGATATCTGTTGTAGAGAATGAAAGAAAAAAAAAGGTTACAATTATCATATGCTCTTATGATTTGATAGAAAACAGATTCCACATAGGTCCAGGAAGAAAATATTTGAAGACTTAAAACAGAACTTTCAAACTTGTATTTTTCATGTGATGCAGTGATCCAAAATTAGAGTCCTCATATTGAATTATAAATATAACAGGCACCTTAAGGGATGTGTCCAGGTTTCCTGATAGAGCTTTCAGTAATGTAGTCTTTCCACACCCTGGAGGACCCAGTAAAAGAGTCATCCTGTAATACAAAGGTCTTAATCAGATAATGCGTCTCAGTTCCACATGCACATGCTCAAGTCTCTTCTTTCCTGGTTCAAAAATAGAAATCAAGTCTGGCTGAAGTTTCTTAGGCTTCAGATCTAGAATTGGTTGGCCAAACTCCTCGAATGAGACAGTTTCCTCAGCCTTTTATGACATAGTTATATCTTCATAATTAGTGTCTAGCTAATAGGTAATTGAATTAATTTTGTGCGACTGAAGCAATTCATTTTAGAAGTTCATAGGGAAAGACTTTTAAGATAAGTACCTTCCAGGCCTGATGACACAACTAACTTCTTTAATGATGCTTATCTGAGCTGTCCGTGACGGTAAACCAGGAAGCCTTGTAATGTTCTGTTACCAAACATAATACATTTGTTAGGATATCATGCATACACAAACTGGAACAGTAAGAATTATGCCTTGTATATTTTTATTTTTATTTTTGTCCAACTTTTTGCAACAAGGAAAGGCGTCAGCATTAGTCAGATACAAATACACCCAGAATAGATTAACAAGATGGTCTGAAGTGTGAACTATAGATACTTAATAAACAAGCTTACCAGAAGCAAGGTTTTGAGAGTGTTCGACAAAGTTGGGAGGGGCTTCCCGTAAACGACTTCACACTCAGCTTCTACACGTAGATTGGTGCATCTCACCTCAATAGTAGGTTGTTTTAAACCAACTCTGTAACAATAAAAATACAGCAAGATTGCTTTAGTGAACTTAACACTAACATCAATAAGTCTTAGGTTATAACCAAATACAGATGAAACCTGACCTGTCCATTCTTTTTCTTATTTTACGCAGCAGTTTGAGGTTATCATTTTCGACCTGTTTAATAAGCTTCTCAATCAACATATGCTTCTCAGGGGCACCTAGCTTCGTAACGTCAACCACCTTTCTTCCTTTCTTTCCATCCTCCTCAATTTCCTCTAACAGAGAGGACCGCAGCCGGTCAAGAGTTGATAGCCTGTCAATAGCGGCCCACTGCATGAGAGTTTCTTCATCTGGATCACTGTCGCTCCAACTCAACTCGGAATCGCTCCGGAAACTTGATGTGAGAGACCGAAATGATGATCTCAAGCTTCTTCCCATCTCTGTTGGCTCTAAGCTCACTGACTCGAATTCATTTCCACCAAATAACTCAGCCATTCGTGGTCACGTATGCAGCCTTTGGCTTGATGTGCACTGCACTAAATAGTAATGCATAGTATAAAAGTAAAACAGAACATGCTATATATTTTCAATGTGAATGTATGACCAACGGAGCAAATGGAATGAAATTCACAATAATATTTATAAACAGAACGTGAAACACTCGAGCTTGGCATAAAATACATTTTACTTTCTGACAGAATATTTGCAACTTCGTGGGAGATCAGAAGGAAAGATAATAATCGTCAACTGATCAGCACACAAGTGATTATAATAATAGTACTACATAATCTCCCATAAGGCCAGCTAAATAAGATGTGAATAACTAAAAAGATTACCAACTCTAGAAGCCAACAGCAAATCCCACAAGTCATATCATATTAAATTAGTCAGTACTGTAGCACACGCAATGCATATTCAACGAATCAGATTTGAGTTGAAAAACAGCATCATTAATCAACTTATATGAATTCTTCCTGGAAATGTGGAAACGTAGCTAATTGAACCTTGCACCAGGATGCATGACGTGTGCCATCCAGTGACTGCTTGGTTAACATATCCTGCAACGCTAGCATTTGTATATATATGGATCCCTGACCACTAAGTTCATACATTCTCTCTGTTGCGAAAAGCCACATGGGAGAAATATATTCCAATAAAAGGTCTCAAAATGCATATACTGAATAATTCCAGTCTGTTTTTATCTGTCATCAAAATAAAAAGAAGCTGCACATCAGCATTTGACAGAAGTTGGCAAGATTAAATGGCAAATAGGATGGCTCAGTGTAGAAGATAAACCAGCAGCACAGTAATACATGGCTCGAGTGTAACTAGAATCAAATGCAGCAACAGTATTCGAAAAGAGCGTAATATTCAACTTCACAGCTTTCCTTTCAGAAAATCGACATGGCACTTTCTTAACATGGGCCTGTACAGATTAATATATAAGCTAAACATTTCAGTTGATTATACACCTTTTTCAAGCGTGTCGAAGAATCTTGGGGATTGATTAATTCCGGGAGAACTGGAACAGCTTAACGGTGCAAGAAGCTGGAACAGCTAATAACGCTGCATTCTTGCACGAAAACAATTTCATGGAGAAGATTTCACAAGAGATCGGGTAACATAATATTCATCACAGTTTCTCGACTGGTCTGATAACAGTGTTATCAGGAGAAATTCGAGCTCAGATATATATAGCAGATCTTAAGAACTTGAATCTGTTATCCCGCAGGTATTACCGAATGGGCTTAACAGATCTATTATCGCAATGGAACAGCACGTTATAAGAGCCTTTAGAGATTGATCTTGGCCAAATTGCCACCCCAGTGGCTCGATATCTCATCCAATCCGGTCCAATTTTAACTACCTTGTGCCATAAAGGTAAATTTATCAAAAGCTCATTGACTTCCAACCCACTCAGTTTATCAATTCACTAGTGCGTGTTAAGATGCGCAAACAATCGCCTTTCTGGCACTATCTCAGCCTGTGTTGGAAAACTATGCAATCTTAAAAGACTTCAATTAGTAATTAACAATCTCATTAGCAAAAGTTCAACAGAAAAAAGATAAAAATTTATTCACACAACAAGATGTTCAACCATAGTTACAAACCCTACCTCCTCTGGAAGTTCAACTTTCCTATACAATATGAAAACAGAGACGCAAAAAAAATGGGATAGAATAGTAACATTACAGCTACAAGAGGCAGCATGCTGCGTTGATAACCAAAATAATCTCTCAGGAAAGCTGCAACTGTTTTCGTCTCCCCGAACACCACAATATTCATTTCTATGTCTCCAAATTGTGACGTAAGTATGCCCTTTAATGACCACGAAGTAGGAATCATGTAATAAAACCAGATCCACCACTTGGGAATTTGCTGTGTGAATGAAAAAGGTAACTGTACTGTAAGCACATGCCGATTATATGCATAACAATCCGATGACGTGAAAATGCTGTGTATGCATTGAGTTTAAATATTCCATTGAAATCATATGGCTTTAAGTTTGTAACTTATCAATGAAAAATTTGCTATTTACTATAACTATCCTCAAATATGCATGTTTTCCTTTTGTGATCACATGCATGAAGAATTAGCTATTTACTATAACTATCCTCAATGCTGTGTATGCATTGAGTTTAAATATTCCATTTGAGTCCGCTGCAAATTGATGTCATCATGTCTCTCTCTTTTTTTCTTTTAAATGGCAAATCTAACCTACCCTACTCCTACTCTGCGCTACTTGCCTAAACCACCTTATGCCTCCATCATGTCATGTTATCAACTCGTTTTCTAAGCTTTTATGGGAAGTAAACAGAAAATCGTCTGCATACTTGTAATTATTTCATTGTGTTTGTGTTGAATACTTGCAACATAAATGATGTTTTTAAGAAAGAAAATACTTACGGGTTCAGGAATCAAGAATCCAGCAAATAAATTGAACATTGTGTAGAAAATCGACTGTGAAATGGCCGCTACTGGAAAGCTCGGGGTTATTGAAACCAGCATCATTCCAAGATAAGTAAAGTATAGCAATGTGCAAAACATGGTGTAGAAGTACCAAAAGACCTTATACACAGACCAATAGTATCCAATCATCGGATAGGTGATCACTGTAAATGCAACTGATTGAGCAAAGAGATATGGGATCTCAATTATCACCTACAGAATCAAATGCATATACTTGAATAAGTAAAATCAGCAAGTCTATAGAACTTTGAATGTGTATATATTAGTAAGTTGACATAGTAAGAAAAGGGTCACAGAATGTTAAGTGGTACTTGTATTTTTCTGATATTACCCAGAAAGAGAGAATTCACAGATTGTTATATTCATATGTTGGAGATGTTAAAACAGAAAATAATAATAATAATAATAAATAAATAAAAGTCCCTAAATAATAAAATCTCGATTAGGGAGGCTAAAAAAATATCTGCAAAATGCAGGCAGAACAGATAGCTTCTCATTCCAAAACACAATTGCTAAGATTCATGCAACCTTGTAAACACAATCGCCCATTCTTTTGTAGATTTTAACATGGGAATAGCAATAGTCGGCGGGAAAGAACGAATCTTGAAGTGATTGGAAATCAAATTATAGCAAAATTAGCGTACCTGGGCAGCTGAATGAGCCCATGATGCATACATTCCAGCAAATCTTTCTCTGTAAAACACAGTTCGCTCTGTACTAATATATGGCAGAACTGATGCGGCATTGTTTATGCCGCAGAAGAGCACGGAGCCATAAATTGAACCAAGCAGAGTGAATAAACTCTGCTGATCGTTTCTGTCAAAAAGTTCATAAAGAAATAGAAAAATGTTAGACTACTAGGAATCCTTCCTGTAGCAACTAAAATATAGAAAATCAGACTGTCAATCTTCAAAAACATTGATGGTCATACATTTTTTTTCCTTGACCCCAGAACAAGATGCCAAACAATAAAGAAGCAAAAAGCATATGCATTGAGCGCATCAAGTTGTATGAAGGACTTCGCCAGTAAGACCAGTGCTGCTTCCACAGGCAGGTTTTAAATTGCTGCCAACCATTCTGCGAGTAGCGTGAAGGAAAATGCAAATCTTTTGAACCAGATGGAGGCATACCCAGCTTTCTCACGAGCTCTTTGTTATTCCTTCATCACATTGTAAGGTATAATTTGTTAAATATTTCAAACTCCAATGGTGAAGTATCACCACCAACCCCCACAAGCATTTAAAAGCAATATCATACCAAGATTATCTTTCATGAGCAAGAGAATTTTGTGATTTCAAGCACATACAATTGTGAATACAGGTACTTTTTGAAAAGAGAAAAGATAGAATTGAAAAGAGGAATTAGTCATACAATAGATCTGAAACATCAAAGCATAACAAATGAGCTCACATCATACACCACAACGACATTTGTGTGTAGTTTCAAATCATATCCTATAAGCATCAATGACACCCTTTTGAGGAACTGATAATATAGCACCCATATCGTAAACAGGGTGGATTGTTCTTTAGATTTTTTAAGTTATAATTTTACCAAGCCAAGCTGTAACCACAGTCAGTAAACTTCTTTCTACATTAACAATCAAGAAATAGGATTAAGCAGCAATATAAATAACTGAATGACCAGATGAGAATACAAAAGAGTTGTCTGCTTGAAATATATGATCACCCACAATGATTTTGAGAAAACCTCTAAACTGTGAATTGACAGAGAGCACAAAGGTCCATGGGTTATAACCATATATTCATTCACAGTACAGTTAAGAACACAAGTTTGGAATTTGGAACTGATCGTAAATTCGTAATTGGGTTCACATGAATTGCCTAATGATCGACCGTCTGTCATCTTTCTCCAAACTAACCAGCATAAACAAATATTTACATAAGTCTTTCTAGCAGAATTATAAAACCATAGACTTAACCAAAATTTTGAATTTTTTTATATGTAGTATTTATGATTTTTCAAGTTACTGGTCCACATATTAATGATTGGCAAATTGGAAATAGTTGTGCCATTACTTGATGCCAGGCCATTGCAGCTCAAACGCTTGTTGAATCAGATAACTGGAGATTGATGAAAATATCATTTACACTCTAAATTCTAATCTAATCTAATCATAATCAATTCAAAGCAAATAGTTTTACCCAACGTGTACTAATTATACGAAGTTTTGTTTTTGTTGTGATTGTGACCAAATTAAAGGAATTTCACTATTGTGTATCATCATCCTATTTGTGTTACTCTCTTTGCGTTCAGACTTGAGACAAGAGTCAAGAGAACAAATCTTGAAGGAAATATCCCAAATAGGATCTTAATGACTCACGAAAAGATGTATACATGCTCCAACAATGGTTGTTTACATTTCAGATTTTATGTATCAACTTCATGGATAATATGCCCAGAAAAACAATATCAAAGCGATAACTTTTTTAAGGAAAAAAAAAAAGGAAAGAGTAAATTTGGCTGTTGGGCTCACTTGTGCAAAGCAGAATTCTTGTAAATCTCAGAGAAGTCCACACCAAGTTCAGCTTCAGAAGAAGTGGATGTCACTTCTAACATCCATGTAGCAGGATTATAGTTATCTCGAATTTTCGGCACACCAGAGATGCTCTGCTATAAATTTTAAATGGTTAAATACAAGATGGGCTAGAGATCCACGCAGTCTGCATCTACAGAGCATACTTCTTCACAGTGAAGCAAATGTTCAATAAAGTTCTTCATTACACGAAGGCTCACCTCAAAGTATGCAATAACGTTAGAGGAGTGCTGGCCTAAGGGTCCACAATATATCATCCGGCCTCCAGCTTTCAAGAGTACCAACTGTAAGGGAAATCCAAAATAAATATATTTGAACAATCAAGAAGTGGAGTGATATGTGTGGAACTTCTTGTGGAGATTTACAAACTTTATGTCTTGTAGATCACTCCTGAGGAACTCATAAACATTAAGTTTATTACTTGGCTTCTTGTTTAATGATTAATACTGGAGCATAGCACATAAATACTACTATTAGTTAGTCGCTACCTCATCAAATGCTTCAAATATGTCAATACTTGGTTGGTGAATAGTACACACAATTGTTCTTCCAGTATTCGCCACATTCTTTACAGCCCGCATAACAATGGCTGCAGCTCTTGCATCCAACCCAGTTGTAGGCTCATCCATAAAGATAATGGAGGGATTAGCAACAAGTTCTACAGCTATTGTGAGCCGTTTTCGCTGCTCAGTTGAGAGACCATCAACACCTGGCGAACCCACCAGTGCATCTTTAATTCCATCAAGCTCAATGGTTTCAATCACTTCTTTTACAAACTCCTACAAGAGTAGCCGCGTAAACTTAAACAAAATAAATAAATAACAGAAACAGATTAATTTGCATATTAAAAGTAAGATGGTATTTCTTACATATTTTGTCTTAGATTCTATTTGTGGATGAAGACGTAGCCAAGCAGAAAAAATAATGGACTCTTCCACGGTAACTTGAGGAGAATGTATGTCAGTTTGTTCACAATAACCTGAAATCCTAGCAAATGTCATTTGAACTTTAGGATAGCCTCCGACTCTTATATCCCCATCCACAGTACCGGTAGTTTTTCTACCAGCAAGAACATCAAGAAGTGTTGTTTTTCCAGCTCCACTCACACCCATGAGAGCTGTGAGAACACCAGGTCTGAATGCACCGGTCATATCATGAAGAAGCTGAAGCCTTTTCTCGGTAAAACCACGATCCTTCATTGCCTGAAAGGATAAGTAACAAGAAAAACCATTTAATCAATTTTAGAGTCCTGTTTCTTTAACATAAATTTGACTCACACAAAACATGCTAAATTCACAGAATTAAAGAGTATGAGTATTGGAGTTCACCGCAGGGGTTTCAACATAGTATTGCACATCTTCAAACACTATACTCAGGGGTTCAAACGGTAAAACCATTCTTTCTGCAATAAACATGTATGGCTCAAGTGTAGTGATTAGAAATATAAATGTATATATTATACTACAGTCAAATCAAATGCAGGAAATAGGTAACCTGTCTGAGATTTTGCATTAGTATTACGAGAAACTCCGGATAATTCTTCAGCATTGGTGTTCTCATCTTGATCTTTACTTCCTTGTAGTTGAGAGAGTTTTTCACTCGAAATAAATGCACGTGATCCAGGAGCTGATGCACATTTCAAGATAATTATGTATTACCAATGGCCTTGTATGCTAGTCTAGCTAATTCATGTTCTTACCTTTTAAGAAGCTTAAGGCAAACGTAAAGCCAATGCCGAAGAGCACTGTAAATCCAAACAGGGCAGCAACTGATATCCAAAAAAGATGTCCATCAAAGTTGAATCCACGATTTTCGAGTGTTTGACGTCCCACAGTTGTATTTCCAAACCGCTCCTTTGTATAATAAACACATTTGTTGATCATCAATTAAAAATGATAATAATAATAATAATAATAATAATAATAATAATAATAATAATAATAATAATAATAATAATAAGAATAATAATAATAATAATAATAATAATAATAATAATAATAATAATAATAATAATAATAATAATAATAATAATAATAATGTAGGGACCCCAAGATCAATCAAATTATGAAATTCAAACTTGAGGTAGATCACATGTTGTGTACTGAATAATAAAAAGGACTTAAACGTATTGGTAATTTGAAAGGCAGGCACAGGTTATGAAATATTTGCCCTTCATTAATTTATACCTGCCATCTTGGAGCAAGAAATTCATTCACTGAAAGACCTATCTCCCCATATGACATAGGGCATATCCAAAATGCCCATTTTAACCAATGTGGCATAGATGCTGCGGCAAAAATAATTGCATCAGTACCCTTTTCCTGAAGATACTGTTTTGTGCTCGGAAGAATGTGATACAGAAATTGATAACTGTGAATAGTACTTACGTCTTGGGATGACAAAGCCGCTAAATGACAAAACAAATAATATTCCTATACTGCCAGCAGTTGTAGAAGCAACCACACTCCGGAAGATAGATGCAAGGAAACGGAACATTGATATAAAGGCCATATGTGCAGCAAATAATAAGATCAGTTGGCGGAAGAACCTGGAAAGTTAGAAATAAGAGTCAAAGTCTCAATAATAAATTAGTAGCACACAAACCTAGAGTAAATGAGATTATGGGACACAAACCTCCCAGCTTCCGGGGTATAACCGATGACATAATAAGTAAGAGACGTCCATATAACAGCCTCCAACAATGAGAGAGGAATTTTGAGAATGGTAGCAGGAATTGAATATGCCCAGGCAGGGAAAAAGTATAGGTCCCTCTGCTTGTAGAAAACTTCGAGTCTTGCAACAGTCATGTTGAGCTCAGGCATTCCATCTATCAGAAGAATGATTAGACCATAAAATAGAGCCCCCATGTAATTATTCGCATGCTCAATATCGACACCCATCTGTGTTCTCAGGAATGCAGTCATGGTGATAGCTGCAATAATGAAAAGCTGCAAAAAGAACTATATTATATGCAATGCACAAGCAAATCTATAAATCAATACAGAACACAATCATTTTTTGATAACATACAAAAGCTACGAGAAAGTAAGAGGTAATTAGTTCAACCTGAACAGATTTGAATATATACACAAACGAATTTCGTTTGAGGAGAAGATACTCTCTTGCCATACAAGCTCTGAACAGAGACCATTTAGGAAGGGAATACACATTAAAACTGATTGCATTCTTGTGGCCCTTGGACTTATCAAATGGCACAGAAAGTTCTCTGCTAAGTGTCTTTCCATAAGAAGACTCCTTAAATCTCCTCGAAAATGTATCAACAGAAATGTATCGGTAAGGTTGCTGGAATTCTTGCCAGTATTGTTCTTGGTCATTTTTAGATATTACCTGGAATTGGTCAAAAACTTTAGTACATTATTCACAAGTTAAGAAAGCATAGTAGCATTGACTGATGCACTTGCCTCCTGGAGAAAATCAGCGACTCCCTTCCTCTCGGGACACCTAAATCCACAACTCCTAAAAAATTCTAAAATATCACTTCTGGCTCCATGATAGACAACCTTTCCCTCTGCCATCAATATAATGTCATCAAAGAGCTCAAAAGTTTCTGGTGCTGGCTGGAGAAGTGACACGAGTATTGTAGCTTCTGTGATGTGCGCAAGTTGTTGAAGACAACAAATAATTTGATACGTGGTGGAGCTATCCAGACCATTTGAGATTTCATCCATGAACAAAGCTTTTGTTGGTCCAACAATCATCTCACCTGTATCATAACTTCAGAACTGAGGCTTGAGGTATACATTCGATAGTGTAGTTTCCGGGGTATCAAAGGAACAGTAATGACTGAATTTGACATTCTAATTTATCTTTAATGCAATAGGAGATAAAGAGGTGAGTCGTTTACTGACTGAACCATTGTTAGTATAAAATCCAGCTACCTGTTGTCAATCTCTTCTTCTGGCCCCCAGAGATACCCCTCCTCATGGCATCTCCAAACAGTGTGTCAGAGCAAATATCAAGGCCAAGAATCTGAAAACATAACAAGGTTGTGACGAAATGTTCTTAAAAATTGAATTATGTAGTACATATATAGTGAATATACCTTCAATATGTAGTCCGTTTGAAGGGTTGTCCTTTGTCCTTCTACTGAAATTGCCTGTAAAAATTAACTGTAATAGTCACACAGTGTGGAAAGGGGATTTGGAAACTTAACTTTGTAGTAAGACAGTTATTTCATTTTATGATTTTTATATGTTAAGGGAACTGATTGAGAGTGTGATATGTGAAAATCCAAGATAAAAGGACATGTTGGTTTCCCTGTGGTTAAATTAGAAATGTGGTAATAATCATGTTTATCACAAAGGGCGGAGAAACAACCAGTCTATGGGAAAAATGACAGGTTGATACTCTGGCAATAGAAATGTTTGGTTATACTTACGAAAAGATACATTGAACGATGAATTCACTATTTCCAATTTGAGAGTAGCTGTTATCAATGTGAGTTGCCCTTTCTCCTCTGAAGTAGGAGGGCTAATTGCCTCCAATCCATTGTTATTAAACTCTTACATATCTAAAAATAACAACTTAAAGACCATCTAATCAGTAAAAGGAGAGTACAATAAGATATAGAGCAGATAGGTAGTAGAGTTTTTTTTTTTTTTTTTTTTGAGTTTCCAATGCCTAATTATATCCATAGAGTCTGATAATTCACATGCTTTACATCGAAGGACTACCCCTTCGCATTTTATTATCACAGGAGAGGCAGTAGGTGTAAGAACATACCTTCATGTAAGTATCAATGTCTGGATCCGGAACAATTCTTCCTTCTTTCTCTCTTCTGGTAACCTCAGTCAAAGTTTCTTTGTGGGAGAGAGATAACATTAATACGTTATAGTTAACAAAAAGTTTTAAAAGAAGTGGATTACAAAAATGAAAAATAGAGCTCACTCAGTACCTGCTCTGCTACCAATACCCTGACACTGAGCTGAAAAATCAAGTGTTTCTCTAACAGTCATTTCAGGGATGTGCGTATCATATTGGCTTATATAAGCTGAAGTTTTCTGGGGTACGAACTCATCCAATTTGTATCCATTATAGGAGATCTCACCAGATACCTGTCATCCATAAAGAAAACAATTTTCCAGTGTTAGATACATAAAAATGATAAATTTATTGAAGAAACGTTACTAAAAGTTTGTATTGAAGCCACATTACAGTCATTATGTTAGACAGGAAACATATTCAGGGCAGTGCCATTTCGACGACAACATGATTCTAGTATTGTTAAACTAGGCTGACAAGAGACACCAATGAGTAGTCAGTTCAAATACTAGAGATATTATTCAAAAGGATGGAGAAATAGATAGTGACGTCAAGCATAGAATGCAAACGGTTGGCCAAAGTCCAGAAGTTCCACCTGGTGTTGTGTGATCAAAATTTTCCAGTACGTCTCAAGTGTAAGTTGTGCTGGACAGCTATAAGACCGGCTTTTTTACATGGGACAGATGACAGAATGTTGGGCCCAAAGAAGAGTCATGTAAAGAAGATGAGTGCGGCCGAGATACGCATGCTCGGTTCAATGCACGGTAATACTAGGAGCAATAGAGTGAGGAACGCAGGCATCCGCTCGAAATTAGAGGTAACTTCTATAGAAGATAAGATACAAGAAAACAGACTAAGGTGGTTTAGCCATGTCATATACAGCCTAAAGAAGCAATAGTTCATAGAGTAAAGTGGTTAGAGTTGGGGCCCTAGAGAGCACGTGAGAGACCAAGAAGACTTGGGTAGAAGATTAATTGTTGCGCGTGACATGTCGTGACTCTTATTGGTTCGTGTAGCCTACCCTGGTTTTATTGGACAGCAGTTTTTTCTTTTATATGAGTGGTGAGGAATTACTGAGACATTTACGACAATACAGGCCTATTTTCTGCTTCCATTAATTAAGAACAAAACACAGACAAAACAAAACGCACTAGAAGCAACTGAAATTTTGAAATAAGTTTTCAATCTGAAATTTTATACTCAAATGATTTCAATATGTACTTGCCTCGAGTGATTTATCCAGATTCCCAGACAAAGCTTTCAACAATGTAGTCTTTCCACACCCTGGAGGACCAAGTAACAGAGTCATCCTGCAATCAGAAGACTTTTTTATCAGATTTGTGCATAAAGCACTGATCTTATCCTACCAAAATTATGGAGCTCACAAAAATGTCTTGTGCTACATGGGGAGAGAATGTTGGGTATGGAATAACGGCCCTTAAAATAAAATACTTTTTTCAAAAAAAATTCTTTCAGAAACCAGCAGCATTTACGAAAAAGCGTGATTTCCAATTCATCATATTTATGCAAAATTCAAACTGCAACCCAGCCCAAGCAAAATTGAAAAACAAATTCCAAGAATTGTGAAGATGAGGGGTGGGGTTGAAGCTATAGCTGAGTCTGGAAACAGAATACAGGCCATGGGGCAATTTCTTTTATATGGACAACAAGCCTATGGTACTGATGAAAAACATCAGAACAACAAGAGGAAAGTGATTAATAGAATCAATGTGACAAAATAAATGAAAAGCACTCCGGTTCTGGTAAAAAAAATAATAATAATAATAAAAAGGTTATGAAATAGTTCTAGTAAACAGAGAAAGCTTATATACTATACCTTCCAGGCTTAATGACACCACTAACATCTCTAATGATGTTTATCTGGGCCTCTTGTGATGGTATACCAGGAAGCCTACATATGTCCTGAGAGCAGAAATATGGACTTTCAATCGGTATGGAAACAATTCATGCTGCTTTTCCCTTAACCAACTTTATAAAACACAAATTCTGAAAGGGAAGCTTAACCATATTACATAGTGAAGCTAAAAAATACTTAGATAAAACTCAAGAACATTTTCATACTTACCGAAAGCATGCTCTTAAGAGAGTTCCATAGAGTTGGAAGAGGCTTGCCATAAACAACCTCACATTCAGCTTCTACGCATAAATTGTTCCACCTCACCTCGATGGTGGGCAGTTTCACACCAACTCTGCAGGAACAGAATAGAAGGTAACTAAACTAAAATCCTTGTTTAACTCCAAGTGTCAAATACTAGTACTAGACAATTATTACACAGGAAAATCTTACTTGTCAATTCTTTTCCTCATCTTATGCAGAAGTCTAAGGTTGTCATGTTCAATGTGTTTAATAAGCTTCTCAATGAACAAATGCTTCTCAGGTGCACCAAGCTTACTAACATCAACCACCTTTCTTCCTGGAGTTGCATCCTCATTTTCATCAAACAGAGAAGATCTTATCCTATCAAAAGTCGGCAGCCGTTCAATTTCAGCCCACTTCAACAGAAGTTCATCATCAGGATCAACATTGGTCGTCGCACTCAAGGCTGAATTGCTTCGAAGACTCGAGGTAACACGCCTGAATGAAGATCTCAAACTCCTTCCAATCTCCGATATCTCGGCCCTAATCGACTCTATATCATCCCTGCCAATTAACTGAGCCATTCTTAGTCAGCAAGTACATTCACAGATATCTAACTGCAAAAGCATGGGAATGGAGAACATACATATATATATAGTGTGTATGTGTATATATACCTAGAGAATATCCACCCTTTTCCAGTATTCGTTGAACTCCATTAAAAAAATCCATTTGAACAACATGTCATGTTGCTTGCTTCCCTTAACTTGTCTTTGCCAGGAGGATGAGGTAAGGCACTGCGTCATTCCAAATGGCTTCCAAGATGACATGGTAAATACTAAATTATATCCTAGTCTAGAGAATAAACAATGCAGTGCAGTCAGAGTACATTAAACAACAAACTACTACAAGTGTAGTACAAGTACTAATTATCATATCACTCCATAAAAATGCATGTATAGCACACACTATTTGAATTTGTGTTTAAAAAATTGCATTGAAATTATGAAAGGCTATGTTGAGATGTTTCTTCGGAAAATATTCACCACAGACATTTGAAGTTTGGGGGCAAAAATGACATATAAATATATAGGGTTAGTTCGGTTCAAAGTTCAAATTCTAAAAAATTAATAATAATATTTTCTATGAGAAAAAAATATTTTTGAAATTTTAAGCGGCGGCCAACCACAACGCCCCCAGCTCATCCCCTCCCTGGACAAAGTTGAGTAAAATAACAGTATGATACAGGGGAAAGCACATGGGCATTATTTGATTATTGATTTACAGAGAATAGTAATGCGGATTAGTTAAAAAAAACGGTGATGTAAGAGAGCAAATCGCAGGAAATTACGGAGGGTTGACCTTGTAGTTACAGAGAGTGACTGACCTGTAGGGTGGGTAGCTAAGCTAGCAATTCTGAAATTGTTAATTGCCGATTGTTTGACAAGAACACGGAAAATGTGGGCAACAAGATTGCTACACTTGAATTCAAATGGAATTATAATCAATTAATTAATTAAGCATGCTTTAAATTCCCAGATAAACCGACATAAACTGAGCTGACTACGGAGTCCCAGAATGTTGGGTCTAAAGTTCGAGACCTTTAAGGCACTGAACAACTCTTTATTCATTTTTATTTTTTATTTTTATTTTTTTTCCTCTACCCAAGATAATAGTACTGGAGTAGTACTTAACTTATGGAGTAAGGTTGGACAAAATTGATCTCGGTCCCGGCCAAAAATATGAGTGCTATTACTGCTATACTTCATTGGAATCAACCGTGCCATAAAAACAAGATAATATAACACGATAATTTTATATTTGAAAAATATCTTATTAACTCATCCATTTTTTAGATTATTTGAATTGACTTTTGGAACAATTTATTTTTTATAAGGTTTTGATGTAATGTACAGCGTTTGATTTAGCAGTAGAATTCACAATTAAATTATGAGATAAAAATTTATTAAAATAAAAAGGGACAGACAAAAGACAAAAGAAAGAATATATAAGATAGTATTTTTTACCAATGAGGTCTAGTTCAATTGGTTAGACTGAGGTGTCATGACACTAGAGGTCATAGGTTCAATTCTCGCCAAGTGCGGGATTATTTATAGTTTATTACTAGCTTTGTAATGCTATTTGTGAAATTGTAATGGTTAGATTATTAAAAAAAAAAAAAGATAGTATTTGATTTGATAAGTTAGTTTAGGTAAATTTATTTGCTAAAAAAATTAACTAGTTCTAACTTCTAACAACATTACTCCAGTTGAAGTTCTTATAGATCCAAGTTCGTATTAGACAAAATAGGTCTGCGACTCTGCGGCACCACCCCTACTTAGTTAAATATATTTCTAAAACATAATCTCTATTATACCCTTTTAATTTATCCTTCATATTAACAATACAATAGTAAAATACTTATACCAACAGGCGGTAATGTATAGTATTAACAAGCACGTACGGCGTACCAACCTTTGCATTCATTGGTTGTACACTTGTGCATATGCACTGAAACACACATATCCATGCTGAATCCCATTTGGTTTGTCCAGATTCAAAGAAATTTCTACTCCTGAGTACTATGTTAGGCAGAAATTAGAGCTAATGCACAACAAAATCTACAGGTTCACTGTATATTGTTAGACCTAAGCACCCATTCACAACATGTAGGCTAAACACAAATCTATGTACAATATCTCTGATAGACTGATCAAAACCCCAAAAGAATAAAAGAATCAAACAAAGCAGTACTACTATTCACAAGTTTGCAGAGGCATAACACATCACTATCTAAGGTGTCTGCAGCTGCTTCTTAATCCGGTCTGATAGCTTCCCGTTTTGTTTTTCATACTCTTCCTTCAATTCCTCCAATCGCTTTGATACCTGGTTACGCCCAGTTACATTAGTGAACTGAAGAGGAAACTAATAACGGCGTACATAATAGTCCCTTATGAACAGTTTTTTTGGCTGACCGAGTTATGTTATTTTCTTAAAACATAGATGAGTTAATAAAGGATTGCAGGCGTAAGTAACCAACATGAAAAAGGCTTCACATGAAATGTAATCTGAGTGGTGAAGTGTAGACCTTAATTGAGTAAGCCATTGGCAGTAAGATATCAGGGTTCATGGCATCCTCGGGAAAATTGCGTAGTGCATGGATGAGTTTTTCGAATGGTAACTTAACCTGTTCACAGCAGAGAACATGTTATAAGCAAATAACAGGAAAGAAATGGAGATTCGCATATATTACAAATAGTAGTATTACCAGATCATCATGGCAATATTTCAATACAGCCACACCAACTTTGAATACGATCCTAACACCCTGCCGAAACAGTAATGGTCCAGAGTAAGGATGGATGCCGAAGAATTGGTAATATATTAAAGTAAATGCCTATAACCTGATTAGAAAGACAACCACTAACCTCAAACAGAAAAACGTCCCAAATCCTAAGAGCCAAATGGAATGGGAAGGAGTATGAAAAGACTGTTATGAACCACTGACTTGCATACATGCTAGGATTTATCATCTCCTGAGCAAAATGCTCGCCCAACTTCGGCAGCTGCTCTTTGACCAACTGGTCTAATTGAAACATATATTGTTGTACAAGAGGCAGTCCCACCTGAATAAAGTGCAAAACCTTTTCAGCGTTGAAAAAAAAAACAAGCAAGACTTACTCTCCTAAGAAACTATGCACTTCTCTAGAGAGGGTATGAAACTTAAATATGAACATAAGTGAGATCCATCTAAACTGCAAAGCAAACAGAAGGGCCAGGTTTCACAAAAATATAACTGACACGCGCGAACAGACGTGATCATGTAATGAACTTTTTAGACATATATAGTAGTACATATTAATCTGAGGATGTGACATGTGAGCATGGCATGAAATTCAAAAACTATAGTACATGAGAACTGTTTCCAAGAACACAGTGGAACAGAATGCATATGCAAAGCTTGACTGTGTTTATTACCAAAAAAATAAAAAAAGATGTAGAAATTTTAAAGAGCTGAAGGCATAACTTTTCATTCAGAGGAGGTTAATGTTAGATAAAAGGCACATCAGCTTGAAAATACGTCAAACTTGGTAGCTCATATAATCATGTTAACATAATGAATGGCAATGATTTAAGACATCAACACCTCGAGAAACTATCCAGGTGGTGACGTTGTGACTTGCATAAACTATCACTGGACCAAAAAAAATTCAAACAAACAATATAACTCACCAAATATAATCCTTCCATGGGAGAATGAACAGCGCCCTTCAGTAGTGCTACCAGCAACCAAAATGCATCTTCTTCACTCATATAAAGGAGTAAAAGGCCAGCCACAAATCCCATACCCTGGAAAAAACAGAATTTCCATATAACCACTACTGTCACTGCAATTGACATGAAACTTGTATTTTCAAAAATTATTAACAACAAACCTGCACATATCCAACATCTCGGTCATACACAGAATATGCTTTTAGAACATTGTAAAGTGATCTTTGACCTGGACCATGTCTCTGCTGGAAGAAAACATGTGAAGGAAAGGTGCGAGATATATCTCTAATGATATCCAGCTCAGAAGCTGATGTCTCATATATGACTAGTTGCTGCAGTAAGATGAGAGCTCGTATGAGCAAATGGAAAAAAAGGGGATGTCTGGCATCACTTATCAATGATTCGAACAAAAATAAAAAAGGGAAAAAGTAATGCAGCTGACGCAAGCTACTTAAATTCTGCAGCAACCCAGTTCACCAAAGAAATAGAGGAAAAGCAAAAATATAATACAAGTTCATCAATGAATTTCGTGTGTAATGTAAGCACATAAATTACAACTGATAATGTGGTCTACGCCTGAGCAAACGGTCTCAACATAGTATGCAAGTGACATTCTTTCGTGGAATTTGCAAGCAATTAAACAAATTCCTTGTATCCTTAAGAGCATATCCTGCTTGATTTGCCAAGAAAAAAAACCATATTGGTATTTCCATATGTCAAGAGGAAAAATGAGCATGATGCATTATCAAATATAACCAGAATAATTTCTCAATTACAGAAATCAATATTAATCCTCATCACATTGTTATAAGGGTTTCAAGAAAGTGGCAACTCCATGCAAAGAAAGGATTCTTGGATAATCCAAGAACCATATATTATAATACAAACTTTAGGAATTCTACATTACACAGCTGCATTATTACCAACAGTTCTTTATAAGAAGGATAATACAGTATGTAGTATTGTTTGACTATAAAAATGAGTATATTTTACAAATAATCTCATTATTTATTCACTGAAAAAAGATTATAGGCGGAGAGTGAATCATCACAGCCAACATACTAGCCAATACACGTAATAGTTTATCATAATTTTAATTGAGAGGTCAATGTTTCATCAAATTTATATTAATTGGTTGCCGCCCCCAACTTACAGCAATCAACAATTAAGTTGTTTACCTCATAGACACCTGGATTCATGAGCAGGAGATCTCGACTGCCAGATATTAACTGCCACACAAGTCCCCTTAGACAATCAGGAATTCCTTTCCTTATTCTCCGTTTAACAACATGACGTTTTCTACGAACATAATGTTTCCAGTCACTTCCTCCAACTCCAATCATTTTTCTCCACTTTCTAATTTTTCTTTCCTCTCTGAAAATTGAGCATAAAAGAAGTATTACAACATTTGGAACACCCATGAAAGACTGCAAATTGTACAAAAAAGCAGTCTCAACTCAACTTATAAATGAAGCACATGGTTGTAAAATTGTAATCAAAGCCAAAAAAAAATAATAACAATAAATAATTAAGAAAAGATGAAGGCTCGCTATAGTACCACAAACACCATGATATTTTGCAGAAGTTGGATCTAATTTGACCCATTAGTAATTGATTTTTAGTGCTTCCAAAAAACAGGTCCATGTAGTGCATGCTTCAAAACTTCCTGATCTCCGAATTCATAGATTTCCCATTTATTTCTGGAACTTATACTTCGAAAGGTTCTGCTTGTACTTCTTTTTTTTTTTTTCATTCTATATTTAGTTTTGTTAAATATATCCACTAGAGTATAGATTCCAGTTCATCACATGTATAATATTCCTCAGTTTAAATGCGCTAGAGATTGGCTATACTAGTTTATCAGAAACTATAACCAATAATGGTTAACAGCTTACGATTATAGAACATCTAAAATGAAGTTGTAACTGGTTCATTTCAATGAAAATATTGGCTTCTCAATTCCCTCCTGCTGCCCCCTCAAAATTTTAAAGTACAAAAATTATTTCTTCATCCTGAATCTCATGTTGTATAACATCTTATTTTTCTCTCTCTTTTTTTTCCCTTTTGAAAGGTAACATTTTTTTTAATTTTTTTTTTTAACCATTCAAATCCATTAAGCCCAAATATGTATATGTAACATGTGTAAGAGGGGTATGCCCAATTTTCATGCTACAGTTTCTAGCAAACCATCGGTACAATTTCGAAAGTTCCTTATAGTCACAGCAACTATAGGAAGAAAAGCTCAGGAACAAGTGAACAGACTCCTAGCACAAGCTACTTGTCTATTACACTTTAAAACATTCAGTAAATTGCTATAGCTTTACCCAATGTTTCCATCAGTGGTAACATGTTATTGAGATATTAGTAATACACGGGGAGTGTACTACGGTGAATTGGACAGACAAGACGAGACTAGACTAGTATTATCAGGCAAAGGGCTACTTGCTCCTCCATTGAAACAGAAACGTAACAGGTCAAAAAACTTACACTCTAATGCTGTTTCACAACTATAACAGCAGAAACACCATCTAATAAAACCATTTTTCATGTCGATCATGGATTACCAGCTGACACATCAAAGAATTATAGCTAAATGGGATAGGTCAGCACCTATGAGCTGAGCTCTAAGAGGTGGAAAACTGTAACGAAGATAATACTTAACAAATCATATACATATTGTGGCAACCATTAGGGAACAATAAATCTTTTCGAAACTATATTACTACTATATTACTTTTTCAGATGGATGCAAATAAGTAGGCAACCAACAGATGAAAACGAAAATTTCTAGTAAGACTCCATCGATATTTTCCTAGTATACATTTTTCAATGAACCGCGAAAATAGAGAACCAGCCATGTATAAATATTAGTTCTATTGGCAGAGTCCAGGCTAACTTTCTTTTGTAAGAACTTATAGATACCAACCTCAGACCATTAGAATGTTCTTTTCTAGATCCTCAACCTTTATACTGAACTGACCAACATTCACAGGACAAGCTCAACCCTAGTAACTCGAGATAGCAACATCACTCGTGCAGAAAACATTGGATCAATATTTTGGTGTTCTTAAACTACTGGAGCAAACTCATTTCAATCCACAAACATATTAGAATGATAACGCAAGGTCCAAATAAATCAAAAACATGTGTCAATAAATCATCAGATAGAATCTGCTGCTTGAGCAGAAATCGGTATAAACCAAGTGAATTAAAACTTCAGAAGTTGAACTACTATGTTCCATCTAAACAAAAGTACCACCACTACTACCGCATAAGAAGCAAACATTTATAGTCGAAAAAATACGGTTGTAAATTCGTATACCTCTCATACTCCGAGGCTGATTTAGTTCCAGCTAAACCATCAGGGGACTTGGTTTCCGTCTTAACGAATCCAAACCGATCAACTTTAGGCGGTAAATTCGGAGCCGCCTCGTATTCATCCCCTTTCCTCTTATCCATCTTATACTCCAACAAATATCACAGAGCTGGCTAACTCCAGAACAACATTACGACTAGATTTGCAGCTTAGGGCTTCCAATTTCAAAATATGCAAACTGAATTTGAACAAGCGGTTACCAAAAATGAGTCTATAGCTAGTAGACACAGCAATTATTATGATAATGGAAACAGACCAAATGCATTAACGATTGAACGATTGGTAGAAACTATTTTGCAACGAAGCAAGTAAAAATTCCAGTAAATTACAGAGAATTTGTGAGTAATACAAAAAAAATACACAGATTAATCAATCTTCCGATAATATGAGAGCAGAATTGAGGAGCAAACGCAGAAATTTGTTTCACCTGATAATAAAATTGCAGAGCAACAGAGGAAAAATACCTCGAGAAATGAACGGAACAATCCAGTCAATAGAAATCGCGGATCTTACTCTCATACACGGAAGATTCCTCGTCCATGGTAGAATTAACAATTTCAGAACGCGTGCACGTGGCAGCCAGCGCGACGCCGTACGAGCCATTTGTTTGGGAAGTCGAGCCCATTTTAAACACAAATAAGTAAATATATATAAGTAAGATCATTCACGTCCTTGAGGATTGATTAAAATCAGATCTTTTTATGATTTAATATAAATATAAATAATAATTTTGATAATTACATAATTAAATATAGTATATAAATTAATGATTAACACTAAAAAAATTTAGTTTTAGGGAATCTTATTTGACAAGCTTTTAACACATATTTTAATGTTTTGTCAATATTTAAGAAAAAAAAAACATTTTACATAAGTTATTGTGAATGCTCTAAAGGTAAAATGAAAAGAAAATGTTAAGGTTGAAATTTGATAAATTATTTTTTGAGTATAATTCCGGAATAATTTGATCAAATCGAGAAACCTAAAAACAATAAACAAAGCCGGAATCTTGTTTTAGGATGGAAGGGTGTAGATTATGGTTGTTTTCCACCAATCACTATTTTATACTCTGTTCCATAAAGTTGATTTTTTTTCGAACGCAAATTATTCCTACATTACACAAAAAGAAAATATAATAAAATTATATTATGAAAGAAATCAAATATATTTTTCTAGTATAGCTCTATTATATACTAATCAGGTGTAATATAGGAGTACTTTGCGGTAAAAGTTCGAAACACAATCAACATTAGGAAACTTATAAGTAAAAACTCCATACTGTAATATCTTTGGGGCCGGCAAAAAATATTTTTATAAGGAGTTTATTCCTAAGTAGAGTTTTGTATGTAATTTTTTTTCTAACAAAATAACATGCTATGTAATGTTTAAGTGTTAAAATACATGTTAAACTTGTTTTGTCATGTTAAATAATTGCATTACAACAATCAGATGAAAATGGATGCCTTTCTTGATCACCAAGAGAAGCAACAATTTGTGAATGTCTTAACTGATGATGAAATCGTTGAATCAATTATACAAGATACGGATAGTGATAATCCATATGATGATAGTGTAGAAGTACAAAAAATTTCATACCAAGAGACTTTAAGCAAAGTTAATATTGTTTTGGGTCCACCAAAAAGGTCTACATGCATGTGAATTAGTTACTAAACACATACAACTTAAAAGATGTAATTGCAACTAAAAATTTAAAGCCTATTTTCACATACAACTTTGCACAAGTACTTTGGATATCATATTTCATGTTATGTGTAATACATACATATATTTATTTATTTATGTATGTAATTTATTACTATATTGATGTAAAATTCTTTAAGACGGGACTTGAAAAAATCATGAATATCACAAAGTGGAGTTTATTCTTATTTATAATTGGTCCCAACTTGGGACCGACAATTTTTATTACTATAAGGAGTTTATTCCTTTATAAAGTATTCTTTTAGATAGTTTTTACTGTAATGGAAACTATGTTTTACTTTATCAATTTATATGAAAGGGCAGTTTGGTCATGTTCACACTAATCAACGGTGATTGAGAAATTGGAACGATAATAGGTCTCCAAAGTGAGAAACTTAAAGAGCACATGTTTATGTATAAATATGAATTGTTTAAAGGATGTTTGTCGGATTAACCAGAACTTTTTCTTACACTTGGATAAAAAATTCCCAACATAGCAACCTAAATACGATGAAGCACTGGAGAACTAATAACGCCCACCGTCATAAAAATGTTGACATTTATTTTAATAGGGTTCTACCATCCGTGTCCCTTAGCTCAAGGTGAAATGAATTGCACAATATTTTCTAACACATCACAAGAAAATAAATCTATTTCGATGTAAGTAGATGTGATACAAATGTCACACTTTAAATTTAGACATGTATACATCTTGCATTGGTTGTGAGAACTACCTCTAAGAGTTCTCCCGTGCTACCTTGACTAGTATGGTTTGATGAGTGGAAAGGGGCTACCATGTGCCTGTTGTTCGTTTGTTTGTCTTTAGGATTGTGACAAGTGTATGGTAGGGATTGGCCCCATGTATTAGGTCCATTTAGGTACCCAATGGGCCTGGCTCAAGTCCCAGACTAGGGTTGATCAGAGGAATCTTTGGTCATTTCGTAGCCTTGTAAAACTTCTGGTACGTTTGCCTTAGTGGTTTGGTCCGAGCTTTAGTTCGACCATGATGGTCGGACGTTGCTAAGTTCTAAGGCTCTAATTAGTAATTACCTTGCTCTTCTCTCATGATTTGTATCGTCTCCCGTTAGGGTCGGCCTTGAAATTTAGGGGCCCTATGCGAAAATTTTAAATGGCCCAACTATTTAAGAAAAAATAAAAAGAATATATGTGAAAAATGACACAATAAGATTTGAATCTGCGGCCTAAAAATGTCAAATGACTTATAAAGTCCACCCAACCAAATATGCTACAAGATCTTTCTTTTATATATATATGCATTGCAAATATATATACATATAATCAATTTATAAATTTGGGGCCCTAATTTTTTGGAGGTCCTGAGCGGTCGGGCAGCCTGCATACCCTCATGGCCGGGCCTGTCTCCCATTTGAGAGTGTTTGGTCCGAGCTACCATGCATGGTAGTCAGACCTTAAACTTAGCTGGGCTTTTCCTCGCTTGACCTGCTAATGAGGTCGGCCCATATAGCTAGTGCCAGTCGTGGTCCGAGTGTCTTACTTTGACCTGGGTAGTCTTGCCTTTATTATGGAGGCCTTTGACTAGTCATAAGTTGGGCCATTACAGTGTGGGTCAGACCTTTCACTCAAGTCGGCCCTATAATTTATAATTGCTTGTACTTGACTTTCATATCGCTTTGGTGTATTGGGTCGGACCAAGACGATAGGGGTTTAGTCCCAATTCGTAGTTTACAGACTGGACAAATTTCGACATCAACAACCTATTTTTGTTTTTTAGACAAACTCATTTGCTAACTACTGCATTTACTATTTAGATGTAAAACAAAACAAGTAACATATTCTTAAATGAGTTAGAGGGGATAAAATTTGTTATAATAAAGTACATATATTGGGTTGGAATTGTTAACGAGTCGAGTCGATCTGTTCGTTGGCTCTATCGATCAGTGATCGTCAGAAATATAGAGTTGATCATGATCGGCTCGTGATCGTCGAGCTTCACAAAATTGTGATCGTGATCGGCTCGTGAATGATCACATTGATCGCGAGTTGATCACGATCGCTCGGCTCGTTAAAACACGAAAATTAACTTTTTTACTATGTAAATTTGTCGATCATAAATACAATCTATTACAAACACTACAAAAAATAAGACTAACATAAATTCAAAGTACATAAGATAGATTTGAAAGTTGTTGGACACATCCGGTGTTAAGATAGGTATATATATAATCATCATAATAATAATAAAATAAAATATAAATTAAATTAATTATTGATCACGATCTGAACTTTCGTCATTTCTTCAAGGGGCCATTTTATGCAAATGTAGAAAACTTTAGGGGCCAAAATGATTTCCATAATATTTGAAGTTCGTACTTCTGCCAAATTCCATTTCTGCTGTGGCTGCTGTTGTTTCCCGCCTTCTCTGAGCTTGCTTGGTGAAAACGGCTCTGTCCGAGATCAGAACCGGTAGTTGCCATGAAAAGACTCTACTGTACAAGCAGGTCTATCACGATTAAATTTCAACCTTTAGTCCTTTTTGCTTTCCGCTTCATTTTCCTCATTTCTTGCCATCATGCTTTTTCATTGCTCTTCATCCGAACAAATGTGATTTTACAGTATGAATATGGTGGATGCTCGCGCCATCAAGACTGGATTCGACCCACAGACTAGTCGGTACAATTTCAAGTTACAGTATCTTACGAGAAAAACGCAAATGTCCGAGGCACGCCAACTGTTTGATCAAATGCCTCATAAAAATACATACTCTGTGAACATGATGATTTCTGGTTATCTCAAGTCCGGAAACCTTTCTCGTGCTAAGGAGTTGTTTGATAACATGGGTGAACGAACGGCTGTTTCTTGGACGATACTGATGGGTGGTTACGCGCAGAATAATCAACCCGTGGAAGCTTTTAATCTGTTTGCTGATATGTGCAGGTCGGGGATGAAACCGGATCATGTTACTTTTACGACTCTTTTGGCAGCATTTGATGAGACGGTGACCAGGAATGACGTATGTCAAGTGCATGCTCATATCGCTAGATTGGGTTTTGACTCTAATCTTGCAGTTTCTAACAGCTTGGTGGACTCTTACTGCAAGTCTAGGAGTCTTGGTTTGGCTTTTCAGTTCTTTACGGATATGGTTGTGAGAGATACTATTAGTTTCAACTCGATGATATCTGGTTATTCAAGAGAAGGGTTGAGTAAACAGGCTGTGATGCTCTTCTCTGAAATGCAGCATTGTGGTTTTAGGCCTTCTGAGTTTACTTTCGCAGCACTTTTACGTTGCAGTGTTGGGTTGCACAATGTTGCTCTCGGGAAACAGGTTCAGGGGCTGGTGATAAAGACAGGCTTTGTAGGTGATGTATTTATAGGGAATGCAATTCTTGACTTGTATTCCAAACATAACCATTTGGATGATATAAGAAAATTCTTTGATGATATGCCAGTGCTGGATGTTGTATCTTACAATATCATGATAACAAGTTATGCATGGAACGGACAGCTAGAAGAATCGCTCAAGCTTTTCAGAGAGCTTTGCTTAAGCAACTTTAGTAGAAGGAACTTTCCTTTTGCAACCTTGTTGAGTGTAGCCTCAAATGAACAAGAGTTGAATTTGGGACGCCAAGTTCATGCGCAAGCTGTAGTGACTGCAGCTGATAAGGAGACTCAAGTGGGGAATACCCTTGTTGACATGTATGCAAAATGTGGCAGGTTTAACGAAGCCAATATCTTATTCCCTAAATTGGCTGAGTCGGACAAGAGCTCTGTTCCATGGACAGCCTTGATATCAGGATATGTTCAACAAGGCTTTAACGATGAAGCCCTTTCACTCTACATTGAAATGCGTGGGAGAAATATCCACGGAGACCAAGCAACTTTTGCAAGTATCGCTAAAGCCTCAGCAAACTTGGCTCAGCTTTCACTTGGGAAGCAACTTCATTCTTCTATAATGACAGCTGGATTTATGTCAAATGTTTATTGTGGCAGTGCTATTGTGGACATGTATGCTAAATGTGGATCTTTAAAGGATGCAATCATAATTTTCAATGAGATGCCTGATAGGAATGGAGTCTCATGGAATGCTGTTTTATCAGCTTATGCACAGAATGGAGATGGCAATGCTACTCTGAGATCCTTCGACGAGATGTTGGATTCTGGTATTCATCCAGACCATGTTAGCTTTCTTTGTGTTTTGACTGCCTGCAGTCATTGTGGGCTTGTTGAGGAAGCATTACAGTATTTCAATGCTATGACTCAAAGTTTTAAACTTGTCCCGTGGAGGGATCACTATGCATCTATGATTGATGTGCTGTGTAGAAGAGGTCGATTCACAGATGCAGAGTCTCTGATGGCTCAAATGCCATTTGAGCCAGATGAAATCATGTGGTCATCTATTTTAAATGCGTGCAGGATCCATAAGAATCAGAAGTTTGCTAAGAAAGCTGCTGACAAACTCTTTAACATGGATATTCTCAGAGACGCTGCGTCTTATGTCACTATGTCAAATATTTATGCAGAAGCAGGTGACTGGAAACATGTTTCAAATATAAAAAAGGCCATGAGAGATCAAGGAGTTAGGAAAGTGACCGGTTATAGCTGGGTTGAAATTCAACATAAAGTTCACATCTTCACTGCAAATGACCAGACACATCCACTGAATGAGCAGATACGAAGAAAGATCTACGAATTGGCGAAACTGCTGGAAAAGGAAGGTTATAAGCCTGATCTAAGTTGTGTCCTTCAGAATGTGGACGACGAAATAAAAGTAGAATCGCTTAAATATCACAGTGAAAGACTAGCAATCGCATTTGCTCTCATCAGTACGCCTGAGGGATCCCCAGTGCTTATAATGAAAAACTTGAGAGCTTGCTTAGATTGCCATGCTGCAATAAAGGTAATATCAAAAGTAGTCCGGAGGGAAATTACTGTCAGAGATTCAAGTAGGTTCCATCATTTTAAAGACGGTGTTTGCTCATGTGGTGATTACTGGTGATGTATATCATTAAGCATCATTACATGTGAGCTTACAGAACTTAATTACCTTGATTTAGCTTTCAATACTGACCAGTATACACAGGCTCCCTCTACTGCTTGGTGAGATGATGTTCTATATGGAACTTCTCACTTCTGTCTGTGTTCAATGAAATGGCATATATTATTCAGAACACGGGGTTGGAAATGGTTGTATATATGAACACAGTGGTGGGTTTTCATTTAAATAATGCAATCACTGAACACGTGCATTTTCTACAACCTGCTCCACATACAGGGTTGAATCAAGCTTGATGCTGTAATGTACCTGACTCAGTTCGAGCTATATCCCAGTTTTTCACTCAGAATCTAACAAATAATCCAGTTATCCAGTATTTATGAAGGTATTGATGCTTAGTGCACCAGCTTCAACTTTTTGTACATGTAGCATGCATCTATTTGTCTCTAAATATGTCCCTCCATTTGTTATTTTCTCTTTACATACCTTATCATGTAGTCCTGTTAGATCAATGCAATGAACAGGCTGAAGTGATTGTCTGATTTTCCACAGTATAACTGCTATAACAGTCTTGTGCCACAAATCTTTGATTTCTTTGATCCTTTTGTTATCAGAGCTTTCTAGGTTCATCACCTTATGTTGGAGATGAATGGGAACTTGCAGCACTTCAGAAGTGATGATGGAAAGAGCAGGCTAAGGCTTGAAGCCAGGGGCAGAACGCGCTACTAACCACTGTTTCCATTCGCTCAAAATCAAGTTTATACAGATATGTAGGTGGCTTCTGTGGTTTAGTGCTTGTAGTCTTTGCAGTGCACCACAAAATTACCCCTTGGATTATATGCTTGGTGCAATGAAAGAGCCAGCCAGACACATGCTCGAGAAAACGAGGTAAAAAGCTGTAAAATTTCAAACCTTGTGAATTTTCCAATGTCCAGCTGCATCGTTGAATAATTTTACAGATCCAGTGTTGTCAAAATGTTATCATCCAGCATCATTGGTTGATCACAAAGTTACCAGATGTACAAATTTACAATGTCCTAATTGAGCCATAAATGTAATAATCAAATGACGTGACCATGCCACCTTGAACCCAACAAAATACTAGGAAGAATATGAGCCGTTCACATTAATTGCCGGTACGCGTTTTCTCAGATTGATTGTGTAATGCTCCTAAATTCCAATGAATGGCTGCCTGCTCGATTTTAAGCTCGGTTGGTTAAAGAAATGGGCAAAAAATTGATACCAAGCTCGAGTAACTTGTAATGAACTCGACTTCAAGCTCTATTTTTTAATGTGAAATATATTTTAAAATAAAGATAAAAATACAAATAATAATGAGCTTTAACGAATTTTATCGAGTTGATCTACGCTTGGCTCGTTAGGTAAACGAGCTCTTAACATAAGTCTAGCTAGCCCGACTTGATACTTTATCGAGTGAACTGAGCTCAAAATTTAAACGAGTCGAGTCCGACTCGTAAACTCTGGACTCTCATAACACAAAAACTGGTGGATGGTTTTTTTTTCTTCTTTCTTTTCTCTCTCTCTCGATCTCGAAATGGTATCGCATTGTTCTTTTCAAAGAAAATACTACTACGTGGAAGTGAACAGGATTCTCTGCATGACTGCATCTAAGCATTTCTACCTGATCCATAGGATTGATTTCACTTTCATACTATGTGTACTTGTTCAGTTTTGGTGTTTGGTGATTACTAGTTAGAAGCGGATAGAACTAAGTTATGGTTGCTTTACAGGTACGTAGAAGCAAATATGTTACTCATATAACTGTATAAGATTTTGCAAATCTATGTATAAAAATTCAAATATTTTGGAATGAACAAACCATAATAACGGCGCGTTAAAAGAAGAAACATTATCCATATTGGTGGGCGACTGTTGACACAAAAAAGACTTGCAGTGAGTGTGATCGTTGAGAGTAACAACAAAAGAAAAGGTACTTGAATCAAATAAGGGGCTGAGAAATACAAGGGTAGGGTTCCTTTGACAATTGACAGAAAGGATCCAATTTCTGTTTATCACTCTTTACTCTCTAGTACTCATTGATTCTGGAGCCAACAACCCCTCTTAATTATCAACTCCAACTTAGTTCACATGCTACCAAATGATACAATCCAAATTCTTTTATACAATGATGATTATCATTTTTCTTACGTATGTGTCTCAGGAAAAATGTTCACCAAAAACATTAATTGCTTTTCTTACGAGTACTGTAATCCGATATTTATGAAACGCCCTAAAATTTAAAACAATTTAAAGGGACTATAAACATTAGGCATACTAAGGTTTGAGTGTAGTTGCTGCAGCAGTTCCCCAGGCGTAACCGCACCACCCCAAAGGGTCGTAACACGTTTTGGTTCATTATTGTTCCGGGCATTACAAATTAACATCATAACACTTATTTAATACTCCGTAACATGCTTTGCTTCATTATTGTTCCGGAGTATACATCAATATCTTACATTAATTTATTGATTTTCAATCTTTTACTTAAAAAAAAAAAAAAAGTGCAATCTTTTACTTGAACAATATTTTTCTTTTTTGAAACGGCCAAAATAATATATTACTACTTGATACTTACTCCATTTCATTAATAAGTTACTAGGTTTCATTTTTTGGCGTACCATTACAAGTTCCTAAGTCCAATAATGAAAATTTTCTACTCCACTAAACAATTGTTTATTATTTCTCCCATCTTCTTTATAACCACTTTATCAATCACTCTCATACTTTATCACCCATTTACAATTAAATACTCATACAAATCATTATTTTAACATTATTATTTCAAATTGATAATTGTTAACACTCAGTAACTTTTAATTAACGTATTATTTACTTTGAACAATATGAATAATATGTTATTCATTATTTAATATTTCAAACTCTATTAATTCTTTTAAAAACGTGGGCGCCCGTCCTCAATACCCGATCGAAGTATGTTGGAGTGATCTGTTCGCTTTTTTTATACATGAAACTCCTGTAGGAAAAAATCTTCAAATTGTTGTATCCTACCTGGTTGGCTGGTCAAGCACAGTTAGTATTATATCTCTGGGCGTGTATGACAATACGTCTTTATAACCAAAACATTCGGTCATATGACAGAACCAACAAATACAAGACAAGAGATCCTATTTGAATTACCAACATGCTAAGCGTGACATACAAAACCTATTCATTAGTTTAAGTTTTCGGGAGAATTGAATTTCTATCGTATCAGATCGATCCATTGGCTCATGTCCATATCTAAGTTTTAATTTTCACAGGGCATACTCCATTCCATATTGAATTTCCGAATCTCCATAGAGGCTAGCAAACCAGGTCTAGAGATTGAAATGGCCTCCCCTTCGGTTCGAGCTGGTGGGAATCCCACCGCACGCAACTCCGCCAAGATTAAATTCTTCACTCGTACGTTGTGCCTTTAAAAGAGGCTGAAAGGTGATTGTTTGTAGGGGAAATTATAATTTGTAGACTATTTCTACTTATGGATAGTATACAATCATTTTCAAGATAACATAAATAACGATTATGACTACATGTAAAAACAAAGAACATTCTCTCTGATCAACCCAAAAGTTGTTGATGACTTAGGTATGAACGAAAACCCTGTGCTGCTGAAAACTGCAGAATCTTTCTACACGCATCTTTGCCTATAAATATCAGAATCCTTGAATCTGGCAAAACAACAACAGAATATACTAATTGATTCATTTTGACCAAAATATGGCAAATGATCAACTTGATGACAATAACAATGACTCAGAGTCAAACAGATCATTAGAGCTAGGTACTACTGGCAGCTGGATATCTTCACCAGCAGGGTCCAGCTTCACGTCCCAATCTTCAAACAATCGCGACGTTGAAAATGGCTGCAGGTTGCAGGCTGAGATTGGAAACCTTCCGGTTTCCGAGCAGCTCAAGGTGGCTGTGTTTAAAGATAAGGAAGGGAAGAGGGTAGTTGATGTTACCAAGCTTGAGCCAATGGAAAGGCATTTGTTTGTGAACAAGATTATTAAGCACGTTGAGCATGATAATCTTGGCCTCATGCAGAAGATGAAGAAAAGATTAGACAAGTAAGTTCTGCATGTTGGATAATTAAAATGATCGCGCTTATTTTAAACATTGAGGAGTGACTCATTGATCGATGATCCACCTCTCTAAGACTCTAACAACTATTTACTATGCGATCCACTAATTAACACCATGAGATAATTATTGATCCACCCCTAAAAATTATTTTTCGGTACCTTACATGTATAAATAGAAGTGTCTTCATATTGTCCTATACTTTTTTGGTACCTTAATATGGAGTTTACCGAATTGCAGGGTGGGGGTAAAAATGCCAACAGTTGAAGTGAGATTTAGCAATTTGAGAGTTGAAGCGGAGTGCCAAGTAGTACATGGGAAGCCTTTACCTACTCTATGGAACGCTCTTGTTGGCATGCTTTCGGTAACTATAATGACTAATTCATTTCACCAGCATATTCCCTATAACTAAACTAGTTGTACATATAGCGACCGTAAAATAGAAACAAATTGAGAAATTATTGATCGTGTAAGTTTTTAGTTTGTTTTAATGATGAAATATAAGTATGATAAAATAATCACCGCCCTAAACAAACAAATTAGTTATGATTTAGTGTTTGGTTTTCAAACTTACAACTCAGTAATACATAAAAATTTCAACACTTTGATACAATTATACAAAACAAGACCATGGTATAACAAATATTGTAAGACGCTTTAGGCGTATAGTTTTGGTCTAAGAACTTCAACCGTAACACATTGGGCCCTAAAACGCAAAAAATAAAATCCTTTCCTCTCTTAAAAAAGTACTGTCTGTTCAACTGTTACTACTCTCTCTGTTAATCTACCCATTTTGGCGCGAAGCAATCAAAAATGGATTTTCGTAACCAAAAGCGAGAGTTTGAGAGACTGTTTATTGATTTTCTACACCGAAAGATAACCCAAAAGAGTTCGATTATCGAGAAACTTGGACGATTCCATGGAAAAGTGTATGAAAATGGTAAATTTGGTGTAACAGGACGTCACCAGGCTTGCTTGTTTGTCATCGAAATTCGCCAAGATAGGCATCATTAACGATGTCAGCGGAATTCTTAAGCCTGGAAGGTATATTTACATCCCTGCTTCATTTTTCTATTATCCCATAAGCTGACTATGAAGGTGCTTTTTTATTGCTGTACACCTGTTTGATGAAATGTCTCACCGAGAAATCCCTCTGTTTATGCTTATTCTTCTATTTGTGATCAGTTTCGATCAAATTGTAATTTTTTGGAGCTACTCTTTGCTATTGTTTTTGGTATGGGTGCCTTGTTAAGTCCTTCCAATTGTATCACAGTATTTGTAAAATTGTGACTATTGAATTGATTGGCGTAGTCAGATTTATGCTTGAAGGAAATGAAATTGGAGTTCTGTTCTTGTCGAGAAATATCCATCATGTTTAGCTTCCGGGAGAAATAAGTTAGAATTTGGCCTTTTGATTTAAGTTTGGTGATTGTTTGTATGTATAACATAAAATACATTGTTTTTGCAGAATGACTCTATTGCTTGGTCCACCAGGGTGTGGCAAGACCTCTCTATTGAAAGCACTTTCGGCAAATTTAGACAAGTCTTTGAAGGTCTCTACTCTCCTTGTTTAATCTAAATGTTGATATATGTATATTTAGTCTTGTATAATTTTATGATTTACTTGTGATGATGAAAAATGGCACTGTTGTTGTTCTTTATCTCTTTGGTTTCATGGTTCTCTATATTGAATTGAATCGATTTTCTGCTTGTCTCTTGATTTCTCAACAGGTTGCAGGTGAGATATCATACAGCGGATATAAAATAGAAGAATTTGTGCCTCAGAAAACTTCATCTTATATTAGCCAAAATGATATGCACATCCCTCAAATGACTGTCCGAGAAACACTCGATTTCTCATCTCGCTGCCAGGGTGTTGGATGCAGAAAAGGTTTGTCGACTGATTTCAGTCAGGAAACTGACTTTCTACCATAAATGAATGTATCTTGGCTTCTTTTTTTGATTCTTTTAATTTATTTTTTTTCTGGTAAAGAAATTATGGTTGAGCTCACACAAAGGGAGATAGAGGCAAAACTTATTCCTGATCCAGATGTAGATACGTACATGAAGGTAGTTAAACTGCTTATATCTTTTGAGTCAAATAATGTTAAATGTGACCCGAAGAAGTCCTTCCAAATTTGAAAAGTCTGTTAGCTCATCCCTTAACAGTTTTTACTATGCAGTACATGATTTGGTCTTCATGTATTATTAAGGACTCATGTTATTTACAGAGACATAAGGCTCTCAGTATCGTTTACATTTTTATTTTGCTTATTAATTGTATTTTGACCTTAGGTATGATCTGAACTTCTGAAGTTTTGTTTGGAGAGCACTGAATTCTCTGTTTGGTCCATGTGGTGATCCAAGTTATTGAGAAATACTAGTATAATTTAATTTTCTTGTTATATAACAGTGGCGTACATCTCTGATGTTTGAAACATATCCTAATATTGACTAGTAAGAAATTACTGTTTTATTGTTTTATATACTGTCCTAATTCTGTTAATGTAATTTAATACCTAGAAATTCTTATGCTGCGAGTTTCAACTTTGTTTGTGTAACCACTTTAAAGTCAGTTAGCTATCAATTTGACAAGCATACTGGGGTCTGACTGATGACTGTATTTTAGCTTTGTTCTATGGTGAATCAATAAGAAGATAAACCAAACATGTGTGTGCATTTGATTGACAATTTTCAGAGATAAGATTTCAATATATTCATCTAAGTGTTGTTTTAATACATTATATGCAATCTAGAACTGGTCATCTTTGAACATAAGTTTCTTCTAACCCATGCTTGCACAGGCAATTGCTGCAGAAGGTCAAGAAACAACACTGCAAACAGACTACATACTAAAAGTACTCTCTCAGATGTGGCATTAACTTTCCTTCTATTATCTTGTACCAAGATAGCATATACTGATACTGGTTACTAATTCTTCTCCTCTTACTCAGATTCTAGGACTTGATATCTGCTCGGGCACACTTGTTGGAAATGAAATGAGGGTTGGCATTTCTGGTGGTGAAAAGAAAAGATTGACAATGGGTAATTAATGCCTACTTTGGGAGTTTAAATTGATGATGCATATACTGGTTTCAACAATGAGATACAATTTTATTTTCTTGATCGTAATTGAGGAATTTCATGGGTCTATGTAATATAGGTGAGATGATTGTCGGTCCAACTAGAGCTTTGTTTTTGGATGAAATCTCAAATGGCTTAGACAGTTCAACCACGTATCAGATAGTCTCTTGTCTTCAACAACAGGCTCACTTCACTGATGCTACAGTGCTGGTCTCGCTTCTCCAGCCACCACCTGAAACTTTCAATCTCTTTGATGATATTATCTTAATGGCTGAAGGAAAGATCGTCTGTCAGGGATCAAGAGACGATGTCTTAGAATTCTTCCACAGCTGTGGATTTAGTTGTCCTAAAAGGAAAGGGATATCTGATTTTCTTCAGGAGGTTAGTATTAAGTATATGGTGATGCTGTCAATAATTTGATGCTTTTCATAGAATAAGGTACTTATAAGTTACTACTTTGCAGGTCATCTCAAGGAAGGATCAACAACAGTACTGCCACCAAACTGAACAAACCTACAGTTTCATTTCAATTGATATGTTCATAAAGAAATTTCAGGAGTCTCCTCATGGGAAGATTCTAATCAAGGATCTTTCTGTTCCATTTGACAAGGCTAGTAGCCCCCAGAGTGCAATAAATTTCTGTCACTATTCTACTTCTAAATGGTCTCTCTTCAATGCCTGCATTCAGAGGGAACTTCTTCTCATGAAGAGAAACACTTTCATCTACGTGTTCAAATCCTGTGAGGTTAATTTTTAAACCATAATCCCAACAAAATGAGTCCTGTGTATAAACGCCATTCTAAACATACAAATTCGCTAAGATTACCTTCTTGTGCAGCTGATCATAGTCGCATCTGTCATGATGACCGTGTTCTTTCGAACTCAGATGGCTATTGATATTGTCCATGCAAATTATTACTTGGGAGCTCTTTTTTATGCGCTTGTCATTCTCCTTGTTGATGGATTCCCTGAGCTTGCTATGACTATTGAAAGACTTCCAGTTTTCTATAAACAGAGGGACCTTAACTTTTATCCTGCTTGGGCATATGCAGTTCCAGCTGCTGTTCTCAAAATACCTTTATCAATTTTTGAGTCCATCCTTTGGACATCTCTAACATATTATACCGTGGGCTACACTCCTGAAATAGGAAGGTAAGTAACATAAATAAATCATTTGAATGTTTATAAGTATTCCTGCATCCCTAGTTTATTCCTGCAACCCATATTGTGTGAAGGTGGATCACTGGAGCTAACAAAAATTATCCAATTAGGTTCTACTATAAGCATGCATCCATGAAAAAAAATCAATTTTGTTTTCTAAACATGATGAGTTCAAGTGATAACAATGTGCATTGGTTTTCAGGTTCTTAAGACAATTGCTGTTATTTTTTGCTCTACATCTTACCTCAATATCCTTGTTCCGTTTCTTGGCATCTGTTGCACGTACTATGGCTACAGCTGCAACAGCTGGAAGTTTGACCCTGATATTTGTGTGTTTATTTGGTGGATTTGTAATTCCAGAACGTAAGTTCTCTACCCCCATTTCCATGATTATCGTTGCAAGAGTTATATCTCATTTCACATGCTGGATAAAATGACTAATGAACCATTGAATATGCAGCATCCATGCCAGTTTGGATAGACTGGGGATTCTGGATGTCGCCTCTTACTTATGGAGAGATAGGTGTTGCAGTAAATGAATTTCTTGCTCCTAGGTGGCAAAAGGTAAATGCATAAGCATAAAGCTAAGTCTTATAGAATGACAAGCATGTTCATTTGACTGCTTCATAGAAGCAATTATAGATATTACCTTTTCCCTGGAGAACGCTGTGTGTGTTTGGAGTCGTGGACACTTGTAATATAGTTCCATTGTCTTTGTTACTAGCTAGTATCGATAATAAATGCATATAAACTTTCATGGTATTAAAACTTGGGACTTCTACGCAGGGCTTCTTCTAATCATCTCTTGCAACTTTCCTCATTTACAGACAACAGGTGATTTAACAATGGGACAAACAATACTGAAGAGCCGCGGGCTAAACTTTGGTCAAAATTGGCTTTGGGTGTCAGTTGGTGCTCTTCTAGGGTTTGCTGTCGTCTTCAACATTGGGTTTACCCTGGCCTTGAGTTTTTTAAGACGTAAGTATTGTTATATATTTTAAGCTTCAGATGAGTACACAAGTTAATTTTTCACTTATGAAAATCTGTGCAGCTCCTGGATCTCGTGCTATTGTTTCAAGTGAGAAGCTTTCACGAACTGGAGAAAGCAAAAATAGCACTCTCATTCAGACACAGTCCAGCATGCATCTCCCTAGTAACCAAGTGGAAAATAAAGGTTACGGGCTGTTACTTCAATTTTGAGTTTACTATGTCTAATTAAGTAATCTGATCTGATCACTTTCCTTGATATTCCCCAAAATTGTTTCCACATTTCACTTTGCTAATATTTTATCTTATGCCACAGGGAAAATGATTTTGCCCTTCAAACCTCTGGTTGTTGTGTTTCAGAATGTGAATTACTACGTTGACACACCTCCGGTATGAAGAAATCGTGCAAAAAGTTTGCATGCTGAATACTCAGTGTTCCATATACAGCTAAGTTTATAAAGAGATTTGCTAAATTAATTTCTTTTCAGGCAATGAAGCAACATGGTTTCACTGACAAAAGGCTTCAACTTCTTTCTGATGTCACTGGTGCATTTAGGCCAGGTGTGCTAACAGCACTTATGGGTGTTAGTGGAGCTGGAAAAACAACCCTTCTTGATGTCCTGGCTGGCAGAAAGACAGGTGGCTCTGTTGAAGGAGAGATTATAATCGGTGGGTATCCTAAAATTCAAAGCACATTTGCCAGGGTTTCAGGTTACTGTGAGCAGACTGATGTACATTCTCCTCAAATTACTGTGGAAGAATCCATTATATTCTCTGCTTGGCTGCGCCTTGATGCCAAAATCGATTCAAAAATAAAATATGTATGACACGACAAGTTATTTTTGATATTTTCATTCTTCTCATTCACTATAAGTTAATCCATCTATTGTTCGATGCAAAATTACACAGGAGTTTGTGAAGGAGGTCCTTGAGACCATAGAACTAGATGACATAAAAGATGCACTAGTTGGAATGCCAGATATCGACGGTCTATCGACTGAGCAGCGGAAGCGACTGACTATAGCCGTGGAGCTTGTTGCTAACCCTTCAATTATCTTCATGGATGAACCAACAACTGGATTAGATGCTAGAACAGCTGCCATTATCATGCGGGCAGTAAAAAATGTGGCAGATACTGGGCGCACAATTGTTTGCACCATTCATCAACCAAGTATTGACATTTTTGAAGCATTTGATGAGGTACAGCTATGTGATTCCCGTAATACAAGAGTCTGATAATATTAATATCTTAATCTACAATAGTTACGATCTCAAGCTCAGGTAAATGGCTTCTCCTAGAATAATCTAAAAATGTGGGATCACCACCCTCTGCTCTAGTCGACCTGATCTAGCATGAAAAGATGTTGCTTAGAATTTTACAGAAAGGCAGTTATGTGTCTTATTTTGATTGAACCAGGAATATTGAAAGTTTAGATTGCCAGTGTCTTATTTCCGGACAACCTTTTCGTTTTGAGATTACTTATAATAATTGTTAATTCTCTATTTATATTGTCAGTATATGGTCCTATATTATCCAACCATTATACTATAGTTAGTATCGTTAGAAGTGATGCAAATATCAACTACCCGCACAACTTTCTTCATTTTCTATATGTGGTTGCAATCCCTTCATAGAGTATATTTCCATCTTACTTTGCTGATATGTTCTCTCTTAAATTTTTTTGTAGCTGGTTCTCATGAAAACTGGTGGCCAACTGACTTATTATGGACCTTTGGGACAGAATTCCTGTAATGTAATTGAATACTTTGAGGTGAGTTTATGTGACAGCTGCTGCATATTTAACAGTATTAAAACTAGAGATTATTGCTCCTAGGCCCTAATTATATCATTTTATTTTATTAATATTATAACCAACCTTAAAAAACCATTATTATAAGACCCAGTTTTATTGCTCTCAGCCCCAGTTTCAAATTTTGTTTACAAATTTAACCCTTGACTTGGACCATCATTTGGTGTGAGGCACCGATATCTGGTACTTGACTGCAAAGAGTTGGGTATCGATGTCCAGTGCCAATAATTTTATTTGGCACCAATAGCAGGTCAATTATTTATTCATCATCCATTGCGGCAACAATATCTGGTTCTGAATACAATTCACTGAATTTGTATGTAACAAAACCAATAATTTTTTTTTATGGCACCAATGGTTGGTACATGTACGTGTCGATACTCATGTGTTGGCACCACCTGTTGGTGTATATTTTACTAATACTACTATTAAGGGTCAATTAATTTGGATTTCGATTTGAGAGATCATTTCTACCCTTTTTCTGCCCTTCTTACCAGAAAATACCAGGAGTGCCAAAGATTATTGATAAGTGCAATCCAGCTACCTGGATACTAGAGGTTACTTCTACATCATCAGAAGCTGAACTTGAACTAGACTTCTCTAAGATCTACAAGAATTCTGCTTTATACGAGTGAGTCAGTTAAATTAATGATTATTGCAGAAGTAATGCAAATACTGGCATCTTTCATCCTTCTTCATGATTCAAAGGTCGCTTATCTTGCCAGTTTTAATCATCCTTGTTACATTCTTACAATTTGATTAGATTTTTGTACTGATGATGATATCTCACTAAGGCTAAACTGTGCATCAGTATGTATGCATAAGAAGAAAGAGAAGGCATCTTTCTGTTTAGTGCTTTGAATTTGTTTTATCCTTAATTTCGGCAGTCACCTTATCTGATGCTGAATGTTGTTTATTTCCTGTTCGACTTTGAATCCTTTTGGTAATTGTTCCAAATGTTTCTCCAAAACGTGGTGTGCCACATTATTTGTCACATAACTTTTTTAGTTGGTAGTTCTGTGAAATATGTTCCAAGTATGATGGACTTGAATTTTCCTATATCTTGTATTTGAGTGTAATAACTGCCTAAATTGTAAAAGATCATCTGTTGGTTGATAACTGGGAGGCCCAAAGCTCACAGCACACCTGATGTCTTCTATTTGCCGTTAGATGCCTTATATTTGCAATTGTTGCTTTCCTGTGCTGAATTGTATTGCAATTGCTAAATGTCTAACGTTTAACACTGGTTATAGGAAGAATAGAGAGCTAGTTAAACAGCTTGGCATGCCATCTCCTGGTTCAAGAGATCTGTATTTCCCAACACCCTATGCACTAACCGGTTGGGGACAGTTCAAAACCTGCCTCTGGAAGCAGCACTGGTCTTACTGGAGAAGCCCTTCATACAATTTGAAGCGCTTCATACATACCTTGTTCACATCTTTCATCATTGGACTGCTGTTTTGGAATCAAGGAGAAACCATGTAAGTAGATTATGTTGAACATTTACCAGATAGCATGACTTTTCAATTTCTACGTGAGTAAAAGTTAGACCTAAGGCCACAGACATCTATGTAGGAATTTGCCTATTGCGTTTGAAAGAAACAATACCAGTCTAGTAATATTTTTTTGTGCCAAGAACAGATGGGATGATGAGGTCTCTTTTCATGTTAACCACCATGAATTATTAAAGCAGAAGTCCTGTTATGAGTTAATGAATTTCCTTAAAGAAGAGTCAACTTAGATCATAACTCTGCAAACTCCTCTGCATCAAATTTAAAACAGGCTAAATCCTTCAGTCCAAATGACCAATATTTTCACCTACAAAAATTCTCTGGCCCAACTCTAATTTCTTTCTTTGTGTCCCGTCAGAAATAATGAACAGGACATCATTAGTATAATGGCTTCAATGTTCAGCGGCACCATATTCTCTGGTATTCAGTGTTCCTCCTCGGTTTTGCCACAAGTTGGAAATGAGAGAACAGCATTTTATAGGGAAAGATTTGCTGGAATGTATGCATCATGGGCATATTCAGCTGCACAGGTATATCTTCTAAGAGAATGTTCAAATAAATTATCCTAATATGTAATCTTCTTATTTTCTGCCAGTGATGGAAATTGTTGCATGACTAACCTGTCCACGTCAATAATTCGATACAATCTTCTCTGTCATTGTGAAATGCTTATTGAAAATACTTTAAATAGTTTATTTACAAATGTTCTAATCTAAATTAAGTGGGTTGATTTGCAGGTCATGATTGAAGTTCCATATATGCTGGTCCAGTCACTTGCATTTACTGTCATTACATATCCAATGATTGGATACGTTTGTTCTGCACATAAGATGGTGTGGTATTTCTACACCATGTTCTGTACATTGGCATTCTTTACCTATCAAGGAATGTTGTTAGTCTCAATAACACCAAGCTACCCGCTAGCTGCAGTCATGCAGTCAATGTTTTACTCTTTGTACAATCTCTTTGCTGGTTTCCTAATTCCTGGTCCGGTAAGCAATCTGGTTCTGTTTTAATCTATGGTGCTCAATACATATTAAGGTTTTTTTTTTCAAAAAGAGAACCACAGGTTGTGTAAGCCTGCAAAGACGAAGATTATGCATTGTTGTAAATCTTTCCCATGTACCCTCTTTAAGATGCTGGGTTAACAGAGCATTAGGGCTGTGTAGATTCTACTCTCCCCCCTCCCCCCCCTGAAATTTGAGTTTTCTTGCTTATGTTTACTTTTTTATTGCAGCAAATTCCATTCTGGTGGAGATGGTTTTACTATCTATCTCCCACCTCTTGGACGATGAAAGGTATGCTGAATTCACAATATGGAGATAATGAGAAGGAGGTTTCAGTGTTTGGGGAGACTAAAATCATAACTTCGTTCTTAAAGGACTTCTATGGGTTTCATTATAATCAATTACCTCTTGTGGCTGTAATGTTAATGCTATATCCCATCCTAGTTGCTTTGCTTTTTGCTTATTGTATTGAGAAGTTGAATTTCCAGAGAAGGTGACTGCTATATGATTCTGTAAAGTTTCTGTTTTCTTCACAAGCATGAAGTAAAAATTTCCTTTTGGTTGGATTGAGTTTGTTCATGTTTGCTTGGATTTGATTTTGTAAATGTACAAATTAAAGAATTTAGAAAAGAAAAAAAAGAAAAGAAATGTACATGGATGTGTGCCAAATCAGAGGCGTCCAGATAAACAGGATGAAAAACGATCAGAATCATGTTATTGAGAGAAATCGACGAAACATAAAAAAGAGTTTCTACATGTTGATATTGTAGAAACATAAAAAAGAATTTCTACATGTTGATATTGTAGCTAATCTCCCATCGATATTGGTAAGAATTGAATTCATTCATAACTTTGACGTGTGTTACATGATGTTGAGGAGAAATAATTTAACAATGAAATCCCAGGATACAATCCAATTTGGACACAAATTTAAATCATTTTGTTATTGATTCTTTTTTACTTTTTAAAAAATATCGTAAGCTAACCGTCGAAAATCCAAATAAATATCTGAACTCGCGTAATATATAGCTTTGTAAACCACATAAATCGAGTAAATGATACTTCCTCCATGTCTCCAAAATCTTTCAATTTGGAAAATGTAAGGCTTCGTTTCATCTCATATTAATCTTAAATTACATCGAAATAATAATTTACGAAATTATACTAATTAGTACTCTATTTTTGTAAGATGGCAAGGTGTAAAAAGAAGGCAAAAAGAATGGGATAAATCGCTGTTTTAGTAGAAAGCGATTCTTTTCCCGCTCGTACCCATATGACTGTGTTTCCAAATCTGAAATTTGAAAGTGTCACAATTACAAATCATATTTTCGATTTTTCCCCTTTCCCAATAAACATTATAACGGGCAAATTGCAGGCGGTCATCTTCTTTCTCCCACCTGTAAATAAACACAGCACCTAAAATATGGCTTCGCGATTAGGTATTACACTAGTAGTATTACTGATAAATGCATTTTTAATTGTGGAATTGCTGAGTTACAGATAAAACTTATTGCCGGTGAAATTGCAGGTGACCTATGGTCGGAAATCATCGAAGAAGAACTAGACGAGTCAACTGATTCCGCCGAGCGTGAGGTCACCGTAGTTTATCAGCGACCTAAACGTCAAATATTGCCACCCAAGGAAGTGCCTAGGTATACATTACTTACTCCGTGTTTTTTAGGGCATTTCATTTTGCTTCTATTATTATTTAGCTACACGAGTTGTATTTTGCAGGAGGCAATCGAGTACTTCAATCGAGAATCGGAAGAGTCTAGCTCCGGTTAAGCGAGTCAGCTGGAACCGTGCCCTCTCCATTAGGTTTGTTGTTACTTGTGGTTAATTTTGTTTTGAGGTGTAAATGTGGTTTAATTGTTTAGTTTGCTAGGATGATAGGGCATGTATGTATGTATGACAGCGCAGTAGCTTTGGTGAAGTGTTGTGCATTGATTGCTGATATGGGAAAGGCTTTTAGAAAGTATGATGCATTATGTGAGTTTATAAGAAAGAAAAGCCTCCTGATACTTGCATTGTAGGGCTTGATCAAGTTGTCTTTTAGTGCCTTAATTCCAAATGCCAGTTTTTCTTCATTGAGTTGCTACTTTGTGGATGGCAAGATCATGAAAAGGTGAAACATACATAGTAATACTAACTACTGGTTTTTATATACAGAGGAAGGGTAAGCGTTGCTGCGACTGCGTGCGTGGATAATCAAGCACAGCAACGGAAGCCTAGAAAGCCACCTGTTCCAAGAGTAAGATATCAAGTTAGAATGAGTAATTTAAGAGTTGAAAGCTTTCCCCGTTTTTCTCAAAACATTTGATGTCTGCTGCCATTTTCTATTTGCTTTTATTGTATATTGTCCGCCAGTTTAAGGAGTTTACATGCTACTTAATTGAGATCAGTATGATCACAAGTTAATCCAGTGTTTTCTGAGAAACTTTATTTTTATGTTCACAACAGAGGAATGCCTTACAACCTCCCAATTTCGACAAAGAAAGGGCATATTTTCAGGAGGTAGATGCCTTTGATTTACTAGAAGAAAGCCCATCACCGAAAAAAGCCAGTACATGGACAATGGGGACCAAAGTCGATGATGTGGTTATACCCCATTTATCTTCTGTATTGCAGAAATATCTGATCTCTAAGAAACTTAACCGACCCTATGGATTTCCTGGTTCACTTTCTAAAATATTGGAAACTCCCATGTCACCTAAGGATCCAAATTGCAAGGATATACGTTCATACTCAACACTTCATAATCCTGGAAGGGACTCTCTGGAAGTTCATTCCAGATTCAATCGTACCCAAGTCAGTTTGAAATCACATACCTCTGCAACTCCTACATGGGAGACATCTGAAGATATAGAATTCACAATTAAGAAACTTTCCATTGCTTCGAAATCTCCTTCACCTGACGATGACAGTTGGGATGCTTTTTCAGCTCTTTTGAGTGCTTGTGAGCAGGCAAACCCTACTACGTTTAAAGACGTGTTCTTAAGTTACTGGTTCGTTCCTCTCTCCTGACTTTATGTGCATTTCACATTTGTAAGTTAGATGTTCACACATATTGATTCCTGTCAAGGTTTCGTTCTTAAATGGTTCTTTACTTTGTAGTAGTTTGCATTACCAGGTCCAGTTGGCTTTGAACCCTGAATGTCAGCATCATACTTCTCTATTTGCCATCTTTATTTATGTATTTGTCTGATACTTGAAGTTGCCTAGTTCAGAAGAAATTTTCAGGATCTCATGTAGATGTGCATCCTTTTTGTTCATTTTCATTTCAAAACTGAGACGTTCCATCACAATGTTAGTGCATTTTAATTGTTGATCTTATTGGAATGTGAGCTATAAATAGAACTAGGTAAAGTAGGATACGGAATCACTTGAATCAAATTTAATTTGTCATGGATAGGGGCGTATATAGTGAACAGAAGACAGCCATCTAGGCAATTACACTCCTTTATTTTTAACCAAGGAAAAACAGAAGAAAAGGCTGAGCAGTTGTGGGATTCAAAGGATACTGAACTCCTTTGATCTACCATATTTATTGTTTGTTTGCATGGTTTACAACCTAATAATAGCTGAATTTGAGGTGCATATCATGCATATAGCTATCCAATTTCATTTGATCCCAAAGTATTAGCTCCCTTGCTATCTTCAGTTGGTCACTTACCTTTCTTATGTGGGCTTGCATTGATTCGGTACAGCGGCCAAGAAAGTATTTCTAAGGTTGGTGAGGGAACATATGGAGAAGCTTTCAAGGTTGGAGACTACGTCTGCAAAATTGTTCCTTTTGATGGAGATTTCCGAGTAAATGGAGAAGTGCAAAAGGTATAAACCCGTCCCCCTTATTTTGGTAAAACATGTATAAATTGTCTTGCCAAAACAAAACGATAGACATATGCTTTGGTTTAGACGTCAAGTAATTATATTTAAAGAAGAGAAGGTTTCATTAGTTAAGCAGTTTAGCTCCTTTTGCGGCATAGCTGGCATTTTGCTCACAGTCACAGATGTGTTTACCATACATGTCCATCATTGCTGTTATTTTGGTGCATCATTGCATCTACTATGAGCAGTTGCCCCTGTGAGCGTCATCAAGAAAAGTAAAAGTAATCTAGTCTTACTATTGTTCATGTGTTAACTTGTCATTTTCAAACACAAACACAGATATAGCTTGTCCTTTTTTTAATCTCAAGAAAAGTAACCTGTAGTTTTTTATTCTTATGACTTCATATAACTTCAGAAATCAGAAGAACTGCTCGAGGAAGTTGTACTTTCCAGAACTCTCAATCACCTCAGGGGACACAAGGGTCAACTGTCTAATTCCTGCACTACGTTTATACAAACAGTAGAGTAAGCAATCTATATCTATGAACAAATGCATGCTTCTCAACATTGCTTTATATTTTAGCCTGGTTTGCATGCTAGTAGGTCAATCAAAGTATTTAATCATATTCTAGTGTTACTGCTATATGTATATTTATCTTCTGTATCTAAACTTGTAAAATGATTTGAAATGGATAATACATAATGATCATTACACCTACAGGAACATAGCATTTGTTAGACAGTTGGCTAAACTGAAGTGTTTGGAGAGTGGAGACAAACTATAAATGATGCTATTTGTATTACTACTATTTTAACATGTCATTAATCACATGATTGTGCAATTATATATGAAGTGGTACCCAGTTTATACATGAAATACAAATACAAACGATTATCATACATAGAAACATTCATTATTATTCATAGAGGAGATCTACTCTTTTAACTGTGTCATTAATCACATGATTGTGCAATTATATATTAAGTGGTACCCAGCTTATACATGAAATACAAATACAATTTCTATACACAGAAACATTCTTTGGTATTCATAAAGGAGATCCCAATCCCAGGTAATGTGCATGATTAGTGGATGGTATTCCGTGTATAGTCAATGGACATTTAAAGTGAACATTTCAAGGAGGTTTTACATTAGGATGCTTGTTGGTCCATTAAATATCTAGTTGTTTCCAGATGGAAGTGATATTTACTTTGTCCTATATAGCTCAAGGATTAGTTTCTTTTTCCCTTCTTTTTTCTTATTTCCAGTAGAGATGTTGCTTAGTTGAAGTATGCTTTCTCTCTCTAAGAATTTTATGTTAGCTTGAGTTTACAGTTGCTCGTTTTTTATACTTCATCGGTTATTCCGGAATGGTGGTTACTTGCATGAGATATCGTTCTTCCATTTCCATAAAACTTGTTCCGTATACATGTGTTTCACAAAGTTCGCAACAACCTTTTAAATACAAATATACTGATTATGTACATAACATTCATTTTCCCATAGTTTGAAAGTGTGCCAAGGCCATTATGATTCTGCACTAATAAGGGCGTGGGAAAAATATGATGAGAAGCCTGGTTCAGAAAATGATCATCCTAAAGAATTTCCAGAAAATCAGGTATCCTCTCATGTAACAATTGGCTCTGAGATCGGTTTAATTGGTTAGTATATTGTCGATGTCAGGCTGACTGATTCTTTAAATGGTCTGCAGTGCTATGTGGTTTTTGTTCTACAAAATGGTGGTGAGGATTTGGAAAAGTTTGTGCTTTGGAACTTTGATGAAGCACGGAGTTTATTAGTTCAGGTAGATGAACGAAACTATCTTATACATTATTGACCTGATTTACATTCATTTCCACTCATCTACCAGTGGCTGCTTATATATTGCAGGTGACATTGGCTTTGGCTGTAGCTGAAGCTGCATATGAATTTGAACACCGAGATTTGCACTGGTACATCAATCATAATTATATTGTGTTACTGCATATAGCTTTCTGGTCTTGTTCTTCTAGTGTCATGTTACTTATAAAGTTTTTTCTTTTGTATAATTTCCTTAATAGGGGAAATATCCTCTTGAGCCGGAACGAATCTACATCTCTTTCATTCATTCTTGAGGGGAAAAAAATACTTGTCAAAACCTTTGGACTGCACACATCAATAATCGATTTTACACTTTCTAGGATCAACACAGGTTTGGCTCAAGTTTCTTGAGTATCTCATTTCAAGTATTATGACATAAAAATAACAAGGTAAAATGATGGTTTATCAGGTGAAGATGTCCTTTTCCTGGACCTATCGTCAGATCCGGAACTTTTTAAGGGTCCGAAGCAAGATAAACAAGTAAGATATCAAATTTGAACATTTATCCCTCCTCTGAAACATTATTGATGAATTGATCTTCTATAATCTTGATTGCAGTCGCAGACATACAGGAAAATGAGAGATGTCACAGAGGAACATTGGGAGGGAAGGTAGATGTTCTGAATTTTATGTATTTATAGCTCACATTGCCAGTAGTCATCTTAACTTGTAACAGATTAATGGAAATGTTTTCACTATTAAATCATCTAAAACAGGTGAAAGTTCTGGTTTTAATGCGGAAATGCACTTTTCTAACTTGTCCTGACCCAGTGAACCCTTGGATTATTTATCTCCTAATACCAAAGGTTGTATTGCTGATTATTACAGTTTCCCAAAGACGAATGTCTTATGGTTGCAATACTTGGTGGACATTCTGCTAAATAAGAAAACCTATGTAAGTCTCATGTGAACCACTTGATTCTTTCTGTTATCCATACTAGAAGAGGCCTGTTTTATTTTGATGACGATCAAAAGTTTCATTTCAAAACACATTTAACACGAATCTTAAACCTGTGAGTTGGTTTGCCCTCATTTTGTTAGGAGCGGACATCCAAAGATAAGAGAGTGCTGCATTCTTTGAACAGGCGCCTGAATAGCTATCATTCAGCAAAGGAGACCTTCTTGAAGGATCCTTTCTTCAATGACTTAGTGGTTCATGAATGATGAACCAAACTGTACCAGGTGGAAGGACAATTTCTTCTCGAAATGATCCTCTGATGTTTTTTTTGCGAAGAGTTATTTATAGCTCTTGGAGTAATCTATTATAGGAGTAATTCATCTTTTCTGTTTTATGGGTGCTCTCGTAATCTAGAATTAATTTGTTCGTGAAATTTTATATTAAAAAAAGTCTAATGTAACATTCTTTGTTGTACTGACACTGACACTGGGAATAGAGATGGCAAGTGTCAAATGCCGGTGTATGACTAATGTAGCGACCTGCGCAAAAAAATTTGGGCCCAAATCACACTCCAACATCGAACAAACACAGTTTAACAAAACACACGTAGTTTCTTGCTTGTGTACCATGAGAGCATTTTCTTTAAACTAGGTTTGTTTTCAATAGATAATGGTTAACTAATTTAACTATGAGGAAGGGGATTATGATAATGAAAATTTTCACATAATTAAAAGTGTACTACTAGCTACATGCATGAATGATATCATTAGTGTCATGTAGTAGATATGGCTGGTAGAGAGCGATGTGATGAAACCTAGTCAGATAATATACTTTTCGATTCAATGTGACGAAATTGAGAATGTCATGAGGGTCCCCTGTGAATTTTATCCAACAAAAATGCACATTGCACGAATCAGCAAGTAAAGGTGAAAAAGCAGGTGATGGATTGATTTTTTCTTCGATTGACAATCAACAAAAGCTTTTGGAGGACAACAATATATTGTTGCTTTAGCTAACATAAGATGCATGTTCTCGTTGTTATAGTCTTGATTTGCTTTCTTCCGGTTCAGATCTCCCTCTCATTTCCACCATTTTTCAACTATCGGATCACATCTTTTGCTTTCGCATGTGGGTCGTTTTGGAAGGGCCAGATTGTAAGACAAAAATTCAACTTAATTTTCAGATTGCGTAATCACTATGAGCATGAGATCCTCTCACATAGCATGTGGATCTTGAAAAAAATAATTCTATCAAGTATCCACAAGGACGAAAATAAACTAAAATTTCATGGTATCACCGTACTTGTCGTACAATTTCAGCCTGGATAGTAGTAGAAAAATAAGAGCGAACCTTATCGAGCTCGCCAGATACATTTATCTCTACGTGAGTTTGATGTACATAATACTCATACTATAATACTATATGAGAGATTGTCACATTAATTATGCCCTTAACATTTAATAAGTCTAATTACACGTGCATTAATTTGGTGATACATTCTCTTATGAACTATAGGGTAGTGGTGCGGAGAATGAAAGAAAATTCAAAATCCTTGACTGTTCTTTTGAAAATGATCATGTGCAGTAAAGTAGTGTTCGGAAGGAGGACATGCAACATGGTGAGGTACATAGTGCTAGTGCTTTAGAGCAGTAATACATGTTTTAGTTGCTAAAAAGTATACTATACTTGTATGTTAAAAGAATGGTACTCTCTCTGTTCCTTTGGATTTGGCGTAACTCACATCACATGGCCGAGATAAGCTCGATATCTGAAACTCCTTTTTTGCATTGCATGCATTAATGAATATGGTGATCATCAGCTTTGCTTTGGTTTGCTTTGCCAAGTCATTTGATAACGTTTGAAAGAGACACCACTACATATTATAGTATTTCATATTCTTAAAGCCGTCGTTCGTTGAAATATCATATCCCCGCTGCTTTTATATTTCTTTTCTTAAAATACATCATAAAATTTTACAAACTAAAAGTTTTCAGAGATGGTCAGAGTTTTTTTGGAGAATTATTTTATGTTTTTTATATGGTATTCAAAATTATGGCTCACGCTCCATTTGAGTTCGAATCTATAAGAACAAATTCTATCCTATTATTAAATTTTTAAGAAATTAAAATCGGTTATAATTACATGAGTATTGGAGAATTAATTCCAGATTTTAGAAGAGTAAAATTCATCTCACAGCTAGCAACTAGGTGTAACTTTTAGTGATGTATCAATATCTGTGATTATGGTCTACTTTTGGTGTTCTTGTTGTGATTTGGAATTGAACCTTGCTAGTAGCTATAGTTTAAAATTCCAACAATTAATGATTTTGATGGATCATAGAGTCCCAGGCATGAGATTGACAGGAACGTCATATGATTCGGTCGGCTTATTGTGTAACGCTTTCCAGAATTCCGCAAGAAAAAAACTCACTCCCTCCTTATCAAAACACTTTCACGGTATTGACTTTTTACAGTTAACGATTTTTAAATTTGACTACATTCACACTAAAAGTATATCATGAAACTCTACCTTCTAAATTTTCAGTATATAATTTTATTAAAATTTTATCATGATAATTTAAAATTAACTGATAATACAAATGAAAAAGGTAGACTATGAGAAATCAAAACGTTACAACTGTTTTGGCACGCGAGGAATTAGGGAAATATATAATAGTCTATAAACAATACATATTCAAATTTCAAACTTCATCACAAAGTAATCACTTTTGTTTCTTTATCACCAAAACAAATGGATCAAATATATTGTGTCACATTGATATTCCCATCTTCTTTTTCACTTTATCATCTTGTAACCTTTTCTGCTGTATTTGCCCCAATGGCCAACTTTTTCTCCATCCCATTCTCTGTGTCTGTGTGTCTTCACACCACTACTAAACCCTTTAAAACCTTCACTGCTACACTTGATATTTAAATCCCCCCACTCACCTCTGGATATCCCCTTTAAACTTGAACCTCCCAAGAACACCTCCAGTACTCAAAACATGGCATCTTCTTCTTCTCCATCACCATATTCCAAGATCATGCTCTTTTACATCTTGTCTCTACACCTCATTGTCTGCTCTTCTTCTGGTTAGTATTCATTCTCTTCTTCATTTATTATATACCATCTCTCTAAACTTAATCAACTAAGTAGATCAATATGTTGTTATATGTCTTTCTCTGCTTTCTGTATGTTTACTAGTCTACCAAATGAAAAAGAATCCAAAAGCATGTACTCCAGTAGCTAAGAAACTTAAATCTTAGATAAGTTGTACTAGTTTTGTTCACAAGAAGCTGTTTCTCAAGAAGAATCATTAATTACCTGAGTTGAGCTGTTTAGAATCCAAGAATATGCATAGAAATTCATTAGCCTTGGAGGGGTTTCTTTTGTCAACTGTTCAGCTGTTCAAGTACTATTAGATAGAAGTCACCACGGTGAGCCGGTAGTATCCAGGTTCAAACCCGCAATCATGTGAAGTTAAACTAAGACATAAAAGAGCAGGTGAAGTTAAACTATAAGAAGTGAAAGGTAGGGAAGATAGTAGACTTTCTGATCATAGTGAAGTGATTCTTCTTGTCAATTCTATTGAGGTTTGGGATCAAGTTGTGTGTGATCTGTGTTATTTCATTGCCAGTGAAAGTAAGGTTGAGGCCTATAGTCTGATTGATGAGTAAGTATAATGCTGATTCTGTGATTGAGAAAGTAAGTTTTAGGTCAAATGCAAACAATCTTGGAACAATGCTTGTTCTACCACCAATACATTTTTTAGATAGTATATAGTAGTTCATATAGTAGACCAATACTTAAATGAAGTTAACCTTTTCCCTCTCCAGTTAGGGATTTTGAACAGACACACCTTCAAGGAGGAGCAGAGATGTTCCATTCGTTGCGCAGACAGCTAATCAAATCAATTCAGCATCAAGGCTTTGATCCCGACGTCACAACCTTGCCTACCACGGTAACCAATCCAGTCACCACTCCATCGACAGTAACCAATCCAGCGACTACTCCGTCAACAATCAATGCTCCACCTGACACCTCAACCCCGACTGTAATAACCGTTCCTTCCGCAACTCCATCCACTGGAGTCCCTGTGAATACCCCAACACCAGTATCCAATCCAGTAACAACTCCCAGTGGGGCCCAACCGGTGACTAACCCCGCCGCGACATATCCTGCCCCTGCCACGGGAGGTGTTCCTGTCACCACCCCAGGCGTGGCGCCACCTGCAACCACCACGAATGCGCCTGCAACTTCTGGGCACGGCTGGTGCGTGGCTAAGGGTGGTGCCCCGGCAGATGCTTTGCAAACGGCACTTGACTACGCGTGTGGGAACGGTGCGGATTGTTCAGCACTTCAGCAGGGTGCGGGTTGCTACAGTCCTACTACTCTGCAGAACCATGCTTCGTACGCATTCAATAGCTATTACCAGAAAAATCCTGTTCAGACGAGTTGCGATTTTGGTGGCGTTGCTGTGGTAACCAATACAAATCCAAGTAAGCACATAATTTCCATATCAGAAAGACAGAAAGTAATAGCTATTGTATTAAGTTCAATCATACTCGTATGAAACATGTGCTCAAACTTTTCATGTGTACAAAATACAGGCTCTGGTTCTTGCGTCTACCCAGCGTCGTCTTCAGGAACGCCATCTCCAGTCACGACTAATCCTACGACTCCAACTCCAAACACAGCATCTAACAATGGAGCACCACCAGCTGGGTAAGGACCTAATACTAGACTTCATACATTCCAGTACCAATTTATGCCGCCGTCCAATCTGATTGAATATTGTTTACATTTTTGCAGTTCAGGAGTTCCTCCAGCTGGGCTCAACGGGAGTATTCCTGGTTTTGGAGGCACCACTAACCCCACCACTGGAGGAGGAGGCACCACCAATCCAGGTATGGGAGGAGGCACCATTAACCCCGCTTTTGGAGGTGGTTCCTCAGGCTTTGCGGATAGCCCACAAGCTGTTTCAACTTCCATGTCAAGCGTGCTTCAACCTGTCGTCAACTGCATCATCGTAGTAACATTGACGATCACAGGGAGGATCCTGGTGGACGTTTAGAGTCAGGTTAATGGATTGGACTAGAACTTCACGGCTCGAGAAGTTGATCAGTTTTGGGTTGTACAGTTCTTGCAGGAAACATCGTAGTGAAGGATTAATTACAACAGTCCCTACAAGTCGCGCACAGCATGCCGTTTCTCACGGATGCTTGTTCTGCATAACCTACTAGGTCCCATTTAATACATGGAAACACGAGATGCAGAGTGATTAGATGGGGGCTTGCTTGTTCGTTGTTCCATTGCTAGTTCTTGTAGAGATAGTTGTACTTGAAGTAATACTAGTAGGTGATTAGCCATATATATTTCAGGTATAACCTTTCAGCTTGTTCTCTATACTTTTTGTGTGTTGGTGCATGTACTAAAATTTTCAGAGAGCAATGCGATGTGAAGAGAGTGAACCACAAGTGCACAACTATATAGTAGCCTCAAAGTTCAAACACATCCCAAAAAAACGCATGGAAATCTTTTACACAAACAAGTTGTGGATCATAAATTGTAACAACAATACATAAATCTGATGATCTGAAGTCTTGCTTGCAAAATACTATGTAATACTGGAAATAACAATGCAAAGTAGAGAATGTTAAGGTAGGAGAGGAGAGCCAGGGAAGAGGCAGTGCAGGGAAAGGAAAAAGCCAATGACTGAATTTTCTTCATTCCCTTACCATGCTCTGTCTCGTCCCTGTCTCCCCTTAACTTTTCACTCCCAAATTTACTTACCTTAGTTAACTTTCCGGATGCCTTAGTCAATCAACCCCACACTTTAACTCGAAACAACGAATCTATGAAAACACTTCCATCTCAAACCAGCAAACCCATAAAAAATGAAAAAAAATACATTTCTCAAAACAAGAAAAATTGGATTCAGAATTTGTTTGAAGTAATTTATAACACATGTAGCTCCTCAATTTATATGCCTATCCATGGATTGGTTGGTACTTGGTAAGCGGAATGGAATTGAGGAGGTGGAGAAACCGTTAGTAGTACACATCCAAAGTACCAACAATAGCAGTACAAATTACACAAGTTTGAAAAATTGGGTTGGCTGCCCAATTTAATGGTGTACTATGTTATGTACTACACCGCTCAATCGATCCTAGCTTAGCTTCATGTACTTGTACTTCGCTTAGATTGGCCATTCGTACTTTCGCACAACACCACAGACTGACTAAATAGAGGATAAATAAATATTGAAAATCAATCAATTAGGATGCTTTTCGCCGTTACTCATGATGTAAATAAATATATGAATATGACACCACGACAATGAACTTCAAATAAATTGTCAACTAATAAGTCGTTCTTACTCCAAATCACAAGTACTAACATGTAAATATCAAGACAACCACTCAGGTTAACAAAGAGGAAACATGAAAATTTACAGGAAGAAGAATCAGAAAGTATATATTTCATGATTAGACAAATGACAATTCATTCTTCATGGATAATCATAATTCATTATTAGTCCTTAACATAGTTGTTTTCTCCAAGTCAAAACAAACTTACTTGCTACAGCCTACAGTTGAGTACAAAACCAAGACCAATGTTTTTCTAAGCTACGGTGAAAGTGAAACTGAGGGAGACCTGGTTAATGCGGATGGGGGTACTGCTGGACCTGTCCGCGCACCTGCTCCGCGTACTCATCAGGTTCTTCAATGAAAAGCTCAGCGGCGTCCCCCTGGGCTGGGGAATCTGGGTTGGGCTGGTTCAACATTTCTTGGATAGCAAACAGAATTTGCTTTACGGTTATGGATGGTCTCCAGCCACTGTCTTCATAAAGAATTGACAGACAAATATCACCAGTATCATACACATTAGGATGGAAGAAATCCGATGGGAATTTGCATATCGGAGGTTTGGTGGGGTAGTCTTCACTGAAATGCATTGTGAGCGGATAGTAACCACCTTCCCAGTCAGTACCAGCTATACCGGGTATAGTACAATGCCAGACAAACAGATTAGTGGAGCCATCAGGTTTGGTCACAGGTTTGGCTGTAAAACCATGTGGATGACTCTTGCGCCACGCTTTTTGTTCCTCTGCCAGACGCCCGGTTGCTACACCTGCAAACATGGTTCAGGTTCAGTTAGGTCACTCGAGGGAAGTGATTTAGAATTATGAAGTGAGCTGTTAAATACTGTGATGAGTAGACATTGATAAGTTTTGGATACATTTGAATACTGGGCTTTTGAACTTCTAAATAACTACTAAATAAATCAGCTGAAGAGACTACTTTTAATGCATGCATGAATGGACAAAATTCAGACGTACATTCTTTTTGGCTTCTATTTTGTGGAAGTATGTGAAAATTATGAAGTCCAGAACTGTCTTTTGGGCTCATATTCCATTAGATAACATGCCATACTTTGAACAGACACATGCATTATGATTTATGAGTATGCCGTTTGCATACATGCATAGTATATGGATTCTTTTCTTTTCTTTTCAATTCAAAAACAAAGAAAACTAAATTAGATGAAGCACAAGCTCATAAGTCATAACTACTTATATTGTTATATCTAGTAACTAGTGGAGAGTGGGAAGATTCACTCGGTTATGGGAAGGCTCTCGCGTTTCTCTACTTGATCTACTTCAAGTGGTATTATATTGGTACTAATGATCTAACAGACAGCGGATCAGTAAAGGACATTCACAAAACAAGAGTAAATCTACTAATAAAGGAACCTCTACCACATAGTAGCTATTATTTGTCTAGACTTTGGAGACTTCATTTTAGATAAAGACAGATCCACAAGATCAGAGTGACATTCACATTTCACAGTGGATTAACATATGATAAATAAACTTACCTGATAAACAACATTAGCTAAGAACTATGAATCAATGAGGTTCAACAGCAAGAAATGAGCTCAGCCAGTATGCCACTGTTGTCTAACAGAACTTTACTTATCATACTCAGTAAAGATGGCCAAAGGTTTTTTCCTGATAATACTCTGTATTACTGCTCCATAATAGAGGCCGTTTTGACATGTTTCATGATCATTACTCTTGAATTTCAAAGAACATTGCTTCAAGTTAGCTCTTACTTGTACAATCTAGCCAAAAGTGATGACATAATGGAACAAAAGAAATGAAAAAGTGCAATAAAACAAAGAAACCTCTTGCTATCACAAAGAACAAAAAGTATGCAGAAATGGACACAGAGCCTTATGAATGAAAGCCAACAAAAGCATAAAGAAATCCAAAACTTCCTCCCACCATAAAGATCCCTGCAGTTTTCTATCATTCTGAACATGCTTTTGCATCAGACCTCATAAACGCGCCTCTATCAAAAGATTAACGAGCTATACGAAATTCTCCATGTAAATTACCATTAGTTTCATCTCAAGAGTAAAATACATAGATGGATAAATGAGTAAAACCGTTCCACTGTAATCCTTCCACAAACAACTAGTACTACTACATTATCACGAAAACTTGAGCAACCATAAACATAAACTGAGGCTAAACATTTTTGTTTGATAAAATAAAAAACAAAAACATCCTACAATAAACAAGAGTCATTTCATCAAACACCTTAACTGCATGTCACAAAACTACACAACCCTCTACTAAATCACTCCACCAGCTAGCACGGAGGCGGATACTGCAAAGCCTGCTGCCTAACCCTCATGGCATACTCATCGGGCCTTTGCACAAACAGCTGATTAGCGGCATAATTCGCGGGAGAATCCGGATTAGGCTTGGAAAGCATTTCTTGAATCCCAATGAGAATCTGTCTGACAGTAATCGACGGCCTCCAACCAGTTTCGGCACCGAGAATCGACAAGCAAACCATCCCAGAAGCGTAGACGTTAGGGTGGAAGAAATTGGGAGGGAATTTGCAGATGGGGGCTTTGGAAGGGTAGTCTTCGGTGAAGTTGAGGGTGAGTGGGTAATAGCCACCTTCGAAAGAGGTGCCCGGTGGGCCAGGGATAGTGCAGTGCCATAGGAGGATGTTGGTTGTGTCGGGTTTGGCGGTGAAGCCGTGTGGGTGGCTCTTTCGCCATGATTTTCGCTCCTCCGCTAGCCGCCCGCGTGCTACGCCTCCTGACATGTTAAGAAGAAGTCCAATTGATGAGGAGAAGTGTTGTTGACTTTGTTGTTGTAAATTTATAGTAAACCTAGATTTCTGAATTTTCACATTTGGCTTCCCAACTACACTACACTCCAGGACTCGAGAAACTTGGCGTACAGGGAACGCCGAAAATGGCTCCTTGAGTCCTTGTTGTATACTGGATTGATATAAAGAGTAAGGCTGCTCACTATTCATACATTTTTGTTCTAATAAACTAAACTATGTGAATAACATTTCACTAGGTTCATTTCAGAAAAAAAAATATTTCACTAGGTTACGGTGAACTGGTTTATTTTAGTTCATGAATTTATTTTAATTTTTTTATTTTTAATTTAAATTATAGTTTGTATTTTCATGGTAATTAATATTTTAAGGAGAAAAAATAATTTTTGAAGTAGAGAGGTATTTTAAATTAGTTAATAAAGAAAATGGAGATTGAGAAGGGATAGTTGGAAAATAGTCAATAATACTGGTGTCTATTTATAGAGAAAAACAAAATATGAATATTAATAATTTTTTCAAATTTTTTTGATTTTTTTAAATGTATTTTTATGTAAAATAGTGAAGACATCTTAAAAAAGAAAAAAAAATGAAATAATCAGCTGGCCCACCAATTTTATAGTGAACAACACGCCACTGAGTGGCGTGTTTGTTCTGTGAATGGACAAATGGGCTTGGTGAAATTGCTGATGAATTACCACAACAAAAGAAATCTTGTTCACAAGTTTGTGAACGGGTGGTGAACAACACCATAGTGAGCAGGCTTACCGCTGAACTACAAGGCATCTGGGTCAAATATACGTATTAGGGTACATATTATATACTAGATTTATATATGTTCGAAATGGGTTGGGCCTGGGTCAGCTCGACCCAGCCCAACTTCGCCACTGGCTGAGCTGGTACTTCTCTCCTGTTCAAAACGTTGCATAAAGATAATGAGAATCATAGTGGAAGTCCTCAAAATTTTCCCATGTTATTGGAAGTAATGCCTAAAGTATAGAATTTTAGCACTCTTTACAAAGCTAAGCAGAATCACCTAGTGATTTTTTCTACTAAACTTATTCCCCATAAAATTGATGTAAACTATAGATGGTCCTATGATCAAACTTGCCAATTTGCCTTGAACACAGATGGTTCATCCTTGCACACTCCTGGTGTTCAGGTATCAGCTTTATACTTAGAACTAAAGATGGGGAACTTTGTCAGAGCGGCAGCAGCCTTTATTGGAATCACAGATAACAGCTGAACTAGTTGACATCAAAACTGGAATAACAATGGCTCTTCAAACCTCAGCATATTCAATACATGTTCAATCTGACTCTGCTTTATGCTATAAATTATAAGCTGGATTTTGTCTACCGGGAAGTCAATGGCGCAAAGCAGATACTTTGTCAAAACATGGAAGCTTAGTTTTGCCCAGAAACCATGCAGCAGATTAGCGAACAGTCCATTCAACATTCTTAGTATTAGGTAGTGATCATGATCATATAAATAATGAGACCAATAAGAACTTGGTGTCACACAGAGTTGAATACCTACCAATGTACTTATAAAATGTGTCTTATTCAAAGTTACTGCTAGTAATCTGGAACTTTCAAGCTTGTGTAACTTTGCAGTAATTTCTTTTTTGCATTAGTTCTAAGATTAGTCCTCTTTCAATACTGGCCTACTGCAAAGTGGTAACAAACTTTGAAATTGGACATTGAACATTGGAGGCAAATCAACATGTGCAAAACTTACGGGCTAAATAAATCCTCTCATCAAGTGTCAAATTGGTTAGGTGCAAACTTTAGCTGATGCATCTATGCTTGACACAAGAACCTGGTAATGTGACTTATAGCTTATAATGTACTAACATATATCCGATCAATCACCTTATTTGATAGACAGTAAATTAGATTAAATTTTCAAGTCAGTCACCTTATGGATGACCAACTATTAAAAATTGTACCAAAATAAATCAACATCATACTTTAGTTGAAATCAAGTTCTTTCCTAATGGTTTGATCAATCATGAATCATCTTGTATATTAACAAGTGCTGAATGAGAATAATGATCAAGTCTCTCTTACCTCAGTGACCATATATTATCATGCAAGTTGAGCAACAGGACATAAACAATATATGTGACTGTTAAAATTCTAATAAGTACCAAGACAGGAAAAGTATTTAACTTTGCCATTTGACTTGTACAGAACCACTGAACATGCAAAACCCATAAACGACTTTGTCAACAGTCTACCTCTATAAATATGTCTTTCATTTCATCTCAAATTTCATACTATATAAACAAGTAAAATTAACACTCACTGAATAGAAACAGAACAAATGAAGCCAGCTATAAGAGCAATTGTAGTTGTAGCCATTCTGGCTTTTGCTGGATTAATCCAAGCAAGAAATACACCAGCAGATATTCATCAAAGTAAGCTGTCTACTTCTGTTCCACATCTTCAACACTCAACCGCAAAGCTAACTCACGTTACTGAAGTTTTATTTCAAGTGCGAGAGAACTTATGCAAGTGGATCATACATGTAACGGACTGTGCCATTTTTTGTGATTATGGGGCACCGCATGTTGTTGGGAGGCCGTCTGCACCCCAGCCTCCATCCCCAAGACCGCCTCGTGGACCTACTCCAATGTAGGAGAGTAACCACTATATTCTCGATATGGGTAGTGTTCATAGTAAAACGAGCTTACAGTAGACATGATTACTTATAGTGTAATTTCCAAAACATTTCGACTCGTTGTCCAAAACCTTTCTGATAATTGTAATATTATTTGATTAAATTCAACCTATAGGGAAATTAGGCCTAAGGTTCATATCTATCTTGTAATTTTCTTTTTTCACTGCCCTGATACACATGGTCTTTTCACTGCCTAAGGGTGATTTAAGATATTCAGTAGAACCATTCAGACAAATTGAAAGAATTACATTTCATAAAAGTGTTCGATCTTGCAAAGATGCGTGAGATTAATCCAGTTACATTAAACACATAAATACTTCTAACGCAACAATTGAATCATAAGAAGCCTATACCTAATCACTGAATCGATTATTACTCTAAGGTATAAGCTAAGGTAAACTTCATGACATTACTTCATATTTACGCATAAAACTGCAATGCATTCTTCAACTTAAAAGCATTTTATGTATGTGCATTAAGGTCATTAACCATAAGTCCACTCTTATACACATCCACATTTCAATACAGATACTATCAAGCAACAAGAAGAAAGTGCATGAACACAAGGAACCAAGTCAAACAACGATCTTCACATAAACTAAATGAGGAATTAATGACTCTTCCGGTAAAAAAGAAGCTATACGAACAAACATGAACACATAAAACACGAAAACGAAGTATATTAGAAAAGACACACCATGCGTTCAACTGTGGTTTTGCGTCTGGTCTCTCATTAGCTCTCCATGAAAAAATTCCAAGTACATGCCTTAGCGCCAAGTATTGGTTAGACTGAGGTGTCATGACACTAGAGGTGATAGGTTCAATTCTCGCCAAGTGCGGGATTATTTATAGTTTATTACTAGCTTTGTAATGCTACTTGTGAAATTGTAATGGTTCGATTATTAAAAAAAAAGTATTTGCATGCACTTCTGATGTTAGGCAATGCAACTCTGTTAAAAGAGCACTCATTTTTTTCTTTCTCGATGTAAGTTTCAGCAGCATAATTAAATCAAGAACTCAAAGTAACAGAGGGTGCAAATTCAAATGTTCTATTAATCTGTTACCATTTCATCGGTGACACATTTTATCGAACATCTTGTGTGCAAATTAAGAGTGAGTACAATTTTTAGCAACTGAAATAAATATCACATGGTGCAAAGTGCAAAAAGAGTAAATTTTGAGAGTTGCTAAATGGAGTTTAACAATAGAAGTAACACTTTAACCAATGATAATAACAACTTAACCCCATGTGTCACTTTTGACTGGGAACAGATAAAAACGAGGAAACTTCTAGGCAGCTTCATCACAAGAAAATAGTCTTGCTCTTAACCCCCCATTTACCCAATTACCCTCCACGTTTCCAAGAATTCCAATTTTCACCACCTAACTTTCCTCTCCCACCATTCTCATGTACTCGCGTGTGTGGATGCATCGATGAATAGCATTTTGCCACGTCCTGTAATCTCATTTATCAAGACAAAAAGCAGCATCCAGAAAATATCTCTACTCGTGTTATCTACCTCACTACGTCGCTCACTGCCTATAACTTGACTTTCGAGTAGCTTGCTCTACTATCTCAAACTCCTTTTCTTCATTTTGGGACACAAAAGGTATGACCTTTAACTTCCTTGTTTCTTGATCATTTTAGTTTCTTGATCATCAACTGCTGCCTTTGCTACTGTAATGATTTCTTTGTCTTTGATTGGATTTTGTACTTTTTTAAGGCCTTTATGTGATTGTGTGGTTGAGTACAATTGATGATCAGTTGGGTTATTGATGTTATGTTGTACTACACTACTGTCTCTGGTTTGGGGAAGTTGTAGTTTCTGTTTGATTATGTGTTGATTGTTTTGTAGTTGTGTTTCTGAGTATATAGAACTGTGACTGAAAATATGGCCTATTGTCTACTGAGGAAGTAAAAAAGGAGAGACTTGTTTGTTGATATATGATCTTTATATGTAAACCAGGTTGAAGATTTAGTTGCCCTCTACGATTAGTAGCTTCTAGTACAATTTTGGTCTCAGAGATGAAGGTTAACTGTAAATTAGTAGACCATCAGTGTGTATTGATTTTGTACAATCTTGCCGATTTTCTCTATCTGGGGTCTGCTGAATTTACAAAGCATAGTAGGAGGTTGTGATGAGTGTTTTAGAAATTGGGTGTTAGTAAAAGTGATGTCTCCCCGATGATTAAGTGTTCGAAAAATTGATGTTTATTGCTTTCTAATGATATGATTTGATCTACTACCTTTTTGGCTTCGACTTCAAAAAGTCCATATTTACTTACCGGCATGTAACACGGATGTCCCATGTTAAGAGTTTATTAGACGTGCTTTTGTAACAAGGTGATGCATATCAACTGCCAGTATCAAATTTCGGTTGCTTTGTATTGCTTTCTCTGATATCTAAAGTTTAATAGATGTGTTCCTGACAAGTAATTGTCCAATTCATTTGTTCTAACTAATGTGTTCTGTGTTCCTCTCCGAGTGTTTTTAAATGTGTCCTTACATTCGATAACAGTAGTTTGTTTCCACATGTTTGGAGGCCAAAGAGCACAACTTTAATTTCCTTTTTTGCTTGTCTGAGCAGGTAGAACTGAAATATGAAGCGCCAGCAAATTCTTGCAGTCCTCTGTTTGGTGGCTGTCGCATGCTCCCTGATTCCTTCTTCCGATGGATTCAAGAGAATCAGTCTCAAGAAAAGGACATTGGACCTTCCCAGCATTAAATCTGCTAGACAATTCAGGTTGGAGGCAATGAAAGGAATGGGCTTACTAGATAGGCATCTGAAGCTGGGTGATTCAGATGGAGATGCCGTATACTTGAAAAATTACTTGGATGCCCAATACTACGGAGAAATTAGTATTGGATCACCACCCCAGAACTTTACTGTCATATTTGACACTGGCAGTTCCAATCTATGGATTCCATCCGCCAAATGCTACTTCTCGGTGAGTTTATTTTGCATTATTTCTCTTGTTTCATGCTCTACGCTTCAAGTTTAAGATTGGTTCTTATGAAAAATTGTCATGCAGATCGCTTGCTGGTTGCATTCCAAGTACAAATCGAGCAGGTCCAGTACATACACAAAGAATGGTATGAAAGTAAAAGCACGAATTGTTTCTTGCACACAGTTGAGCTTTTACTCTGTGCTGACACTTTTTTATTATCAATCCAGGCAAGCCTTGCTCGATTAGTTATGGCTCTGGTTCAGTTTCTGGATTTTTCAGCCAAGATAATGTTGGAGTTGGTGATGTTGTGGTCAAGGATCAGGTTAGTTCTTTAGTTCCGAATGCTGACTCAAGAGTCGGGACTAGTCTATCCCTCATGTAATTATGCTTATACTTTTACTCATTGTCTTGTTATCACTTCTTCAGGTTTTTATGGAGACTACAAAAGAGGGAAGCCTAACTTTTGTGATTGCTAAATTCGACGGAATACTTGGGCTTGGATTCCAAGAAATTTCTGTCGGAGATGCAGTGCCTGTCTGGTACTATTTACCATGTTCAATTTTAAGTTCTTTTCTGTTTTATTTCATTATCAGAAAATAAAAACTCAATCCTGGTTACGAAATATAGGTACAACATGGTAGATCAAGGTCTTGTCGAGGAGGAGGTATTTTCTTTTTGGCTTAACCGTGACCCAGAGGCCGAAGTGGGAGGCGAGTTGATCTTTGGCGGAGTTGACCCAGATCACTTCAAGGGCAACCACACTTACGTTCCAGTAACAGAAAAAGGTTACTGGCAGGTATACATTCTTTATTATTCAACCCAAGTTAAATTGCATTCATTATTTCAGTGCAAAGTCTGTTCTAAAATGATAAGTCCTGACTTGTTTTTGTCATTTACTATCAGTTTGATATGGGCGATTTCCTTGTTGGAAACATGTCAACTGGTAAGTTCAGTAGTATTATTTGTTTACTCTCAGAACAATTGTTACTGCACTAAGCATCTGAATGTTGTCTTCTTGTTTCATGTACCCAAATTAAAATTTGATTTCTCTTGTCTAATAAATCACCAGGTTTTTGTGAGGACGGTTGTGCTGCTATTGTGGACTCTGGAACATCCTTGCTTACTGGGCCAACTGTATGAATTCTGATATTCTGATTTTGTTCATGGTCCTGAAACTATCAGTCATTGCAATGTGTGAATTTACACTGTTTTGAATCTACGATTTCAGACAATCGTGACCCAAATTAACCATGCCATTGGAGCTGAAGGAGTTGTGAGCACTGAATGTAAGACAATTGTGTCACAATATGGGGACATGATCTGGGAACTTCTGGTTGAAGGGGTATGATTTTCAAGAATTTATTACCTTGATCTGGTCCATACATAGTAAATAGACATTCTTGAGATTCATTTACGTGCACCTCAAACACGTGCAATTACTCTACTTTTCAACAATAAAGTGAATGTAATTTTTCTTGAATGCCGGCCACAAAGTCATATGGACCAACTTTAATTGAGCCAATCTTTTGTATTGCAGGTTAAACCTAGTCAAGTTTGCTCACAAATAGGCCTATGCTTTTCTGATGGAGTTCAGTCAGTCAGGTCTGTGGATCATGATTGGAAACTCTTTATATTTTCTTCCTTTTGTCCTCTTTCAAAGCAAATGCTCTAACATACTTGACTACTGGATTACAGCTCTGGCATTGAAATGGTTGTTGAAAAGGAGAACAAGGACGGAACAGTGGGCGAGAATCCATTATGTACTGCTTGTGAGATGGCTGTTGTCTGGATGAAGAACCAGTTAACCAACGAAGGAGTGAAGGAGAAAGTGCTTGAATATGTGAATCAGGTGATCATAGCTAGACAATGTTTTCTTAGACGTTAACTAAAAATCTGATGGGCACTGTTATTAATTTAGCAATTTTGTTGACTTGATAGCTTTGTGAGAGTATTCCAAGTCCGGCTGGAGAATCCCTTGTCGACTGCAACTCCCTGTCAGACTTGCCAAATGTCACATTCACAATTGGAGGGAAGCCTTACAGCCTCACTCCCGATCAGGTTTGTTTATTTGCACATGTACTCCATCTGTGAACAAACCAACACCTAGAGCCTAGAGGTGTAGTTGCTTTGCTTACCATATTCAACAAGGCATCTGGTGAAATTTCTATTTTGGGTAGGTAACATGAACTACTTCACATGGATACCAATTATGTTGTGTTATTAGGTAACTCTGATCTAGCTGCTGCATTGAAGAGCTATAAAACTCGAAAGCTACAAGAATCGCAAAATCTAATTATAGTTTCTCTTCTAAAAGGGATACGACATCACTGTTTTTCAGTTAGCTGACTACACGTTTCTCATTTCTATATTTTACAAACATCCTTAAAATCCTATTCAAAGGCAAATGCATGGAACCAGCGGGGTGGAGGGAGTAAGAGTTTAGCAAATGTACATGTTTACCTGGAAGTGTTATAGTTCCGAGTCTTCTGACAGTGATGACCCTTGCGAAATGCAAATTATAAACATCTGGAATTGCAGAACTTGAAAATCTTGACATTGTTTTTTTTTTTACTACAGTACAAAACAAAATCTCAATTGCTTGTTCGAAACAACTAGTGCCAAGGGAAATACTAGCAACACCATATACCTTCTGAACGTCGCTTAACTGATTCCTATTGTATTTGCACTAGCAAATTTGTCATTCTAACTGTTCTTGCTTGTATTTGTTCAGTACGTTCTTAAAACTGGGGAAGGTGTTGCTGCTATGTGCATTAGTGGATTCATGGCTTTGGACGTACCTCCTCCTCGTGGACCACTCTGGTACGTGCTTTACAAGTTGTTATCATATTTTAGGAGTCATAAGGGTTGCAGAATATGTCAAACTTCAGTATGGCAGAACTTTGTTATAAAATCTTCATTACAACTTGTGTAGGATTCTTGGAGACGTATTCATGGGAGCTTATCACACGGTGTTTGATTATGGAAATCTTCAGCTCGGGTTTGCTGAAGCTGCTTGATCATCCATCCCTTCTTTACACATCATAATGTAGTTGGATGTTCGCAACAACTCCTGGAGATGTGTGATTTGTATAGAAAACTGCTATGTGGTATGTAATATTGTATGTAAGACTTAGTATGCGTCTGTGGTGTTACCGTTGGCCCGGATCTGACTGATGTAGTTGCATTGCATCTTTCTTATTGTATGCATCTCATCATTTGAACAGCATGAATTTGTCACAAGTACTGCTAGAAATCAGATGTGCATGGTTTTAGTTTTAACATTGGTTGCTTGCAGTTCACCTACCCTACTCTAATAAAAATGCCTCTATTTTTAACACTTTAGTGGTAAATCGTACTAAGTGCGACAGGTCTGATCAAGTGTGGTATAACTATAAATACAAATTCTACTGTTGAATTGAGAAAAATATCTCTTTAATCAACATGCATCAACCAACTGCAATGAGCCATATAAACATGCCATTTTGAGTTTAAGAAATGTCAAGTGAATTTGGGTCAAACTTGAGTTGGGTTTAAACTTTAATGTTGGATTTTGTGAAGTAAACTCATTTTTGAAAATGTGAATTCCATATGTGTGATTGTGCACTTAGTACTGGATGACCATTCTAAATGGGAATTTTACCATGTTAAAAAGGTGAAATCACCATGTGATAGAGAGCATATGATGGTACACAGTCAGTCAGTCACTATCCGTTTCTCTAAAAGCTTAATTTATGGGAACTATACTTTAAAATTCAGAATTTTAAACTTTGCTTAATAAAGCAATGCGTTCAATGAATGGCCTTTCATTCATAGGCTTATTTTAAATTCTGGAAGTGTATTACTGGTCTCGTGACTTTCTTGGTCTATAAGTAACTACAATCGGAGTAGATATTATTATCTGTGCTTTTTTCTCTTTATTTTTCTTCTCAGGATTTTGGAGTTTTGATCTGATGACTTTCTTCACATCTCTTATAATAAACGCAAATATTAAGGCTAATGAATTTCAATACATCTTGTAAGTTGAGTTGCACCTCATGTAAAAGCTGCGCTTCTAACTTACATAATTTACAAATTATTACATGAACTCAAGAATTTACACTGTTCAACTTCCAAATGATAGTTACTCCCCAATATTATAGGATGAGGAGAAGGGGTTGATTGCAAAAGCTCACAATTGCATAATTCATTTTAGTCGGTGAACTTCGGAACAGTCATAACAATGAACGAAAGGATTTGTACTTATTGGTTTGTTGGTATGTCCTTTACTGGCAATCGTAATATCCTTGATGGTGTTCTTATTGCAAATGAAGTGTTAGAAGCGAAGAAGAAAAAGAAAAAAAAATTGTTCAAGATTGACTTTAAAAAGGCTTATAACTCCGTTAGTTGGAATTCACTCCTTGAGTTGTTGGGAGTGTTGGGTTTTGAGGATATTTGGATTAAGTGGATGAATGAGCGTGTGACGACCGCCTCTACTTCCATTTTAGTTAATGGTATACCCAACGAAGAAGTTCTCGTTGCAAAGGGATTTGAGGTAAGACGATCCGTTATCTCCTTCTTTGTACGTACCTTGTGATGGCTGAATGTCTTAATAGAATGTTGGTGAGGGCATGTGAAGAAGGAAAATTCAAACCGGTGTTAGTGGGAAGGAATAAGCAACCTATTTCTCACATTCAATTTGCGGATGATTCCCTTATTCTACGTGAAGCGAGCAAGGAGAATTTGTTAGTGATTAAAGGTGTGTTGAGGTGCTTTGAATTGGTTTCGGGACTAAAGATAAATTTTTAAAAATGTAACCTAATGGGTGTAGGGGTGGATGAAGAGATGTTGAGAGATTGGGCAAGCATCCATAATCGCGAAGTTGGGAATTTACCTTTTGACTATTTGGAATTGCGGTGGGTGGACTAGCCAAGGACAAGACTAGGTGGAATTGTGGAAAGGGGTAAGAGAGAGGTTTGTTAAAAGGCTTGGCTTGTGGAAAAATATTTTTTTATCCCTTGGAGGGTGCGTACACTTACGAATGCGGTCCTCAATGCCTTACCCGTTTACTATCTCTTTCTTCAAAATTTCCGTTGAAGTTGTCAAGGATTTGATGGAACTACAATGGAACTTCCTTTGGGTGGTGGGTTTGAAGAGGATAAAAAAAAATGGCCTGGGTCGCTTGGGACTTGGGAGAAAGTGTGTACGACGAAGGAGAAAGGTGGATTGGGGATAAAGAACTTGAAAGATTTTTATTTGGCTCTTTTTGGAAGGTGGGCTTGGAGGATCATGAAAGGTGGGGATGACTTATAAGGTACTAGAGTCAAAGTATGGGACTTGGAGGAAAAATGTCGAATTAGCCTACAAAGGGAGAAGGAAGACTAGTTGGTGGTCGGATTGGTGGAGGAACTTGTTGAATGTGGTGGGCTTGAGAGCGAGTGATTTAGTAAGAATTGTACTAAAGAAGTGGGAGATGGTAAGGAAACTCTCTTTTGGATTTGGAAAGAAAGGTGGGGGAGGGGAGAAGTTGTTGAAGGAGGATTTCCCAAGGGTTTTTAGTTTAGAGATGAAGAAAGGGTGCACGGTTGAGGAAAGATTAAAAAGGAGGGCATCAATGGGAGTGTCTTTAGTGGGGAGTGGAGAAGGGAACTCTTTGAGTGGGAAAAGTTGAAGGAGATAGTAGAGAGAGTTACGATCCGGGAAGGACATTTGGAGATGGGAGAAGAGCAACAATGGAGTCTACTCAACAAATGAGGGGTATCGAGTAATTAGAGAGAATGAAGAAACGATTTATGTGGGACATTCGTATAAGGGGATTTGGAACAAGTTGTTACCAACAAAAGTGAGTGTGCCTTTGTTTGGCAAGCTTACAAGCTAGGATCCCTTCGAAAGAGAATTTGAGAAGACGGGACGTTTTCTTAAGTGAGTCGGATCGTTTGTTACAAGTGGTGCGGTGGGGTGTTGGAGATTTCGTGGCACACTTTTGGGGAATGTGAATTCTCAAAAAAGATTTGGGCATTGGTTTGTCATTGGCTACGAGTGGAGTACTCGTTTGAGTGTAACTTGCACGAGAGCCTTGAAGCGTTTATTCATACCACTCCAAGGCTGGCTTGCAAGAAACACCTTAGTTTAAAAGGATGAGAAATTACTTGGGACCGCGCCTTTGTTTGGATTCGGAGAGTAAAAGTTTGGTTAATAAGTGTGGGCGTTTGGTAGTGGTTTGATCTTTATATGAGAGCGTTTTGTAACTTTTTGAGCATTTGTTTATATTCCTTTTAGTGAAATGTTAAGCCTTTTTTTTTAAATAAATAAATTAAATAACATAGTTACCTTAGGTGATAGGTGATACATTTCTTTGTCGATAGTTTTGCTTTCTTATTTAACTTTTTATTTTATTTTATTTGCTTGATAGGTTGAATTTACCATCTTCATTAGTCATTACGTGAATATCATCGCGAATAAGTAGTACTAGTAGCATGAAAATTCAGTGAAAATCTGAATAAAGTGAAAAATGAAAATGAATCAATTCGATTAATTGATGTATAATTAACATAATAGCATCGTATAAAGAGTGTACGTATGAGATTGTAATATACACTTCAAATTAAATGCCTAACCATTCCCTCATGGTGAACAACAAGACAAGTGTCTCACTGCAACTAAGCTAGCTCAAAGTCCTCCTTTTCAATGATTGATTCTTGGTGTAGAATTTAGCCAAAACCACCAATTGTAACGCACACTGTTAACCAGTACTACGCGGATTATATCGCAACTAGCAATCAATGTTTGCTAATGATATACGATGTATCCTACTAAACACACTTTTATTACCAGATAATAACGGGAATAATGTATGTACTTTGAAGACAGCAAATAACTCACTAACACAATTAATTATACTAGTATAAACTTAATTAGTAATAATTATTTAAAGCAGTAAAGCAAATGGAATATTAGGTTCCGTATGGTGTAAGTACTAAGATTGGATGGTCACAACAAAAGCTAGTAGTAGTAGACAGTAAACTGACAGCTTGTGGGCAAGTTTGACACTTAGGTTCCGTGTTTTTTGAGATTAAAGTTGTTTGTTTTAAGTGATTATGTACTTAAGTAATCAAAAGGAGCCCTAAGGAGTTCTTTCAATTACTCTTTTTGGACCATTTATTCATGATTAGATTAGATCTCTAGCTAAAAGAGGGGACTTGTTTTCTCTACACTTAAGGGGGAAGTGTTCGTACTACACCAAGATCGGATCGGTGTTGGCTTCTTCTTCTTTCTTTTGTTTTCAAAAGTGGACTAAGATTCTTACATACTCATAACTTGCCAATTTGCGATTAGTTTATGTTAGACGATTAACATTTACCGTAGATATATAAGTGTGACTTGGTAATAAAGTTGGAGTAATTAAGCACTAGATATAGAGATTGAATTACATAGAGGTTTAATGTGGTGAATTTTTTCGAGTGCAGTCCATTGTTGGCTCCTAATGAGACTCGGCAATTATTAGTTAGTCGATATATGTGAATCGTGATATATAATGAAGTGTTGATCATATAGCGTTTAAAAAAGATTTTATTATTGACATACCCATAGGAATATATGACTCAAAAGGAATGTGTGATATATTGTGGAGAAAGTGGCCATTAATTTTTATCAGACAGACTCAATCGAAACTAACATTAAAATTTACATCACTAGGCTTTGTTATTATCGTCTGAAAACACATTATATAATTTCAATTTGTTCGCTTCAATTTCAAATCGGCCTAACTGTTTTTTATACGATAAATAAATTTATTTATGTTTTTTTGGTTCATTATAATTATAATTTTGAGTCTCATTTTCATTTAGATACTGGTACGCCAAGTACCCTTTAAATGTTTACTATATAGAGTGTAAACTCCGCGCTTTCGGTTCCAATGGGATTCGGCTCTGCCACAAGCACCTTTCAACTCCAACTTCAGTCTACTCGACAGTATTCAAAGTCGGGAAGCATATAATTCACTCCTGATGACGAAGCCCAATGATGGTTACTACATTTACACCACTTGATTTGTCGTCACGTATTAATTAATGAAGCCCAAATAATTGGTGGTAGCAAAATTATTGGTTGATTGATACGATATGATAATGAATTAATAGAGGAATGATATCTGATCATCGATCTGCCAAATGCCAATGAGTATAATAATTAAGTCCGGTTCATCAATTGTATACACTAGCTAGCTAGTCTCGCCTCACCAAACTTGATACACCTTTCTACATAAAAGACTGACTTTCAAGGCTGTGTTTTCTACACGAATATGCTCAGTTTAACACTAATTTAACACTGGTTAGGCACTGTTTGGTACTACCTTTAGACTTCTACTTTGATTAATTTCATTTGAGATGAATAAATAAATTACTTAATTAGTACTAAAGTGTACATAGGATGTATTATTAGTACTACTGACACCTAGTGTTCCAACAATTGTGTTGTATTTGTAGTTTATGTTTTGTATAAACAAGGCTAATTAATGAAAGAGGAATCCAAAAGAAGAAAGAATTAGATCGAATTGCTTAAACTTTCGGAGAATTAACATTATATATATTACACACCCTGTTTGGGCGGATGACATCTTTCGCCTCAGACCGAGTCATTGGATCTGGACTGGGTTAGATGTACAAGTCTCAAACATGCTTTTCGTGTTCAAACCAGAGGAACTCGACTACAATAGGTAGTTGAAATTTCTTGGAGTACAAGAAGGTTTGACAACTTACCTTAAAAAACAAAACAAAAAAAAAAAAACAAAAAAATGAAAACTTATGATACCAAAACTATTTGGGTATTAATCACTTAGAGACCATGTAGAAATTTCTATTCAGATAGGCGATATGATAGCGATCTTGCGCCATAGTGTGGGGCGTTGGTGCAAGGTTGATATTTGAATAAAATTTATTATATGATCTCTAAATGAATGGTGCCCTAAATATTTACAATTTGAAATACTTTACAATTAAGCAATAGTAGAAGTAAAAGCTTGATTGAGAAGAGGTCATCTGAGCATATGTAAGAAAGTAACTTTACCTCACGTGAGCACAAGTGCACAACCATCACTAGCTAATCACATAGACATAGTATGAAGCAGTTTCCATGAAGCTAGCTCTTTAATGAGATTCTCTAGCTTCCAATACAACTTGCATTCACGCTCCAAAACCACCTATAAATTCCCATGCCTTCACAAACGATTTCCAACACAACACAACACAACCTAAACAACATACATTCTTAGGTTTCTCAATCATACAATTTTCTACACTAAGCTGATCGAAAAGGAAAGGAAACAAGATGCCAGGAAGAAAATCATCTTCTCTGCTCTCATGCTGCTTCAGCGGAGAAAGCTCATCACCAAGAGATGATGGGACGAGGGATGACTACTGGAGGGCCTACAAAGTGTACCCGAGTGACCAAGACAAAGGCCGATGGGTGGGGGAGCCTGGAATTGACAAGAAAGCTTCTGCTTACATCTCTTTGAGGACCAACAAGTGGAGAACCGACTAGTTCCACAATGCCGTTCTGATCGACTTCCATCATCACCACCAGCAGCAGCAGCATGCAAGTTTATTACTATTATAAGTTATACATTTGTGCCAATTCAATGTAATTTACTTTTATTCTTATTTTCAGCTGCTATAGCTAGCCAGTTATTGTATGAATTGAACAATGACTACTTCTGAATTGCAAATTATATATTATTATATATAGTTCTAGAATTATTATTAATATAAGAATTTGTGTTTCAAATTTATATAACTTCGTCAAGTACTGTCATGTAATTAAGCATTGGATGATCGATCTCATGTTTTAATTGGCGCCAGCATAAGGTATGGCGCTATATTTACTTGTCTCATGAATCATGATCATAATATTGTGTGTTTATTTATGTATGTGTTGTTAAAATGTACTACTTCATTTGCGTCTTTGAGATCATATATATCCCACGAGAAGTAAAGATATATATATATTGAGGAATTTCTTATTACCTAATTTGGAATTCTCATTGTGTTTAATTTTGGCTCCTAGATTTGACAAACAAATTAATTGCTACCATCCACAGGAAACAAACTAAAGAAAACCATGCATGATGCACTAGCTTGTAGTGTCCTCCAGAATGCTCTAGATTGGTTACAGGTTCAGTCGTGGTCAGACCTAAAATTTCCTTTTCAAGTTTCAACCGAGGAATCACACCATGCATGGCGATGTCATTTTAAACTTCTTGGGGGTCAGTGGTCTTTCTATCTCGTCGGTTACACTCTATGCTCTCGTATTAAATTACTTGCCACTCGGTGCTTTGCGAGTGTTGGATAAGGTGAGGAGATCCTATAGTGTCCATCCCGCGCTCAGGAAATGAGCTTGGCGTTTGATGATCTATTTGATGAACACTTTGCTTTATTTTTAGTTTGTTACCATCGTACGGTGTAAGATCGTGATTATTAAAATGGTGCCGATGTTTAGGAAGTGGTGTTTTGATTCTCAAGTTGAGGATGTGCTTTAATTTTTGGTAATTAAGCCGGTGGCTTCTATGATGTTGACCTATTACTTGGTTGGCACTATTAGAATTGGGTCATCATCCCCTTAAAAGTCATTGAAACGGGAGAAGGTTATCCAATCTTATATGTTGATTTCAGGACCTACTATCAAGCGATGTGGGATATGGGGTTATGGGGTTTAACACGCGCCCTCACATGTAGTCCGGTATGAACATCGGGTCTACAACGTGGACAATGAATGTTAGAATAGACATCGGCTCAACCCAACACGGGTGACCATCATCGACTTGGGTCTTCTTTGATTCCATATTGGAATTGGACCATCATCCTCTTAAAATGTCTTTTAAGGGAATGATGACTCAATTCTAATAGGCACTTTCTTTTGGTCTCGGGTGATTTCTCGAGGAAAGACACGGAGTTTGGGTATCATGGTTACCATCTTTGATGTAATTTGTTGCCTTGGTTTTGAGATGTATGGTTTTGAAGTTTACTTGTAACTTTAGGAAACTTTTGCCTTGGTTTGGATATCCGGTTATGATGTTAGGTTTATCTAAAAGTATCTCTCATGGTTTTTGTACCAAGACTTTAAGGTTGATTAATATATTTTTTTTTAACATCAATGCTCTAGAAAGCTTATGATTATGAAATACAGTATATAAGTAGATTAGTAGTAATAATTCTCCTTTTTTCCCAAGTGTATAAACAAATACAGTTTCCTAGCTTGTGTATGAACTGGAAATTAGACAAGGTTTTGAGAACATGGTTTCACAAACCTAAAACGTTAAAGGACACTTTCCCATTTAGGAGTAGCATTTTATAAGTGCAGCCCACTTACTCTGTGCCCAGAGATGCGCCCATTTACCAGTTACATTATCAATGTCGAGTAATACCATTCACAACATCAATTAAGTAGTTCGGTACTAAATCACAAATTCACAATGATATAAGTTTAAAGTGTATATATGTTAGAAAGTGGGCCAAAACCAAAATTAAGTTGTCTTCAGTCTTCACCTTGCATGGCAATAATTGCATTTTACAAAAATACCCTCCAAGTTTATCACGATAACCTAGAGGGTCAGGGGGTTCATCCTTCGTTAGCTTTTTACATGCATGCATATCCCCTTGTCATTACTCAACCATACACACACCACTGTAATATCCAGCTTGGATCTATGAAATTTACATTTAAGGTAAGCCATATGTTTGAGAAGAATAGGATATATGCTCCTATATACCCATCTACCATGGTGGGGTATGTGTAAGGTAACCCTACCATTTGAGACCACTAGGCAACACCATTGAGGATGACATCCCTTCACAACCCACGAACCAAACTAGATGCATTTGGTTGGAACTTCCCATCATTTGAAAAGTAGCCCATTCAAGTGTGAATGACTCTACTAGATGCATTTGGTTTGAACTTCCCATGATTTGAGAAGCCCCATTCAAATGTGAATGACTACTAGATGCATTCGGTCCAGAATCATGTTTATAACATGCTAACTGGGCCAACTAAGCCAGACCCATCATCACGACAACTGACTAGTCAATAGTCATGAGTTCATTGTTTGACTTGGACTGTTGGACTCTTAAGCAGGACCATGTTGTTTCTATCTCATAATTAACCGAACCATAATCGGTAGTATTAGATTTGAGTTATTTCATTCCTAATCTTCATGGTACAACGTCACAACGATATAACTAAGGCGCGCTATACATACACTTAATGCAATTTTCTTTTATTTTTCTTTAAAACACAAATTCATAAAAAAATCTACGTATTCTAAACATGTTTGTTAAATACATAACGTTGGTATGCCAAGTAAACATATTGACAGTAGAACAATTTATGAATACTAAGTGTGTGTTTCACATCACCGGTCAACTTATAAGGTAAAATTATTGTTTGACTAAATAAGTTTGTTTGGTGAATATTAATAAGGTGACTAATTTGAGAAGTTGTTCTAGGTAGCTTATTAAAAATAAAATGACTAATTAGCTACTAGCTCTTATTAGTTTAAAGGCATATTATCAGTTCCTTCTCTTCGTCTGAAAAAGTTTGAACTGAACTTATTTGTAGTACAAAATACTATTAGCCAAATCTGAACTGAAATTAATGTATCTGAACTGAACTGAATTTAAAATAATCATTTTTCATATGAAAAGAACAATGCTAATCTGAAGGCTCAAATCTCATTCAGATGTTGTCCCGGTGATACACTTACAAATAAGATGATTTTAGTATGTTTTACACTCAATTTAGAGAGAGTCATTCCCACTCTAAATTAGCTTCTAAGTTTTGAGCTAATTTTAGGCTAGCCCAAAGCCCCAAACTATCAAACAGTGAAAATACATTTTAATTTTTCCTTTCTAAATGGACACATATCAACTTCCATTTTATATTAAGATGCAATGTCTAAAATGAATACCGAACACTCTATTTAATATTTAATACTATGACTTATATATGAACCCACACGCTTAAGACTCTTTCCGCATCATCAGAAGACACAAAGTCAACAAGGCGTATGATCAACCGACTTGTCACCCTACAGAATCATATGAGTAAAAGATAATTTGAAGAATTTCAACTGAGCCTTATTAAAGTCAATGATAATGTCTGCCTATTGCCTAAGTATATATTGCCGTTTTAGCAACGTCGCACACTCCACTCCTTTTGTGTTTATAAATAAACGAGTAACATGTTACTCGTTTTCCTTGGTGGGTTTATTTTCAGTTATACACTCACAAGTGTCTTCAAATTTTAAATATTTTAAAAGTAGTTCTACATAATATTACCCTCGAGTTTCGAATTTAGGTGGAAAAGTTCGAACATGGAATGAGGAATAGACTATAATTTTCATCACATAAGGAAACAGTCATTTGAATGGAATATAGGGAAATTATTTTAAACTACTTGCTCTATGTTTGATCTTCGCTTTCGTTGCTCGTGTAGTCGACTCCTCTTTGGCTTAGTGTTGATCCTTGGTGCGTGAAGATAATCTCCTCCTTTGTTGCTCTCGGCCACCATGGTTCTTGTTATCTCCTTTGGTTGCTACTACTTCTCAAGGCACGTTTAGTTAAGCTTAGTAGAGTTTGGTTGTGATTTGGAGCTTTCTTTGTCCTTGTTTCATCTAGCTTAGGCCGGACAGTGCTGCTTTGGCAAGATGTAATAGCTAGCGGTTAGGTAGCCTCGTGTTTTGGTTTTCTATGTTTGTTGTACCTTTTCGAGCATTCCTTATGCTCATTTGTTCTTAATATTATTTGGCAGTTTAAAAAAAAAAATCGATTCAATTGTTACTAAATTTTTAATCTAGTTTAAATAATGGTAATACACATGATCATATATATATTATATTATGTATACGAATAGGATATATGTGACATTCGAATTGGAACATTATTGAATTATTATTGAATTACGTAGAAAAAAAATTTACTCGGCATCATGAAAGTTGCCTATGTCGCTATGCGCTAGCTAACACATTCAGTGTAGTAACCGACCATTCAAAACACGCCCACCGTACAAATATAGGTAACAATAATACCGGAGAAAATTTTGTTTATGTTAAACTAATTTATGTACGTGCGTGTGCATGTGTGTTATATATATGTTTGTTACTAGTACTAGTGATTCGATGTTGTTGTGTAATAAAAGACTAATTACTTTTCCAGGCATTATGTTGTTAAATAAATCTTATCTTAAACGAGTTTTTAAATGGCACCACAGCTACTACTATTTTCGGAAATTTAACAGATGGAATAGTAGGGTGGTGATGTGATGATTAAGCTTGCTTTTCATATTTAATGTTTATTCAGTCCGTTGATTAATTGTTGGCTAAGCATCTTAATTATGACCACGTGTTAATAACCAGCCTACTGCCTACGCAAATTAAAGGTGGGATGGACTGTAAAAATTCAGTTACCAAGTTATAAAACGAATACTGTACTACAGAACGAATTATGGGCTAAACGAATTTTATTAGTATTACATTTTTTACAAGACTTTTATGCCTTTCACTTTTAATCTGCAAATTTGACAAGTGGATCAATGTGAACGGCAAATCATTCGACATACACTTGTTTAGCAATTCGCGGTTAATACTGTAATGTAATTAGATTACTTGTTGCTCACCATTCTATCTATAGCTAAAAATAAATCTAACTGTGAAGATTAAAAATCATGGAAGAAAAGAAACATACCGATACCAATACGTTACAACCTTTTTTTTTAACGTAAAAAAGTTTATTCATAGAAATAGCACAACCAATGCACAGAACGAACGATTACAATGTAAACTAATAACAACAAGAAGTATCTCTTTCCCTCAAAAAAAAACAAGAAGTATCTCCAACAATTCAAACCAACCAAGAACACATGCAAACCGCAAAACTAACCAAAAATGCCAACTTGAATTTGTTGAAGTAGTTTCAATTTCAAATATTTGACGACCTGTAAATCAAAATTTAAGGGCCAAATTGATTGGAATTAATATTTCAAAAGTGCAAGTGCATAATATCAGCTCCTCTGTGATACCCCTGCTAGCTACGCGCTATATTCAATGTTGAATGTGAAGAGTGGTATCATGCATTGCCAAATTGTACTCGTATTATATATATATATATATATATATATATATATATATATATATATATATATATAATATATATATATATATATATATATATATATATATATATATATATATATATATATATATATATATATATATATATATATATATATATATATATTTTAAACGGCCAAATACATTTAATATAATGAAGTTAAGAAATACATCAAAGTGCATAAGAGCATTCACAACAGCTTCTCTAAATTGTCTTTTTTGTTTAAATATTGGCAAAAAATCAAAATATATGTCAAAATCATAACAAATCAGTTTCCTTAAAACTTGAATGGACCACCTAAAAAATAGGGAAAACTCTTCACATGTCTAAACTTGTACATGCCTAAAACGTTTTTAGTGTATTAATAATTAATTTATATATTGTATTTAGAATATGTGGTTATTAAAATTATTAATATATTTATATTAAATCACTAAAAGGGAATCTAATTTTATTGAATTGTTAAATACGTACTTAAAATATTATAGGAAACGAGTATAAAACAATTTTTAAATTTTTTTTATAGGAAAACTGTTGTGAATACTCTAAGAGATGCACAAAAACTCAAAAACACCTAAAACGAGCGAGTAAGACCTCCTGCATTTGTATGCAGGGGGCGCTTTGTAGCGTGGTTTGTATAACCGCGATGCAGTTTAGTGGCGCCAGGCTCCACTGAAAAGTGGAATCCACTATTTTATTTTATTTTCTTTCTTTTTAAATTTTTTTCCGTTTTAATTTCAAACGGTCATAACTTTTTAAATAAAAATAAATAAAAATTACCGACGAATAGAACTTTTCGAGATCTATAAATAATCACCAATCTTGGATATGTTTGCTCACACCTTCTCCAACTCATTTTTCCCTTCATATTCAGTAAAAGTTAATGTAATATATTCGTAATTTTCATCTATAAACTTCATTTCGTACAACATTATTTACAGCAAATCTTCATTCTTTTTTACCAAAAAATAAAAAAATTAAAAATTAAAAAATAATGACGTGGCAGGGGTTAGCCTCGCCTTAGCCGCGTTTAAGTAGTGACTGGCGAAAACTGATTAACGCGGCTAAGGCCAGTTTAAGCCCTTAAATTGGCCTAAAGAGAGAAACAAGTGTAAGACTTCAAACACGTTAAAGACCGTGGCTCTAATCGACCCCACTCGTCTAGCATGTCCGTCTTCCTAGCAAGAGGCCAAGATCCGGGAGGGGGGGGTACGAAATGTACCACCAAATCACAGTCGAAACCAAATGAGTTAAATATCTTTCGTGGCAAGTCTAGGGGACAAAGCTCAAAACAAATGATGATTTCCTCCTTTTGGGTGTTTGTAACGAATTTATCCAACTTATCAATTATTTTAAGCAGAAGTAACTTTTCGAGTGTTTATAACAGTTTATAAGATGGCAAATTTTCTTAAATTAAGTTGGATAAGTTGAAGCTTAAGAAGTTGAGTTGTACATCCTTAAGCAGTTTCTCCTTAAATTAAGTTGAATGTTAGTTGTTTTTGTCCAAAAAATTAGATTTGCAAACATACTGCTACAACTTATCTAACTTTTAAGTAATTTATTGCAAACACCCATCAAAATCTCTAATAAGCCAATTTTTCCAACTTTTTCTTAAATTAACCCACTTATTTTAAGTGGAACCTATTGCAAACACCTATTTTAGTAGTACCATAGTTGATTATGGCGTAGTATTATCATATACTCTAGTATATCTCTTTGTAAATAATACACAACTTAAATGTGCCCTGAGGTAAGAAGCACTGATACGCTAATACGTCAAAATGATAAAATCTAAAAATGTAGGATACAGATATATGTGCGATACGTTTGATTTTTTTAATATTTTTAGTATGTAAATTATTTTAATTTTTTAGATTTCTAGCTAGTTATTTTAATGAATACTAAAAATTAAATAAAAAAGTAAACTAAATATTACTCTTTAGTTATCCATCACAAATTATGCTAAATGCTAAAAATATGACTAAAAGGGAGGATACGTATTAGGACGAATTGGATATTGAATACGTATCAAAATCAAAATGGATATTTGTTATCGATGTTTCATAGTTCGTGAGTTGTGATATGAAATAATATATTATTAACTATATTATTTTTATTTTGTAGAAAATAAAAACACATAAATAACTATAAAATTGATTAATGAGTTTTTTCTCAATATCAATTAACTCTAGCTCTGTTACTTGCTTAATCCATCATGTGAGCCTATTGATTTTTTCTACTATATTATTTTATTTTAATGTGTCATGTCATTTTTCACAAAATTCATTTTTTGAAAAAGTATGGAATTATTTCATTTTAATTTGCACGTGAGCCCACTCGCTAAAATTAATGAAATGTCATTGATTTAACGGACGGTGATGCTCACTAAGATTAACAAAAAGTATCTAAATTGGTATGAGAAAAAAAGAAAATATTAAAAAATATATATACAGTATAACCTCTACAAATTAATAATCTTGGGACCGAAAAATTTATTATCTTATTCAGATATTAATTAATGTATAAATTAATATTTTATTAATTTACATAGTAGCTAATCCGTAAACGTGTAAATTTCATTTCGACCATTCACCTAACACTAAATCTAAGATCCAACCATGTGATGTTGGGATCATTCGATTTCAAGATGCATTATACTAAACGATTTTATCGAACTCTATTGGAAAGTTATGAAATTGATATTCCCAATGCAGGAAAGATAAACATCACGCAAGCATTCAATCTTATAATTTCAGTTTGGACAGTTGATGTTAAAAAGAATGCAATTGTTAATTGTTTTCATCATTATAAGCTTCAGCCCATGGATATTGAAAATTCAGAAACTCCTTCATTGAACGACGAGGGCATTCATGAGCTCCAATCTTAATTAAAGAGTTGATTTATCGTAACAAAATGGATGTTGAGGACCTTTTAAACTACCCCAGAGAAAATAATGTGACTGAGCTGCTACCGATGAACAACTCACTAAAGACATCATGGGACATGACAAAATGACGAAGTTGAAGATGATAGTGTTGCATTGGAACCTGTTAGTCTAAAAGAAGCAATACATGCGACATTCACATTGAAAAGTTTTCTAGTTTCTACTATAGCATGAGCATTCTACGTTGTAGTTTCTAGCTAACTGCACTTAGAAAACATAAAGATCATGTTTTTGGATATATATATATATATATATATATATATATATATATATATATATATATATATATATATATATATATATATATATATATATATATATATATATATATATATATATATATATATATATAAATTTCAATAAAAAACAACTATGGAGTTATTTTTCAAGAAAGTTATGTAATTTAGTTACATAGTATATATATTTTATTAATAAAATTAGTGAATTATTAATTTATGTATCGTATGGGACCTATTTGCTTTTAAGAAAATTATTATCTTATAATATTAGCCAGGTTATGAATTTAGCACGTTGGTCCCAAGTCGGGATCGGAAAAAAATTATTATTTAATCCAGGTTATTATTTTATACAGGATTAATTTATGCAGGTTCTACTGTATAGTGGTGTCTATCCATTTAATTGTTAAAGGTAATTAAATTGGTCAATATGTAGCGTTAAGGTACTAAAATTGGACGGTGCCACAATAAGGTACCAAAATTGAAGTCTCCAACTTAATGAGTTAACGGTGATTGATGATTTACGTCCATTTAGTGTTAAAGATACTTAAATTGGTTAAGATGTAACAATAAGGTACTAAAATTGGACAGTGTCAGAATAAATCAAACCAAATGTAAACTACTCCGACTCACAAATGTCTCTCTCTAAACTCTCTCTCTCAAAAAAATTTCTCTCGCATGAGAGTTGCTTCCTCCGGCTGGAAAATGGGTTCTCTTCGAATGAGAGGCTTCTCCTTCCCCTTCCCTGGCTTTCTTTTCGTCAGCTCCACCAAAGTGCGAGGTTATGGCCAAACAGTTTTTTGGCCCAGGTTTATCTCAAGTACTGTCCATGGATTTTGGTCACTGATTTTATTCACTTGGTCTTATTATCATCCTATTACTTTTTACTAAATGCTAATTGGCTTGATTATTCGGTGGCTACTAATACTTATCTCCTATTAAGACTCAATCTCCAACTTCCCTATATTACTACCTTTTTCACCCTTATTTTTTGGTGTTGTTTTTGCTGTCTCAGTTGCAGATTTCACCGGTGGCCTTGGTGGATTGCTCGACCCGGTTTCTTTATAGTTCATACAACATTTTTTCTCTACAGTTCTAGACTCACTATGGATGATCACACTATTGAAGGATTTGAGAGGATCTTGAGTTTGAAAGAATCAGAAAAACCAACTATCAAGGTTCCCATTGAGATCCGGCAGGCTAAGGTCGTAAACTATGATCTCTGCTTGGTAGGGCGAGTCTTGACTCGTAAGCAGATTCACTTGGAGTCGTTTGAGAGGACGATGGTTTCGGCATGGGATTTGATTCGGTCGGCACGTATGCAAAAGTATGGGGAGAACAGAATCTTGTGCACTTTGGAACATGTGGCTGATAAGGAGCATGTTATAGATTATGGTCCTTGGGCTTTCGATAGAAATTTGGTCATTTTCAGGTCCATTGCTACAGGGCAAACTCCGGATGCGGTTGATCTGAACGTAGCAGATTTTCACATTCAAATTTCCCGGTTGCCACCTTCCTTCCTGCATGAGGGCGTTGCTGAAATTATTGGTAATACTTTGGGTACGTATATCAAAATGGAGACTCAAGATGATGATGGCGATATTACTACGATTATGCGTATTCGTGTTACGTTAGATATAACTCAGCCGCTACGCCGTTGCTTGAATATGGAAGGGCCTACGGGGGAGATTATTCAGCCTTTATTATCCTATGAACGTTTACCAAACTTTTGCTACTACTGTGGTATCATCGGGCATCTTGTGAAGGATTGTCGTGTTGCTTTAGAGAAGGTCGGGCGTACGAGACAGATTAAGGAATCTACATTAGATTATGGTGAATGGTTACGGGCAGGACCCATTAAGCTAAAGACTAAATTCATCCAGAGCTCTTTAACTACTGGTCACGGCCAAAAGCTCCGCTTTGTTTCGGCGCCGCCGGCGGTTTCCGGGGAGCAATCTGCATCTTTTCCGGTTGGTAGAGATAAGGGGATTTTGGGTAAGGGTCCAGTCAAAACGGTTACAAGAGAGAGCGAGATTGTAGGGAGCAGTTCAAATCCCATTTCACAGATTTTGGAGTCTGATTCGGTTGCTTCTGGTGCGAGATTTGGGGGGTCGCCATTTTCTAGTCCAACACCTACGGAATCTCAATTACCAGCAACTACTACCATTCCTATTAACGTCCACTCTAAAGGAAAGGAATTAGTTATTTTTGACCCAAATTCTAATCCTAATAACCATCATTTTCTGCCTATGGACGTGGACCAGTCAAGCCAACTAGCTAAGTACTCAACCCAGCCAAATTCTATACTACCAAGTTATCATCCCAGCTTCAAACTCCCTTTAGGCCCACCCGGTTTCCCTCATCCATTAAACTCAGCCCATTACTCCGGCCCACCAGGTTTTAGTCCACTTTATCTTAATAAGCCCCCAAACCCGCAGCCCATTAACACTCCTACCGATCCAACCGTAACCAACCACATGTTTTTCCAAGCCCAGGATGCAAATCAGAACCTCATTAATAATCAACCTGACCCAATTCCCGACCACAACCCAGGCCCTGAAAGGAAAAGAGGACGACCCCTTGGCTCGACAAATAAGGTGAAAAAATATACATCTAAGCCTGGAGGGAAGAAGTCTGATAATCGTCAGGCTAACAAAAAAGTCCGTATGGAAGAATGCTCTCAGGAGTTTAGTGGACCAGAGGCGGAGGTTGCTGAGCAACCCCGCCTAGACCAATGAGTCATATCATTGCCTGGAATTGTCAAGGGCTGGGGAACCCTTGGACAACTAGGGCTTTAAAAGAGTTGCTCTGTGCTCATTCCCCAAGTCTTATTTTTCTTATGGAAACCCGTATGACGGACCATAAAATTAATAGGATTAAACAGAGATTTGATTTATTCGGTGTTTCGGTCTCATCTATTGGAAAATCTGGGGGTTTAGCGTTATTGTGGGATAAGGAGACGGATGTTGTGATTCAGAGTTTTTCTAATAATCATATTGATGCTTCTGTTCAGCTCTCGGGTAGTGATTTTGTTTGGCGATTCACAGGGTTTTATGGGGAACCCGATTGTGCAAAAAGAAAAAGAACTTGGGCTCTCCTTAAGCAATTATCCCGTCATTCATCTAGGCCTTGGTTATGTGCAGGTGACTTTAATGAAATCACCTCAAATATAGATAAGGAAGGGGGCAATACTGTACCGATCTGGAGACTGAGAGATTTCAGAGATACGCTTACTGAGTGTGGGTTACACGAATTAGATTTCGATGGCGCCCCTTTCACATGGTCGAATCAACAGCCTGACGATTCACACATACAGAGTCGAATAGATAGAGGGATGGCGACGCAATCGTGGATCCAAGTTTTTCCAAACGCTAAGGTTTTTCATCTATCCACAGACAACTCTGATCACTTACCCATTCTGATTAACTTGAGAGGCGCTAGTCGACGACGGTATAGGCACAGCCGGAAGAGGTTTCGATTCGAAGCCATGTGGTTGCGAAAGGAGGATTGTGCTCAAATGGTGGAGCAGTCTTGGGATGCAGATTTGGGGATGTTGGAGAATTTGGATAAGTGTAGAATTGGGCTTGTTAATTGGGAGAAGCTGCAGTTTGGTCAGGTTCGTATGAAGGTGAGGAAATTAAAGGAAAAGTTGGAACACTTGAAGCAGCAACCGTTTACAGCAGCTAATCGACAGGCCAGGAGACTAGCAAAATCGGAGCTGGAGGAGGAAATGGATCGTGAGGAAATAATGTGGAAGCAGCGAGCACATGTCCAGTGGTTAGCAGAGGGGGACCAAAATACAAAATTTTTCCATTCGTATGCGACGAGCAGGGCAAAAAAGAATGAAATTACTGGATTGAGAGATACGGATGGGATGTTGCGCACAGATGAGGAAAGTATGAGCCGGATTGTGACAGAATATTATAGCAGTATCTTCCACAGTCGTAGTCCTTCTGCTGCAGAGATTGAAGATGTTGTGGGAACTATAAAGACTCGAGTGGATCCAGCAATCAACCAAGAGCTAGCTCGTGAATTCACCGCATCTGAGGTAAAAACTGCACTTTTCGATATGTACCCCCTTAAATCCCCCGGCCCTGATGGTATGCCTGCTCTTTTTTATCAACGGTTTTGGAATCTTGTTGGTGATAATGTTACTCAATGTGCTCTTAATTTTTTGAATAATCGCGTTCTTGATTCCCAGTTGAATTATACACATGTGGTGTTAATACCTAAAGTGCCTAATCCTGATCTTATTACACAATTCCGACCTATTAGTCTTAGCAATGTCCTTTTTAAAATAGCCTCCAAAACCATAACTAATCGACTGAAACCTTTCATGAGTTCAATTATTTCAGAAACTCAGTCAGCCTTTGTCCCTACCAGACTCATAACTGATAACGTTTTAGTAGCCTATGAAATCAACCATTTTATTAAACAAAAGGTAAAGGGCAAAGAGAATTTTATGGATTTAAAGTTAGATATGAGTAAGGCTTATGATAGAGTTGAGTGGCCTTTCCTAGACAAAGTGCTTGAGAAGCTGGGTTTTGAGCGAAACTTCATTGATTTAATTATGATGTGTGTGCGTACTGTGTCCTATTCTGTCCTTTTAAATGGTTCACAGCTCAACCCTTTTCAGCCGGAGAGGGGGATCCGCCAGGGAGATCCTCTCTCGCCTTACTTGTTTTTGTTTTGCACTGAGGCTTTTATTTCACTGATCCGTGATGCTGAGGAGAGGGAGGTGTTGAAGGGGATTGCGGTCTCCTCCAATGCACCTAGGATCTCTCATTTGCTTTTTGCTGATGATACTCTACTCTTTTGTCATGCTAATGCTGCTTCTGCTATGGAGATTAGTGGACTTTTAGACAGATATGCCTTGGCTTCTGGTCAAGTTATAAATGTCGATAAGTCCACTGCGGTTTTTAGTAGGAACACGGGGAGTGCGAGGGTGGAGGAGGTGAGGGGTTTTCTTCCAGTTCGGGTAGTTGAGAAACATGAGAAGTACTTAGGTTTACCTACTGAGATGGGGAGGTCTAAAAAAGAGGTTTTTAGTTGGCTGAGAGAGAGGGTGTGGAATAAGGTTCAAGGGTATGAAAATAAATTACTTTCAAAGGCGGGTAAAGAGGTTCTTATAAAATCAGTAATTCAAGCGATTCCTACGTATGTTATGGGTTGTTTTAAACTTCCTGACTATCTGCTTCACGAGGTTGAATCCTTAATCGCTAAGTTTTGGTGGGGAAATGGTAAAGATAGGAAGATTCATTGGGTGAACTGGCATAGGCTTTGCGATAGTAAGAGAGATGGAGGGATGGGTTTTAGAGATCTCCGTTCTTTTAATTTGGCCATGCTTGGTAAACAAATCTGGCGTGTCATACAATACCCTGATTCACTCCTTAGTAGGATCTGGAAAGCAAAATACTTTCCAACCTCTGATATTCTAGATGCTGTTCCCAGAGCTACGGCTTCTTATACTTGGAAAAGTGTTTTATCAGCCATGGATTTGGTTAGAGCAGGAGTAAGGTGGCGAGTGGGGGATGGAAAAGATATCCTTTTATGGGGCAATAATTGGATACCTCGTGATTATAACTTACAGCCTACAACTCGCGATCTGTATGATCTTGGCGATGCTACTGTATCCAATCTTATTGATGCAGTAACGGGGGAGTGGGATGAGGTTTTAGTGCGGACTCTTTTTTGGGATCAAGACGCGGATTATATCTTGCAGATTCCGACTAGTACTGCGCAGGGTAGAGATATGCGCATCTGGCATTATACCAAATTTGGCGTTTATTCTGTGAGCAGTGCTTACTTTTTGGCCCGTGATTTGCATCAGAAATTGCTTGATTCCAGGAATGGGGGAGGTAGTGGGTTGAATAGAGTAGATTGGAGTTGGGTTTGGAAACTTAATGTGCCTAATAAAATTCGTGTTTTTGTCTGGCGTTTGTTGAAACATGCGCTTCCCACTCTGGAAAATCTCAGTCGCCGTGGTCTGGTTCAGAACACTACCTGTCCTGTTTGCTTGTGTGCATCTGAGTCTGATTTACATCTTTTTAAATCTTGCCATTATGCGCGTTGTTTTTGGGCTTTGTCGCATTTGCCTAACTTCCTTTTGACAGCAGCCGCGGATAACATCCCTGACTGGGTGGAGAATGTGCGCAAAAAACTACCCAAGCATGAGTTTGAGCTGTTTGTTTCGTCCTGCTGGAGCCTCTGGTCTAGTAGGAACAAGCAAGTTTATGACGCAGCAGGGTATGATCCGTCAGAAGCAGTTCAGTTTATTCGTACCTATGTCCACCGATTTCAGTCAGCTAAAGCTAGTATGCAACCCCCACGTGTTCCTGCACAGCTTCAGAAATGGAGTAAACCGCCCCCAGGTGTGCTGAAATTGAACTTCGATGCTGCCGTTCGAGTGTCTCAAGTCGGCAGTAACCTTGGCTATGTAATTCGGAACAGTGATGGAACAATTATTTCTTGGGGCTCAAAGTTTGTACGTTTCATTACCAATCCTGAAGTTGCGGAAGCTAAGGCTGCTCTGTTTGCTGTGCGGCGTGCTGTGAGTATGGGGGATCACACATTTCAACTGGAGGGTGATTGTTTGTCGGTGATAACACACTTGCTGCAAACTACTCCGTCTCTTTCTTCTATTGGTGGTATCATTCAGGAAATTAAGTCACTCACCTCAGGCCGGTCCTTTACTTTTCATCATATTTTACGTACTTGTAATAAAGCTGCCCATTTGATGGCGCATGACTATAGGTCTGATTGTGAAGACATTACTTCTTTTCCGTTTGTAAACCCAGATATTTAAAGTTAATGAAAGATCTTCTTTCTCAAAAAAAAAAAAAAATTGGACAGTGTCAAAATAAGATACCATGAAAATGCCCAACTTAAAGTATCAAAAATGAATTTTTTAGAAATTAATCTCATTTGGAAAAAGAAAAAATAAAACAAACAAAAAGGAGTAATGATTAAAATGTTGTCTCTATTAGCCACCCCAGACCGCCACGTGAATCGTGGTACCCCTCTGTTCATTCCAGAATACCTTTTGTTACGTTTTTGTCATTGTGCACACCTCATCTTTACGTCACCGTGACTTCATATCTCAACATATTTATCTTTTATTCTTATTTTTCCATCTATTTACTATTTTATTAACTTACTCCTATGTAATAACCTCCATATATTATTTCGAAAAAAAAAAACCCTCCACATATATTAATTTTAAATAAATTAATAACATGTATGGGGGAGGGATTAGAAAGAACTATCCTATTACAATGGATAATGGATGTTGAGTTTCTTTTGGACTTTTGGACGAAGGAGAAAATTAAAAAGTAATTACAGAGTTTGATAACGGATTATAACAACTCTGGGAAGACATCATGAAAAATGAGAAAACTAACTAAATTCAAATTAATAACGTTGTATTGAAGTATGTTACCCGAAAAGAGAAGTATATGCAATGGCATTGAATCTCTAGAATTCTACGTCTAACTTTTAAGTGAACGTAGTAGGAAAACTTTAAACTAATCGTATTTAGTGGGACGTAAATTTAAACAAAAGACAATTATCTTTAAAATTATTTTTCAAAAAGGTCACGTAATTGAGTTATATAAAAAAAATTGTTTTAAGTTTGACAAGTAAATGTGATACGCGGTACCGGCGTGTTCGTTGTGAATAATTTTAATTTAAAATAATAACAAATAATAGACATGAAATAAAGAAAGTACATGAAGATGAAGAATAGAAGTGTTGTCCAGTATATTTTGTATCATGAGTCGATTGAATTTGTTTTAGCCTCTATTTGTGTGGTATTAAATGGAAATTGATTGTGGGATTATTAACTTCAAAAAGTAGTGGTGTGTGTTAGGTGGTAACTATATTTTGAGACTAAAAAATAGTGAAGATTTATTTAGTATATAGTAGAGATGTAGCAGGATTTTCATTTTATATTTTTCTTTTTTTTTTTCTCCATGGTGTTCAAAGAGTTAATTTTGGCTCAATGGAAATGGCACTTTTAGATATCAATTTGCAATGTTCACAAAGTGAAGATAAAGTGTTTCATGAAGAGTAAGAAATTGCTTTTTTTTTAACCTAACTAACTGGTTAAGATAAATTCAATTTAAATTTATTTATTTGAAGCTTATATATTAAAAGAATATGTTCAGTTCAGTTCAATTCAGGTCTATTAAGGCTCTATTTGATTTTGATTGAAATTTTTTTAAATTTAACTGAACTTATTTGAAATATAAACCTCAACTGAGCAAATTTGTACTGAATTGAAGTGAAGTTAATAAAATTAAAGTGAAGTTATCACAGAGTAACTCCCTGCATGTTTGGGAGTGAATTTTGGAGATGAGGTTTGATTTTGGTGTCCTTTTTTATTAATTCTTTTTTTTTTTTTAAGTTAAGATTTTACATAATTTTTGAAATTCTGTTTGATTTCTAATATCCGATTTAAGTAGGTTTGGGTATAGGAATGATGTATGAAAATTGTGAATTTGAGTAGTGATGAATTAAGAAAATGTGATTTTCGTATAGTCATGGATTTTTTTGTTTTTGTTTGATAATCCGCTCCCAAAACAAAACACATGATTTTGAACAACGAAAATAAAAAATTATGTTTGATAGCCCTCTCCCGAACACCCGGTCCATGTTTGTAACGGTATAGAGTTTCTATTTGAACTTAAAAGAAAAAGAGTACATCTCTAATGCACATTCTTTGTATCTTTACTCTTGTCATTAATAAAGTTTTTAGTTGTTTAAAAAAAAGGACACCCGGTCCATGTCCAATTCAGTGTAGAGTTAAATCAAATACTTCAGGTCAGAAAAAACTACTGTAGACAAGTTATGGCAACAAATATAAGATGCAAAATTCAATTTAAATGCATACTAAGTGTATATGCAACGTGTGTGACTGTGTCAAGTGTCAACGGTATAAAACGAATAGTCGCAAGTCGTGACACAAGTATGTGAGTCAACGGGTCAATTACAGGATATCGAACAATCACACTATTGCAAGGAAACAAACACAAAATCCAGGGAATGGTGGGCTGTGAACTGATCTAGTCCCTTCGTCTAATGACAGTGACACTGTTTTGGTTAAGCAAGCTTACTGCTGGTTCAAAACCTTGTGTGTGGATTACATTACTAGTAAATAAAGAGATCTATTAAACTATTGAATTTTAACTAAATCAAGATTGAATTTTTCTTGACATTGTATCTCAACCAAAGAGGCCTCACACATTGAAAATAGAAGTTTCACGAACATATATTAGTCTAAAGTAGCAGAAGACATTTGAATAAAATTACTAAAAATCATATTTGATGCATACTTGATGCCGGAGTATGCTCCGTGGATTTTCGTGTAATTGCTCTGAGCACTCCTTATGCTCCGTAATTAATAAACAAACTTTTTACGTTTAAAAAAAAAAAAATTACTAAAATTCCTTTTGCATGTAGTGAAAGAGTACTTGAAACTCAAATTGTGTTGGTTGATACGTGGTATGGAATTCCAAGAGTGTGAATGGAAAGTATAGCTCAGTTGGTAAGCTGCTTCACCCCCAACCAATAGGTCGGGGGTTCGATTCAACACATGGGTAAATGGTGAACCATTATTGATCCTCGCTTTGCCGCTTCAAGAGAAAGTATCCCACATGGCTACAATTGGGAAGGAACAAGCTAAATAAAAGAGAATGGTTTGCCTTATGGGCTAGACCCCTTGGGGTTCCCATGTTTTGGAAGGGGAGGAGCTAGTTGGCTCCTCAGTTCATCTTGGCTCCGCCAAGAGCTGAGTCCTCAGCCTAGGCGAAGACTAGCTTGTGGTGTAAATAATCTTTTTGGGCAAAAAACTAACTTTGTTTTGGATCTAATTAGAAAAGCCCAACAGTTAAATTTTCCGTACCTGGATAATCCTATCGCTAACGCATTTGACGAAGAGGCTGTTGCAACAGTTCACTTGCATTTTTTCGTTTGCACCATTTGAGACCTATAAATATATCCCTTCTATTGCTGCAGAAATACATCGAAATCTGCTCTTTCCTTCTTCCCTAATATTACTCCAGAAAATCTTACTTCTCATATTCATATTGTTGTAGTCCAACAGAAGATTGTATTTCCAGTGCATGTATACGTTGTTCACTGCCGTTTTATCTTGTGAGGTTGTTCATTTGAATATTTGAATACTGTAATTAAACACCACGTGCAAGGCGAATAAAATCTTAAAAAAAGAGTGTCATCACTCGACTCTGTAGACTCTACATTTTCCAATTTTCTTTACCATCCTATTGTTGTGTTGTAAATTCCTAACACAAACTTTTTAAATATTAGGAATTTTTTTTTTGGAATCGGCAAATTTATTAACATAAAACAGAGAAACGTACAGATACAACGTCGAACAGTGCATCAGAGATGCACAACAAAAAGAAAACCTACACCAAAAGCTCCATCGAGTACCAAGAAGAGATTTTAAGCATGTTCGAACCTTGGATCCGTTATGACCGTATCACAACCCAACCACCCCCATCGTCTAGTATGTCAATTTTACTAGCAAGATGCCAAGAGTAGGGGGGTGACGGATAACAAGAAATCCTAGTTGAGTCCAACAGAGTGGAAAAACTTTTGTTGCAAGTTTAGGAAATTTAGCTAGAAGACCAAAGGTGATGAACTCTGTTGGAATACGGACCAATCACAAAACATTTAAGATCCACACATATTATTCATCTTTCTAATAACAAGAATACATTTACTCACATAACATTTTAACATTTAAGATCCACACATATTATTCATCTTTCTAAAATAACACTATCAGCAGTTTAGATGTTAGTATTAAGAAAGTAGTTGAACGTTGTTTTACTTGCCCTATCTTAATAATTAGTTTATATTGGATTTATTACCTCAACTAATACCAAAATTAGTTCCATATAATTTCCGCTTCAAGCCTTCAACTAATACAAAGTTAATATATACATACTTATCCATATAGCAGTTGGTGGCTCTAGGGTTAGTAGGTTTGAACCTTACACTACTATCCAAACTCGTTCAATTATCAATTTATAATAATTGTATTCAGATAGAACTCAAACTCGAACATGATTCAAACCTAACGGCCTAGTAATCTGATGCAAATCTGATCCGAGCATAAACTTTAGATACCCAGAAAATCCAACCATCTCAATAGCTCGGCCAGGTCCACTCATAAAACCAGACCTGCCCAGGAACTTGGCCTATGTCATAAATTCGAGTTGTGTCGTAAAATTTAACCCGTTCAGAAATCCAACCACAATCACGCACCCCAACTTGCCCAGACATCACCACTTGCCCCTCGCAAAAGTAATAATCATTTCACCATTATGTTTCTTTCTATTGCCGACGTTTGCAAGTATGGATATATCGAATAGATTTTATTTCATATATATATAAGTACCAACTAGTTATGCTTTTCTACGGGTACATGTATGATTCAAATCAATACTACCCATTTAGAAGTCTAGAAGACTCTTTATATTGTCACTTAAATCTATGTGTCTGTTTTTGACAGATTGAACACATAAGGTGATTGATATTTGATAAGGTAATTGGTAACTGACCATAGTGGTAACGTTTTTCAAATTGTCACATTATTCGTATTCGCCAAACAATTTTTTTAGCTGAAATTGTCGAATAAAATGAAATCATCTTATAAGATGACTGATAAGGTGACCCAATCACACATTCTGTATGCCCACAGCCCTTAGGTAACGTCCTTCTAAAACTTAGAACTTAGTCTTAGGAGAAGGGTAGGGGGTTAGTGAAAATTAATACTACCTTTGTTTTATTAATAAGTTCCTAAGGGACTATTCATTGTAACCTAGCTTTGACCACGTATAACTTTTAATAAAATGTATCAATATAAATTAAAAGTTGATTATGAAAATATACTCCATTTAGTTTCATAATATAATTTTATTATATTTTTCTCTAATGTAATTTAGGAGTTATACGTGGTCAAAGGTCTCGATGAATAGTCCCCTTATGAACTTTTTAATGAAACGGAGTAAGTATGTTTTTAACCCACTATTTAGTTGTTTACCATCATAATTAATGGACTGCACAATATTTGTATCACAAACTAACCATATCCAATATACTATAACTGCATTATATGACTCCTGATAATCGATCTACGGTATCGGTCTACTACTACGAATCAAAAAACATGATACAAATTAAACACAAGTAAGAAAAGTATGTTGTTAGTAGCACTACGACATCCAACAACCCACTGAGCCGCCCGATATGGGCCGGGGGCAAACTTTTATGGGTTTAAAGCTGGGGACAGAATAATCGAGATTGTGCCAGAAAAACTTATGTATGGTAATTAATGAAAAAATAATGTTTTCTTAAAGCATTAAATATAATTCTCGTATGATGTTGTCACAATGGGCGGGCGTGTTTGGATTGTTTTTTGATCGTCATTGTTTATCCAAACGAATGTCTTGATATGATGATCAGCTTTCTACTAGCTTTAAAGTTTAACTGATGAATGTTTCTTACATGTGTCTCAGTTGACGCCGGTCTTTCATGGACATGTATTAATACAAATCAAGAGATTCAGTGATTCACCTACTTAAATAATTAGATTGGGTAGAAACTCGGAAATTCCGATGTAGTAAGAACATCTAGAGAGCGTTTGGCCCGTTTGGGTCTATTTTTATTTTAGAGAGTTTCTTCTAAAAATGTAAATTAATTTTACCTCTGTTTTTGAGCTACCCTTCAACATTAATCACATTATCTCTCTATATTATTTCTCTGTCTATAACTTGTTATTTCCATTTATCTTTCTATAACTCTTTTTTACACATCATTACTTTTAATATTATCATCACTTTTAATATCCATTTCTCTTTATATATCTCCTTTTTACACATCATTAATTTTAATTTTTCTTACTAAAGTTTCCAAAATAATACCAAACACTAATTTTCTCTCACTCTCAAAAACATTTTATATTCACCTCCCTAACCACCCATTCTAAAAAATGAAACATGAAAAGAGAGTCAAACATTCCGCTAATCTGTCCCTAGCAGCGAAGAAACCGTGCCAACGGGTGAATACCTAATCAGTTATGAAGTGATTCTATTTTATTTAATGTAAAATATAATTATTTGATTACAGTATCAATTAGTGTCAACAAAGTAAAGCTATGTTCACAACTGAATTGATTTGAACTGAAGTTAACGGATCTGAATTGAAAAAATTATTTGTAATAATAATAATAATAATAATAATAATAATAATAATAATAAAAATAATAATAATAATATGATGGTCATATTATCAACACTTAAATATACCCCTCCGTTTTATTTTAAGCTAGTTGATATTCTCTTTTTATTTTTTTATCACAAATCATTTATAAATTACACATGATTAGTGTGTGTGTGTGTGTATATATGTTATAAAAATATTCTTGTTTTCTTTCATAATGTAATTTTATTTTATTTTATTTTTTAAGTTGTGTTGTAAGTTAATAGTAATTTGTGGTCAAGGTTTAATTCAATAACTTAAGTAATCGATATTTTACTTTCACTTTTAATTTTGTATGGATAAATTTATTGTTTTCATCGTGTAAAAATAATCCAGCTCGAGTGAAAATTAACATGGGTGTGCTAAAATATGGTAAAATAATAATAATAATGATAATAATAATAATAATAATAATAAGTTATAATAATAAGAATAATAATGATAATATAATAGTAATAATAATGTTATTAATTATTAATGAATTTAAATTGAATTTAATGAACATAACTGAATGCACCTGAACTGATCTGATCTGAACTGAATTTAATGAATTTGAACATAACGTACTTAATGCATCTGAATTGATTTGATCTGAACTAAACTAAATTTAAAATAATCTATTTTCAGAAGAATAAAACAAAGCCTAACAAATCAGCTACTAGTTGATTTTAGTGTGTTTAGTATGAACTTATAATCATGCTAGAACTTATAATCATGCTGGAATTATTTGATGTTTCTAATAATATGAGGAGCGTGGATAATAATGTAAGAAACATGGGACATATTGATAATTCTGAGTGAACACGAACACATCATGGTTTTAATGAACAAAACAGTGCATACATGTGAGATCATGCATATTGGTAAGAACATGAGAAATATGGTTCAAAACATAGATACTACTACAATATACGTAAATATGTCATGCTCAATGCATATAACAGTGCATTAAGTGCATGTGAGATAATGGGAAATACAACTGAAAACATGGCAATATTGTTGAGAACATTTTTTTTTGTTGAGAACATATTGAATATCGTAGTATGTAAATTTTTCATGAGATCTATATAATCTACATCTAAATGCCAAATCTAACATCTAACATAAATCTAGATTCAAACAACTACAATAACGTCGATTCAACATAAATCTATTGCCAACAAATATCTATCTATCACCAATAATCTAGATGTAAACTACTAAAACAAACGCCGATCTATACCAAATCATATCTCAGAGACGATGAAAAACATGAAATTATGTACGTTTCTAAATAGAATCATTACCCAATTATATTGAGCAACAACGTCGAAGGAGAAGAGAGAAGAAGAAGAAGAAATGAAACAACAGTCGTGTAATTGAAGCGGCAAACGCACGTAGCTCGGAGCTAGAACGAGAGGTTTCTCTCTCTATAATGGAACTTTCTCTGTCTAGAAAACGTGATGAATGAAGAAGTGTAGATATTTGGTTTTTTTTATTAATATATTATACATAGTTGATCCATATTCATGACCGTGTTTGACCCGTTTTATTGACCTAGTTGCTACTTTTGGTTGGGGTTGTTTTAGAAGCTAGTTTTTTATTTGCGGTAGTTTTATAATTAATATAAATTGGTCTCTTAGGTCTCTTTCTAGAGGTGGTTCTCATAAGATTTACTCGCACAATTTTAGCACACTTGATCACTTTAATTTTTTTCACAACGGCTCATTTGCAGTATGACTCGATCAATATCATATTACATCCTTATTTCCAATGAAAATGCAACAAATATTTTGGAACGGAAGGAGTATATTGAAGGAGTCAAATTGTTGACCTCATAAGATATAGTAGAATATTTAAATAATAAAACTAGTCGTTTTTTTATTTTATTTTATATTTAGAAAATTATGATTATTATTAATTATTATTATTATTATTATTATTATTATTATTATTATTATTATTATTATTATTATTTCCCTTTATCACATATGAGAAATAAAATAAATGAGTGTAAATGTGTAATAGTGGTAAAATATTTGAAAAGAAAATAGCCCCGGGGTCATGCCGAATTCTACGTGTGGTCCCTCTTCTTAAATTAACAATGATAGTGTGGTATCAATAGTCAAATACTTCCTCATATTAATTACATGGATTCGGCTAACTACATTTTATAACACAAGTCAATTCTCATAAATAATTCAAGTTTCGGCCCAAATGAAGAAACTTGTAGAATTTTAACATCTTTGTGTCAACACCATGGTTGAAAATTGTCAATCGAGCATACATTTAAACGCCCAGTGACAATTGCGTCGAGATAACATGTCAATTTCATGAAGTTGACCTCATATTAATTGTCTAAGTTATGCTAGCTAGTTATCTATCAATGTTTTCTCATTGGCTTTAAACATTTAAGGATTTCCAAGCAAATGATTGACACTTGTTGTTAAGTTAGCTATATTAACACCTTAATTAGTCAAAGTGATTAAAGTAGGATAACATTAGCTCAATCCAAAGATCGATCGACCAGGGGATTTCATAAACTAAACCACATGCAAGTTCATACTTACTTTACTTTGTTAATAGAGAAACACATGGAATTATGAATATGGAACCTATTCAATATGTCTATATTTTAGAGTAGCTACACATTGGTGAATGCTAGCCGGGTCAAACTAGGCATATCCAGACCTAACGTGTATATAGTTTAACTCAGCTCATTAACTTAATACTTTGTAGTTGAGTGGTTTAACTCTACCTATCGAATCGTGTCTATTCAGTTTCAGATCATATTCGAATCTGGATTATTCAGTTTTACATTATATACTACTTCAAGTAATTTCAAGTTGAGAGTAGTCATCTAGAGAGTCAAATGTACACAAATAAAAAATGTTATTGTCAATAAGTTTTAGATCTACATTGTCAATACAAAATCAGCATATTTCGTGTTAATTTGGGTTCAAACTCGAATTTTGAATGCGGAGTAGGTCGTAATGATCCCACATATATAATTGCCTGCCTAACTAGTCCAACAACGTAACATAGCATAACTAACATATCAAACCTTACGGATGGGGATTTATAGGTGTCCAAAATATACTTAATTAGCTAGTACAGTACTATATGATTAGCGACAAAGAGTGATAGTGAATCTTGAATATGAAGTGTCTGTATAGAATAATAATGTTCCTGGAATTTTGGTTCAATTCGCCGTATTGGAAAATATTAATTGGGACCATAGTAGAATTTTAACACGGAAACGAAGAAGTATATAAGCATATAATAAACAAATTAGAGAATACAAGTACGCATACATTTCTTTGATATAATAATAATAATTATATTCCTTCATCCTGAAAGTGACATGGCAAAGCAGATGTAGCTTAGCCATCATAATATGTACCACATGATCACTTCCCTTTATTTACAAGCAACTAGCTAGCTAAAAAAGAAAAGAGACATTTTCTTATGGTTCATATCACACGAATTATTTAGCTTCGATCTTCAAATAAAAGTATTATTAAAATATAATACTTTTATACTTGCTTGCTAATCGCTATCTATCTAATGATGGAAAAAATCAATGTTCATTAATTTAGATTTTCATAACAGAGCAATGTAGTAGTACAATACAATGCTATCCACCCAAAGCAATTAAAGTAAGCAACTAGAACTAATTGAATGTGACTTCACAAGGAAATTTTCATGAACAAGTTAAAGTGGAGGACTACTGCACATCAATAACTTGGCCTCTCTCTCGTAGATCAAATCATCATAATCCGAATTCACTGATATATTTGAAGTACAATGAGTCTGAAATGGTAGGAGACATTTTGGGAGAAAATAAAAACAAATAATTCAGGTTTTGTATTGGTGGACGTAAATGGATAATATCATATTTAACGGAGAAGATAGTGTGCAACAACTCTTATCAAAGCGTCGGATACAAACTTAGTGAAATAGGTCGAGGCTATGCCTGGAGAACGGATGAAGTCTGTCGGTGCTTTGTTAGGGGAGGTTGCGAAGTAGCTAGGGATAGACTCCGATGAACTTTTATTTGGAGGAGAAATGTATGCCATTTTCGTATCATAATGTACGTAACTGTTGTACCGTATAACTTGTGATAAATGGTTATATATGTTTCAATCATAATGTACACATCTTTAGGTGGATGTTTACGTTCCTACTAGCCAGTAGTGAGTTGAATATATTCATAGCGAAAAATGCATTTTCATCCATATAAAGTTTGACTAACTGTGCATTTGTACCCTAAAAGTTTAATCGTGTAGCTGTGCATTCGTTCTAAACTTTGTTCTTATTGTGCGTGATTTTGTAAATTTTCATTTATTTTCAAAACGTAGTGAAAATTTTCTGAAAAATCAACAGAAACTTTTGAAACATTCTTTTATAGAATTCAAAACCGATTGCATGGTCATAGTCAAGGGGGTGGTGGCCTGGTGGGGGAGGCGACCGCCACCCCCAAACTTTCAAAAATTTTAATTATCATATTTATATTTTTGAAAAATTCATATTTCGTCACCCCTAAATTTTTTTGTTAGTGTATCTTTTTTAATTAAATTTTTTAACTTTCAATTAAATATCTTGTTACAATTCATATTTCATTCCTAAAATTCATATTTCACATGGGATATGAATATGAATTTCAGATGAGAGAATTCCACATATGAGTTCACGTGTTATGCGACAGGATTTAGTACTTGTTAATTTGTTATCCACTTCATATCAAAATTAGAACCAAGGCACAACTTCATTGTAATTTAATAATTAGGAACATCCTTGGCCCTTAGTTAGGTGGGTTTGATAAAATTAAGAAAAGGAAACAAAACCATGTCCAACAATAGAAATATAAAATGAAATAAGAATATTGTAGAATGAAGTTTGTCCGGCCCGAAGACAAAGGTCAACTGACCTGATTCATTCCAGTAGTTAAATTCACCTGCCCGTACAACTGATTAATTTGACCTAACACATATTTTATCGTCTTTGCAAATTGCAGCCTATATATACACATATATCATCATTCTTTGAAATGAGCTTCTACTTAAAACTAAATAGTTACAAGAACAAACAAAAAGACTACTACTACTCTCACTAACCAAACCAATACACTTTTATTACAACTTGCAAAAAGTATCAATCCATATATACTTGGCCATGGGGGAAGAGTTTCAAGGGGGAGTTTGTGGAGGAAACTGGTGGAACTCATCAAGAACTCTCTTCGGTTCGTCACCCTGCCTGACATCAATCAACGACATGTGTAGCTTCGATATGTTGCCCTCAAGGTCAACCGATGATCTTGTTTGTTCTAGCACTCCTAGTTATACTAGCACTTGCGTACCACTTCAGGACGCCCTATCATCGTCCACTGCCATGAATAGTCAGACTTGGAATCAAGATTTGATGTAAGTTTAATCTCTTTGTTGTGATGAAAAATCATTTTAATTTCATTTTTTTTTCTTTAATGATGAAAAAATTAATTGATGGTCCAGAATATAGAGAAGTATGGTCTAAAAAAGCTGTAGTTTTTTAACTTGTTTTTGTTGTTATGATATGCAAAAGCAAAGTCAAGTTGGCAAGAAACTGATATTATCCCCTTGTCATGTTGCAGCAGTAGTAATGGAAAATCAGAAGAAAATTATTCTGGCCTTAATCCAAGCATGAATTTTTGTGAAGATTTTCAAACCAACAACTCATTGAATAATCAAGATTTTCCAGCTCTAGATCAAAATAATTCAACTCAATGTGCTGGATTTCAGTTGAACTCACCTGCATACAGCTACAATCCGTCCTTGTTACAAACCCTTTTCGAAACAGATTCCCAGCCTCAGTTGCTTGATCATAACCAGTCCATTAATTACTCATCAGCCGAAAATTGTGCTATGGTTAACGAATTTTCGCCTATTTTACCTAAAGCATCTCCTAATCACTTGAAGTTCACTAATAACACACCCTACTGGAATGCCAAGGCCAACGTTAGACCACCGATCTTTTCGCCTTCAACATGTACTCAACCCCAATTCGTTCCACCATCCATCGACTCGAAGCTTCATATCTCCAACTTCTCTAGAAAGGTAACTATTTTTTTAGTACCATTTTATTTGTAGTTATATAGTTACTAGGAAGTATTTTGTTTAAAGGTGTGTATACTAAAAAGTTTTAAAATTACAGCATCACAGTGAAGAAACTGGAAAAGTTGCAAAGAAATCAATAAATCATGAACCAGTAATGAAACGAGCAAGAATAGAAACTCCATCTCCATTGCCAACTTTTAAGGTACAATACTTGATGCATACTATATCTTTATTTAAAGGCAACTTAAGCCTTTTTCTTTTCCAAGTCAAAATCATTGTGTTTGGTTCTGTGCTAGAAAATGTATCATAACTTTCAGCTTTTTTTCACTTTCAACAGGTCCGGAAAGAGAAGCTGGGGGACCGAGTAACTGCACTCCAGCAGCTCGTTTCTCCTTTTGGAAAGGTTAATTTTTTTCACCTGTTTACAGATTCATCAATATAACATGACTAGTTACAAAGTGTTTTCAAAGACTTAATCGTTAAGTTTCTATATATATATTATGGCTAGCGATAATGTTAGAGTAAAAGTAACATAATTACGGTATTTTGTTATCATTACTGGCCTAACATTGATTTTGTTTTCTGTTTTTGTTTTCTCACCAGACGGATACTGCTTCAGTTCTTCACGAAGCAATCGAATACATCAAATTCCTCCATGATCAAGTCAATGTATGTTCCACGTCATGATCTTCCTAAATTTATACCAGTAAAGATTTTTCTTTAACTTGACTAAATTCATGAAAGGTATATAGTCATGCTTTTTGAGTTGTATTATTGGACATTTCCTCAATTAAAAGAACTTGATTGTTTTGTTTCAGGTCTTAAGTACTCCATACTTGAAAAATGGGTCTACCTCTACCCCAAAGCAATGCCAACAACAGGTAATTAAGAACCTAAAGTAGCTAATTTCATTTAAATACTTCCACATAGCCTAACCATATTAGCATTATGCCAAAAAGAATACTTTGTAGTATTAATTAATCTAAAAAGTTCTAACATGATGAGCAGTCTATTGACAGATTTCCTATATGGTACATACATCATGATGACACTTGCATGATGCTACACATAAAACACATTTTACAGGTGCAGTACAATAGATTAAAGTACCATGTTGTTGTACGACATGTTGTATTATAGGAAGCCTGCCAACCAGGGATAATTGTTGGAAAATATGAAGAAAAATAATATACTAATATCTTCAATTTCCTCTTAATATATAGGTGCGACAATAATAACACTGGCCTAACTAGCTAGCTAGAAAATCATACACACCAAATGCCTTTTTATTATGATAATCTACGGTTAAGTAATTCTATTAATGTTTTGTCTAAAATGGATAACCCTCTAAATTATTAGCTACATTTTTCTGCAGGCTACTGATCATAAAGCTAAGGATGAAGAAGGCTCAAAGCAAGATCTAAGGAGCCGGGGGCTATGCCTTGTGCCGATAGCAAGCACTTTCCCAGTCGCTACCGAGTCTTCTTCAGATTTTTGGACTCCTGCATTCGGCGGAAGCTTCAGGTAGATAACACTACCCAAAAAAAAAAAAAAAAAACAAAAAACAAAAGGAGAATTTTGGGTTGCCAAATTTGCATCTAGCTTGGTAAAGTTGGATAGAGAGAATAAATAGCAAAAATGGAAGCCAAGTTGTTGTGTTCTACAAGAATTCAACAAAAGCAAGACAAAAGAAAAAGTTGAGGAAAAAGGAGTGACTATCCAAAGAAGACAGCTTATTTCTGGGCCATGTCATGTAGCCAAGGAAATCATTAATCTTTACTTATGGATATATATTACTAAAATAATTGTAATAATTTCAATTATATATCTGCATATTATGATTATTAATTAGAAGAGTGGTTCATGAGGAACAGGAACAGGTGATAAATTCAGCTTTATTAGGTCAATTAGTTTTGGGAGATTAATGAAATGTAGGGCTGAATTTAGCAGGTTATAATAGAGGTTTTGTTCCTGTTTCTCATGTACTACGTGTTTTATGTTTAATTTATTTTGTAATGGTACTTGAAATATTATTATTCAAGAAGAGAACTAATAAAGGGATCGATGATCATTGAATTTGAGACTGCTTTTGATTGTTTATTAGAGGATCTTTAATCCCTTTTAGGGTTTGATACAATAATTGATCGCAGAGGAATGTTTGGTGTACCTACAAGTCCGGGCCCGTGTACTCGGTGGCCGGTGCTACTTTTGCACGCTCATATATCATTCATTATGTATGTCTATGTGTTTATCAACGGGATATAAAATACATGACAACAGTTAACAAATTGACGGTTTTAGTTCATGAACTTGCAGTTTAATTTGGCTTCACCTATATATGGTGAACCGTAATCACCATGAACTAATAGTTACAATTTCGGTTGAAATTAGTTTTTGTTTCGGTTTTCCAAAGTTCCATCCATCTTTTTTTGGGGTTGGGTAGCTAGGTTCCAATCCGTGATATTTGGTTAGTTCATGATTGGGAATATATAACAACTGTAACAGTTATGGTTTTCGTGAATCGAAACTGTGATCAACAGCTGCAGAATTGTTGTTCACGCATTGACTTCCGGTTGATGAACATTTAGGTAAAATGTGTGCTTTGAGAACATCATGTTGTACGTGGAAAGAAATTAACGAACAAAAAAAACACAACAAACACCGTTGTTATTTTCCCAACATTCAGGCTTTTATTTGTTTTTTTAGACCCATTTCGAATATTGAACCTGTTACCTTTTTAGATATAAGTTGTCTCAGTTTATCATTTGTACACAAACACTTTCAAAGAGCATTTCATGTTTCTCATGAACATTAAAATACCTACGTCCTGTTGAGAAATTCTTGTAGAAAATTACAGCTCTTGTTGTTATCTAAAATACCAACATACATAGATTTGGATATAATATTTGAAAAGGGTGCTTAATTGCTTGCATACATATTCTACATGTTACAACATTGTGGTACGTAAAATAAAATGAATTCTCTAGTTAAGGAATAAGAATTCAAGTACACTCATCAAGCATGTGCTGTTTGCGCAACGGACAAAAGAAAAGGAACCAAAAAATAAAATTCACTTTTAAGAAGAGAACATTTTATCCACAAAGATCATCGATCGAACATCATCATATATATATCAATCAATATATATTTTCCTGTTTACGCCATCGATCTGTTCATTATTCCATTTTCTCTTTTCGGTTTTAATTAACTATTGATCTACTATTACTGCAATATTTATGATAACCCATGGCATCATTAGCTTGCTTTTAGCAGAATCACTTTGACAAACCTGTGTTACTCAAACTGATTAACTATGCCAAATTCCTAATCCTTATCCAATGAACTGATTCTATCTACCTCTACGTACCTTAGTACCAAGTACAGTTTTACGTACTTGTAAAGCATACATACGTACAAGAATATTAATATGCTCCATCCTACTAATAACACAACTTGGAAGGATCAATGCTCTCTAGTCAAATTGAACTCAACAGATGCTAACTACTTTTGTTTTTCAAGTTTCTCTGTTTCTGTCTTTCAATTTTAAGATGCTCAATCCTATAAACTATGTAACTTTGTACGAGTAACTCTCTTGAAAGATGGTTTATTTAACAAATAATAATCAAAACATAAGGGCTAACATGAAAAAATATAGGGGTGTATACTTCAAAATGATCATTTTTTTTTATAAAAAAAGCCACTCTCTATTAACAATATGGAGTATGTGTTTTACTTGATAACATCTATATTTTTGTTAATAACATAGTATGGGCTATTTATAAATGAAGTATGGACTTTGTGATTAATTACGTGGTAAAATTGTGTGACTTTTACAAGTTTTATCCAAAATACTTGCAGAGTGGTAGCTTAAGAGGGAAGGATCATCCTATTAGTTTCTCAAACAGATTACTGAATGCATTTGTGATGTCCATGAACAGGCACAATTAGTCAAAATAATACTATAATTACTCTGTTATTTTCGTTTGAAAAAAATTATTAATTAATTTCAGTTCAGTTCTGATTGGTTTATGTTCAAATTCAATTCAATTCTATGGAGTTTTTTTTCAGATATGTTTAGTTGTTTTTTATAATACGAATAAGTTCAACTTCATTAATCACCAATCAAATATATATTCCTTGCCAATTCTACAATTTCAGGTGTAAATTATCCATTGTCTGTTACTGTATTATATCTTTTCTGTAATCTGCAGATATATATTGTTACTGTATTATATCTTTTCTGTAATCTGCAGATATATATTGTTCCAAATTCCAATTTTTTTTAGCAGTATCTCCCAGCATCTGCTTTATAGCTAGACTTCTTATGAAATACTACTAGTACTTTAAATTGATGGTTCATGATGAACAGCAATTATGCTGTGGAACCAACCCTGTTTCATAGCTAGCAGTAGTTGATGATGAAAGAATTCAGTTCTCAGATTTTCAGAAATTTCGTGGTGGCACAAAACAATTCAAAAAACTGGAAAATATATAAATTAACCATGATCATCACAGTATGGCCTCAATGATGAGAAATTTAAAGCTAACCAACTGGTTTGAAATTGTTCATTACTAACAAAAAGATGCCACTTTTCCAGGAAGATCACTGTAAAGTGCTTCCAAAAGATTTACAGGGTTAAGAACAGGATATTATCGGTATCAGATACTCCTAGTATCGAATACAGAACACTTGCATCAAAATTTGATTGATCAAATGATTCCCCTGACCCTGCACACGAGAGACATTAGTTGTGTGTGTTTTCTCAATTCATTTAGTTTGTTGATAGACGAATCATTGATGGATTGATGAATGACGTTGGTGTCTTACGTTTCTTTACTGGACAAAGGCTTTGCAATTTTCTAGCAAAGATGATCATGAGTACTACTAGATTGGACCAAGTTGTAAACAACTTCACAGAGTCTTATGTATCTCTACTTCAACCTTCTCACGTAACGAAAACTATAGGAGGCTGTATTGGCGAGATCCAACGGTGAACAGCTGTCCCAAATGAAAACCGCCTGGAAGTCCGACGTCCCGCAACATGTATATTCACAGCAGAAAAGCTTTTTCGAGAAACCGAAGATCTACCTCCCTGACTCACTTCGCAGAAGATCACCTCTTGGCAAGTCGTGAGGCGCCTGATCAAGCATAGTCACATTCTAGGCAGCCACATGCTTTTACTGCCACAAAGTAGTTAACCCTGTACCTCCATGGCTCCACCTACATCAACCACAGTAAAATCCTTGTGATCCAAACCAGCTGTCTCCATGGCATCATCTATCATATCCTCAGTCCAGTGATCAGGGTTTATCACGGTCATGCATACACAATCGATAAGAACCTGTAAAACCAAAAGGCCACTTTCTTTTGATGATTGAATATTGGCTGAGAAGCAGGTACAACTTCAGAAAGATTGCATTCTGAGACAAGAAGCTGGTTAACCTATTCTTGGTGGATTTAAGGGAGGTTTTGGCATAAGAGGCTGAATTGAGCTTAGGGAAATGTTTACAGTGAAGATCTGAGACAAGCTTCAAGATGGAATCTATTGAGGGTTATGACTAATTCTTAGGTACATTATATGCTTAATTTCTAATTTCTAGGATGAAGCAATGAAAGAAAAGGTACTTGGAACATAAGGAAACATCAAATTCTAAGATTTTAAATGTCAACTCAAAATACAACAGATAGTAGAGGCGCTCTTGGATATACAAGAAGATTTTAAAGAGAGCACTATCCAGCTTATTGGATGATTTACACAAAGGTAGTATTAAAAGTAAAATTCGAACTCATAATGATCAATATGGCTTTTAAAGTTCAGTATATATAGCGACACAAAGTTCTGCGTTACCACCTCTGGGACAAAGTTCTGTTCTGCGCACGTGTCAACCAAGCCAAGTTGGGCCTTGGCTTGTATTTCTTCTTCAATCTGGACTGGTTGCTCTTTGATGACAGATGATCAAGTTCTCGCCGTTCTCGGTGGCAAGCAGGGCCCTTGTAGTTATATTTACGTTATCCAATGACACACCAAGCACTAATGGATGCTTCCTAAATAACCTCATTATATCATCTTCTGAGAGACCCAATTCATGAAGAGCCTGCAACTTGTGCTCCCAAACCTCGTCAAGCATGGCACTAACAATCCTAACACTATAGAGAAACACCCTGGCACTCCTATCACTCTATCAGCCCCAAGTCTGCAGCTCTATCTACAAACTGCTTCATCATTTCGGGTTTATACAAGAATTATCTCCAATAGACACGCAAGAAATTATGTATCTGATCCATGCCCACGCCACAGCTGGAGAAGTAGTCAGAGTCCATGTAAGGCACCAATGTCTTCTCCAAATCTTTAGACAGAAACCAACCCAAACCTAAAGTCCTCTTGCCACTCCCACCTTGGAGCCTATTAAACCATCTAACACCTTTAATGCAGGTGCTATCTTTCTCGACAAGCTAAACGTAAATCAACGGTTTCCGGAAAAACATCTCAGTGATTCCAGAATCAAAGAAACCAAAGTCTTAAAAAACTCCAATTTGGGCTTCAGATCATATTCTAAGCTGACGCTCATTTGCAACCAGGTTTTCATGATTTTCTCCAATTGGGTTTACTGTTTAGGAAAATTCCATTCTTGATTAGGTAGGAAGTTACTCAATCAGAGCTTTCAATTACATTTCACCGCCAGCCATGCTGATTCATTTTCTTGTGGATTTTGCAGCATAATTTAGTATTGGGCTTGGGCCGATGAGGACTGAGCCCAGCAAGAATCACATGGAGTCCTACGGTAACCAGTCCAAATGGTAGTGCCCATAGAATGGGAAAATTCGTGCCAAAATTGGAAAAAAGATCAATCAAAGCAAAATGAATTCAGAAAACAACTGTTAGATTATTGTAATATAGATCGAGTTTTCGAGTTACCTTTTGCATAGCGGATTGGTTAAGAAAATTCTTATTGTGTTAAGGTACATAACTTAGGGTTGAATCTATCTCGAAAAGTGTTCATTGCACGTCATATCATATGCTTATTCGTTGCTATCTCGTAGTTTATTACCCATTAGTTAAGAAAGACCATGATGATGCTCTGAGGAATTCGATGTTGGCCCTTTTTGTGCAAGAGTTATGCGGCCATTTCTCTCGGTCTGTTTGGGACGTGCTTAAACTCCGTGTGTAGAGTTATTCTAATTACACATCCAGTATGCTCAGGTTCAGATACTACGGATATGCATCTTCTTTAGGTTGGTTAATCCAGTTAAACACAAGACTGGCTTAAGTCTATCTTAACTTGAGGCCTCTAACCAAAGAGAAACATAGCAGCACAAGTTAGGATTCTCATTATCCAAAACCAATCATCAAACTGTAGAAACATATTCAAACGTGCCCAAAAGAATAATGTGAAAGGTTATGTCATGTCAATTTTGAACAGTAGAGACCAAGTAATAAAAAGCTTCTTCTAGAATGGAAGTTGAAGTGCTTCACCAATCACCACATATCAGTAGTATTAGTATATTTATAGTTCCACTATTTATACAGTTATTAGAGAGTGTTATTATGAGGTTGAAAATGCAACAAGTGGTGGTGCATAAATAAAAGTCGGACTATAACGATATTTCCTGGAAGCAAACTTTGAAAAGGACAAGTATAATAGTATATGACTATAAAGACAATTACGATGGCTGTTCCTGTTCAAATATAACCACTACCAACAGACTTATAATACTAATGTTAGCCTCTATATTTAATCACCCATCGCTTTCGTAGGCCGGCCATTTCTCAGCTTAATTACACGCAAGAATCATGCTTAATTTTAAACCACTTATTCAAATCACTAGACTAATCATCCTAGTCAAACGTAGGAACCCTAGAAATATATATTCCTTTCTTCCCACTTGCTCTATTTCCTAACTGTGGAAATTGCGCAAAAGTTCCATCATCAGATGGGAAAATACAGCATTGACCACGTAAACCTATGTCGTTCAGGAGAGTTGCAGAAAATGTCTTCTATGCATGTTCTTGATGCATTTGCAGTCACAAACAAGATACAACAATAACGTATGTGAAATGCATAACTCAACCGGCCTTATAAACCAGAAGCTTGCTACTGTGCGCGTGTAAGTGACTAACAAGTAAAAAAACAGGTGAGATACAAAGGTACATGGGGTCTTTGCCTCTTGGGACGTTAGAGCAATGTAAGTTAGATGATGCGTAACAGGATCTAAAATTCTGAATTGTAAAGTAACTAACACTTGCGCTTTACTTTACGATATGTATGTATGTCACTATTGTTTCAGATAGGGAGGATTAGAATCATATCTACGGCATCAAACAGTTGCGTGTACATTTGAAACGGCACAGGCCAGATATACAGAAGTCCACAAGATGGCACTTAAGCAACTAATCACAGTGACAACAATGTGCAAAGTTCATGAGTATGGTACATGATGAATAAACATATGTAAGAACATAATTTTACAGAATATTGTACGTTAACGATCAAATCAGGAGATCAAAGCGAAAACTTAGTACAAGAACACATTCTGTATCATAAACAACTTAAGCAGTTGTATGTTATACAGTTTCAAGCCATTTTTGCAGATGCTACGGTGCATAGAGTTAGAGAAACCGAATGTTACAGGTTAGCTTCCCAGTTGATCACTTCAACTCAGATATTCCTCTTTTCCAGTGATGTTTTATTATTACTTAATGCTAAGAACTCACACAACTTACCAGTGTTGCCTATAAAAAGAGAACTTATCCACAAATGGATAACAAAAATTGATATCAACAACCCCATAACTAATCTTTATTTAGTAAATACGATGATTCCTAGGCACAACTGCAATTGCATGTCATAGTAGCTTAACTACACATGAAATTTAATTTAACCATCACTATCAATTAGCCATACTTCCCTCACCTATAACTAACTAGTCCAATATAGTTGATATAACAAAACGATACTAGACGAACGAATTCTTCCTACAAACAAGTTAGCTTGTAAATAAACAAACTATCAACTACAAGAGCAAAATAAGGCAATTTATCATATAACTGTGGAGTAGAAATGTACAAGTAAAGGAACCACAATTTTCACTATACCCTGATAATTTATACATAAAAAAGCTATAAACCCGAAAAGAGTTACAAAGAAAACATAACCTACTGACCTCGAAAAGACGCAATCTTTTCCACCACAGCCACCAAACACTTTCCATTTCAGTACACTTAACACCACATCTCAACAAACCAACAAGAACAACACTAGAGATTCTTAACCTTCCCTTGCAAAACCTGAATCAAAATCTTAGCATTCCTCCTAATCTTTTCACTATCATCCTCCAACAACCCAACACACACATCAAACAACCCTTGCCTAACAGCCTCTATCAACATTGTCTCACTATAGCTACACAAGCAACTCAAAGTCATCAACGCATACTGCACGCCTCTCGTGCTCCCATCACTCACCACACCAATCAACACGTCCAATAGCCGCCCACTATCCCTCATCATCTCGTCTCTCGCAGGCTTACATTTCGCCAACAATGCCAGCACTTCCACCGCCCTCTCCAGCCCCGAACCCGCATTTCCTACCAGAACCGGCACAGCACGGTTCTGCAACGCCCGAATCCGATTATCCGGGAACGAACACAGCGCAAACAACGCGGTAGCCGCCTCCTTCCTCTCCCTAACACTCCCCACCTGCATTAGCCCAACCAAACACGAAATCGCATCGGGATACGACCCGATTGTGATACAATTCACCTCCAGAACAGCCAAACTAGTCAACAAAGTCGCGGCTAACGCACGCGAGTCACCAACACCGCTCCTCAAAGCGTACACTACCTTCCCAACTATCCCTTCCGCCACTAACCCCACCTTACAATCATCATCTAGACTCAAGTTCAATAGTAAATGAAGCGCCTTTTCCTGAAGCAGAGACTCCCCCGAGTCAACGCAGCTGAGAACGGCCGAAACGACGCCTGACTCAGTGAGTCGGCGGCGAGTGGGCGAGTCAGTCTTGGAAATCCGGTTCAGGTGGTCGAGTGAGGTGAGCTTTTCGTCGAGAGGGTAAGAAGGGTTGGCAAGAATCTGGATTAGGGTCTCCTGGGGACGGTGGAGGTGAGGCAGGAGGGGTTTGGGGAGGAGGGCAAAATTGGAAATGAGGCTGCGGAGGGCGTGGTTTGGGATGAGGGTAGGGGGTTCGGGTAAGGGCAGTTTGGTAATTGGACAAGAGCGGTGGCCGGCGTCGAGCCAGCGCTGGATTGAGGGGCGATCGAAGGTGTGGCCGGAAGAGAGGATTACTGGGTCGGACATTATTTCGAGTGAAATCGGACATTTGAAATCGTCTGGTAATTCATTCATTTCTATCCCAAATTATGATGGTGTTACTGGAAAAGGAAAGATTAAGGAATTTAGGAAAGGAAGGGGGTTTAATGGGGGCTTTGGAAAGTGTAGTGAAGAGGAGGAAGGAGGAAGAAAAAAATTGAATCTTTTGTGAGTGTTTGTTTGTGTGTGTGTGTGGATGGATTGTTGTTATGTGAGGTGGAGCAACTCTTCCTGTGACACTCATTAGTATGGTGGTGATGTTGTGTACTTGTACATGATGATGTGGGTGTGTATGTATGTGTTGAAATGACTATTTTGCCCCTAATGGGTAATTGGTTGAATAATTGGTCCATTCTTCTTTTTTGTAGTCCTTTCTAATAGTGATTAGTTACTTTATTATTATTATTCAAAGAAATAGATGTAGAAAAATGATCATGAGAGATCCTCATATTTGGACTTGAAAGTGAAATTGCATATGAAAGCTTTGTTTTTATCAAGAGTCACACCAAATCACTTTGTTCTGATTCTAATTTATATGTGGGAAAGATTTCATGGTAAAACAACATGTTCAAATAGAAAACAAAACAAGTCAGGGTTCATAATTTTTTTCGAATCATAGAACCACCATTTTCATTTTTCACAGTATATAGAACAATATACTAGGCCTAGAACCAACCGTTTCAAAACTAGAATGAGGAACGTAACTCACAGTTTTTTAACAGTGGTCATGTCTAGCTTGAATCTTAGAATTATAATCTTCCTAAAACCTGAAAAACTATCCCATATGTAAATAGTCTGATACATATTTGGTTGTTTAGTATTCATACGTTCATTATAAGCTTATGAATATTATTTAACATATTAACTATATATTTAAATATATAAAAAAATCAAACGTTTCCCACACGTTTCCGTTTTCTAATCTTTTTAATTTTGACGTTTTCACATATTTGTTTCGTTTCCGTTTCCGTGCTTCCTAGAGTAGATGTGATTGTGAGAGATTGCTTGAATCCCCGTTTGTCAATCTAGACTTTTTGGACTCTGATTTTGAATGAATATAAAAGTTTCTTCTAAAAAAAAGGAGGGGGGGATATTTATCAGTGATAACTTTTATAAATAGTTTAGAAGTAAATTAGATAAAGTGTCAGCTAATAGTTAATTATATTTTATTTGCTCCCAAAGTGGCTCAGTTGATTAAAAGAGAGAATAATATCCTCTTGGTCACAAGTTCAAACCCCATCGGGATCGAATTTATTGGATTTATGTCTTTTGAGTCGAGCCTGTCTCAACTTGTTGGGGTTTTTGCTTACATGGTTTGCAAGCTATTACGTCGGATAGACCCGTTGAGCTCTCATAGTGCACACCCATAGGGTAGCGGTTGCGGATTTCCAATGTCATTAAAAAAAATATTAGTATATATATTTATTGTTAGTATATTAGTAGATGAAAAATGTTAGAAATTCCCTACAGATTAGGATGTAGGAGTCAATATTTTGTGCATGTAGAAGTAATTACCATTTGTGTTCCCTCTAAATTTATGGAGTTATGGATTGAGTCATTCAGACTACACAAACATAGTCCAATCCCTTTTTTTTAACATAGCATTGTTATTTTTGGCCTAGTCATGCCATCCGTCTGCCTTTAAACCGCATCTATCGGGTGAGTGACGATTTGGCGGTTGCATTCTGCCATAACCCAATCCGCCGATTATATATAAATATTTTTTATGTTGATTCTGATAGGTTTTTAATTTCCAATTTTCACAGTTTGACGTAACTTCCCTTTTCCCAATCTTACATTATGTCATCTTCATTTCTCTATCTTAAACTCTTCTCTGCAATTCAACTTTTTGTATTAATAAATCCACTCTTGTATGCAACTTATTTTCATTATGAACATGTATTACTGATGAATATTGTATCGGTTGGTTACATTCCAAACTTCGTTATTTGTACTTATTTGGTAATAAGGTTTATTTTTTAAAAACTCACGCATTTCATTTTGAACTTAAATAAGTTTGTTTTTTATATTCTTACCTGCCAATCCACCGTCCATCAGCCCAATCATTTTATAACTCAACCTGTCACGATTTGAAGAGATAACACACCTGCCGATGGTGGATCGGTTAATTTTTTTTTGTTGTTGTTAAAGCTGCTTACAAGTTACATCCATCGTGTTCACCCCGATCTGAAATATTGGATGAGCTCGAGCTAGATTCTCGTAATGGTAAATACAAAAATACAAATGAGCTAGCCCTCTTATGTAAATTCTTCTCTTTTTTTTTAAAAACAACAAATATTACAACTACTCTTCTTAGTGTGTAATCTTCCTAAGCCACCTTATTTCTTCATACCTAAACCAACCTTATAACTCCGCTACCGTCGGAGATCGAACCCTAAATCTTTCCTTCACTATCCCACCTCCTTACTGCTGCACCACCTTATAACTCCTATATAAATTCTTCTTTATTTCGATATAGTCGAATAAAAGATTGATGCAGATAAGTTGAACTTAGCCATCTCCAGCAGTGTTCTGTTGGGGTTCTGTTGGCCTCAACAGAACTCCAACAAAACTCCAGCAGTATTCTGTTGGGTTTAATGACAGACCCGTTCTGTTCTACAGAACCGGTTCTGTTGGTTCTGTTGCTTTTTTGTGTTTAAATTGTGGGTTATGTTGAGTTCTAACTGCTAGAGATGGTTGATGGTGTTTGAATTTTATTGAGTGAAAAGCTGATGTGGCAGGAGATAGAGTGTAATTTGGGATGTCCTTAGTAAAATATAGTAAAGCTAATTTGAAGGGGATTGCTGGGTAATAAAGGTTTCATCATCAATGATCTTTGACATTAGGAAGCAGGCATGGATTGTGTTGGTGTCGGTCGCTTGTTGAGGAAAGAAAAAAAGGTTTTTAATTAGACACGTCCACATCATAGGGGTAGTTTCGGTAAGAAAATACTGTTACGGTTGCTTTTTTGACTAACCTCTCTCGGAAAAGCGTAATAATTGTGTTTTTCCTTTTTCAGAGGGGTGGCTGCGTATTATTATTACAGGGAAATTTAGTAACTAGAACTACTTAATGACAACTGATAAATACAAGATAAGTCGGCTATGAAACGGTCACAAATTAATTACAGTAGGTACTTTACATAGTGAACTTCAAGTTTTCAACCATGCCTTAATTTTAATTTCTACAATTGTGCAAAATAGCGTTTGTGTGTGTACCTCAGGAATTATGCAAATAGCGTTTATGTGTTTACCTCAGGCGTAAGTGAAGAACTGTGTAGTGTGTATCGGTGTAAATTTGTGTAAGGTATTGGAGTTCATTTTAAAGATGCTTTTAAGATAAAAATTCAAATATGATAAATCTTCAAATAATTAAGGCTCTGCAGGGGCGGAACCAGGAATTATAGTTGGGGGGTGAACTTACATTACATATACATCATTTTTTAAGGTTCGTGGGGCCAAAAGTTGAAAAATCGTAAAAATTACCTTTAAATTTTTGAAAAACAATAATTTCTTTCAAAAACATTTTTTTGGAGGGGGGCAAGGCCCCCGCTGGGCTCCCCTTAGTTCCGCCCCTGAGGCTCTGTTCTCTTCATCTGAACAGAACTAAATTTATTTGTAGTACAAAATATTATTAAACAATTTTAAACTGAACTTATTAATGCATCTGAACTGATTTAAAATAATCAATTTTTAGAAAAAATAATATATAGTATAAGCCTAAGGACAGTAGTGGATCAGTGGATACAACATCTTTAATTTTCATTGGATGCACGTAATAATACAATGAAAACACCGGAATTAAATTGAATACTTTTTGCTCAAATGTATGTCAAATGGCTCATCAATGAACAACCCAAAAGCATTTTCAAAATCACTTAGTAATTGGTAAACACACGATTCAATCGCAGAAATTGAGAAAAACCCCTTTAATATGGGATTGTGTGTTTTATTTAGAAATTAAAAAAAATTTGAATGCTTCAATAATAACAGTATGTAATCTATTTGTGCGATTATTGAAAAAGTGAAATTCAATACATGGTTTTTGACTTGATCCTCATACTTAAGCCCCTCTATATCTTAATCGGATTTATTTAAAGAACTCAGTTTCACATTTTGTGTAATTTCGTTTTTAACTAGAGACTAATGACTATATTAGCAAAGAGTAGAAACATCATTAAGATTCAAATCAGTCACAAGTCCAACATTTGTCTATAATTATATAAGAAATCAGCCAAGAATTAAGGACATGAGTTATACACTCATTTTGCGTATATTGTGTATATATTGTAACTTCGTAATTTTGAGACCATCATCATATTACATAAGTACAAAAAGGAAAAAGACCTAAAGCTGTGCTTAAATGCTTAAAGAAGTACAAATGATTTTGCAAGTTACATTATACTAGTACTAGTATACTTAATTACTTTGTGATCAGGTTTGTTTGTTGGGATCCCTTGTTCGTTTGACTCGTTTGGTATTTTGGCCCGTGATGAATAAAAATGGGTACAAGTGATTTTCACAAGAAAGCTTCTCTGTACTGTACCCTGTAATATCAGGAACCAGATCCATAAATTTCTGTACAGGTGAATGACATTTTACAGACAAAAAATTAGTTACAAATTTTACATAAGAACATGAATAACTGGAAAAGGGAAAAAGAAAAGAAATCCTGTTCCACAAATCTTCAGGCTACTAGTTTGATCTTTTCTTTCTTCCTCTTTTTTTCTTGTTTTTTTTTTTTGTTTTTTGTTTTAAATCAATCAGTTCAGTATAAACTCCCTACAAATTAAGCCAAAACTGCATTCACAAAAATGACAAAAACTGAAGACTGAACAGAACATGTACAATTTAATTAAGAAGCCTTTCCAGTTTTTTCAATAGCTATCGACCATCAATGACTGTAACTGTGAGTTGGTTCAAGGTACATGATTCATCCTGTGACGTTGCATCTGCGTCGACAGGCCTTCTTCCCAGGCAATATCCTGGTTGCTTAGGCTGCGGCATAGATGAGCATTCGCTACTTAACATCAATACTACAGTCGACATGTTTGGTCTGTCTTCCGCGCTTTCTTGAACACACAAGAGGCCTACTTGTATGCTCCGCATGACTTCACTGGTCGAATATGATTCACCACATGCAGAGTCCACTACCTCCAATGCTCGTCCCTCTCGATATAATCTCCATGCCTGTTGAACATAAGTGTATGCTTGTTCCTCAATCTTGATAACTGACAGCTAATATAAGGCATTTAAGGCCTATAGATTTGTAATGTGCTTAATCAGTTCTACTCACATAGGCAAGAAGATTTAGCTGGTTGTTCGTTTGGTAAAATCCGCGGTTCTTCATTCCACTTACTATCTCCAGAACTAGCACACCAAAACTGAAAACATCAGATTTCACAGAGAATAGGCCATCCATTGCGTATTCAGGTGCCATGTAACCACTGCGAAAGACAGTGAAAAAAGTTCAGTAACAAGATGATATAATCATTATCCTACATTTTGGTCTTATGGAACTTACTAAGTTCCAACCACTCTTTTCGTTTCTCCTTCAGTCTGATCCCCACCAAATATTCTTGCCATACCAAAATCTGATATTTTGGGGTTCATTCCCTTATCAAGGAGAACATTGCTCGCTTTGAGATCTCTATGGATGATCCTGAATCTTGAATCTTGGTGAAGATAGAGAAGCCCCCTCGCGATCCCACATATAATTCTGAATCTGTTTTGCCATTCGAGCGAGGAAATGTTGTCTTTCTCTACAAAACAAGACAATGTAATAAGTATATGTACTCCCATTTTCAGCCAAGTTTAGGACTTACTGAACAGGTGTGAGTCCAGGCTTTTGTTTTCCATGTACTCGTATATCAGCATCTTCTCCTCCGTCTCAACGCAGCAACCTAGTAAACGGACAAGATTCCTATGTTGGAGCCTTGCAATCAACTTCACCTCATTCTTGAACTCTTCAATACCTTGGCCAGAGTTTCTAGACAGCCTCTTCACTGCTATTTCCTGGCCATCCTCCAGGACACCCTGAATGCAAAAACGTTCCTCACCAATTAAACAAAATAAATATGCTTTGAAATAGAAACTTGCTTTAAAATCCCTGAACTTACCTTGTAAACACATCCAAAACCGCCTTGACCCAGCTTCTTAGCATCGGAAAACTTATCAGTAGCCTTCACGATAGTACTGAAGTCGAACAATGGCAAATCCAATTCTTCATCAACATTTTCAACAGAGTTGTCTCTTATGCTTAGTGCAGCAGAAGCCCTCAGTGTAGTAGTAGAAGCCTTGGATTGATCTCGGCTTTTCGCCCTTCTAGCTGTTTACGTTTCAATAGCAAAAACGTGTGTTAGACATAGATACAGCACGAAGCCACGAACACTATTATAAGCGACACAGAACCAGCAAGTGTCTTTACCTCTGATCTCATCAAGAACGTTGCCTTGTGCAATTCTTGATTTCCTTCTCTTCCATAAGAAAACCGCTAAGGCAATGAACAATGCGGCAACGCCACCAGTAATACTAGCAATTTTGATGATCTTTTCAGCACTGCCAGAGCTGCTATGTCCTAATCCGGAATCTTCTGCTTGTTCTGTAACATACAATGTGGTACTATAATCAGATGGTCTATTTTCATGGTAAGATAATAATAATACTCTTCAATAAATTTGGCTGCTAATTGTTTCTTTAGGGAACTTAACCGAAACTTTTAGACGAATTCATATAAGTGAACTTTATAAGTTCGATCTTTTAGATGACACTCAAATGATATGAGACAAATTTGAAGTTTGAAGAGACAAACATTTCTCAAGGTAAAACTCAAACCTGGGTATACATATACCATAATAGAATTCTAACACTCCTAAAACCTCGAATTCGTGGAGAAAAGGCTCGTACTTAATTCCTGTAACAAATTAAACAAAATGCTAAAGAACAGAATGTATAATTTGAACAGTCCAAACAGCTTTAACATTCTAAACTGGTGAATTAAAATTCCAAATCTCACTTGAATCCAAATAAAATGAAATGGCATGATCAAGAACATCATTTATCTTGATGGGATTATGATATAGCTACAGTACAAAACGTGTCATTTTCAGTTAGGAATCTGTTAGGCTTAATTGGGTCCTTTGTACTGCAACAAAAAATATTGTTAATTGAGGAAGTCGTACGGAACTTCGACATGGTCAGGCCCAGTGAAAAGAAATCCTCAGACGGCAGTACTAGTAGACTGGATTGGAAGATTTTAGGCCGTTGAGGTTTGGACAACTATTGTTGGACCCAATTCATTCTTGTTCATCAACTTTTTTGTAGTTTTGTTTCGTTTTCCCTTTATTTCTTTCATTTGCCTTTACTAGTATAGTAGGATTACCCTTCCTTAAGTATTTGACTAGCATTATTTTACCAGTTTAAGGGAACTGGACATGATTGTTTCACGTGAAATCTTGACCATTATAGGGAATGTGATGTCAAATTAAGCAGCAGTGGAAAAACATAAACTAGTAGCACTGTTGAACTATCATCTTTCCTGAAGGATCATGAAACATGCAACATGCATGGAATGTATGTTAATCATTTAACCTTAGACAAAAGGACAATAATAGTTAATCATTTGACTAGTGAATGGCTATTAGCTAATACCAGCAACCTAAGGCTTTACTTTTGTAAGTCTGTTGTTTCCAAGTAATGAAATTTTGCCTTTAAAAAAAAAAAAGCAATGTAACGCTTTATACATCTTGTATTGAAGTTTGAAGGTTAATTATAAATGTTTGTGAGAGGTGAAAATTCAAAATCATATCTTAAAATCGAGTTCTAAACACAATAATTAATACAGTAACACTCAAGTCCATCAAATTGGAATTTTCCACCCCTATTCCCCTAGTACAGACCTACATATCACCTTACTACTATAAAACAATTAGCTTATGATTTGTCATGACTGTCCTAGTCTTCTACACACTCAATAATTGTATTACACGTGACATGAGCTCATATATTTTTCTTATACTATAAATTGACAATGTAACCGATCAAGGTTATATAGGATAATTAGTAATTACACCTTGCCTTCCCAACATTCTAAACTTCAATAGTCAAACTAAGTTGGTAATTTGGCATAGATACCCTAAAACCTTTCATATCCTCTGATTGAAGGTCACATAACGAAAAACATATGCTAAAAGCATAAGTTAGGTTCTTTAAAAGTCAAAGGACGAGACCAAACATTAAGGAAACGTCACGGGAACCTTAAATGTGTACTTTAAAATTGGGCTCACGCATTCATGTGGCATTACAAATTTACAATAATCCTTCACCTGTCATCTTTTAACATCAAATTCAAAATTTTAACCAAAAAAAAAAAAGAAGAAAAAAAAAAGTAAAACAGGGGAGCTGAATTTACTGTAGTAGTGGAGTTGGGACCCAAAATTAATACTTCGTACTATAAGGATTATTCATAAGTGATTTTTGGGAGAAAATTCTAGGATTTTTACGCTGAATGGCCTTAGTACCCCTATTAGTTATTCTATGAAGGTGTGTCGGTTTACTGACTTGAAGGAGCTATAGACCTGTAGCATCCATGTGTACAGTGTGTTAAATACATAACTAAATTAGAACATCTGAATTGACGTTTATTAAAGGTTAGAAAAGTAATCACCTTAATACCCTCTACACATAGAATTTTGGGTCACATATAGGATCGTCACCTCTATTAAAAATTATACACTGGTTCCCCCTACATCATTTACTTAAAGATTAAGGTACACAAATTAAAAGTTAAAACATATTACCATACCTAAATCAGCCGCGTTCACCCGGAGATAAAACCTCTGCCCGCCCTCCGCGACAGCATACTGCCTCATATCATAAAGATCCATCGCCCAAATGACGCACCCGCTCCCGGTACCGGTCACATTCACATTCGAAAACCCACGACAAGAGCAATTCTTCTTACACATCTCCCTACACCGGTCCAAATCCATATCCAAATCCATAAAGGCCGCTCCACTCTCGGGCATCTTCACATGACCCATCTCCAAAAACCCGTCCGTCTCACAATCCAATCTCCCCACCCGAACACACCCGCCCGACCCATCTCTCAAATTCCAAGCAGCCGGGTTCCTCGGTACAAATCCCCTCAAACACTTGCATACAGGGGAAGCGTTCGTGTCACATATTCCATACACCCCACATTCCCTGTAATCGTCGCATTGATCCTTGGGCGCATACCAGTACAAGTTCCATACCTTATTCGCCGTGATCCACACGTACCGTTGTAACGAACCGGAACTTGTCACCAGCAACCTGGAATAGACATTATTCTCCGTTAAATTGAACGAGTAATACACCTCGTCTTCACTGATCACAAACTCGAAGGTGAAAAGCGGGCTTTTAGGCTGCATTTCGGGCACTCCGCTGAAACTGACCCCGTTCCATGGCCCACTTCGGTAAATAGTTGAATTTCTATGTGTTAAATAAATCTCAGGATCCCCATCAACGTTCAGCTTGAAGCTGTAGTCGCCTGATGAAGGGTCGCTTGCACTTTTCCAGGACGTGATGTACCGGTTCTGCCCTGTTTTCGCGTCCCATCCCAGGCGCATACCTGGCATCATCAAATTATAAAGATACATTTCAACTTTTTTTTCATAAAAGGTAAACGACAGGTTTCAAGATGGAAAAATCTTCGAATTGTGCGCCAATTTCATCTCAGTGAGCTGAAAAAACGTCAGGTGTGACACAGATAAATTTGACCTGGCACCGATGAGTTGAAAAATCGAGACGTATTTCATCATACCTGGTAACAAGGTGTCAGTGGGATTAAAGAAGCTCTGCCAGAGATAATTATCCGGATCATCATCGTTTTCACGACGAAGAATGAAATTGCCGTAATCAAGCAACTCTGCAACAGTACTAGCAGTTGTACCACCAGGAGCAGAAACATTAGATGACCAGATGAGTTTACCAGAATCATCGACGAGGACGAGGTTGTTGTTTCGAATGGTTAAGATTCCGTTAGAGTTGTTGAGAGGTGTGTCTCTGTTAGCAACCCAGACATAAGTTGGCGTTTCAATTTTACGACACCAGATACCGATGTACCAGTAGTTGTTAGCATTTCCGGCAGGGGAGAAGAAGCCGAGTTCGTAGTCTTCGGCGGGGGAGACTAAGGTTTTGTTGCCGGTGAGGTATTGGGTGGGTGAGATGAAGGTGTAGAAAGCGGTGAGAGTTTGGATTTGGAAGAAGAAGGTGCATGAGATGATGGAGAGAAGGTGGAGGAGATGAAGATGAGCAGAGATGCTGCTCATTTTGTTTTGGTTTTAGAATTATGGTGTGGGGGTTGGCATGATGTGTGTTGTTTTGAGGGTGAATTTTGTTTTGATTTTTTTTGTTTTCATACATCTGGCAATAATAAGTTTGGTAGCAACAAAGGACAACAAAATAAATGCTTGCTTGTTGTGCAGTATCATCGGTTTTAGACCAAATGTCACATTTTAATTTTGACACGGAGAGATTAAGTGAGATTTATATATTAAACATAAATAAATGTAATATGTGACATTTCAGACTTTTTTTATGCGACTTGAAAAATGTCGGAGTACAGTTTTCAGTTTAACAAGGTTTAAATTTATTTTGGTTGAAATTTATAATTGAGATGTCTCTATTTGATTTAATTTAAAGAAACACTAGCTGTTTTCATTTAACTCAATTCAAATTTTTTTTGTTGAAATTTATATTTTAAATGAGTCCAATTCAATTCAAGTAAGTTATTTCAGTTTTTTTTTTCCACCCAAATCAAACGTAGCTTTAGTTTAGTATGAAAAACAGAGAGAATATTTATTTTTGTTGTTTTTTGATAAGGGGGGTTAATTGCTTGAGTTTTATTTGTTGAAAACACTACAAGAAAAACTGGGTTTAGTGACGCTCCCATGCGTCACTAAACAGCTCCCCATGCGTCGCTAAACCCATTTGCGACCCATAGAAATTACGTCGCTAAATGGCGAGGCGACGCATGGGCCATGCGTCGCTAAATTAGCGACGCATAGGCTATGGGTCGCTAAAATTAGCGACGCATGGTTAGCGACCCATTCTATGCGTCGTTAATTTCTGGAAAATTTTATTAAAAATAATTTCTCCTCTCTACTCCACCTTGTGTTTACTAGGTTTCAAACCTAGGACATCCTTACCCAACACCCTTACCACTCGGCTACCAATACTTGTGATAATTCTTGTATAAGTTCTAGATAATATATAGTTATTGCTCTTCATAGTCACTTCCATATGTTTATATTTATAAACCGTTTATATCTTCATACGGTTTGAGATATCTCAATTACTAAGTGGACTATCTAAGGAATAGGTCACTAAATTTTAATTTCTTTTATTTATTTCTTAACGGTTGAGTTACTTAGACACTAATAGTTTATTTTTGAACGGTTGGGGTTACTTAGTTACGGACTTCAGTTTTGGTGTTATTTTATATTTTTTGTGCACTCCTTATTTCTTAAGTGTTTTTTCTTTTAGTTTTGTAGAATAGTGTCATTTTTTGATGTTTTTCATGTTTCAAGCACTTAGGTACGAAACTGTGATTTTGAGCTTAAAACGCTGCAAAGTGATCTTGTTGAAGTTTCTCGATCTCCATGGATATATTCGTGAGTGACCGTAGTTCGATTTAAGCCAAGAATTTCATTTGGGAAAAACTTAGACTTACCTTAGAAGCACATATTCAGAAGTTCGGATAAAGGTTTTGGAGTCGTTCAAGTGTGCAAGATTAGTGCAGTCTAGCCATTTCATCCATAACTCCTTCATACGATATTGAATCAACCTCAAATCAACGTCCACGCGTAGATAACTCAACGAGGTATCCAACGGTAGGTCATGTGCACCAATCCGATAACAGATGAGCCCTATAACTTCATTTGAATGTGAGGAGACCCACCTGAAAATTATGCAGTTTTTGCGACCCATAGCCCATGCGTCGCTAATTTTAGCGACCCATAGCCCATGCGTCGCTAATTTGCGTCACTAATCTCAGTTTTTCTAGTAGTGAAAAGCAGGGGTGGGGGAAAGGTTTGATCCGTGATTGATGATGATTCTGAAGAGATAACAATGAATAAATATATAAAATAAAATATAGAAAATGATGATGTAAAGTGTACTATATATCCATCCTCAGGGTTCGAAGATGTGAGTTCGTCCGGAGTGCTTGGAGTTATACCTGGCAAAGTCCATCCGAATTCGAAATCCGATCCGATCCGCAATTCGAAGTCTCATCCGAAATATTTTGGTCAACAATCCGAACTTTTACCCGAAATCCAATCCAAAATCACTACGAATGAATTTGATCTGAATTCATTCGATCCGAAATCACCCGAATAAATTTGATCTGAAATGCATCCGATCCGAATTAAATATGACCCGAGCTCATCCGATCCGAACTCAATCGAATTAAATTTCTAAGGAAAATATAACTAATTTCATCTATAATTTAAGATTTCATCATTAACTAACTTATAATTCAGTTTTGAAGTTGTAATGATTCATAAATTTCTATTATAAAAATAATTTTGCGTTCAAATATTCAATTACGTACCACTGGATCCGAATTCACCCGATCCGATCCGAATGGACCCGATCCAAAATGATAAGAAGTTTTATGATCCGAATAACTTCATAACCCGAGCAAGATCCAAAATCCGAACATCATTCGATCCGATCCGATCTCATTCGAAAGTAATTTTTAGGCTTCATCCAATCTGATCCGCGTAAATTAGGTGAGGTGACTGATCAATTAACAACATACTCCCTCTGTCCCCGGGTACAATTTATTACTACGTTATTTTACTCAATAGACAATTGACCGTTCATGATCGGATAATGTATAGGAAAGTAAGATTGGTGCACCCCGGTCATTAATATGACTAGCATTATCAATTTTCTAAAACACTACCAGGGCAATCACGACTTAAAACTCCGATGTATCATGTATTTGTGACGACAAATCAGTCGCACCTCTTCCAGGCCGGTGATGATTGGTCTCTAATACCATTTGTAAATGAGCTTTTTGTGCGAGTGTCTGGGTAAGAAGATAGATTTTTGTGCGAGTGGCTGGGTAAGAAGATAGATTCAATTCAAAATTACTCTCCGTTGCAATATACTTGTAGAATATTTCAACTTGAAAAGCTTATCTTAGAGGCTGATTTTGGAAGTTTCCATTTGTCATCGGCTGGTTATGATCATCACTATCTATCTAAGCTATTGAAGTTGAAAGATAATAAAAACTAAAAAGAGTATGTATTTGGCCTAATATGGGTTAGGAGATGAACCAATGAATTGTCAAGGAAGTAAGTGAAGTCAATGGTTTCATAGATAGAGACTCATTCGTCAATTTTTTAGTTTTTACCATCAACATTTATATAGCTACTCCATTGTTTAGTGGCTAGATGATCGATGTGAGTGTGACCATTTGAAAATTATGTTATTTAAATCTTACATAATGTGACAGGTTTATTTTCTCAAGAAAGGTTAGTAATTAGCATAATTTAACAAAAGGGATATGCTTAATTATATTTTTTATTACACGGTAAAAAATGATTTTATTAAAATGAGAGCATAAGAAATGCTCCAAATTGAGCTTGCAACTGAATACACGAAACACTCTCCAGATTATATCTAATCACCAACTATGATATTTTGAGAATTCATTATTCGGTAATTATCTATCTTATATAAACCGGAGTGGTTATAAACTAATTGATAAGCTAGTGCTAAATGAAATATAATCAAAATAGAACCACGGGGAGAAAATACATTTAGTTTTGAAGAATTCTCATGTTCCAGGACCCAGTGAAAAAAAAATTAAGAAAACAAAATAAAATTCTCATTCTACATATAAAATTAAGAAATATAATTCTGATTCTACTACAAGTTGGTTTTGTACCTAATTATTAATAATAATTAGCAAGGTCAAAACTCAAAACTTATAATTGGAGGTAGTTATCGGTTTGACATTTCCCTAGAGTTTTCTATATAAAATTGAGGTCATGGTAAGCATTAACAACTTTACTCTATATAGTGTAATAATTTGCTCTCATCTCCCTGGCCCTTGTTGAATCGTATGCATTCGCTTTAATTTAATCGATATTTTACGTAGAAGAGTACTATATATTAAATAGTTATGTGGTAGAATTTATAAATAAGTGTATAAAGTTCATAAAAATATGAACAAATAGAATGGGATTTCATGTGTACAATCGATCGAATGGGACGGGCAGTATAATATATTGCGAGAGAACGGTGCTATTCGTGCCATTACCTTGTTTTGATTAGATAAAAGATAAAAGCTACCAAACTTCATGAAATAAAATTTATAATTTCAAAAAAAAAAAAAAAAAAAAACAACAACATGGAGAAATTAATTAAATCCGTCCACCAGATTTTGATTTTTCCACTCTCAAGTTAAATGTTGTGTATTTGGGTACTTACTCCTGAAGGTTTTTGGACCACTATTTGTTAGTTGAACTCGAACCCTCTACTCAATTTGTTGTTTTTGTTAGAATATAGTTTCCTAGTAAGTTGGGAAACTATATTCTAACAGTTTTGTATTGTTGGAATGTTTGATTTGTCTCATATTTCTATTTCTTATTCATATTTCTAGTGAAGAATTAGAAGGGGCATTGGGGTATCCGAATCCCCTAAAAAAAGATTTACAAAATTCTTTTATAGCTAATATTATCAATTTTTTAAAATCTCACTCCCCCTAATGCGATCGAACATACAAAATAATCTTACTAAACATGTATTTCCCCTCCCTTCCTCTTCCACACTTCACATTCTGGGTCCGCCCAGCTAGTGTTGTTTAACGAGCCGAGCTGAGCCGAGGGGTTCGACTCGAGCTCGCTAACGAAACAAGACGAACCTAAGCTCGACTTATTAACGAAGCGAGCCTGATTTCAGGCTCGAGCTAGAGCTCGTTAAAAAACGAGCCAAGAGAGCTTAGTTTCAGACTCAATCTCGGGTCATTTCTCGTTTGACTCAGTTCGTTTGTTAAAATACAATGAAAAATATGTTAAAATATTAAATAAAATATAAAAAATTCAACATTATACATTACAATCAACTCCCAAATGATGAAATCATTAAAGTCTAACAAAATGCAAATATAAACAATTCAAGCCAATAATCTCAAACTTAAATCATAACTTATAATACTAATACTACTAATAATGTACAAGATATCGAGCCTTACCGAGTACTCGCAAGCCGAGCTCGGCTCGTTAGTGGAACGAGTCTAAGTTTAGGCTCGAGCTCGACTCGACTCGAAAACTTTATCGAATCGAGCCAGCCAAACTGAGTACTCGATATGTCTCAATTCGCGTAACAGTAGGCCCAGCATACGTGCGGTGGCCATTGCTTTTTTTTTACCTTTGTTGTAATATGAATGACTAATAGTATAAGTGCGTCGGTGTGCAATTAACCATTGTGAAAAAGAACCAAGATATGTATAACCACGTCCACGACCACTTCTTTTTCTTTTTAATTTGTAAGGAAATAATGTGGATTCAAACATATATACCAAATACAGGAATTACTACTGTTTAAACCATTTGGGATTTGCATTCTGTCATTCCTATTTTCTACTTATGTTTTAATTTTTGGAGCAATATTTTGAATTTTCATAGAACTTTTGAAAATTTTACAATAAATTGTGAAATCTCATGTCGTAAACGGGTAAAAAAAATTCCCCTTAAATGTTAATTATTCACGTTTCTAAATCGTGAACAAAAATCAACATTGCAACAAATTCAATAGTGGAAAATGTAGCGAGTACAAGAATGAAGATAGTGATAGGCCACACATTAAAACAAGTTTAATTAGACCCATGGATTGATCGATGAATTTATGTGAGTCATTGTAAGAAGTGCTCTCTAGATCTATATATAACTCTGGCAACAACTTCCAGATTTTCGTCAAGTTCAATTTGGAGTCATATGATATTCTTGCTGGATTGAAGGCGACACTAAGTCAGGCACGTTGTTTCGAAGACCCTTTAGAACTAATTAATTATTGGTTTAAAAAAAATCAGGAATATTGAAAAAGTGTCAATTGGAAAGTATGCAGAATATTCAACATTTGGATCCAGCTTATGAGTTCAATTTGGAAGTGAGATGCTGTTGATAGGTGGTGTAATACTCCCCTTCTACAAATTGCCTGTTATTTTGGGACCAATTTATGAATTTTCACCCGATTCGATCTGATTCAAACCAAGTCTGATTCAATTTTTTGTGTCCAGCCGATTGGTTCCAGTCCAGTTCGGATCCAAATTAATCTGCAACCAAAGCCATATTTTTGGTGAATTTCCCTCTCGAATACCTGAATTGGCACTACGGAGTAAAACAATAAGGGAATTTTGCTGCTGACCTGATGATATTCACACATCACTAATTAAATCTTGGAAACAGAAAATATAAAAAAAAATCCCATGAATTTTGGTCTATGAATATCCATCTATAAATATGGGAACATAGAATGTACATGTGAATCTATATTCACAAACTCACAAGTCATAGATATGTAAAAGAACAGAAACAAAAAGGGGCAAAATCTAAAAGAGTCATCTGCCCATGATGGCAGTAATAGTTACATTGTTTGACGATCCATACAGTGTTTCATTCGTGCATTCGGCATTTGAAAAACTCAAAGATGTAACAGTTGGCGGATTCGGCCTCGGCAGAGTCATATTGTCACTCTCCAGCATCAACAAGACGGTTGCCATATCCGGCCTGTTCGATGCACTGTCTTGAACACACAGTATTCCAACATGTATGCACCTCAACACCTGCTCTTGCAAACATGAACTCAGGATCGACGGATCCACTAACCCAATGCTCCTGTCTATAGAGAAATGTTCCCACACCTGTATCATTTCAAGAATTCGATTAAATCCTGAATTACCGTATTGACCTCACCATTTCTGTAGAAATCGCAACTATGATCAAACAGAATGCAGTCCTCTGCCACGTGAACAAGTCCCAGATCTCAACAAGTCAATAATGCAAAATATAAGCCAAAAACATTGTGTACTATTATAAAAAAGAATGTTTAGACTTACATATCCAATGATGTTGGAATATTCTGTCGCTCGAAAGCTGACGTTTCTTCGGCCTGTAATGATCTCTAACAGCAATACTCCAAAGCTATAGACATCAGACTTGATGGAAAACATACCTTCCATCGCATACTCAGGTGCCATATAACCACTGTAGGTCATAAAGTTACAGTTAATACTTATAAATTACGTGCCTCATATAAAATTTGAACTAGGGATGATATAGACTCCGTAGTGAAGTCAAGAATCATTCATCTTTTGAGTACAAACACAATGCACAATGCTGTAGAACTTACTAAGTGCCTACAACTCTCATTGTGTTTTGTTCATTTTGGTTCCCTCCAAAGATTCTTGCCATGCCAAAATCTGAAATCTTTGGGTTCATCTCTTCGTCCAACAAAATGTTACTGACTTTGAGATCTCGATGAATGATTCTGAGCCTGGAGTCTCTGTGAAGATACAGAAGCCCTCTCGCAATCCCTTCAATTATAATGAAGCGTTTACTCCAATCTAGTTGTGATTTTTTCTCCTTGTCTGCATATAAAGAACAAGCAACCTATCATTAGCCCTCTTCCAATTTATAGGATCTACAATAACATGAGCTGAAACAGTTATCCTATAAGGTGCAGTAGAAGAAACGCTGACCAAAAATAAACGAATCCAGGCTTTTGTTGGGCATATACTCATATAGAAGCATCTTTTCTTCTCCCTCAACACAGCAGCCCAAGAGCCTGACAAGATTCCTATGCTGTAATTTGGCAATAACTGTAATTTCATTCTTAAACTCCTCTAATCCTTGACTGGATTTCACTGACAGCCTCTTTACCGCAACTTCTCGACCACATGGGAGTGTACCCTGAGGATGAAAGCGACAATCAACATTTGTCCTCATTTAGAGACATCAATATGAAAATTCCCAACATCTTAACAAATCTGAACTTCGAACTGTACCTTGAACACTTCGCCAAATCCACCATTACCAAGTTTATTTTTATGAGAGAAGTTATCTGTAGCTGCCGCCACATGACTGAAGCTGTGCATTACTAGGTCTGTTCCAGGAGCTTGCGGCATATCAGCACAATAGACAGCTGCTCCCGATAAATCCATTGAAAACGGTCCGCTTGGAACAACTTTCGGGGATTCGGGTCCAATCTCTGCAAGAAAAATCAATTTACATGATCAACCACAATACACAGTAGGTAAATGATCTGTCAAAGCCTTAGTAGAGCTTTACCTTTGCTTTTTCGACTCCGTTTCCATATCAACCAACTTGAGATGCACAAAAGGAATGCCCCAATGGTAACACATATTATGACTAAATTTCTTGTCGGAATCGGATCATTCGTACCACCTTCTATCCATCATAGATACAGTAAGATCAAATATGAACAACCAAATGCCTAACCAGCAAGGTACTTTCCTTATCACAAAACAATGTCTTGACTTACTAGATGCATTAATGATTAATACAAAGAAACTCTTTTTCTATTTTCCCAAAGAAATCATCAGAGAAAAACATGAGCTTACCAAGTTCAGACTGGGGAACGCGGATAAACAAACTACTGTCACCCTCGCGGAATTGTTGAACATCAACCAACTCTTCATTCCACATCAGACAGTTGATTCCGTTCACATAAGCATACGCAACACAGGAACAATTCTGCAAACACTGACTTTGGCAGCCCCTCGCATCTTCTGATACCAGGTCGACAAAATCAGGCAGTTTCACATTCTCAAGCTGAATAAAAGCATCTCTTTCTCCATCAGTCCTTCCACACTGCAACTGCGTTCTCCGTATGCACCCTCCAGACCAATTCCCTCTGCTCCATTCGTCACCGTTCCTCGGCTGGAACCCTGTCATGCAAGTGCATATTGGAGTAACCAAATTGTTACATATTCCAAACTGCCCACATACGTTGTACCTGTCACATGCTGTAGCTGGTTGTGATTGTAACAACGTCCACTCTTTTCTTTCATAGTTCCACATCTCTTGCCTTTCTTGGCCTTCCCAAGTTAAATGAAACTTAAACAAATCAGAACTGTTCAAGGGATAGTAAGCAAAATTCAACGTACCATCTTCATGGAGGAGCTGAAACCCGAACTTGTAAACACTCCTTACATCTAACACCCCTGAAAACATTATTCCATTCCAAAATCCACTCCTCCAGCGTCGATTTGCCCCTTCCCATATCACAACTTGTGGCGATCCACGCGGATCAATGCCCATCGAAAAGTTCCCTGGGGAAGGATCGTTGATGCTTCTCCATGAAGTGAAAACGCGGCTTTCTCCAGGGACATTAACACGAACTCTCATGCCTGATAAAAAAGTATCTGTTGGATGGAAGAAGCTTCGGTATAGAGTCACCGTTGACCTACGATCAGCATCAGTATAAAACAAAACAATATCACCACTATCCTGTAAAAGAGCTCCCGTATTACTTGACAGAAGAGTTGTTACATTACTTGACCAGACGGTAACATTGTTTCCATCCAAAACCACTAGATTTCCATCCCTCCCGATTGTCAGCGCGCCACCATTTCCTGTAATAGGCCGGTCTCTGTTTGCAACCCATATCACAGTATCAGTTGAATTTAAATGGAACCATATCCCCACATACCGAAAACTCGAATTTGGAGGACTAAAGAATCCCATTTCAAAGTTATTTTTCACTGAAATGAGAGTTTCTCCATCTCTAATCATCTCACCTCTGGAGACCATTTGTTTTGCCAAAGTGAATGCTGAAAAACAATGGACCAATGATAAAACAAACCAAAACAAGAGACTTCTGAATTCATAACCCATCATCTCTTTACGAAAGAATTTTCTTGGATGTTGGTTTCAATAAAAGGGTGTAATGGAAAAAGGCTCTGTAAGAAAAGAATGTTCTTTCTTTCAGGTGAGTGATGTGTTATGGTGGTGTTTGATTGTTTTTAATGCCGGGGGGGGGGGGGGGTGAAAGGATTGACAAAGACTTTAACACAGTAGCCCATCGCCTCCAGAATCTGAGTCCACAAAATAACACATGGATTTTTACAGTATTGAGATGTTTCTGGTGAAATGTCACAAAATAGTTGAATACATTTGTATGAAGAAATGAAATGACCAGGATGATTCATCCACAGGCTGTGAACGTGTAAAATGAAAAAGAATTACTTAAAATTATTATTGTTTCCCAATCTTTTTCAGTAAGCAAATTTATTAAATAATAGGCAGCTATCATAAATGGATTAATGAAATTTTAATAAAATGTGGAATGAAATGTAAATATAATATAGAATTGGGAATGGGAAATACTTCTATTCTAAGCATCTTGGGAAAAAAAAGTGATATTAAATTAAAGATTAGTCTGAGTCAAAATACTTCTTTTTATAAAATATATTGAAAAGTTGAGATGAACTTAATCATCAAAGAGTAATGAGCTTTAATATTGTAAAATTTCAGTGTAAGGAATAAACGAACTACTTCATAAATAAAAAATTTAATTGCTAAAGTAAATTCCAATAATTTCCCACGGTGTAATCATTCTGAAATAACAAGCCAATTCCAAAACCATCAAAATACATGAACAAATCACAAGAATATGGAATCTAAGACAAGCCCCATATAGCACCTAGCAGCTCCCAGACATACTATATGCTCTGATAGTACAAATCAAGAAGAGGTTATAAATCTCAGCATTGCATAATTATTATTTTTTAAATCCATATCAGAAAAGAGTTCAATGTATCGATGGTGCAAGGATGCTTAACAGATTAGAACCAAAACAAAAATAAACTACAAAAATAGTTGAATACATTTGTATGAAGAAATGAAATGACCAGGATGATAATTAAAATTGTTACTTTTTCCCAACCTTTTTCAGTAAGCAAATTTATTAAATAATAGGCAGATATCATAATTGGATTAATGAAATTTTAATAAATATGGAATGAAATGTAATACAGTACTAATTGGGAATGCGAAATACTTCTATTCTACGCATCGTGGGAAAAAAGTGATATTAAATGAAAAGATTTGTCGACTCAAAATACTTCTTTTTATAAAATATTGAGAAGTTGAGATGAACTTTAACATTGTAATATTTCAGTGTGTAATGAATGAACGGACTACTTCCTAAATAAAAATTCCAATTGCTAAAGTAAATTCCAATAATTTCACGCAATGTAATCATTTTCCAAGTGCCAAGACAAATAGTATATACAAAGAAGTGCAATACAAAACTTCTACCATAGATGTCTTCGTCCATTTGAACTGAGCATTATACCAAGAAACAGGTCATCGTCTTAGTTTAAATCTTCACAACAGACCATGCAATGAAATAAAAGAATGTATGGAGGTAGAGAATTTACCAGTGTGTACACATGATGCTTCATCATTCCGTGGAGAAGCTCAACCTCGAGCTAACATAATCTACATTCAGACTTATTCTTTTCATACATTTTTCACAAACAGTTCTCTTTGGGAAGCAGAAACCTCATACTGTCCCACATTCCTTCTCACACAGCTGAATAGTGCATGTTCATCTGTTCCCATTTTGACCACTCGAGTTTCTATTGTATCGTCCGGAGTAAAATCGAAAGAGATCGTGCTCACAACCACCACTTTGTTGCTTACCAAGAAGACATGCCATCCAGCAGTAAACAAAAACTCGCTACAGATTTTTATCTCTTACCCTAACTGGCCACTCCCTGCCTTCTGCATCTTTCAGCTTTATTTTGCTTGCTTTTGTAATTCCCTGATATGATAAAGCACTTGAGCAAACCAAGACTATAAAAATCCTAGACCGGATATCCAAAAGTTACAATTTGAGATGACAAGCATTTTGATAGAATACTCACAATTCTGTGTGCATTGGTCTTCTTCAATTCTTTAGTAAATTACACATAAACATGCTTCATAGATCAACAGTGTACAAAAGCAAATATACTCATTAACTGAACTTTGATTAACAGCGTACACAAATAGTAGTGTATACAAACAAGTGCAACACAGAAACTTGTACCATAGATATCTTCCTCCATTTGACCTCAGCATTAGCGTGAATCCCCATTACATAGTCTCTGGTACATTGCATCACAAATCCCCGCAAACTCTGCAGCATCGGCCAACCCTCCGTATCGCAACTTTGCCGCAGTCATAGCTTGTAACTTGGAAGAAAGCCCTAGATAAATTGATTTGGAAAACGGACCTAATTGGGAAAATTGAAAGCTGAGATGGATGAGAAAAAATAAAACTCTTTAGATTTTAGATTGTTTACCTCTTCATTTCATTTTTTTTCTATATATATTTAGATGGTTTAATTTTACTTTTTTGACAACTTTTTTATTATCATTCGTGCCACAGAATCAAATACTACGGTCATTATATCAATTTTCTAAAAAAACCGTTTCAAAATCAAACGTAAACAATCTAAAAGTACATATGAGTACTTAATCTCACTAGAACTCTAGAACCTTCTCATTTCTCATTTGTAATAATGTTGACTTTTATTTTTACATTTAACCTTATATTAATCCTAAAATAACATTTGTAGGTGTTTAAATTTTATTTATTCAACACATAAAAATATTTATTCATATTTCATGGTTACGAAGTTATATTTCAAATGACATATAAAAAATTACAAAATATATTTCCTTCGTAATTACTTTATATTGGCCTTTTCAAGTTATTTTGCCACAAATTACTTCAAATTACATTAAAAAATATATAAATAATATTATATTTATGATCAAAGTACTTTACATATAGTTTCAAAACATTTTTATATATTTGTTTACATTATAAATTAAAAGCAACACTAATTATAAATTATTTCAAAATTATAAAATAAATTTTGAACAACACTTAAACATTATGATAATCGACAAAAATGAATTTTGTATCACAACATCTAAAAAATTAACATATTTGGTTGATTTATTAAGAATTTATTATTAAATTTATTAACTTGGGGGCATTGTATCAAAAACATGATAGTTGAGGAGGTTAATCACCAAATTTATTAGTTTGGGGGCATAGTACCAAAGAGTAATAGTTGATGGCGTTTTATCCATTTTTTCCTTGTGAAAATATACAACATGATTTAGAATTAATATTGAATTAAACGTCCAAAAAAGGTCAACATTATTATAAATGGAAAGCTTCTAAGAAACGGAGGAAAAACTATACTCTAAAACAATTTTTACTAATGCTAGGAAAAAATTTAATTCTAAAGTATTTAGCAATTAATTCTAAGGTTTCATAGGTATAACAGATAGTCAGATATAAACACACTTGAACTGGTAGCTTTAATTAATGGTTAAAGCTTACTCTGCAACTTAACATCAATTCTCTTTTTATTCATTCTGATTCAATGTAACTTGGTGAACTGTCTTAACAGGATAACCAAACCAGTTTGGAGGCACAGGAGGCAGGTCCGTCTGGCACATCTGCTTATGGTTATGAAGGAATTTAAAAAAAAAAAAAACAATTAACATTTGGAAACTAAACTTATCAAAGCATCCACATCCATTCTCCTATTACCCTTCTTTAAACATTTTCAAGGAATTTCGTAAAATTCAATCGATTAAAATTAGTTTCAGGCCAACTATACTAGTTTCATGTCACGGTGCTAGTTTCAAATTAAGACATAGTTAGTTTCATTAGTTTCATATGCTCACAGTCTAGTTTCAGGTTCACAATACTAGCTTCAAATGCTCAAAATTATAGTTTTAGAGTGGAAAACATATTCACTAGTTTCAGAAATGATAGCAATTAGTTTCAGGGTTAATACAATTAGTTTTAGAATGAAATAAAAGTCATCAACAAAAGCAAATAAAAGAGAGAGAAACAGAGCATAATTTACCATCATTGCAGCTAGCAAACACCCCTTGAATCTGGAACTGAGATGAACTCCATCAAGAAAAAGCATAGGGCGACAGTGATCAAAACCATCCATGCATGGTACCAAAGCAAATGAACAACCTCTCGAAACGGTTATCGACTTCATTAACATTCAAATCAATAAAAGTAAAACCAGAATTTGTACGCTGAAGTCCTTCCAAATACCACCCAAGCTCATCAAATGAAAGCTCATAATCACCGAAAACCTAACCACGAACCTTCTCAAGAGCCCTATAAGCCCTGCTATCCGAAACCTCTATCTTGTAAAAGTCCCAGAAAAACATCCTAATCTCTCACACCCGCTGGTCAGAGCAGTAATGCTCATTGAATCCCAAATCAAATCAACCATCAAAATAGTAGCCAAGAGATCTCCATTATCAAGCAAAGGTGAATGGACACACGTGTGAGATCATTTGCCAAATCCTTAATGTAAAAGCAACCATTCACACTATAAAGCAATCCACATACATCCATTTACAACTGTCAACAACATGTTTTCTACAAACATCTCTCACTTTCTGGGGCGTATTCTTCATAATCTTCATTCTGAAATCAACTGCCAAAGAAAACTTCACCAAAACAATTCTAAAAGCCTTGACACCATCTGGGAAAGACTTCCCACCTCCTTGATTTCCCTGAGCCATCCTTGGGACAACAAGATATTATCCTAGCATGTTGAACACCTCCGTACATAACAACATCATTTACGCTACTAACAAACGGAACAGGCTCCGAAACTAGAGTACTCTGCACTAAAACTAGGGAATTTTCACTAGAAACATGACCAAAGTTAGTTTCATCAACCATTGCATTAGTTGAAACCTGCTACGCCCTACACGCTCAACCCTACACACCAACATCAGTTTGAACCACATCAGAGCTAGTTTCAAAACATGGCTTACTCAATTTAGCCAAAACACCAGACCTACTCCCACTTCCCTCACCGATGGACATAACTTTACGACGTTTAACATGAAAATCACCAGAATTATCATCAAAGCCAACCACAACGTCCATATCAACTAGTGTTAGAGAGCAACACATAAAAGGAACATAAAATTCAAATCTTCATTAGTGAAGACAATATACTTTTTATCACCAATGCCATACTGAAAGTCGAATCAAGGTCTTTAGATGTACGGTAACTTGGAAACAATAATCTCCACCAGCTCCGAGAAAGTGATTCCAGACCTCACACTCCACGCAGGTCCATAGTAACATGTTGGAGGCGAAAATAACACAATTACACAAAGAAACTCTAGCTAGAAGAGAGGACAAGAGAGAGAAGATCGAGTTGAAAGAGAGAAGCGGGTATTAAATATGGCTTGGAAACGAAGAAGAGGAGCGAGAAGGGTATACAAGGAAGGTCACATAGAATATTAGGGCTAAAAAAATAGAATGACCGGTTTTCTTCTTCCGCCACGCATGTTTTCATCAATCGGGCATGACAACCACATTTTTTAACCTGACAAAGTATCCAAATTTACGTAGTTGCTATGAAATACTAAAAAATTCAAAGCGTCAACACTCAAATACGTGAATTGGTACTCTAAGATTACTAAAAATGGATTTTGTCTTGCCTAATCATATTCACGCACCACTAGTTAAATCTTGGAAACAGAAAATATACAGAAAAAAACATAGGGAAGAATTTCCCATGAATTATGGTCTTTAATATAGAATATAGTACATAATTTCACAAACTCACAAGTTTTTTTTTTTTTCTTTTTTGTGCTAACAAACTCACAAGTCATATATATGTATCCAGTATCCACACAGAAAAAGAACAGACAGAGAAAGAAAAAAAAACAGGGGCAAAATCTAAGAGTCATCTACCCATGATGGTAGTAATTGTTAAATCGTTCGACGATCCATCTTGTGCTTCATTCGTGATTTCGGTATTTGAAAACCTCGAAGATGTACAGTTGGCTGCTTTGGCATCGGCAGAGTCATATTGTCGCTCTCTAACATCAACACGACGGCTGCCATATCCGGCCTGCTCGATGCGCTGTCTTGAACACACAGTATTCCAACATGTATGCACCTCAACGCTTGTTCTTGCAAACATGAACTCAGGATCAATGGATCCACTAACCCAATGCCCCTGTTTTCAGAGAAAAGTTCCCACACCTGTATCATTTCAAGAATTCATTTAGATCCTGAATTATTGTATCGACCTCACCATTTTCTGTAGAAATCGCAACTATGATCAAACAGAATGCAGTCCTCTGCCACGTGAACAAGTCTCAGATCTCAACAAGTTAATAATGCAAAATATAAGCCAAAAACATTGTGTACTATTATAAAAAAGAATGTTTAGACTTACATATCCAATGATGTTGGAATATTCTGTCGCTCGAAAGCTGACGTTTCTTCGGCCTGTAATGATCTCTAACAGCAATACTCCAAAGCTATAGACATCAGATTTGATGGAAAACAAGCCTTCCATTGCATACTCAGGCGCCATATAACCACTGTAGGTCATTAAGTTTAGTTAATACATATAAATTATGCGCTTCATGTGAAACTGAAGTTGGGATGATATAGACTACGTAGTGAAGTTGAGAATCATTCATCGTTCCACTACAAACACAATGCACAATGCTGTAGAACTTACTAAGTGCCTACAACTCTCCTCGTGTTTTGTTCATTTTGGTTCCCTCCAAAGATTCTTGCCATGCCAAAATCTGAGATCTTTGGATTCATCTCTTCGTCCAACAAAATGTTACTAACTTTGAGATCTCGATGAATGATTCTGAGCCTGGAGTCCCTGTGAAGATACAGAAGCCCTCTCGCAATCCCTTCAATTATATTGAAGCGTTTACTCCAATCTAGGTGCGTTTTTTTCTCCATGTCTGCATATAAAGAACAAGCAACCTATCATTAGCCTTCTTCCAATTTGTAGGATCTATAATAACATGAGCTAACACAGTTATTCTATAAGGGGCAGTATAAGAGACGCTGACCAAAAATAAATGAATCCAGGCTTTTGTTGGGCATATATTCATATAGAAGCATCTTTTCTTCTCTCTCAACACAGCAGCCCAAAAGCCTGACAAGATTCCTATGCTGTAATTTGGCAATAACTGTAATTTCATTCTTAAACTCCTCTAATCCTTGACTGGATTTCACCGAGAGCCTCTTCACCGCAACTTCTCGACCACATGGTAGCGTACCCTGAGGATAAAAGCGATAATCAACATTAGTCCTCATTTATAGATATCAATATGAAAATTCCCAACATCATAACAAATCTGAACTTCTAATTGTACCTTGAAAACTTCCCCAAATCCACCATTACCAAGTTTATTTTTATGAGAAAAGTTATCTGTAGCTGCCGCCACATGACTAAAGCTGGGCATAACTAGGTGAATTCCCAGTGCTTGCCGCATATCAGCACAATAGACAGCCACTTCCGATAAATCCATTGAAAACTCTCTGCTTGGAACAACTTTCGGAGATTCTAGTCCTATCTCTGCAAGAAAAATCAATTTACATCATCAACCACAATAAACAGTAGGTAAATGAACTGTCAAAGCCCAAGTAGAGCGCTACCTTTGCTTTTTCGACTTTGTTTCCATATCAGCCAACTTGAGATGCACAAAAGGAATGTCCCAATGGTAACAAAAATTATGACTAAATTTCTTGTCCGATGATTCGCACCATCTAGAAATCCATCATAGATACAGTAAGATCAAATATGTACTAACAAATGTCTAGATTTATTAGATATAAAACAATTTAGGTCCGTTAATACAAAGAAACTCTTTTTCTATTTTCCCAAAGAAATCATCATAGAAAAACATAATGAGCTTACCGGCTTCAGACCGTCCAATGCGGATATGCAAACTACTGTTACCCTTGTGATATTGCTGAACATCAATTAACTCTTGATACCACAGCATACAGTTAATTCCGCTCACATAAGCATATGCAACACAGGAACAATTCTCCAAACACCGACTTTGGCAGCCGCTCACATCTTCTAGTCGCACGTGCACAAAATCAGGCAGTTTCACATACTGAAGCTCAGTAAAATCATCTTTTTCTCCATCAGTCCTTCTGCACTGCAATTGCGTTTTCCGTATGCACCCTCCAGACCAATTCCCTCTATTCCATTCATCACTGTTCCTCGGTTGGAACCCTGTCATGCAAGTGCATATCGGATTACCCACATTGTTACATATTCCAAACCCTCCACATACGTTGTACCTGTCACATGCTGTAGCTGGTTCAGAGTGTAACAAGCTCCACTCTCTCTGTTCATAGTTCCACATCTCTTGCCTATTTTGGCCGTCCCAAGTTAAATGAAACTTAAGAAAATCAGACATGTTCGAGCGATAGTATACTAAATACAACACGTCCTCGTCATTGCGGAGCCGAAAACTGAAACCATAAATACTCGTTACATCTAACCCTGTAAATATTATTCCATTCCAAAACCCACTCCTCCAGCGTCGATTCGCCCCTTCCCACATCACAACTTGTGGCGCTCCACGCGGATCAATGCCAATCGAATAGTTCCCTGGGGAAGGATCGTTAACGCTTCTCCATGAAGTGAAAATGCGGCTTTCTCCAGGGACATTAATACGAACTCCCATGCCGGGTAAAAAAGTATCTGTTGGATGGAAGCCGCTTCGGTATATCTTCACCATTGACGGACGATCAACATAAAACAAAACAACTTCGCCAGTGTCCTGTAAAACAGCTGACGTATTACTTGACAGAAGAGTTGTTACATTACTTGACCAGACGGTAACATTGTTTCCATCCAAAACCAATAGATTTCCATCACCGCCGATTGTCAGTACGCCACCATATCCTGTAATAGGCGGTCTCTGTTTGCAACCCATATAACAGAATCATTTGAATTTAAACGGAACCATATTCCCACATACCGAAAACTCGAATTTGGAGGACTAAAGAATCCCATTTCAAAGTTATTTTCCGGTGAAATGAGACTTTGTCCATCTCTAATCATCTCACCTTTGACAATTTGTGTTGCCAAAGTGAATCCTGAAAAACAAAGGACCGATGATAAAACAAACCAAATCAAGAGATTTCTGAATTCATAACCCATCATCTCACGAAAGAAGTTCTTTGAATGATAGTTTGGATAAGATGGTGTGATGCAAAAATCTCTGTAGGAAAAGAATGTTCTTTCTTCAAGGGGAGTGATGTGTTAGAGTGTTTGATTGGTTTTAATGCAGGGGCTGAATGGATTTGCAAAGACTTCAACACAGTAGCCTTTTTGTTGAAGATTATATTTGTTGACCAGCAATCAATCGCCTCCAGTATCTCATACACATGGATTTTTACAGTATTGAGATGTTTCTGGTAAAATATCATAAAGTAGCTGAATACATTTGTACGAAGAAATGAAATGACCAGGATGATAGATAAAATTATTGCTTTTTCCCAATCTTTTTCAGTAAGCAAATTTATTAAATCATAGGCAGATATCATAATTGGATTAATGAAATATGCAATGAAATGTAAATATAGTAGATAATTGGGAATGGGAACTGCTACTTCTATTTGAAACATCTTGGGAAAAAAGTGATATTAAATGAAAAGATTTGTCGACTCAAAATATCATCAAAGAGTAATAAACTTTAACATTGTAAAATTTCAGTGTGTAATGAATAAACGAACTACTTCATAAGAAAAAAAAACTTAATTGCTAAAATAAATTTTCAATAATTTCACGCTATAATCATATTCCAAGTGCCATGACGTGCAAAATTTCCAGATTTCATAAACTGAGATTCTCAAATAACAAGACAAATCCAAAACAATCAAAATACATGAATAAATCGCAAGTACAAGGAGTCATGGACAAATCTAAGACAGGTCGTATATAGCTTCTAGCTCCTAGCAGCTCCCAGACATACTATATGCTCTCTGATAGTACAATTGCCTCCAATGATAGTACACATCAAGAAGAGGTTATAAATCTTAGTATTGCATTATAATTTTTTGTTTAAATCCATATGTGAAAAGAGTTCAAAAGAGCTGAGCAACAAAATGAAAAGACGCATTTTTTTTTTCAGGGAAAAGAAACAACATAGAATCATGATTTTAAAAAGTTACACCTCCCCGGTCAATCGCCATGACTATGATTTTCCTTGTGCTCAGGAACTCGGATACAGGGTACCTAGTTGTTTGATCCTGTACAAATTTGCCGACTACCAAAGAGAAACAACCTCAGGTTCATCCTTAACTAAGCAAAATACACAATAGTTTTTATACAATATAAATCAACACACATAATACACTCAAATCCTATATACCAAGAGGCCACCCTCTTAGTTTAAATCTTCATAACAGACCCTGCAATGAAATAAAAGAATCTAGAGGTAGAGACTAGATAATTTACCAGTGTGTACGCATGATGCTTCATCAACTCCGTGGAGAAGCTTAACCTCGAGCTAACATAATCTTGCATTCAGACTTGTTCTTTTCATACATTTTTTACTAACAGTTCTTTTCTGGGAAGCAGAAACCTCATAATTAATTTCCCCCATTCCTTCTCACACAGCTGAATAATGCATTTTTTTCATCTGTTCCCATTTAGACGACTCGGGCTTCTATTGTATCGTTCGAAGTAAAATCGAAAGAGATCGTGCTCCCAACAACGACTTTGTTTCCTACCAAGAAGGCATGCCATCCAGCAGTAAACAAAAACTCGCTACAGTTTTTATCTCTTACCCTAACCATGCATTATGCAACATGCTTTGTTTAGTCACTACTGCATATTAGTAGTAGTAAATTAGTACTAAAGTTGGGTATACAGATAAACATGCTTCATAGATTCAACAGTGTACAAAAGCAAATATACTCATTAATTAACAGTGTTCAACAGAGTATACAAGCAAATGCCATACAGAAACTTGTACCATAGATATCTTCCTCCATTTGACCTCAGCATTAGCGTGAATCCACATTACATATTTGCATCATAAATCCACATATCTCTGCAGCATCGGCCAACCCTCCGCAATATCCAATCGCGCAACTTGCCGCATTCATAGCAGGAAATTTGGAAGAAAACCCTAGAGAGAGAAATTGATTGGGGAAAGAAACGGACCAGATAGGGAAAATTGAAATGGAGATGGTAAGAAAAATATAATTATCTAAGTTTTTCTTTTTTTCTTTAATTCCTAATTTCTATATGTAGTCTTTTATTTTTACCCCAATTTAGGTCTAGTTGGGTACAAATTACTTTAGTACTAAATGACTATGGATGTATTTTTTATTAAAATTAATACTTACCCGTCTCACAAAATTTTACTCACTTTCTTTTTAGATGCTACACAATACATTAATAATTTACAAAATCTAACGAATGAATTGTCAGACGGCATTAGCTGACCTAAAACAGCTACTAAGTCTTATATTCCAGATGCAAGTGCTCCACTTAAAGCTGAAATCCTTGAAAGACAAATTACAAACGCTAGTGAGTCTGAGGCATGCATGAAGTATGGAAGGCCAGGCGGTTCCAAAGATAAAAATGTTCGAAAAAAGAAAAGGAGTAAATGTTAAAGATGGTCCGGTAGAGGATGACAAATCTCCAAAAGAGCTGACAAAACTCCAAGCGAATCACATGACATAACAAAAGAGACACATGCACATGTAATTGTTGAAAATGAAGAGCTCCTCAATAAATTATGTTGTTACTGAAAAAATATGGATCAGAAATGAAACAAACATCGATGTAATGTTTCCATATAATGCAACGCGCAATATATTTGAATAAAGTGAGGATCTTGAACCTACATCTATCTATGGAAGAATGTAGGCATCAAAATGATTGGCCGAAATGGAAAGATGTTATTAATGCAGAATTAAACTCTCTACGTAAATGCAAAGGTTTTGAACCTGTTGTCCGTACGCCAAATGGTGTAAAATTCATAAGGTATAAATGGGGGTTTGTGCGAAAATAAATAAGAAAAATGAAGTTGTAATATTAAAGCGTCACTCGTCACACAAGGCTGTATCCAAAGACCTGGAATCGACTATGAAGAGACATATTCTCTAGTAATAGATGTTGCTACATTTCGTTGCCTTATCAGTCTGGTTATACATGACAAACTTGAGATGCGTCTCATGGATGTAGTCACTGCGTATTTATATGGTCATTGGAAAAAGATATTTATATGAAAATCCCTGAAAGATTCAAAATGACTGAAGCACAACATCCAATTGGGTGAATGTGGTTCAATTGTTTAAGCACATTCTTGTCAAATAAAGATTATAAAAACGATCCTATATGTACATGCGTTCTCATTAAGCGATCAATACTGAATTTCATCATTATTGTAGTTTATGTTGATGATTTGAATATTATTGGAACTCCTAAAGAGTTATCCATAGCTATTGAATGCTTGAAGTTTTTTTTTTTTTTTTTTAAATGTATGATCTTGGAAAAAGAAAGTCTTGTTCGGGTCTACGTATAAATTGAGCACTTGACAAACGGAACAATTGTGCATTAGTCAAATTATGTAGAACAATTGTTGAAATTTTTTACATGTATAAGTCACACTCACTTAGTACACCCATGGTTGTAAGAAACTTAGATGTGAAAAATGATTATTTTAGACCTTGTGAAGAGCACGATGAACTTCTTGGTCCTGAAGTACCATATCTTAGTGCTACTGGTGCAATGATGTACCCTGCTAACTATACACGACCCGGTATAACTTTTGCCATTAATTTAATAGCAATGTATAGTTCTTCTCCTACTCGAACACATTGGATTAATTGGAGTCAAATATGTATTTCAATATCTTTGAGGGACAAGTGATATGGGTTTGTACTATTCGAACTCTCGCAATTCTAAGTTAATTGGATATGCGGATGCAGAATATATGTCTGGTCCACACAAAGTTCGATCACAAACATGTCATTTGTTCACTTGCAGAGGTAAAACTATTTCATGGCGTTATGTTAAACAAACTTTGGCTGCTACTTACTCTAACCATGTAGAACTATTAGCAATCCATGAAGCAAGAATGTGAAATCGCTTGGACATAATTAATTTTTAAATTACAATCATGAATTATAAAGAAATAATAATAAGGAGAACGGTTCGTACGCTACGCGTGCGATGCAATTTCTAGTTTTATATATATATATATATACATATATATATATATATATATATGTATATATATAGATTTTTTTATAATATTATATTTTTAAAAACAAGAATTATCTAATTTTAAAATTTATCTCCTTTAATTTTATCTCATCTCTTCCTATTTTCTTCTTAAAAATAAATAAATAAATGAAAACACGACTCATGGATGGATGCGTCACATACGAATTGCTGGCTCCATGGATTTGAATGGTATTATGGTAGCAAATAGGTGAGTTGATTTTAATTGGATTGCTTATTTTGACTTTTTACTTTTGTTCAATTTTGTTCAACATATCACCATAATGTCATATGATTTAGATGACATGGTATTAATGATAACCTATTTCTCTAAATGAACCTATAGGTTGTTGGGATGACCATAATTTTTCTTTTAACCCTTTTTATGTTATTTGTTCTCTCTTTATGCTCAAGGTGCTCGAAAGTGGATATTAACAAAAGCAAACTAACACTTTATTACGATGATACTATTACTAATTAATACTAATGGTATTGAAATATAAATTGCATGTTCCTGTTTGCATATGCTTTTAATAAAATTATGCAACACTTTGTTTGTGTCAAGGTTCGTTGTATTATTCATATGATCTAATTCAACCAGGGCAGATTGATTTCTTCTCTTCGTTCTCAATTATAACCAAACTTATTCTTATAATTAATTAAAAATAGGTAATTTAGAAATTACGGCTTTTTTTGGAGGAATAATATGATCTCTAATCATTAATAATGTGGGATATATTATTGTTGGAAGCTAAGTTGTTTATTTTATTGTATATTTCATTATTTACATATCTTCGTAGTAAAATAATAACAACGATTACAAATTTGCATATGAAGTTAACTCAAATTATGTGAATTTTCTGAGATAATGAGTGCAATTAAAGTCCCACAATGCTAAAATAAGAAATAATATATGGTTATATATGAAATTGAATGTATATGTGGGAGAGATAGTCGAATCACACAGAAGTCCGCTGGAAAAATGTATTGGTGTAGAATAAGAGTATGAATTTATGATGGGTATACCATAATCTATTTTCATATATTTGGTACCCTCAAACTTAATCTGTTGAAGATTAATCTGTTAAAAACTCTTCTGTTAAAACTGAAATTGTTCGGTTAAAAACTGTTAAAGATTAATCTGTAAAAAACTGTTAAAGATATGCCTCAATTTATTTACTTGTGTTAGAATCTGGCAACCGGATCCAGTTGGAGGAGTGGAATAATACCCAACCAGATGGACTTGAATAAATTATAAGCTGTGCTTCTTCTCGTCTCCAAGTTCGATGAGTGATGAGTAGTTGCATTTGTTAGGTTTTATTTTTGTCTCAGTATATCAATGTTACATTAATCTGGTCAAGATACAACTGGTACATAACATTTATTCATAACATATATTGAGTAAACACATCTATTAACCTCACAACTGGTACATAAAAGATAAAAGATATTAAAGTAACTAATACATAAATGATATTAAAGGGAGATGATATTAAAGGGGGGGGGGGATTGGGATGATTACAACATAGGATAGGGTTAGTATTAAACATCAACATTGATTCTGATAGGCAAGGGTCTAAATAGGATCTGACTCATGAATTGTTTTTCTCAAAATAATAAGTTTTTAAATCGGAAAATTACATTCTGGTGATACTTTTCATACTTTATTACACATTAATGATATCAATATTCTTGTTTACATCATTAATACAATAAATCAAACTTTATTACATTCAAGTGACAAAATTTGAAACTATTTACTAATAAATTATTTTTATTGGACAAATATACCCTTCTATCTCAAAAAATAAAAGTAGGCAAAATATTTAAACTGTTTTTGTTATTATTCCTAACTACAGTAGTAACTACTCTCACGAAACTTTAATTGAGGCATTGAAGTTAGCTATTTATGCTAACTAATTATAGAATACTACTAGTAATTAATACTCCTTGATTTGTAATTTTCCATTCATCACGCCTAATGACTTCGGCTTGATTAATTGTTCAAATTCATGGTTCACACTATATTAGATTTCAAACATTTTTACCATTCTTATATTTTGTTGTAGTACTACTTCTTATGGGTGCTTCTTGTACCCATACACCACGAAACATACTACTTCCCCCAAATGAACATGTACCACCACTCACCATAGAATATACCACTTCATCCCAGAAAACAAGTACCACAAGTTATAAATGAGGTACATAGACTGATATTGCATACTCCCGAAATCTAATAACCAATACTTTTAACTCATGTACTAAATAAAGAATAGCAACGGCATACTTAGTCAAAATTATGTATCCCGGCTACATCATTCATGTATCCAGAAATTATGTACAAATGGTATTTAGTCATCCACCATATATTTCACACAAACATATTACTTGTTTAAATTTTAATTTTTCCATGTACCAAACTTTTAAAACCATGAATTGCTTGTGTAATCTAATTTTATATATACTAAACTTAAAAAAAAAACCATGTGTTTTACGCAATAACAAGTACTCCTTGTCTGCATCTAATTTTACATGCACTGACTCAAAAACCATGTAGTTCACACAAAAATATGTACTGTATTTTAAAATTTTGTAACATCACTATTAATATTTTTCATGTACCTATATAACTTTCTACATACATCTTATGTATCAATTTTGAATAGTAATATTTCCATGTGCCAGAGAAAAAATTAAAACATTTTTCATTTTACAAATTATCATGTATGTACCATATAAAAATCATATAGTATATATTTCAAATTTCCATGGAACTTATAAAAGTCATGTATGTTTTATAGTTTTCGTGAACCACATTAACCATGAACTCCTTCTATGCACCATAATTTATCAGGCACCACAAGCGTCTTCACAATTCATGCATGACGTCCCAAACTCCACAGAGAAACACTTTGTCAATTTCATGAACATGTACTAGAATATCATGTACCATGGTGGTACTTTCCAATATTCACTAAATCATCATGTAACATATAGCCAAAATCATGCCCGAACAATACATATTCCTTACAATAAGTTCTCAAGTATGCAGATTGCATGAACTTTGTGTAACTATTAATAATTGTTTTAAATTTTATTAATACGAGCATAAAAAATGCTACAGAAAATACTTACAACTGAAATTTACGGAACAAACTCCGGATCACAAAGTGTAAGTGCCAGAAAATCTCAACATGAAACATACATACAGAAACCGACCAACCTCATCAGCCCTCTATAATTCTTCGTGGAGTTTAAGGGATATGGTGGATGAATTACCACACCTTGAAATTAAAGAACAATGCATTCAAACATAAAAACACAAATCTATGGACAGATTGTGCATGTTAAGATAAAAAAAAAAGGTGAATAGGGTGCAATTTCACACCGGCAATGTTGATGTTATTATGATGTTGACGAAATTCCATCGATTTCTTCATCTGCTTTTCATCGATTCCAACTAACAAGCCTGGACAAAAATTTGGGTACATAATTTTATGAGAGAAAAAAGCTAAATTTTGGTACTTGCTTTTTTAAATAGATGTAGCTAGGGAATGATGCTAATTTGGTAACATACGATTAAAAGCATTTGACAAATTAATTTGGTGCATGTTTTATGGGATTGTTGAATGATTAATTTGACTAATTAGTTTGGTAACGTAACTTAATTTGTTATATATATATATATATATATATATATATATATATATATGGTCATTTTGGGTACACCATATCAAATGTCACTTTTTTGAAAACAAGATTTTTAGTGTCATTAAGTTGTAATTAAGTTGCAAAAACATCACCTAAATGTAATTGACCCTTTTTAAATCTTCAATAATCTAGTAAATATTATTTTGCAAGTTTTGAAAATTATGCTTTTTATTTTAACTATATTTTGATTATTTACATACGTTTATGGTAAATTAAGAACAACGACGACAAATTTACATATAAAGTGGACATATTCTTGTCTAACAAGTTAAGTTATTTACACACACACACACACACACGTAAGTACGTACATACATACATACATACATACATACATACATATTGTTTTTCTGGTTTGGGGCAAACTATGAACGGTAGGACTTACAGGTGTGTACTTGGCTATCGGCTCGGTGTTGATTTGTTTCCGGTGTCCAGGCCCTGCACTACTTGCTCCCGGTTTTTTTATGGGGATTTTTTTGGTGATCATGCGTTGCCGTGTGTTGGGATGGTGGGTATCAAGCACAAACATAACCTCGTGCGTGACACTCTCTTGGATGTCTGTTTTTGATATGGTATTTCTACTGGTAAGGAAGTGGATATTGGTTTGAGTGACGGGAGTGACACATCTCTTCGTCCTGCAGACTTGCTACTTTATGGTTGGGATAGGAGGCGGGATGTTTGTGTTGATCTGACTGGGTCTTCCCCCTTGACCCGATCTGGGATGATCAACTTTGTGCCTGGACAGGTGGTTGCTGAGGCTGCCAAGCGAAAATATGCAAAGTATCGGGACTTGTGCGGATAAGGGTTATGGATTCCTACCTTTCTCTTTCTCGACACTTGGAGAGTTGGATGTTGATGTTGTTGCTTTGATGTTAATAAGAAAAGTGTCACACGCTACGCTTGTGAAGTGTTCTCCTTGTTATTGTTTTTTAATGTTTTATTTTGATGTTAATAAGCGTCAAGTCCGAAACTTTTCTGGTTGAAGCTTCATGTTTTTTTTTTTGTTGTGTCATGTCTTCGCTAATTCGCTCCTCGCGTTGGCATCAAAATTAGTCGTTTACTCTTGCGTTGGAGGTAACAAGCATTGAATATACATTTGAGACATTAGCTTGTCTCAATCAGGTGATTGATATACACTGGATAGTTATAAATTCGAGAATATATTGTCACTTGAGGCATACCTTACACATTATTGGTTGTGTTTGATAAACCTTCTCTTGTTGATTACGGAGGATCTATGTGTTGACGATATTCCTTGTTTTGACGTAGTCTCCGGAGTTCGCATGTAGTTTTATTAATACCTTTACTGCAGCCTTACCTTCTCTTGACAAAGTCGAGAAGAGATCAAATAGGATATGGCAGAGCGAAAAAAAAAAGAGACGCCTAGACTGAAATGAAAGGTTGTCTGTCGGATAAGCAAATGCAACTAATGAAGTAGTAAATAGAGTGAAAGAGGGAAAAGTCTCTAATGCACATGAAAATTGAGTGTATTCCTTAGTGTTGTGTTGTTGAGTTCATTTTTATTCTAAGGTTAAGGGGTGAGAGTCGGGTTCTGGTAATTTCGGTCCAAAGCCTATATTGCCGAGAAAAATAGAGTAGGGGCTAAGACTAGTTAGCTAACTACCCCTTTCTCGGACTAGTCGAGAAAGTACCCTTAGCTCTAAAAGACCTTTTCCACTCACAAAGAAGAGAAAGGAAAATGTCTAGTTGGCGATTCGTGTGATTCGAAATCTTTCCGTCAACGCATCACTCTCCAAAATATGTGAATAGCACTCTGAGTCTAGATTACAAAAAATGGATTTTGTCTGACCTAATCATATTCACACATCACTAGTTAAATCTTGGAAACATAACATATACAGAAAAATCATACTGTACGGAGAATTTTGGTCTATAACATAGAATGTATGTGTATAATGAGTGTGGTGTTTGGTTTAGTGGCAGAACCACAGTAAAGTTGTGAGATAAAAGGTTGCCAAAAATGAAACGTAAACAATAAAAAAAACGGACGAAAAAGGAATACGTATAAACGGATGAGTATATTATAAAATCACGAAGCATCAGGAGAGAATGTACATATTTTCACAAACTCACAAGTCATATATATGTATCCACACAGAAAAAGAATAGAAACAAAAACAGGGGCAAAATTAGTGTCATCTACCCGTGATAGTAGTGATTGTTACATTGTTTGACAATCCATCTTGTGTTTCATTCGTGATTCCGGTATTTGAAAACCTCAAAGATGTAATAGTTGGCTGTTTCGGCATCGGCAGAGTCATATTGTCACTCTCCATCATCAACAGGACGGCTGCCATATCCGGCCTCTTCAATGCACTGTCTTGAACACACAGTATTCCAACATGTATGCACCTCAACACTTGTTCTTGCAAACATGAACTAATGATCGATGGATCCACTAACCCAATGCCCCTGTCTTTAGAGAAATGTTCCCACGCCTGTATCATTTCAAGAATTTGATTAGATCCTGAATGGCAACTATTATCAAACAGAATGCAGTCCTCTGCCACGTGAACAAGTGGCAGATATCATCAAGTCAAGAATGCAAAATATAAGCCAAAACACAGGGTGATGTATACACTGTTTAGACTTACATATCCAATGATGTTGGAGTATTCTGTTGCCCGAAAGCTAATGTTTCTTCGGCCTGTAATGATCTCTAACAGCAATACTCCAAAGCTATAGACATCAGATTTGATGGAAAACAAGCCTTCCATCGCATACTCAGGCGCCATGTAACCACTGTAGGTCATAAAGTTTTAGTTAATACATAAGTATAAATTATGTGCTTCATGTAAAATTGAAGTTGGGATGATATAGACTCCGTAGTGAAGTCGAGAATCATTCATCTTTTCAGTACAAACACAATGCACAATGCTGTAGAACTTACTAAGTGCCTACAACTCTCATGGTGTTTTCTTCATTTTGGTTTCCTCCAAAGATTCTTGCCATGCCAAAATCTGAAATCTTTGGGTTCATCTCTTCGTCTAACAAAATGTTACTAACTTTGAGATCTCGATGAATGATTCTGAGCCTGGAGTCCCTGTGAAGATACAGAAGCCCTCTCGCAATCCCTTCAATTATATTGAAGCGTTTACTCCAATCTAGTTGCGATTTTTTCTCCTTGTCTGCATATAAGGAACAAGCAAGCAACCTCTACTTAGTCTTCTTCCAATTAGTAGAAGAGACACTGACCAAAAAACAGTTATTCTGTGAGGTGCAGTAGAAGAGACACTGACCAAAAATAAACGAATCCAGGCTTTTGTTGGGCATATATTCATATAGAAGCATCTTTTCTTCTCCCTCAACACAGCAGCCCAAAAGCCTGACAAGATTCCTATGCTGTAATTTGGCAATTACTGTAATTTCATTCTTAAACTCCTCTAATCCTTGACTGGATTTCACCGAGAGCCTCTTCACCGCAACTTCTCGGCCACATGGTAGTATACCCTGAGGATGAAAGCAATAATCAACATTTGTCCTCATTTAGAGACGTCAATATGAAAATTCCCAACATCATTCATAACAAATCTGAACTTCTAATTGTACCTTGAACACTTCCCCAAATCCACCATCACCAAGTTTATTTCTATGAGAGAAGTTATCCGTAGCTGCCGCCACATGACTGAAGCTTGGCATGACTAGGTCAGTTCCTGGTGCTTGCGGCATATCAGCACAGGCCGTTCCCGATAAATCCATTGAAAACTCTCCGCTTGGACCAACTTTCAGAGGTTCAGGTCCAATCTCTGCAAGAAAAATCAATTGACATCATCAACCACCATACACAGTAGGTTAGGTAAATGAACTGTCAAAGCCTTAGTGGAGCTTTACCTTTGGATTTTCGACTCCGTTTCCATATCAACCAACTTGAGATGCACAGAAGGAATGCCCCAATGGTAACAAAAATTATGACTAAATTTCTTGTCCGATGATTTGCACCATCTAGAAATCCATCATAGATACAGTAAGATCAAATATGTACTAACAAATGTCTAGATTTATTAGATATAAATAATTTAGGTTCATTAATACAAAGAAACTCTGTTTCTATTTTCCCAAAGAAATCATCAGAGAAAAACATGAGCTTACCGAGTTCAGACCGTGCAACGCGGACATACAAAACATTGCCACCCTCTGGGAATTGTTGGACATCAACCAACTCTTGATTCCACATCATACAGTTAATTCCGCTCACGTAAGCATACGCAACACAGGAACAATTCTGCATACAACGACTTCTGCAGCCCCTCGCATCTTCTGATCCCAGGTCGACAAAATCAGGCAGTTTCACATACTGAAGCTGAACAAAAGCATCTCTTTCTCCATCACACTGCAACTGCCTTCTCCGGATGCACCCTCCAGACCAATTCCCTCTGCTCCATTCATCACTGTTCTTCGGTTGGAACCCTGTCATGCAAGTGCATACCTGAGTACCTACATTGTTACATATTCCAAACTCCCCACACACGTTGTACCTGTCACATGCTGTAGCTGGTTCAGAGTGTAACAAGCTCCACTCTCTTCGTTCACTGTTCCACGTCTCTTGCCTTTCTTGGCCTTCCCAAGTTAAACGAAACTTAACCAAATCAGACCTGTTCGAGGGATAGTAAACTAAATTCAACGCATCATCTTCACTCAGAAGCCGAAACCCGAAAAGGTAAACACTCCTTACACCTGTCACCCCTGTAAACATTATTCCATTCCAAAACCCACTCCTCCAGTGTCGATCTGCCCCATCCCATATCACAACTTGTGGCGCTCCACGTGGATCAATGCCCATGGAATAGTTCCCTGGGGAAGGATCGCTAACGCTTCTCCATGAAGTGAAAATGCGTCTTTCTCCAGGGATATTAACACGAACTCTCATGCCTGGTATAAAGGTATCTGTTGGATGGAAGAAGCTTCGGTATAGAGTAAGAGGTGACCTGCGGTCATTATAGATCAAAATAACATCGCCTGTTTCCTGTAAAACAGCTGACGTATTACTTGTCAGAAGAGTTGTTACATTACTTGACCAGACGGTAACATTGTTTCCATCCAAAACTACTAGATTTCCATCACTGCCGATTGTCAGCGCGCCACCATTTCCTGTAATAGGCCGGTCTCTGTTTGCAACCCACATAACAGAATCAGTTGAATTTAAACGGAACCATATCCCCAGGTACCGAAAACTCGAATTTGGAGGACTAAAGAATCCCATTTCAAAGGTATCTGGCTCTGAAATGAGAGTTTCTCCATCTCTCATTATCTCACCTCTGGAGATCCTTTCTTTTGCCAAAGTGAATCCTGAAAAACAAAAGACCGATGATAAAATAAACCAAATCAAGAGACTTCTGAATTCATAACCCATCATCTCGTTAGGAAAGAAGTTTTTTGGGATAAGATGGTGTAATGGAAAAAGGCTCTTTAAGAAAAGAATGTTCGGATTGTTTAAAGGGAGTGATGTTTTATGGTGTTGGATTGGGTTTTAATGCAGAGAGTTGGAAGGACTGACAAAGACTTCAACAGAGTAGGCTTATATTGAAGATTCTATTCATTGACCAGCAACTAACCGGCCTCCAGTATCTGAATCCACAAAATAAGACATGGATTTTTACAGTATATTGAGATGTTTCTGGTGAAATATCACAAAGTAGTTGAATACATTTGTATAGCCTTGAGAATACATGAAATGAAATGACCAGGATGATTCATCCACAGGGTGTAAACGTGTTAAACGACAAAGAATTAGGTAAATTTATTATTTTTTCCCAAATCTTTTTTCTTAAGCAATTGCAATAATTAGAATAATATTTAATAACATATGGGATATATAATTGGGAATGGAAAATATTTGTATACTAAGCATATTGGGAAAAAAGTGATATTAAATGAAAAGATTTGTCTACTAAAAAATACATCTTTTTATGTAAGTTTGTTTGTGATGAAAGCAAACATGAACTGTTGAAGAAAAACGTGAGATATATATCAAACCGTGTAATTCAAGATGTAGACAACATTATGTAACCAAGCACAAAAAATAAATAAAAGAAAAAAGTTAGAAACTACATAAAGTACCAACTTTAAATCATTAGTCAAGGAAAGCCAATGAACACTAACTATATTATATTCCTAGTAGCATTGATCTTGTTTGAGGGCTCACTAGTCAGTACATTTTGATTACTTTAATTCATCATGAATTAGAATAGTAACTCAAATCCAGGCTCAGTTGACTTGTCCCCATGTAAAGATTCATGTGTACATATATAAACCTCAGAACCTAACATTCAATTATCTGTGAATATTACGCTACGCCCCCTCACTATCCAGTGACTTCATCTTTACTTAAAAAACATTGTAATGCTTTTCTGCATCGATGAATTCAATTCATCCCACATGACACAGTCTTGGCTGGCAAATTTTGTCAAGTCACAGAAAACGCTACGGTTCTCTGCTTCTGTACAGTAACTTGAATAACTCGATGAGTACCAAAGTTACAACATTGTAAGTGTGAATTTTTTTTTTCTTGAAACTTTGAGCAGAAAAAGCGCGACTATTATTTCAGTAAATTTATGTGGTTTCAGCAGTTCATATGAACACAGGCCTGGCTAGCTATGCTGTAAGGTAAGCTTGGATCAAGTCAAGTTTTGTTTACTAAATGTATTGTATACTAGAAAATAGAGTACTATGACATAACTAATCTTGTACCTAAATACATTTGACACAGTTTCTATTACGTATCTCACAGTTCATAACAACTCCCATAAAGTCAGAGGTTTGAAAATTTTAAATCAATGCCAAAACTAAACAAGTCATCTAATTGATCAGGTCACTGACCAGATTTGTTAAGGCAGCATAACTACCCGGACAAACATAAGCAAACAAATGATCCTGGAAGATAAGCTTCTGAATATAAAATACTGGCTAGCATGGATTCTGGCAAATACAAAATGCAGAGTCTGAATTGTGAAAGTTTAATTTCTCTAAATCTGACTCTCATTCTCTAAATTGAATAAGTATCTATTCTTGTCCAATCAGTTATGTTTTATAATGTAGAGAACAGAGTCAACATTATAATAAGACCTGAACCTCTAAGAACATGGTCAGAGTGCACAATAATATTACTAATATAACATGTCATCACCTTCTAAATAGTTAAATAGTTGAATGAGATGGCATGGATTAATTATATCTGTGGCGGCTACATAGCATGACACATAAATAACAGTAAAAAAAAGCATCATCAAAGTGAAGGACAAAAAACATACCGACGCTAAAGGCCAAGCAACAAGCACTACAAGCGCATCTCCAATTTTCTAAAATTTATCATGACAGAACATCTAGCCCGCGTCATTTTTAACTTGGGACTGAATCCCTGCCCTATAGAAGTCAGGTTCCACATCCTTACCATTTACACACGTCCACTTGGTTACAATACCAATAGCAACACTGCAACAGTTTCGTAGAAGTTCGAAGTCTTCTCAAACAACATTACTGTTAACTTTGTCAATAAGTTAATCGTAGAAGTTCGAAGTCTTCTCAAACAACATTACTATTAACTTTGTCAATAGGTTAAACCGAATGTTTTCCTGTATTTCGTATACAGTAACATATTTAGATCTTTTGCTTTAATAACCGATTCACAAGAATCCAATGATGCAGATGAACTGTGATATCAGGACACTAGAATAGGTCTCATTGATCTACCAACTGCCAATTATGCATACTTTTAGCTCTTTTGTCTTGCATTTTAAGTTCTTAATGCCTTTACTACTACACTTGTACCGAACTCTTACCAGGTGGGAACAACATGGCCTCCTTTCTCCCCAAAGCACCAGATGTTGTCACCTTTGTCACATGTTGTTGTAGTTGTTACTGGTTCCTTAAAGTAATCTGCATATTTAGCTGGCATCAAATACATATTAAGAAAACAATCACACACATAGAAATGTCCATTTGCCGAGAACTGACTTCACCAGAGTTCATGGGCGCAGCCCAGTAGTATGTCTGACCCTTAATAAACCCATCAAGTATCAGATTTTGTCTTGCAGTCTCTCTGTATAGCCACAATGCATTCCTACAGTACTTGCATGGACAAATGATCTGGTCCCTGATAGCCAGCTTATCAAAAGCCCGAGGAGTCCGTTTACACCCTTTTTAATTCCTTGCTGGGCTAGCATTTTGCAACCACTCAAAATCCATCACACTACATTACCCGGACTCCTCGATTCCTCTTGCATACCAATACGTAACTTCAATTTGACCAAAATCTCATTGCTTTTCATGAAACACCCGAGCCCAACACCAGGATACATGCCTGTGTCCGGTACTTAGTGCTGAGTCTAGTAACAAGCCATTACGAACCTACCAAGAGTAATCTGCTCATGTCAATTATATGGCAACTACATTAAGGAGTGAAACATCAACTATACAGAATATGCCCAGAGGCAGAAATATCCAAAATGTTAACAGTTCAACAAGATTCAGCCCATAAAAGCTCATTTTTCATTTTGTAAGAATCTAACTGCACTTAAGGAAATATATGCACAATACAATCATCATTTCGGCTTTCACCAAATCAACTTCACCTTAACCTCTAAGAACATGGTCAGAGTGTACAATACCTCTAAGAACATGGTCAGAGTGCACATACTATTAGTATATAACATGTCATCACTTTCTAAATATTTAAATAGTTGACTGAGATGGCATGGAATTAATAATCTGTGGCGGCTACATAGTATGACACATAAATAGCAGCTTAAAATGAAAAAGCATCATCAAGGTGAAGGACAAGTAAAATACCGACGCTAAAGGGCAAGCAACAAGCACACCAAGCGCATCTCCAATTGTCTAAAAGTTATCATGACAGAACATCTAGCTCGCGTCATTTTTAACTTGGGACTGAATCACTCCCCCGTAGAAGTCAGGTTCCACATCCTTACCATTTATACACGTCCACTTGATTACGATACCAATAGCAACAGTTCCGTAGAAGTTCCAAGTCTTCTCAAACAACATAAGATCCAACCTGCAACATTAACTACGTCAATAGGTTAAACCGAATGCTTTGCAATATTTCGTACACAGTAACATATTTAATTTTTTGGCTTTAATAACTGATTCGCAAGAATCCAATCATGCAGATGAACTGTGATTATCAGGACACTAGAATAGGTCTCATTGATCTACCAACTACCAATTATGCATGCTTTTAGCTCTTTTGTCTTGGATATTATGTTCTTAATGCCTTTACTACTACACTTGTATCCAACTCTCACCAGGTGGGAACAGCATAGCCTCGTTTCTCCCTAAAGCACCAGATGCTGTCACCTTTGTCCCATGTTGTACTTGTCCATACTCTACTGGTTCCTTAAATTAATCTGCATATTTAGCTGGCATCAAATTAGATATTAAGAAAACAATCACACACATAGAAAGAAATTTCCATTTTTCGGAGAACTGACTTCACAGTCTTCACCAGAGTTCGTGGGCGCAACACAGTGTGTCTGACCCTTACTAAACCCACCAACTATCAGATTTTGTCTTGCAGTCTCTCTATGTAGCCACAATCCATTCCTACAGTACTTGCATGGACAAATGATCAGGCCCCTGATAGCCTGCTTATCAAAAGCCCAATCAAGGAGTCCGTTTATACCCTTTTTAATTCCTTGCTGGCCTAGCCATTTGCAATCACTCCTGATCCATCACACTACATTACCCAGACTCCTCCATTCCTCTTGCATACCAATAGCACACTTCATTTTTTGCCAAAATGTGATTGCTTTTCGTGAAACACCCGAGCCCAACACCAGTTAATGCCTGTGTCTGCTGGTACTGAGTGCTGGGTAACAAGCCATTATGAACCTACCAAAAGTAATCTTCCCACGCCAATTATAGCAGCTACTACATAAAGAAGTGAAACATCAACCATACAAAATATGCCCAAAGGGTGAAATATCCAAAATGTTAACAGTTGTCAGTTCAACAAGATTTTCAACCCAGAAAAGCTCATTTTTTTCATTTTGTAAAAATCTAACTGCACTTAAGGAAAGATATCCACATAACAATCATCATGTTTGGCTTCACCAAATCAACTTCACAACTACCACACGGGGTCGAAATAGGTAATCTAGCCACTCTACTCTGTAGTGCCCTTTATGGTAAAATGTGTAAACTAATGGTACATGAGGTACATCACAAGTAAAAAATAGGAAATCAAGGTCACCTCCAAAGCTAAGCCAGATACTAAACAAGCACATCCAGCACATGGTAAATGAAATCATATGTAAAAAATTACAGCTGGAGGAAAGCAAGATGAACAAAACAGAATCAGCAAACCCACCATCCTGTTTCGTAAACGCATTCTAGCAGGGTGTATACGATCTTAATAGCGTGATCAAATTTTTTTCCACCTAGTTAGGCTTTGCTTCCAAAATACAAAACAACAGTAATCTATCTAGCTTTGTTATCTAACTTGGGCAGTATAATTTGGCTAAAAATTATTCACAAATTTGGTACAGACTCCAATCACTGGTCAAAACTCTATGTTGCCAATATGAAAAATGAAACATAACCATAATCAAAATGCCCTAATTTTGGGCGTCCTATACTCAAACCTTTGTTAGATCCTCTTGAGCAATAGAACAGCGCCATTCATTCATAAAAGTAAGCCACACAGTGGTGAAGAAAACACGAGAGGCAAAACAAAACATGCTCGATTCAAATACTAAACAACAAAATTGAAATTCACTTAATCCTCAATGCTCTAATTTAACCTGTAATCGAAACCTAGGCTTCGAGAAAAACGGACCTGGTGATTGGGAGCAAAACTGAAATGGAGATTGGAGAAAACACATAGATGAAAGGAAGCCGAGTGTTTTCAAGTTGCCCCCTTTAGAAATGGGGACAAATTTTGATTTTTGAGCGCCAAACTGAAATTTTATTGGCTTGTTCCAAATGTGCCAAAAACACCCTTGTATTTTATAAATTGTACGAAATCCTTTGTGTTTATAAATTGCATGATTGTGTCGTAGTAAACTATGCACGAGTTATATTTGTCAAGTTAGAGTAGAACTCATGAAATAAAGATTGGATTGAGTAATTTAGTGATCTGAATATTATTTCTCATATTCGATGATTTTGAATGTACTATGATACTGCTATTTATAATACAAGAATGAAGCTACCAAATTAATGTAAGTTTGAGACTTGGGAGTAATGAGGATGGGCTTTGAACATAAATGTTTTTTTTTAATGTTTTGCAACTTAAGGCTGGAGATTAGAAGTTCAAACAGAGTTAATTTACATTGTATTTCTATGCAATATGATGGTGATCAAAACGTCCTTTTACCAAGAAATAAGCCACACCAGTCCGCACAACCTCCTACAAATATGCCCCTGGTAATAAACATAGCAAACATATCACCAAGTCTATCCTGGTCTAGTGCCTATGATGCAAAACTGATCAAAGTTGCATTATAGGCACTGGAGCAGAACGCACTAGGTGATATATGCTAGCTCTCTTTCTTACAGGGGGCAGGGGCATATTTGCAGGAGGTTGTGCTGAATGTCTATGGCTAATTGGTAAATGGGAATCTTATGTTTGTTGTATGTTTGTTGCAAACTTCAACTGTGAAGAGGAATGGGACATTAGGCTTCAATGGGCTAATTATAATAAAGGAATAGGACCCCAATTGACACCAAATGCATGATGAACCTACATTACATAAACAGCAGTACAAGATTTAGACACCACATTTCTATACTAGTTCTAACTAAAAGAAACTAAACATGCAAGTTATAGACCAATGTTTGTACTTAGACATGATATCGAATCGAACAATCCATTATATTAAAAGACATGTCCAATTGCATTTGGTGTTGCTTTTATAAAATACACATTCGACGGAATACTTTATATAAATATATATAGGTGTTAACTATTAACAATTTGTTGTTACAGTCCTCTTAAGACCAAGGGACTAGCCTAAATTTGAGCGTCCAAAGTGTTTCCAACCCTTTGTTCTAGCCCGCCAAATAGAAGGGCCAACACAAAGGTAGCTAGCTAGTTTTACTCATGGTGAAGTTGATTCCCAAGTTGATTCCATCGACTTCGTAAATTGCGTTTCCGACATGAATTAGGATTAATATGTTGTCAAACGTCGCAAAAAAAGTTAAACAAAATTTCAAATTGGAAGCTTTTAGTGGGACGATGGAAGAAGTATTTTACTTAAAATCTTTTACCTCCCCTTATTGAAATTCATGCGTTCGCTACTGAGGCCCTACTTATTGGTCCTCTATGGTGCGAGAATACTACACTGTTGAAAGCTCTATCTAGATATTAAATCTGATCAAATTCCTCAAGGCGTTTGTTATTTTGAGGCATACGAAACATCAAATCAATCATTTTGATATTTGAATCATTAATGCTTTTGGATGGAATTGAATCCTATTGGCAAGTTTGAGTTTAAAAAGTTTGGTTATTAGGTTCAGTTCTACTTCCACATCTCCGACGTTTAGCTCGTCACACTCATATATGTATTTTGTGGAAGGAACTCATATATTGAATGGGGTGTACTAAAACTCATGAAATCTTTAAAACAACAAGTTAAAAACTTTGAGGGAGTATATGAAATAATCACATACTACTATGCGTCTTCAATATGTTCAGTAAAGCAAATTGCTAAACTTTTGACATCAATGTCGTTGTAGTATAGTGGTAAGTATTCCCGCCTGTCACGCGGGTGACCCGGGTTCGATCCCCGGCAACGGCGTTATTTTGCAATTTTTTTGTCTTTTCACATATGCAATGGTGTACACGGCCTGATATTGCTGACGTTGTTGGTAAATAATAAATATAGAAAGAAAACATTGGCAAACTGTCAAATGGATACAATACTAGACTATTTATGTTATGGCGGAGCAAAACCGATCTCGGTAGATTATATATACGTTGATATGGCATGATATCTTGATAGTAGAAAATCTACTTCAAATTACATATTCAATCTAGCAGGGGGAGCTGTCTTGTGACAATTCAAGTTGTAAAGTGTGCATTGGTGTCTACAACAAAAGCTAAATACAGAGCTTCTCTTTCCGAAGTATGCATACATCATTTATTTGTGATAGTCAGAGTTCAATCTAGCAGGGGGAGCTGTCTCGTGACAATTCAAGTTGTAAAGTGTGCATTGGTGTCTACAACAAAAGCTAAATACAGAGCTTCTCTTTCCGAAGTATGCATACATCATTTATTTGTGATAGTCAGAGTGCTATGGATCTTAGCAAGAATTTGATGAACCATTCGTGCAAGAAACATATTGATGATCAATATTTGGCTTCGAGAAGCAATCATGGAGAATGAACTGGAGCTCTGAAGATTCACACATAGAAGAATAATGTCACATACATGTTTAATGAAGCCTGGTAACACACAAGAAGCACAAGTTGTGCACAAACATTGTTGGAATCCGTGATATATGAAAATGCTTGGGGGGGGGGGAGTTTGTAAAGTTTTCAACCATCCAATTTCCTCCTCTGTTCCAAGGGCTAACCAATCGTAGCAACCAAATGTGGTAGCTTATAGCTACCATCTTCCAACTGCTCCAACTAGCTCTTAATTACTCTATCACCTGCAGCTTATCATTAGTGTATAAATAGAAGGCAGGGCATTGAAGGTCACTATATTGAGAAAGGAAGGCGATTTTCTAGGTGGGTTTGTTTGGGGTAGTACAAGTACAACCCACGACCCCGAGTAAAAGGCATTAAACAAACATGATTTTAAGTTTTTCTTTAATCGCGGTTGCTGGCTGGAGTTGTTTTTGACTTAAATGTTTTTTTAGTGTTTTACGGTTTTACGTAAGTGATGATTTTATTCTTTATGGGCCTTTTATTTTCTTATTTTAGTTAAAGTTTGTAATGCTGTAATGTGCTATAGTCAGTCCTCTAAATGCTAGTAGCACCTTAATTGTTGATGCAATGTCATTGCCCATTTGTGATTATTGAAATCGGTGTTCTGAAGGAAAAAACGAGAGGAAATGTCTCCCAAGTCTTAAATTTCCCGACAGACAAAGTCGTTACAGCTAACCAACACGACTCTAATAATTTACTGATAAAGTCGTTGATCAGATAAGCTAAAAAAAGAAAGAAAAAAAAAAACAAAACACAAACAGAAAAAGCATGAGAAATTATTGGTTCTGCTGTTTTGCAGGTACAGTGTACCGCCGCACATTTGATTCCTCCTCCTCCCATTTCCCTCAACCTGTTTCTTCTCCTTCTTCCTCAATTCATCATCATCATCATCACTCCCAGTAATACAACGCCAGCTAAAATAAAACGCCAAAATTCACAATCAATCAATCAATCAATCCAACAAACAATCTTCGCCCATTCCCAAAACCCTAGGAAACAAATTCATTTCAATCTCAATCCACCGCATGGCTTCGCCGTCGCGTAAAGAATTGGACCGGCAACCCTCCGCCACGCTCCACCAGCCTGCCTCCCCTCGTTTCCCCACCGGAGACGGCGCTAGGAAGATCGCGATCGCCGTTGATCTCAGCGATGAGAGCGCCTTTGCCGTAAAATGGGCGGTGCAGAACTACCTCCGGCCTGGAGATTCCGTCATCCTCCTCCACGTCCGTCCTACCTCCGTTCTCTACGGTGCTGATTGGGGCGCGGTGGAGGTTTCTCTCGACGAGAATGGGGAGGAGAAATCGCAGCAGAAGATGGAGGATGATTTCAGTAACTTGACCACCTCGAAGGCGAATGACCTCGCGCAGCCGTTGGTGGATGGTAATATTCCGTTTAAGATCCGTATTGTGAAGGATCATGATATGAAGGAGAGGCTGTGCTTGGAGGTGGAAAGGCTTGGGTTGAGTGCGGTCATCATGGGGAGTCGAGGGTTTGGTGCTTCTAGGAGGACTAGTGAAGGGAGATTGGGGAGTGTGAGTGATTACTGTGTGCGTCACTGCGTGTGCCCGGTGGTTGTGGTCAGGTTCGGGGATGATAAAGATGATGAGCCTGGTTCAGCTAAAGCTGGAAGGAAGGTGGCATTGGAGCTGCACCCTTTGCCGGAGGAAGACGAGCCTGTTTATCATGATGCATCTGATGTCAATGCAGGTATGGATATTGGGAGCCATTAACATTCTCTTGTTTATGTGTTGATTGTTTGCTGTGTGAACTTGAGTGTGCTAAGAACAGATCACAGATGCAAACTATCTCCTCTATTGTGTTTATTGTCTAAACTCGTAATTGGAGAACGTAATACCTATGATATCTTAGTTTAGTTTCTAGGACTGTGTGTGCCAAATGAGGAGCTCAGGCATGCTAACAACATGTTGATGCATAGTATCTGAACTTGAAAGGTGATCTAGTGTAAGTCTATAGTTCTGTTAAAAAACTGCCCTGAAATTTAACAGTGAGTTCAAGGATATTCACCTGTGGTTTGATCTTTGGCATCAACAGATTCTTGAATCCACTTCCTCTATATGCTGTTAGACTAAGCATATGCCTTCAATGTAAAAATTGTCTTCAATTGTAAATATGGAGGCACTTTTTCTTTGTCAGACCATGCATGTAAAGGACGAATGATTATTTATGATGAAGACTCTTAGAAAATATGTATTCCACAATTCTCCTTTACCTCTGAACTCATCTGAAGTTGCTTGTAAAGGAGGACGAAGTGATTTTTTATGATGAAGACTCAGAGAAAATATGTGTATAGGTATATGCTTCATCAATTAGGCCCATTTAACACTTTAATGCATTCTGTAAGTTCTATGATATGATTTCTACCATGATCAAATTGTTGAACTGCCCTCAGGAGACCAACCTATATTTGTACAATAGCTGATAAAGAGGTGTTCTGTTTTATGTTAGTCAATGTCCTCTGAAGTTGACCATAACGTGGTGAGTAATGTAGGTTTTAATCTTAATTGTTGTGAAATTCCAAATAGATCCATACCATAAGGCAACCGACAGTCCGACACTATGATTATCTTTCTGTTGTCGGTGCGTGACAAGCTACAAATTTATGCTTGTTGTGTTATGATTTGAGGATCACTTATAGAATTGCAAGTAAACCTTCAGTTGTAAACGAATATATCTGTCTGTTGAAATTGAAATAGTAATCGCCAGTTGTGTACTGTAACCAATATCCCTTCTGGTTGACATGGTATTTCAATTCATGTTGTACTAATTCACATACAGGGGCTGGAAAAATTCTTTAGCCTTGTTTCCCGATACAATATGTAGCTTGTTTCTAGTTCTAGTTTTATGTTTGGACTTGGTGCAACCAAACATTTATTTTTCTTCAAGCTTTGACATTTTCCTAATCTCAGTGATATACCTAAGAACTGCACCTTGCTTTCTTAGAAAGAATTCATTTCTCCTCCTCTTCAATCAATGCCTTCAGATACTTTGCTTTCCTTTTCTCTACACTTTCACGTGCTCTCCAACTGTCTCCATTAATCCATTATGGCAAACATCTAGTCTCTATACTGTGTTTTTTTTTTTTTAATGCACAGTAGGACGTTTCTCGGTCAGTTTCAGAGACCTTGTTGGCACAAAATGGTCCTTGACAAAACCAGGATAGGGAAGTGGGTCTGATTTTAGTGCAGACAACTTCAAAGGAGTGAGAGAGATGCAACTTTAAACTGGAGTCTAAGTTGGTTAGAATGCAGTTTTGCCATAAACAGTTGAAGGGGTGCAGAATGTAGGATCTAGTGTCATGATTTGGAAAAGCCTAATACTAGATGAACCTGACCAAAAGTTGAAACCTAGGAAGCACGGAAACTTCAAATGACCCGGCGTTTCGTTTTCTTAGGAAACGTTTCCTCTGCGTTTCCTTGTCGGAAACTTATGGACTACATTTCTGGTCAGTTGATAATTTTTTTATTTAACTATTCTTGTCTATAATATGTTATATGTTGTCTAATGCATGTAAGTGAATTTTGTTAATTGTTCATACGTCGCCTTAGAATACGTACATCATATATATTTCAACAATTCAACTTATTATGTTGTTTGTAGTTTGATTTGACTAATTTATCTATTCAAATATCTATTTATTTGGTTGTTTAGTATTCATGCGTTCATTATAAGTTTATGAATATTACTACTTTACATATTCTGTAAATATATAAAAACTTAAACGTTTCCTACACGTTTCCGTTTCCTGTTTTTTTGAATTTTAGCGTTATTATTATTATTATTATTATTATTATTATTATTATTATTATTATTATTATTATTATTATTATTATTATTATTATGTATACCCCTGGAATCTGGATACGTAATAAGTAATAACGTTCTCAATTTCACATTATTTAAAGTGATTTTTTTATTTACTATTTATTTATTTTTGGTTTTGTGTGCTTATACTTTCTTGCTCTTGTGTAAGTTTAAGAATTATTTAAGTCTTTTTAATATGTAACTATTTGTAATCACTCTGTCTTGCATATAGTGTCAAGACATCACATATATAAATGCTCCTACATACAGATAACATTGTCTCCTGTGAGCTCAGGTGGCGACCTAACAACATCTATCCACTATTCTAGTATAAGAGTTCAGTAAGTCCTAGTTTTTGCATTTTACATTGAGCTCCAGCTGCCGGATCAAGATCCATGATAAACTTATCATTGTTATAGAGCTTGCATGGTATTAGAACTCTACCATTTGGATTTAGTTGATCAAGATTTAAGATACGTTACCCAGTTTTTATGTTTGATTAGAGCTCTAACCGCGTTGATTTAGTTGATCAAGAGACACATTGCCAATTTTATGTTTTGTTGGATAGATGAACAGCCTTACCAAGTTCATTACGTTAAATTGCACTGTCTGGATTACTTGATGAATCTGTTCACACCAAACTATTTATTTGTAATTTGTGGTTCCCTTTATTTGTGAGAATTCCATCTATTTGTTCTGTTTATTATCTGTGTGTGGTGGTGGTAATGGTGGGTCGTTGGAACTACCAAGTGCTAACAACATACTCGTACAGTTGGGATCTTCTCATCCTTCATGTACAATTCCAATGCAAGAACTAATTTAAGAAGTGTTTGTTCGATGTAGATGGAGAGAAGGCTTCTTGAGCTGATGGTCAGAGAAGCTGGAAGATGAATGTGAATTGTTTGGTTATGGCATCTGAGAGGCTTTGTGCTATTATGTTGAGGCTTTCATTCTGTTGTGTTGGTAGCTGTGTTCAGTTTGAAGTTTGAATGGTGAACTTTGTCTGGAGTTTCTTCTTTCTTTCTTTTAATTTCAACCCTCAAATGAATGAAGGGTAATGGTTTCATTAAATATGCGCTGTAACTTGCAAAGTCATTGGTGGAGTTGTACTCCAAAACTTAAGCATTCAAGATGTTGTAGAAACTCAAGTGTTTGTAAAGAGCCCAAAAAATAAAGTCAAAAAATTTCAAAAATAAATATTACCTCAGTCGCATGTCTTTTTTTTTTTTTTTTTTTTTTTTTTTTTTTTTTTTTTTTTTTTTGTTGTTGTTGTCTCAAAGAATTTAACCATTGTTAAGAAATAAATAAAGATATTCGCACATTAGAAACTACTTTAAACAAATTTATTTACCCTACTAATTCTTTCATTTCTTAACTATTTTAATGTCATTAAAACTGCGCAACTATGACATAGTTGAATTCTTTTTGGGTCAATGTTATTTTTTATCCACATTTTAATTTTACTAGGCATAGTTTACATCTGGCAAATTGCAATATACCATAATTATAAAAAAAAAAATTGTTTACCCAAACTTAATATTCTGATTATATAAGTTTATTTAAGTATTACATGGAACTTATATTAATACATAGCAAGTTTAAAATATTAAAAAAAAAAAATCATTTAACAATTATGTCAGAATAATAATAATAACAATGATAAGTAAAAAAAAAAATTAAAAAATCTGGAAATTATGTGACTGGTAAAAAAAGGTGAATGTTACTTGTATGTTTGGTAAAAAAAGGTGAATGTTATTTGTACGGGGAATTGACAAATTTAGTACATTAGTTTATCTTTTTCGGCCTATGCAAATATCGTTGGTGATATGACAAATTTGGTCCGTATATTTATAAAATATGACAAATTTTCATATTAAATTCTTAACAGAAAGTAGTTGATGTGTACTGTGAGTAGTGGGGTAAAAGTACAAGAAGTTGTTATGAAGTAGAGTAGTAGGTTTGGGTAGGTTGGTGGATCATTGAATTCATGCAACTCACATCAGTATATTGTTGGTGATTAGTATAAAGGTAGTCTAATTCATTCGGTTTTCTATTTTGCATTCAACATCAATCTCATCCTTAATTTTAGTCCATCATCTCTCTAAGAGTCTAAGACTCTAACAGAACTCCCAGATTTGTTTGCGTGAACCTCTACTCTATTCCAACTCCTCAAATACCATTTCCCATTCCTTCTATTCTTTAACATGAGGTTCAAGATCAACAATTTACTCTGCATTCCAACTTCCGGCATCAACACCCGTACGAGCCAACGGAAACGAAAAAGTTTGATTAACCCAGGGCGGGAGTAAAAGATGTTGTCGATCAAGGAGTCACCAAATTCACAACCGTGGAGCTTCGGATCTTGGCTGGAACATACATTGAAGTCATGATCCTCCTCCCAAATAATACAGTATGTACGGGAAAGGGGCACAGACGGCACCAGGTAAGTAACTAAGTACTCGACTGCATGTAAACCTTGATTTAAATTGAGTTGACGTGATGACGTATGCTAAATTTGATTCGAAAACGTTTCAGAACACCCAATGCTTTTGAACAGACCATTTCAACTGCGTAATAGCTCCTGGTTTAGTTTAAAACTTTAAATAAATGCCGATATTTTTTTTTTGATCCGCAGCACATGTTCGAGGCCATCAGGCATGATTGAGTACAATGAGTTGCACTTGCGAATGCAGTTGATCACTTGATTGTTTTAACAGTACTCATTCACTTTGACAACGAGTGAACGTGTTGCCACCTGAAATAAACGCCCTGATCAATTACCATCACTCCTGTCTGCTTACTTACCGGATCAGTTGAAACGGCGATGATGTATTTATCAATTCAAACAAGGTTCAAAATCAAACAGCTTGCTACAGTCGATGGTCTATGCGAACTTGTTTCCAGTCTGAATGGTGGTGCATCAGATATTCGTACTTACGACATCAATCTCTCGATTTTCACCTCACTTCCTGATTTTTGGGCCATCGGCCAATTGCTTCCGATTACTCCCATCCACAAGCATGACAAAAGGCCAACGGTGCGGTGTATCCTATCCGACCTAACATGTGATAGCGACGGTAAAATCGACAAGTTTATCGGAGGCGAATCGAGCTTGCCTCTACATGAATAGGGCAAAGGAAAATACCACCTAGGAGGTTTTCTTGCTGGAGCATATCAGGAGACACTTGGAGGCTTTCACAACCTGTACGGTAGCCCGAACATAGTCTGTGTCAAACAGAGTGATGAAGCTCCTGAAAGATACATGGTGACGACAAAAATTAGTGGAAATTCGTGTGCTGATGTGCTTCGGATTATGAACCACGAGCCGCAGCACATGTTCAGGGCGATCAAGCATCGGATTGATGAAGTTGCAGGTGATGGTTACAGCAATATTGCACTTGTGAATGCAGTTGCTTGTTCTTTCAATACATTGCCGTACTTGGACCTTGGTAACAATGGTTACTACACTACTAATGATGAAAATTTAGTCAACTCTGATGATGATGCTACAGTGGAAGAAGAAGGTTCTCTAACATCGGACCTGTACTATGTAATATGTATGATGAGGTCTAGTGTTGAAACCAGTAATAGCAGGGTGCTCGCTAGCTATATTCTTAATTAAGCTAGTGTATATATAATTTATCGTGCACAATGCTATTTCTTACTCCTAGAATTGGTAATTATTGTTGTTTTCTGGTATCAGTAACTAGTTCAAATGATCCAACATATAATTAGTTTTGGTGTGAATAGACCAAAATGAATGATACGAATCCATCTTGACCAATCTAATGGCTCATGGCTGCTTGTTCCAAAATCTTGTTGCTGTCAATTTATTAGTTTAACTTGCAAGGTAGTGGAATTGATCAGTTTGGGTTTTGGCACAAATTGTAGCAGAGTAGCAGGGAGTTTGTTGATTCTCTTGTTCTTGATTCTTTTGTGTTGACCGTTGAGATATGATTATATTTTTGTGTTGACCAGTGCTTTTCCAAATTTGATCTTATTTATTTAAGGTTAAAATTTCAGGTAAAAAATGTAACCTTTTAGAAAAGGTTTGATGATACCATAACATTTTAAATGATATCCGGGTAAAGTGCAACTTAAAAAAAAAAATGAGAGCAACATATGATTTTTTTCCTAACTTAAATGCCGATATATTAATATAGTACTTCTCATAGTATTAAGACTGAAGAAGAGGAGATGAGGTTTATAGGAGACTCCCTGTCCCTGACCCTGGCCAAAAGAAGCAAGTAGAAATGTATCACATCTAAAGAGAAGAAGAAAGAAGAAGGCAGAAACTGCTATCTCAACTCGTGGTGTTTGAGCCCTGTGTTTGCGGGGACTTGATTTTAGCACATACTCCGTCCATAGACTATAGTTATATATTTTCAAAGGTAAAATGCACAAAACACCGTGTTGTTCAAAATGTGCACGAGACAAACTGTTCTAGGACATTTGCATTGTGAGTCTGTAACAATAATTTTCACTTTACCTTTTTTTTTTATTAACTTCTGCAACACGGCCAGATTGATCATTTCTAGAGTAGTAAATTTCTATCTCCCCCCCCCCCCTCTCGACGAACATAAATCAATCATTGAGTTCATGACATTGTTGTATGTGACATGGCCCCGGCCAAGAACGAGAATATGAACCTACAATACGGATAGATTCATTTCTACCACAAATGAGTTCATAAGAGGACATGTCGCATGGACCCCCATTCTATATATCACAGTCGATCTGATCAGTTACTAACATTACATGTGAATATGTGACATATGCAGCATGGACGGCATACATATGGCCCCTCATCCAAATAATTCAAGAATTTCATCATGTAATCGATAATGGACATATGGTCCTAATTTATGCGGATAAGTTGAATCGCGCGGGAGAATAGGTTTTACCTACTTAACCAACTTCTAATTTTAATTTATCTAAAATGTTCAGTTTGCAAGCAACATTCTTACAATATTTTTAACTTTAATTAGTTTTTTTAAACAGTACTACGTAATAAAAATAAGTTGAAAACTGTTGCAAACACTCATTAATGTAATTATCACATACACGCGTATAGTTTTGTTTATACTTGGTGCTCGTCTGCTGGATGGTTTCTCTTATCTATAAATTTGTAGCTTGTCTAGTGACGTAGACAAATCCAAGCTAGTCTAGCTTTCAAACAAGCTTCAATGGCGACACTAAGCATGAGCACCGGCCGTATGAGTGAACTGAAAAAGTTTGATGAAACAAAGGCGGGAGTAAAAGGTCTTGTCGACCAAAGGGTCACCAAATTGCCTCAAATTTTCATCCACCCACCAGAAACACTAGAAAACAATGACAGTACCATAAATTGTGAGTTTCCAGTACTAGACTTTCACAATCTTTCACATGAAGAAAGGATTGAAAAAGTGCTTGAAGCAGCTAGTACATGGGGTTTCTTTCTGGTGTTGAACCATGGTATTCCGGATAGTGTTATGGAAGAAATGTTGAATGGAGTACGCCAGTTCCACGAGCAAGACACAGAGATTAAGAAACAATATTATTCAAGAGATTTTACCAAGAATATGATCTACAATAGCAACTTCGATTTATTTAGCGCACCAGCCACGTCTTGGAGGGACTCTTTCAACTGTATAATGGCTCCCGTTGCACCACATCCAGATGAATTGCCGTCAGCTTGCAGGTTAGCTACTGTTTTCTTCGTCTTAAGAAACAATATCTTGAATTCTGTTCAGATTAGTTCAGTTTACTTGGTTGTTTTTTTACACTATAAGTTAAATCAGTTCAGTTAAGTTCGGTTCAGATTTCGATCTTCATGTGAAGAGAACAAGACCAAACTACTATGAATTGATTAGTATGCATTTTAATTTATATAAACGTAGATACGATTTAGTAAGTGTTACTGATCTAAGGCATTGGCAGAGAGATTCTGTTGGAATACGGGAAGCAAGTGATGGAATTGGGAAGAAACTTATTTATGTTACTCTCTGAGGCTCTGGGACTGAATCCAAATCACCTGTTAGATATGGAATGCGCGCAGACTCTTGCACTGTTTGGCCATTACTATCCTGCATGCCCAGAGCCCCATCTTACCTTAGGTACAAGAAGGCATTCGGATTATTGTTTTTTAACTGTCCTCCTTCAAGATAGTATTGGAGGTCTACAAGTATTACATGAAAACAAGTGGACTGATGTTCCAGCTGTCCCAGGATCCATGGTTGTCAACATTGGAGATCTACTTCAGGTATAATATATGCAATCATATCTTCAGTTCAGTTCAGTACGTATTATTTAGCTTAACTTAACTAGCTAAATCTATAAGACTCCAAGTTTAAGTTGTAAAACGATCTAACATGCATGCATAACGTTGATTATTGATGAACGATGACCACTTCAGCTAGTATCGAATGGAAAATTCAAAAGTGTGGAGCACAGAGTGTTAGCAGGTAAATCAGGTCCAAGAATCTCTTTGGCCAGCTTCTTTGGTCGAGATACATCTGGAGTGAATTCAAGGGTGTATGGACCGATTGAGGAGTTGTTGTCGGAAGATAACCCCCCCAAGTATCGCTCAACAACAATCAAAGACTACACCACTTACTGCCGCACCTGCAGTACTAATCGCAGCTCTGTACTGGACGGAATGAGGATCTGAATATATATTCACCACAACGAGTTCCAAATGTACTATAGTAATGTGTAACAAATTTCACTTTGAATACTGCATATGATCTGTTACAAACCAGCAGTAGAGTTCTTTGCAATGATGATGTCCACCAGAAACGTACTCTGATACTATCATAAAATTCCGTTTCATCTTTAGATGGAACTTGGAAAGCAGTAAAATATTGTGAAATATAGTTACGTTGTGGTACTTGTTAATCATGTGGTTATTTTACCTCGACAAGCAAATGCTGCTTTATAATATGGTAGTTCAATTGATCAATTCATCATACAAAATGAAATCCATGATGCGGTCAAATTTGTATGTAATTCACAATGAATGCCATTAGGCGAGAGTGTACGTAGTGCCGTCTTAAAAGCAAAATCAAGACCAAATGTATACGATAGTTGAAAATTAAATGATCTTCTTTTCAATCTTGGCATTAATATTAGTTACTGATCACTCAACTACTCCAGTAGCTAGAGTGAAGTTAATTTAGCTGTTCATCAATTACCAGAACAGAACCAGAAGTACCGTTTGATCATATGAAGAGAATGTACATGTAGTGATCCAGTCCAGTATTGTACGTGTACTGCTTATGAGTTATGAGTCTTTAAGAATTGGTTGGCTGGGGTTATTGCAGAGAGGGGCATTGTTTCTTTTGATTTATGATCAGTCTAATCATGGCATATAGTTTTTGTTAATTACTTATCTATATCTGTCTTTATTCTTTTTTACATGCACTACATATTTTGCTACCTTTGCTATACTCAACTTCCAAATGAACAAAAGTTCACCATCTTAGACGTTCATTTTGCATTTTTAGTATCTCTCCAAATATACACCACTTATTTACCCCACGCATCTTATTAATTAAATTAAAACTATACAAAATCAAATATCAAAACTCAACTTAACTACTTTACTTCACAGTTTGGACATGCCTCTGTCTAGCTCATATACATTCCCATTAATCAAAGTTAGTGCACATGCATTTTGGACTGGAATTAAACTAAAGATTTGCATGGTCACAAAAGTAATTAAAAAAAAAACCTTAGGGAAAAAAACAAGGCAAATTAAGGGAGAAGAAACATTACCGCATCATGAAACTGATTACACAGTCAGTGCGTGGTGGATGGATGATGGATGAGAATGTGAGCTACTTTGGAGACCCTGGATCTACAAGACTTATATATAATTAATACGTGATTACTTGTCGATCCAGGGGTCACCAAAGTGACTCAAATTTTCATGAAAAAGAAAAAAAATAATTGGAATGTCAAGGAGAGAAAGGTGAAATTCTATATAATCCAAGAGGATTAATTGTTTTTTTGTTTGCAGGAAAGAAAAGAGTAGGGAAGAAGATGGAGGAGGAGTGTAGAACCCGTTTGTTCATTGTCATATAGTGGTGAGTATGTGCGATAAAAATGAAATAAGAGCATTTACCAGTACTCACAGCATGATGTAATGCATCAGACATATTTTCAAATTTCAAATGATATGAGTGAAATAAAAGTAAAGATTGAACGAAATTTGATGGGGGATACTAATTGTTGATTGTTGGGCTTCTATTTGCTTTAGGCCCAACAGAACTTTGAGATATACATGTCTTATTGTAGACACGTTTTGAAGTCTCGGTTTCTTAGACCATCCCTAACCCCAACCGTTATAATCCATCAAACTCACTGTTGGGATATATTGAAGAAATCTCAATATTGTGTTGTGATAGTTCGTCTTGAAACATGTAAACTGGATACCCTCCAAATGGATATTGACGCGAAAAGGGAATATGGGTCGCATTCTTAAATGAACGAAATAACGACAAACGAAGAAGGAACACCATAAGTAGAGATTGTCGTCATCAATAAAGAAAGAGAAATATATGGTTTTCAGGAAGCAAATTTATTCATCAAATAAAAAACGTAAAGAAAAATATATGATATGCACAACTTATATGTTGTATAACCAGATAGAGTCCTGAGTTTTAGAGTTCTAAGCTGAATATAGTTTGGAGAGAAAATGCTAAAACTATTCGACCCCATGGATAAGTTTCCTCATCCTACTTGACTTCTTACAGGTAAGGAAGACAATTAAACTTATCCACAAATACTAACTAATTAACTGATAAATAACCCTAACTTCTATATTATTCATGATATAGAATCCTTACGTTCGCGAACTAGCCATGTGTGGAGCGGGTAGAAATCCCAACAATACTTCACCCTTTAGATGAACCTTGTCCCAAAAGTTCATCGACTCTTTGTAGGAATTTTAGCTAAATCCAAGTGGGTTTTTCTATGACTTTGTGGCTTAACCAAAGAGCGCTCACACATTCAAAAACTTGTGTTTTATTGAATGTGCATAATCTACTATGATAGTAGAAAACACTTGAGAAATAATTATTAAAATTCTCTTGGTGATGAAAGAGTAATTAATGCTCAAAGTGTGTTGGTTGAGAACTTAGCTAGGAAGCTCAAGGGATGGAATTGGGAGTTATCCCACATAGCTAAAATGGGAAGAGTAGAGCAAGACATAATTAGTGCTAGTTTGCAAGAGGGGTTGGGGCCCCAATGGGTACCAATGATTTTAGACGAGAGAGGACCTAGATTGCTTCACGGTCGCTCACACGTACCTGCCAGGAGTCGGGCCCGGGTCACGGGGCGTGGGCTGGGCTGGGCTCACACGTACCCGCCAGGTGGTGGTGTATGTATTCTTTTTTGACAAAATACTAACTTTATTTTGGCCCAATAAAGAAAAATTATAGACAGAATTTTCCTTTTCCGAAAAGGTATGTCATTCCTGAATGAACAACTTCCTTTTCTGAAATGATGTGTTCATTGAATGAACAGACATGAATCGAAAAGATGTGTTCTTTTCGAGAAGCTTTTTTCCAGCAGTCATGTCTGTTTATTAACACCACTTCGCTACTATAAATAGGCTCTCCTGCAGTAGCAAAACTCGCTCATTTTTATTCTGCTCTCTTCTTCTCTACTACTATTCTGTTCTTCCTTATTGATGAAATTCCAGTTCAAATTTAGTTTGGCGTGCTACCTACTAAATTCTCCTGCAATCTTATCTTGGGGATATATTTGCTATACTGTGAGCACTGGTGCAGGGCAAATATTATCTCAGAGAACTCGGGCTATCCCGTTATTCTGCAGCATTACTTACACCTACATATAATCTCTCTTCCAGTTTCCTTCTATACAGATACTTTCCTAATAGTGCATATATTCCAACAATTATGAGATAATATTCGTAGTATCATGATGACGGATACTGGAGATTCTAGAGATCGAAGTAATGTTGCTCCTATGGTTCGTGTGAACAACCACATAGTTGGCGACAAACCAAACAAGTTCGGTGGTGCCAACTTCAAACAATTGAAGCAAAAGATGCAATTCAACCAGTACCAAATCGACAGTATCGTAATGTACCTAGGTGGAATACAACTCAACTTCAGCTCTTTGGTTATCATACCAGTCTTGAACCCACTGATAAATGCCATACTTCGATTATGGTATGCTTCGGATGTCACCACATGTCGTTAGACCTACACCAAGTGTTCCATGTGTACTCACGAGCCCTTCGTTAACTCCAATTGTCAACGGAATGGGTTTCTCTTCGACGTGCATGCTCTAGGAATGTTATCTCCTCAGCCTTTCGGACCTCTCCGGACATTCAATAGGCAATTTGTGCCCAAATTCACCTTCATGGATCCCAATAGTCGTCATGCGTATCTTTGTTATTATCAAACTTGAAAGCTTGATAATACCTTATGGAACCATTTTATTTGTTTTTGGATTTATTTACGCAACTTTGAATGTTACATGACAGTATATGTTTCTGTTTTGACGCATAAAAATTGCTAATATGCCAGCAATTCGTCCACCTTAAGGTAGCCAACGACCAACTGCGGTTGGGACTTGGAAGAAAATTCCACCCACTATTTCTAATGTTTAACTTAATTATCCACCATAGGCCGATCGTTTAAAATTTTAATAAATCACCGTCCACAATTACCTGCGCACACGGCACACCCATAGTCTCAGTAGTTACATCCATATTCCATAAAATGTTACTAGTAGTAATTGTGGCGGTTGCGTAAGTCAAAACTTATGGTTATAAAGTTTGCTGCTCGTTTGGAAGGTTTTTTTCTTTTTTTTTAAAAACGACTAAAATTTTTATTGATAAATCGAGTATAATCGAATATAACTTATACTCGTGAAATAACAATCAAATTGATGCTCGTTTGGAAGGTCTTAAAAAGAGCAAATGGATACACTTTTAGGCACGTGAAACAGTGGGAAGATGACTCGCTTGTTTTTTCCGATCAAATTCTATCCAATTCCAACAACTTGTCCCTATAATACTTTATTCCAGTCAATACTCTATTACGAAGTATTTGATTATCTCATCTGGTTCTCCATAAACAAAATAAATAAATTATGTTGCCTATATAGTTGACCTGCCTAAAAAGCATGAGATGTCCACCACCAAATTATTCCGCAACCATTAACCACTAAAATATGTATAAACCTATGTTATTTTAATGTGAAAACTCATTAATTTAAATTATGTTCAGTTTAGTTCAGTTTAAATCTGTTCAGGTTCATTCACTTTTGTTCAGATTTGTTTAGTTATATTTTATACTACAAATAAATTCAGTTCAATTATGTTCAGGTTCATTTAATTCAGTTCAGTTCAATTCTGGTTTAGTTCCGTTCAGTTCTGTTCAGACGAAAATAACCGTTTCTAAAGGTGTTTTTAACTACTTATATCATATATCATCATTCCCCAATTATTATTGTATTAATAAATAATAATAAAAATAATGATAATACAAACATTCTACATAAATTATATTGCTCCACCAAAATACAGCCAAACACCAACCATACATACTCATGCAAAATCAATCCACTCCAACCACAGCCCACACAGGTCAGAATCAGCTGGCTTATTAATGTTATGAAAGGAACTCATTAAAGTTGTTTAAGTCTATTTATTTATTCTTAATTTACATGATTTGATTGTGATCAAACAAATCATATTCAACTACTGTAGTGTCAATGATTCAGCATCCGCTTTTAATTTCATATTAGTACTACTACTAGTTTAATTATCACTTGTTAATTGAGAATTAATTGTGTTGGTTAGTATGGCTCATTCGGAAGTCGGCATTATTGCATCTTCAATCATCAACCAACCCTCTTTAACTTTTACTTCGTCCGTAAAAAAATTGCTCATCGTGAAAAAGGAATCGGCATTCAAATTGTGGTTTTGGTCAAGACTCAAGTGGTGAACTGAACTATCTTATAACCAAATAATTATGAGTTCAATACTCCACACAAAAGTAAATATGGTGTTACCTATAATATTTTATAAAGTATCATTTTAAATTCTGACCTTGGAGAAAGATGGTGCAGTCTAATCTTTATATTAGTTTTTAAATGTTCATCATGTGAAATCCATATGAAGTCAACTTCAATTAAAATGAAAATACATTTGTACCGATTTTATCCAAGGGACGACCCATGGGAGCTTAGTTGGGCCAGAGGTCCAATATGACCCATTTACTCATTAAACCTGGTCCATCGGAGAGACCAATTGACTATCGGGACACGATATCGATTGGAGACTTGAGAATCTTCCGATCAATCAAGATAACACCTTGAGTCATTAGATCTCACCTATAAAAAGTATTTCAAAGTAATTAACAAGATACTATTTATTACACTCTTACCGTCTTACTACTTTCCATTTACCCCGTGATGACTCGAATCTCCGACTTATTGGTTTGAGGTGTATATATAGTATTTAGTACCTCTAACATTTCATGACAATAAAAATTGACTTACAAGTAAATTGGGGACTTTATCAACCATTTCAATGAGATAAGACATCATTTAGAATAGATTTTCCCTCCATAAAAAAGCATCATAGCATTGAAGAAAACTGTATTTTTTACTTGAATCACATACCACACAAAATAGATAACATAGTTTATTTACATTATGGAAAGAACAAATATTCGACTACTACTAGTAGTAGTAAGTGGGAACCGGAACATTACAAGACCCTCCACATCCGGTGGTTCACCTTTCATTCAAGTTGCATGACATAAAAATGAAAATCAAAACTCGCGCCCACCATTACATTATTATTTTAATAATATTGTTATTAATTGGATAATATTTAGTTATTAATATTTGCCTTGTTTAGACTACATTTATACCTTACCTCTGTCATCATCAATATTGAATACAAGTCCATCAAACCAACCTTCCTTCCTTTCCTTCCCCCAAAATCCCACACAATTGGTTGCGGATATTATCCGTAAAAAGACCTCCCCTCCATTCCTTTCTTTCTTTCTTTCTTTAACAAACACATACATATCCAAAGAATGACGATGGCGGATAGACAAGGCGGCAACGACGACGCGGCGGCAGAGGAGCAGCAGGGGTTGTTGGCAGGGGAGAAGGAGGATGTCACGGTCTTGGATTTCGACATGCTCTGCGCCACCGTGGCGTTGCAGGTGCAGGAGGGTAAATGGGCAAAATTGAATGCTGTCCACCAACAACAAGATGAAGAAACTAATAACAATAATAATAATAATAATGTTGGAGGAGGTGGAGGTGGGGTTTTCCGAATGTGGGAAGGTGAGCTCGTTCATGACTGCTTAGAAGATCGTCGCCTTGCTCTTCAATCTACTTGGTAATTAACCAACTAAACAATCTTATCTTCCTCAAAATGCTTTTTCAGTTACCTTTATTTCTCATCTATTTTGGAAATAGTATGGAACTTTTTCACCTATGAATTCAATGGAATATATGTTTATGTTTGGATTGTATTTTGTTTACTGCAGTTGTCCCAGTTATAGGTTTGGGAAGAACATGAAACGAGCTGGATTCGGTTCTTGTTTTCTTCAGGTAAAAAATACCTCTTTTCTTATAACTTATGATGTTGGTTTGACTTGTTTCTTATTAGGCCTCTTTTAGTAGTTTAAGTTAGTCATCTATTCCCAGCTAATTAGGAGGTGTTGTATCATATATCATGTATGTGTTGCTTTCTGGTATATCATTTTAAGCAACTTTTATACGCAAGAAAAACCTATACATTACATAGCCATAATTTGCACGATTACGAAATCACTTGAAAGTCAAAAAGGCCTCACAATTGGCATGTTAAGTCACTGCACATCATACAGTAGCTTTCATTCAAATTTCAAAATCATCATAAATTTCTTCTTCATCATGATTCATGACCTAATGATACAATTGAGAGCTATGTTTGATATGCTTGTCTTAGTCATTACTATACTTCGTATGCAATCTGTTCTGTTCCGCATGTGATGAGTTAGACCATTGGCTTTTGCAGGCATCCTTTCACTTGATTCTTCTCTTGATTGCACTTTTCAACTTAGCTGGCTGCCTGATCACCGGGAAGCGATGCTTCTTATATCTGGCCATTGTTTCAACCGTATCAATTGCCACATATGCGGGATTTTATCGCATGCAGATCAGGAAGAAGTTCAATATCAAAGTAAGTCAACTGGTTTGTTGATCTGTGTCATTTTGATGAAATACAACCATAGATTTATGTTACTGCATTGGGAGGCTAGCTGAGATAGGGTGCAAAATACAAGTATACCCTGCAAGTTAAGTTGCATATAGTGCAAAATAAAAGCTATGAGCTAGCAAGAATGCTTAGGATTAGTTTGGGCATCATGCTTTTCTTCTGTCAATCATATGGTGAAAATAAGGCCTAATGTGTTATTTGGCACACTTAATTGCTCTTATTCATGCTCTTATCTTGGCAGTACTTATTTTACCACTTGCTTGTTTGATAGTATTATAGTAATGTTGTCAAGTTTGACTCTGTAGACCAGGTCACATCGGTTGAAACATATTCTCCTATTTTTTTCTCAAGAAGGAAATAGAAAGATGTTGTCTCATTTTTATATGGTTCTGCATATTTTACATGTTTTTTCGCCTTCACTCATGGTCCGAGTTTCCAAGTTTCGAGAGCTAATTGACTCATTTGGTTATCCAGGGTAGCGATAGTTCCTTGGACGACTGTGCTTACCATCTTGTTTGCCCCTGCTGCACTCTATGCCAGGTTTGTCCTATAAACTGCTTTGTTTACATGAATGATCAGAATCTCCAAAACAAACATGTAAAAAGAGTAAAAGACACAACGCAGTCATGATTCAATTTAAGTCACTGGCATGTTTATAACACATCCATATTTTGTGAACTCGAACAGGAATCCAGAACATTGGAGATGAACAATGTACACGATGGCATCTGGCATGGCAGAGGAGATACTATATGTGTTGGAAACTTCTCGAACGACATTGTTCGGATCTCAGAGTTTGCCCCGCCCCTCATTGTGTCGACCAAATCCCCAGAGTTCCTCACCATGCAAAAGAATTCGAATTGCAGTACTGATTTATAACGACATCTATATCTATATTCTCAAGTACCCGAGTTACTCCTGCTAAAACATGTGATGCATTGTCGGATACTTATGACAAAACATGCAAAGGGTGTATCATGTCAGTATGGGACTTGATTTCAGCTCCATCTGGACAGGGCTCGCCAAGTTTACTGATGCTCATGACATAAATGATCCGAAAACAGTATGTATATACATATAGGTTGATCAATGTTGTTGTAACAGAAATGCGATACAATTTCTCATTGGTGAAGGTATCAGTGGTTAATCCGAGAAGTAAATTATCAGTTTGATGTGTTGATGCATGAACCTGTACCTGTTCTTGCTTGTCATCCAGTAAAATTTAATTGCTCCCATGAATGATAGGTTCACCACTCACCTTATGCATATAGTGTTTCTGTTTACGAATTCTGACCTTATAAACGATGATGTAAACTGCCAAGTTAATCGACTTTGATAGGAAAAACCCGAACTTTGTTCCTAAATGATGCCTAAATTCTTATTCCCCAATCTGTATCTATAAATGTTATTCAGGGGAAATTCAGTTGCAAACTGAAATCATAATCTTATAACCATGTATTAAAATTCAAGGTTCATAATATTACACATTTATCCATAGCCATATGTTACTTACTCCCACAAATAATAGCAAAATAATACTTCATTGCAGGCTATGTTCAAACTTCAAACTATATTACATGTTTCAAACATCAACAAACCTTTGGTTCCAAATTTCCAATCATGCATAAGCATCAAAAGTATTTCATACTATTAAAATCACATGAGTATTTCAACAATTAAGATATATATACTCCACCTTCATGACAAATGTTGCAGTCAAGAGAAAATCCTTACGGTAATTGGGGAACCCGAACAGGTAATTGCTCAGCTGCAGCTCCAGGAACTTCATCTCCACCCTGAACGACAACACCTGGATAAGAATCCGGTACAACGCCCACCTTCCTAGTCCCGTAGTACATTGTCTGACCTGCATTGTTGGTGAAAACCTGAGGGGACATTTCATACTGCCTAACTCCAGCACCGTACATTTGCCCCATACCCGGAAACCCAACGGGTACCTGACCCTGAGCAACTGGATACTGCTGAACAAATTGTGCGCGTATTGGCGACATATTTGCAACTGAAACATTTCTTCCCTGGATAGTACCATCAGGCATATAATACATAGTGGGAACATGTTGAACAGGTGCGTTCGGGTAATGAAACATCGGGCCAGGTCCACCACCCGGGTACCCGGTTTGTTGGGAAATCAAGATTTTCTCATTAACCATCATCTCACTTTCCTTTGGATCCATCACAACTTGTGGAACATGGTTCAACGGTCGGGTTTTTACGGGTGGAAGATCCGGCATGCTAACTTGCATGTTTGGGGCCAGCGGTGATGATGTAGAGTTGAAAGGGGAGGAAGCAACCGGGACAGGTGACATTGGGCGGGAGAGCGAAACACTGTCATTTCGTATGCTTCTGGACTTGGTCTTGGCAGGATCATCGGGGGTATCCAACCCGAATAAGTAGTCCGGCACCTCGGAAATAATGGAAGAAACCTCGGAGCGGCCCCGGTCAAGAAACGAGCCTGGTCCAGGGCCCAGTCCGCCATTAAGAGCGTCGAAGAACCAATTCTCGCGCTTGATTGAACCATCGAGTAGCGAGCTGATGCTACTCGACCTGGAAATGCTACTGAAGTCCATCTGGAACAAAAAGAGCCTGAGACGAGACGATTTCTGGTCGCCGGAGGCGATAATGAGTCTATCGTACTCTTCCATCATGTTCTCTACATCTTCATCAGCCGCGACAGTGATCAGGGCGTCGAGGTCTTCACTCGGGAGCTGGTACTTGATAGTGACGTTGGTCGTGCCAGAGAGCTTGGATAGTTTGGCCAGGAGGGAGGAGAACGTGGCGTGGCGGTTGATGGCAACTATGCGAGTTTCACCTCCCACGTAACGGAGGTGGTTGTCGTGTGGCCGGGGAAGGATTTTGCCCCCGAAACTGCACATGAACCGGATGCGCGGCTGAGGAGGGGCGTCAACGACGGTGGAGTCGACGGCCCTGTCACTCGGGCACAAGGAGGACGAGTCTGTGTCATTAACGACCTGATTCTGTGAGGCCATGGATATGATCACTAGCTTCACTTGTGAATCTGACTTTTCGTTGTTTGAGAGAAATCAATTTGGTGACTATAAGAAGTGGACTAATAGAACATGGAAGAACAAATTTTTGTTGGAACTTGTCAATTAACGAATTAATCTGCCTATAATAAATTGAATGGCTGGCCTGGCTACATACAAAGTTACCAACAACTATCAACTCATTGGCTCAACTATCGCTATGTAAGTAATTAAGGACATAATTAAGCTAATTTCTGATGGGATAATTTGTTATTAGGGTTATACAATTATTTGAATGATTAAGAAGATTAACGAGAACGGCAATGGTACGTTGAAATAGCATACGTCAACGCTGCTCCAGCTCAGGTGAATGATAAAAGTGGTTAGATTTACATAAGATAGAGAGTGGCCTTTACAATAACTTAAGGCTAATTCTCAACGTCATTGATGATTCTAATGTTTACAACACATAATTTAATTGTCATAAAGCAACTATTGAAAATGATATGCAATATTATACTACCAACAGTTAAGATTTAATGACGACGACATCTAGTAGACGAGCATCACTAAGTTTAGTTGTATTGCAATTTGCCAATTCGGTGGAGTACCAATTTGCTACAAGCCTTTGATCAATGGACAAAGAATAAGATGATCCTACGTGGATGGTCTTCATGCTCCATCAGTCAGGCTCAAGCCTTTCATTTTCCTTGAATATGGACCGACCTCTCCTGATCCAACTCGACTATCCCATTGGAGAAACAATTGATACTCATTATAAAAGCCCAGTAACCAGCGGTCGCCCCTTAATTACAAAAGTCATTAACAAGCTTGTGTTACTGATGTCAAAATATGTCCGAAGCACTCAACGCCCTTAGATGAGCTACAAAGATTGCCGACCCAAAACTCCAATCCATACATGGTCAAACCTAGTCAATAGGTTGAATCTCTCATCAGGCCCACAAATCACTAGAATGGGTCACCGGGCCTGGTAAGAGGCCTATCCCGCTTAGGGTCCAACCACCAAGTATGATGGGTTAATCCCATTAAAGGCCTATGAGCCCAAGCCCAACTGTGGCGCAGTCCGGGGTGGATAGTTGACAAACATCCAGATGATGAGAGGGGGTTTACCCTAAACCCCTAATTATCAACTATCTATAAATAATGACACATTTCCCCATGATAATGGCATGTCATTTATGACAATTATACACTTACCTTGTGTTTGGAGAGTTTAGTCTAATTTCTACCTTACAATTAATAAAGTCTATCAACCGAATTTGACTTAGACAAGTCGGTCTTGGAGTAGTAAACCAACCAACCCACTCCCTCTCCCCATCCCTTGAAACAAACTACTCTATGAGTATAAAAACTACCTGGACGACATATCATCTACCTCTTTATTCAATACAAAATAATAAGAACGGGAAGAGGCAACTCTAAAGGTGTAACCTGTCCACTTTATATCCTAACTTGGTCAAAGGGTCCACACAATACATGCATTCCCATCGCGTTTTGTATGCTTCATACTCACATTTTCCAGTAAATTATGGAGGGGATATCAGATATGATGCCGTATTATTCACCTTAATGAGATTGTAAAATAACCTCTGAATCTATCTCAACAATAATCCTAGGGACCCGTCTGTCCCAATGTCTAAGAGCTAATAACTCTGTTGTGTTAATGGTCACATTCAAAAGTCTCAGCAAAATGTCGAGAATCCACTTCCCTGGTTGTTCCGCAGCAAACTAATGGGATTTCTATACGTTTGGGCCATCCAAGTCGTTGTTAGTTCGTGGCCAACAAGCCCAACAGTAGGAAGTATCCATAATAGTACAGAATCTACTCGCCTTTATCTCTTGAAAAGTTGTTTCGGGCAAAATCTCACACATTGGATAAGATAAGAGTACAATTCTTATGTATAATTTTCGGGATAAACCTAATTATAAAATTTCCATATTTGTTATTGTTACGGCATTGCTTTGTTAGATAGTTTCACCAACACTAGAACTCTTATGCGGACCGTGACCCAAATTAACGGGAACGGAACCAACTGAATAAGTATTGAAAATCTTTTGACTTGTAATTCTCAACAATCTTTCCAACTTATAAATAAACTCCCTACCATTTCGGATTCCAGTAGTAGTAGAATCTTGAGGTACAGTACCTTATATCATGGATCTAGGGTTTTTGTTTTTCGTTTTTATTTTAAATTTATTTTATTTATTTACTACTAGCGTTTGTGTTGAACAGTGAACCACAAAAAATTGAACCACAAAAAATGGCTGACATTGTTGATTCGGATGAAAATGCTGTTCCGGCTAGGCTCGAGGTTTGCCTTTACTGTTACTGGATTCTCAATGCAAATCTTGTTTTAATTTCTGTTTATAGTTTTATAATGATTCTTGTCTTGAATTCTCGATGAATGAACTTATAATTAATTACAGGGAAAGCGTTTTGGAATTGTGGTCTGTTGGTTTCTTGGATTTGGTTGCCTTGTGTCATGGAACAGTATGCTCACTATTGCTGATTACTACTACCAGCTTTTCCCTGTAAGCATCCAATTTTTCCTCCCAAAGATTCAATTTTTTTTGTTTGATTACAACTTTTGCATTTGAATAGTCCTGTTCTGTTAATGTATGTAAACTTTGCCAAAAAAGTTAATTCAATTTGGCTTTTGAAAAGTCATGTTAAGCTATGCATGTAAACTCTGTCGAAAAGGGACTGAACCTCACTATGTTGGTCATCAATTTATAACATTGGCATTTGAATTTGAATCTTGTTTCTAAGTATTTTGGGAAGAATTTGAATTAGGAATAGTCTCTGGTTCAAGAGATGAATATAAAATGAAAGCTGGTTGTTTTTGTTGGCAGGATTATCATCCTTCAAGGGTACTTACTCTGGTTTACCAACCATTTGCCTTTGGGTTAACCGCACTGTATTCTTATCATGAAGCTAAACTCAACACCCGAATACGGAACTTGACTGGATATATCCTCTTCTTCCTCTCTACCCTAGGTCTCCTTGTGGTATATGTTTTATTCTCTCTACTCCATTTTAGTTTATTTCATTTCCATTTTATTTTTGATGGCTTATGTGTGCATCTTCACCAGCTGGACATTGGTACCGGAGGAAAAGGAGGAGTTGGTAACTTTATCGGTGTATGTATTTTTGTTGCTGGTTTTGGAGTTGCAGATGCTACTACTCAAGGTGGAGTCGTCGGAGATCTAGCTTTCATGTGCCCTGAGTTCTTGCAAGTAATTATTTTTTCATATTTTTTGTGCTTCACTAGTTAAGGACAAAATTTTGCTTGGTGGCCACAACTCCTTCACATTGCTGCAGAATGTTTTGATAAATGCATATATAACCATGTTAACGAAATATTTTATGATGCACTTGTGTTGTATGTCGCGTTTGCAGTCCTTCTTCGCTGGTTTGGCTGCATCAGGGGCAGTGACTTCTGGTTTGAGGCTTGTGACAAAAGCAGCTTTCGATAAATCTCCTGATGGCCTTCGTAAAGGAGTTAGTAAGTACTATTCTGATTCCTGTCTGGTGATATTATATTTCAAATTCTGTTTTGTCCTCCAAGTCTTTAATAAACTGTGAGTTGTCATAAAAACTCTTGAGGAATATGTACATGTGGATAAGAGTCTTTGCCTGCTAATGACTAGCAAGATTTGTTGAATTTGCATTGTTATAATTATACTACATGACTAACAGTTGTCTTTCTAATCATTTTGCAGTATTGTTTCTTGCCATTGCAGCGCTATTCGAGTTCCTTTGCATTTTCCTCTATGCATTTGTGTTTGTGAAACTGCCTATTGTTAAGTACTACCGGAAGAAGGCAGCTATGGAAGGGTCCAAAACAGTTACCTCCGATTTGGCTTCTGCTGGGATTCATGTCAAAGCCGATGAAACAGATGTTAGAGTTCATTTAAATCAAACTAAGAGTTAATTCTATTTTGCAGGAATTAGATGTGATATCTTTATATGGATTTTTCGTTACTATCACAGGTTAGTGAAACAAAGCTTGATCGACTAAGCAACAAGGACTTGATTTATCAGAACTGGGATTATGCATTGGACCTCTACGTTGTATACGCCATCACTTTATCAATCTTTCCTGGATTTTTGTTTGAAAACACTGGTACTCACCACAGTCTTGGCACTTGGTAAGTAAAACAGCCTTACCATAGTAGTTGCCATTTGATCTGCAATAATCTCGTGATATGATACTAATTCGAACTTTTTGTTTCCCAGGTACGGAGTTGTCCTAGTAGCAGCGTATAATTTTTTGGATCTCATGGGGAGATATACTCCTCTTATTGACTGCATCAGAATTGAAAATCGAAAGGGCATAACATTCGCCACGTTTGCACGTCTTGTTCTCATCCCTTGTTTCTACTTCGCCAGCAAATATGCAGCTGATCAGGGATATATGATATTCCTGGTATCGGTGCTAGGCTTAACAAACGGCCATCTTACAGTTTGTATACTCAGAAGTGCTCCAAAAGGTTACAAGGTAATAAATTCATCATAAAATCAGTAGAAAATGAACGTAGCCATTGATTTATCTGTTCAAAACTTACTATAGTAATGTCATTGATGATGTTTGTTCATGTAGGCACCGGAGCAGAATGCAATGGGCAATTTGCTGGTTATGTTTATTCTTGGTGGCATCTTTACAGGGGTTGTTCTCGATTGGTTGTGGCTTATTGGCAATGGTCCATTTTGAGTGCACTGCATATATACTTGCTTGAAGCTCGAATGGAACTAAATCGTCGTTTTATCTAGTTGCAAATTCGTCTTTAGACTTACAGAAGCTAGGTGATTTTTGTACATAATTCTGCAGCTGCTCAATTAAGATCAGTGTCTGATAGTAGTCTAAAATTGTGCAGTCTATTGAAGCTGAACTAGTTTCTGTTCTATTCAGTTTTATGATGACATTTAAACAAAATGATCAACCATAGATTCTATCTTAGACCTTAAAAAAAGATTCCTCCAATTTTTGCATTCATCAATGTCTTATTACACAGCATTGATGTTTTCATGTACAGATGTACTTTCCCTGTGTTCTATTCCAACTTTCCACCACAAAAGAACCAAGAATGCATGCAACATTTCTCCGTTTCTCAATATCCATTAGCCTCACTTTCACTTTCCACCACAAAAGAATCAATCCCATCCCAAGCTTATAAATGGGAATTCGGTATCGGGATTATTCGGGAAAATTCCAATCGAGATCGGGAATTTCCCAAATTCCCATCCCATACACCACCTATTTTATTTTTTAGTGTATTAATCATTAATTTATATACTATATTTAGAATATGTGGTTATAATTATTATTTGCACTCTTTGAACCCAACCTCAAGAGTGAGGTTCGATTCTTTAATTCTTAAATTTTATTTTGTTTCATTATTTTTTCTTTAATTTTAATTCTTAAACTGTATTCGACCCCACCACTTATGCCACCATGAATACTGATATTTGTGGCTACCAACTTTCCATGTTGCTGTTAGTTGACAGATCAAAGAAGAAAAGGTGCAAAAGATCAAACACAGAAGAATATCGTGCTTTCCAAATCACGACTTATAAACATGCAAAGGTGCAAGTTCAATTGTAGTTGTACCTATAGCATTAACATGCAAAGGTGCAAGTTCAATTGTAGTTGTAACATGCAAAGGTACATTCGAGATAGTTAGGAATAAGTTAGTTGCTCTGTTCTATAAATACAGAAGAGAAGAGAATAGCTCATTCACTCGTTCACTTCTATCTTTCCTACTATAAAATTATCTCAATTCACTCTCTAAACATTCAATTCAGTTATTCAATAAAATATTCATTTCCGTTAGCTTGAATCTCAACTTTCACAGTTACATTAGCTAGCTCTCAGCACAACACAATAGTAATTAATTTGACGGTAATATATACATGGCCATGGCTGACGTAGATTCAAGAGTGAATACAACTAGGCTCGAGGTTTGTTCCTCTTTCAACCTTTTATGATGGATGTCATTCTATTTCCATTTCTTGTTTCTTTTTCATGTTCTTTTCTTTTATACTTTTTTTCTTTTATACTCGAACAAGTTGGAATATACTAGTATAATTTAATTAATGAACTTCCAAACCTTGAAACCTTATTTATATATGGAGTAGTTGTATATATATATATAATCAATTATTAAACACGATATGAAATTTAAATTTGAAAATTTTGCACCAAATTAGAAATTTACACGGCATTTTGCACAACTTTCGCATTTAAAGTTCATAGTATCATTTCTTTTTTTTATTTTCTTCGGTGTAATATAGTTTAATTTAAAATGTCGACGTTAGGCCTCATAATATTTAAGACGAGCCTTCTTGCAGGTGGACATAGGTACGAGAGGGAAAGGAGGACTCGGAAACTATATAGGCATTTGTGTTATTGTTGCTGCTTTCGGAGTTGTTGCTGCTTTCGGAAACTAATTAGATATTTATAAGACTAAGCCAAAGTCGCTAATTAAGAAGTAATCCGACTGTGATTTACTTCCTTCTCGTCATACTTGTAGTTCATCAACCTTCTAAATAATTAACGGTAGTACTATCTCACTTTAGGTACGGCTACTATAACGCCATAGAAACCCCGACTCCCGAGTAAGTAAAGATAATATCTATATATTCATGTTAATTACTTATATATTCATTTCAAAAACCCCGGAGTACTTATATATTCTTTTCGAAATTTGAAACATGTCCATACTTCATATATATTGTTGAATGATTTTATTTTGTATTTAGACTTATTCATTCTATTTTGTACTTCGTACATGATGATATATGTTCTCGTATTATTACGTGAAAATCATCAATTTGTTGTTTTATTTAATTTAATTTTTAATTGTTTTTTAATATGGCATGTGAGTCGTTGACTAGTTGACTAAGTTGAGATATTACCATTCAAAGTTAAAAAGTATTAAAAAAAAAAACTAAATTTGCAAAATATATAAAATATTGGGACTAAAATTGCGGTTGGTATAGACATGGGACTGCATATGCCCTCATCAGGGGCAGTGACTTCTGGTTTGAGACTTGTAACAAAAGCAGCTTTCGATAAATCTCCTGATGGCCTTCGTAAAGGAGTTTGTAAGTGTTGTGCCAACTGCTCAAAACGACACCGTTCTTCAATGAAATCCCCAAATCAATGAATGTATGAACCCTAATTCGAACAAACAATCAACACAATAACGAACAATTGAATGAACAGTAGACACAGAGTAACGTGGTTCGATTCAGAAATCAGAATGAATCTACGTCCATGGGGAAGAAGAAGCAATTCACTAAGCACCGAGAAAAGTACAGATTACAAGCTCTGTTCTCAAGCTCTCTGTTTCCTCACTTTCTCTCTAATTTCTGGTGAATGATGAATGAATAATGGAATCTCTCTCTTAACTGCAAATACACATGCTCTCTTTTATATCCTAGCTAACAAAATATCTAGTAGTAGTAGCTTGATGATCAAGTAATGATCTAACTAACTAACAGACTTGCCAGCTAAGAGAACAGCTTGCAGCAGCAAGCTTGATGATCTGAACCATTGAGCTTGAGAGTGATCTTGAGCCATTGGATCGGATTAATCAATCTGCTTGCTTAAGAAACCATGCTACTACTCAACACTAAGTATTCTTCTGATCCCTGCCTGGTGATATTATTTCTCAAATTCTGTTTTGTCCTCCAGGTGTAGCTTTAATAAACTGTATATATAGTTGTCATAAAACTCTCGAGGAATATTTACATCTGGATTGTGCATAACATAAGAGTATATGCTTGCTAGCGACTAGCTTTGTCGAATTTTCAATGTTACAATCTCCTATATGACTAAGAAGTGTCTTTCTAATTAATTTGCATTTTGCAGTACTGTTTCTTGCCATTGCAACGTTATTCGAGTTCCTTTGCATTTTCCTCTATGCATTTGTGTTTGTGAAACAGCCTATTGTGAAAGTACTTCCGGAAAAGGGCAGCTATGGAAGGGTCCAAGACAGTACCTCTGATTTGGCTGCTGCTGGGATTCATGTCAAAGCCGATGAAGAAAATGTGTAGTTCATTTAAAAATCAAACCAAGATCGAATTCTAATCTGCACGAATTAGATTAGATGTGAAATGTAATTTAATGTGGATTTTTCGTTATTCACAGGTTAGTGAAACAAAGTTTGACCGGCTAAGCAACAAGGAGCTGATTTATCGGAACTGGGATTATGCATTGGACCTCTACGCCATATACGTTATCACTTTATCAACTTTTCCGGGATTTTTGTTTGAGAACACCGGTACGCACCACATGCTAGGCACTTGGTAAGTAAACTGCATGACTTAAAACAATGTTGCATTTTGATCTCTAATAATTTGATGATGTATGGTACTATTACTAATTCGAACTTTATTTTCTCTACAGGTATGCAGTTGTCCTAGTAGCAATGTACAACATTTGGGATCTTGTGGGAAGATATACTCCTCTTATAGACTGCATCAGAATAAAAATCGAAAGGGCATAACAGTTGCCACATTCGCACGTCTTGTTCTCATCCCTTGTTTCTACTTCTCCAGCAAATATGCAGCTGATCAGCGATATATGATATTCCTGATATCGATGCTAGGCTTAACGAACGGCCATCTTACAGTTTGTACACTCAAAAGTGCTCCAGAAGGTTACAAGGTGATAAATTCATCAAAATCTGTAGAAAATGAACGTGGCCATTTATTTATCTGTTCAAAACTTATTATAGTAGGTAATGTCATTGATGATGTTTGTTCATGTAAGCACCGGAGCAGAATGCATTGGGAAATTTGCTCGTTATGTTTCTTCTTGGTGGCATCTTTACCAGGGTTGTTCTTGATTTGTTGTGGCTTATCGGCAAGGGGTCATTTTGAGCACGCTACATATATACTTGCTCGGAGCTAGGGTGGAAGTAATCCTAGTTTTGTCTAGTTTCTTTCTGAAGTCTGAACCAAGTTCAGTTCCATTTATTTTTATGATATGACATGTTCTGGAGTCTGAATAAGGAATTTCCTTTGGATTATTTTCTTGAATTTTTGTAAACATATTTTCGCCATAAACTTCCACACCTTATCAGTTTGAAGTTTGAACAAAAGATATGAGCAAAGTTTTGACAAAAGTTGTCAAGAATGCAAATGAATAAAGTAGTGCATGATATTTCAGGGACTAAAATGGAAATATCTGTAATGATCCAATTCCTAAGTTCTTGGAAACGGATAAATAGGAGTTTATTCTCCAATATTCACGGCACAATTTATAGAAATCAGTTATTTTGACAGTTAACTGCCAATGGATAAAATGAATATTGAATCAAGTCCACTCACAGTCATCTCTAGTCAATCCTATCCTATAAAACAAAAAACATTCATATGATCACCAATGCAGATAAATTTTCAACAAAATGATCAAGCAGAGATTCTATCTAGACATAGAAAAAGATTCCATCATTTTTCTCATTCCAGAGTATCAATGTTTCTTCCAGCATTGATGTTTTCATGTACTTTCCTTATGTTCTACTCCAACTTTCCACCACACAAGAATCAAGAAAGAATGCATGATCAAACACCATTAATGTTCTCTACCAACATTTCTCCCTTTCTCAACATCCTTGGACAAACTAAATCATGTCAATAATTTCGAGTTTGTTTCGTCACAACATATCACCACGCAGCCATGTACGCGTTTTGTTTAGAAACTATCATTACAAGAAAGGAAGTACCAAGGTGACGTGGCAAAAACCCGAATTTGGATGGACCAAACTAAACTACGACGGATCATGCAAGTGCAAGACAGGGAAATCAAGCATTGGAGGAATATTCAGAAACCACAATGCTGATTTTGTTTTAGGATATTCAGAATCCATTGGCAAATCCAACAGCACGATAGCAGAATTCGCTGCCCTACGTAGAGGCCTAGAGATTGTGCTAGAGAACGGTTGGGATGACGTTTGGCTGGAAGGAGACTCCAAGATCTTAGTTGACGTAATTTCGAAAAGGAGAACAGTTAGGTGCCCCAGGGTGGAAAAGCACGTCGCGCACATAAATCTGATCATACCGGAGATCAAGAACTGCGTAATTACACACGTGTATAGGGAAGGCAACAGGGCAGCAGATAAGTTCGCGCAGATGGGGTATAACTATAAAAGTCCTCAAATCTGGAGAGAAAAATGTCCTAAGGAAGTTCTGCGGATTGTGAATGAAGATGCACAGGGGAGAACATTTTATAGAAAAAGATAAAAGAGCCTAGTACAGTTGTGTAAATTTCTTGATGCATTCCTTTGCTGATCCCTTGAGAAATCTTTTAGTTTGTGCATATACTGAATTACTGATCCTACGGTGTGTTATAAAGTTAAGTTTGTGTATACATAAAATGTAGATTGGGGTTTTAAGGATTTAATAAGAGGTATATAATAAATATATTGTACTTCAAATTAAGTGATGGAATCTCGAGCTCGTCATCTTCTTATTTTGTTATTTAATTAGTTATTTAATTATTTAGTGAGTCTTGGATAATAAGTTAGGGTTTAGGTGGATTGTTTATTCTAGAACACTCTGTTAGTTGGGCTTAATTAGTAATAAGGCATGTTAGTCTTTTGTTAGCCCGTAAGTTAGTTTATTAGGTACCAAGTCAGTTTTCTACTATTTAAGTATTGTACTTCATTCACTTTTATTATGCCGATGGGAAAGTAGTTAGTTAAAGAGTTCGGTGGAACCGGCCCCATCGGACTCTAGTTTGTCTCGTTAGGCACGTCTCGTTTGACGTTAAAGTATCCAGGGTTTCGAGGTGTTCTTGTGCACCGAGGAGTCGACCAGAAGCCAACGTTGGTGATCCAATCGAGTGTCTCGGCCACGCCAGGTTTTGCTATTCTTTTGTAGAGGCCTTAGTGGGTATTTGTGCTTTATTGTTATCTTTATCTCTTTACTGTATGTGAATATGGGTAGGGTTTTGGAATTTTTGGGTCTTTTAGCTATTCTAATGGTATTGGGCTTTTGGGGTCCATCAGCTTGGTATCTAGAGCCAGGTTTGATCTGATTATATATCTCTATATATATGAGGAATCTAGTTTCAGTTGCCACACACAGTTAAAAATTCTGAGACGACCAATTTCATGGATGCCGGCGGCCGCAACTGTCCAAGAAGGAAGAGTTCGATTGGAGATGGAAATCAAAGGAGTTTTGAGTAGCACAGGAGCAAGCAAGAAAGAGGACCGGAGTCAATGCGATCCGGTAAAGGAAAGGCGGCAAGGATCACCCACGTCCCTGCCACGCTGGTCACGAGGTGGCCAGTAGCGGCTGCTTTGTGGCAGCTGCCCCAGAAGGGCGGTACCACCCAGGTACCGCAATCGAGCCAAGAAGAGGAGGAATCGGAGGAAAGAGACGTGCGGCGGCACGTGGTGGAGAAGCTGTGGAGGTACAGCAAAACAAGAGCAAAGGGGCAGAAATCAAATTCTTCAATCTGATGAGTTCGAATTTTTGTTTCGAATGATTAGTTGTTCCGGTATGGTAGAACAAGACGGACTTAACGTCAAAGAAGCATCGAAATTGGATGATACGAATCCATTGGGCTTGGAATCGAGTAATTTGGTGAAGAAACGAGGAAGTTATGAGCTTCCAAAGTTTTCTTGTGGGAAAAGTTGATCTGGGCTTGAAGAAAAAGAAATACTGTTCATACGAACCAGATCGGAACCAGATTGCATATATATGGATCGGATCAGATGGGAACCGGATCAGCGACCCGCTCCAGAACCGGCGAATTGGGTCAAATTCGCGTATACATAGGCAGCAGTTCGTAGTCTCAGAAAAACGAAAATTCCCGTTGATTCAACCGTTGGATTGGCGTGACATTTTGACAGTAGTTAGAAGACTCCTTGTTCTTGAATGTGGACGGTGGAGATCGTAAAATATTAACGTTTGAGTTGTCATAATAATTTCTCCGTACAGCATCTCTTCTTGGAAGAGAAATTGCAAAGAAGGGTACCAATCTTGGGAGGTTCAAGTTGGTGCACGATAAAGGCGAATCAATTACGATAAGCATTCCCTATTGTTGGAAGCATGTGGTTCGATACGCGGATGACTTTGCAAAATGAGGGAAAAGAATTAGGATGTCGCGATCAAGGTTGGCAAGGCCTATTGCGAACTATATCGAGTTACTTATGAGTTTTTGGCTACAACAGGAAATCTATAAAGTCTAGCTATGGAAACTCCGGTGACGCACTCATTCAAGATGGGGAATCGTCTCTACGATCTCATTAGATTATGGAACAATTTGTTTATATTTTACTAGTGATGATTTTCTTATTGGTGGGACGATTAGCAAAGGTGATCATGGAATTCTTGGAGGCACCAAAACCGAGTGAGATAATTGAGCTATTTGGGTAGCCAAGGTGATTGCGTAAGTGGCCCAAGAGTTTAACTCTTAGACTTATGACTGAGACACGTACAAATTTCTAGAGGATTTCTTGTCAAAGTCGAGGTGGCTTGGTAAACGGCAAAGGAGGATTTTATGCTATTGGAGCTTATGATTCCTAGGATTATTCTACAACGCCAGAGGAATTTAAGGATTTTTGGCATGTGCGGTAAAGGATGGGAGCATGATAGGGGGCTTAGCTAGCTACTGCAACATGGTGGAATTATGGGCAAAATACGATATGAGCAGTAGTAAGCAACGAATCCGGACTGGGTTCAACTTTTGAGGTGTCCATTGGAATAAAAAATGTTCTGAAGTTGCATGGAATCAACACGACTACAAGGTGGCGGCTTTACGAACATGGTGGACCCTAGAAGATGGAGATCCTGAGGAGGACCCGAACTGTAAACCTAAAGTAGATGTGGCTATCAAGACTAAACACGAAAGCTGATGGGGAGGCATCTTCTTTGTAGGATGACGACCCATACCTGCTGCAGAGGAACCATGGGTGGAAGTTCACGAGCTCACGACTGTTGAATGCGAGTTGTTGCACCAGAAGAGACATGAATTTTGAGGACAAGATTCGTTTCGAGGGGGCGGCGATGATGGAATCTCGAGCTCTTCATCTTCTTATTTTGTTATTTAATTAATTATTTAATTATTTAGTGAGTCTTGACCAATAAGTTAGGATTTAGGTGGACTGTTTCTTCTAGAACACTCCGTTAGTTAGGCTTAGCCCATAGTTAGTAATAATGCATGTTAGTCTTTATTAGTCTGTAAGTTAATTTCTTAGGTAGCAAGTCAGTTTTCTACTATTTAAGCATTGTACATGCACTTTTATTATGCAATATAAAAGTTGTTAGTTAAATAGTTCGGTGGAACCGGCCATCGGACACTAGTTTGTCTCATTAGACACGTCTCATTTGATGTTAAAGTATCAAGGGTTTCGCGGTGTTCTTGTGCACTAAGGAGTCGACCAGAGGCCAACTTTGGCGATCCAGTCGAGTGTCTCGACCACGCCAGGTGTTGCTATTCTTTTGTAGAGGCCTTAGTGGGTATTTGTGCTTTATTGTTCTATTTGTCTGTTTACTGTATGTGAATATGGGTAGGATTTTGAACTTCTTGATCAGTCTTTTAGCTATTCCGATAGTATTAGGCTTTTAACTATTCTGATAGTATTAGTCTTTTGAGGGTCCACATTAACTTAGTGATTGTAAACGTTCAATTTGCGCGAGGGTGTAATTTCAAGTTGGGTTTGGGTACATTGAGGCACGTTTGATTAGTAAGATGATCCTGATCAAACCTGGAAAATTCTATTATAGATCCAATTTATAACCAAAGAAGCACTGCCATTATTTCTCACAAGAGAATCCCCATAAGAAACCATATGCATGTAACTAGCTACCACACTTTATTTAAAGTTGTTGTTCGAATATTGCTTGCTAGATATATATATTAAGTTAACGATTATGTTTGTAGTTTATTTCCAGGCAGCCTCGTCCTTGTGTGACTTAAAAAGTACAAAGCAGCAGCCGGTAGCCCCAGGTCGTTCTCGCCCACAAAATTGCGCGTGTTAAAATTGCTCCTTTCTACAGGCCGGACTTTCACCGTCTCCATCGGGCCATGCTGCGTGAATGCAGGTACCACTTGTACGTACCGACGACGAACGCCTTTTGGCGGCTGCAGTCCCATGTAAGGCATTACCTCCCTTCCTGTAATATTTATAACCACACATACATAACAAGAAATTTGCCATTAATTGAAATAATAATAATAATTAAACTAAGTTTGGCAAATTAAGTATATACCTTCGGTGGCATCAAATCCTTCTGGGATATCAATGACCATCCTACATTGATATGAGTTACCGAGTTAGTCTTCGGAGGCGCATAATGTATACTTATATACCAAATTCATAGCTGGAAAATCGTCAATCACATGCTCTGTCAAATGGGACGACTATCAAAGGATGCGACGACTGGTTATCCCCAGCATCTAATAAACTCAATGTAGAATCTGCACATAATTAAAGTTAAAACTATACCAGTTGAGATACTCCCGATAAACAGGTTCAGTTGGACTAGGAGCATCAGAATCAACCCATCACCTGTATGTATATACAATCATAATAATAATTCAATTTAGACACTAGCTAGCTAATTAATACCTAATAGTAATACCAAAACCTCATTAGATCGAAATTACTTGTAAGATAAATTAAATTACTTGAACAATAATTTTTTCCCTGAGATTAAAACTCTAATTATTTAGAAACTCACGAGAGTATAGTAATTTGGAGTGCCTTGAGAGCCGGTAATACGGACTTTAGGCCTTTCACTCCCTATGTTCGGCTTAATCTCACCACCATTCTCTATGTGTTTCCCACCGTATTCCACCGAGATCTCCGCCGCCGGCACGAACATATCTAGCACGTCTCCGATCACTTTCCCGTGGACTAAAGGGTCCAACACCGCCCTAGGCATCTGCTCCATTTTGAACCGCAATTACAAACTTAAGAAAATGGAAGTGAAATATATATCTTAAGTTCTTAACACAAGTGGTACGTGATCGAATGAATGTTGATAGCTAGCCACCTAGCTAGCTAGGTTTTAAAGATAGTGACGAGGATGATACAATATCCAGGGTGATGACACGTATTCAAATTCCTCCGGAAATCAACCACGTGGCATTTGACTTTTTCTTGTGCCAACCGGCAGACCGTTGGGCCTGAAAGCCACAAGATGGGCTGCAAGATTTAGTTGAGATGAGCTAATTGGGCTTTGATTGTTCTGGGAAATGGTTGCCAAACCATTGTTCGTGCCTCTCCAATAGTCCCCCATCATTTTTATTGAATGGTTCTCTTAAGAAATACGCTTAACCAAAGGCCGGTCGAGGACGAAATTAAAGGGAAAAAAAGGAGCAGGGCATCGGGAAACCATGTACGGTCAATGGAGACTCGCCACCGTGTCAATGGAAATCACAACCATGGTAGTTGTGTTAGTGATATTTGAAACATATTCCTCGTCATCACTCCATGCCCTTGGCTCAGTTGGTAAGTTGTTTCACCTCCAACTAATAGGTCGGAGGTTCGAGTCATCACGAGGGTAAATGGGGAATCATTATTAATTCTCGATTTGTTGTTTCAAAAAAAAATCATTATTAATTCTCGATTTGCTGTTTCAAAAAAAAAAAAAAAAAGTATCGTCGTTAAGTATAGACCGTTCTTTCAACCTAATTTGTCCAATCAAATTCCTTCCATTTCCTTGTGATCCTGTGAAATTTGAATAGAGGGGCTAATTTGTACTTCAACTCCGGTCTGCCTTTGGATCAAATCAAAAGGATGACTTTACGAATAGTGAGTTGTAAGCTGCAATGAAGTAGTGTATAATTGTGTAATAACAACCTTGGATTATGCATAGAATATGGTGCTATTCAATTTAGTAGGAAAAAAGTGAACAATACAAGTGTGACAACCACACACCGAATATACAAAAAATTTGAAAGAAAAAAAAAGGAACCGAAAATTACGAAAAGAATTGGAAAATGAGTGTGTGCTATATACGCTTAATTATGGTACTTTAGAGTACCAAACACGGGATTTAATGCGTTCATAACACATGTTCATTTTTCCTTAATTTTTAATATGTCGGATGAGTGGTTGCCAGACACTTATATATATTGTTCGTTTCTTACCCTTTAAATTGAAAAGTTCCAACATTTGACAGTATATATGCTCTAATAAAGTACTACATAAATTGGACCAAGCTTATATTGTTCACTTCTTACAAGTTAAATTGAAAAAGTTTCAAAATTCGACACTATGTTATAATAAACTACGTAAATTGGACCAAGCTTATATTGTTCACTTCTTACTCGTTAAATTAAAAAAAGTTACAAAATATAACAATATGTTATAATAAAGTACTTAAATTGGACAAAGCTACTTTAGAATACTTAAATTGGACATGACGCACTTTGATGTATCTAAAATGGGTTTTACTCCAAGCGCAAGTAGAAGTTGAATATTTAAGAATTAAGCCGACTTTATATACAATTGTCTAATCTATTTATTTATTTATTTATTTTTACTTTTGAAATGATAAATCTAACCTACTCCTACACTAATCTAAAATCATTTTATAACTCCAAATACATTCATAACACCTTATGCCTACGACGTCGAGGTTCGAACCCAAACTCTCGAACCCTTCTACCGTAAGAATAATAGGCTCCAAATTCACCATCTCAATACCTTTCAATGGGTAGTAGAAGAATATAGTTACTAGTAATTCCAGAGGGCACACAAGTGGTCATATGTATACACTACTATCTCTCAAGCGAAAACTATGGTTCCAATCTCTCAGGTAAAGCCAAACCTTAACCCCAATGTCTCAGCAACAGCAACATCATCGTAACTTATCGAAACATAAACTTGACGACAAATGTAAAAGAATAAATGAACCATCCTAATCTTGAAATCAATATGATAATATTGTGCTATCATCATATTCATAAAGAACGGAGAAGATTTACTCAGAAACAAATTTACATATGGAAAACATTTGCTAGACGTCCCAAATAGTGGACAAGATTTTCAATATTAATCTCATCATAATTTTTCAAGGAATGCATCCTGTATATCAATCACGTTGAGGCTAAGAAAAGAGAGGCCAAAAAGAAAACATGGACTAGGGATATATTCTTGGAAGTTGAAAAAAAAAAGTGTGTCTAAAAGAGGTAAAAGACATAAACTCACTTTAGAAGTCGCAATTATTCCAATGCCTCGGAGTGTTTTTTTTCTTTGGCCGGTCGAAGAAGAAAGCGATCGATTCATACAAATAATAAGAGTATAAACTTTTGTTTATCGATTTGGTCGGCTTATATTGCTAAGTCATTTACGGGACGTACGCCACTACGCCCTCATAGGCTAAGGTCACATTTCATTGACACGTTACCCAGTTAGTCTAAATTTTAATCATATATTAAGTTGATGACATTATTTTTTTATTATATACCATGATGATTCTACATTTCTATCAAAACCAAGTCGAAATTTCTCATCATATCGACTGAGCTCTGAGTTTGAGTTGAACTTTTCCGTAAGTGATCATGAATATCTTGACATGAATATCTTGATTTGTTAACACCTAAATACTAAAGTTCGTAGGGAAGTTGTGGGAGTACTTTGTACGTACGTAGATTAGGATAAGAACGCTATGAGCTAGCCCCTAATTAATTACATTAATATACGTACACGTGACGTTGTTGTGATCACATCCATTTGTTATGGAGCTTTCAAGTGGGTAGCAAATTAAAAGTTTTGATCACATCTTGTAGTATGAGATCAATTTTCTTAACCTTATCGTACGGTCTCGAAAGTTTATGTTGTCTAATAATTTGCGTGATTGACTATACTACTCTTATTATTTCTAGAACTTCATTCATTCGAGTTTTACTTTATAGTACACTATATATAAGTCTATAACATAATTAAGTTACATTATATAGGTTGACCTCAGTGTATGTACTGTGTCCACACTCCCTTAATCAATCATGGAACTTTTAATCCCAATTGGTCACATCACAAAATTATTTATACCTTTCCCATACTACATTAATTTTAGCTAACTATATAACTTAATTGTCATACCTAAATTTACCTATTTCGAAAACGTTCTATGTAGTTCCATAAATATTTTGCCCTTCTAAATTGTAAACAATTAATTATATATATATATATCTCGGCAAAATTTGTTATTAATTTTATTCCTGTACAAAAAGGTAAAGCTTAGAGAATGTTGTAATTTTCCACCATATGATATGTAAAACATCCTGCCATTTGAGCCGGCACTGTTACTTTTAGACTGCTTTTCGAATAATATTCTTTCATACACACTTTGTCTTTATTCGTTCTCGCACCGAGAATTTTCTACTAGGTCATTACCCACCATGAAATTGCTCGAGAGATTGAAGTTATTATGAATTGATTCTCAAAAAGAAAAGTGTAACTTATTGGTATGCGAGTAACGTTTACAATTTCTTTTACTTCATTGAAATTTTTGAAATTTTAGGGCGTTTTTCATGATGTAATATTGTAACCCAATACAACAAAATCATTGAGATATATGATTAATTGCATAGAAACGAGTAGTAGTCATCAAATTGATCTTACGAATCTAGCCAATTATATGAACATGAACTCATATCGAAACACTTAAATGAGAACATGTGCATGTCAATGACGGAACTAAAACCTCATTGCCATACGGATTAATTCATAATGAATTGAATAAAACGATGTTTATTTAGAGGTGATGAAAAAAAATAATTTTAAAATAGCACACAAGATCCACGCCATAATTTTAAACGATGATTATTTAGAGGTAATGTTGGATAACGCAAGCTAATTGTGAAACCTTTACTATGGTCCCCATTACATGCCTATCCACCTTCCATAGTGTTACACGTACCGCTGCCTTTAGTCAACCCTACTTTTACGTTTAGCACAACCATGCAAAAAACAAAAACAAAAATCTTTAATTAAATAGTACGTAGGTGTACGTAAAATCGTACGTGGCACCACTACGTATCCGGTTCCTCATCTCCGGCCACTTTTAGCGGCGTCGGTGACGCCATCACAGACACAGGTTGTCGGGATCTTTGAAACTCGTAGTAGTTGATTTAGTTTTTTTGGAAACTATATTTAATTAATTCATTAGCTTATCTTTAATTAATCTTTCTTTTAATAATCCCATTTAAGCAAGTTTAGTCAAGAAATGGGTCACTTGTGAAGTACTACATTGATTAGGCTTACTCAAAATAATAAGACACTAGTATAATATTCTAATTAATGAAACAAAATATAGTAAATTAATTTCGTTCTCGAATATAGAAAGTGTGCACGACGTGTGTATATATATTATATATATACACACACACACGAATGGAGAAAGTTAATACCGAGACATATTGAATATTGAAACCTTGGAAGAAAACTTAGTGTTGCTTTCTTTTACTTCTCGCAAATTATATTTTTAAAAATGTATAATATTCTACTACTATATACTCCCTCCATCCCAGAACAGTTGCACCATTTTATCATTTTGGGCGTCCCGTTAGAATTGCGCCATTTCATTTCTTTGCCATATTTGGATATGGTTATATTTTATATTCCATCAACACACATTTTTGTTGTCACAAATCCTCTATAAAGTAAAATCAACCTAACTATCAATATTTAACTTTTCTCTTTATGTTTTTTGCCAAAAAAATAAATGGTACAACTTCTCTGGGACGGAGGGAGTATATAGTTTTTCCTTCGTGATCACTAATTCTATTTCGGAATGTGTTTAATATTAAGTGGATGTGATTATGAAAGTCTTTGATGTGATCATTGATCCAAGCATATAGCAAGAGTTTATAGTTGTCATTGTCATTAGTTGATTTACATGATCACTAAATCTAATTATTTAATTGATTACAATATTTAATACTAATATTTTTACATTAATCATCAATTTCTAAGTAAGCAATCAGCTGAGACAGTGATCGCGATATCGCACAAGGTCGCAGTGACAATACTAGTTACTTGAAGTCTTTAACTTCTATTGTACAAGAAAGAAGACATAAGAAGAAGAAAAATAAAAATAATTAATAAAAATGTGCTCCATTATTAGCTTACAAGTAAGAAGAAATTACATGTAATAATCACTAACATCAAGAATATCAGGCATCTCAAACTTCAACATGCTATTCAACTGGGTCGACGGACTTGAAGAAGGGGTCGATATATTCGATCTATAGCTCAAACTGTGTCCACTGCCGTTGGACTGAAAATTTGACGCCTCCGATGATAGCCCAGGATACACTCCAGAGTGACCCGACCCGCCATAATATCCATAATTTTCTAGTGGAACGTAGTCTTCAGTCACCGTAGAAGGCATTGATCCAGAGTGATCATTAACCATACCAAACCCGGAAATATCTTGTTGGACTAGCTCCGGAACGTTGTTGTACTGCATGAGTTGGTTTTGGACTTCAAATGTTGAATCTTGAACTTGGACTTGATCATTAGGGTATTGGTTTTGAATTTGGTAGTCTTGGTTTTGGTTTTGGGAGGAAAATAGTGAAGTGGCTAATCTCATTAGTTCGGGATTAACTAAGGGTTGCACTCCAAATAATCTTGAAAAGTTCATTTGGGATGAGTTTAGGATAGTAGAGAGATCAAGAAGGTCAAGGCGAGGCCTATGAGTCACAGGGTCGATTCCCATTCGCATAAGCCTTTTTCTGATGTGCGTGTTCCAAAAGTTCTTGATCTCGTTGTCAGTTCTTCCAGGAAGTTGAGCAGCTATCGCGGACCATCTGTTTTCATTTAAAAAAAAAAAAAAAAAGAAAAGAAGGAGGAGATAATTAAATATTGAAGTGCTATTATTGCTATATTATACTATACTCTTGTAGACTAAGTGACTGACTAGTGACACATACTAGAGAAATGATCATGTTTACATAAAAGAAGAAAGATGCACATACTTGTTTCCGAGAATGCTGTGGAGATGAATAATGGCCTCCTCTTCTTCAAAAGAGAACCTGCCCCTCTTGATATCCGGCCGGAGATAGTTTGTCCAGCGCAACCGGCAGCTCTTTCCACACCTTTGCAACCCTATATATATCAGAAAAATAAAAATAACATTGTTATCATTATCACCACGAAAAATAATGAAAAACAAGGTAAAAAGGAATAGGAATGGCAGGGAAGGAAATGAAGTATACCCGCATTTTTGGGTAGGGTTCTCCAGTTTCCATAGCCATTTGTGTGGATGTAATCTGTGAGCTTTTGATCTTCTTCAGGGGTCCAAGGTCCCTTTTTCACCCCATTTTTGTCACAACATGGAGGTCTTCCCATATTAAAAATATATACTAAAGTCTTTGAATATTAAATTGAGGTTAAGCTAAGTAAGGGTTTTTGTGGGTGAATAATGAAACCTAAAATGGAAGCACAAATAATTTGGTGTAGGAGAGTACTATATATAGTAGCTGAAGGAGGCATATAAATGATTGAGGGGTTAAATAACAAATGAAAGTCAAAACCAATATACCGTCTTTGTTACTCGTTTCGTCGACGTGTCCCCTTTCATGGCATCAAATCTCAGTTCACACAACATAGTATCATGTCACTCTATTTGGACTTTGGTTATTGATTCCCAGAAAAGAGAAAAGGGAGGAAGAAAAAAGAAAAAGGAACTTCGGTTCTTTTGAAAAGTAAAGAAACCTCACTATCTTCGAACATAGGATTTACCGTGGAAACATTAAAAATAAAAACAATTATGTTACTACGTACGGTATACTTCTCTAGCTACAAATTACACAAACAGTTAACTGTATTCCGCGTAAAAATACTAAAATATATCCGGTTTAAAGTTTTGTTAAGTTTGTCAAATGGACCATATTTTAAAGTTTAACTGATCATACCGCTAACCCTCGTCCGTATTTTTTTGCTCCGTATAATTAATATACTTTTTTGTCGTTTTCGAGAAGAAATGTTGATAACTAAATTGGCTAGCTACCTTCTTTTTTGTGTAATTGGCCAGTCTCAAACTCAACATCAACAAATTTGTGATCTGTATCGTTTCTAATATATACTAGCTAGATATTGTAGTTTAACTTAACTTGTGTAATTTGTAAGCTACCGAGTGAGTTAATTTTCTTTTTGACATTTTCTTTTAAATTATTTCTCTTTTCTTTTTTAGCTTTTTGTTTTTTGCATGTTAAATATGCAAGTTAATTTACAATTTCTGGAATTAATTAAATTAATTTATAGAAATGGAGCTTGACCATTCAAAGTGTAATAAATTAATGATAAAGAATAGGACAATTAGAGAAGCATCCATATTGTGGCTATATCATCGATATATTCCTAATAAAATGCGAGTAGTGGATTCTAATGATATATGTAAAAATGTTGACGAGTCAAGTGGATACAATTAAACGAACCTTTTAGGTCTCACATCGATCAAAATCATTTTCTACTTGGCCGTAAGTTTCCCTTTCAAAGATATACACATAAAAAAATATACATTAGCTGTTTTAGATACCAAAAAGCCAGCCAAGGTAGCTAGCTAGCTTGTCAAACAAAATAAACACCAGAAGGATACGTAACACACACTTAACTGGGGCACATATGTCCAGTGATCAAGCTAGCTGTATATATATCCTTTATATTCTAACCGGCCACCGGTGAGAAATATATGCACGCAGTATACATATTAATGGAGTTGTCGTAATTCGTAGTAATGTACCGGGGTTGAATTTTGAATTTTGAAAGTTGAAACCTAATCAGTTTAGCTCAATTCCGACTTTACATATTAGACAGGAACGGGACAAATTTAATTAGGAGTGCTATATAATATGCGTTCTCCAACTTGTGGCTAGACATATATAAATTCTCAACAATCACGTAGTACATGAAAAATTATGTGAATATGCAACATTTGGATTGGGATAAATATAAATGTGAAATTTAATTTTGTTTGGAACATAGTGAGTCCAAAATTTCACGGCATTTTCTTTGATTTTTATGGCTAGTATATTCAACATTTGGATTTGGGATAAATATTAATGCAACATTTGGATTGGGATAGATATGAATGTGAAATTTTGTTTGGAACATAGTGAGTGTAAAATTTCACGGCATTTTCTTTGATTTTTATGGCTAGTATATTCAATAATTTTTCCTCTAAAAAAATCACTAAAACAAAAAACGTCACCTAATAAAGGCCCATTTTCAAGGCCTTGGTACTTTATTGCTTGTGATATGGCTGGGCTAAGATGATTGCCTGATTCGGCTGGGTTCAGGATATGTATTGCAGATTGTTGGCCCATTTACAAAACAAACACTAAAATGGGTTTTTGCAAATGATTTCAAGCAAATTTAAGTTATAACGGAAATTAGAAGGAAAAAGTTTACAAATATGTGATTGAGATTGAGTTTTAGGCTATGTTTAGCAACACTACGTGATAAAATTGGAGATGATGGTTGATGATTATAAACTAGCTTATTTTATTTTAGTGTAGGTGTTTATACTAGTAACTATGAACGTTCTTAAATTTTTTTGTCGTTCTTGACGACCTATCCTTCCTTTTTGAGCCAACTACCGTTGGAGATCGCCCAACTCGTGCGCTTTATGACGAACTACTAAATAACGACTTAGTGATAATGCCAAGATCCCCACAATTGGTATCACAACCAATTTAGAAGGTCCCAAACAACCACGCTTCCTCAAGCGACGGACAGCTTCAACAACTTGAAGAATGAATTGAGGAGGTGGCCACATTGATGGAGTCCAAGGGTTGAAAAACTACTAGGTTCGATCGGCACCAACAAAGTTGGCAACAACGACAACACGGTGGCCCAGGTGATGAAGTCGAAAGTCAGGGCGTAGAGCACACGGTGGCAGGGACATGTGTGGGAGGAGCCGGGCGGACAAAGCAAACATGGTCGAAGTATCCAAAAATTTCAGATCTGAAGAAGGTCTCTAAATCGAACGTTGAAGGATACCACGAGGTGGAGGAGGCCGAGGAGAGCCCAACGGTACAAAAATCTTTGGAATCGTTGCAAGAAAAAAGTCGTAAAGAAACTTTTTCAATGGCAAAATCTTGACGAGGTGACAATCTTGATCAAGGAGCTAGGATTGGGGCTTGTAGGAGACGTGAAGAAGGATCGATTGGCGCAAGAATCAACCAAATTGGTTGAGAAACGAAGGTAACCGAAGCTTGCAAAGCTCTCCAATGCCGTCCCGAGCGTTCCAAGTGAGTTGGGGAAGACGGACCAAGCTCGCATGGTGGACCATTTGTGAACGAACCTACAGAACGATGAACTTGTCCGGATGTATGCAAACCATTGATCGGGCAGTGAATCGGGGTGGACGAACCACAAACTGGACCAGTGGCGAACAAAATTGGCGAATTGAAGAGCACAAGGCGCGTTAGAGCGTGTGCGCTGGGCCAGGGACGCGCTAGAGAGCATGAGCACTCCTTAGAGTGTGAGTGCACATGAGAAGAACACCAATGCCATTTTAACGGGTTAAATCTTCCGGAAGGACGAGGCAGCGATGCAGGACGTGCATGGATGGATTCAAACTATGTTTGACTACCGAGAGGACCAAGAAGAGATCCTATTGGGATCAAATGACCATCAAGTAAGTAACACCACGACAAATTTTGCGTTGAATGATGATTTAGGTAACCGAGAGGTGGAACGTTCACCTAAGAGCTGCAAGGGAGTCGAGAACGACACTGTCGAAGGTTCTTTACATTAAACTAGGGAAGGTTCTGGAACGAGTGAGGATCCGAATGACGATACATAGTGGGATGGTGAAGGATGGACTTTATCTGAACCACAATGTAAATCAAGATACAAGTATAGAGTTGTATATATATATATATATAAGTACCGAACTTGGTGATTGGTGATCTTGAGACAAATCTCAACATAATCGTATCCATAAGAATCAATTTTACGTACACACATAAACATATATACGAAATGTTCAAATTACACCGGGAAACAGGTCAACATGCAAACGGAACCAAAAAGAGGCGCAAAATCTAAAGCATGAGCCAAATGAGGATGCCAAAATCAGAGAGCAATAAGGCCAAATGAAGGTCAGGTGCAGCGGCCAAAGAATGAGACAGGACCCAAACCAAAAGTTGCGCCAGTCAATTCACATTCTTCAGGTTCCTAGGCAAAGTTTCGGTCCAAAACCAGGTTGAAGATTAGTTGCACTAATTAATCCAATTCCGAAAGTGAATTTCCTCCCTCACATTCTATCGAGAATAGATTACCCGTTTTAATTTTTTCTATCAACTCATTCAAATATAGCTATAAATTACTACTTCCTCGATTCCAAATCAAATTGCTTAACCTGATTTTTTCTTCGAATTTTGACCTTAAATTAATCTATATTACACAATAAAAAAATATTATAAAATTATATTATAAAAGAAAACCAAATATATTTTTCTAATATAACTCTATTATATACTGATAATGTGCAATATAGTACTAGTAATTTACGGTCAAAATTCGAGAAAAAAATCAGTTTAGAAAGTTTGATTTGGAACGGAGGAAATATCAAACTACAGTCATAATAGTTTAGAGAAATATATTATAAAAATTTAAAGTATCTATATTTTTATAATATAATTTTGTTAATTTTAATATCATATTTTAAAAGTAATTTATAACTATATATATATGATCGAATGATATTGACTAGAAATGGTTAAAAAGGATAGTTTAGAGTGGATGGGAGGTTCATCAAGTACTAATTATACGAAATGTGGTGGTCCTCGTACGAGTTAGCTGGAGTGATCTTTTCTTGATGACAGGACATAGTATCTAATTATAGGATAAACATCGATCGATCCCAGTTGGATATACAATAATAGGATAAACATAATTACATAAAACTAGTGTCCTTCTTTCTTTCTTACAAAGCCATCATCAAAGTCAAATAATCAGCTCGTGTAGTTTTCTCATACACAAATCAAACAAACACTAAAAATCCATAACCCTTATTACATATAGTATTTCTTAACCTTTGTTCCTATCATATAAAGTATAAACAACTCTTCCAAACTAAACTTATAACTTAGGATTCGAAACATATTAATTTGCAGCTAACTAGCGTGGTTTATACTTTATAGATGAGCTTGAGGTACCTGAGTAGGTTGGGTTATCAATGTGGGACGAGGGAGATGCAAGGGATTAAAGATCATGCTACCAAATGTGACCGTTCTTCCGCCATCAAATCTCTCAAGGATTCTGCTCCTAGTTACCCTTCATCGTCGGAGCAGGCTAGAAAAATTTCCGGTCAGATAAGCCAGGCGGCTGGTAGCTACAAAGAGGCTGAGGAGTCGATCCGGATTGTCATCTACTTGAGCTGCTGGGGACCTTATTGACAGTACCCTTATAAGCGACACCCTTGTTCCTTCTATATATACTAGGAGTATCATTCTTCTTTTTAACTTGTTCAAAGTTCAAACATAACTAAGCCATCCGTTAGTTTTGTGTCGTGTACTATAACATATCCACAATTCTATTCGATTAGTTTGATTCCCTTTCTTACGTAAAATTTAGATTGTAAATAGATAAATATTTTCATGGTTCCATTTTAAGCTTATAGCTTTCTAAATTGATTTTTTTTAACTTTAATCACAAATAATTCACTAATTTCTTCCTTCCAACAGCTTGGTAATTTACTTTTGGGCGCTGTCCGTAGATACGTACACTATTATGCAATATTAAACCACCATAAATTGTACCATCAATATACGTACGGTACATATACTACATATATATACTATGGAAATACATTATACTACAACGTAACTGTGGTACATATTGTTAATTACTTAATTTATATCTACTCCAAATTTTTTTGATGATTTTTAAGTTGAATTGATTACATAATGTGTATTTTTCACCAATTTTCCCATTTGGTTTTGCAGCTAGCTAGCGATAAGTCACTAATAGTTCACGAGAGTTTGCTTTTAAGAAAAAATAAATGATAACCGAGTGTTAAATTTTAACAAAACCATTAATGGAGAGTGCCAGCCAGAGTGGAATGAAATATTAAAACAACCTGTCTACTAAAGTGGTTCCAAACAAACAGTGAGATACGTCGTTGTGAGATTTGTACTAGTAGAAAGGTTGGGTTATGAATGGACTCGATTGTTGGGTTTTCTAATTAAACTATTGAATCCCACTTCGGTAGTGATAGGAAAAGTCTATTAAAAAAAATCTAAGTTAAAAGAAAAGTTGAGAATTCATATTTCCTTGTGAAAACGTTTAGGACCTTAGGTCGTGATGAATATGTTAATATTTATCCTAATTATTTCACATTACTGTATTGTATCTCTTACCTGTGGGCAATGGACTAAACACGTCAACACGCTGTTTTTACGCGATGCAATATTGAAAATGTAAGCATTTGCGTGGACAATAGCTGAGTGCACTTTTATTTTGAAGTTATTAACCAACTCCACAGATAATGATAATCTTATCTTAGTTTTAATTACATTAATCGCAATGAGAAACACTACTTTGACTTGGATGAGAATTAGTTGAAACTTTGACAAATAAACAAAATTAAACTACCGCCGTGTAGCCGCATAGTATGCCCCATGCATTAGTTGGACAATGACAAGAACTTCTCGTATATATTCTATTTCTACCAAACATATATTTTAAAAGTCAAAACTTTAGGAAAATGCACAAAGACTTTCATGATCCTTCAATTCAAAGGGGTTCAGTTCAGTTAATTATTAATCAATTAAAGATAAATAAACATATTAGGACTTCAAATTTTCAATGGTCATAGGTTTAGGCCTAACTTTGGAGGTTTATATTTGTCACTAGTTCTATTTTATGATTTTATCATCTTCAAATTGTTTTTTTACAAAGACTCTCACCCTAGTAATTTGTTCTGGTCCAAATTTTGTATACATAAATTAATCATTTCGTACTCTATGATTTTTGTACTCAAATTGTGTCCGTCCCTAACCCGACCCATAACCAAGAAGAAAACGAGTACTCAACTCATACTCATAAAACCAAACACCGCCTTTGAAAAAACTGCATTTTCCAGCTGCATCCACTTTCCACCAAAAGTCGCATATCTCTCTCTCTCTCTACTTTCTCTCTCTATAACCATCCAGCCATCTATCTCTCCTCCTGTACATTCCAAAACCAGAATCCGGCGAGAGTTGTTCCTGACTAACTCATGGCCATGGTGGCCGACAAATCAGACGGCGGCAAAGTCTGGGGCCTATTCAAAATCCCCTTCCGAAACTCCCAACCCACGGCGACTACAACCACATCCGCCTCCAACTTCGCTCACTACCAGCAGAATTACGGCCACGTTGCTAACAACGCTCATTCTCAGACCGACGGATCGGCTGCTGCTCAAGCCGGAGGAGCTGCTGCCACCACCTCCGTCTCCTCAGTTGCCAGATCTCTCATCCCGGCCAGACGCCGTTTGAAGCTCGATCCTTCTAAGAAGCTTTACTTTCCTTGTAAGCTCCTGCTCAATTTCGCCTTTCTGAACTTCGATTTACTGTTTTGTTAGCTTCGAGTCGAGAAGATTCGTTATTAGCTACTAAGTTCGTTTAATTAAGTTTGATCTGTGATCTGTTTGGTTGAATTGATTAGCTGTACGGATATATAGTTATTTGAATTGGGGGAAAATAGTAAGTAAAGCTTTTAAGTGCAGTATTAAATTTGTGTTTTCTGGTTTGGATGGTACTTAGTATCTGAATTGGGGAAATAGTAAATTCGTGTTGCTCAATAGTTGGTATGTACTACTAGTAAAACAGTAGATTCTTTAACATTAATGCAAGGCAAATGTTGCGCTGCTAAGTTATTGTTGAGTTAATTAAACTTCTGAGTTAATGTCAAATTTGGATCATGTGTTCCTCTTTTATTACTATAACCAAATTTTCTGAGTATCTAAAGTTGGGAAGTGAGTTATGAAATGATCATCCCACTGACGGAGTTCGGTAAAACGAATTTGTTCCAAATTTCTTGCAATCTCTGATTAGGTTGCTTGATATCAAATGCACCTATAATGTGCTTATTTTCTTTTTTCTTTTTGATTGTTTTCAGATGAACCTGGGAAGCAAGTTCGTAGCGCTATCAAAATAAAAAATACGAGCAAGTCTCATGTAGCATTTAAGGTACTGCAAGCATTGAATATGGCTTTCTTTTCTTTATTCTTTTTTGCTTTCTTTTTGTTCTCTAGCTTAAGACATTATTTGGTGTGGCTGATAAAAAATAATATATCATCTTGTATTACTACTTATCAATGTTTTTTCTTGGTATTCTAGTTCCAAACAACTGCGCCGAAGAGTTGTTTCATGCGTCCTCCTGGGGCCATTCTTGCTCCTGGCGAGAGCATCATAGCTACTGGTGAGTTTTCGAGTTGGAAAAAGAATTAGGATTTGTGATCGAGAAGTGACGCATGCTTAAAATGATGCATGCTTAAAGCACGAACTGCAGGAATTATTCTTAATTGCTCTTGGTTTTTGTTTTCTGTACCAGTATTCAAGTTTGTGGAACATCCAGAAAATAATGAAAAGCCTATGGATCAGAAAAGCAGAGTAAAATTCAAAATCATGAGTTTAAAAGTGCAGGGTCCAATGGACTACATACCAGAACTGGTTAGTTGCTTCTCTTCTGTTCATAAAACAGTGTATACTTCAATAGTAGCATTTTCGATGTGGTTTGTTTGTGATATCTCCCTGGACAACAATGATCAGATTATATTCCTTGAGAGCAAAAAGGCTGTGTGAAAACTTGCATCATAAAGATATGAGCCTTTGCTTTTATGCTTTTATTGATAGATATGGCTGTCTAAACAATTTTGGATTCTGTTGCACTATAACCAGAATTTTACCTCTACAATTACTGTATCAGTTAAGAATGATGTAATAGGATTATCAAGCTGATTTCTGAGCTGGAAAATCTCTTTACCATGCCTTTGCTTTTTCTTCACAGCTTGAACTTTCATTTGTACCAAGATTATGATATCAAATTTCCAAGTCTTTCTGTTTTTCCTAATAATTAGGAAAAATACCTTCACACTAGAGAGCATGTGCCAAACACTTGGGGTGGGGGTGGTTCTTCCTAATAATTTCACTTTTCTCAACCTTCTATGTATGCTCAAATGCGACCACAAGAAGAATCATTGATGAACAGAAAAATTATTTGGTTTGGCAGTAATTCTAAATTTCAGGTTTTTATGCAGCTTACTGTAAACAAACGGCACATTAGATTCATGTCGAGGATTTGTTCATCTGATGATATTTCACATCTGCACTTCTGCAGTATATATGCCCCAACTACTTTACAGTAATGACCATTTTCATATTTTCCCATCTCAGTTTGATGAGCACAAGGAACAAGTGGCTGTAGAGCAGATACTGAAGGTTGTTTTTCTAGATGTGGACCGCCCCAGTCCTGTAAGTGAATTATTTCTAGCTCCATGTTAGAATTACTCAGCTTTCAATTGATCATTTTCTGGGTGCTAGGTGCATAATTTTTGCCCTTGTTACCTTTGAGTATTAACTTGCCACTGGGTGCTTATTGTTACCTGCTCTGTTTGCAGGCTTTGGAGAAATTAAAGCGCCAACTAGCCGAAGCTGAGGCTGAACTTGAATCTCGCAAGAAGCCCTCAGAAGACACAGGCCCTAAGTTTGTTGGCGAAGGGCTTGTTATTGATGAATGGGTTAGTCATTTTACTTTTGGTCTTCTAACTTTTATACCGCTTCAAGTCTAGTCTCATTTCTATTCAATTTCATAAAAAGCCAATCTTACGGTTTCCAAAATTGAGAGGATGATTTAAGTTGACTAAATGAAATTTTGCTGTTTAAGATGCCTCCCCTCCCCTGTGATCTTTCTTTATTTTTACCGTCTTCCTCTCCATTGGTGCAATGCAGAAAGAAAGAAGAGAAAGATACCTGGCTCGACAACAAGTGGAAGGAGTAGACTCAGTATGACCGGAATTTTTTTCTTGCGACTGCTTCTAGCTGGAGATTTACCTGCGCTGTACTTTGAATGGATGTATCTAGTTGTTATGTATTTCTCGTTAAAGCAAATGTTCAACCAAAATGTTGAGGGGGGTAGCGGACTCTCCTGTCAATATGGCAGAAGTGCATCCTGAATCTGTATCTTTTGGTAATGTGTATTTGGCTTATTGCCATTTGCCTTTAGATATATGATTCTGTTTGTTGAATGAGAGAAATTGAAATCTTTGTTGTGTTTTCTGTATCTTTATCTTGTTCTTGTTTCCTTGGATTGTAAACGTAAATAGACACACACGGCCCAATACTTGTATACTCGTCGGATGTCATTATTTAGGTTCAATTTATGGTGTGGCATATAATTTTGTTCTGTGGGATTGTATTTTGTATCTGGATGTGACTTTAGATCCATTGAAGGATGAATCATTGTTGGCACATTATTGCAACCTAATCTCATAAGATTTTCTGTTCTGAAGATTAATCTTCAGCATAACACAACTTACAAGCTACAATAACATGTTGAGGTTGAGTTCAGTTCACATTATTTCGGTTGATTGATGAAATAAGCTCTGTATTTGCCTATTTGGGTTAGATAAGTATTATACTATTTGACCCACATTTGGTGTGTATAATATTCGGCATAGGCCAGCTGCATGCCCTTGTATATTTCACCAACTTAGTTTCATTGTATTAGAGACGGCATCAACCAAAATCTTTGTTAACAATGTTCGGCATAGATCGAATCTATTTGAGATTCCGTTCTGCTTACGGTTACAGTTGATGTGCTATAAATAGAACTCTGAAACATCTCATCAAGAAGATATCAAGCAACTGAAACAATAAAAAACCTAGATAAAACTCATCAACACTCATGGCCAACACAATCAACAAGTTCTCCATTTTCCTCAACTCTGCATTGTTGATCTCACTTGTTCTCGTCATCGCCATGGCTGAAGCAAGATCACTCTTCCCAGGTAGGTCCTCAGATTTCAAAACTGACTGATGATATCATGATCCAAGACACGAAGTATTTCTAACTCATTTTCATATTAAGCAGGTGACATATTTCGCGCTGCTTCAAAAGTGACCTGCGATGTAGTGATCGGAGTGAAGAAAGGAGACACTTGTTTCGACATTGCAAACAGCTTCAATCTGTCTACTGCTCAGTTTGATGCCATCAATCCCAACCTTAACTGCACTGCTCTCTTTATTGGCCAGTGGCTTTGTGTTGAAGGTTAATCACCATACATTTATCATGATCAAAATCTAATAAAATGTATCTGCAGTTAAGGGAGAGTCGGTCATACTACAAATCTATGAATAAGGAGCTAGATAATATGTAAGAATACATTCTTAGCTTCAGGATAAGTGATATTTCCTTCCCTAGTTTGGACCTTTGCTTTCATTTTCATCTCATCGAAGTGTACTCCAGTTTTTATATACCCGTGTTTTTGGATTTCAGTCATTCTCTTTTCTGGAAATTTATTTTCATTTGTTAGCAGTTAGCACAACTAGTGAGATATAAATCAAACTAACAAATTCAAATGTCATGAAATATTATGTTCATTACAATGTACTATAACACTTCAGAAACTAGACATACAAATGTTAAATCTCAATACAATTGAATTGTTCTTTTTTTTTTTTTTTTTTTAATCTTTTCACCTCTTTTTATAAGTCTAACAATCACTCTAAATATCACTAATATCGCTACAAAGCAAAAGGAAAATAATCTTGGTATGTAGTTTTCACTTTTCAAAACAAAACAGTGCAGCCTTTCAGCTATCAAACTTTCATTCCATTTGATACTCCATCCTCCTCAACCATGAACCTGCGCCAGAACCAGTGTTTCTTCCATACAATCACCATCTCCTCTATTGGGATATTCTTCGTCTCAGGCAAGAAAAAGTACACAAACACGGTCATTATCACCACCCAGAAGCCGAAAAATAGAAAGAGTCCGAATTTCAAGTGGCAGAGCATCATCAAGAACACTTGAGCCACAACGAATGTGAAGAACATGTTAACCGAAACATTAACACTCTGAGCTGCTGATCGGATTTCTAGTGGGAAAATTTCACTAGGCACCAACCACCCTAGAGGCCCCCATGACCAAGCGAATCCAGCAACGTATATGCAGATGAACATCACCACCACTATGGCATACCATCTAGGTAAATGTTCCGCGGTTCCATCAACACCGAATCTTGAAGCTATGCAAACTGCAACCACAATCTGCGGAAACAAGAATGTCTTTAGCATAACTTCGATGACTAAACGGCCTAAAAAGAGGACTGAACTTATAAAGAATAAATATACCTGACAGATAAACATTTGCACGCCTCCCTGGAGGAAAAGGAACCTTCGTCCCCATTTATCCACATAGTAAATCGAAAGCAAAGTCGCGAAGAAATTCACAATGCCGGTAATGACAGCCGACATCAATGCAGCATCACCCCCGAAACCAATAGTGTCGAACAACACCGGGGCGTAAAACATGATCACATTAATTCCAGTAAGCTGCTGAAAGAACGGAATTGCAATAGCCATAGTGAGTTGAGGCCTATACTTCCTTTGCAAAAGGTTTCTCCATGGATGTTCAACTTTTTGAGACTCCTCACTAGCTGCAATAAGGTCATTGAACTCTTCGTCAATGTCATCACCTACACCTCGAATTCTTTTCAGGTTCGCATGAGCCTCGTCCCTCTTGCCACGCTCAATCATCGAGTTAGGGGTCTCGGGGAGGATAAATGAGCCTACACAAATGATCAATGCCGGTACCATAGCACCACCCAAACTCAACCTCCATCCCCATCCACCCCTGATACGTGCAAACCCATAGTTCAACACGTTTGCGACTAGGATACCGATGGTGATGGATAACTGAAATCCAATGTTTAGTCCACCTCTGTACTTGTAGGGTGCCATCTCTGATAAGTATAGTGGGACAGACTGCATAAGGAAAACAGGTAAAAAATATTACTCCAACAATTTTGAAATTAAATTTGACATTATGGTTTTGAATTGAGTCACATGTTTAACAGGCTGGTCCATTTCAAACTTGCTTTCAACCACCAAACTGTAGTAATGAGACTAATGAGTAATGACCATATTCAGAGAACTTTAAATGTCATTGCCAAAAAGTTGGAAAGCTGATTTTCTATCCAGAAATCTTCTTGATTTTTTCAGATATAATATGATAATATCATACAAAAGACACTACTCTACTAACTTCAGAACTCTACTTTACAACTATTTGAAAACACATCTTATCTTATGTCTCATAACCAAGAAATTGACCAAGTTCAGACAAAATGTAAGAGAAGAATCAAAAGTCACATGAGCATTTGAGTATGTATAAGATCACAGGGTGTCATATTCATAACAAGAAAAAGGCCAGAAACAGAGTGAAATAATTTATTTATTTTTTTAAACGACATCTACTACTACTCCTAGTCTCTACACTGCTACTCCAACAATCTTACCATTCGGACACCCTTATAACTACATTGAAATAAAATATTAAACAACACATGATTATAAACTTCAATAAAACAGATTGAGAAAATGAACTTTATCTACAAAATTTGCAGTATCCATTCTACAGTGTCTAGGCAAGTACCTGATTGGCAAATCCGATACCGAAACCAAGAAGAATACGGCCAACGATGAGCATCCAAACACGCTGAGCAAACCCGTTAATCAGAGCTCCTGCACAAAACAGAACACCTCCAAAAAACATGGACAGTTTCCTCCCTAGCTTCCTTGTCACGGTGGAAGCCACCAGAGACGAAAACAGCGCTGCCAGGTACAACGAAGACGTAAACAGCGTCAGCGTTATGCTGTCATATTGACAGTAAGTACTCGTCGACGTATCCTCTTGTTGCCTCCTGTAAACTGAAGGGAAGAACTTCTCCAAGAACGAGTCCATGGATGTGACTCCACCTGTTCATGTTTTATAACACGTTGTCAGCACGAAATTGTAACAATTCTTTTTAAAACAACTTTAAGGTTATGGGTTCAATTTCTGGTACCTGAAATACCGATGTCATAGCCGAAAATAAGACCACCCATTGCGGCTACGACGCAAGTGTAGATGACATAGGCGGTAAGTTTTCCGGGATATTGTTTGCCGTTGCCGGCAATTGGGGCGAAACCACCCGCCATCGGGGTCGAGATTTAGAAGTGTGACAGAAATATTTCAAAAACGGAACTTTAGAGTAAGAAATACAATGGGATATGTAAAATCAGTGATGACATTTAGGAGAAATGAAGGGGTGTATTTATAGAGATAGGGAACGTGTTAGTAGTAGTAAAATTGACATCCGACACAACTTGCCCAGTGGATTTTGATTTTATGATTTCATTATCGTATTCTATAAATCTATAATTAAAAAAAATGATTAAATTTAATCTGAGTTTATTCGTTACATGAATGAAGACGAAAAGTAATACTCGTACGGCCAAAACGTCACGGGTTAATTTGGATTCTTACAATCTTACTGATCTAGTTGGTCTTTGATTATTGCAAATTTCATCTATTTTTTAATAATAAAAATTAAGAATGGATAAGAACGGTTAAATGTGCTTTATTAAGTGCAATTAACAGTGGGAACTGAGCTCAAATTATGTGAGGATTTTCAAGCGGTCAAAGTTAGGAAAATCTTGCTGTGCTTTAGTATAATTCAAGAACTTGTGTCATCAACTAGTCACCAGTTTATCCAAATTATTATCCGAAATCAACAAAACCCACCACGAAATAATCATTTTTCATACGTTTTGAAATTAGACTTGAGAATGCTATGTAGCTAGCAGCCTGATTTTAGTTTAATAGTAGTAATAATTTCTGATATTACGTTGGCCCATAAAGTTTATTGTGTACACCTAAAATTGTATTGGCTGGGTTCGGTGTCATTAAAAAAAATGTTAATTGCGCATGAACTATGAACTAAATGTTCGAACCGGTTTGCCCATACACCATCATGTTCTTTACAAAAAGGTCGTATCTTTACGTATCTAGTCCTCTGTATTATATGATGACGTGTGCTCCGAATCATTGTTCCAAATAAAACTAAGATTTTAACTTTGCCAAAGAAACAAAAGGACAAGGCCAAGGCTGCAGAAAGATGTAACTACAAATTAAAATGGGAATAGAAAAACTAAGATAAGATAGCTTACCAAATGGAACTCTGCAACCTAGCTAAATCATTATTAGCGCATATATAGTTTGGTCACGTATCATTTTCTCCTCATAATACTATAGTCTTTCTTCGTTCTGTTAACTGGATGGAGACAGAGTTTTTTTCTTTTCAATGAAACTTCATTCATTCAAACATAATTTACATTAAGAAGTATCCTGAGAAATACTTCGATACACTACACCACTTGATGTTCATCCTGCTCTACTAAGAGTTTAAGCCGCATGGGACAGTTTTTTTCGTCATACAAAGCAGGTTTTACAATAGTTTGGATACTAGAGAACAGATTCGATAATAAATTACACCACGCTTGACTTATTCTATTAACTTGATCTTGATCTGCCACATCAAGATGACTACTAAAGACTCGATTTCTCGAACTACTGCCTTTCTTTGCCAACACATCTGCCACTTGGTTTTCTTCACGATAAAAAAAACACATCTGAACTTCTTTCCCTTCACTGAGCTTGTTAATTTGCCTTAAGATTTCTGGGTGTTGCCATGCTACTAATCCCTTCCTGCTGACACAGTTAACATACCCATTTATATTAGCAATATGTGGGTAAGCTGCATAATACCACCTCCTTGAGTTATTCTAAGTTAGTATGAAATTTTTCAGATTAACAAAACTGCGTAAAATATCTAGAATACGATAATTTTTTGTGAAACTCCTTGACGATACCACCCACGCATCTAGGTCAATTCATATAATGTTAGATGGAATCCCTTAAAAATTAACCCCTAGACCCGGTCTAAGCGTGAGTGTCATGTTTAGTTTTGATGATAATAGATTCAGTGTAACCTTGTAATATAACTTAGTAAATTTAACACCATTTTGACTTATATATAGTTAATTTCAAATATATCGTATGGGATTTTATGTAATTTACTTTCAATATGGTAGAAGAAATATTGGTCATGTTTAGTTTTGACAATAATAGATTCAGTGTAATCTTGTAATATAACTCAGTAAATTTGATACCGTTTTGACTTATATATATATAGTTAATTTCACGTATGAGATTTTATGTAATTTAATTTCAATATGGTAGAATATGGTGGAGGAAATATTGGTCAAATTTAATAGCTAATCATTAAAGCATTATATGTGGAAATTTGATTTCCATGTCACACATGGATTAGAAATCAACAACCCGCTTCACATTGTGACTTCATTGCTCCTTCCTTCCAATTAAGTCGACTTCATATTTTTCTACTTTTATAAATAACAAAAAATATAAAAATATTTAATTTAGATGATGTGACCTAAATTGCACCTTTTCAATGCACAAGATCCCGTACGATATTTCCGAAATAAATTCACTACTAGCAGCATAAATAATCAAATTGGTAAATTGACTGACGAACGTTCAAATGGCAAACTTGACCGGTGACATTTTGGTCATAAACCTCAACTTTTTGCAAGTAAACCTCAACTTGGCCAATAAATATTACTAACTCCGTTCCGGTATAAATTTCCTATTTGATTTTGTTGATTTTTATAATTTTCCTTTGACTCCGAATTAATTATAAATTGTACTGAAAAATTAATATTTGAACGTATATTATAAAAGTGCAAATCTTATATTTTCGTAATATAATTTTCAAAATTACCTTTTCGATATGAATTAGAATTAATTCGGAGTCAAATGGAGGCTAAAAAACGTCAACAACATCAAATGAGAAGCTTGTAGAGGGACGTAGCCCGGAGGAAGTACAACTCTTACACTTGTCCTATACAAACATTAGAGCACTAACAATTGTTAACTTCAATCTTGAGGCTTATTTCATTGGGAAAAATACATAAATAAATCAATAAGCAACATTAATTACAAAAAAAGCCATCTTAAGAAATCAATTACCAAATGCTCGCTAGCTCCATACGGCTCAGTGCTGCCTTTGTAAGCATAAACCCCTTCATTACTAGTAATCCCATAACCACCATCATCATTCCCACCATATCCACCAACACTAATATTATTACTATTATTATTATTATTATTCCCACCATAACCAGTATCCGCCCGTTTCCCATATAATTCCGACCCCAAATCCGACCTACTCCGAAATGGAGGATTCTCGTACCCATCACGTGGACTATCGAAAAGATTAGAACTTAACTGAGGATACTGTGAAGAAGAAGAAGAATAGTGTGGTACAGGATTTGGTGTATAATTGGGAAGAGGTGGATCATAGGATGATGGATAATAGGGCTGCGATTTGGAAGGCGAGTGCGGAGGAGGTTGGTAAGAGGAAGCATGGGCTTCGAATTTAGGAAAAGTGTAAGACGGCTGAGGCTGAGCGTATGAAGGGGCGGTAGGGGCAGGATCGGGATTTTGAGGGAAGGAAAGGTAAGGCTGTTGAGGGTAATTGTTGATCGAGGCGTAATCGGCGGAGGAAGGAGGGGGGTTTGGGGAGTATGGTGGCGCGGAGGCGTAAGACGACGGCGCGTGTAGCGGGTCAGGGTTTGGGAATTGGGGTTGTGGGTATTGGGTGGGTGGTGGTGGTTGTTGAGGGTAGTTGTAGTATGGAGATGAGGTGTAATCGGCGTTTTGCATTGTTTCTTTTTGGAGTTGTGATCGACAGCAATTATTATTACTGTTATTATTATTAGAGTGGTTTGTTTGTTTCTCTCTCTCTTAGAGTTTATTTTAGAGAGATAAAGGGGCTAGCATTAGCTACGAACCCCTAGTTTCAGTGCATGTTGCTTTGATTTTATGAAGTTTTCTGTTGATTCTTGCTAGTTTCAGTTGAATTATGCTAGTTTCAGCGGTTGTTAATTTGATTTCGGCTAGTTTCGGTGCTTGATACTTTCATTTCGCCTAGTTTCGGTGCTCGAACCTTTCATTTCGACTAGTTTCGGTGCATGATACTTTCATTTCACCTAGTTTCGGTCCATGATCGTTTGTTCTATGCTAGTTTCGGTGCTTGAAACTTTGATTTCGACTAGTTTCGGTCCATGATCATTTGTTCTATGCTAATTTCGGTGGTTGATCATTTGATTTCGCCTAGTTTCATTCCATTTCTGCTAGTTTCATTTCAATTCTTGCTAGTTTCATTCCATTTTCTGCTAGTTTCAGTGCTAGTTTCAGCAACAATTAAAGCTAGTTTCAGCAACAAAATGCTAGTTTCAATACAAGTGCTAGTTTTATTAGTTTCAGCAACAAAATGCTAGTTTCAGCAACATAAATGTTAGTTTCATTAGTTTCGGCAACGCAAATGCTAGTTTCAGCATCACAAGTGCTAGTTTCATCAACACAAAATGCTAGTTTCATTAGTGTTAGCATCACGTGTGCTAGTTTCAACAACACAAATGCTAGTTTCATATTAGTTTCAACACATAAAATCTAGTTTCATAAACTAGTTTCAGACAAAAGCTAGTTTCATAAACTAGCTAAACTATATGAAACTAACTGTTAATGCTAGTTTCAACATCATACAAAAATAATTTCATTAGTTTCAACAACAAAAATGATATTTTCAATAGTTTGAACATTATAAGTGCTGGTTTCCGCAACAAAAAAGCTAGTTTCATCAGCACAAATGCTAGTTTCATTAGTTTCAGCATCACAAGTGCTAGTTTCAACAGCAAAATACTAGTTTCATTAGTTTTCAGCATAATAAATGCTAGTTTCAATAATTTGAGCATCATAAACGTTGGTTTCAGCAACAAAAAAGCTAGTTTCATCAACACAAATGCTAGTTTCATTAGTTTCAACATCACAACTGCTAGTTTCAACGACAAAATGCTAGTTTCATTAGTTTTCAACATTATAAGTGTTAGTTTCAATAGTTTGATGCTAGTTTCATTAACAAAAATGCTAGTTACATCATCACTCCATTGTTTGTTTTATTAATGCAACTACAAAAATGTTAGTTTTATTAGTTTCAACAACACAAATACTAGTTTCATCAACAAAAATGCTAGTTTCATTAGTTTCACCATCATAATTGCTAGTTTCATCAACAAAAATGCTAGTTTCATTAATTTCACCATCATAATTGCTAGTTTCATCAACAAAAATGCTACTTTCATTAATTTCACTATCATAATTGCTAGTTTCATCAACAAAAATACTAGTTTCATTAGTTTCAACATCACAACTGTTAGTTTTCAACAACAAAAAGTTAATTTTATTAGTTTCAACATCATGAGTGCTAGTTTCAGCAAAAAAATGCCAGTTTCAGCAAAAAAAAATGCTAGTTTCATTAATTTTGGCAAGTCAAAAAGCTATTTGCGTTATTGTCATCATCACAACTTCTAGTTTCAACGACAAAATGCTAGTTTCATTAGGTTTCAGCATCATAAGTGCTAGTTCAGCAACAATTAAAGCTAGTTTCAGCAACAAAATGCTAGTTTCAATACAAGTGCTAGTTTTATTAGTTTCGGCAAACACGAATGCTAGTTTCATTAGTTTCAGCATCACAAGTGCCACACAAAATGTTAGTTCATTAGATTGATGCTAGTTTAATTAGTTTCGGCAACACAAATGCTAGTTTCAACGGCAAAATACTAGTTTCATTAGATTCTAGGGCACCAAAAAATAGAATGGCCTTTTTTGTAAGACTACTTGTATTTTAGGGCACCATAAAAATAGAATGGCCTTTTTTGTAAGACTACTTGTATTTTAGGGCACCATAAAAATAGAATGACCTTTTTTGTAAGACTACTTGTATTTTAGGGCACCATAAAAAATAGAATGGCCTTTTTTGTAAGATGTTTTTTAAAGTGGTTGTTTTAGCAATTAGGTGCTCTAGAGTGGTTCTTTTATGTAATTTTCTGTATTTCATTATAATCCTCAAATAAGTCTATTCCATTTTGAGTTTACAATAGTTTTAGATTATTTGGGACTTGTTCATGGGCTCCATATGACACATACACATTAACCACCTAATTCTTCTTTATTCTTAAATTCAAATTTTACATTATTTATTAATATTGAAACTTATTTGGGGTCTACATATATGTAGCCCATTTGCATGGCTAAAAAAAAGGGGCTACAAAAATGTAGCCCCCAAAAAGCTCCAAAGGTGTCACTTTAACCCTTTAAATATTTTATTTATATTCTACTAGCAGTGAACTTTAAACTTTATGATATACTTTGTCTAACACATGTAAATATTGTGTACCCAACTTATAGATATAGAAAGAAAGAGTACTCTCCCTCCGTCCCAAAATTTTTTATCCACTTTACTTTTTGTGTCGGTTGAAAAATTACTTATATTTGTTAAATTAATAACTTTTTTTATCTCAACTAAATTAATTGTCATTATTTAGTTCATTTTCATCCCAATAAATTATCGCATAATATTTCTAACATTATTTTATTTAGTCTTTTTTTTAATATTTACAAATAATTCTGTAAATAGTGACTGGTTAAAGTTTTTTTTGGAATGGAGGGAGTACAAGAAAAGATAGATATAATATATTAGGAAAAAATAATATACATTTCCAAAATTTCAATTTCGAAGGCTGGACTAGTATGCGGATAAAAGTCAAAAGTCCAATTAGGAACGAACAAGACCCGTTTTTTCGTCGGGTTATTATAGCTTATAATGCATGTGGGGCCAAATAGGATATCTGAGTCCACTGTGAAGTCAAGACTCAAAGAACATGCCTTAAAAGATCGATATAATTATCACACTGTAGTGTTGTATGCTGCTAAATTTCTAATGCTACTAGTCTAGTACTACTTGGCTGTCACTTTGGAAGTTTGAACTCTTCTTCAACTTGTGTGTTGTTAATACTATCAAGTGTTTACTCCCGCAGTCCCACCGGCATATGGACTTTCAAAGATGGTGATACCGGTGTGTCTGGGACTGGGAGTGCGGCTATTAAATCCGAGGTTTATAAATACTGAAATTTAAAAGCGGTTAAAGATAATAATACCTGACTAACTATATATCAAGAAGAGTATATTTTGTGGCTATTTCTAGCGTTAGGACCCGGATGTTTTTTCTTAACTTACATCCAATATTTATAAGTGTAGAATAGACATTCTACACACAAAATATCATTACCATTAATTATATTGGTAGAATTATATAAGAATTAAAGTACAAAAGAATAAACTCAGTAAAATAAATATAAAACGCCCAAACTAAAACGCTCTCCCCTTCATATCCAATTCTAAGGAAAACCCAAGCCAACACGATATGCATTACTGTGAGCGGCTCGAGTGTCATTTTTATAATGATCGAGTGGTTCAAATCCAAATATTAAACGTCGGAACATAAATTTACTAAATGTTGGAAATTTATTGCAAATTACATAAAGTATCTATAAATTTATAATTTTACAAATTAACCCAATACTTTTAAAATCATCACAATTCCACCTTAAATAAATCAAGCCCCTAAATCAATAACCTAATCAACATATTTCAATTCAATTTGAAGAACACACCAAGAGATATCATCAAACTCATTTCACACCTTGATTTGTAAATTTGTAATAAAGTATCTATAAATTTATAAATCTCTTGTAAATTTAGGGGCTTTATATATATATATATATATATATATATATATATATATATATATATATATATATATATATATATATATATATATATATATATATATATATATATATATATATATATATATATATATATATATATATATATATATATATATATATATATTGTGCATAATTAAATAATTTTTTTTTTTTTTTTAGTTTGAATTTAAATGTTAATTTTTGGAACACTTGAATTTAGTATTAAATTTATTAATTTTTGGAAGTTCGGAAGTATCATTTGATCATTTTTGTTCAAGTGATCATTTCATGTTAATAATTTATATTTATGAGTGTATTTGTTTTAGGGAGCGTTTGTGGAAAAGTAGAATTGATGAATTTATTATACTTGCAATTGTTTATGATAATTTGTATAAATTTAGTAAGTTTGAGATATATTTATAATACTTGTAAAATAAGAGTCATTCGGTAAATTACAAATAAATTTCCAACGTTTAGTAAAATTGTTACTATGTTTAACAACCCCTTATAAAATACCACTCCATCTAAGAGCCAATTCGACATATACTGTGAGCCATTACTTTTTTTTTATGGGTAGTGTGAGCCATTACTGTGAATTAGATTAAGAACAAATGACCATATCTCCAGGTGCTAAGTATTCAGTTAATCTGAGAGTTCATTCGGTCCCTATGCCAGTGAAGATCCCTTCAATTTCGAAATTTCAATCATCAGTAAAATTGAGAATTTAGGGTTCTTGGCCTGGTTGCTTGGTTTATTAATATGTTTTGGATCAATGATGAATCTATTATAGTTAATGAAATTCATTATGATTTAAGTTTAAAAGTATTTTGTATTTTTAAATTTTAATTTTGTATTCTTAAATCTCTGGACATATATGTGGTTTTATTTACACATATACCATTGTTAAACTGTTATATAATTCTACCAATTCAATCAAATGTAATGGATATTCTGTGCGTAGAACACCTATTTTACACTTAGAAATAATGGACGTATGTTAATAAAAACACCCGGGTCCTAACGCTAGAAACGCCCAATTATTAATAGGGACCCTTATTAATATATTTGGTACGTGTATCTAGATCATAATTACTTCATAATGTAGTTTCATCCTTAGAGGCTTAAATCAAAGAAGAATCCTATTAACATTGAAGACGACCTAGCAGTTAAATGTGTGAACATCCAGTTCGGTGATTTCCTTAGCACAATCTGTCTTGATTCATTGGAGCACAAGGCTGCATCACACCAGAATAGAACACACGAGAAGAATATTTTGAATGGAGAAAATTCAGGACAGAGCAACGTTTGCGTAATAAACTTTACTACTGAAATTAATCCTTAGCAATAACAGAATCCCCTTTTTTGGATATTAGGAATCTTTTCTCTGTACTATTTACGGCTCTTCTAAGCCTTGTATTTCTCTCTAAACTAGGTCAGTCTTCTTCTAGTTATAAATAAGCTAGGCAGTATTACGTTTCTATTCACTCAAGCTTTACATCACTTGAGAAATAGTATATCAATATTCAGTCTCAATCTTTTCTTTAATGGAGGAAGTATATCAATATTCAGTCTCAATCTTTTCTTTACTTATTTTAATTGAACTTCCCTCTTTTGTGATGTAATCAAGTGTGTAGCACTGCTCTGTTCCCGTGCTTCATTCTTCGCTCCAAGACGAATTGTGTTGACAAAGCTCCCAAACTGAATCTTATGTTAAGTCGTCTCCAATAGATAAGGATTCTCGATAGTTCTTGTATGTTCCTTATTGCAATTTGCTCTCATTTTGACATCTTCAATTTAAACATTGTCCCTCGTAACGAGAGGTATGTCCCCCTTTTTTTGACTTGACCATGAGTTGGTGGTACAACTTGCAATCCCCGGATCTTGGACTCTTGCTAGAAAGATGGACATGCTAGATGAGGGGGGCCAAGAATGTGGCGGTCATAACGGTGTTGGGGTGGTTGTTTGTTAGTTTCTATGGTTCCGGTTGTATTGTTTTTCGTTTCGAGGTGCATCTCTTATGCACGTAGTTGTATTACTTTATCCCTTCTTTGTCGATTAATAAATTTGGCCGTTTCAAAAAAAATAAAAAAAAATAAAAATTTAACATTGTCCCTCAACATGAGAATGTAAATGTTTTTCATTTCCATATTACACTACAAGAAATTTCTAAAATGGGGACAGATTGGCGATGAATCTCTAATCCATCACTAATTAGAGACAGATATTGTATATGTCGTTGAGATGGATAAAACTATACCCCCTCCGTCCCAAAGCAGTTGCACCATTTACTTTTGGGCACAAGAAATAAGAAGTAGAGTTAAATATTGAATTATATTGATAGTGGAGGTTGCTTTTATCTTATTGGTGATTTGTGTCCACTCAAATTTGTTGATGGAATATAATAATATTATTAACATGTCCAAATATGGCAAAGAAATGAAATTGTGCAACTCTAACGGGACGCCCAATATGGTAAAATGGTGCAACTTTTTTCTGTGACGGAGGGAGTAAATCTCTAAGTTTGTTGACTTAAAAAAATCAAAAATAAAATAAATAGAGGAGAAATGAGGAAGAAGTAGGTCTCTACCCGTAATACAGATTTTAGCGGCGATTTATCCCCGATATGATTATGGAAAATAAAGAATTGAATGGGCAAATTTCTAGTAGATGAACTGATGAATTCAGTTTTATTATCATTATTATTCATCAAACGTTCCTTGATTCACTAGCAGGTAGAAGAAAAATAAAAAGAACGTACGTGTACATAACATACATTGGTTTATTTTTAAATTCATTGTACGCCGGCCTACAATATTCACTGGTGAAGATCACAAGGTGGTGAAGGAGGGTTTGGCAAACCACAAGTGGTAGGCATTTCCTGCAACCCAATATACGCATGACGCACATTCGGGCCAACGCTCGCCTTTTGATAAACCTGAGCCAACGCTTTGCAACGACACTTTTCGCTAATCTGGGTTAACTCCTTACAACAATCCTCTCTCGTCGCTTGTTGTTCACCATGACCACGCCAATACGTGTATGAAGTGTACGCTATGCACATATGAATGCTGTGTTGCGAAATCTCTTGCTCACACGCAGACTGTTCGGTTCCCTGATCAGAGTTGGTCCCGACAATAAGCATCGTGGCGAAAAGGAATATTGCTAGGATAGTTAGCCTGGCCATGTTTTTGTTCCCTAAGTATATATTTTGGTTCGCTTATGATTTTGAGATTTTTCATGTCTAGTTTGTTGGTTTAATTTATAATGAGGCTAGACTTTGCATGGCGAAAACGTGGAGATGAGATTGATTATTGAGGTTACACATGTATTTTATGCAAAATGATGATGTCATGATTTATGTGTTTGTAGATTATCTTGTTCTTGGATCCATGTCAAATGGTCATAAGTTTGGGAGGAGTCCATTATCATTTTCTTCCCTCCTGTACAAACGAAGTCAGAATAAAAATCACCTAAACTTTATCAACCCGTAATCCAATTTGAAACCTTAGAATTTGGAGTATCCACAAATACTGACAAACTGAATTAAACATGATTTCTAAAAACTTTCAGGCAGAATCCTAAGTTCCTAATATTAATCTAGCACGATTTGAACACGCACTAGCATGGACGCGCCAAAAAGGATTGTTCAGTGTTTAGACTTTATGAGAGCATCAGAGCAAGGGAAAATAAACCTCTCAAGCTTGCGATGAAGACATTACACCTCCGAGAGAGTCCCAGTTCTTTTAAAAGAAAAGAGAAAAGGTAAAGGGGGTCGCTTTATTTTTGCAGTAACTTTCATATGATAAACACCACACAATGTGCTTCTCATAGACACTCTCACATCATCACCTACTACTGCCAACAAAAAAAAAAGGGACAGATACAAAGAGTGGCTTCCATCACATTTGATTGTCCATTCCACGTTAATCAAATTTGCAAAAGAACAATATGACAGTAACATGCATTTTGAATCTCAACATTTCATCATTCACTCATACAATACAACAGTATAATTTCTGCAGATTTAAGCTACTAACTTACAGATGAGTGTACATGCAATAGCAGAGAAATGAATGTCAACATATGAACTCTCTCTCATTAACCAAATGAATAGTTGGGTTCCACATATTCTCCATTCATTTCTACAAACACGAATAATATGCCGAAATGCACTCAGATCAAGAACAACAGACCCGCATTAATTTACTACTCCCAGAGACTTGTTTCATGACCATATATTACTTACTCTTATTCATATAGTAGTAATAATTCTTCCAATGCTCTGATTCGGGAAGTACTCGGTTTCCTGCATCCTTTGCTTTCCAATATAACCTGGTCCTGACCCAGATTAAACTGCAGTACATCAGTTGTGAACAAGAAACTTGCAGGTCCTGTCATAAGCACTAGATTATCTATAAAGACGTCGCAAGATAGCACAGAACACTTACCAACTATAACGCTAGACATAATATCAAAGAGTGAGAACACAGGGTGGGGCGTCTCGTCTGGTCCCAGCTACCGAACGATAAAGGTAAACTGTCTCAGCTTGACTGTCATAGTTACCATCTTCTTTAATTATCTCAATGTTTATTCTCGGCATTTGTTTGCAAGTAGCTTACACCCTTTCATTGTCACGTCACATGTCGACATCCATAACGATCTCATCTTCTCATACTTATCTTGTCCGAACAAAAGGGCAGCATTTCCAAATGGGCAGTCTCGTATCTCGAGCTTTCTCAGTTTCGGGCAGCCATCAAGAACAAACTGCATGCCACGGTCACTCCTGCCCGCGAAGGCTACAGAAAGCGTCTCAAGATTTTTGGCGTACTTTCCGATGTATTCGAATGCCAGATCGGTTAGGAGACCTGAAACAGAGAGTCTCTGAAGTTTATGGCAAGTTTTGACCACAGCACCGAATGCTTCATCCATTGGCTGATTCGTTGAGTAATCCGGCTGGCCTGGATTCATAATGCAAAGACGGAAGTGTGTAAAGTTGGGGCAGTTTTGTACTACAGTTACCACGGCAGCATTAGTCATCCTCCAGCAAAAGTAAAGGACATAATGGAGGTTGCGGCATCCACGAGATACAGCCATGAAGCCCAGCTCTGTCACCTCGTTGGGGCCCCGTTGTCGCTCATGAGCTCCAGCCGGGAAGACTCGGAGTTCTTCGAGCAAAGGGCAGCTGGATCCAACGGCTTCCAGCCCCTTGTCACCAACTGAGTCAAGGATCTATATCCATTCCAAACATTAGTTTATAGTCTGAGTGCTTGATAAGGCATGTATTCTTTGTGAAGTGCTAAAGTTAATGATGAATTTTGTGGGTATTTGCAAATAATACTGGAAAGTAGGTACGCATTTTAACAAAAAAGTGCTTAAAGTTTGCAGGTTTAATATGAATAATCTTACCCATAGGCGCCGCAAATTAGGACAAAACAGAAGCAGGCTTGCTAATTCACCACTTTGAATTTGAACATCACTCACGTTCAGGAAAGTCAAGCCACCACAAGCTCCAAATATAACGGAAAGGTTGATGAAAGGAGCTTGCCATAAACCTGAAAGAACCTCAATTTTTTTACAATTACTGAATGCTCTTACGATGTCTTCGTATTGACTAGGAGCAAGTTCTTGCTGGAAGGAGCCAGTACCAAGCTCCACCAACTGAGGGGCACACTCGAGCAGCCGCTGCAGTTGCTCCATGGATATGTTTTCACAAACCTTCAGAACACGCAACGATTTGCATCGACTAACAAGTCTCTCCAGGGCATCAAAATTAATCTCAGTATCGAAACTAGAAAAGTTCAGTACTTCCAATGAGGCAAAGTTTTCCGGGAAACAACTAACCCAACATCCTCCACAAATTTTATCTGCAATGCAGTCCCGTATGTCAAGCTCAGTCAAGTTCCTGGAAGCCAAAATGCATGTCTTAAATAATTTCAGGGCAAATCCAAACAAGTAATATTATACCAGAATAAAAGAAGGTAACTACTGAAAATATTACAGTTAGCAGACAAGCCAACAATCACAATGATTTTTGCTCAAAGATTTTGTTTATGTTGCCTTTACTTGCCATATTGTTTGTGATACATATAACAACATTTCCAGCATTCCATTTAGATGTTTGGTAGCTAAAATAGATAAGACTTGAGAAAAGAAAATAAATAACTTATTCAAGAGAAACCCAGGTCAATGATCAAACAATTTGGCCTATGATATATCACTGATTATCTATACATCAGGCAACCCAAGTTGAGTCCAATCCAAATTCAGTCTCACCAAACATGTACTAATAAACATCCAGAAGAATACCGAATATATCAGAAAAAAACTTTATCTTAGCTAGAAACCAAAGTTTGAAGTCCCACCCCGTAGTGAGGAGTGAAGTTAGTTTTATACTAATCCATTAAGGCATTATGTCTTTGACATTCATCTGTTTTTTGTTCAATTGCCGGTCACTTAGAACATGTCAACAGTCAATAGAAAATACTTCAAAACATGTCAACGGCAGAATAAGTGGCAGGTAAGTGCATAAACATCAAAACCAAGGTACAAAAACACAAAACGCCTCCTAGTGGATCTAAGAATTAAGTAGAATGTCCTCCATACTACATACTTAAGAGTCATTTCCAGGGGAGTGAATTAATCTGAAATAGAGTTTGTGCCATAACTACATTTCAGTATTTTACTAATCCAAGACATGGTCAAGCAATGGTTAGAAGATGGTTGATGATAATAACAACCTAATTCCAACATAAACAGTTGGGAGACAGTTGGTTAGGTAGTAGTAATAACCTGACTCCAGCACAGTACCTTTAGGACCAGACCACAGGACACACAAATATCATTAAATTCTCAACAGAAATTAAGGACAGGACCAGTATGGCATGCTTAAAATAATGTATCATAGTGCTGATAAATCAGTAAATCCTAGTTATGGTTTTTTGTAGAAATTGTGCAACACTTGCCTTTTCTTTCTTTCTTTCTTTTCATGCAAATACCAAAATTCTGAAGAGTGCATTATAATCGAGTATTCAAGTATTGCAGTAATATTCTCAAACATTCTTTATAAAAGATGTATGACGAGTATGAAGCAAACATTGCACACTCTTGGATAATATGTGGAAATTACCAGACTAGCAAGAAAAATGGGCAATCAAGGATCCCCCCAGTACATCTAGTTCTTGCAAATGCGATCGAACATCAAGGCCATGGAATATCTATCAAAACCTAGACAGTACTCAGAAGAAATGAAAAGTATAGGCACCTTATTCTTTCAACGGCTATTACGGTGAAAATAGACACAAGATGAAAAGAAAATACACACATCTCATACCTAGCCAAAAGACACCACATTGATTGATGAGCTACATCAACAAACAAACTTCACCAAGTCATAAACTTAAATAATTGACAGATTAGATTCCCTCTATACTAAATCAGATGTGACATACTTTAGGATACAAAGTACATAAAGCTTGAACGAACACTACTTCACACACATTACAGCTAAAAGAAGAAGAAACAAAACCACATACACAAACCAGTTCATAGTGCTTCAATAGTGCTAACTATCTCACAAAAGACGCATACAGTCAAGCACTTGGAATCCATTTCAGAATTTCAAATGGATAAATGAGCAATTCAAGTGTTTTCAAATGGATAGATGAGCAATTTTAAGTGATTATTGGAGCAATTCAAGTGTTTTCAAATCGAGTGAAAATTAATGAAGAACTTCTCGAAAAGAAATTATCAGCGATAGAAACCGGAATATGAGTTTTTTGGATCTGCATAGCTCCCTTCTTAAGATGCATTATAATTAACATAGTCAACCTCACTGGGGCATAGGGCAGGCAGAAAAACAGAAAAAACAGTGAAATGAATAGACTTGATTATCTTTCAGAAAAATTACGATGCAGAGTAATTAGAAGCCAGAATCTAAATTGGGTATTCATTTGCAGCATTTTAAAGTACAAGCTTTAATATACTTTCAACATCAAAGGTACCATTTTCAGGATTTATGAGACAGGGAAACAAAACAAGCTTCAATACTCACAAGATACGTGAATTAACTCAAACAAAAGAAGAGAAAATTACCTACAATGGGTGGCTATGTGCCTAAGCCCATTGTCACTGAAGCCATCACAGGTAGACAAAGTTAAAGCCTTGAAGCTTGGGAACGACTTGGCCAAGAGTTCCAAGCTCTCATCAGTGATGGTCATCCTCTTGAGCCTCAACTCCTCAAGGAACGGGTAAGCCTTTGCAAACATTTCAAGCCAGGGATGCACATTAGCACCCCAATCCTGCGGAAGCATATTAAAATCAGAGAATCTTGGCCGCCCTTTGAGAGTAACGCTCTTAATCTTCGCAAACCTTCTAGCCACAATCTCGGGAGACACAGAATAGCAGTTCCCTATAAATAGCTTTGATCTGGTCCATCTCTCAGCATCGTACCAATCTTTGCGCACGAGGGAGACAGAGTTCCTGTCCTTGTGAGAATCTACGAAAGAGAGGACCTTTTCCAATACTTCATCTGGGAAAGGCGGGGGAGTCTGAGAGAACCCATCGGAACTGCTGGCAGAGCTTGAAGGTGAATTTTTCCGGCTACGAGCTTCTCGGTCCATTTCAATCTCAGAGGATGATAGTGGCATCATTTCAGACTCAACAGAGCATCAGCATTGAAATGGTAATCAAACTGCAATATCTTGAGCAAACCCAAGAAAATCAGATCACATGTGATTATTTGACTATTCCTCTTATGAAAGAAAAGCCCATTTCTTTAGAATGCAGCTAAGAACTAAAGCACACACAGACAGAACCCAATCCTAACAAGAGCTCATCTGATTCAAGCCCAGGGGCAAAATCTTGAAAATAAAGAACAGAATTCATATAACCATATAACCAGAAAATCTATATGGAAGTGCAAACACAATAACAGAAAGCTAGCCCAAGATCCAAGCAAGAAAGAGAGTACATATTCTTGAAAACTGAAGGAATTTAAATAAACAAAAATCACATAATCACAATCTAACCGGGTCTGATAACATAATTATTAAATAGGTAAAGTAAACAACGATAGAAAAAAGTAAAGATTGTTACCTCCGTGTATATAAAATGTATGAAGAAGAAACCCATGAGCGGAAGAAAAGCTCGCTACATCAAGAAGAAGGAGGCTAATAATTGCAACACATGATTACTCTCCTGTGTATATGAAAGGGGATCCAAAAAAATAATTGGGCGTATAGAAATAATAGAATACAGTAGAGTACAGAGAGTAGTATACGAATAAAGTAGTATCTGTACGTAAAGGGAAGGGAGGCTCCTTATTTTGGCAGTCCCACATCAGCTGAAGTTGACAGAAGATGGCAATTGACAGCAGAGGAGAAGCAAGCAACCACCTAACATTCAAGTCTTGTTGATTCAATTGGGTTCTTGATCAGCCAATCATACATGGATAATATGGAATTATGGATGCATTTCTTTCTTTTTCCTTTCCTAATTTACACTGCCTAATTAGGTCAGGGTTCTTCATAATTGTCAAATCGATCCAGATTGAAATGTCCAATACTACTTTTTTGGTAAAATTTCATTTCAAATTCATTTGGAAATATGTCAATCTTTTTTATTATGCTTTTTTCTATTCTTTTTTTTAAATATCAAGAATTCGCACACCTCAAAATTCAGGGGAAAAAAAAAACGATTACACCATCTCAAAATATTTGAAAATAAATTATAATAAATAATCCACTGTACTAACGCGAAAGCTATGTGCTCTCCGAGATGGGTTAAACGAGAAAGTACAATCTTTTCGTGTACCCGATTAACCATATATAGATTTTGTATGAATTGTTATATACTTTTATGGTAAATTTAGTATTTGACGATAATAACGGTTCAGCTACATTTAATGCATGAACATGTATTTTCTCTATAACTCTATTTTTTTTCTTGGAATTTTTTAATCTGATTTCAATCTCCCTATGTTTTCTCCTTGGTTATTGAAATATTAATGTTTGTTTACTTAATTATATTTTAGAGGTATTGATTGTAGGGTGGAGATATATATGTACAAATAAAACATATTTTTAATAAAAACATATTTTTAATGTATTCTTATTTTGATATTTTGAATTTTATCGGTTTTTTATTTGTATCGTGTTCGTATTCGTATAAGTGCTTCTTAGATAATAATTTGCCTTTAGGAGTTGCTCTGTAAGATTTTTTTTCTTGTACAGCAAAAACTAGTATTTAAACTAAATAGAACGCCAAAAGTGACAACAAAGCTTCAAGTGGTTGATCGAAGAATCGTCCCCCCTCTTCATCTCCATATCTTAGCTTTAAAAGTGCATCCGCACTCCCATTACTTGTACAACTAATGTGCCCGACTTTTATTTCCCAAGGATTTCGCAACAGATTACGAGAGTCCAGTCTAACATTCAAAAGGTGACTTGGAGTTTCCACATAGCCGTTCAACAAGTTGAAGACACTCAGGGAATCCACTTTGACTTCCAACTTTTCAATTCTCCTTTCCCATACCAACTTCAATTCGATCACTACATCTCTAAGCTATGCTTCTTCTATTGTTGGTGAGGAAATCTTTCCTAAAAACCCCAGTTCTAAGGCCCTCTATCATCTCTAAGCAACCCGGCCACCAATTCCTCATCGGTTCAACTGTGTCAAAGTGCTATCATTTGTAACTTGAACCAACCTGGTGGAGGTGGACGCCATTGTTCCTATTTGTCAGAGACCCTTCTACCTTTAAAACTCAAAGCCAAGTCCATGGTTTCCTGACGGATACAGAACAAAGTATGATGCAGCGCTTGAGATTTTTGCTTAAAGATCTTGGAATTCCTCGAGTTCCAAATATTCTATAAAGCATCTATGAAAACAAGATACCAGGGTGTGCCTGGGTTGAATTTGTCTTGGAATTCCTCGACTTCCAAATATTCCATAAAGCATCTATGAAAACAAGATACCAGGGTTTTCACCGCGCCTTCACCGTTCCCACAGATAGCACCACTTGTTAGGAAACCAGACGCACAAAACCTCAATCGAACACACACACAACATGCAAACAGAAAGATCAACTCTCACAACTCACCACACAAACCAAACAAACTACTCAAATCACCAACAACAAGCAGAAAATCGAATGACACAACGATGTAATGTGGTTCAGCCAGGGATGAGCCTACGTCCACGGAAGCCAACAAACAATCGATCTTATTAAGCTTTCGAGCTGTTACAGATCATCCTACAACTATGAATAAGTAACAATGAATATGTTCATAGTCAATTTTAACTCTGCCCTAACTCTTCTTTTGTGATAGAATTACAAAGAGAAAGATGAAATGAAATTGAGTGCTCGTGTGAATGAATCTACTGCAGCCAAGGTGATGTAACTGAATCCAATTTATACCAACTCACGATCCAATAGGAGCAGGTGGAATGAGCTGAAAGTTTGTTAGTTTGATAGCAAACTTTCTTCCCTTTTTAACTGATCCTTTAATCTTGACCCTCCAAGTATAATCACAAATCTCAGCCACTAATCTTATAGCTTAGATTGATCTACACTTCACAAACTCTAACTCTAAGTAGACAATAAATTTATATCCAAACAAATTCATTGGATTAGACAATAGTAATCCACTTAATTAATATTGAACTTGTGGATTGCGATATAACACATCGATAATAATCAATCAAGAATTATATCATTGATTAGTGGGTGAAGAGCCTGCTAGCTACTACTACTAGTATGGTGCGTTTGTTGCTGAAAGCAACTTTAATTTTATGAGTCATTTTCACGACTTTTGATTGAAGCCATACTACAGTGTGCCCCCAAACCACGTTTTCACATGCCCAAGTACCCTTCACCAGTGGCCAGTGCCCATATTATGGTCCAAATCAACCAAAAAGGGACACCATATGCAGCAAGAGCATGGTCCGCAATCAAGTTCATCTTCCAAATTGGAAAGTCGCTTTTAGGACTTTCACATCTAAAACAAGATATGTTCACGAACCCTACATGCTTCTGTTACATGTCTTGGACCTTTTCTCTAAAAACACGCTACCTAGCTACCAACAATTGTAATATCAATGTGGGCGAAAAATAAATCTTTACCTCGTCTTCATTAATTATATCATAAAAAACTACAAATAAGTTAAAAAGAAAAATGAAAGACTACAAATAAATCGATGGTCTAATTTGTGTATAGCCTAAAAATCATATCTTTGTAAAAAAAAATGAACCACTAGTCAGTCACACCTGCATTAGACAAACATAAGACGACTATTTTGAACTTTCGGGGCTTCCTCTCCATGCTAGTTTTAGTTGCCTTGGATTTTTCTTCCAAATAAAGTGTAACATCATTGAAGCACAAACTCCTATCTTGCCTTCATTATAATTTTACCTCTCTTTTTTTTCATTGAATCTGAAATTAAATAACCACCACCACGGTACAAACCGAAGTAGAGTAGGACGGGAGAGCTACAAACAATTCCTCAAAATGTAAAACAAAAACAATGAAAAGCACACTAGAACTAGAAGGAAAGAGTGACTAATCCATGCAAGGGTAGATATGTCATTACGCGCATAACACAATCAGTAATGAAATGATGATGATTACTTGATTAGAGTAATACTACTATTTTTGGGTTTAGCGATTAAATGGATTTAACAACACCTTGAATGAATAAAAACGGTAAAACCTCAAATCCCTAAAACCCTGCTGCTGAACCCAAGAAAACGTCTCATCTTTTCATAAATTAAAATCAAAATTAATTAATTAATTACAATTACAAAGTGTGGAATTTCAATTTTACCGTATACTGTAGTAATAAAATTCAGTCACTGCCACGTCATGACGCCGGAAAAATATCAATTTCGATGAGATTATCTTCTAACTCAACCTCATTGCTCCTCCTCTTCTTCCCCTCATCGCCGTCCAATTCAATCTCAATCAAACCATCTCTGTCGTCATAATCATCATACTCATACTCTCCTTCATCATCATCATCCCACCGGAAACACATCTTCTCCGGCGAGTCCCATTGACCCTCCTCCTCCTCCGACGAACAGTCCGACTCGTCCGATTCCGGATAGTACAGAGACAATGACGCATACCTCTGTATAACATTCTTCTCCTCGAAAACGTCGTCGTTTCGATCGGCCTCCTCGCCTTCTTCATGCTCCTCGTAAATGATCTCCAGTGGCGCTCTCACGTCCCACTCCACGAATGATTCGTCGTAAGAACGGGTCGGTTCGGGTTCCGGGTCCGGTTCATCGTGAACTGGATCTTCTTCTTTATGTTGTTCTTGTTGTGGTTGATGGACTTTGTTAGAACTAGAGTATTGAGATTGGCCTAATCGGAGAAGGGAGAGGAGGAGGATGATGGTGGAGATGGGGATAGGGGAAGAGATGACTTGGAGGAAAAGAGAAGGGAAGTAGAGGAGGATTAAAGTGTAGAATGTTATGATAGTCGAGAAGAGAGAATTTTGTGATGACAGAAAACCAAGTGTTGTACTACTACTACTTGTCATGATGATGATATTTTGATGAAGAATGAATGAATGAGAAAGAATATGGGATGATGGAATTTAATTTGAGTGGGTGGTGGTGGTGGTGGTGATAAAGGAGGGAAGATAAGAAGAGTGGGGGATCATATTCTTGTTGCAGGCATGGGGCTGAGAGCTGCTAAGTACTGTCATGATTGTTAGGCTGAAGAAGAAGAAGAATCAATACACTGTACATACATCACTCTTTTTGCAGCTCATGCATATACAAAGAAAAGAAAGAAAGAAAGAAAGGTGATGTATTTGTGGAAATGGGAACAGATATTTGTATAGATCGTGTAAAGATTTTGTAATAATTTGACTCCAGGAAGGATGAATGAATTGCATGATGGTAAAAGAGAAAGAAAGAATTGGCAAATGTGAAAAGTTGAGGTGCGCGCAAGGAAAAATTATGGTTATGTTAACACGTAACTCATGATACCGTTAGTTTGACTTTTGATATTCCTTTCTATCACGGTATGTTATTCCATGTCTGGTTTATTATATGCTACACTCACTCAGGGTTGTATCTAGATTTTAGGGGACCTTTGCAATAGTATAACTTTTATATTAGCATCTGTGACCACTAAACCTATACAATTTTGGTTACTTGTTACATAAAAACATATATATACACATATCATAAACTAAATTTGAGGCCATCGATATCTGGATGCCCTGTGCGCTCGGACTGACCGCACAGGCCTACGGCCGCCCCTGCACTCACTCACATTATACTTGCGAGTTGCATACACGGTTGGATTCAATGTGATTCTTACTTTCTTAGTGTAAGAAGCGTAGGGCTCAACTACAAACTACAATAAAAACTTTTTGTCAATTATGTGTGCCATATCATTGCATCACTCACATTGTTACTTAACTTGGTTGAAGTGAACAACTAAAGCATACTCCATCTTCTAACATTGTATTTGGACATATGTGCATTAGTGCATGGCAGCTCAAATCAAAATCAAGAAGCATAAAACATGGGTAATTAAGACGAGTGAAAGTTTTAGAATAAAGAAGGAAGAATGCATTTGAAGTTTAATTCAGGTGATATTTAGGAAATTTTATAGTTGAAAGCTATATAAAAAGTTAATTCATGTACGCGTATGTTTCATTTGGAATACTAATCATGAGAAAGGAAATGCTATACCATCTCTTCTTCTGTAGTGATCTCACCACTCACAGTAGTTGTAGATCTCGTATGATATTACAATTACAATGCGTGGTATTGGGATGATCGCAGGTGTATAGGGCCCAAAAACAGATTAAAGAATTCCTGCATATGGTCAAAGTAGTTCCGAAAATTTAACTCGATTCTGCTAGAGCTCAGAGCCGGAGCATAATGGGAATCTGTGGAGTGACTTTACCGTCTAACTTCTGTCGAGTGTTATGTTCATTCCTTAAGGCAAATTGCAAGAAGCTCCCTCTAATTATCATAAATGTGTACCTAACCCTATAATCTATAAAGTATAAACTAATTAAGACATTTCTATATCAAACCACCTCAATCTCAAGGTCCTCAAGTATAGTAAAACGATGTACCGAACCCCTTAAAAGTTAAAACCCACTATTTCCTTGTTTGCAACTGTTTTATATGGGACAGTTTAAACATCAAAATTTTTATTAAAAGAGCACACGACATGCTCGAAAACATATACATTAAAGTTCAACTCCGGAAAAGGCCTCGGGGCCAATATACACAATACCAGGTTACAACAAACCATCCATACCACTCTACTATTATGGAATAAATTAAAACAACTCATTTTGTATTTGATTGTAGCTCTTGTTTTTACTCTCTTTCATTTTATTTTTTTTACTCTGGAGGTGGCACTCTGCATTTGCATTACTTTGATTGGAATACATTAGTTCTAGCATACTGGAAATCACATCTTACATCTAGGAGACAGAGAACACCTTCTCTTCTCATTCATATTGTTCTACTATATATTTACCTTGATATTTCCTTTTTTAGTGTAAGTAATTTTGTAGAGTGGCTGTTATCTACTTTTAATGTTGTAGTATATGCTAAAAAAGCCATTGTATTTGTATCATATGCCTTTTCGCGTTAAAGAAGCAATTAACCCGCATCGGCTTGATCATAATAACTCTTATATTTGTCCATCTTATTTTATCTTCTAAATATATCGTCTCTTTAGAAACTTATTCGTTCTTGAATTATAATTTAAAAAAAAAAAAACCTCCATAGAAACAATTATCCGATCAAAAATCAAACTGTAAAAATGAAATAATAAATCCTCTCAATAGTCAAAGAGCTATAAAAAAATGTCACGAATCAAATAAATTTGCTTGTCGAGTATTTTGTTTGAAAATATGACTCCAAGACTTAAATAAAAGTTTAAAATGTGACACACTTGATTTTTGAAAACCTTGGCTACGGATAAGAATAAAAAACACACCATGTTAGGTGCTGATTAATTAAGAAACCAAGATCGAATAATTGCCATGAAATGAATTCTGTACTATTTAATTTAATAATTGGGGTCATGTTTCAGTGGAAATATGTAATCGACAAACAACATCGATATCTAGTTACTGTTTATATTTTCGCTATTAACTCTTAATATTTAACTTAATATGATTGTTTTGCTTAGTTTATCACTTAAATCATTACAGAGGAGTAACAATGAGTCAATGAAATGAATGGAAAAGTGTACTAGATGATGGAAGTTAAAGGCCTTTGAAAAAGTTCTCCATTAAGCTTGGCCTCTTTATATGTCAAAAAGTTGAAGAACGAATATGTGTGGAGTGGAAAGATTCTGAAACATGTTCCACTCAGAAACAAAATCTACCAAATGCTTAGTAATTAGCTGATTCATGATAAGATAACCAACCAACTTTCATGTTACAAAAAGCCATTCCACCATTAGACTAGCCACATTCTGGAGAAGCAGTTCACTTGGCTGTTTTGCCACATCTTGTAAGTTTTAGCAAGTTATTTTTCCATTTATTATCTAGAGTTCAAATGTATCAGTTGAGAGCGAGCCGGATAAACAGAATACTAGTATATACTATACCATCACCACTCTTCCATGAGATAAATTTTTTTCGGTTATTTTACAAGTAAAAATTTTAGGGTATCCGATTTAAAGCGGATGGTATCATACCAGTGGGACGTGTTTAAAAGGGTTGGGTTGTTACAAATTCTCAATTATTTATGTAACATGGACATGGATTCAGTTAGTTCTTGAAGAAGGAAGAATCAGCTGCTGTGTTACAGAACAGGCTTACAGCACTTTGCTACTTAAACTCAGACTGCGAACATCCTTAGGTTTACAACCATGTAATCAATCATGCATTCTATTGGGTACTTTTCATCTCAACTTATACGCCAAACATCTCATTCAATGTAGTAAAACAAGGCAAAGTAGTACTAGTAAATCCCAAAATAAATAAAGAACAACTTTTTATTCATCAAGCTTGACAAATGCATACTGCTAACTACTAATACATTGGAAATGGAACTATCCTATAACAAAAAAACATTCCCGTTGATATACTACTGTCTTTAAATGTACAAGTAAATACAGACAAAAGCCATAAGCAACTTCAATGAAAAAGGTTGAAGAAGAACTGGCCTAGCCTAATACCATATCTCAACATGTACACTCTAAGAACTGAACTGAACTCTGATAAGCATATCAGATTCACCCAAACCAAAACGCTATAGAGTAATATTGTACAGCTGCAACAGAATGCCATCTACACCACCACATTCAGATCTCACTCTATATCCATAAATAAACCTCCACCCAAACCACGATGCTCTTCGCTACCAGAACCAAACAGGTCGACTGATATGTCGGCCAGTTTCTTGGCTACTAGCCTAGACCGCGGAACTCTTGATCTCTTCGGAGCTTTAGGAGTTTCAACACCACTATTGAAACCACCAAAGCCATCATCAGCCGCATCAGTCTTGAACCCCAATGTTTTTCTGGGCGTACTGAACGCGAAATGGGACTTTTTCGCAACCACAGTCTGTTCAAAAGAATGACACAAATGTGAGCAACACCATTTCAACGATACATAATAAAAAAAAAAAAAACAAGTACCTCAAAGTAAGTGATCAATGAAATGAATGATTCTTACCGCTTCTCTAACTGTTTTGGATACGAAAAAGAGGCGTTTCAAGTCATCATGTTCTACACCACATAATATCCTAATCTGCATAATACATAAGAGACATAGTTAAGAAAAAAAGCTCAACATAAATAATTGAATAATTTGAATTGACAGTAAATTACACTTACAAGTAACTCTTGAGGCAACTCTTGAATAAAACATTTCTCCTCGACGAGCTCCTCCATTTCGGATTCCTCGATACAGAGGAATGAATCCAGAGAGCAAAGCCTCTTCAATGGTGCTTGATGCACATCGTCATCCCCAAAATCCATATTGGAGAAGGACACCCTTTTTCTCCCAAATGAAGTGCTCCTCACTAGCCCCATTCCGTACATCCCATTAGCTGCTGCTGATGCTGCTTCTCTCTTCATCCTCGCAAACTCCATTTTCTTATTATCTATTATTATCTCAAAAATCAAAACTATTTCACACAGATCTGATAACTTAGTGTGCTGTAAGTCTGTAAGTAAGGATTATAATCGATTAATTGAAGGTAAAGTTGTACTAGATGAATGAGGAAACAAGCTTGTGAGTAGTATATACTTGACAGTTGAGACTGAGAAAGGGTAAATTGAAAGGGTGAATTTTATAAAGTGATAAGATTGAGCTAGAGATGACTCGAAATTTCCGACTGAAATATCTGCACAAGGGGAAGAACCTTGTGTTGAAATTAAAATTAAATTAAATTAATAGCGGGAGAACTAGCCGTTGTGAGATATTAGACACGTGGCTGACGAGGGTAGGTTGGGAGAGTAAGCAGTAGCAGTAGCATCCTATGTACTATGGTGACGTGGTTGATGGCGGTCGGTTAAGTCGGCTGACCTGTGGAATACAGTGTTTACACGTTTGCTGACTTTGTCGTCTTTTGATAGCAAGTGGTTGGTTTGGTTATTAACGCGGCGAAGTAAATTTGAGTTTTGGTGGGTGGGCCTCTTCATATTTTAGGCCCAAGTCCAAGTCAAAAGGAAGGTTCCAGACTTCCAGTTTCCAGTAAAACGGGCCAGTTACACACTTACGTACACTTCTTTCTTTCCCCACTGCCCTAGCTCTAGCCTCTAGTCGCATGTTCTGTTTAAAAGTTAAATGTAAATTAATTATTTTTTGGTCCTTTTCAATTGTTTGATATTATTTTCGATAAAATTTTATTTCATAAATTTATTTTGAGTCCTACCACTATTAAAATGAACACTAATTTTATCTTGGTCTTATAACAAACTTGTAAAAAATCGTTGAAAAAATAAATATAAATAATCTAAAATACGGATGAAAATATAATGCTCCGGCCACTAATCATTTGTGTAAACTATACAGTATTGTACATTTGTACTGTACTAGTATAAGACTTTGTGATAATTTTTCTAGGCATGATGAGTTGATATTCATCTTTATTTACCTCTGTGCAAACCAAGTCCAACAACTTAAATGCATAATAAAAATCAAGAGATAATTAATTGCTACTCCAGGTGTGTTGTGCGGATTATAACATGTTGTAGTCAACGGGTGTTCTGTCCACTGCTCATCCACACACTAACTATGGGTGATCGTCGATCATTAAGCAAGTTCCATTTCCAAATCACACCTTCTTCAATCTTCAATTAGTAGATTCTTTTCGAGCTCGAATCCGATTGCTTACAGGTTCAAGATTGGTCATAGGGGTAAAAGAGTTGAGGCTAAGACTTGATGAAATTGCAGCTGATAGGACTAAGTTTCACTTTACTGAACAAACCAATGTAGTATCAGTTGAAAGCAATGGTAATGGCAGGGAGCAAACTCACTCCTTTGTGAGAGCTTCGGAAGTAATCGGTAGGGATGATGATAAAGAGTCCATTGTGCAGCTTGTTCTGAACTTTGATGATAATGTAGAAACTGTGTCTGTTATTTCAATTGTTGGGATTGGAGGTCTTGGAAAGACCACGGTCGCGAAACTTGTTTACAATGACGTCGGTCGAGTGATCTCGTGTTTTGATCTTGGAATGTGCGTGGATTTCGGTTTCTGAAGGATTTAGTGTTGGGAAAGTTGTGTAGAAGATTCTGAAATCGGCTACAGGCGAAAATGTTGGTCATCTGGAAATGGACCAGATGATGAGTAGGTTAGCTAGTGTGTTAAGTGATTAATGGTATTTGCTTGAGTTGGATGATGTTTGGAGCGAAGATCACAATAAGTGGACTGATTTGTTGGAATTGTTAATGAATTGTCGCTCAGGAAGCAAAATCATTGTGACCACGTGGAGTAAGACCGTTGCTAATATAACTAGTACGGCCCCGGTGTATAATTTAAGTGGTCTCTCCGATGAAGATTGCTTATCTATATTTCTCAAATGTTCCTTCAGAAGTACTGATGATTGGCTTCCTAATTTGGTGGCAATTGGGAAGGAGATTGTGAACAAGTGTTGTGGAGTTCCGTTGGCTGTAAAGACTTTGGGGAGCTTGTTGTATATGAATACATATGAGCATGAATGGTTGCGTATCAAGGAAAGTGATACATTGGAAATCGGCCAAAAGCAGACTGATATTCTACCTCTTCTGAGGCTAAGCTATGAGAAATTGCCATCCCATTTGAAGCAGTGCTTTGCATACTGTTCCATGTTAACCAAGGGTGTTGAATTACCAAGGGAGGAATTCATCAACCTTTGGATTGCTCAAGGGTTCATAAACTCGGCCAACAGGAATACGCAACTTGAAGATATTGGGAACCAGTACTTCAACGATCTGTTGTCAAGGTTTTGCTTTCGGGACATTGTAGAAGCTTTTGATGGAGAAATATTGGCTTGTAGGATTCACGACCTTGTCCATGATCTTGCAAGGTCAGTGGCCGCTTTGAGTGCCTAAGTGTAAAATCTGATACCCAGAACATTTCTGACAGGGTTCGCCACCTTTATGTTGATCTGTCGAAAGATGAAGAATTCCCGAAGGCCTTGTTTAGCTTGAAACAGGTGAGATCTTTTAGTTACGCATTTTGGACTAAATCTTTAAACAAGAGATTTGTTCAGAGAATTGCGTTAAGGTTCATAAATGTGAAAGTGCTGATATTGAAGTCTCTTGAACTTGAGGACTTGCCAAGTTCCATAGGTAAGTTAAAAAAATTAAGGTACCTAAATCTGAGCAACTCCAGCAATATCAAGTCCCTTAACTCGTGAACTTACAGACTCTGAACCTCTTAAACTGTGAAAAGTTACAAGACTTACCCCAAGATTTCGGGAACCTAATCAGCATCAGAAGTCAGAACAATGTATCTGACTTGCAGGGAGATTTCTTTGAGAAGAAATGCTTGCCAAGGCTTGAGTTCTCTCCAGATATTGTTGCTCTACAATTGTGACTTTGTTGAGATACCATCACATGTGTTGCAGCACTTCACTTCCCTTCGAGTACTGCGTATTTATGATTGCCTGAGATTGACTCATCTCCCAGAAATTATAAAAGATTTGACTTCGCTTGAGAAGTTGTGGATTTGGAACTGCGAAGAGCTAAATTTATCCATTGGCGATGGATTGTTTGGCCTGAAAAAGTTGCAGTCCTTGCTTTTGATGGGGCTTCCTAAGCTAAAGAACCTGCCGGAGGGCCTTGTCGAGAACGTTGCAAAGACACTCAAATTCATGAGAATAGCTAACTGTGTCAACTTTACAGCAGTCCCTGAGTGGATCCTAAGGTTCACATTGCTCCAAAGCCTATATATTGAGGATTGTCCAAATGTAGTCATTTTCCCAGAAATGGTGCAAAGTCAGGTTGCGAAAGTGCAAATCAGTGGTTGTCCAGGAATTGGTTCTTAACAATCCGGTATGCTCCTCTCAAGTAAAACTCTGTGGTTTAACAGAAAATGTATGACAGTTATTTGAGTTTTACAATTCAATCTATATCCGTGATAGCCTTGAGTCCACAAATATAATGCCTGCTTGCTCATTTTATATGCCAGTGCTTACTGCTTAGTGTCAATGAAACCTGCTGGTTCTTCCGGTTGGTTGCTCAGAATCACCCGGAGTTGGGATAGCAATCTCTAGGTCAATGAGCTTACTTTTCTGATGAAGCGATATGGAATATCTTGGATCTATAATCAATTGCCATTAGTCCATTACTATGTACGTTACATATGTACCACTGCATGATTAAGGTTGATGATATGCATTATTTTCGTTCTTCTGGTTTTCATTTTGTTTTTCTTTTAGTCTTCATGGTTCATAATTAGTTATTCTGTATGGAGCGAATGGATGTATACCTTTTGTTTCAGAATATGAAAGTAAGGAATCACCATTGCTTTATGTTCATTGCATGCTTGTCTTGGACTTGATATATGTCATACAGAGAGTTCCATAAACTATGTAGGACAGTAGGTGCAAAGATTCTAGTTAACTATCACCTGCATATGCTGCTAATTTGCAGTAACAATTGCAACAAATTGTTTAGATCTAAGGGAATTTTATACATTTTGCATAAGTAGGAACATGTTGGGTATAAATGTCATGTGAAATGAATGATGTGCACAAAAATGTAAGTTATGAAATAAAGAAAATCATATCTAATATGTGGTTGTGGACTGGATCCTTCTCCCTCCATCTTTCTACAGGTTTGGTAAGAAACAAGTACAGTAAATAAGTTTTATTCTATACATATTGTATGAAGCAATTAGTATCATTGTCGTTGTAGTATAGTGGTAAGTATTCCCGCCTGTCACGCGGGTGACCCGGGTTCGATCCCCGGCAACGGCGATATTTTTTAAATTTTTTCCGTTTCCTATTTTTTGTTTTTAGATATTTTATCTTTTTTTTTTTAATTAAAAAATTAATGGTTTTTTGGCCTTTTGGTTCCTTTCCGCAATCACGTTTTTGATCTCTCACGCCGAACTATCTGTGTTGAGAAGTTTGGGGCTCTCATGGTTAATATGGAGCATGGTGACTTTAAAGAACAGTTGAAATTTGACGCTCTAGACAGTGGTGAATCCGAGAAAGATGTTCATTTTATTGGCTTGTGCACGATACATGTCAAAGTCGAATGGTCGCTCTATTGGAAATATTTTCGAAGGTTATTTTCATGATGTGCCTTATCCTTTGTCACGTATATTATATGTTTTAATATATGTTTGAAACTTCTGGATTGTGGTACTGTTAAATTTTCATAATTTAATTTGGTTTGAAGTGACATTTGTTCCAACTGTGCTGTAGTTGGTGATTATGTTGCTGTTGAAAAGATCTATAGTTGAGCTCTTTAAAATAAGACATCCAAAACCTAGCATCATGTTTCAGCTGATTAGTCGAGTATTTTGAAAGCGTATTTTTCCAATATGACAATGGACATGAATATTAATATAATACATTATCATTTGCTGTGCAGGTTGAGGTACGATAGGAGGTTGATATAAAGGAGCTTCCCGAGCAGATTGATATATCAAACTACAGTAAGTCCCTGACCAGTCATTATATATTTTCTGGACTTGTATTTATACTGAAATTCTATGGAGCCTAAGGTGATTAACTGATTATATTTAGTGATATTATTTCATGCATAACTGAGGCAGTTGTTACATATATCTGGCCTTATCAATTATTCTTTCTTATTAATAATACATTAAAATACTTGCTTCATACCTCTTGAAGGCCTTCAATTTTCTTTCGCTTGTTGATCTGTGTACATTTGTTAATGATTAGGAGATACATCATTTAACGTGTTGTAAATGTAGCTTGGCCACATCCATCTTCTTTGCAATATCATTTATAAGATGATGATTCCGTGTAGCAATCATCAGAGCTATTTAAGTCTTTTGGAATTGCAAGATACAACACAGTACTTGTGTTTTGTCCTACTACTAGTCAGCCTGTGTAATTGTTTTCTTTTCCTTTTATAAATCACTGATATTGGTGTTTGTTGCGCATGCGCGCTTAGTTACGTTTTAATGGACTCTGATAGCTTGGTTTTCTATTGACTTTGTTCCTTAATTAACTCATCATCCTCTTTTATTTTACAGTGCGGTCGTAGAGATCTGTTGATCATTCTCATAGGTTGGACTTTGGACTTTTACCAGAGAGATGGTAGAGGCTCTAAGAGCTGCTGCTTTTGTTGGTATAACAGACTCCAGTGTGTTGAATTAATTCTTGTTGAATAGTAGTCAGTGGAGCCAGTTTAGTATGCTGTTTATTGAATAGGACACATTATGTAACCTTATATTTATTAGATGTTCTCTCATACATTACTTACTAGTACTACTACTATGTAGCATTGCTGTCTCGTATATTTATGTTTCTATTTGCTGCGATCCCTTTACTAGGATTTTGATTCATATTTGAGCTCGAGTTAAGGATGTTTCGGGTTTTGCAAAATGTTTCTGGTAAACATTGTTTACCTTTAATGAGTTTGGGTCTCAGTGTCTCACTTTTAATATCCATTAAATAAGAATGTTTTTGCAAACTACGAATAACCGTCTAACATGTACAGTATTGCCTTTTTAAAGTCTTCAAATGGTTGGAATCTAATTGGGAAATAACTGGCCAACATGTATTGCCTTTTTAAACTCTTCAAATGGTTGAAATCTAATTGTTTAAGTTTTAGGTGAGACCGCAAAATGCATTGGTTACGCATCTAGTATTCTCGAAATACAAATTCCGTAGTATTAAGGAATTAAAGCTCCATAAAGTAATAAATTGTATACATAAATAAATATATGTATGTGTCACCTACAGAATATATAATTTCTTACTATGTGACATAACTTTTAACTGTCGTGTGTTTTACTACCTCCATCTCACAAAACTTTATCCACTTTCCATATTTTGGTGTCCCATAAAACTTTACCCATTTCCTCAGTCAGTTGGTTGCTCACAATCACCCGGAGTTGGGATAGCAATCTCTAAGTCAATGAGCTTACTTTTCTGATGAAGCGATATGGAATATGGATCTATAATCAATTGCCATTACTACGTTACATATCCGTTCTTCTGGTTTTCATTTTGTTTTTCTTTTAATCTTCATGGTTGATAATTAGTTATTCTGTATTGAGCGAATGGATGTATACCTTTTGTTTCAGAAAGTAAGGAATCACCATTGCTTTATGTTTATTGCATGCTTGTCTTGGACTTGATATATGTCATACAGAGAGATCCATAAACTATGTAGGTGCAAAGATTCTAGTTAACTATTACCTGCATCTGCTGCTAATTTGCAGTAACAATTGCAACAAATTGTTTAGATCTAAGGGAGTTTTATACATTTTGCATAAGTAGGAACATGTTGGGTATAAATGTCATGTGAAATGAATGATGTGCACAAAAATGTAAGTTATGAAATAAAGAAAATCATATCTAATACTTCAGGTTTTATGAGTAGCTTGTTTCTCAGATTATGTGGTTGTGGACTGGACCCTTCTCCCTCCATCTTTCTTCAGGTTTGGTAAGAAACAAGTATATAATATTCATCTATACTAATTTGTATGAAAAATTAATAACGATGTCGTTGTAGTATAGTGGTAAGTATTCCCGCCTGTCACGCGGGTGACCCGGGTTCGATCCCCGGCAACGGCGATATTTTTTTAATTTTTTTTATTACCTAATTTTTAGATATTTTCTCTTAATTTTTGGTTTTGGGTTCTTCACTAACAATGTTGTTTAACTTGTTTTGTCTTATTTTAATCGGTTCGATCAATAAATTAACATTTTCGGTTCGATTAATTAATTAACAATGAATCATTAACTTTTTTTTCTCCTTTTGTTGTTTTGGGTTCGATCAACAATAGTGTTGTTTTGGGTTTGATCGATAACAGTGTTATTTGGTTTTGGATTTGATCAATAATAGTGTTCTGTGTTCTCTAGTTTCACATTCTAAAGAGAGGCTGCAGTTCGGTCTGCAACGGCCATATTTTTCAACTTTTCTTCTTCTTTTGTTATTGGCCATCTGCAAGTAAAAAAACCAGTGTTCTACTTTTACGTTCTTGAGAAAGGTTGCAGTGTTCAGGATCTCCAACACACTACAACATTAAATGCTAGAACTTGGAAACCAATCATGTAAGTGAGACAAAAATCTGCTGAACTTGAAGCTCTCAATCCATTTGTTTGAAACTTTCTGTATGCATGTTTCTTCATGTAAGTGAGACCTTACATTCTCAGTTTGGGCTAGCGGTTGGGTACTCCGAACATGATCTTCAGAACTACTTGGCAGAATAACTTCAAACTATGTACTAGTACTGACTCTACTGACTACAGAATCACCATAAATAAATTTGATTCACTCTCTTCTTAGCCCTTCCCAGAAAACTGCTCCAAAGCCATCTTGCCTGATTCTAAGAGCTAGTTCTCAATGGCGGAAAACTTCCATTTTGATCTGCACTGAAGGAAAAGGTGAATATCTAGAAACATTCATCTTGGAACCTTTTCTTGTTTATATGATGATATCCTTATATCATGAGTCGATGACACATCTCACTACCCAGAAGCCATTATATAATAACTTAAGCAGGCATTTGATGGTTCGGGCATACAAATTTACATGCGTCCAGATGTTAGCCGCGTGATGCTATTAGCCCTCACGAAAAGAAATAAGTTGACACTTAGCTCAAACAACATTTACTGGCAGGCCTCAGAAGATAGGTGCAAAGTGAGCTCTATGAGGGAATATTTGTATTAGTAGGCAGTAGTGTTTAGTTTTCAAGCATCGGAAAGGGTGGTGTTTGTTTGGGAACAGATACTCGTTGAAACTACCATTGGTGTTTTAATTTTCTGGGAACAGTTGGATGATAACTAGGAGACCTTGGTGCAAAAGTTAATACTTCCAATAGAGAGGTCTTTCCTCACCCTGGTGGACCAAGTCATTCTGCAAAAACAGTGAAACAAAATTACTTGAAACAATGAAGAAGATTAAATAGAAGTACCAATTAGCATTAAACAGGAGACAAAATTACTTGAAACATGAGAAACAAAAAGTGCAACAAAACATTATTCAGTTATCAATGTGGTAAAAAATGAGTCAAATTAGTCAATTTAGACACAAAACATGTGAAAATCTGACCCAGCTGAATTTTGTAACTAGGAGTGAGTAACATGATGTTTAGGAATGACATTGGAGTGATTTAAAATGTCAAATTTGAACAAAACATACAAGAAAGAACGAAATTACTAAAGCAGAAAATAGCAGCCAAAAAATGGAAAAATTGGAAAAATGAGGTTCCAAAAGGATAAAATATCATTGTATGAATATTATGTTTGTGTTAGACATTTTGATGAGTTTATAGGACAATTTAACACTTATACATGTTAAGAAAGTAGGTAAAAGGCAGCAGTAAAACACACGATGAAATTGAAATTAAAAATGCAGAAAAACTGGAAAAATGAGGTTACTTCCAAGAGATGAAATTTTGTTGTATGAGTATTCTGTTTGTGTAATTGTGTTGTACACTTTCATGAGTTTATAGGAGCATTTGAAACTTATACATGTGAATAGAGTAGGTAAAATCATGAACTATTAATAAAACCATGAAATTATAGAGAAAAATTCAGGAAAAATGGAAAAAGTGAACTGCTGTCACTTCATTTTTGCTATCAAATGAAGATTTCTGAAATGTAGTAGTTCTAGTATCATCTTAGTCCATATTAACTAACTTATCCCGACAAAGACATGACTAAAAGGTGAACTGCTGCGCAGAAAATGAAAACTTGACCTCCAACAGGTCAAGTATAAGCGATCTAAAATGTATATCATATCTGATGATTTCAGACTATGTAAACACATTAAAAGTAGTCATGGTTCAAAACGCAGCCAAAAACAACAGCTTAAGGAAGCAAGTTTGGAAGGAACCATCAGAAGATTTGTATTCAAACTTTTCAAATGAACTGTAATGTATTTATACTAGAATGCTAATGCTAATCACTAACTCATCCATACAGATTAAGTACACAGCTGATACTTCATCCAATTCCTTGCTCTTGTGTATTATATTTATACCCTTAGAGATGCAAAGAAACCACACAAACAATTTAACAATTTTGATATTAACAATAACAGTAATCAAACATCATTTAACAATTCATCATCAGTACTTAAACTGTTAAAGTTAATTGTACTAGTAGTACAAAAGAACTGTTACTCCTCTTCATCAATTCATCATCATCGGTATACAGTATGGTCACAATCATCTCCAGTGCTTAATCTGTGATACAACAGATACAGAAACTATCTAATATTTACTTAGGAAACTATCAATCATCAATTCATCATCAACAACTCTTTGGGCCTACCTCTAGAAATTTACTTACAAGAGATACAGTAATTATCTAAAATCAGCAGCAGTTATATGCCCAAAGATAAATTCACCTGGAACTCCAGAAAGTCTTCTCACTTTCTGCTCTTCATACCAGGAAAAAACAAGAATCAACCAAATTGTAATATCAGCCCCGCATCCAGCTCTGGTGTATAAGGCAGCATCAAAGAATCTAGCTCAGGATCATCAGAAACACCAAACTTAGCATCATCAGATGGTGCAAATGAACCGCAACACAAGCCACATATGAAAAACCTAGGCACAGAACCATCATCATTTATCCCACTGCACTTGGTGTGACGCCACACCTAGCATATATCACACGACACCATTCTCTCCCCATCATCATCGAGGGCACCACACTTGCACCGCACCGTCCAATTATCCGATCCACCTTCATGCCTCAAGTTTATTTCAGTATCCAGCCCGTATCCCCTCACAAGAACTTCCGCACCTGACTCCACAACTCCAAAAAGAACTTCTTTATCCTGCACACCTGCTAGTTTCTGAATTTCTGAAACACGAAAGTTTTCCGTGATACAATAGGTATCCCTCATTGCATTTTGTGCACCCAGTTTAAGATCACCAACAGTAGCGTGGAGAGGAACCACTACATATTCACTTGGCCAGAATTACTAGGACTCTTCTCATCTAAATCAAATGAACCTCATATAGTAATCATCCGTGTCTTTAAACGGCCACTCCTTCACGAAAAGCCTACTGTGCAGAACCGACTCAATTACTAACTTCACCGAGTCATTTTTGGAATACAGGAAAATATTGTTGCATAAGTAAGCTATGTCGTTCCAAACGCTTCTGCCCAGATTGATATGATAAACTCCTCCAAAAGTCTTTCCTGCAATTGCTTGATTAGCAACTTTGGAATCATGTATGGTGTACTCTAACACCTTCGTAGCTCGATTTACAGCACGACGAACAAACGTGATTTCCGACAATAACATTGTTCATTGACTTGAGTACGCATCAGACCTGTGTTGCCAATGTGGAGATGTGCTGCATCACGAGCCTCCTGTCTAGTCATTCCACAATTATGCGCACCATTTTCTGCTCTCTTTTCTTTCAATGCATCAACTATCACTTCTGCGACTTGCTGCAGCCTCCTAACAGGCCATCTACTTCCCATATTGGCAGAAAGGTTGGAAAATTTTCGACACTTTGTCGATTTCTTCTTTGCAAAGCTGTTTCTTGTGGATCTTGATGGACAGCTTAAGTTGAGAGGTCGTTAAACGGGGTAAGTTTAGATGAATTTCCTCTAGGTGAAGAACTGGACTTGATAGCAAGCATGAAAAGAAAGAGATCACGAACTGTGACCAAATCTGTCTGGCTCAATTGTCTATAGTGGCGTATTATTTGCTTGAGCAATTGTGTGTAACTGCTTACGTGACAGACGTTATTTAGCTCCAGCATGCAGAGGTTACTGATTGCCCTTCCATAATCATGTTCTTTAACTCCAAAGCTCCCTAGGCAAAATCGATAGCCCCAAGTAAAAAACCAGGAGTGCCCGGTAAGCTATCCCGTATAGAAATCTCAGGTCTACGGTGTGTTTGGTGGACAGATCTTCTACTGGGATTTGGCTGCAGAACAGAATCAAATGAGAAAAAAGTAAATTGTCAATACTACAAAAGCTTCATATGTGAATCTGATGAAGACGTAAAAGGAAAAACTAAGCGGATCTCTCAAGATCGCAGGAATCCATTTACAGCACTAACTGACTACTCAAGTCATCAAGTGAGATTCAAAAGAATACTATGCAAGTTTCTTAAGAAAATCTCAAAAGGAACACTTATAACTTACAAGGATCCACTCTGATACCAACATACTACTCAAGTCATGTTATGAATGCTTGAATCACATATGAAACTCACAGGAATCAGGTTCCAAATACTGAAGTTGCCAATGAACAATACAAAGAACATGAGTTTCTCAATACATTCACAAGAATCACCCACAGTTACAACACCATACTACACGAATCAGATAAGAAAAAGAATCTGCTTCCAATACAAAACCATAGTCACATTCATCCGAGAACCAATAAATCTTTGTAACACCAACTAGCAAACAGGAACACATGTACAAGCAAATCAATAAATCATAAATTCTCAAGAATCTGCTTCAAATACTAAACCACAGTGACATTCATCATATACTCCCAGAAACACTGAACCACTGCAATACCAACTAGTAGACAGAAACACAAATACAAGCAAATCAATAAATGAGAAATTTGCACGAATCTGCTTCAAATACTAAACCACAGTTACATTCATCATATAGAGTCATTCTGGAAATAGAGAGGCCTTTCCACACACTGGTGGAACAAGCAGTAGGGTCATTCTGCAAAAACAGTGTATGTTATACTCCATACAAACAATCACCAAACTTAAATCACAAAGACAAATTCTAACTTACTTCTCCAGGAAGCTAAACTTGATGGATATTTCTTGACAAGAATAGAACCCCAATTTCTTTTCCTTTAAGCCATAAATCCGAACACGCCAATCAATTCAATAGTTACAATTTTACAGATACTGTAAAACTATTAGCTTTTGGGAGGACTTAACAAGGCACCCCATACCAAAAAAAATAGCTCCAAAAAATTACAATCTGATCACAAGTAGAAGAATAAGCATAAATAAACAGAGGGATATTCTCATTGAGACATTTCATCAAACAGGTGTACAGCAAAATAAAACAACTTCAATAATCAGCTTATCAGATAACAGAAAAATGGAGTAGGGATGTATAATATACCTTCCAGGCTTAAGAACTCCGCTGACATCATTAATGATGCCTATCTTGGCAAATTTCGATGACAAACAGATTCACCAGTTTCAACACCTAATCCATCAATTAATTCCACTCCAGAGTTTTCTAAGTACTATCACTTCACCTTATTTCAACATTTTCATTCTGTGTAGCTGTAATAGGTTTCCATTGACCTTATCGACCAAAATATCATGAAGACTAACTATATGAAAAACTGAGCTTGGTCCAATGTTTATTAGATGAAAAATCAAAAGATACATGGACAATCGTAAAAGTCAATTGATCTATTACCGAGAATACCGACTGTTGCTTACAAATGCAAGAACTCCAACGGCAAAAGCCAATAGAAAATCGTAACCATCAACTAAAACAAGGAAAAAGCAGTCATCATGAACACCATCAATTCATCATATCTTCAGAATTGCCAATCCTCACAAGCCAACTCCCAGTCAAAAAACAAGTCAAAGAAAAAGATTCATTATCTAGGAACACTACTAATAACTCTAGCACCAACTCTATCCAACTGCCTGATCTTTGCCTGAGCCTTCAAATTCCCATCCTTCAAGAAGGCCTCCACCATTCTCTCCCCAATCACCCTTCCTTTCTCCTCACTATCAATCACCGCTACCGCAGTCGGCCCAGCACCACTTATCGTACATCCGAACGCCCCAGCCTCAATTGCAGCCTTCTTAACCGCCTCCATCCCCGGTATCAAAGGAGCTCTCCTCGGCTCCACTATCTTATCCGACGACAGCGCCTTCCCCAGCCCACACAAGTCCCCCTGCAGCACAGACGCCACCAATGCACCCGCCTGGCTGCTATTCCAGATATGATGCGACATCGTGATCTCCTTCGGCAATGCAGCCCTCATCTTCTTAGTCGGAGCCTCAAATTCCGGAGTCACCAGCACAAAGAACAAGTCCTTATCCGATGGAAAACTCAGCTGCATCAGCTCCAGAGGATCATAGCTCCTAATCAAAACGAAACCGCCTAAAATTGCAGGGGCAATATTGTCAGCATGGTAACCAGAAACTGTCGCCTCCGATTCCAATCCGGCAACCACGAGCTCAGACGCAGGCAACAGTCCGCCGAAAAGCTCGTTAACAGCGACAGCTGCGGCGGCGGCACTGGCGGCGCTCGATCCAAGTCCGCTACCTAGAGGAAGGCCTTTTTCGAGAGAGAGCGAGAGGCCTACCGATCGGATTTTCAGCATCTTCATCACGGCAATTGCAGCGATTCCGGCGCAGTTGTAGAGAGGATTTTTCTTAAGCTTGGATCCGTCGCCGGAGATGTTTGAAATGGAGATTTCTCCACCGCGGACGTTAGGGTCGACGCGGAGGTCGACGAAGTCGCCTATTCCATCAACGGCGCAGCCGAGGAAGTCGAATCCGGGGCCGAGGTTGGCGACGGTGGCCGGAGCGAAGGATTTGACGGAGGTGAATACGGGTTGGGGATCCGTTATGGTGATGGATTTGGAATGGGTGGAAGGTAGGGCTGAAGCTGATAGATTGAATTTGAAGGCCAAGGGCTTGGACGGTGGAGATAATCGAGATGATGATGATGATTTGATTGAGGTGGTGGAGTTAAGGTGCAGCTGGTAGCACAAGGCGGCAGACATGGTGGTTCGGAGCTTGGTTGCACAGTGACGACTACTACTGAATAGTGATTGAGGGTTTTGGATTTTTCACGTTTACTTTCTTTCTGTTAATTTAATTTTACTTTCGGAATTTACATTTAGGTCCTTCATTAATTAAATATTACTCGTAATTAATAAAGTCCTTGTAGGGACTCAAGATTGAAGGTAGTGGAATTAGGTGACAATCCACACTTGAGGAAGATAGCCAAGACAGAAAATCCAAGATCATAGTGAGCATACGACGAAACAAATCGGTAGCTTCACTGACCTTATGTACATGGCTGAAATCCAAATTGGTGGGCTCGTTGAGTTGTTCATTAGGTAGTATACTCACAAATCTTCTTGTATGGAATAAAGAAGAAGAAGAAGAAGAATTGATTATGGAACGGGATGAGTTATTGATAGCTATTTGAGTTGCTGGAATTCTTCTTCTGTGAATCATGGCTACAGCAGATATGGCGTGTCTCAACATTCTTGGGTCTCTGTTCCTTCTCTTGAAAAATGGAGGTTTTGATAGTAGTTTTAACTTTGAACGTATTTCACCTAAACCTTTAGCCAAATTAAAGTTACAGTTTCCTCCCCAACCCATGATAAATTATAAACTACAACCAAACCTTTTAAAGGAGTTTAATATACCCCAAAATTGGTTAAAAATAGAAAAAATGAAAAACAAAGTGCGAAAAATAAAAAAGAAAGCATTATGGACGCATGTCATCCGAAGATAAATATGAAAATTAAATTCCTAAATTGTAATTGTAATTTTAAAAATTATATCAAAACTAAAATAAAATACCTAAGTGTGTAAAAACTAAAAACTATGAGATAAAAACAGAATGAATTAAATAAAATTTAAGGAACAAATAATAAACGAAGTAAAATTAAGTTTTTAAAAGAAATAAATCCAAAGATAATCAGTTCATATAATAATATTATAGGTTTATTACTTTTTAGAAACATAGTTTTATTTGTCTTACATAATTTTTGTATTTAGTTATTTAATTTTCATATTTATTATTGTATGACATGGATCCTACATGCTTTTTGAAAGGTTTGGTGTGAGTTTAGACTTCATAAAAGGTTTGAACGGAAATTGCTATATATGTACACACAATATCAAAGGTCTTTTCCTAAATTTAATTAACTTGACTATAACAGCACGCTTTCATAATCTTCATCAACATGACTGATATACACAAAAAAAAACAAAATCAAAGACACTTTATTTTTCTCCTATTGTTCCTTTTATTTCTTTTTCAAGCGCGAGAAGAACATTATTAGCTATATATATTACATACCAAGGTAGATATGAGAAGTTGAGAACCTCTACAATTCATTCATGTTATACTAGAAAAATTTATATCATGAATTAAAAAATACATATATATACTTTTATATACTTACTCTTCTCCATGTTGATCTTTGAAAACCAACATCAAATCATCAAACAGGCCTCGGTATTTTGTTTTCTTAAACTGTTCTTCCGGTACGTTGTGGACATCACTAATGCTCTTGCAACATCAAACCTATCGCAAGTAGTGCGTTGATGGTCGAAAAATGATGATCTCGGAAATCACACATTGTATCTTGAACAAAAGTTCAAATTTTGCAGGACACCTTTTGTTACCAAGTTCACAAGTATGATCGAGTTCTTTTGGAACGGTAAGAACAAGACATTTAATGTTTTTATCATAAAGTAAAGTTTATTGTTAAGATATTACATATAAGTGGAGTGTGGTAGATAATTATTAAAGTAGGTAGGTAATGCAAATATCAGAAAATTATACTTACAGATATAAAAAATATAAAAAAAACAAGATAATTACTTTAATTAAACATTTCCGAACACAATCTTATTTCACTATAAACAGAATATCAAAGGCACATTTTGATAATCTTAATTAATTAAAGATGACTACAGGGTAATAGTGAAGACACTTTATTTTTTTCATATTGTTTCTTTTGTTTCCATATTTTTTAATTAATTTTTGTTTCCATTTCAAGCACTAGAACATTAGCCATATAAGCTCATCACTAGCTATATATGACCTCAGCAATTCATCGACGTTGTATACTAGAAAAATTTACAGTGAATGATGAGTTACAAGAGCATATTTGTATACTTTGTATTATCCCTATTGTTATTCGAAAATCAACATGAACAGACCGTGGCATGTTTTCTTCAACCGTTTTTTGGGTATACTGTTCAGATCCAGAGTGGTCTGCCAACAGTACCGGACATACCGTTAGTAGTGCATTGCTGGTCGAAAAATGATGATCTTGGCACCCACACATTGATGTATAAAGGAATATTTGAATTCCGTTTTTGCAGCACACCTTTTGTTACGTGGTTCGCTTGTGAGTTCTTTTGGAATGCTAAGCGCAAGAGTTTTAATGTTTTTGATCATGACGTTCGTTGTGGAAGTGCTCGTGATCATGATTGTCCCTGGTATGTGAAAGCTGACGGTTTCTATACTACAGAAACTGATTCATCGTTTAAAAGGAAGTATACTTGGGATGACTAAATTAACCATGATTAATTGGAAAGTAGTTCCATTAAGGAGTGATAAATGACGCCCTGTTGAACGGGCTATGTATCTTCACATTTCGCTCTTGTGACGACGCATGAATGAACACTTATATGTATGAAATTATTTTTGATGTGATACTCTCATAATTTAGCAATTCGTACTTTCTTTTTTTTTTTCAAACAAGCAAGATTTGTATATATTTATTTAAATGAATATGTGTCTCTCCTGATAAGTAATTACATTTATGTTTCAAAACAGAGTATCACACGAGCCGGTCATCAAGCCCAATCAATTCAGGCCATCACTATCCTTCACAAAGTTATAGATAGCTTACGGGCAAATTATTCACAAGTCTGGGATAAAAATGTCACAGGAATTCTTCCAACTAGTGATGAATCAGGAATCGGATTCTTTCGTATCAAATCAAAGTGTGATACAATTCTCTTGGATTCGCGGTCTGAATTCTTAACGATTTTTCAGATTTGGCGAATCCGAGACAAGATCGGAAGGACCCAATCCTTTGGTTATGTTTATGATAATGGATATGGAATCTGAATTTCCGATCCTTATTGACCTTGGATATAAAGAGGGGGAGGAGAAAATAGAAAAAGAAGAGAGAGACTTATTGAATATTCTTGTCTCCCAATCTCATTATGTTTATTGATTTATATTTTTATATCTATTTATTCAAATAAAAATTAATTGATTCCTACTTTTTTTACCAATATATGAGTCATGATTCCTAATCACATATCGATTAATAGTGAATCACGTTACCAAAATTAAGGAATTGATACTCTGCGATTCTTGAGGATCGATTTTTTAAGAATCGGATTCTTCAAAGGTGACGAATCGTGTATCGCTCCAACGTATCGGACGTATCATGAATCATGTGACACTAATCAGAATTGAACTGAATGGAAAAATGGAGGAAGTAGGAGTAACGTTTATTTTATTTTATACAAAATAACCGGTCTCTCCAGCAAGTCAGCAACAAAGACATAGCAGTATGATAGTAACACATTACATTACACTTTATTATTTCCTACTACTCCGTAGTACTACATTACAACATGCTTTCTATCTGACGCCACAAAGATTAACATGTAATGTATATAGTATATTCATTCTGGCAAGTAGTAAGTTGCCCCGATTATAAGACGGTCAGCGCGAAGTCTTGCTACCCAGTGTCCTGGACAGCTCCTTCAGCAGAGGATTCTCTTTCAGAGATTCTTCCCTCTCAAAATGCCATTTCTTTGAAACATCTTCTGCCTGAGATTAGGAACAAACGCAAGGAATGTTATGCCACCTTCATATCCTTTGGACCGCACTAACATGACATGGATGAATTGTTTCATTAACCGAATATTCTGTTTCCATGCAGCCTAAAAATCTTACAGATGAAAGCAGGATTGGAGGGTGAATGCAAAAGTTGGAGCTGTTTCACAAATACTACTCTTTTCTCACTCTGTGTTGTATTTAACATGAGCGCCATTGATGAAGTCGTTAAAATTAGTGTTTGCATGCATTTCATTTTACAAAAAAGAGCTAGATTCTAGAAGCTCCTTCAGCTCCAAACAGCTTAATACTAGAGATGAGAATCTGGAATGTACAATCACCATAACTGTAGCCAACAATGTGGTGAATAAATTTCCCAGTGACTCGTTTTCTCGCACTAACTGATTAGGACAAGATGATTGGGGACTAAGTGTATTGAGGTTTACGGAAATAAATGTTTCAGATGGTATGATGCACTAGAATGACCGGAAATGTATACAAAAATATTTCCATGATATGACATACCCATGATTTTACAGGGACTAACCGCTCCCTGAACGTTTCAAACCTTGGGTGCACAATGTCCTTTCCTTTAGTGCGAATGTCATCAGTCTGTCACAGAAAAAGGAAAATTAACGGTACAATTAGGGAAAGAAATGTGATTGGAAAAAAAAAATCAGGGTAACTATACAGTAGCAAGCTATGGTAATGATATGTGCCAAATTCACATAAAGAAGGCCCACTGGAGTGGATCATTTTAACCTACAAATTTGCAGATACAGATGAATGAAGGGTGACCATGGTTCAGTTTTGCAAAGCAGCTGTTTACAGACTGAAAGCCCTTACCAACAAGTCCTTAATTGAGCAACTTTCCATTGCAGCAGCATTTAAGTAATGAATGGCAGGTAGTTGTCAGCAAAATAATTAAACCAAAATAACTATTAGAACTACTTGTATGCATTAACATAAGCAACTTCTTCCCGGGCCCTGAGCTCCGATAGGGGAAAGGTAGTCGTATTGTACACAAAGATTTCCTTTTGCATCTTTTGTGAAGATGCCCTTTCAGGTCTCACACCATAGACAGTAGGACAGTTACCATTGTGCCAATTTTGCACCGTCAGCTTATGTATACACAATCTAAGACATAAGAAGTATATTAAGGAAAGAGCATGTTAATAGATGGTCTCATATACTCTGTATGAACTAATGTTCAAAACTTAATAGACATCCCTTCGAACGACTTAATGTACATCCCTATAGCTATTAACTTACCCAGATCACTGGTGTCCTCTGTGTTATCTATGCTAAACTCAGTCCTTATAGTGGGAGCAACGCTATTCTCCATTTATCAAGCTCCTTGCGAAAGATACAGACTTGTGAAAAATCTCTCTCTGGTGGCAAAGTTTCAGTTAAACAACATAATTGGCATTTACCAAACTCCATATGACAGGATCAAGACTCATGAAACAATAAATATTTAGTGGCATAGTTTCAGTTTAAAAAATATTATTCAGTGCTTGTCAAGGCTCGAGAATTCTGCCATTGTTCTACTCAGTTAATTGATAAATGATGGACTAGTACAACAATAAAAGTGTACAAATCAGTTCCGAAACACAAATTCTCTGCCCTCCAACCATGTAAAGGCTTCACACTAACATAGAAACAACTGTCCATGCAAAACCAAGTATCTTTCAATAACGCAACCAATAAAGTTCTAATAGGGACTCCAGGACGTAAACTTACATTGTGAAACTCCAGCTTGGATGCAATCAACGCAAAGATCAAGGTACCACCACCAAATACCAATGCAGTAGCAATACCGAACGCAGCGCCAACTGTCATGAAAGGAAAAACAGCAGACACGCCTCAAATTAGTTTCGCTAATTTTAGAGACATCACTTATCTAATCAACTCTACAATAAAACTGCAAAGCGAATTAGGCAAATATCATACCTTGAGATAGCCCTGCAGCCGCAGCCTTCAACTTCTCCGGGTTGATTGTGGTGCTGTACTTATCTTGCCTTAAATCATTAGCCGTGGAGGCTAAAACCGAGTTCTCTGCATTGGGCAGTTGCCACCTGAGCATCATATCATACATATCACATCAACATATAAGTGTTCAAATGTCCAACAGAGATTTGGTGCAGCAAATCTCAATTTCTACAAAAGGCCAGGTTAAGCAAGCAGCATATCAAACATCATCAATAACTAAAAAAATCCCCTACAAATAATTGTGTCATATTATCAAAAATAGCTCAAAGCCTCAATCATAGCATGTTATAAATGAAATAGCTGGATATAATAGTTAACTTGATATTACTACTAAACCGAAAAATTAATTTCTGAAATGATATTATGGAAATATGGTGTCTATAATTTTCATAATATAATTTCATTTACTATCTGTTATCTGTGATGGGTGATTTATTGGAGGTAAAATCGGACTAAAAAGATTCAACGAACCTAAAGAATTGACCGGAACAGAGGGGAGATATACCTTTTAGCCCCAAAACTGACTTGTGGCAAGGAAACATAAGCCCTAAGCGGGTTGATAGCATCACGCGACACAAAAGATCCAATTTTGGTTTCCGGGTCTTGTTGCAGAGCCCATTTGGAAGATTTGGAGAAGGAACAAGTATTGGAAATCTCAGAGGAAGAATTGAAAAGCTTGGGAGGCAAAGAGTGTCTCAGAACCTCAGGAAGGACATCAGCAGAGGCTATTTGGGATGGGATTGTTGAGGAATCCGAGTTCTTGATGACGTTTTTGGCTTGGTTTGGATAATTTTGGTGACAGCTTGTTTGGATTCTTGGAAGAAATAGGCACCTTCTGTGCTTGCTAATCTCCCCGCAAGAAAGCTCATTTCTTTATCTCTCTAGCATTCTCTTTCTTTCGCTCCTATTTTTCAACCTTGCTCTGTTTCTGCAATTTTTCTCCGTTGACATTTTTTAGTCTCGGTATGACTTCAAATTAATTTTAAATTGTACCGAAAAAAACAGTTGAAATTATATTATGAAAATATAAGATTTCCACTTTTATAATAAAAGTTCAAAATATATTTTTTCGGTGCGATTTAGGATTAATTTGAAGTCAAACGGAATCTAGAAAAAGTAAACAAAACTAAATGGGAAGCTCGATGTTGGACGGAGGAAGTACTATGTACTGTGATCTTTGATTATATATATATGTTCTTTAGTAATGCAGTCACTAGAGAGCAAACCAAACGAGAAAAAATAGGGAAAATTAAAGTTGACTGAAAAATATAAGTCTTGACTTGCCTCATGAGGATAAGATAATATAACTTGACTATATAAATAGAATATCAAAGCCAAATTTTCATAATGATTTTAGGTAATGCAAATATCAAAAAATTATATTTGCATATATAAAAAACAAGATAATCACCTTAATTAAACATTTCTGAACATAATCCAACTTCACTATAAACAGAATATATCAAAGGCACATTTTCATAATCTTAATTAACTAAAGATGACTACATACATGTGTAATATTAAAGAAACTGTTGAATAATAACGAGAAGAGAATGTATTATTATTGTCATCAGTATATGTATCTTTGGCGGCAAAAGTGACCTGGACCCGAAAATCCGATCCGAAATCATCCAATCCGAATTCGAATTTAGACTCAAAACATAAAAGTTGAATTATCTGGATGTGACCTGAGACCCGATCCGAATCCGAATTGACCCAAAATAAGTTTGATCCGATATTGACCCAAATCCGAATGGACCCGAGTTCATCCGATCCAAAACGACCTGAATTAACATTAGCACGAATTCAACGATCCGATTTAATTTTGACCCGAATTCATCTTATCTGAAATAATCCAAATTAAATTAAATGATATCTGAATTAGGGCCCTATATAGTTTAATTTGCCTAGGCACTTTATTGAGTTTCATAGTCGTTCTTTGATTATTAACCTCTTGATTTAATTTGTCTAGGCACTTTTTTATTAGTTTCATTCTCAGTTTTTTCTCTATTAGTGCCGTAATTTAATTTTCCTAGGCACTTAATTAGATTTAAAGTGTCTTAATTGCCTAGGAAAATTGCAAAAAAAAACATTTTCTAGGCGTCACAGATTCACATAGCGCCTACATGTAAATGTAATTTAAAACTATAATATAATTTGTAATGAGGGTAATTAAGTATCTTGGCAAAAATATATGTGAAGTTTTTAAGATCCGAATCAACCCGATTGATCCGAATTTGAAATGGCAAGAATTATAATCATCCGAAATAATACATATCTTAAGTGGTCCGAATTTGAAATGGTTGGAATTCGAAATGACAGAGCGGGCCCAATCTGAATCTGACCCGATCCGTAATGACTTAAAATTTTATTGTCCGAACATGACCTGAATCCGATCAAGACCCGATATTGAATATCACCCGAACCCGAACAAATCCGTTCCGATCCGAACTCAACCCGAAAAAAAGCACAGACCTGAAATATCTGATCTGAATTCACCCGATCCGAATCTGACCCGAATGACCCGTTTGTCAGGTCTAGGTGTAGGGGACATTGAATGTGTCATTAAATATTAATATTAGACTCCTATTGATATATTATTTATCTTTTTGTTTTTGGAATAATTTTCAGTAGACCATCTAATGATGTATTTGAGCTCGATGATGGTCCATGTAGATTGTATCCCATGATTATGCATCATCAAGATTGTTTCTTTCACATGGTGCTTCTGTAAATATTGATGAGCTTAACTCGTTTGAGTATAAATAGTTTTTTTTTTTTTTTTTTTCAATTCTTACTCAATGTTATGTAGGCGCATAGAAAAATATGCTTGTGAAGGATCATACTCACACAGTTGTTAACACAGAGGTGGTGATATATATAGGAGGGAGAACATTCAATGTTAACTAATCTATTTTTTTTTTTTTTCTTCTTTTGCAAATTCACTGTTGGGGTGTAATTCAAAGGAGCGTATGGGTTTCTCAAAGCTTCAAATCTTTGTCTCATTGCAGAGCTTGATTTCCGTTCTCTTGTTGGTGCACCACTTCATGGAATCCATGCCTTTTTTACCCAAACCAGCTAAAGGTACTGGCATTGTGCAGAGCCGGAATTGGGTGGACACACAGGCTGAATTGCTTTGCAAATCCTACCGAAAGATATTTGTGATACATACAGTTTGTGTGGTGCTAATGGAATCTGTGTTGTCAGGGATTCTAAGACATGTGATTGTCTAGATAGATTTGTGCAGAGAGGTCCTGACGGGAAGATTAACTTAGGTTGGAATAGTGGATGCATTAGGAGGAGAATCTGATTTGTAAAGGTGATACCTTTTTTACGTACTCTGGGATCAAAGTTCCAGACATGAGAACTCAACGTACAGTACAAGCGTGATGCTTGATGAGTGCAGGAGGGATTGCTCAAGGAATTGTTCTTGTATAGCATACACATACTTAGTTAGATAAGTGCGAAGAACCGGGTGCCTGTTTTGGCATGGAGAGTTGATTGATATAAGAAGCACGTCTCTGAATGCACTAGATATTTACATCAAATGGCCTCTTCAGAGTCAGGTATGTTTCTTTTGATCGCCAGTATATGACTGTGTTTGTGCATATCAGAATGTGTAGGTAATCTCGTATTTATGCAAAATTGCAGAATTTGAAAGAAAGAATAGACAAATACTTATACCAAGCTTGACATCAGTGATTGGAGTGGCTCTTATTGGCCCGAGCCTCTTTATTTACATCAACAAGAAGAAGAAGATTGGCCTTTAAGCAAAGAAAGGTAATAAGATGTGCAATGTTCTGCTCAATAAGCTGATAATTATTCAAACAGAAGAGAAATGTATTCATAAAAGAAATGTTGTTTATTATTATTTTTTATGTATGTCTTTTATATGCAAGGTTTGTTGTTTTGGTACAGGATTATATATGATGAAATAAATCAAAAAGACCTGGTGCTACCTTCATTGTGATTATAGAATGACCAAGTGAATTCAAGAACGTAGTCATCTTCATTGCCAAACTTGAATATCTACCTTGTGTGAATCTTTTCGTCTTTGTTAACTTAAAATCCTAGACTATCTTTGGCAGGGTATTACTTACCACTCATCCCTGGAGATATTTCATTATGCTTAATTAATTGTCTTTTTTCCTCCTTGACTTGAACTTGTAGCACATTATTGGTATTCTGTTGCAATGTTGCATTGACAATGTGGAGAAGTATTTGTTGCCTAAGAGACAATACTTTTGGTGTAGTCCACTGTTCTTGATGTGGATATTTCTGGGTACTATTCATTTATTCCTGGTATATGATTCTTTAGATAAGGTAGAATTTGGAGCTACTGGCCTGGTTGTTGTTCTAATTGATTTGTATTACTGAAGCTTCCATGTTGATGCTATAGGAATGAGTTTCTATATGACTACACACATGTGTAATATTAAAGAAACTTTATTTTATTCAAGCACTAGAACATTAGCTATATAAGCTCATCAATTCATTCACGTTGTACTAGAACATTAGCTATATAAGCTCATCACTAGAAAAATGATGATGATCTCCGAAATCACACATTGTATCTTGAACAGAAGTTCAAATAGCACACCTTTTGTTACCAAGTTCACAGTGAGTTCTTTTGGAATTGTAACAACAAGACATTTATTGTGAAGATAATAATAATTATCATAAGTGGAGTGTGGTAGATGATTATTATTGAGAATCAAATGCATAAGTAGGTAATGCAAATATATATCAGAAAATTATATTTGCAGATATAAAAAAAACAAGATAATCACCTTAATTAAATATTTCCGAACTCAATCTAATTTCACTATAAATAAACAGAATATGAAAGGCACATTTTCATAATTTTAATTAACTAAAGATGACTACACACATGTGTAATATTAAAGACACCTCTTTTTTTTTTTCATATTGTTTCTTTTGGTTCCTTATTTTTTTATTATTTTTTTTTTCCTCTTCACTAGAACATTAGCTATAAAAGCTCATCACTAGCTATATAACATCAGCAATTCATTCACGTTGTACTAAAATAATGATGAGTTACAAGAGCATATTTGTATACTTTCTATTGTCCTTGTTGTTCTTCAAAAATCAGCATCAACAGGTTGTGGCATGTTTTCTTCAACCGTTCTTTGGGTATTCTGTTATGATCCAGAATAGTCTGTTAACACCAGACATACCTAGTGCATTGCTGGTCCAGAAATGATGATCTGGGCACTCATACATTGAATGGTGGAGAAATATTTCAACTCCATTTTTGCAGCACACCCTTTATTACCTGGTTCACTTGTGAGTTCTTTTGGAATGCTAAGCACAAGAGGTTTAATGTTTTTATTATAGCGTTCATTGTGAAGGTGGTAGTCAATGTATGTGGTATACGCAAGTTGATGGTATCTATATTATGGATAATCATGATGAGAGAAGGAAGTATACTTGGGATGACTAAATTAGTCATGATTAATTGGAAATTTATATAAATGTGAATTTTTTCAAGCTATCTCCTTAATTCATTATTATTATCTCATTAATTCATTTTTGCCACATGTTTCAATCTATATGCTACCATGCTTATCCATTATGTCATGTTTGGTTGGTGTTGGTTTTGGTCTAACTACACTAATTTGCCTCACATTTGGACTTGTGCACCATTCAATTCAATGTATGAGTGCCCAGATCATCATTTCTCCACCATGGGGGCATCCGGGCATGTATGAAAAATCTACTTTTTTTTGTCCCAAAAATAACGAAAATGACATTGAAAAAAAAAAAAAAAAAAAAAAAAAAATTGTTCCAATTCCCTTCATATTTGCCGGCGGCCGAGAATCTACCATTCTCGTCGTCGTTTGCTTAGTGAGCTCGCCTGAAAACTTGGAACCTGATCGGAATTCGTTCCTCTTTCTTTCTATCTTTTCCGTTTTGACAATAGTTAAGTATTGAGGGAGGAATTTTGGCTTCTTTCCTCTTTTGCAGATTAGCTTGTTTGAAGATTTTGTCCATCTGAAAACATGGCACCGGCAGAGGTGCTCTCAATTTTGTCACCTTTTATCCAATTTGTTATGGTCCAATAATTCGCATATTACAGTATAGCTGTAGCTGTTTGTACTTTGTAGCAACATCGCTAATTATTTCACCAATTAAGTCTTCGAGTTTCTAGAGATTTTGGCTTCTTGTTGTTTTTCTCACTCTTAAATGGATGATGGCTTTTTATTAAACATAAGAATTTGACTTTCTGATTGCAGTGCTTGAACTTGAAACATGTGTTGGTTCACTATTGAGTCCGATCCAGGTATATGCTTGCCTTTAATAATTTTAATCTTATGAAACTACTACTTGCTTTGATATTGATTCGGTGGAATCAGTTGAGTGAATTAATGTTGGACAAAATAAAAAGACTAACATTTGTAGTAGTTTATGTAGAATGAGAAGCGGTTTCTCCTGTGAAATTGAGAACTATGTCATTGTGTCGGTTCTGATGTTACATTGTAGATAAGCGTATGGTAAATGTTTTTGTGTTTTTGTTTAAGTTGGAAGCTTGTTATGTTTTGTGGAATATGGAAAAGAATGGGTTGGTTTCGTTCTTGTTATCTGGAACTGTTGTTAGTACTGTTTTATGTGTCTTCATGGTTTTGGAGGACTTGTATAAGGGACCATAGGAATTATGATCCCAACTTTTCTAGCCTCAATATCAATGTCTCTGTTGTGCTAGATAGGTATTAGGAAAGCTGCTACATCCTTTATCCCCATGACCCCGCTTGATTGTTATGTAGCATAGGAAGCAAACTAGGCTTGTGAGTTGTGACTGATGCTCTTATCTCTGATTGTTCTTATGAAATTTTCGATCTTGTTGCGCTATCGGTTTGTCCTGTGGTGACACTGGGCTTGTGACTGATACTCTTATCTATGCTTGTTCTTATGAATGATGAACAAGATCTTGGGTTTATTATCTACTATTAGACAAAGTATCAGAAATAACATAGGTTTGTTGCTCCAAGTTAATCACATCTGTTTATCCTTCTGACCAGTATAAAACAAGGTTTTGAACTGATCAAAGGTGGTTCTTTTGCACTCATCTGTTCATAAAACTGATCCATCAGAATCTGAAATTTGGACATAGAACCTTTCGTTCAATGGATTAAGCTTTTTTGTTTGTCAGCAACAAACTTAAGTTGATCTTGAATAGCCTTTTGTGATTCAGAATCACTCATCCGTTATGTTTCAGACTAAGATTGTTCAGATGCTCAGGAAGAATTTGTGTTGCTGCATCATTAACCAAGCTGTTGGTTATTAATTGGTCTGATTTTTGTGAGCCATTACAGTAAAATATTATGCAGCTAGTTGTATGCCAATTCTTGGAATGTAACAACAAAACATATAAGATCTATGAAGTACAATGGGGATAAATGGACTTCTTCTTTGTGGACAAACTGATCTTGCTGCTCTCTTTCTTCACTAGTTCAAGACTTGAAGTTCCCGATCTAGTCTGTGTCATAGGAAGACGGGATCATCTTCTTCTTTCCATCTATGTGCTGATTTTGCAGGGATGTTACAACAACGCAATCAAAACTACTGATAATCAACCAAGAAGACACAGCTCATATTTTCTGAAACAAAACATCGAGTAGGAATGTTGTTGCGCTGCTGGTTTGTTTACATTATTTTTAAGTTGTTCACTTATACTTCATAAGTTCTGTAGATTTATAATCTTCACTTTGTTTAGTAGGAATGTTAATTACCTTGATACTATACACTATGGTTCAGTAAATGTATAGGTTTGCAACAGTTTGGAACTCTGGAAGTGCTACAAGTATTCATGAAAGTTGTTCGACTTTGTTGAGAACTCATTGTTTAGGTTCCTATGATAGTTTAGGTTATATACTTGTTTCTGTTGATAGTTTAGGTTCCTATGATTTGCCTCCTAAATCTTCTGATGTACTGTGATCTTTGATTATCAATATATATATGTTCTTTAGTAATGCAGTCACTAGAGAGCAAATTAAACGAGAAAGAAATTTAGGGAAAATTAAAGTTGACTGAAGAATATAAGTCTTGACTTGCCTCAATTGGATAAGATAATCAAACTTGACTATATTATCCAGTTATTGTCTGTAACTAAACACCTATTGCGAAGTCACAACAACACTGATTGCCTAGGCTGCAACAAGCCATTACTGGTCAGAAAACTATGAAAATCAGAGGATCAATTTTCCTCAAATAAGAGTCGACCATATCTGTGCAGTATAGTCTAAATAGGAGAATGATGGAACACATCAAAAATAGAGTCAACATTACTTCAGCAGTTTTACATAGTCAGAATCAACTAGGAGAAGCGGATCAACTTCTTGAAATAGTAAGTACCAATAAGAAACCATGCATACATGAATCGAAAAGAAGGCTCCCAAATAAGTGAGGAACCAAAATTGCACCTTTGGTTATTGTAATATCGGATAGCAATTAGGTTGCATATTTTGGTATGATGATACAGAAACATACATGTACACCAATAATAGTAATAATAATTTAATCCTTCAAATATTTCCATGAGCGTACTAGGTTCATGTTTCACATACATAAATACGTACGGTAAATACTTGATCCAATATTGTTTTTAGTACATCATAATAATAAGTTTATCTTTAGCTATTTCACTCGTAATTTAGTGGCGCCTGTGCTTGATGAGATACAAAGCCAGGAAGGTTAGACCGACTACTAGGTAGAGTCCACCAACTACGATGAATGCTGCCCCCAGGAATGCATTCTTTCCACCAACCCAGGTTGCTGTGGAGAGTACCAATGACTTTTGGCCGTCAAAAGAGTAAGTGTTGTAGTTGTTCTGAATCACAACAGTTATCTTGTCACCCTTTTGAAGCTCAATGTGATCAATCCTCCCATAGAGTTTCCTGAAAGTCGACCTACCTTCAATCCTCAGCCACACAAGTAAACCCTCTTGCTCGTTTAACTGCAAGTTAATACATGGTGGATAATTAGCCGAAGTAATGAAACCAAAATATTAAAGAGAATCAAAGGAGAGTGGACTAACCGGTAAACTTTCATCAAGTCGTCCAGCCCCACCCTGGAAGTTTGAGGGATGCAAGGAGCCAAATTTATGCTTCCTATCACTGTCCCATGCAATACCCTTTCCGTTTAAGGGTATAGGGGCGTGATTTCTAGTCATGGAGTAGGTATCATTGAACAGGCTCCATGCCAAGACCCAGCATGGGACAATAGGATATTTGGACGGCCTTGCCTCTGTCGTGCAGTCTTTATCAAACACGGCCTTGCCATAGGCCTGTTGTGGGGTACTCCTACTACGTTTCACAATTCTGCAGAAATAAAAAATAAATATAACTATAATATATGAATTATAAGATACCATAATTTTTTTTATCTCTAAATTACAACACTAAAAACAATATAAGAGGTAAAAACTCACCCTCTGTGGATTTGATGGAACCCAACCAGCCTATAGTAAATGTGAATCGGCGGTTTCATTCTCTTCGCAACCTGAACTGATCATCGAAGTTGAAATGTATTAATGTTAATTAATTACCAAAAATAAATAAATAATAAAATATATTAATAAGTTCAAGTCTTACATGAAAAGTGATGATGCAGGTTTTGTTGGTTCCAGGATCCTGGATAAACCCTACCGGATCATCCTTATAGTTCAAGGGAATGCAGGCATCATCATACCTGTTTAACACCTCAACGACCTACACATGAGTTATTTAAACGAAAAATTAGATAATAAATTATTGAAATTTATTAATAATAACATATAAATATATGGATACAAAATTAAGATTATTACGTACCTTGCGGGAAGCGGGCAGGTGGGCAACACCTACCAGCATCAAAGTGATGCCAAATGCTATGAAGAGCGAAATAATTGCCCACGGAGACAAATTTGGCTTGTAAGACTTGAGTCTTTGCTGAGTGAATGAATCTGTACAATGTACATATCCACAAACATTACTCATTTAATTAAGAAGAAACTTTGGTAAACATTGAATTTTGTAGACATTGCAAAACAACAACCGATAGACAATGTTCGACAGGAACAGATACATAACAGAGATAGAGCTGAGAGAATCACTAATAAGAAGCACTATTTGTTTATTAATGAACTAAAATCCAAAACCAAAACGAATGAAAATCTGTAAATGTGCAAAAGTAAAAACAAGATGTACTTAAAAAATTGTGAAAGTAAAATTAGTCAAAAGGCAATACATACCTGGGAAGAGCTTGCCGAGTACCCTACTAGTGAGACCTGAAATAAATAGAAACAAATGTGATCATAATGATGTAGGATATTGATTACTAGTAGGGTTAAGTTCTAATAAATAAGATTATATCATGAAATTCCAAAATACAAATATTATTTTTGCATTATATATACATAATTATTATTTTTCAGAATGATGTAGGATATTGATTACTCGTCGAATTTGGATTTAAAACGTTAATCAAACAAACTTAAAGTATTTACTAGAATGGAGATAGAATAAAAGAAAAAAACTAAAGAACAAGAGAACTGACCATCTCCGGCTGCTGCTGCTTTGGGAGAGGAACGAGCTGGATTAACAGCCTCGTCTTCAGATCGCATAATACGTTTTCCCTTTTGCACCTTCGAAGCTTGAGGACCATATTCAGACCGCATAATACTTTTCCCCTTTTCCTGCATTTTGCATGTTTCCAACGCATGAACAAATGGATCATTATTATTATCTGATAAAATTGGGGATAGGTCTATGTTGATCATCTGAAATGGAATCATAAAAGAATAGTACCTGGCGAGTGGATCGACGTGCTGCGTAAGCCATCGGAGACACGATTGTAGGTTCTTCTTCAGGTATATTATGGTTGTTGGAGTTGGACAATATCTTCTCTTTTTCTTGCACAATGATTTTTTTTTTTTTGAAACAGAGCTTGCACAATGGTTGGTTATGTTGGTTGTAATTCTTTCTTTCTGATGATGGGTCTTATAAGTTCCAATACGGCAGTGAGAAACAAGGAATGGCAAGATGAGTAGATGAGCACTCAATTAACATTACAATTATCCATGAAGTTGACACATATCCACCATGTATTGGTTACTTTTTGCCATAAAAAAGAATAAATGGAATTTGAGATTCAAGGTCATTGCTCCAAATTCAGATAGGGTTGTTGGAAAACTTGTCCTCAACCTATTATTGGTGTCTCCATTTTTCTTTTAGATTTTATTTATTTTCTTTGGATGGAGACTGGAGTATCTTTTATATAAAAAAATAAATATACCATATACTAAAATATATATCTTTTTTGGGAAACCTAGCCGGACTCCTTCGTTCCATCTCCTCCGCCACTTCGTTCCCCTCCCTCCCTCAACCACTTCTCATCCTCCTCTAATACCTGACCACAATTCGAGGTTGAAAGATGCTACTACGGGTGGGTTGAAATCCAGAGGCTACTCGATTATGGCTTCGTTTCTTGGTCTGCAGCTGATTAGGCTTGTAGACTGTTCTGCGAACTTTTATTGTTTCCGGTAAACCCTAGCCCGTCTTCGGTCATTCACATTTCACGGTGAGCTTCTCTGTTGCTCTCGACATTTTTTGCCAATCTCATTATTATTCTCTTTGATTTTGTTGATTTTACTCCATCGATTGTGCGTGCGGTTATCATGTAGCTAGAGTTTTGTTCGAATCCCAATTTCATCTTTGACAATGGTGACCCAAGGAGATTAGGAAGTCTACCACCATTCAGATGGTTAAGCAACGATTGTCTGTGAAAATGTCAACACAGACTCTCCTCTACTGCGAAACTCACAAGAGACGGATTCCAAGGTTGATGGTAATTTCTATTGAATTTAATTAGGGGATATATTAATATTCATGTGTTGATGTTGTTTTCTTGTTGTTTCTATTATATAACTTGTATTTAATTTAACTATGTATTGTTGTTTGAACATGTTTCGTAGCTTTTTGGTTGTGACTTTTCCCTTTGTTCATTTTTCATGTGTCATGTTTAAGGCTCCTTAATTAATTTCTTAAGTTTTTTTTTTTTTTAGAATGCTTAAGGTTTCTTCATTAAAGTGTGTGTTTTTTGTGTTTTTATATTGCAACAAATTTGTTTAGCTAGCTCCGCGAACATGTATAGAAACTTCCAAAGGAATAGGATATTTGGACGTGATTTCTAGTCATGGAGTAGGACAATAGGATATTTGGACGTGATTTCTAGTCATTAAAGTGTGTGTTTTTTGTGTTTTTATATTGCAACAAATTTGTTTAGCTCCGCGAACATGTACAGAAACTTCCAAAGGACAATAAGATATTTGGACGTGATTTCTAGTCATGGGTATAGGGGCGTGATTTCTAGTCATGGAGTAGGTATCATTGAACAGGCTCCATGCCAAGACCCCGCATGGGACAATAGGATATTTGTACGGCCTTGCCTCTGTCGTGCAGTCTTTATCAAACACGGCCTTGCCATAGCCCTGTTGTGGTGTACTCCTACTATGTTTCACAATTCTACAGAAATAAAATAAATATAACTACAAATATATGAATTATAAGATACCACAATTTTTTTATCTCTCAACTACAACACTAAAAACCATATAAGAGGTAAAAACTCACCCTCTGTGGATTTGATGGAACCCAACCAGCCTATAGTAAATGTGAATCGGCGGTTTCATTCTCTTCGCAACCTGAACCGATCATCGAAGTTGAAATGTATTAATGTTAATTAATTACCAAAAATAAATAAATAATAAAATATATTAATAAGTTCAAGTCTTACATGAAAATTGATGATGCAGATTTTGTTGGTTCCAGGATCTTGGATAAACCCTACCGGATCATCCTTATAGTTCAAGGGAATGCAGGCATCATCATACCTGTTTAACACCTCAACGACCTACACATGAGTTATTTAAACGAAAAATTAGATAATAAATTATTGAAATTTATTAATAATAACATATAAATATATGGATACAAAATTAAGATTATTACGTACCTTGCGGGAAGCGAGCAGGTGGGCAACACCTACCAGCATCAAAGTGATGCCAAATGCTATGAAGAGCGAAATAATTGCCCACGGAGACAAATTTGGCTTGTAAGACTTAAGTCTTTGCTGAGTGAATGAATCTATACAATGTACATATCCAGAAACATTACTCATTTAATTAAGAAGAAACTTTGGTAAACATTGAATTTTGTAGACATTGCAAAACAACAACCGATAGACAATGTTCGACAGGAACAGATACATAACAGAGATAGAGCTCAGAGAATCACTAAGAAGCACTATTTGTTTATTAATGAACTAAAATCCAAAACCAAAACGAATGAAAACCTGTAAATGTGCAAAAGTAAAAACAAGATGTACTTAAAAAATTCTGAAAGTAAAATTAGTCGAAAGGCATACATACCTGGGAAGAGCTTGTCGAGTACCCTACTAGTGAGACCTGAAATAAATAGAAACAAATGTGATCATAATGATGTAGGATATTGATTACTAGTAGGGTTAAGTTCTAATAAATAAGATTATATCATGAAATTCCAAAATACAAATATTATTTTTGCATTATATATACATAATTATTATTTTTCAGAATGATGTAGGATATTGATTACTCGTCGAATTTGGATTTAAAACGTTAATCAAACAAACTTAAAGTATTTACTAGAATGGAGATAGAATAAAAGAAAAAACTAAAGAACAAGAGAACTGACCATCTCCGGCTGCTGCTGCTTTGGGAGAGGAATGAGCTGGATTAACAGCCTCGTCTTCAGATCGCAGAATACGTTTTCCCTTTTGCACCTTCGAAGCTTGAGGACCATATTCAGACCGCATAATACTTTTCCCCTTTTCCTGCATTTTGTTTCCAACTATGAACAAATGGATCATTATTATTATCTGATAAAATTGGGGATAGGTCTATGTTGATCATCTGAAATGGAATCATAAAAGAATAGTACCTGGCAAGTGGATCGACGTGTTGCGTAAGCCATCGGAGACACGATTGTAGGTTCTTCTTCAGGTATATTATGGTTGTTGGAGTTGGACAATATCTTCTCTTTTTCTTGCACAGTGATTTTTTTTTTTTTAAACAGAGCTTGCACAATGGTTGGTTATGTTGGTTGGTAATTCTTTCTTTCTGATGATGGGTCTTATAAGTTCCAATACGGCAGTGAGAAACAAGGAATGGCAAGATGAGTAGATGAGCACTCAATTAACATTACAATTATCCACGAAGTTGACACATATTCACCATGTATTGGTTACTTTTTCCCATAAAAAAGAATAAATGATAATCAAAGAAAAAATGGAATTTGAGACTCAAGGTCATTGCTCCAAATTCAGATAGGGTTGTTGGAGAACTTGTCCTCAACCTATTATTGGTGTCTCCATTTTTCTTTTAGTTTTTATTTATTTTATTTGGATGGAGACTGGAGTATCTTTTATTTAAAAAAATAAATATACTATATACTAAAATATATATCTTTTTTGGGAAACCTCGCTGGACTCCTTCGTTCCATCTCCTCTGCCACTTTGTTCCCCTCCCTCCCTCAACCACTTCTCATCCTCCTCTAATACCTGACCACAATTCGAGGTTGAAAGATGCTACTACGGGTGGGTTGAAATCCAGAGGCTACTCGATTATGGCTTCGTTTCTTGGTCTGCAGCTGATTAGGCTTGTAGACTGTTCTGCGAACTTTTATTGTTTCCGGTAAACCCTAGCCCGTCTTCGGTCATTCACATTTCACGGTGAGCTTCTCTGTTGCTCTCGACATTTTTTGCCAATCTCATTATTATTCTCTTTGATTTTGTTGATTTTACTCCATCGATTGTGCGTGCGGTTATCATGTAGCTAGAGTTTTGTTCGAATCCCAATTTCATCTTTGACAATGGTGACCCAAGGAGATTAGGAAGTCTACCACCATTCAGATGGTTAAGCAACGATTGTCTGTGAAAATGTCAACACAGACTCTCCTCTACTGCGAAACTCACAAGAGACGGATTCCAAGGTTGATGGTAATTTCTATTGAATTTAATTAGGGGATATATTAATATTCATGTGTTGATGTTGTTTTCTTGTTGTTTCTATTATATAACTTGTATTTAATTTAACTATGTATTGTTGTTTGAACATGTTTTCGTAGCTTTTTGGTTGTGACTTTTCCCTTTGTTCATTTTTCATGTGTCATGTTTAAGGCTCCTTAATTAATTTCTTAAGTTTTTTTTTTTTTAGAATGCTTAAGGTTTCTTCATTAAAGTGTGTGTTTTTGTGTTTTTATATTGCAACAAATTTGTTTAGCTAGCTCCGCGAACATGTATAGAAACTTCCAAAGGAATAGGATATTTGGACGTGATTTCTAGTCATGGAGTAGGACAATAGGATATTTGGACGTGATTTCTAGTCATTAAAGTGTGTGTTTTTTGTGTTTTTATATTGCAACAAATTTGTTTAGCTCCGCGAACATGTATAGAAACTTCCAAAGGACAATAGGATATTTTGACGTGATTTCTAGTCATGGGTACAGGGGCGTGATTTCTAGTCATGGAGTAGGTATCATTGAACAAGCTCCATGCCAAGACCCCGCATGGGACAATAGGATATTTGGACGGCCTTGCCTCTGTCGTGCAGTCTTTATCAAACACGGCCTTGCCATAGGCCTGTTGTGGTGTACTCCTACTATGTTTCACAATTCTGCAGAAATAAAAAATAAATATAACTACAAATATATGAATTATAAGATACCACAATTTTTTTATATCTCAACTACAACACTAAAAACCATATAAGAGGTAAAAACTCACCCTCTGTGGTTTTGATGGAACCCAACCAGCCTATAGTAAATGTTAATCGGCGGTTTCATTCTCTTCGCAACCTGAACCGATCATTGAAGTTGAAATGTATTAATGTTAATTAATTACCAAAAATAAATAAATAATAAAATATATTAATAAGTTCAAGTCTTACATGAAAAGTGATGATGTAGGTTTTGTTGGTTCCAGGATCCTGGATAAACCCTACCGGATCATCCTTATAGTTCAAGGGAATGCAGGCATCATCATACCTATTTAACACCTCGACCAACGACCTACACATGAGTTATTTAAACGAAAAATTAGATAATAAATTATTGAAATTTATTAATAATAACATATAAATATATGGATACAAAATTAAGATTATTACGTACCTTGCGGGAAGCGAGCAGGTGGGCAACACCTACCAGCATCAAAGTGATGCCAAATGCTATGAAGAGCGAAATAATTGCCAACGGAGAAAAATTTGGCCTGTAAGACTTAAGTCTTTGCTCAGTGAATGAATCTGTACAATGTACATATCCAGAAACATTACTCATTTAATTAAGAAGAAACTTTGGTAAACATTGAATTTTGTAGACATTGCAAAACAACAACCGATAGACAATGTTCGACAGGAACAGATACATAACAGAGATAGAGCTGGCCGGGAGAATCACTAAGAAGCACTATTTGTTTATTAATGAACTAAAATCCAAAACCAAAACGAATGAAAACCTGTAAATGTGCAAAAGTAAAAACAAGATGTACTTAAAAAATTGTGAAAGTAAAATTAGTCGAAAGGCATACATACCTGGGAAGAGCTTGCCGAGTACCCTACTAGTGAGACCTGAAATAAATAGAAACAAATGTGATCATAATGATGTAGGATATTGATTACTAGTAGGGTTAAGTTCTAATAAATAAGATTATATCATGAAATTCCAAAATACAAATATTATTTTTGCATTATATATACATAATTATTATTTTTCAGAATGATGTAGGATATTGATTACTCGTCGAATTTGGATTTAAAACGTTAATCAAACAAACTTAAAGTATTTACTAGAATGGAGATAGAATAAAAGAAAAAAACTAAAGAACAAGAGAACTGACCATCTCCGGCTGCTGCTGCTTTGGGAGAGGAACGAGATGGATTAACAGCCTCGTCTTCAGATCGCATAATACGTTTTCCCTTTTGCACCTTCGAAGCTTGAGGACCATATTCAGACCGCATAATACTTTTCCCCTTTTCCTGCATTTTGCATGTTTCCAACGCATGAACAAATGGATCATTATTATTATCTGATAAAATTGGGGATAGGTCTATGTTGATCATCTGAAATGGAATCATAAAAGAATAGTACCTGGTGAGTGGATCGACGTGCTGCGTAAGCCATCGGAGACACGATTGTAGTTTCTTCTTCGGGTATATTATGGTTGTTGGAGTTGGACAATATCTTCTCTTTTTCTTGCACAGTGATTTTTTTTTTCAAACAGTGCTTGCACAATGGTTGGTTATGTTGGTTGGTAATTCTTTCTTTCTGATGATGGGTCTTATAAGTTCCTATATGGCAGTGAGAAACAAGGAATGGCAAGATGAGTAGATGAGCACTCAATTAACATTACAATTATCCATGAAGTTGACACATATTCACCATGTATTGGTTACTTTTTTCCATAAAAAAGAAAAAATGGAATTTGAGACTCAAGGTCATTGCTCCAAATTCAGAAGGGTTGTTGGAGAACTTGTCCTCAACCTATTATTGGTGTCTCCATTTTTCTTTTAGTTTTTATTTATTTTCTTTGGATGGAGACTGGAGTATCTTTTATTTAAAAAAATAAATATACTATATACTAAAATATATATCTTTTTTGGGAAACCTGGTCGGACTCCTTCGTTCCATCTCCTCCGCCACTTCGTTCCCCTCCCCCCCTCAACCACTTCTCATCCTCCTCTAATACCTGACCACAATTCGAGGTTGAAAGATGCTACTACGGGTGGGTTGAAATCCAGAGGCTACTCGATTATGGCTTCGTTTCTTGATCTGCAGCTGATTAGGCTTGTAGACTGTTCTGCGAACTTTTACTGTTTCCGGTAAATCCTAGCCTGTCTTCGTTCATTCACATTTTACGGTGAGCTTCTCTGTTGCTCTCGACATTTTTTGCCAATCTCAGTATTATTCTCTTCGATTTTGTTGATTTTACTCCATCGATTGTGCGTGCGGTTATCATGTAGCTAGAGTTTTGTTCGAATCCCAGTTTCATCTTTGACAATGGTGACCCAAGGAGATTAGGAAGTCTACCACCATTCAGATGGTTAAGCAACGATTGTCTGTGAAAATGTCAACACAGACTCTCCTCTACTGCGAAACTCACAAGAGACGGATTCCAAGGTTGATGGTAATTTCTATTGAATTTAATTAGGGATATATTAATATTCATGTGTTGATGTTGTTTTCTTGCTGTTTCTATTATATAACTTGTATTTAATTTAACTATGTATTGTTGTTTGAACATGTTTTCGTAGCTTTTTGGTTGTGACTTTTCCCTTTGTTCATTTTTCATGTGTCATGTTTAAGGCTCCTTAATTAATTTCTTAAGGTTTTTTTTTTTTTTAGAATGCTTAAGGTTTCTTCATTATAGTGTGTGTTTTTTGTGTTTTTATATTGCAACAAATTTGTTTAGCTCCGCGAACATGTATATAAACTTCCAAAGGACAACAGGCTCTCCTTTCTCTGGATCCATGACAATGCTGAGAATAGTTGATTTTAGTGATAAGTAGACTGTTGTGAGTTAAAATCCATGTCTAATGGCGGATTTGAATATTGAAATCACATGTTTGATGGCATATTACCAGTTGTTGGTTAAAATCCATGAAGCAGAGTTTTGGTTTAACACAAAAATCACAAGAGGAGAAAATGGCTAATGCTGATCAAATTACTACCTTGCTTGGTGATTGATAGTGACACAATAAAATTAAGGCCACCATAACTAACGTAATATAACCCTCAAGCAAAAATCTGCTAATTACACACTTTTCATAGTCAAAATAAATTAGGGTCACCATATCCAACCAACCCTTAAATAAAAGATGCCATTTTTTATTTTTCTTTTCTTTTTCTCCCTGCAGATAATTTTACTTGGGCTAATTCTTTACACACAACGGACAATTGATGATAGATCTCTGTTTACATTTACAAATTGAAAAGGCAACCAACTGGTCATTGTCAATATCTTCCCCACCACCTCTGGCCTTTTCCAGTTTCAGCATTGCCAAGCTTCTTAAATACTGAGTGTGCCTCTCTTAACTTATTTCTATACTCTTTTTTCCATGCTTTGAATTTTTCATTCAACTTTCGGAGCTCTTCGCCTGGATGCAACTTGCGCGAAGCACGTTCAGTCTCATGCTGGTTTTCGTGATCAAAATCCCGACTCCTCCTCCCACTTGGAACTCTTATGACATTATTATTTTCCGCATTTCCAGCAAAATGTTCTTGCACAGAGTCAGACTGTACAAATGTGATTACAAGTCCGGAATTCTTCTTTGTTGCTGCTAGACATTTCTGCATTATGACCAGAATACAAAATCAACTCAGCCAAGTCAACAAAACTAAGGCAGAACAAGTTTGTTCTTTACGTGTTTCGCAGTTAAGGCAGAACATAAATAGAGACACATCTGGAATGTGGAAATCTCACCTGTGCATATGCCAGCTGATCTTGCCATGTCTTCTCTAATGCTTTCATCCTTTCTTCAGATTCCTTCCATTTCTTATCCATTTCCTCAAGTCTCATCTTCAAAGCAACATTTTCCGCTCTTTTATCCCTGACCATGGCTTCAGTCCTCAAAACTCGCTTATGAAGGTCATTAATAAAACTATATCCAACCTGAACATGAATCCGACAATCAAAACAAATTAGCATAACGTAGTTGCAAGATTTGGAAGCTTGTCAAGAATTACACACTGCTAGACAAAAGAAGTATTACTAATTTACCTTTATATCCGGATCTTGTTCCCTTTCTACGCCGCTTATTGCAGCAGCTTTGTCCTCTCCTGAAATCGGTTCCTTTACATTTTCAACAGATTGAATACTTACATCAGCCTCATGCTGCTGGCGTTGTAATCTGAGCTGAAAATACTTTCTAGTATGTTTCTGTATAAGCATAGCAGCTTTAAGTCTCTTACTCCTGCATCCGTAATCCCTCCTCGCACTTTCACCACGAGCAACTGATCACATAAGAATTTCAAAATTAAGTTGCTACACACACTACTGCAGCTATTTCTCACTTCATTCCTCATTCCAACAACGGTTAGAAAACGCCTATTCTTCAACAATTGTTTCTTCCTATTTCCATTCGTCCCCAAATCTTGCTAGTAAACTAGACTAATCTATTGTGAAATCATCCATTTCAGATAACAAAGTATAATCCTTAGCACAAAAACTTACTTGATTGCAATGCTATGACTCCTCTTCTAGTGTCCCTGTAGTTGCACCGAACTCTATGGCCCCGGTAGCACTTCTGGATATTAGCTGCTTGTCTTTCTGCTGCTTCTGGCCTACTTTGCAATTCTTCATTCTACAAACAGAGAAATTTAAAAAAAAAAATCAGAAGCACCGAACATAGACGAAAATCGAAAATAATTAAAACCGATACAGGTCATCATCGGTAAACACAGTAAGTAAATCACTCTTATCTCACAAGTAACAACAACAAATGAATATGAAGAAGAATCCAATAAAAGCACATAACAATCAGCTAGAGTGAAATTAGGTCACAAAATTCAAATAAAAGCAAGTTACCAAATTGAAATGGTAAAGCAAATTAATGGCAAGTGATGAAGAAATCAATCAATTACCCCATTCAGCGAGCTGTCATTAAGGTGAGTCTGTTTTGATACAGGAACAACACCGTTAACATGAAATGACTCAAATGAAGAGCCACCATCTTCTCCTTGTCTGTTTCCATCAAAAAGTCGAAAAGGGCGCCGGGCCTGGGGCAGGCGAGCTCTGGAAACAGGGCGAACGGGCAAGGCTGGAACTGGAAGCTTGTCGTCATCCGCGGGCTGCTGATGATCGGCAAGGATTTGATCCAGCATCAACTCGAGCGTGCTCCGTTGATGATTCGGCATCGGATTCACATTCATGGTTGCTGTATGAATCATGTTTTGCTGCTTTTTTACATGAAACGCAGCAGCATTTGGTTTAAGTAAAATGATGAAATTGTATTAATGAATAGCAGTACAAAAGTGGAGTTGTATATAACAACTGGAAAGTAGAGATATAGTTTTATGGGATTGAGAGAATCTGGTGGCGAAATGGGTTTGGGTTTTGGCTTTACTTGAGTTTTGAGAAATCTGCATTTAATGCTTGAGAAAATGATAAACTGTCTGTGTGTGTAATGTGTATGCATGTGTGTTGAGGCTGGTGCAACCCAACCATGGCAGCTTTGGGTTTACTACTATTTTTGCTTTTGCTTTATCCGAAACTCGAACAAGTCTCAGTTTTGTAGGTCCTCTTTTGTTTACTATTCATCACACCCACCCACTCTTCTAATGATGAGTTGAGGTTTTTTTTTTCCTTTTTTACATGTAACTGTGTAAGCTGCAAGTCTAGCCATAAAAAAGATTTGGGGCGTGCTTTTTGCACACATTAAATTATCTTTTTGAATATTCTTTCATGAGATAATAATTTGGCAATTTTTATTTTAAAGTTGTTCAACTAGAGATGTTAAAATTTCATTTATTTAACAGGTCAAAAATAACAAATCATTCAGTTCAAATGTTATAATCTCTTTATGTCATTTTAAATTTAATAAAGTAGAATTGTTTTTCAAAAGCTTTAACTATAAATTCATCATAAATTCCATTGTAGCACTGGAAATAGTAGATGAGAATTAACCTTGAAGTTACACAGCATAAAAAAATAATAAAATTATACTTCCTCCATCTATCCAAAATATTTTCATTTAAAAAAATATTAATTTTAAAGGGTCCGTTTGACCTCATAATAATTTTAAATCATACTAAAAGGTTGAAGTATAAATAGGATTTGCATTGTTCTGAGTTCCTACTTATACTTAGCCCACCAAATTGGCTTCCTACCTTGTGCTTTTTTGTTACACTATGGGATCTCCCTCTCACTATACACATCGAATCGAATTTTACTGTAGGAATATTGAGTAGGGGGTCTAATTAGGAGCCCATGGTATAATTTCCGGTGTTAGAATATGAGCCATATTAGACTGTCATTTCCACAGTCTCGATTGATTGAGCAAGTAATTAGTTTCATCATTAGTTGTTGGTGTGAGAGAAATCCATTAATACAAGATGATAGTAGTAATATATAGTAGTGCGAATTCTATTACTAGTAGTAGTTGATAGAGTTCAGTTGATAGAATTATTGGGATCTGGTTAACATCCCCAAATACTCATCATAGTTTTAATTTCTCTAATCAAGGAGAATGGTGGAGGTAATGATTAAGGAGTTGCATTATTCATGCATATAACCCACTTAACTGTACAATCATCTGATGATTTGGCCAATGGCCATGAAGCCAATTGATACAATAAGAAGTGCTTATGTTTATAGAAAAGAACAGTAAAATGAGTCAAACCCAAATCCTTGTGCATGCTATCTAGTAGGATTTGAAGTTGAATTTTGGGACAATCTAATTCCAAACCATCTACAGCCTACAAGGAAGTGAATGCAACAGGTGATCTTCTCTCCTAGATAGCTAGTACTAGATTTTGAGACGAAGTAGTAGCTATAATATCCGCATCGTCCCGTAGCTAGATTTTGAACGAAGTCAAACCCCAAATGTTTTAAAACTGTGTTATATAATCCTTATTCATTTTCTATAAATTCTTTATGCATTCTTTGTTTTTTATACGTTTATAATTTTTTTTATTTTTTATATAGTTCAAATCACATTTTTAGTGGTGGATCATACTACTACTGAATTCAACAACACAAACATTTTATGAACTTTTTTAAAATTCAATCTAAAATCAAACCTAGAGAGTTTAAAATAATAGATGAAATACCTCCTCGTACTTCCTTTGTCCCCCGGGCTAAGCTTTCCATATATTTGTTGATTTTTTTAATATTTGGTTCTCTTTGAATTAATTTTAAAATGTACGAGGAAAATAATTTTTTAAGTTATATTATGAAATTAAAAAGGTTATATTAATACAAATTTTCAAAGTTACTTTTCTTGTATGGTTTTGAATAATTCGATGTGAAATATAGGATGAGAAAAATTAACAAAATAAATTTAAAATAAAAGTTTGACTCGGGGCGGAGGGGGAGTATTTACATTTTGCGGAGGATGAAAGTTTGTCCCCACGATTGATATAGGTTGATAATTTATTCTTGGAGAGAACAGAGCCATAATTTGGCCTGTCACGTGGGGGTCATATTCATTGGGGGTGTTTCATACTTTCATTCCAGTTTAACTGATTTACACTTTATTTCCATGTGCATGCATGCCCCTACACAAAATTAAACCAAAGTACTAACTAAACCAAACCCCTTAATTTTATCTCAGTATCGTTATCGATACTACGCCTTATGCTTGGCCACTTCTAAAGTTATTTCCCTTTCACATATCAATTCTAGTTACTCCCAAGTCCCAACTACATCTGGCCTCTACGTCAAGATATGGAGTTGGTAAAATACTCATACCGTGAACTGAACCACCTTTTCTTATAAACAAATGAGTAGTATACATTCGGCAAATCAAGTCCCATCGCAATCGGCCACTTCCCACTTGTACACGAGTCTAGAAAATTATGGTCAACGGTTGACACAGTTACTCCGGGATAACTCTTTAAATATATATGTTGACTCTACGGACTAATACATATGGTTCCCAATGCATTTTATCATTATTCGTACGCACACTTAAAACTTATGGATGGGTCACTTGATCACTTCTCGTTATATTGCTCCACATCAAACGCATTTAACTTAAAATAAATCCATAAGAATTTCATAACATATATACTTACTCTACAATAATTTTAGAATGTTATCATCACTCATTAGGAACTTTCTCGAGTAACATGATATGCGTGCACCTAAAAGAACATACTCCTTCCGTATCACACCAGTTGCACCATTTGCTTTTGCTTTTGATTACATAAAATAAGAAGAATGGTTAAATATTGAGTTATATTGATAGTATATGTTATTTTTACTTTATTTGATATTTGTGGAACTTAAATGTGTTGATGGAGAAAATTATTCTCAACATGTCCAAATATGGCAAATAAATGAAATGGTGCAACTCTAACGAAACGTCAAAATTAATGGCAAAATGGTGCAACTGTTTGGGAATGAGGGAGTATATATTAGTTTATTAGTTTATGAAGCCAATATATCACTTGTAGAGCATCATGAATAACTGTGAAAGCGGTTGCAGTCGCCATCGGTGGATGAGGCGGAAATCGACGTCGTGTTGCTTGGTTTGCAACGCGCCTGGGAGAAGAGATATCCAAGAATGAAGTTAGAAACTGATTCACAACTGTTGAGTAAAAAGGTATTGGATGAGGATGAAATGGAGTTTTGCAAGAGAAGATAGAACAATGAAGAACTTTTATGCATAAATAAATAGCGGGACATAGAGTTTAAGTGGATAAAAAAATAAGCAATATATGTGCCGATAAGACGACTATACCAGAGAGTACGTAGAGAAATGGAGCATGGAGTTCTTTGTGAATTAACACCTCTAGAACTTGCACCTTCTTAAAAGTTTGATAAAGTCTTAGGACGACTGAAGTTTCTCATTACCAAAATAAATAAATAAATAAATGTGTCCCAATAGAGGATTAATTCTCAAATCAATTAGTGATGAGAACATGACACATTTGGACTAGACTTTGGACTGCGTTTGGCAGCCCAAGTACACACTTGGGTTTGAAGAACTAACACGATGGGTTGGGCTTCTTGGGTTGATGGATTGAACTATTTTGACCCAAAGACTACGGGCTCTAATAAATAAGGATACTGATATTTCCAGACCAGTTGTTGATGCGTACAAAGCAACTTATATAACTCTCTATTGTACCTTTATGGTACATTTTGGAGGATTTTCCCTGTTTTGGCTCAACAATGTGAATAAGCTATGGTAACTAGAAGTAGATTATAACTTTGAAGCTAATAATAACCAGTTTCATAGTTTGTATGTATGTTATCGTAGTCCACACTGGTTTGTAGATAGTTGTGAATTGTGAGCAATGATTAACAGTTATCATATCCTTGACTAGTAGTGGAGCGGGGATAACTTGTAAAACTGTACTATATTAATGTAATATACAGTATGTTTTTGTAAAAAAAGACTTAGAGATCATCCTAATACTTTTTTTTTTTACTATCCGAACAAAATGATAATATCCATTAAACCAAATTGTATATATTTAATAATGATTCACTGTTGTAATTACATTCGTTTCCTAGGGGAACGAACTAGAGGTTAACTCTGGTTTCTTGTTTGGGTGTTACTTGTAGCCTGGTTGAATTGACCATATTTTTGTTCCTTTATATATGAACGACGAATTACCATTTACCCACCTCTTCTCCAAAATATTTACGGCATACAGTATTTTTATTATTTTCCTCTCACAAACACTAACCCTAGAAATTCGATCAGAATCTCTGTGAGCGTTTTCTCTCCCAGCTCTTCCGTGTCGAGATTTTTCTAGGGTTTCACTCTCTCGATTGGGGTATTATCTCCTGCAGATTTAGCTGGGATTTTGCCTTTCTCATCAGGTTAGTCAATTCAGTTAGTCTCCTATTTATGCTATTCTGATTTTCCCCCAAAATTCTGAGCGTCGATCAGATTTCACGACCCTTAGTCTTCTGTTTCTGGCGATTTTTCTTGCACGATTGTAATCAATAAGTATCCGATTCTAATTTCTAACCATCGTCTCATCTGTATTATACAGGGAGCTACACAAGTTAAGTCTGTTGTTAAATCTCTGAAGAATCGAAACATGGCGGATTGGGGTAATATAGCTACTTATTTGTTTGTTTGTTTGACTTTCCCCTACTTGAAATGTTGATTTGTAGTTTGATAGAGCCATTGGGAACCTAGTTTTATGCTGATAGGATTAGTTTTGCGCCATCGTTACAGTTACTGGTGAAAATATGGATTAGTTGTATTGTACTCTTGAGGAGAAGCCTTTGGGGTGAGGTCTGGTGCTAAAGGAAATCCAAAGAAGTACCCCCTTTATTTGTTTTTCTATTATCTGGGTGGGTTGTTTCTGGGCGATTTGTCCCACGATCCCAATAGTATATGTTGTCTGTTTGTCATCAAATATCTTTGTTTAAATAGCTTATGGGTTTTTGCTGGTGTTATCAGAGGATGAACCTATTCCAGATCTTCTAAAGAAGGAGCAGCTCAAGAGTAATTGGGATGATGAAGATTTGGATGATGTGAAGGAATCTTGGGAAGATGATGATGATGAGCCTGCTCCGGTTAGTGAACACACGCGCACACACTCTCTTTCATTTGCACTGCTCTGTCAGACAAACTTTTATGCATATTGTTTATTAAGTTGAATGGTTTCTCATGTTTTCTTATACTGCTGCTGTTTTTCAATCAAGGAGTATTGCATCTTTCTAGCCCTCTGCATTGATTGAATAGAGAAACACCCATAATGCAACACCATGTTTAGGTTTTCGAAAGTACTCTATACTTACTTTATACCCCCTTGGTCCCTCTAATAGTTCCCATAATTCTTGAGCATTATTTTTTGCGATTTTTTTAATAAGGACATTGTTTAGTACTTCCTCCGTGCCATTTGAAACATGATGTTTGCTTTATTTATGATACTTACTGTTAGGAGGCGTATTGCTTTAGATAAGTGGTGGGTATGGAATTGAAAATTAGAAATAAAATTGTGAAGGGTTGGGTTGCTTGGGGAGGGGGTTACATGTGTGATGCTGTTAGATTAGTTGTTATCTTAGGAATGGGGGAGTTTGAATGTGGCAGCCCAGTAGGAGAGTGGGAGAGATTTTGTGGGTTGGAGGGAGTAGTTATTTTTCAATTCAAAACCACACGTACAGATAGAAGTCTGTTCCAGATAAGATAATGTCACTTGGCTGGACCACAGGTCTTATTTGTTGCCCCTTACCGTCCTGTTTAACTGTAGATGACTGATGGTTATTATTGATACAAAAGTTTTCTTTTTGGTTTTTTATGCATGTAAATTACTGAAACCAAAAAGATGAATTTTGCTCTTAATCTTAGACAGCTATTTTCATTTGTCACTAGAAAGTTCTTGTACGTCTCTCAGAAGATCCTTTTGATGTCTATATTTGTTCCCTCTCGATCTGTTCTGTGCTTTATTTATTTGTATTTGTTTTTTCCTGGATAGTTCAGTTCATCATAAACCACTGCATTTCTTATGGTGAAGAGATTTTTAGTGATCTCATTTGAAAATGGCCAGTTAATGATGCACTTTAGACTGACTATAGAGTTATCTTTTACCTACTCATATTCGTGCTGGGTGGGTTATACTGTTCGTGAAACACCATAAAGTATTGAGAAGGTTCCCCAAATTCTGACACATCTATGGTTTGTGATATGTTTCAGGCACCTAAAGTGGATCCGGCTGCTGAAAAGGTTCCTAAAAAGGCTGCCGCAAAGTCAAGTGACAAGAAAGGGAAAGCTATTGAAGTTCCACAGGAACCTTTAGATCCCATTGAAGAAAAGCTTCGCCAACAGAGGTATGGTTTTAATGTTTCAAGTAAACATAGAATTGACCAGCACTCTTTTGTGTTTGTTTATTGCGTCGAGGTCTTCATTTTAAGATTAAATAGGTACAAGGAACTGAGTTCAGATAGGGCGATGTAGGGTTAGTTGCATATAACTTCCCTGTATGTTTTGCAAATACTTGAGTTTTCCCCAGGACCCCCATCGTGTTCGTGTTGCTATTCACCTTGTCACCCCCGTAAGTTGTAGTCATCTCACAGTTATAATGTCTCATTCCCCTAATTTACACCACCGTGAATTCAGTGTCTTTGCTAATGTTTAGGGGAAACTGGTCTTTTCTTAGACTTTCTCATATTGTTCAGAGTCCATACTATTTGTTAAGAAAGCAAAGTTTCAACTGGAAGACTCATATCCTTAGATAGTTTTACTGGTTCCCTCCGATTTTGCAAATGATCTACTGTTATATAGAAATTAAAGTTTCAAAGAAAATCCACATACCCTTAGATAGTTGATTGTCTTAGCATATAGAAAGTTAAATGGCAGGTTAGAATGCCTTTTAAGTTTTGAGTTTTTGCATGTCTAATTGTTTTGTTGCCTTAGTTTGGTCCATCACTTGATAAAACCAAGGACTGTTTAGATCTACAGCTACCACCACCGTCACAATCCTTGCCTCGTTTACCCTGCAGCCTTTCTTCTACTCCATCTAAAATAAATTTAGCACTTCTCTTCTGAAACAACACCAGTTTATATATTTAAGATTGTCTACGCTGCTTTCTGCAGGCTCGTTGAAGAAGCTGATTACAAGTCCACTGCAGAGTTATTTGCCAAGAAGGGTGATGACAAGACACTTGACAATTTTATTCCTAAATCTGAGAGTGATTTTGCAGAGTATGCAGAACTTATTGCTCACAAGCTTCGCCCATATGAGGTTTGTTACTTGCTTTGGCTTTGCTATTTCTATCTTATAAATTACAGTATAATGCTTTATTTCAGAATCATTGAATTGTTTGTCTTCTGTGTCACAGAAAAGCTACCACTATATTGGATTGCTGAAGTCTGTAATGAGATTGTCGTTGACTTCTTTGAAAGGTGCAGACGCCAAAGAAGTGGCCTCTTCAGTGACTGCAATTGCCAATGAAAAGATTAAAGCAGAAAAGGAAGCCAATACTGGCAAGAAGAAAGGTATGTGAATTTTCAGTTGCAATTATGAAGTGGAGGAATCGTCTGGTGCCAAATGGGTTTGTTAACAACTATTCTTCATTTGCAGGTGGAAAGAAGAAGCAGCTGCATGTTGGCAAGCCAGATGATGACGTGGCTGTTGATACTTACGACGATTTTGATGACTATGATTTCATGTGATCAGAGAAGCCCTTTCTTTCCGTCACCTGAGCTGTGTTTTGATATTCGAAATACATTACCTCCCAAAAGAGTTGGAAATATGAAGAGAGGATTCAATTTCTCTTATTTACTTGGGATGTACTGAGTTTGCAATGGTTTTTAATCCTTCTTTTCTAAAGACTACATTCCGGTATTGGTATCAGTTTTGTTCATGTCTTAGACTGAAGCCGCACCATTTGCTGGTAGTCATGTCTTGGGATGTGAAGTGTGAAGATAGAAGTATATTATTGGTAATCATTTACAAATATTTATTTATACTTGGAGACCTATAACATTGCCCATTACTGAAAACTAATGTTTTTAATGTGAGTTACGGTTGAATTTCAACGGTAATAGTAAATTTGAAAACAATTAAATAAGTTATAACGCAACGGTAATAGTAAATTTGAAAACAATTAAATAAGTTATAACGCAAAATAATTCAATCGGACGTGAGATCGTCATTCTAAATTATAGGGAAATAAACCCGTTGGAATAAGCCCGTCTCTAATTCATTGTGTAATTAATACACTCATATTATTGTAAATTTTTCTACACGTTTTTATTTTCTAATTTAAGTTATTTAATAAACTATATAATATACAAGATATATAATTCACTTGTAAATCTTATAAGTATAAATAATATTAAAAATGTATAAATTATATTTTAATCCTATACTATATATGTGTAAATAATAAATTTTATATATATATATATATATATATATATATATATATATAAACTATATATTATACTTATGGGTTAGGTCGAGTAGCATTGGGCCCTAGAAGCTAGATGTTAGGCCTAGGTTCCGTCCCACAATCAACATATATGCCCAAACCTGACTCATTATCTATTTTATGGACGGGTTCAAAGCTCATTGTAACGGGTCAGACTCACTCGGATAAACAAATTACCATCTCTAATTACGTTCTTTGATTCTTTACTATTGGAAGACTTGGGAAAACATTTCTCGTAGTTAGTAATGTTTTTCCATTCCTTTTGTTGACCTTTTCTTTTCTTGACATAATAAGTACCATTTACTACTAGTATGTGATAAGCTATTTGGTTAAGTAATTGCAATTCTAGAATCTATATAAAGACTAAACTTCATTTGAGGGTTTAGTAAATTGATACCAATATGGTTGTTTCGCTTAATTACACGTGTAATATACATGTTCAGTTTAATTATGAGTTAATTATTTTTCTTTTATGGTTCAAACGTTGCAATCAATTAAGAACCGATCTACTTCTCTAGCTGTGGACCCCAACAACACGTTGTCGATAATGAAACGCGTGATAAGTTGGCGTCACAGTTTCTACGTGTTGATCAACCAAAATTGGATACGCACTATCTTGTTAGGAATTCTTGTACTCTGGGCTGGAAAATGCAGCTGTCACGCATAATGGAAAATAAATGCATCATAAATTTCAAGTGAAGTGCACCATACTTTATTGTTGATGAACACGTTTAACAAGATAAGTTTCGCGATCTACCAAGTTATATCGGTCACCAACGTTATTGCTATCATAAACTGCACAAATTTCAAAATATGCTATGTCCGTCCGGACAAATGTTTTTCATTTGGTTTTATCGGTCATTTTCCTTCAATGCCATTTAAAATTAATTTATGAAAAAAAACAGTCAGCAAATGTGAATGGGAAGCTTGACTTGTATGGATGAGATAAAATTGAAACAACCATTATGCTCTTGTTTTATGGTATGCTCGTTGTATAATATTAGTAGAAATAGTATTGCATAAAACCTACGTTTTCATTTATCGGTAGCATTAGGATACAATTAGTAATAATAAGGGTGGCTGAGTGGTAGGGGTGTTGGGGTAGCACAAAGAGATCGGAGGTTCAATCCCGACGGAGACAAAATGTGGTTTAGGCATAATTGGAGTTATAAGGATGGTAAATGTGTAGTGTAGGAGTAGTGTAACGATTTGACTTTTATTATTATTATTATTATTATTATTATTATTATTATTATTATTTTTAAAGTTTAAATAAGCATTGGGATACTATTTATCATTACGATCACCACACCACTACACATGTCATATATAACACAATAATATCAAGATATTAGAATACAATTTATCATTACGATTACCACACCGCTACACATGTCATATATAACACAATAACATCGAGACATTTCATGCAATTTTTTTAATTATGAAAACATTAAAAATGTAAACATATGAGTATAAAATTTGCACATACTGTATAGGCCTCTACTATATATATGACCTAGTAAAAGGAATACGAGGAAAACTAGGTGTGATAATACATATGAAGTATTAGTATACTCTAATAATAATGCGTAATTTTGTTGTTTCAAATCTATAATTAGAAACGGTGTCATTTAGGCTCTGTTTTTTTCATCTAAAAATTGATGAAAATAAATTCAGTTCAGATAAGTTCAGTTCAGTTCAGATCAATTCAGTTCAGTTCAGTTCAGATTTGGCTAATAGTATTTTGTACTACAAATAAGTTCAGTTCAGTACAGTTTAGTCCAGATCCATTCAGTTCAGATCAGATCAGTTCAGACTTTTTCAGACGAAGAGAACAAAACCTTAAAAAATTACATTTCTATAATTACAACCACCTTCTAAATTAAAACATAATTATACTTTTACCAAATTTATTAATTTTTATTTAAATTTTTCTATGCATATTCTTTATTCATCATACTCCCTCCGTCCCACTTTAATTTACCCATTTTGATTTTTTTCGTCAATAATTTTCAACTTTGAATTTCGATTACTCTTAAACTATAATGATAAATTATTTGACGAAATTATATTATGAAAATATAAACTTATATTTTCATAATATAATTTTATTAAATATTTAATAATTATAGTTTAAGAGTAATCATGGGTCAAAGTTGAAAACTGTTGACCGAAAAAAGTTAAAATGAATAATTTCAAATGGGAAAGAGGGAGTATACCCTAACAACTTACTCCACTTTACTTTTAATATTACCAACCTACTCAAGACTTTACGTTTTTATTTTCTATCTATCCCAATAGTATCTTTACATTTACTTATTTTTGTCCATTTGTTATTATTACTTAATCATGGATCCCGATTTACTAATCGTATAAAAAATAAACATATCATAAAAGAATCAAATGCCAAATTATTAGTGGACGGAGGAGTAGTAAAAGGAAGAGAAAAAAAAGGTTAATCTAGCATCTAGGTTCAAAATTCAAAAGCGACGTTGAGTAGCTTCAGTCTTCAGAGCCCCCAAAAAGGACAGTTGTTGAGCAAAATAAATGAAAAGAACGACGACGTATAAGTGTGAAACAACAAAACTACTACTACCATTCAGGGCCCACATCAAAACTCACATGAAGAAGCGACAATTAAAAGCATTAGCTAGCTAGCTCACTCACCTCACGCATCATCATATATACTCACTGTATCATCTCAACGCTTTTTTTTCCTTTCACTGCTCGCTCGCTCTCTCTCTCTCTCTCTAGTTTCTCTCTCTAAAACCCTCTCACTCTCACAGACTCACTCATCACTCTTGCTTTCTACAGTAGTCATAGTAGTACTGCTTTTTGTAAATTGATTGTGATTTTTCCGTATACTTTAAACCAAATCATGTCACCATTGAAACCTCTCCTTCCTTCTCTAGGTCTTTTTTTATAGTAATTCATAATTCATCATGAGATACTTTTACATACTCAAAACGAGATAGTTTTTTTTTTATTTTTATTATCATTTTTTTAATTTGATAGGGTTCTGTTTTGTGTAATGCGATGTCTTCTTCTTCATCTACGCCGAGAGTGTGCTTCAATTCCAGCTGCAAACATTCAACCGTCGACAAGTGGTGGAGAGGCTGGCGCCGCCGTAACGGAGACTACGCTAACCTCTGCGATCGTTGCTTGTGAGAATTTTTTTTTCTTCAATTAAGACGCCTTTTTTTTTTTTTTTTCGAGTTTGTTGCTTTTAATTACTGTTGAATGTCTTTTATAGCAAGTATGGCTTGGCGTGAAGGTTGGTATTGACTTGTGTTTGGATTCTTGGGATTTGTGTTGTTCAGTTTTGATAATTGAGTGTTGAATGAGTATATTAGACTTGGATGGAAAAATTAAAAAAAAAAACTCTTCAATTCATGAAAAAGGAACACATTTTTTTATTTAATTTAAATCACCTTACCTGTCTGTGTCATCATTGGTAGTCTTATGTTGTGGCTTCATGGAGAAGTGACTCCTGGAACTGAACTTACTGCATTCCAGTATGTACGCCAATTTCTCTTAATATGGCAACTTTGCATTCGTGAAAGGCGATTTGCTTCCAAAACTACGGTCTAATGTGTGTTTTTACAATCAACAGTGATGATACTAGATCATATGTGTCCTGTGGAATTGAAGAATTTAATCTTCAAATGAATTTGGAAATGTGTGTTACTCCAGTTCACCATGATGGTAGTACTAGATTGTCTGTATCCTTTAGACTTGGTAATTTTTTTTTTTTTCATTCCAATCTTCCAATGGACTTAGAAACATACCACGGAAAAGAATATAATTTGTGAAATTATTTCAAGTTAAGTGATTTGGAAGTGTCAACTACATGGCGTTTTGCCAAAAGCATTGTGTTGCATAATTCCAATGCACATGTGGAAGATGACTTCAAATTGTGTAAACTTAAATGATTTTGAAAATTTTCCAAAAGCATCCTACAAAATAAATGGGATGCATGGTTCCTGTCTTTCTGAATGCAGACGTGGAAGATGACTTCATATTATCGCAAAATATTTTGTGCCGAAATCTAACTTGTTGAAATATTAATACAGTGCTGTGTACGAGGATGGAAAATTTTGTGAAACGTTCCACACAAATGCTTCTGGTTGGAGATGCTGTGAATCTTGTGGAAAGGTGAAGTGGTTTTATTACCTTTTGGAAATTTTGTTTTGGTAGAAGTAATTGGACATGATTATTGATTAGAATGAAACATGACTTGAAAATGTTGGATCTTTCTTGCAGCAAATACACTGTGGGTGTATAGTTTCATTCCATACGTTCGTACTATTGGATGCAGGAGGGATTGAATGTCTAACATGCGCAAAGAGAAGTTATATTGTGGTAAGATGATAGTTTTATTTGTATACTTGTGTTCTCTAACCATGAGGTTCACTTTTGATATCCTTGTGCTCAAGTGCTCTTCCTCAAAATAATCTTTAATTTGCTGTGAGACATTCAAAAGTTGGTTGCTGGACATACTTTATTTTATTCACCTAATTCTGGTTCAAGTGTTTATGTGGTAAAGTCATAGTTTGCAGTGGTCTTGCATGATTTGTTATTTGCTATGATACATGGTATTGGATACACATACTGCCAAACGGTGTTGATAAATATTTGATATTAATCACATTGCCATAATGTGCTTGTATATTTGAAAAAACATACTGGACTCTGGTTTCAGTGCCAAAGTTATGTTGCATTAACAGCAGTACTACCCAAGCTTTGTGGTTTTATTTTGCAGTTACTTTGTCATAACATTTGGTTTACTTTCACCTTTTTGTGTTTTAGACCCCAAATCCTGCATGGCCGCCTCCTTCACCCTTCCTTTCTTCAAATCCTGAAAGACTGAAGGACCTCCCTGTTAAACCATGGAGCGCACTTGCTGGCTCCGGACCTGTACCTTGGCGTCAGGCACCCAGTGTGTTCAATGGATCTAATATCCAATTTAATTCACAGTCAAGGATCCACAATGAGGTTGATCTGTCAGGTGGTATCAATAAACATCATTCTTTTGAGAGGCCATCCACCACTTCTGTCGAGTTGAAACAAGAAAGTCCTTGTGAAAGATTGGGTAATTTGAAGCCAGGCTTTGGAGCATTTGGAGGACTTCAGAATGGATTTACAGGTAGCGTTAGTTACATGTGAAGACTGAAGAACCTAAAGTTGAATTTTACCTGCTTGCATAACTCTATAGGTTTTTCCCCAGCTAAGATAGTTATTGCATCTTTGCAGGATTCAACCGAAAGGAGCACATTTTCTCCTCTGTAAATGATTTTCAGACAATGGTCCCTAGAAATGACTTTCATACAAACTTTGCTATGGCCATATCCTCTTCCTGCAAAACTGTAGCAGATTATCCCCAGGTAGCAGTCGCGTCAATTACAGCAGATAAACATGTGTGCCATCAGAATGGAGTGGATTCATCTGGCGAGATTCAACTGCATAGTGCGAAGCCTCCACTAGATGCCCGGAGTAGAAATAATTTGCTACGGTATCACCCTCGAATGAGTAAAGAGGAGCTTCGGCAAATTTCCATCAAGTATCCTATGGTCCCCTCGGGGTTCTTATTTCTCTTTGATGTTTGGTGATTTCTTTTTTCGTCTTTATGAATGCCCCAAGCCCCCAACTGAACTTTCATAATTTGTTGGCTTGTCATGCCATGGTTGTGTTTTTGGTACCTGGATTTCACCTTAGCTATTTTATAGCTCAAACTCAGTGATCGTTCCCTTATTCGAGAAAATGTTAACTGCTAGCGATGCGGGACGGATTGGGCGCCTGGTGTTACCAAAAAAGTGTGCAGAGGTGAGTCCCTGTGTACTCTTTGCTCTATATGTCCTGTTCTTTTAATTTACATGTCATCATTTGAGTTGATCCTCTTGCAACATGCAAAACTTTAACTTCTGGGTGTACATAAGGAAATTATATTTTATTGCGATGTTAGATTTTTTACTTTGCAGCTTTAATGGAACAGCAAGTAACTCTTTGCCTGATTGTAGCAGCTTAGTTTCCATTTATGTCCGAGTTGCTGTAATGCACCTCCCATGTATTTTTCCCTCGAATAGAATATTTCATATTATCTTTCAAGAGAGAGAAAAAAGAGAGATAAAAAAAGAAGCCGTGTATACATGATTGAAAGCGTCCAGTATAGTGTATGGCCTGTGTACTTGTGAAGTATCTCAATAATATAAAAGACTATGATCGCATCGTATGGCCATGACATTTTTCAATTTGTGTTATGCCTAAAGATTTCATTTCCTTCCATCATCCAACATGATCTCAGATAGTGAATAAATTAGAAATTGACAAGAATTGATTAAGTTTTAGAATGGTGAATGTTTCATTATATCCTCTGTTAAATATACTGAGAAATAATTCTAAGATTGATGACCTCTAGATTATTCTTTCTAATGATCTGAATGATATGAGGAAGAAGACTTATATAGGTGAGGTCAACCCAATTAAGGTAAAGACACCTAATATCAAAACTGAGAAATAATGCTAAGATTGACATCCTCTAGGATTCAGATGTTGTTTTTCTGCTATGTAGGGATGTGCACTTGGATGATGTTGAACCTATCTTTAAATTGGCTTCTAATAGAAGTGTGGCTAGGCTGATTGTTGTTCTCTATAATGCAAATGGGAAGATCACTGTTTCTCCTTATTATTTTTGAGTTTACTATATAATTGCCTCTGGTTTTGCACAAAGCAACCCGGCTTTGAGTCCTGCAGTGTCTGCCTGTTTTTGAGAATACTGCCTCTGATTTTTGCATTTTGTCATTAGCATCAATATATATATTATAACTGTGTTTGGGTGTTATGCTACATATACCTCCCACCTGTATTTCTTCAAAGACCCCTGGGGCCTTGCTATGGAAGAAAGGCTTCTCTAATCAGTCCTGATGAAGAAGAGGCATCCTTTTCGGGTGAGGTGTCTTGTAGAGTACTTCCCATAGATAGATTCACATAGATCTCAAGGGGAGCAAGACACAGTTTTGGAATTTGGTCATTTTTACGGAAAATGAAGTCACTCAGCTAGCTACAAAGGGGAAGGAACCTTCACTCTAGCATCTATTTTTAAGAAGTTTAGGAAGATCAAAATTATATGCTAGCTTAGCTTTGATTCGAAACAAAGATCTCATTAGAACTTCGTTAACCTGTAAGGGGATTGGAAGAGTCTCTAACCAGTAAAAGAAGTTTAAGAGAGATTAGTCCCAACCAAAAGACAAGCCACAAATGTCATTATGCTTACCACACCCAGCCCGAGTCTTAGAAAAATGATTATTATTCAATTTCTTGTCTTGTCTATTGTATGAGTTAGAGTTACATTATTACTCCAGTTTTCCACTTCAATTTGATGTCGTCTTATAATCCTGTGATGACTCTCACTCATATATTTTTACTACAGGCCTATTTCCCGCCAATTGCTTACCCAGAAGGTGTGGCTTTGAAAGTCCAGGAAGTGAAGGGACATGAATGGACATTTCAGTTCCGATTTTGGCCAAATAACAACAGCAGAATGTATGTCCTGGAGGGAATTACTCCGTGTATTCAATCAATGCAACTGCAAGCTGGTGATGTAGGTAAACATATCCGAACCATGAAATACTTGCTTGTGAAATCTTTGTTCGTCAGACTGATTACCATTCTCCATTCTAATTTAATTACTTTTATACCTTCTTTTTCTGTAAGTTCCGCATTTCTATTGGTTTTAGAGCTTGCATTGTTTGCTGTTATCATACTGTGAGATCTAGATGTCTTGGAATATTCAACCTTAGCTCTGGTGATTGTGAAATCGGTTACTAGACTTGAGGTTATTGCTTGTTATTTGAATCACAAAATGATCTGCGGTAATTTCCTTGCAGTAACATTTAGCAGGCTAGAGCCTGAAGGAACTTTGATTATAGGCGGGAGAAAGGCTACACCCGTTTCATCATCAGCTCAGGTTTGTCCATTTCTAGGGAAACTTTTTTTTACCCCTTCAGCTTGTGCATATATACTGTATATCTATGTTACTATGACCAAATGTTTTAATTTTATCATCAACATTGACGGTCTTCCATCCAATTCTAACCAGCATAATTTTCTTACCTTTTCAGTTTGCACATGTAAGCAGATGTGTTTGATACTAATGTTTTTAGCACCTTTTATTAATTCCGGCGATAATTCGTTCAAATAATATTTGATCATTTCATATTTCTGTATAAAATTACCACTTCTACGACTCATGATTAAGTAGTTATGCAAAATGCAGATCCTTTCCGTTGAAAGTGACATGACTTGCTAGCCACCACAATACCATGCTTCCATTGATAATGCACATACATGCATGTGAAGAAGACTAAATCTGTGTTTAATTTATTGCTAGGATTTTCCTTTAGTTCTTTCCCACCATTTATATATAGCTCCCATGTATGTATCACTTTATATATAAAAATCAGAGCATCACATTCTTCAGCTCAGCATCAGAATATGTGTGCTCTTTTGTTGTTATCATTGTACAAGTTGAATGTACAACTATTTGATATTTTCAAACCTATTGGCTTAATCTCAGGGAGATGAAGGCCCTAGCCGGTCTACTATTGCTGGTCGCAGTTCAAATCTGAGGGGCGATGGAGCTAGAAAAATTTCTGGAGATATTACTAATTCAAATCATACAATGAAAAACAAATCATGTCCATTGAGCCCTTCTGCAAAAGCAGATGCAGGAAGTACCTTGGCTGAAGCTGATAAATCTGGATACATTGCAAAGAATATACCAAATAGCAAGAGGAAAAATGGAAATGTAGGTACGGCAAGTAAGCGCCTGAAGATAGAAAACGGTAATTCATTGGAGCTGAATCTCACTTGGAAACAAGCTCAACGGTTGATGCGTCATCCTGATAAGATTGTGCCCTCAATTTTTGTGGTGGAAGGTTGGGAATTTGAAGAATTTGAGGTACATGGTTTTATAAAAGATATATATAGAATTTTGTCTTTGGTCTATTCACATTACCTGGTTGAATTTCTCTCTTGTTTGCACATATTCTTGTGTTCTGAAAATACTGGCCATCTGAGTAGGTCGTAGTTATCAAATCATACTTGTTTGGGGAATAGAAGCAGAATAAATTAGAACGGGAAGAGGACTCAACAGAGCGCTTAAGTTGGCAGATTGGGTTGTAGGGTAGACTTCCTGGTCAACCTTTGTAGGCTGGAGCCTGGATACTTGTGTGCCCAAGCATAACCCGTGCATTTTTTGTTGTTCGTTGCTCTTCTGTCTTTGATGCTGTTTTGCTCAATCACAATCATTTTGCTTAGTATGAGAACCATTCCATGAAGTCAAAACCATAACTTCTGGTTGAACTTTAAATCTCACTATTCTAGGCATGATTATTTTTTCCCTCCAGTAAAAATTGTGGAGAATGTTCCAAAAGATGACTTATAACGTTATTTTTTATCATCTAGACAAATTTGGTCCCCGGACGTTTCTTCCTTTTTCTTTTTTTCTCCCTCGACCCTTTAACCAGCTTCCTGATTTAATTCTTTTTCAGGAATCACCTCCAGTAATTGGGAGGCCTACTATTATGTCGACAAATAATCTTGGGTGAGTTAAACTCTTTTCATATTTCCTACACCTCTGAATGTGTCCCCTCCCGAAGGTATTGTTGTCTCTTTGCCTGGGGAATTCTAAATGTCAGTCTTCCTGTACCAGTGAAGCGATCCAATGGGTTCAATGTGAGGACTGTTTTAAGTGGCGCAAAGTTCCCGCAGATGCTCTTCTACCTTCAAGATGGATCTGTTCCGGAAATGTTTGGGACCTAGATAGGTAAGGCAGACCTTTGACTTTCTTGACATAACAACTGCATCTGTTATTTATATGGACGTAAGTGCACACAAATATACGAAGTAATAAAGATTAAAATTCATAACAAGTGACTGAATTAATTCCAAATGTTTTTGTTGATATGTATCAAAAGTTTGATGAGTAACAGCGCATCCAAATAACTTTGATGTTTGCCTAACTCGATATTGGATGTGTAATATTCCATTCAAACAGCGCATCCAAATAACTTTGATGTTTGCCTAACTCGATATTGGATGTGTAATATTCCATTCAAAGTTGAGCACTCACGTGATTTATTGGTGCTCTCTGTACCAGATCTTTATGTTCAGCTGCTGAGGAATTAGTGAAAGGACAGCTTGAAGATATGTTGCATAACATGAGTAAAGGTATGCATTGATATATTCTAGCACATCAGCTTTTTAATGACCACCTGCTATTTACCAGCTTTTTGTGCATTTGCTAATCAAGCTCTAATTTGGTTATATGCCGAAGTTGATTAGTTGTTAAACGTTCATGATAAATGTATTATTGTGAGCTATAAAATTTAGTATTCATCTCTAGAACTTGATTATCATCAGAAACCAACGCAAAATTACTATGCATGCTTCAGAAACAAACACATTAATTTTCAAAGTGTCTTGCAGTTTCTCAGGGAAAAGAGACTGATTCATTGGCTCTGGAAGGGCTTGATACCCTTGCACATATAGCAATCCAGGGGGGAGGGGAGGGCCTTCCAGGTTCTGCCGAGACCACGAAGCACCCACGTCACAGAGCTGGCTGTGGATGCATCGTTTGCCTTCAACCTCCGAGTGGTAAAGGTATGAAACATCACCCGTCGTGCGGTTGTGTTGTTTGTAGTTCTGTGAAGCGTCGTGTCAATACAGTAAGCGAGAGGCGTGAGAAGAAACAATTGGAAAAAGAAGCCGAATCTGCATTGCAGAACTTGCAACTACATCTATCACCTGAAAAGGCCGTAGGTGCATGCAATTCGAGCGCAATGCATGAAAATAACGGAAACAAACGTTCAGGTTCCCCTGCAAAAGGTCAAATTGACCTTAATATCCAACCAGATAGGGAGGAAGAGGTATTACCTGGTTCCGAACACCTTCCCATGAAGCGCATGCCTCTGAATGACGCAGAGAGATTCTTCAGGCAACAGAGAATGTTAAGCTCCAGTTTAGGTGGAAACTTGATCTCGGACGGGAAGCAAATGCCGCTCAATGAGACTGGCAGCACAAAAATTGTTAGTTGTGCTCCCTTGGAAAATTCGGTCAAGAAGCAGATGCTGCTTAGTGAGATTGGCAGCTCAAAACTCAGAAGCGCGCCATTGGATGGTTGTAATGAAATTGGCAGTTCAAATCTCGTTAGTTGCACTCCCTTGGAAGGATATAAGGAGATTGGCAGCTCAAAACTTGTTGGTTGCACTCCCCTGGATGGTTGTAATGAGAAGACCGATTGCACCACCACCAACGTCTCAAGCTGAGCAATCAATTATGCAAGCATATACTGCAGCAGGGCAATATTCTGCGATGGAGTAGTTCGGTAGAGTTGATATTTTGTTAATTCAATCTGCTTTGCCTATGTGACTGTACATAATCTGGAAGTTAAGCTACAGTATCTATCCCTAGGAACGTATTTTTAGGCTTAACATCTCTCATTTTCTGCCAGTAGTTGAAAAAGCAAGCAGCCGCAGCAGTAGATATATGATTCTTGTAGAAAGAAATTAAAGCCTACATTCATTACTATTGTCACTATTTTTTCAACTTCGTAGAGGATTTTTTTTATAAAACGGTAAGGTAAGAGAGTTTCAATGTAACTGTGTTTCATGAAAGAAGATGGCTAATAGTAGAACCATACAATACTCCCTTTTCTCACAAAATTTTACCCACTTGACTAGTCGGTGGTCGGAAAACTACTTGTATCTCTTAAAATAATAATTTTTTTAATCTCAACTAAATTAAATTGTCATTATTAGTACATCATTCTCATCTTAAAAAAATTATCGTATAATATTTTTAATATTATCTTATTTTCTGTTGAATATTTGAAAATGTGAGTTCGAATAAAATTTTTTGGGAGGGATGGAGTAACCTTATTAAAAAGAAAAAAAAATTATATATTTAGTATACATTTTTAAAATATTGACTTTTTCTATAAGATGTCAAACTAAAATGTGAGGTTGCCAGTTCTTTGGATTTAGTAGGGGTTTTATATTTTTTGATTTGATCATAATCCATCAATTTTGGTTAATTAAGTCTTCATTCATAGACTTGCTAAATACGGGCCTCCATTAATTTTAGAGAATTAGTCGGAAAAACCCAGGGATATAAACTCACACAAATTCTTTTCAGCCTGTATTCAGGTTTAACTCGCCTCATCAAGATTTTAACAACTCTTACAAACATATAACATTCACATTTCTGTAAAAGAAGCCAATTCCAAAATGACTGATGATACTAACAGTCGTCCCTCGTACAGTAGTTCCAACAACGGAGACCTCGAGTCGGGACGGTTTGGAGCGGACCGTGGCCCTCAGGCAATGGACAACTTCAACATTGAAGTCGACAACGTGAAGGAGGATATTGAGCATATGGAGAGACTCTACAACGTGTTGCTTGAATCCAATGAGATGATGAAGGGTGCTAACAGCGCCAAAATCTTGATGGAGCTTCGTACCCGGGCTAATATGAATCTTGATCATATCCTGAAACTGGCCAGGCAGATCAACAAGAAGTTTGATGGGCTTATTCTGACCAAGGTGGCTCAGAGAAAGACCTCTGTAGGAAATCCAGATAACTCTGATGATAATCAGACCCGGTCTTCTATTATATCGGCTCTTGGAGAGAGGCTGAAGGAGATGATGGTTAAGTTCCAGGCCCTGAGGGTCCGGTTGGAAACAGATCATAAGCAGGCCATTGAAACCAGGTACCTTACCTATATATATGTATATTATTATTGTTATTTCCCTGTAATGATATTGTTGAAGTAAAATTTCTTGAAATCATGTGTTCAACAGGTTCACATTCATCACTGGGCAGAAGGCGACGGAAGAAGCAATCGATAGATTGGTAACAAACGCGGAGCTGAACAACCTCTCCGAGTCAATTAAAGCACACGGCAAAGGCACCATTCTGGATGCAGTGGCTGAGATCCAAGAGAGGCGTGATGCCATGAAGGAGACCCGAAAGAGTCTAATGAGTCTCCACCAGATTCTCCTGGGAATGGCGACTCCCATGGAGAAGACCCCGGCTCGTGCAGTGCCTAATCCTGCTGTGGACTTGCACGCCACCTCTGCATCACAAACAAGTGTTGCCAGGGCCAACGGGTTGAAGAAATTGAACGATTACGAGAAGGAGACGAGGAATCTGGCGTACATCGCCATCGCAGTTTCGTTGGTGGCCAGCTTGATCATCGTTTCGTTGTTTCTCAAGTTTGACGGCAAGGCGGACGAGGACGTGTGGAATGTAGCAAACAAAAAGCCTTAAGGCTGCTGGTTTCAGATATAAATATAATTGTTTGAAACAACGGATAATTATATATGTTTCAGTCCCATTCCGTTTCTCTGAACACCCCCATTTATACATTTTTATCAGGAGTCATCGGAGTCTTGTGTTCGAACAGTCGAACCTGACCGCTACTCTCCACAAACTTCTTTTATATTTTTTTAATAAAATGTATTTAAACCTTTGTTTAATTTATTTCAAATTTCACACAATCTTTTCTATTTACTCAACGTTTAAGATTATTAAATTTTTTGACAATTAACCTTTTGTCTGTTTTAACTTACACACAAACCTTTGATAAAATTTTTCAAACTACACAAAAATGAAAATAATTGTCAAAAAATTCTAAATATGCCAATTTTGCCCCGTTTTTTCTTTCCCTAATCCATTTGATTTATTCCATTTGACACCAAAATGCATTGTGATGGCGAACTGAGAATATCTAATATGTGAGATGGTTTAGAATGATTTATAATAATAATGTAGGAGTAGTTGTAAATTATTAATTGAAAAAAAAAAAAAACAAAGGTTCACCTACAATATTGTGAGATATGAGAAGGAGAAGACCGAACATATTTAACTTATGTTTTTGCCCCTAACAGAAAATTACCAAAAGAAGATTTCTCCAAAGTTTGATGATTCGTGCACCTTACCCACTAAAATTTGCTCGTGTGCAATTCACTCCCAAAGTATTAATATTGGTGCGCTACCCCTAGAAGATTTTTTTTTGTGAACTTCCAATCTGTGAGTGACACACGCTCCGGCTAACATATATTTATATTTGGTGAGTTTTTCTAATTTTTAAGTGAAAGTAAGAAAAAGAATGTCATTGCTTCTCGTTATTTCAATCAGAGATCGAAAACAATCTTGTGTTCTTCTGTTTGTTCCAGTAATAGTCTTTGCTATTTAAAAAATTATTGTTTATTTTAATAATATATAATAAAATATATTTTAAAGAGATTAGAAAGCTACTCACTCTCGCCTGTGTGTCATGCACTTTGCCAGAAAAATTGAAAGTTCATGGGATTTAAAACATTAAGGGGTATAGTGCACCGATATTAAAACTTATGCGGGTAAAATACACGAGAGCAAACTTTAGGGGATAAAGTGCACAAATCATTAAATTTTGGGGAGTAAAACACTTTTTTGCCTAGAAAATTTAAACGTTAAACGTTTATGTAAATTGTATAAAAAAATGGTAAAGCATTTATTTATATGCAAGTTAGAATTTCACAAGTCAATTTAACAATATAGTAGCTTCTACTTCTTTTTTGATGCTGAACTGTTTTTAAACTAAAATATTAAACACATATAATTTTATATTAAAACCAATTTTTTAATTTTTATCAAAAGTAGACCAAACTTTAAGTAGTTACTAAAAATCATTTGCAAACACACACGATATCGAGAGAGTACTGTTACCATACTTTGTTGTCTGCACCCGGACAAAATTTTAGTATTAAGCAATCTTGTTTGTTGTGAATTGGGCTGAGCCTTATCCATATTTGGGCTCTATGCCGAGCCCAGTTTGTATTTGCTGGTAAATCCTCTGCAAGTCTGCAACCTTCAGTGAAACAAAACCATTTGTTTTACAAAGTTTTAAAATTGAAAATTGAAGAAGAAGGAACCTGTGGAATTATTCTGATTCACAGCACTCGGTGCTTGTTTTCTCCATCAGGTAGCTAATTGCTCCATCCACATGCCGCCCAGGTTACTTCAAATCATTCCCTTTCTTTTGATTTAGCCCTCTTTTGGAACCAATTTATGGCGTCTTTCTCTGTATTTTGTGCTTTCCATTTGTTACTACGTGATTTTCAGCTACTGTAAGTGCCCCGGTGAGTTTCCTAAATAGATATGAATTGTTTACTGTAATTGCTCTGCTTGATTTTCGATTACTCCTAAAGTAAACAAAATAATCAAACTTAAGTAAGTTACTGATACAGAGGGAGTAAATCCTAGAAATTGGATGGATGGAAATAGATATGTTTATGAGCTTAGCGGACTGGAGTGTGTTACTTGTACCGGTTTAGTACTAATTCATTTCCAAGATGTGCTTAGTAAAGTTGAAGACACTCACCAATTGCTGTTGTTTCTAGTTCTTGAAGTGAGAGCATAGGTGCACATGCATCACATTCTTAAGGATAATAATATTTCAACCTTTAAAACACTGATTCATCTCTGTTACAGAGACAGGGTTTGCTTTTAAAGCGTCATCCGATCTTCCATTGTGTTAGCACTGACAGATTCCTCACAATGATTAAATTGTTCGATTCTCACTGTCACCTCCAAGATTCAAGAATCTATCATCTTGCCCCCAAGCTCATACAGAAAGCAGTTGATACTGGTGTTGTTCGTTTCGCTGTCAATGGAGTATCTGAGAAGGACTGGCACTTGGTGAAGGAGATGAGTGACACCTATCATTGTGTAGTTCCAAATTTTGGCCTGCATCCCTGGTTTGTATTGGAAAGAACTCCCACTTGGCTAAGTACACTGAAGGAGTTCCTTGCAGCGAATCCTTCTGCAGCAGTTGGAGAGATTGGTCTGGACAAAGGTTCTCATGGGAAGAAGATAGATTTCACACAGCAGGTTGAGGTTTTTCGCCAACAGCTTCAACTCGCTAAAGAGTTAAAACGGCCTGCGTCTATCCACTGTGTGCGTGCTTTTGGTGACCTTCTTGAAATACTAAACTCTACAGGTCCATTTCCAAATGGTATTATATTGCATTCTTATCTCGGTTCTGCTGAGATGGTCCCGGAATTTTCCAAGCTCGGTGCTTATTTTTCCTTTTCTGGGTTTCTCATGGCAATGAAAGAGAGCAAGGCCAAAAAGATGTTAAAGTGTATTCCCGCTGAAAGGATTTTGTTGGAAACAGATGCACCAGATGCTACACCAAAATTATCAAATCTGGATTCTCTCTTCTTGATTGAACAAGAGATTTTTTATTCAAAAGAGCTTACTGGAGATCAAAAGTCTGCTGATGATATAGAGGCCACACAGTCGCCCAAAGAAAGTCTTAATCATCCTGCTAATATTCACCACGTACTTGCTTATGTTGCTGATTTTCGAGAGATGGAAGAAAAGGAACTGGCTCGAATAAGCTATCAGAATGCAGTACGCCTATTCTCTTATGAGGGTTCAAAGATACTGCAAGAAGGTAATAGTAGTAGTATTTTGTCATCTACTTCCTCAGTAGAATTTGGTTTAACATTTGGCAACTCTTTTACTTTGTGCAAATGAGCTTAACTACCGGTGAGTGGAGGTTAAAGCGAACAGGTCCTTTCTCATATGATAACTTATTAGGAGCAACTAAGTCTACCTAGGTAGTAGTTTTCCAGTCTTAGTGATCATAATTATACTGTCTTCTATTAGTGAACACTAAATTTTTGCCACTTCGGCATGTAGTTGTGAACTGGAACTGCTTCCAAGTTCTTCCCCCCTCCCCCCCCCCCCTCGTTTCGTTTCATATGAGTTGTTGCTTCCATAGGATGTGGATTGTTTATGACTTATGGGCAATGGCTACAATATGCTGCAGGGAGAAATGAAATCATTGATCTTGAATCGCCAAGACAAGAAGGATAAGCCAGGCCAGGGAAATTGATGGGCAAACGGTGCTTTACATGCATGTTATCTATCTTGCGTCCAAGTAACTTAAACTGCTGGTGCTGCTAAGTACTCTAGTGTGTTGCAGTGTAGTTTTCAGTCTATCTATGATCAATATGTCAATATCCAAGATGTATATTTTTCGACTATTTTTCTCCAAAGTATTCAATATTCATACTTGTCAAACTTGCATATTTGCGGGAGCAGATGAAATAAGTATCTACAATAATATGCATAACTGAACTGAGAATCTTTGTCAAACTTGCAGCTGGAAAAGTAGATAAACGTATTAGAATATTCCCCACATGATAAAGCTGAATCTCGAAAATTTATGTATTGAGTGGGTATTTACGATAGTTTAACTTATAGACTAAATTTATTTTAAAGAGAAACAAATTTTTAATGTTATTATAACAGTTTATAAGCGGTTAGATTTTATTTAATTATGTTGAATAAGTTGAAGTTGGAGAAACTCGGTTGAAACTACTTAAGCAACATTTTCTAAAATTAAATTAAATTGGATTTTAGTTGTTGTTTTTTAAAAAAGTTGAATTTGCAAACATTACTTCAACAACCTCTCTTACTTTTTACCAAGTAAATATCCATCAAATTCTTTGATAATCGAATTTGATAATCCAATTTTATAACTTCTCCTGATTCTGCTAGCTTTGGTTTGTTGTCCTCGTTGGATAAGTGAAAGAAGATATAGAAGGTGTGGTGAGGTTGGCCTAGTAATTGCAATGTGTTTGGATGTGAACATGGAAGATCAGTACCGCAACTCATCACACTACCTGCATTTGCCCACACACTCCGTATGCATGATTAACAATTTAAGACCTGTCTACATATCACTCTATATATAACCTACAAATGATAAATCTTTCTTCATCACAACTCACAAGCAAAATAAACTAACATTAGTATCAAAACAAAATGCAGAGTAACAAAATGAACAAGGTTGCCATGTTACTAATCTTGACACTGTTCCTTTCATTTGTTTTAGTGCCTCCAACAATGTCATCTCCGGTGAAAGCCATCCCCATGCCTCCAACAATGTCATCTTCAGTGGAAGCCATCCCCATGCCTCCAACAATGTCATCTCCAGTGAAAGCCATCCCCCCGAAATATTGTGGCGGTGTCTTTTCCACAATGGCTCCTTGCATTGGCTTCTTGCAAGGGAAAGTTGCGAAACCATTTAAGAAGTGTTGCTGGAATATGAACTTGCTGAATAAGCGTGCCAGTCAATCTCCAGAACTCAAGAAAGGGGTATGCCAATGCGCTCAGCAAATTGCGGTTGCAACAAAGAACAAGACCGGCACTCCGTTTCAGGCAAAGCAAATCGATATGCTAAAGACCGCTTGCAATGTTACCTTGAGCTTTCCGATCGCTGAGTCTCAAGATTGCTCCAAGTACGTAAATTAACACCTTAGGGGCGGAACTTTGAATCCGCCCTGATAATACCTTCATTGATTTAGAGAGTAATAAGTTAATTTGACATGAATAACTTGCTTTTTTTTTTTTTTCAGGATCAGTTGAGGATTTGTATAACTGAAAAGGCGCCACATCGGAAGTCATATATACCCGTTCTTATAATAAGTTTGTAATAAAGAAATAAAGATAAGCAAAGCACACGCCAGGAATGGAACTAATAATGTCCTGTTTTAAATGATCGATTGAACACATGAATTGTACTTGTTTGGTGTATATATAATATATTTATTTTTAAATAAGGTTTGAATTCCCAACTACTATCCTATAATAAAAAAAGTAATAAAAATTATGTTAACAAGGCTCGAACTCCGCATTTTCTACTTAAAGAGGACAAAGAAATAAACAATTGAAAAACATTCGAAAAAGAAATTTAAAAATGAAAAAAATTATGCCAACAATATTCAAAGTTTACACCTTTTACTCCAAGGGTGACATATCGCATCAGATTAAAATTGAATGTGTAAGACATACAAATGAGATTTGGATACAAGAGTAAATCACGAGCATGTTGAGATTTGTTGGGTTAATCATACAAAACTTATTATTATAATTAAAAAGGTAGTGTAGAAACTCTCACTCTCTCTCTCTCTTTCCCAAAATAATATGATCTCTAATTTCTAATAGTAATTTAAAAAATATTATTTTAGGAATTAAAGATTTGAAACTTAATTATTGTTTAACTACGTATTTACATTACTCACATATTTACATTATTCACATATTTTCATAGTAAAATAATAACAACGATGACAAATTCTCGTATGAAATATACAAGCACAACCAAGTCACCAAACTGAAGTGAATTCCAGTTTCAATCATCAAAAATTATCCCCACAATGTGCGCAAGTTATTTCAAGCATCATTCTCAGCGTTGAGTAGGGTAAATACTAAATCAATATCCGGGATTACTTGTAAATAAGGGCATCACGTCCTGGTCCGACACCTATGTAGTGAACCGGCACACCAACAAGCTCTTCTATCCTTTCTACATAGTTACGTGCAGCCTTAGGCAGCTTCGAGTACTCTCTAATTGTAGAAATATCGCTCTGCCACCCAGGCATAACTTCATATTCAACCTAAACACAGAATCATGGACCAAAATTAAAACTAAGATACAGATGCTAAAGGTACAATACTTGGGAGTTTACCAATAGGAATTCCGAATTTAAAATAGAAGACAAGTGAAGACTTGCCTTAGTCTGTTCAAGAACGCGGAGGTCCGACGGAAACGATTGAAGTGGGGTACCATCAATATTCTTGTACGAAACACCCAACTGAATTTCTGGTAGGTCTGACAGTACATCAAGCTTGGTAAGATTCAAAGACGAGAATCCATTTATCTGGCAGCAGAATTTCAATGCAACTATATCAAGCCAGCCACAACGACGAGGGCGGCCAGTGGTTGTGCCGAACTCTTGTCCAGCAAATCTAAGAAGATCACCACCTTTACCCAAGATTTCTGTTGGGAATGGACCCGAACCAACTCTTGTAGTATAGGCTTTGACCTGCGAAATTGGCAATTATGAAAAGGAAAAAAACAAAATGTAACAGAATGCAAACCAGGTAGAAGATTTCATGAAATTTTTACAATATGATTATGAAATAGGAGACTGAAACAGTATTTCAAAGAACAGGCGCTCTACACAGATTTGGAAACTACAGGTGATACCCCTGACGCTTGTTACCAGATCTAGATCTAAAAAACTTGTGAAATAAAACCTGAAGGTAGCATTTACATTTGCCCCATTGATCATGCCTCCGTGGTCCACCTAGATAAAATCCTTGCCTTGTGTCTACTCACTCCTGTTTTTATTAAGGTTCAAAGACTTCCACACTTGTTCGGGTGATTTATTTTTCAACTGTTATCTCGATTATGTATAGAGAGCTAATTTAAAAGGTGAATGAAATAAGTCAAATGGGACAAATAGAGGTAAGAATGGAACTATCATGCAAAGAATACTTAGAAGTTATAACTTCCCAATCAGTTGAAATTTGCTAAAATTTCAAATACTAAAAACGGGAAAGAGCAGAAATAATTTCAGATGTATCAATCGACTACAAAATCTGCGAGTACATGTAAATCAACCAATAAATAATATAACTGCACACATTCATGCCAGCAGACAAATGTAAATCATTAACATGTACATAATGCAAAACCAGACTGAAAATTGTCAGTATATTTTAAGACATGCTATGAAAAAAATGTGACTCTACTTACCACACCAACAAGATCACCAACAACTCTTGGAGCAATACCAAGACCTGTGCAGATTCCTCCAGCAGATGGACTGGAGGAAGTCACGAAAGGGTATGTACCAAAGTCAATGTCTAACATAGTTGCTTGACCTCCTTCCACCAGAATCTTTTGTTTCTGGGAGATGGCGTCATGCATGAAATGCACTGTATCACTAATGTATGGTTCCAATCTCTCAGCATATCTCTTATAACGTTCGACTTCTTCCCTGAGCATTTCAGGGCTATAGTTAAAACCTCGGAATCTTGATGCAGCATCAGATAATAAAACATCAAGCTTCTGAGGGAAAGTATCCATATGCCTCAAGTCACTTACTCTTATACCATTCCTGATCACCTTGCTCGAATAACAAGGACCAATCCCTCTTCTGGTAGTCCCAATGAAGGATTTAGCAAGCTCAGCTTCTCTAAGCCCATCCACAACTTGGTGGAAATCAAACAATAAATGAGCACGGTCAGATACCAAGATCCTTCCTTTGCAAGAGACACCACTAGATTCAAGACCATCGATTTCTTTAAAGAGTCCAGGTAAATTCACCACAACTCCATTGCCAATAACACATATTGTATCCTCATTGAGGATACCTGAGGGAACAAGGTGAAGGGCAAACTTCTTGCCTTCTGAATTATAGATTGTATGCCCAGCATTCGCTCCACCCTGAAAATAAACAAGCTCACATGCATTAAACAAGATGCTCCATCCCATGTATTGAACAGTTAGAAAAGAAAGAAAAACACCACATAGATATTTACAGTCGATACAGCCAATGGAATAGTTTGATAAAATGTCCAATCATATAACTAAACTAAACATATAATAGCATTTAAGCTGAATTATACCAACAATACAAAATTACCCTTCTTCAACCATGAATTTCAAACCTTTTCTTGAACTTAAACTAAAAATACATTACTCCAAACCACACGCCTTGGCATAAAGCTTCCAACTTTTCTTACACCGCTGTCAAATAGAACACAAAAACTCAACAAACCAATTTTTAGCTCTCAAAGCTTACCCAAGTTAGAACCTTATATGTGACTTGGAGCTAAGACCCACTATAATATATAGAGGCGTTTAGTGGCCATCAGTGATGAAGGAATAATAAACAAAGAATTCTCAGATCAGGGAGATGATACAATACCTAACCCAATTAGTCTCTGTTCTCTTCTGTTCTCTTCGTATGAAAACTCATTATTTTCAGTTCAATTCGATTCAGTGTTCTGTTCAGGTTCATTCAGTTCGGCTGTTCTTCTGTTCAGATTTGCCTAGTTGTATTTTATACTACAAATAAATTCAGTTATGTTCAATTCAATTCTGTTCAATTCAAACTAAAAGAACAGTTTCTTAGGCTCATACAATACCTGACCCAATTAGGCTTTGTTCTCTTCGTATGAAAACTCATTATTTTCAAATCGATTCATTTATGTTCACTTTCATTCCGTTCAGATTTGACTAGTTGTATTTTACTTACTCCGTTTCATTAATAACTTCCTAAGAGAACTATTCATCGCGACCTTTGATCACGTATAACTTTTAAATTAAACCGTATCAATATAAATTAAAAGTTGATTATGAAAATATACTCCATTTAATTTCATAATATAATTTTATTATATTTTTCTCTAATGTAATTTAGGAGTTATACGGTCAAGGTCAAATTCGCGATGAATAGTCCCTTAGGGAGTTATTAATGAAGTTATTAATGAAATGGAGGTAATACTACAAATAAATTAAGTTCAGTTATTCAGTTCTGAATTCAGTTCATCAGACGAAAAGAACAGTTTATTAGGCTCATAGTAAATGAATCTGGATCTGTTAATTTCCGAGTAATTGACAGAACATGACCATAAAGAATCAGCTAGACAGCAATTTACTGCTCTAGGGGAATTGACATTTATGTAAATGAAATCAACAATAGTACATACAACTACTCAATACAGGGGCTTAACTTAGACTAGGTGGTATTGAAAATGAAATAAAAAAAAATATATATAATAGTAATAATAATAATAATAATAATAATAATAATAACAATAATTGATCTGCAATTAGGAAAAAAGTAAGCCCTAAACCTGACAGCGAGCAACAACGTCGAAATGCTGAGCGAGAATATCGACGAGCTTGCCTTTACCCTCGTCTCCCCACTGGCATCCAAGCACGCCGGAAACTTGACTTAGCGCGCCGATACGGCTGAGCCTGGAATCCTCTTCAATTACGGCAATTACGGCGGCGCTAGCCTTGGAGGCGGAGCAAAAGGGCTTGAAAGAACCGAGGGGGAGGCTGTGAGGATGATCACGGGCGTAGCGGGTGGTGGTGAAGATAGAGGAGAAATCGAGGCGTATGGACATGGATGAGGGGCTCATGGGAGAAGATGGTGGTGGTAAATCAGGGGAGGAGGCGAATTGAATTGACAGATAGAGATAAAATGGGGTCTCTCTCAATTTAAGGGTTTGGTTTTTTTTGGTTCAGTTCTTCTCAACAGTTTACAAAACACACGAGGAGGGGACCTTATAATGAATGTGACCGTGATAGACCCAAAATATCGGTTTGTTGGTGGGCTACTGTTCGGTGGCCCTGGCCCACCAACAACCAATAAAAGAAAAAAAAAAATAAAGATGGGTGATGCATGGGCGCACGTGATGCCACCATCCACCGGCCGGTGGCATATATGGAGTCCCCCTCTTATTTGTCCATTTTTTTTATTTTCTATTTATCTTTTTAATTATCTTTTTAGATTTTATTATTATCTTTTATATTATCTGATATTTTTATTATTTAAAATATATATATATATATATATATATATATATATATATATATATATATATATATATATATATATTACGGTCAGTCAATTTTTACATTTGTTGAGTGAAACTATAATAAAAAATTTAATTTATGCTTATACTTGTAAATATACTTTTACTAGAAATCGTAGCGTGCGAAGCATATTCCTTAGTGATTACGTATTTACATTATTCACATATTTTCATAGTAAAATAATAACAACGATGACAAATTCTCATATGAAATACTCAATTCTAAAAATAAATAAATGGCAGCCTACATTTTAACCATGATAAATAGAACAATGTTAACTAGTTCCTTCAAATCTAGCCAGGATTTGCACTAGCCTATCATCTTGAACACCAAGTCTAAAATCTAGTATTATAAACTAAACACAACTTGTGCATATTCACGATGTGGGACAAACCACTTTAACCTTCCAACCATAACAACTCGAAGCTCTCAGTCAGTAGCTTACGACTATATATTCAGTTTACTCAATTACCGAATAATTAGGAAATAACCTCCGTGTAAATATGACGTCATAATGCATCATTACCACATTATTTTATTCTTATTTCCAACCATAACAATTACGTATGCTGTACACGGGATCAGTAGAAATACGGGAACTAAAAGGCGGGAAAATCCAAAAAAAATAAAAAATCAGAAGGCATTATTCACTCGCTCTCTTCTTTATCTTTTGCCGTATGATCGTATCCAACAGTCCAATCAACCATCGCTACGACAAGGGACCATTCTCGGAACCCTAATACCTATACGAATTGCGGTCCAAGCCCTTTTTTGTCCATCATTCTCGTCAGTTTCGATCACAATGCACAAATAATGCCAAAACAGTGTTCGTGTTGTCAATTTCATCCTGGATTGACCGGCGGAAAGAGGTATAGTATAAGTTAGGGTTTATGATTTCTGTATCGCATAATCAATTCATTGTGGTTATTGAATTATGTTGTACGCAGTTTTATTAGCCATTTTACTCTTTGAAGGTGTGGGTTCTACAACCGTGACCTATGATAGCAAGGCATTGGTAATTGATGGGAAAAGGAGAATCATGCAGTCAGGTTCTGTGCATTATCCCCGAACTACGCCCGAGGTTAGAATGGGTCCTGCCTTAGTTTAATTCATTACTGTTGGCCTAATGCATCAATTACTTTTTTTCTTTTTGATTTGTTATTTCTAAATAAATGTTGTAGGTATGGCCGGAAATCATTAGAAAGGCGAAAGAAGGAGGGTTGGACGTGATAGAGACTTATGTCTTTTGGAACTATCATGAGCCTGTGAGAGGAGAGGTAAGATGCTATGTCACAGGAAGTAAATCTTGTTTTGTTTAACTTCGTAGAACCCATGTGTTTAGTTAAAATATGCAGTTTTGAAGTTTTTTGTGACATGGGTTGTTGTCTATGTTGAAACTGAGCCTAATTGTGCACTGAGAGCTGTTTGAGATATGTATAGCCATTTGCCCACTTCAATGTGTAGTAGCTCGTGTGCTTTCCTTTATGATTACAATATAAAATTTGTACGTTTCTCTACAATATATGTGAACTTAATTTTCAGTATGATACATGTAATGTATTTTAGAAAGTGAACTGCAGAAACAGCTTTTTACCTTTTTTTTTTCTTGAAACGGCCAAATCTAACTACTCTACTCCTACTCCTCCACTACCCATTTACCACCTTATAACTCCAAATACACACCTATACCAATACCAGCCTTTTGACTCTGTTGGGTTTCAAACCCCCGACCTCTCCTTGCTACTCCTATAACAGCTTTTTACCTTAACTAGACTTTATTTTCGTCATGCCTGATTAGGACAGCTGCATTGATAGTTCAAAGCATGTTCTTAACTTCCAGAAGTTCTACTCTGTGCAGAACTTGGTATTTCTGCTTCCTTTTTCAATGGCCCAGAACTATCATTATTCTAGAAAAAGCATCGGTTTTACTTTGATTCTCTGAAGCTCTTTTCCCTGATCATTACTATCATTATAAATATGTTCTCTAACACTTTCCCTTTTTTAAAAAATTGCAGTACTATTTTGGAGGTAGATTTGATCTAGTCCGGTTTGTGAAGGCAGTGCATGATGCTGGCCTTTTTGTCCATTTGCGAATTGGTCCCTATGCTTGTGCAGAATGGAATTACGGGTGGGACTATTTTATTCGGAGTTGTTTTCTTATAGTAGTTCAGTATGTCATCTCAGGGTAAAGTTGCCCTATGGGGGCATAATGTTGTTAAGAAATATATAATGCACTTAATCATTCAACTTTTTCTTTACAGGGGATTCCCGATGTGGTTACATTTCATTCCAGGGATACAATTTCGTACAACAAATAGTATTTTCAAGGTTCTTTGGTCTGTACTGCCTTTAACAAAATCATACATTCTTGACATACTAATTCTGTACATAAGATTTCCTTATAATCTTAACTTTTCATGCAGAATGAAATGGAACGTTTCCTTGCAAAAATTGTTAATTTGATGAAGGATGAGAATCTCTTTGCTGCGCAAGGAGGGCCAATTATTCTGGCCCAGGTAAATTATTGTCATTTACATGTAACTTTATTAAAAGAAAATTATCAAACAAACAAACTTTCGAAAGGGTTCATTCTTGCACTGATTCTGATGAAATTGCTCTGATTTAATGCAACCTTTTGGAATCTGCTAGAAACATGAATTGTCCTTTTGCTTGTTCAAAGTAATAGCCTTTGCCTGAACACTGATAAATCTCAGTTTTTTGTACTTGATCCTTCAGTGTTATTATCTTTATATTGTCAGTACCAGGCAGCCATAACGAAACAAGCATCCTTTGCCTGTGTTGAGAATTTGTAATTTCCTTAGTGGTTAGAAGATATTGAAGTCCTATCTTTACTGAAAATACTTTGCATGTCATTGCTTGTTGTACTGTGTTTGTACTTTATTGATTTTTCCATCCGTTTATGTGGTTATTGATTGTTATAGGTGGAAAATGAATATGGAAATGTTGAAGGGGCTTATGGGGTAGGTGGGCTGTTATATGTCAAATGGGCTGCAGAAACAGCGGTCAGTCTAAATACCTCTGTTCCATGGGTGATGTGTGCGCAGGAAGATGCACCTGATCCTATTGTAAGCACCATATTGCAAAGCTCATTACTTCTATTCTCAATCATTCACATTGCAATGAAAGGTTCACAGTATAGTGCTAGCAAGATTTAAGATATGAATGGATACTTGGTCTCTGAATATTTTAAATGAAAACTGGAATGCTTTTAGTTGGTTCCAGAACTTAAAGAAGGAATTTAATGTTGCAGATAAACACTTGCAATGGGTTTTACTGTGATCAGTTCTCTCCAAATTCTCCCTACAAGCCGAAAATGTGGACGGAGAATTATGTTGGATGGTAGGGTTTAACGAACAATCTCAAGACATGTGCTAAAAACTCATGTTCAGAGATAAATAATAATTTAATTTCTTATTACACTTTAAGATTCCTAATTATAGTTTGGAAATTTTAGGTTTCTTGCATTTGGATATCCTGTTCCTTACCGACCTGTTGAAGACTTAGCATTTGCTGTGGCTCGGTTCTTCGAACTAGGTGGCACTTACCAAAATTATTATATGGTGAGCTTTGAGTAAAATTCTGTGTTTGACATTGTAAACACAGGTGTCTTTTGACTGATGAGCCTTTTGGCATCTTATAGTATTTTGGTGGCACCAACTTTGGTAGGACAGCCGGAGGTCCTTTGATTGCAACAAGTTATGACTATGACGCTCCGTTAAATGAGTATGGTAATGTTTTGAATCTGTGAGTTGCTCCGTTCATTGTTGTAATGTGCGGATTTAGGTGCGATAGACTTCCTTAACTAGTTGAGTCCTTCAAAATTCTTCATGACAGGTTCAACTTGTTAGGATGTTCATATTGGAATTTTTTCATAATACACACATCACTTTATTAGGAAAAACAAAAAATCTGTTTTTGTGTGATCCTGCCCAATTTTCCTTTATAGTGCAATCTAGGATACTCAATCTATGAAAGGATGATCATGATTCGTGAGGAATTTACAGGCTAATTTAATGGAGGATCAGTATATTTTGCATAAACAAAAATTTGTATTCCTCATCTTACAAGAGAAACTTATGCAGGTTTTGTCAATCAACCAAAGTGGGGTCACCTCCGTGACCTTCACATTGCTCTCAAACATTGTGAGGACCATTTGATCAATGCCAATGCAACCCACATGTCACTCGGTAATAATCTTGAGGTATGCATGATATATAGAGAAATGTCCATTTTCCCTAGTTCTTATGTAAAGAGGCAACAATTTGAATCTGTGTCATTTAAAAATTGAAAAGCTAACTCTTTGGCGAAACCTACACGCAAAAATGTTGTCCCGTTGTCTCATCCTCCTTTCATGCTTCTCTTGAATGATAAGATGGAAGTATTGTATACTTGGTATATGATGGAGGATGAAGCTCTTACCATTTACAATTTATTGAAAAATATGTTTCACCCTCAGCCTGGGCATCCTTTTTGATCTTTTCTTACACATAGTGTTTCGGCATCTTCTGAAATTTGTAGTGTTGCTTTAGTGGAGAAGCAGTTTAGCATACTTCTTATTTTGAACTTTTCATTAGACCTTGGGCTATGATAATTAACCTTAAATAATCCTTGGGACTCTAAATGTGGTAATTTGAACATTCATAGTGATTTGGACAAAGTTCAATTAATGATTGCAATTTTAACTTTTCTATTTTCTCGTAGGCTCATATATACTACAAATCCTCCAAAGACTGTGCTGCTTTTCTTGCGAATTATGACAGCTCTTCAAATGCAGTCGTCAAGTTCAAAGGGAAGTCATACTTCCTTCCAGCTTGGTCTGTAAGCATTCTTCCAGACTGCGAGAAAGTTATATTCAACACTGCCAAGGTATAATCTATTATCTGTTTATGGTACCTTAATGGCTATATCCATTGCAATTAGACTCTGCAAGCTTGCTCTTTCTTGCACAAAAATGTTGGATCCAAAGTCAAATCATTCTGCAAAATCAGGTCAATATATTTGAGATAGTTACAGGAACTTCTTATGTTGTTTTCGTGGGAGTCCCAAAAATTGAGCTTTGCAACAAAAAAGCTATATTATTTGCATTTACAGATGGCTTTAGTGATTTTTAGTATAAATTATCCTTTTCATCATTAGCGGGTCAAAGAACACCAGGAAGTGGTAGTCGGTTAAGGCTTACTCATGTTCAATCTTGAACCAACGAATGGAAAAAGGAAAACTCTATCAAAATCTGGTAAATTGCCGTTATCATTAGATGGGGTATATGACAGTAACCAGGACTGATAGTCAGTAAAGGCTTACATTACATATATGCAATCTTGAACTAGAAAGATTGAAGAAAAGGAAAAATCTGTCAAAGCATGAATCAGTTATTCTTTAGAGCCTTTCCTTCATCCTTTTGAGTTTGCTATTTTGCAATATCATGCATCATTTTAAATTTGAAGACTCTGCAAGCTTGCTCTTTCTTGAGCAAAAATGTTGGATTGAAAGTTCTATTGCAGATTCAGGACTATCCTTTTGAGATAGTTGTTTTTGTGGGAGTGTCAAAATCGTGCTTTGCAACGAAGAAGGCGAACTTGTATTTACATGATAGCATTAGTGATTTTTGTTATTAACTGTCCTTGTTATCATTAGCCGGTTGTTGATAGTCACCAGGAAGTGGTGGTTGGTAAAGGCATATCCATGTTGATGCTTGAACCAGAATGATTAAAACAGGATAACTTGTCCTAGTCATTATTAGACGGGTTGTCAACGGTCACTGAAATTGATAGTCAGTAAGTGCTGACCTATGTGCAAACTTGAACTAGAAAGTTTGAACAAACGAAACCTCAACAAAGCTTAAATCAGTTATCACTTTAGAGCCCTTTTTTTTCTCTATCTTTCTGAGTTTGCTATTTGGGATATGATGCATCCTTTTTCAAAATTGTATGTCATCCCATATTCTGCATATGATTTAAATAATTATGGGATTTTGTATATGTTGTTTCTGTTTTCTTATTTCTTTTGTACTCAAATTTCTCCTTACTCATTGTGTACTCTGTGACCTTTTTCTGGGATATGAGTCTATAAACTATCATCTGTGTATGATCCCTTTATCCACTCCAATAAGACTCTGCAAGCTTGCTCTTTCGTGGGCAATATTATTGGAGCCAAAGTTATAAAATCATTTTGCAAAATCAGGATAATATGTTTGAGATAGTTACATGATGTTCTTGAGAAAATTGTTTTTTTTTTTTGAGGAAGTCCCAAAAATTGAGCTTTGCCACAAAGAAGCAAGTTATTTGCATTTACATGATAGCATTTGTGATTTTTGGAGATAAATTGTCCTTGTCATCATTAGACCGTTGTCAAAGGTCACCAGCAAGTGGTAGTCATCAGTAAAGGCTTACCTAAGTTCAATCCTGAGCCTGAAAGATTAAAATAAGGAAAACTCTACTAAAAGTGGATAAATTGTCCTCGTCATCATTAAACGGTTAACGGTCACCAGGAAGTGATTGTTGGTGAAGGCTTACCGTTGTGGATTGAACCAGAAATATTGAAATAGAAAAACTCTATTAAATCGTAAATCTGTTATTAATAGTGTGCTTTTATTATTGTATTTCTTCCGTTATACAATGGGATGTTGTATTTCTTTTTTTTTTTCTTTCTGTTTTCTTATTTCTTTTTCACTCAATTTTTTTTCTACTCTGAGTCTTTTCTTTTTTTTTTTTTTTTTTTTTTTTTTTTTTTTGGTATAGTACTTATGAGTATCGTCATTTTCAAATATCCTCTTGCTACCATTTTTTTGAATATGTCATCTCCAGTATATTTCTTATCTCTAGGTTGCTAACTTGTCATCAAGATTTTTCAAAAAGAAATAGTTGATATAATTGGGAGACCATACATTATCCAGACGATTGTAAATTTGAGAGGCTACCTTTGTGTCTAGATTCATGAAGTTAATGGTTGGTTTTATTCTTGGTTAAAAAAACATATAGTATTCACTTTTTGAATATGTGGCATTTAACTTGATAGCTCTAATACTTATATTTGGGTGACATTGTCTGAGTTTCATTATCTTACCAAGATCTTATGGTTGACATGGCCTATATAGGTTGTTTCTCAAAGATCTCCTGATAGTGATGCTTTAGAGAAGAGCATTACCATGCAGGAGTCATCGTTCTCACCATCTTCTTGGAGTTGGTACAAAGAAACGGTAGGCGTATGGGGTAACAACTCATTTTTGGCACCAGGTCTACTCGAGCAGATAAACACAACTAAGGATACCAGTGATTTCCTCTGGTATACGACAAGGTAACTATTGCTTTTTTCTTTTTGTTTCAAGTCGCTTGGTTAAGATTATAGATTGTGTTTGTGAAAACTTGCTGAAGCTGAACAACTGCACGCTCTTAATGTAGCTGGAAACCTTATTATATAAACCATGAGAAGCTTCCCCTGTTATTTAGGTTTTTAAAATCTTTATTTTTTGTCAGTTCAAAAGGGAAATTGAGGTGTAGTCCTCTAGAAGGCTATACTGATATTCTCATACTTGAATCCAGTTCACTTCTTTACTGAGGATATTATTGTTATGAATTGTTGAACCATGAAGATAGCAATGATTTTACAACAGTTAAGGCATCTGAGGTTTTTGCACAAGTTACACTTTTGCATCACCTCTTACCATACAATTAAAGTAAACACCAGATGAAATGTGCCAAGGAAGGTTCTTTTTACCACCCAACCAAATGCAGCCTCATGGTTGTAGAATATATTCCGTTATCATGTATCAGCTAAATCTTAACTCCTGAAGCTGCACTTTGTTCAAGTTAACTGATTAGAATTATTTTTCTACTTGATTCACTGTGGTAGTATAAATGTGGATGGCGAAATAGAGGAAAATCAAACACAGGAATTTGGCTTGATTATTGGGAGCTTGGGACATGCGGCTCTTGTCTTTGTTAACAAAAGACTAGTTGGTAAGCATTTATGCAATTGAAACAGTAATAGCATTTTCACTGTTGTATCATGTATGCTCTACACAAAAATAGTCAACAGCTGCATTTTATCTATTTATTTATTTATTTTTGAGAGACAGAGAGAGAAGAGAGAGTAGTTGACAAGCATTTAGCTGCTTCCCCAAATTGTGAGCATGCGAGATTATCACTTAAAACGTCTTATTGTTTTTTAAAGAGTAAGAATCTTTTGCTACTGTACAATGGCTTCACAAGATTCTTCTTCTCATGCCCAGCATAATATTTGCAATGAAATTGAATTATTGTTAGTTAACAGACCAAACCTTTTCAATTGTACTGATACTGAGAAAAGAAGAGAACACACACACACACACACACACACACACAGAGGCACAATACAAACTGAAGACATACGGGAAATATGAAAGGAAGCACTTTCACTATCTATTCCGGAATTCCATTTCTTAACTGTAAAATGCTGTGATGCTGTTTTATACCACCAGCTGATCTTTCACTTTGATCCTCTTACTCCATTCCATTGTCTTGTATTCTTGCTTCGAATATATCCAATACCATTCCTATGGCCTATGGTTTTGGTGAAGTTTCACGTGTAGAGTTAGTTTAGGCTTACTTTCTTTTCACATAATGGTTGTAAATGGTTTGACATTGAGATGTTGCCAATAGTTGAAGATATCTTTGTTTTGGATGTTTGGAGGATTTGGTTATGGTAATCATGATGATGCCAGCTTCATGCTGAGTGCCAAAGTCAATCTACACAGTGGAAACAATACACTAGATGTCCTGAGTATGATGATTGGTTTACAGGTAGGTTCTCTCTGAAATTGGTTCAATATTTATACAGGAATATGATGACAAGTCTTGCTGCATTGTTAATAATTAGTCATTATAGAGTATGCTTCTCTCTTACGGTCTTACCTGAACACATTCATTAGGAGCATTGTTCACATTTCTTTCTAGTTTCTACTTTCAGTAATCCTTGGAGTCACGGCGAGCACTATGAGTGTTACTCTGTTCTTCTATTTAGCATTATTGACATTCATACCGATCAAAAGTGTTGAATGCATTCTTCTTCAGAATTATGGGCCATGGTTTGATGTCCAAGGGACTGGAATATATTCTGTCATTCTGGCTGGTTTGACAAATTCAAAGGAAGACCTCTCTTCCACACAGTGGACTTATCAGGTACTTGAGTGACTAATTATGTTTATTGGTCCGATACTCTGAATTCTGATGCTTCTATAAATCTCGTTGTGGACCATGACATGCTTTTCTAGGTTTGGATGTCAAATCTACCTTCAAACACAATACATTCGATATGATAGTCTTTGGTAATGTATATGTGACTGAAAGGTAGCAGTTGCAACCATAGTAAAACTTTAGTGTGACTACCGATAAACAAACTGTGTTTTCATAAACACATGCTCAGATATACACGCCATGTTAAAAGAACTGACTGAACTTTCTTGGTGAATTGGCATGACTTGGCTAAGTCAAGACATTTAAACTATTCTAAGAAATATACAATTATGGAACAACTTTCAGCTGTCAATTAGTAAATGATGCCTATATTTTGTTTTCTTGAGTCGCCACTTTGGAAATCTGAGACTGACATAAAAATCTTTGTCAAATGATCCAAAGGCATGTTTTTTCCTGATTATTTTCAAATCTCAATATCTGCATGTTATTTTGGCTTTTAGCTTGATGGTGATTCTTCTGACTGATTAGAGTTATACCCTATTCTTCTAACAATTTGATGAATGCAACAGTATCTCTGTGTATTAATGACTAGCAAACTTCATATCATTCCAGGTGGGTATTGAAGGTGAATTCCTTGGACTTGAAAATGTTACTCTTGCGAACAGTTCAATATGGAGCAAGGGTAGTTCTGTTCCAATAAAAAAGAGCTTGATATGGTACAAGGTAACTAGTTACAGCTCCTAATTTGCCTGCAGAGAGTAATAGCAGATCAATTTTGTGTAGTGTATTATTCTTCATTATTCCCAAGGAAGTATTACTTTTTTGGTCCACCAGTAATGTGATTGAAGTCCGCTCTTGACCTATTTTGTGCTTTAGTGGTGTTAGAGTTCCAAAGAATCCAAACACCTTTTTAAGTGCTCCAAGTATTATTATCAAACCATCGTTAAGAAAAAAGAAGTTGGAATGGCCAAATAGTTGCCAGTGGCCTAAAACTCATATGTCAAATAACCATGGTTATTGGCAGACTACATTTCTTGCTCCAGAAGGAAAGGGTCCAGTGTCTCTAAATCTTGCTGGCATGGGAAAAGGTCAAGCATGGGTAAATGGCCAGAGTATAGGGCGGTACTGGTCTGCTTATCTCTCACCATCAACTGGCTGTTCAGAAAATTGTGACTACAGAGGAAGTTATGATGCATCCAAGTGTCTGAAGAAGTGTGGTCAACCTGCTCAAACATTGTAAGTAGATAAACAATCGTTGTTTTTTTTTTTTTTGTGGTTTTTTTTTTGGGTAAGGAAGTAGATATAAAATCCAAGTCTAGGTAATTTAAATTTTGCTTGGGGACTATATATCAGCTGTAGCATTAAGTGTTACAGAGGAAAAGGAGTTGACCAACCATTGATCTATGATATATACCTTCCATACTGTATGTCTAACCCCTTTATTGCTTTACTAGTATTGACTTGTGTTCTCACTTGATAAGTAATAATGTTTGAATGTTATATCCTCAAGTTTCAAGTTAAAAGAAGTGATTATATTTAGGTACCATGTACCGCGTTCTTGGTTACAACCTGGAGAAAACTTGCTTGTTCTTCATGAAGAACTTGGAGGTGATCCTTCGACAATATCATTATCTACTCAAACTGGACAAGTGTTATGCGGCCATTTGTCAGATGACGATCTTCCTCCAGTTGATACTTGGGAACCAAGGGTGGGTTTCAGATCTAATATCCCAAAAATAAAACTGACCTGTGAAACTGGGTGGTATATCGCTTCGATTCGTTTTGCTAGCTATGGTACTCCAAAAGGAAAGTGTGGAGCATTTGTTCCAGGGAGTTGTCACAGCAACCCATCATCAATTGTTCAGCAGGTAACTGGAAATCATCACATACATTCAAAACAAAATATTTAACGGTTCAGCCAACATCTGTATGTTTCGTTTCGATTCATAATCTCATTCTTGAGATTTTCATTTTCATGGTCATGAACAGACTGTAGCATATAGTTATATAAATCGTGGCAAGATTAATTAATTCACTTAGTTGGTGGTGTTGAACTGACACTTCACATAATCCTTGTGATAATTGTTGCCATTGTCATAATTGTTGTAATTGTCAAATCTCTACATCAAATATGTAACATATTAATGGAGCAGTCTTATGAATTCTCAAGGTTGCAACAATGTTTCTTTTGATTACTTGAGCATATATAAAAGAGGTGACATTGGTGAATTATTTTTGATACAGGAATGTGAGGGCAAGCAGGAATGTACAGTATCTGTTTCCAGTACTAAACTTGGAGACCCTTGTCCAGGTGTGGTGAAAAGCTTGGCAATTGAAGCTCTTTGTAGAAGTCTGAGGTAGCAGTTTCTACTGATGCCTGCTTTTGCTTTAACAGTTTTTATTACCCTCTGTAAATTCATCTCCAAGAAGATGTATCTCTGTTAAAAACTTCCAAATCATTGTTAAATGTCAAAATCTCTTTGATGTTAAAATCTTTTCTCATTATTCTTGGTGGCGGAGGGGGAATGGAATGCAAGTGGTGTTGTTATCTCAAAGTATCATTACCAAATCTAAGGTTATTTATAGCATTACAATGATAGTCCAGGGTGAAAAGGGCTAATAACTTATGGGGAGAGAAGAAAAGAGCTAATAGTATAACTTTCAAGTGCTTTGGTTGAAAGGAGCTATAACATTGAACATTTGCTGAATATCAAGGAGCCTGTGTACATAATTTCACAGTAACACATCCTGTAATGACAAAAGTTCTAACATTGAACATTTGCTGAATATCAAGGAGCCTGTGTCCATAATTTCACAGTAACACATCCTCTGTAATGACAAAGGTTCCCTTTTGCTGGTACAAGACCATCATCATACATTTGCTAAACTTAAATGAGAGTGAATCATATCTTATTATTAGAAATGTACATGCATAAACCTCAATAGTGTACCAGTTTTGCTCTAAAACACAGGAAGAAAACTGTGGTCACAATTTATGGAGCCAGGAGTATAATTTTTCCAATGTGCTTGCTGCTTTCCATTAACCGGTGAGCCTCTACAACTTCTTCTAACTGGAGTTTCTTATAGATGACCGGCTTTATGTGTCCTGCACCAATTGCTGGCCAGACATTCTTTTCCACCTCCCTCACAATCAATGCTTTGTTTTCTGAGCTCCTGCTTCTTAAGCCGGCAGCTGGAAGCAAAGTTGTACATTAGAATGAACTCAATAAACCCGTTTCAAAAAAAAGAAAAAAAGACAAAAGAAGAAAAAAAGAAAAAAAAGAATGAACTCAATAAACACACTATGGAGAGAAATGAACGAAACCTAACAGAAACAAACAGCTGAAGGCTAAAAGTATATATTACCCTGCACTGTAAGGCGTTTTGCTAACAAACTCCCAAGATTTATTTCACCTACTATTCCACCCATGCAGCCTATTATGAAAAGCCTTCCATCAACACTTAAGCATTCCAAGTTCTTTTGGAGGTATGATGCTCCAATGTTATCCAGTATAACATCAACACCTGTCATTGAGCAAATAAAAACTTAATTTGACATAGAAGAGAAGCTGCAAAGGACAATTTGGGATCATTCAGATAAATTGGCTGGTTCCATGACATGAATTGGAGGTTTATCAGCCAACGTAGTATTTCTATTACTGGACTAATTCGATTTTCAGGTTTGACCTTTCCCTCCAGTTTCGTCTTTCACCCGTGCCACAAAATCCTCTGTTTTATAATTTATGCAAACATCCGCCCCAAGATCCTTGCATGCAGCTAGTTTCTCATCACTTCCTGAATGACAAGATCAGTTGCTGTATAAGCAGGAATTCGTGATATATGCTATATATGATTTAAAGCTATCCTATCAGTATAATGCTTTATTTGAAAGAGTTTGATGGTGTACGGTGTACCTGCAGTTATGAAAACTTTGATACCATAGGATTTAGCCAGCTGAATAGCAAATGTACCTATTCCACTGGAACCACCATGTATCTGAAACGATAAGTTGGATTTTACAGTCCAGAAAGAAGTTTTCGCATCATAAAAATTTCCAGACCACATGTACCAATGTTTCAAAGTATAAGAAACATTTGGAGGAAATTCCTAATTGTTTTGGTAACCAACACTTGCAAATAATCATACAGTATGTGATTCGATTCTGAGTGGTCCACATGCATTAACTTCAAAAAATGGGAAGATATCAATACTATCAGCAAGAAAAACGGAAACCCTTTCCAACAACATTATCATCCAGCCTCAAGAAATGGGAACCACGACTTCACTCACGTATACAAACAGAAGAATATGAAAGCACAATGTTTTTTTACCAGGAAACTTTCCCCTTTGGATAGGTGACTAATCATAAACACGGTGGACCAGACGGTGCATGCTACTTCCGGAAAAGCAGCTGCATCCTCCAACGAAACACCATCGGGAACAGGAAGAACATGTCCAGCATGTACAGCTACTTTGTGTGCATAGCCTCCTCCACCAAGAAGTGCACAAACCTGTCACAACAAGTCAACAACCCCCAAATAAAAAAACTTGACATTCTTGATTCTTACTCATTAACTTCCTTATTTAACTAAACCATAAAATTGCAATACGAATATACAATGAAGGACCATTCATATACTGGATAGTATATAGGATTTCTTTCTTCAGAGAAAGAAGTATCATTCAAATGAAAACTGAATTCGTATTGTAAACACAGATTGAAGCTACAACTTCATCTCCAATTAACATTACAGTGATTACCAAGTGTCATCACTCATCAATCAATTTTACCAATTAGTACCACATAATAATATAACTCCAATTTCCAAATAAAAATTGCTGCTGAAAAAAAAAGGGAAAACAAATGAACCTGGTCGCCAATTTTCCAGCGGTGGACATGTTTGCCAACAGCTTGGATGGTACCAGAGCACTCGAGACCTGGATATTCACTGTCACCTTTGGGAGGAGGGTGCTTTCCCACTCGCTGAAGTGTGTCGGCCCTGTTGAGCGCAGTTGCAGCAACTCTAATCAAAACTTGATCGTCTTTGATTTTTGGGTCTTCCACTTCTTGCAATTGCAGGACCTCTGGTCCACCAAGCTCTGTAATCACTACTGCTTTCATACTTTGCTTGTTTTTGCTTTTTGGTTTCTTGATTGATTGGATATTTGGTAATAGTAATGGCGTGAATGGAAAATGATGGAAATGGGAGTGTAAACGTGGATGGGAAAATGGAGAAATATCGAACACAAGAAGAATTTGGTTTGGTGGTTATTGGTAAAGCATTTATATATGCTGTTCAACCAATAATAATAAGGCCTTTTCACCTTTGTTGTGCACTACTATACTAAAAATCGTTTCCATCACTAATCATCGATTGAACCTCGACCCCGACCATTTTGCAAAATAGTCTAACAAAATTTATATAATAACACCCAAAAAAAATAAATATCATTTTAACATATATACATACTGTACTGTGAAAGTTCTAGCCAGAAATAGTGCCATGCACAAAATGGACAATTCTCTTATTAATGAAGGGTCAAGTGCCATTGAGAGTATTAGGAAACTAGATACACACAAGTACTCAACACTGTACTCGTTTAATTTGATCTATTACACAGGAAGAAGACTGTGACAACAACTTTATGGAGCTAGGAGTATAATCTTTCCTATGTGCTTGCTGCTTTCCATTAAACGGTGAGCCTCTGCAGCTTCTTCTAACCGGAAACTTTTATAGACAATCGGCTTTATGTGTCCTGCACCAATTTCTGGCCAGACATTCTTTTCCACCTCCCTTACAATCGATGCTTTGTTTTCTGAACTCCTGCTTCTTAACCCGGCAGCTGGAAGCAAGATCGTACAACAGAACGAATTCAGTAAACACAAAAAGTAGACTGATGTGATATGAATGAAACGAAATTAATAAACATAAATGGTTTAAGTCTCGAGTATATTACCCTGCACCGTAAGGCGTTTTGCTAACAAACTCCCAAGATTTATTTCAGTTACTATTCCACCCATGAAGCCTATTATGAAAAGCCTTCCATCAACGCTTAGGCATTCCAGGTTCCTTTGGAGGTATGAAGCTCCAATGTTATCCAGTATGACATCAACACCTGCCATTAATCAAATCGAAACTAGTCATTCAAGACGTAGAAGAGAAGGTGCAAAGAACAATTTGGACTAATCAAAATGATATGCAGGTTGACCTTTCCCTTCAGATTCGTCTTTCACCCGAGCCACAAAATCCTCCGTTTTATAATTTATGCAAACGTCTGCTCCAAGGTCTTTGCATGCAGCTAGTTTCTCATCACTTCCTGAATGACAAAATCAGTTGCTGTATAAACAGAAATTCGTGATAAATGCTATCAGGCCAAGCTATTTATCATCAGTATAAGGCATACATAACTGTAGAAGAGTTTGGTGGTGTACCTGCAGTGATGAAAACCTTGATACCATAGGATTTAGCCAGTTGAATGGCAAATGTACCTATTCCACTGGAACCACCATGTATCTAAAAGGATAAACAACATTGTTACAGTTGAAGTTATTCCAGGTCTCCAGGGTAGCTGAGATATGGTGCTTTAGAGATTGACTTTCAGAAATAATATTTGCATTGAAAACTTTTCCAGACTGCATTATCTACCCGATGCTTTGTTCAACTGTTTCAGAGTATTAAAAAACTTTCCAAGGAAATTCCTCCCTGGTTTGGGTAACCAATGCCTATGCAATTGCAAATAAGCATATGTGGTTCGAGTGGTCGACATGCATTAACTTCACAGAGCGTAGACACATCAAGAAAAATGAAAACCCTTCCAAAAGTACAATAGCATAAAGAAGCCTAACAAAGCATTCTCATTTATTCACCACGACAAGAAATGCCAACCATGACTCTTTGCTCGCGTACTAAAACCATAAGAGCATCAAGTAGATACTTTTACCAGGAAACTATCTCCTTTGGATAGGTGACTTATCATAAACACGGTGGACCAGACAGTGCAAGCCACTTCCGGAAAAGCAGCTGCATCCTCCAATGAAACACCATCTGGAACAGGAAGAACGTATCCAGCTTGTACAGCTACTTTCTCTGCATACCCTCCTCCACCAAGAAGTGCACATACCTGTCACAGTAACCACCAAACAGAAATCCTGACAATCTTTATTCTTACTAATAATTTTCTTATTCAACTAGGCCATGAAATCGCAATACCATGAAAGGTCATACACCGGATAGTGGATAAGATACACACGAATAGTATCAATCAAATGAAAACTGTATTTCTATTGCAAGTACAAATCACTGAAGCTACAACAGAAGGTAACAACATCATCTCCATTAACCACACAATTCCCAATAGAAATCTAGTCTTGCTGATGACAAAAAGAAAAAGGGAAAAGGCAAAAGAAGAAACAAACCTGGTCGCCAATTTTCCAGCGATGTACATCTTTGCCAACAGATTCGATGGTACCAGAGCACTCGAGACCTGGATATTCACTGGCACCTTTTGGAGGAGGGTGTTTGCCAACTCGCTGAAGTGTATCGGAACTGTTAAGTCCAGCTGCAGCAACTCTGATCAGAACTTGATCGTCTTTGATTTTTGGGTCATCCACTTCTTGCACCTGCAGGACCTCCGGTCCGCCTAGCTCTGTGATCACTACTGCCTTCATACTTTGCTCCTTCCTCCTTTTTTGCTTTCTTGATTGGGTATTTGGTTGGTAAATGAAATTATAAAAGTGGAAGTGGAAATGGTGATAAAATCAAACACAGGAATTTGGCTTTTGTTATTGGTAAAGCATGTATGCAATCAACCAATAGTATGGCGTTTTCACTTTTGTTGTGCATTATAAAAGAATAACTTACCTATCAACCTGATAAAGAAAATGTATTGAACCTGGCACTTATTACTAGTCAATCAACTATCCAACACCCAGTTTAGTGTTCATCCCCAAGCATCGACATTCGACCCTCCATCGCAACTACTTATTGCCCTGACCCTCATTACGATTTGAAAATAGTCAACAACAATGATTCTTAATTCATTTTATCCTTTTCTTTCCCGCATGCAATTTACTTGGTACACATTTTGTATCGCCCTAACTTTGACCCGAGTGGTTTTATTCTGAGATTTGCACACTGAAACGATGATTTAGTTGGAGTTGGCAGCAAAACACATCCTGTAATGAGAAAATTCTTGCCACTAACATAAAGTCATGCACAAAATTATTGAAAACTTGAAATGGACAATTCCACTGAGAGTATCATACCCCTTATTTATAATGTATATAGAAACATAATTAAGGACTCAAAGCTGCCACTTTTTCTATAAAACACAGGAAGAAAACTGTAACCACATTACCACAACTTTATGGAACTAGGAAAAGAATTTTTCCGATATGCTTGCTGCTTTCCATTAACCTGTGAGCCTCCACAACTTCGTCTAATCGGACTTTCTTATAGATAATAGGCTTTATGTATCCTGCACTAACCGCTGGCCACACATTCTTTTCCACCTCCCTCACAATGAATGCTTTGTTTTCTGGGCTCCTCGGTCTTAAGCCGGCAGCTGAAACCAAAGTTGCACAGTAGGATGAATTCAATACACATTAAACGCATGCATGAAGCTAATTATAAATGGATCGGAAACTAACAAAGCCAAAAGGTAGAAGCTAAAGTAGATTACCCTGTACTGTCAGACGTTTTGCTAACAAGGTCCCAAGATTTATTTCGGCTGTCATTCCACCCATGAAGTAGATTATGAAAAGCCTTCCATCAAAACTTAAGCAATCCATGTTCCTATGCAAGTATGAACCTCCAATGTTATCCAGTATAACATCAACACCTGTCATTGAGCAAGGCGAAAATGTTATTTAAGACATAGAAAGGACAATTGGCTGATTTCAGAACACGAATTCAAGTTATGGGTTTGACCTTTCCCTCCGGTTTCTTCCTTCACCCGTTCCACAAAATCCTCTGTTTTATAATTTATGCAAACATCTGCCCCAAGGTCTTTGCATGCAGCTAGTTTCTCATCACTTCCTGATCAATGGCAAAATCAATTGCACTATAATAAACAGAAGAGTTCATGATGTATGTCTAGCTAGTAGTATAAGTATAAGCTATCTTGTCAGTGTAAGGAAGGCATCATTGAAGAATAAGTTTAGTGGTGAACCTGCAGTGATAAAAACCTTGATACCATAGGATTTCGCCAGCTGAATGGCAAAAGTACCAATTCCACTGGAACCACCATGCACCTGCAATGATAATTTAGGTTTTTTAGGTTATGTTGTTCCAGGTCTCCAGGGTATCTGATAAAGGTTACATGAATGATTGTATCATGAAAGTTTCACGAATGCATGTATGTACCCAAAGTTTCATTCACAATTGTACAAAATATATGGACTTTCAGAAACATGTTCTTCCAGCTCCATATACAACAAGGTTAACAGTTGGCCTTACAAAGCATTTGATGCCAACCGAGACTTTTCACTCGCTCACAACAAGCATATATATATATAAGAGTATCAGGCGAAAATTTTACCAGTAAACTTTCCCCTTTGGATAGATGACTCGTCATAAACACGGTGGACCACACGGTGCATGCTACCTCTGGAAACGAAGCTGCATCCTCCAACGAAACACCATCGGGAACAGGGAGCACTTGTCCAGCTGGAACAGCTACTTTCTCTGCATACCCACCTCCACCAAGAAGTGCACACACCTGCCGATATCAAATGGCTTAGACACTTTTGGTTCTTACTCAAGATTATTATCCTATGATTTTCCTACTCATCTAGGCCATGAATTTCCAGAGTCACAAAGTTTTGCAAAAGATGACATTTTCAACTAGGCATTATTAATCTTCATAGTAATTCTAAAAACAATGTTGAATTAATTGCACTAGCAGTCTACTACAAACAGGTATACATTCAATCAAAGTCCAATAAAAATTGAGTTTTGCTGATGAAAAAAGAAAGGTGAATAAAGGCAAAGTATAGAACAAACCTGGTCACCAACTTTCCAGCGGTGAACATCTTTACCAACAGCTTCAATGGTACCGGAGCACTCGAGACCGGGATATTCGCTGTCACCTGGGTTAGGAGGATGCTTGCCGACCCTCTGAAGGCAATCGGCCCTGTTAAGTCCAGCTGCAGCAACTCGGATCAAAACCTCAGTGTCTTTGATTTTCGGGTCCTCAACTTGTTGCAGTTCCAGCACCTCTGGCCCGCCTTCCTTTGTGATCACTACTGCCTTCATGCTAACTTTAATTTCTTCTCTTCTTTCGGTCTTTCCTGGTACGAAATGAAATGTAGTACAGTATATATGAATGACTGAATGAGGATTCTGTTCTTGGTTAAGATAATTGATGTATGCATGTTTCTGACAAGCTTTGTTTACTGACTAGTATCCCACCGATCCACGCGTCACATAGCTGCTACGTCAATTAACAACATCACCTAGCTAGAGATGTTTAAACGCTGGTAAATTGCAATTTTTAGTCCCCAAAACATCCTAACCTTCCACTAAAAAATGACAAAGAAATGACGCAGTTGACAAACATTCGGAGAAAAATTTAAAAATGAAAAAAATCAAGCCAACCAGAGTCGAAGTTCACACGTCTTACTCCAGGAGTAACATCGCATCGCCGTCATATTAAAAACGAATGTGTAAGACTTACGGAGCGTTAACGAATCGAGTTGATCGTGATAAAGATCGGTCAAAGCTCGGATCAATTTTCGAATCTATCTTATGTACTTTAAATTTATGTTCGTCTTATTTTTTTAGTGTTTGTAATAGATTATAGATTATATTTATGATTCACAAATTTACATATATTGTAAAAGAGTTAATTTTCGTGCTTTAACGAGCCAAGCGATCAATGTGAGCATGTGACGGGCCGATCACGATCACAATTTTGTGAAGCTCGACGATAACGAGGGGATCACGATCAACCATATATTTATGACGACCATTGATCGATAGAGCCAACGACCAGATCGAATCGGCTTGTTAACAACCCTAAGACATGTAGATGAGATTCGGAAACACGATTAAATCACGCGCATGTTGAGATTTGTTGGGTTAATCGTACAAAACTTATTATTATAATTAAAAAGGTAGTGTAAAAACAATCACTCTTTCTCTTTTTTTTTTCCCCAAACTAATATGAAATCTAAGAGCATTCCTTATAGTTTGGGCTTAATTGAGGCTTTAAACATAAAAACTTCAAAAGAAACCTCTTCTAAATAGAAGTTTTCAATGGTTTTGGGTTTAATTGGAGCTTGTATATGGGTCCAATGTTCAATATATTATTACTTCATCAACCAACCAAGCAAATGAATAATTTTTAGGGCTTAATTAATTGAGGGCTACTAATTAGTATCCCTTTTCCATGGCTACTATTTAGTAGCCCAAAAAAGACTCAATTGGAGATATTTTTGGGCTTAATTGGAGATTCAATCCCCACTTAAGTCCTAAAAAAGCCTCCATAAGGAGTGCTCTAATATTTAATAATTTAAAAAATATTATTTTTAGAATTAAAGTTTTGAAACTTAGTTATTATTTTACTACTACACAAGCAATTTTGGCACGCGGATACCCACGTGCATTTGATTACGTAGTCGTAAATATGGTATTTTTAGAAAAATAAAAGCAATGATCCACACCTCTTTAAGGGCAAAAGCTATTGTATTTTTATAAAAATAAAAGTTAGAATCCAGAATTTTCTAATTTGATACTTGAACATACTTAATTCTCATGAACATACATAGTCTACCAAAAATACACATACAATTCATACTCTCTCTGTCCCGATGATAAGCCTATGTTTGCTTTTTGCACGGTTTTTAATGAATGATTTTGTTTGGTAGTGTTATATTAATATTAATAAAGAGTGTGAGATATGAGTGGAGATAAAGAAGTGTAAAAGTGGGGTCCATATTTAAAATAATGTAGATGGAATGTGGGGTACTTTCAAAAAATGAAAATGTAAAGAATTGATTGGACGTAAAAAAAAAAAAAAACGTAAATAATTGATTGGGACAGATGAGTAATTACAACCTGTACCTGTAGAGGGTAATGTTCTACTCTACCAGACAATGACATAAAAACAGAACATATCCCCATGAGATAGAAGAAAAGTTTAGAGAAAACAAAGGGTAAATAAACATAATTAAAGGATAGATTTCATATTTACTTGTTTGTATTTCTATATATGTGATTTATTATGTCTTTTCACCGGTTTGCCCATTTTTTCCGATATCTTTGCTTGAGTGCTTGGTTCTTAATTCTGGCCATTGACATGTTGTAAATTTATCACCTATGGGATGAGATAATATTAGATTTAGATACTAATCATAAAAATAAACTATAAATTTGGAAAATATACAAAAGAAAAAAGAAGAGAAGAGAATGTAAACTGGAAAATGGGACAAAATCAAACTTTACTTTCTAAATTTTCATTATGTAATTTTATTACCATTACAATTTAAAAGTAATTTATAGTCAAAGTCGAAAATTATTGACCATAAAAAGTTAAAATGGGTAATGTTTTCTGGGACGGAGGTAGTATATGACCTGTTAAACAAGTGGTAAACGTGAGCGTTAGAAAAAGTGACATGCACATGTGGTAGTAAAGTTTATATTTAGTGGGTTTCATAAGGGTAAAATTGGGAACTCAAATCATTTGTATTACAGCTACCATTTGTGAGACATAAATGATTTTTTTTTTATAATCAGTATAGATATTCACATTATTTACATATTTTCATAGTAAAATAATAACAACGATGATAAATTTCCATATGAAATTAATTCAATTTTAAATGTGAATTTGGAAACGCAACACCCTGAAGTTCCAAAATGAAGAAACAAAAACCAATAGTGAAGTAAAAATATAAAGGGCCCACAACAAGTAATGTATTAAGTCTCATTGCCGCGCACGTATTAAGGCTCATTGCCGCGCACACATAATAACAAGTAAGTCAATTCAATTATTACATGTTAATGGTGAAGGAATATGATGAATATGGTGGAGTTTTGTTGTGGTTTTAAAACTGTAGAGTTAATTTCTAAACTATAAAATTTAAAAAGACTTTTTATAAATTACAATAAATTTCAACGTTTAGTAAAATTGAGTTCCAACGTTTAACATTTCCCTTATTATTTCATTTGGTAAAGAACGGAGTTAGGTGGAAAATTGGTGATGGGGAAACTGTTAGAGTTTGGGAGGATAACTGGGTACCTAGAAACATGCTTCTCAGACCCACAACACCTGATCTTTATGGTTTACCAGACCTGAAAGTAGCAGACTTGATTGAAGCAGGAAACTGGAATTACTAGCTAATTGACGCCATTTTTTGGGAAGGTGATGTTGATTCTATACGATAAATCCCCCTGACTAGTACTGCTTTCCCTGATAGACAAATTTGGCACTATGAAAAACACGACCATTATTCCGTGAAGTCGGCCTATTTCCTATCCCATGAGTTGAAAAAAACGTGATGCTATGATTAGAACTGGTAGCAGTAGTGTTGTGAATAATTCTAACTGGGATTGGTTGTGGAAATTGAAGATGCCCCCAAAATTAAGTTAAAGTGTGTTGTTGGCGTATTTTGATAAATCTTATTCCTGTTAATTCTAATCTCGTCCGCAGACATGTCCCTGTATAAGATGTGTGTCCAGTCTGTAACATGGAGTCTGAAACTGTTTTACATATCATTCGTGATTGTTCTTACGCTCGTCTGTATTGGGTTGTTACGCAGATTCCCCATGTTTCTTTGGCATTTCAGGAGGCTAATTTACATGATTGGGTGGACAAGATTAGAAGTAACTTGGCAGCAGATGATCAGCTGTTCTTTTTTACTTCTTGTTGGGCTCTCTGGACGAACAGAAATTAAGTTGTCCATCACCAGATGTGTTATGATGCAGAGCTGTCTGTTGCCTTTGGTAGAAGGTTTCTTGGCAACTATAAAGAGGCACAGAGTCTGTTCCATTCACCACGCCCACCTGAATTGCAACAACAGCGGCATTGGATTTCTCCACCTTTAAAAATCAATTTTGATTCCTCAATCATTTATGTCCCAATGGGAGCAGGGTTGGGAGTGGTCGCGCGTTCCAGTGATGGTAATGTTGTAGTTTGGAAATGGCACTTCATCACTGCCATTCAAAATCCTAAGGTCGCGGAGGCTTTTGCTGCAAATCTTGCGGTGCAATTGGGGACAGAATTACAGGTAAAGAATGTGATATTTGAAGGAGACTACCAACGTATAATCCATCAGTTTAATGATCAGATAATCCTTCTTACTGACGCCGGAAATGTTGTTCAGGAGCAAAGTCGTTCTGTAGTTCTTTCCAGTCTTTTAGTTTTGTTTTTGTTAATCGAGTCTGTAATAAGCTAACACATTATCTAGCTCGTTCTGCTGTGTCGGACAGTTTTGGTTTTTCTTTGCTTCCGGATGATTCTCCTCAGGATGTACGATGATCTTGATTATTGAATGAAAGGTTGATTTCTTCTTTAAAAAAAAGCATTTCCCTTATTATAATTAAAAAGGTAGTTTAGAAACTGTCACTCTTTATCTCTTTTTCTCCAAAATAATATGATCTCTAGTCTTTAATAATTTAAGAAATATTATTTTAGGAATTAAAGATTTGAAATTTAGTTTTTTTTTCATTACATATTTAAATTATTTACATATTTTTGTAGTAAGATAATAACTACGATGACAAATTCCCATATGAAATTAACTCAATTCTAAATGTGAATTTGGTGTTATAAAGAAAGAACGTGATTAAAGTCTCACGTCATTAAAATATGAAATGGTATATAATCAGATATCAAAACGTCCTCACAGTTTTAGTTATCATAGTGCTAATAATTTAGGACAGATTCATGGTTGATTTCATTCGATCTGACCCGGATCGAATTTGGTAAAAAAAAAAAAAAATTAAAGTGACCCAAATTAAAGTTAATTTTATTTATAATGATTTTTTTTTTTGGATAAATATGAAAATTTTAAAAGTGACCCAACATAAATCCGATCATACAAATCCGGAACTAGTCTGGATCGGACTAATTGCCAGGGGTACGTTTCGATGAGTTGGCGGATTTGGAATGAGCTCATGTCCAAATTTAAAATCTAATACTATAATCTCCAATTTAAGTTTTTTTTTTTCCCCCTACATATTACTCATTTTTAATATACCTCTCTAATCTACTAATCCGAATACGTGACGCCCACTCCAATTGTAGGGATATTTTGGTCAGTTGAGGCAAATAAGAAACAGCGGAAGAATTAAGCCAAGGATAGATCCGTAAATTAAGCGGTTGCCCGCTCAAACCTATTCCTTTCCTATATATACTTCACTCATCAGCTGGTTCTCTCATTGGGTCGATATATATTATTAGCTCTCAGTTTCTAGGGTTTGTTCTGTTCTTCTACAATCCTCCTTCTGCCGTTAGTTTTCCGTTTTTTACTTTCTCCATTGCTGAAACAGAACAAGAGAAAGTAGATCTTCATCTGCATTGAGATCCATCGTCTACCGACATACAGGTTATCACAAATTGTAAGTATGCTATACATTATCTTCTTCCTATAACTATTAGTCAATTGCGGTTTCTAATTAATTTATGTGTTTCTTGCGGTCGTTAAGAATATGATGCTTCTTAATTTTATGTGTAGATTGAGATATATGGTGGCATATATGTATTGTATGATTATTGTAATTTGGATTATTTTTGTTTACGAATTGCCTCATCTGGATGTTGTTGTAATTAGCCCTAGCTAGTAGTCAATTGAGGTTTTGCAATGATTATGACTTTTACGTGTAGATTGATTGATCGAGGTATATGGTTTGAAATTCATTATGATTGCTGAATTGTAAACTTAAATTCGATTTAATATTTTCTTCGTGTTGAGAGTTGCTTGATGATTTCCTGATTTGATTTCGATATCTAGTGAAGAAATTTACTGAGAAGAGATTATATCATCTGTGGTTTCTGTGGGACTGGGTTAGTTCTTTTTGCATAAATTAGTCTTCTGTGGTTGAAAAATGACTGTGAGTTGCTCCCGTATACATTTTATGATGATGTTGTATAAGTTATAGTTATATCTTGGCTAAAGCTTATTCTTTCTTTGGTATTCTTTTTTGCATTTTATTGATGTACTGTTTCTGACATAAGTTCTGTTCTTAATTCCAGGACAATTGAATGAAGTAATGGAATCTAAGGGTGGGAAAAAGAAGTCTAGTAGTAGTATATCCTTGATGTACGAAGCTCCCCTAGGATACAGCATTGAAGACATTCGACCTGCTGGAGGAATCAAGAGATTCAAATCTGCTGCATACTGCAACTGCGCTCGTAGGCCTTCCTGAGATTCCCCAATTCCCCCTCCAGTAGTTTAGAAAAATAGTCTCTCAAACTCCAATCTCTACTAGATCTCTTTTCTTTTTGTCTTTCCAGTCCTTGTCATTTGTTGCTTAGAATCTCTTTCACCAGTACTCCTCCCTAGCTATAATGGAATTGCCAGTCTCTGCTATTGGATTCGAAGGTTACGAGAAAAGGCTCGAGATCTCGTTTTACGAGCCTGAAACTTTTGCTGATCATTCAGCCCTTGGACTTCGATCTCTGTCCAGAAGCCAATTGGATGAAATCCTAGATGCAGCACAATGCACCATTGTGTCCTCCTTGACTAACGATGATGTTGATTCCTACGTCTTATCAGAATCTAGCTTCTTCGTTTACCCATACAAGATGATACTGAAAACTTGTGGGACCACCAAATTACTGCTCTCAATCCCGCCAATTCTTAATCTGGCTGGCTCTCTTGGACTCACCGTGAGTTCAGTTCGATATACCCGTGGAAGCTTTATCTTTCCAGGCGCTCAGCCATTTCCTCACCGTAGCTTCTCCGAAGAAGTATCTGTTCTTGACAGCCATTTTACTCAACTTGGTCTTGTCAGCGAAGCATATGAGATGGGAGATGCTGATGAACTTGAAAAATGGCACGTTTACTCTGCCCGTGCCAATGATACAATCACCACCTCGGATCCTGTTTACACTCTCGAGGTGTGCATGACCAACTTGGACCAAAAGAAAGCCTCGGTGTTTTTCAAGAGTCAATCAAGCTCAGCACACATCATGACTGAAGTTTCTGGGATCAGGAAAATCCTTCCAGAATCTGAAATCTGCGATTTTGACTTTGACCCTTGTGGCTACTCGATGAATGCCATAGAAGGGAGTGCTATTTCAACTATCCACATCACACCTGAAGATGGATTCAGCTACGCGAGCTTTGAAGCAGTTGGTTATGACTTTAAAGTAGTGGATCTGACACTACTGCTGGAGAGAGTTTTGGCTTGCTTTGAACCAGCAAAGTTTTCTGTGGCTTTGCATTCTACAGTCGCTGTTGCTTCGGATCTTGCTCTGGGGATAAAGGGATACACTTGTGGAGAACAGTGCAATGAAGTTCTTGGTGATGGAGGATCTGTCATGTATAGCAGCTTCGCCAGCATGAAGGGATGCGGTTCACCCATATCAACTCTGCATTGCTGGAGTGGAACTGAATCTGAGGATGAGGAAGCTGAGAAGAATTAGTATTTTTTTACCTTTTCCTGGAGTGAATTGTACTTTCTTTCTGATTTATGGAGAATATTGTTTGAGTAGCTTTTGATGTTCTCATATGATTTTCTATCTTTCACATCATATATACAATGTAATAGGGCCTGTTTCATTTTCTCTTTATCGTTTCAATGATGGAGTAGTATTGATCGGTCTGTTTCTCAACATGCCTGGTTTCATTCTGTCAAAAAGATTTGGTTCATACATACACACTCTAGTGAGTTTTGCAGATTGAACATCTCATATGGAACTGTTACTCACTCAGGTTGAAAAATCTGAACTCATCTGGAACTGTTTGACTCAGGTTGAAAAATCTGAATTCATCTGGAACTGTTTGACTCAGGTTGAAAACTCTGAACTCATTTGGAACTGGTTTGATTCATGTTGAAAAATCTGAACTCAGAAGTGAATTGAAAACTGTATTTTTAAGTTCGAATCAAACAAAATATTATTACACTTGAAAAATTGGGGCTGAAAAGTAAGAGGTTGCTCAAATTAGGTCTCGCAATTAACCTGCTTCTTATTTTTACCGATCATTGTAGTTGTCTGAGAGCTGAGTGTTTATCGCGTTGAGTGTTCCCAAAATTTGGTGTGAATATGTTCATGGCAAGCAAGACTAGATGATTATTCCTAAAGCTGGTAGAACTCCAGTTGGATGATGATGCCTACAAGTAAACATAATGTTAAATAACAAACTATTTTTTTTTAAACTGCTAAAAATATTACTTCGTATTAATTATGAATAAAGAGTTTATACAAAAATGTTCATAATGGATGAACTCCGAAACAAAAACCACAAAAACCTAACATACTGTATAATTTTAACTACTCAACTTTGTTTTTTTTTTTTTACAGAACCGGGTTTGATGAATCTTCCATGGTCCCCAATTTTACTTCTTATTTTTTACTCTTTTGCAGTGAATATTTTTCTTATTACAAAATTAATTTTAAAACAAAAATAATAAAGTATTAACGAATCATATTCAATATGTACTTCAATTATGTCGTAATCGTAAATCGTAATGCATAAAACATATCGTACCATTAACATTTTATTATGATTTTAATATTTAAGTTTTGTACCAGTGCCTAATTTAAACGTGGGTAAGTAAGTAATTAGCAAATGATCATATGCCATCATTAATCATCGCATTTCGCATATTCGCATAAGATGATTAGCTCAGGACTTCAGGGATTAGGAGTACATTATTTATGAAAAGAAAATGATTTAAATTCTTTTTAATATTTCTAATAATTTCTCAGCAAGTCCGCATGATCTTCAATTTTACCGCGAAATATTTCTCCATCAAATCTGCAAAACAAAGGCTTGGTTTTCCCAACAAACTTGAACTACTTGTGCAACACGGCAAGTCGACTCTGTTACAACGGTTTTAATCTTCAATATCTTCTTTCCCAGTTCATCCATACACGAATTCAGGTACTATGTCTATACTAACTACTTACTAACTTGTATGCTTTAATTTTTGTGTGTGTCTGTAACATCTTGTTTATGCTCGCCAAGTGTTTGATTATATTCTTCAGAGATGGAGTTGGGATGGATGAGACTGATTGTGTTTCTGATTATACTGCCGGGAATTCTTGGTTGGGGTAAAGAAGGCCACTATGCTATTTGCAAGATCGCCGAGGTCAAACTTTCCCCTTTTCAAGATTTGTCAAGTTTAGGTAGTTTTGACTTTGGAATCTGGTGTAGTACTGTAGTGCATTATGTATTTATGTTCTACATGCTTTAATGATGTCTGTTTCAATTTGATTCAAACAGTTGACATAGCGAAATACAGTTGTACTTGCCAGTTCACCTGTTTGCAATCTGAGGTTAAAATATGTTTAGTAGATTCTGTGTCTTAAACTGGATTGTTGAACCATTTCAGAAATGTAAAGTTCAATGAGCAATGGCATAACTGAGGAGGGGTCGGTTGTCCTAAGTCTTGGATGTTTTGTTTTTCATTTCTGTGGATACTTTGCTTTATTTTAGCTTACTTAAATCTGTAATAGGGCCTGTTACCTTTTCACAGTTCCCCCCCAGCCATAGTTTCTACAAAATGTAGTGAATGAAATGAAAAGATGTACTAGAATATAAACAGAAACAGATGTACTTGTCAAAACTAGCACTTGTCTTCTGTAATCTCTAAGCACTATTGCTCTGGGGCACTTTTCTTCTGATTTCATTCTGCGTCACTTGCTAGTGTAAGTAATGATCCCATCAGAATCCAGTCTACTGAGAAATGGTTTATGAATTGAGTGGAAAATTCATTTGTGATTATATCGGTGAGACATCCATGTGGTACTCCTTTTTACGTATGCTTCCACAGGTTTATTTGGTCATCAAATTTAGCATTCTGTTAAGAATAGGGTAAAGAAAAATGGATTTGAAGTATATATTTCATAAATGAAGACTCTAAAGGAATCTAGAAGGCCTTATTTCAAAGATTCTTTATCCAGATGGTTAGTATTTTGCCAAAAACTGATGTAGTGCCTTTGGTTGTGACAGAACTATCTCACTAAAGATGCTGTGGCTGCTATCAAAGCATTGCTTCCAGATCGTGCGGAGGGTGACCTTGCCAATGTATGCTCCTGGCCAGATGAGATTAGGTTCCACTATCGTTGGAGTAGCGCTCTACATTACATAGATACCCCTGACTTCAGGTGCAACTACGAGTACTGCAGTAAGTCAGATGCTTTTTCCCTTTATTCGTTTATCTTCTTAACATTTGCAACTTATTAATAAGGGTGCTAGCTCCGTAAAAGATTATAGTTGAATAAAATGTTGACCACTCCATTGTCTAGTATATCTAGGCATTCATTTTTTTTTTTATCTTAACCTGTATGATATTTCCCGTCCTATTGTCCAAGGCTACCTCCCACTGTTATCAGTTGCATATTTCTGTTTGCTACTGATTCATCAAAACCTGCTTTGGTAATTTTATTAAGTGATAATAGTACTTTCAGAGCCTTTACTTCACAGGAATCTAGGGCAGCAGTCTTCATGTCGGAGTCATTTGTTACATTTATGTCTCTTGCGACTGGATACTGAAAACAGTAGGCGTCTTGAATCTTATACTGAAAACAGTAGGCGTCTTGAATCTTACTTGGCCTATATATATACTCTGGATGATGATTACAAAATGACTTGCAGTAAATGCAAAATTATCTTTCTCATAACTTGCAATGATTAAATTTTTGATGTACAATAGGGGATTGCCATGACTCTGTTGGACGCAAAGATAGATGTGTGACCGGGGCCATTTACAACTACACGACGCAGCTTGTATCACAGTACCACAAACCGGATTTATCAGAAGCAAAGTGTGAGCAAATATCAACTCTTCACTGATTGCACAGTGGGACTTGCTAACGCCTTTCTTTGCTATGACAGCCAACTTAACAGAAGCTCTCATGTTTCTATCACATTTTGTTGGGGATGTTCATCAGGTTAGCTTAATTTTCTGACAAAGTCATGTTTGGGACAATTATCGTATGTCAATCTGTCATGTGGGTCGCCATCCTGTGCAATGAACTGAATTATTTCTAGACCATCTGAATAAGTTCTGGATTCTGGTTCAGATCCTGACATGCATGTTAAGTTTCTCTTCTTTCCTCCCCTTAATCTGTTGTTCTGCTTAGAAAATATTATCAACACATGAGTATAAAACCTCGCTTGCTATATAATAATCTCTCAAGGAGCACCAATGCAATATTTGGCTTCTAAGGTTATAACCTCCTATTTTAGCTTCCATATTTGTATTTCCTTGATTGTGATATTGGTTGACAGCCATTGCATGTTGGTTTCACTGGAGATGCGGGTGGGAACTCAATTACTGTACGCTGGTTTCGGAGAAAGACCAACTTGCATCATGTCAGTCACTAGTAACTCCAGCCTATATTTTTAATTGATATTCATCTTAAGTCTTTATTTTTCACAATTCTAGCCAAAGCCCTCCTCCATTCAATCTTTCATGATTCTCAGTAATGGAAGTTTTCTCTTGCCTTTCCTTATGATCTGTGTTGTTTGTTTCAGGTGTGGGACACTATGATAATTGAATCTGCTATGAAGACATTCTACAATAAAGATCTCACTACAATGATCCAATCTATTCAAAGAAATATCACGGTATGTTTCTCATCGTCTACGCGTTCGGCTACCGAGATGTGAATTCCTGATAAGCTCTTGAAATATCCCTACTATGCCTCTTTTTCTAATTTTCATTTTTAGTCTATTTAGATTATATATGCATAGCTTTTCTCCACCTAACTTTCATTTGTGCCTCTGGTTCTGCATGTACTTGCCACGCCGTCTCCCATTTCTCGTCCAACTAAACATAGGATGACTTTATCGATGTTGCATCTCAGAAAAATTGCAAGGGAACTGTTTGCCCGGAACCGTAAGTATAAACAAACTTTTCCTAGCATGCAACTCTTCCTCCTGAATTCCTTATAGCTGTATTTGTTAGTTATTTGTTAATGTTTACGAGTATATGGGTAGATAAACAACCGGATCATGATCATTTTAAAAAAAAATACTGCTAGGCCAGGCAGGGAAAACTCGAATGTTCTCAACATCGAAAAAGATGCCTTCATACCGCATAATTCAAAAGAACATAGATTACAGCAGATTCAGCAACCCTTCACAGACATAATCAAAGAATAAACTGGATTCTGCATGTCTCTTCTTGTTCTTCCCTATTCATGCTGATCTATTGTCTTGTGTGCTATTGCGATATAGTACTTGCTTTGTATTGTATGATGTTTTTAATGATTATGCTTATGCTCCTTGCACAGCTATGCTTCTGAAAGCATCAATCTGGCATGCAAATACGCTTACAGAAATGCTACTCCAGGAACTACACTGGGAGGTACATTTCGTCTTCTGATGCATATCACAATCTCATCCGCGTGCTTTTCTTTATTCATTTGCGGTTACACTCTGAAAGAATCATTCTCATTCTGACATCCATCTTGCTGCATTACACGTGTTCACATTATTCAAGTAGAAATCATGTTCTCCACTCAAGTATGATGGTCCTAGTACTCATGACTCGTGAGGAATTGATTTTATAGAAGCATAGGACATCAGATGCGTAAAGTAGATCTTCCAATCATCATCTCATGTGAAAACAAATATTGGGTTCAAAGGCATAAATTGTGAACTTCCACATCTCCCTCGTTGAATCATTGCCTTTTAGACTCATTCATTGCAAAATGATAGTGAATGCTTTTCCAAATCCTGCAGATGATTACTTTCTCTCTAGGCTGCCCATTGTTGAGAAGAGACTGGCTCAGAGCGGGGTCCGGTTGGCCGCTATTCTCAACAGTATATTTTCTGCTGATTCGTACTCCGCAGCAGCTTGAATCTTCTGGAAAATGACATGAGCTGGGCACCGTGTGGCCAGTCATTCTTGCCCAATTACATAGTTGATTGATGCAGCTTGAAATATAGTTTAGTGAAGTAGCTGACTCTGCTAATAAAAGGGCAATTATTTGAAGAGAACAATTCACATTCTATCCGAATGAAAGGAACCCATATGTTATTTATCTTCTCAAGTCTCAAATCAATAAACTTCACAGGATACTTAAAAAAATCAGTCTTGCATCTTCCAGTTATGGTGTACTTTGATATCAATGAGTGCTGAGTAGTATGATTTTTACCTGTTACCAGTAAACTGGATCAGCATATCATCATTTCATCTGCAAAATTCCACATCCAGAGGCCTTAAAAAAGGGTGGAGCAAAAACCATATGAAAACTGAAAGTAGACATACTTCCCTCCACAATATTAGCTTCATTCATGATATGTCATTGTAGCACAGACAAACAGACATCAACTTTACAGGCATTTACATTTACACAGCCCTAGATACATAATATAGGTGGCTTTTTTTTTTCCTCTAACTACACTTAAAACCTCTGCCTGGAATCAATCTAAGGCTGGGTTTCTCTAATCAGAAGCGGAATAAATCGCTTAAGTTTCTTTCTAAATCTATTTCCAGGGACCGTTTCATGCTCCCCGATGAACCTGAGAATAAAAAGATCCACATTCTTGAACGGCATTGGCATTGGTCTCTTTTGGATGATGCACCAGTTAATTATCTCACATGAGTATCATAAGGATCGAAAAGGTTATCAGGCACTACCAGGGGTAACTTATCTATATACATGAAGAGGCGCTTTAAGTTCTCCCTTTGTATAGCCATCATATCGATCACATCCTTGTTGTCCAAGAAGACCCATAAATCACCTGAGTTTACTCTCTTTAGGCTGTCACGGCAGAAGGGACAAGATTGGGATCTAGTACGCCTGCAATAAGAGTATACTACTTCTTAGCCATGTATATTCCATTCCACTTCATCAACCAGTAACATAGATAAGGGTAGGGCCATGTATTCAACTCCACACGATCAAGTATCATACTTCATCAAACAGTAACATGGCAAAATTGCGTAAAAATGCTTGATTGTAGAAGTTTTAAACCCCAAAAAATCAAGCCAAAACTCCTGATAGGAAGTATAAATCAGGTATAAACCCATATTTAGAAAAGGTTTGAACCAGGGGGCTGCTACCCTGAGGATAGGTGATAATGAAGAACAGATATGAGCCAACCGCACCACCAGCATGAAAAGGCTCTTGTGTACAGAAAATATCACTAAAGCTTTCGGTAACCCACTTTAATAGGGTGTTAAACAATTGCATAGACAAACAAGAAACAAGATTCTCTCAGCACTTCATCACTAATTTATTTTGGAATTAGTATTGCAACAAATCAGAGTGGCGCAGCGGAAGCGTGGTGGGCCCATAACCCACAGGTCCCAGGATCGAAACCTGGCTCTGATATATTTTTAAAAAAATAATAAATCAAGTTTTTTATTTTCGAACCATATGTTCTCATATCTTATTCCATCCCTTTGTTTTAACCCACATTTGCACCACATCTTGGTATATTCAGTTGGTGCAGAGGAAAATAAAACCCAATGATATCGAGTTCTTTAATGTATGATGGAAACTAAGAGGTTAAACAAGCACATACTATCAGATGATCCTATGATAAACATACCCAAAGGCTAGTATATTACAACTAAACACTTTACACTTTAGTTTCATGTTATTGCTTATCTTGACTTCCTTTCACAAGCCCGGAAATTGGGACTTACTCAATGCATTGTAAAAGAGGATTGAAACAAATGCTTGCACAATGAGTACTGGCAAACAAGATCATCCTAACTTCATAGAAAATTATTGCAGTTGACCCTCATTACCACAGGAACTTCAAAAAAGATAAGTCCTCACATCTTTGAGAGGGTTTCAAGAACAAAAAGTCGAGATAAGACATAGAAGAGAGTCATACCATTCCCTGTAGCATTTCAGACACATGGCATGGTTGCAGTCTGGCAAGACTATCTTACTGTTGATCTCCATGCAGATACCACATTCTTCTTCTCTTTCAATATCTAGCTCCGAGCATGACCAACTTTCTTCTTCCTCCTTTCTCTTGTACCTCTCAAGGCAAACAGCTTTCTGCTTTTTATCTTCCGAGTCGGTGACACCCATTTGAAGTTGCCTTAAAGAGGGATAAATAACAGCTGACCACATAAAACGTTGTTAGCAGTTGACAATAAATACCACTTGCCTCCCCATCACTTTCAACAGAGAACGGAACACTTACCATAAAACTCCCTGATGCTTGCTTTTCTCTCATGAGTGGACATGGTGGTAGTGCCATCCATGTATACCTACACCATGACAAAACAAAAGTTAAAAAATGGCCGAGTCACAAAGAAAGTTCCTACCAAAGTCAACAATGTGGCAAAGAATAAAGAAAAGAAACATGGAAAAACCTTGTAAATCAGAATTCTCAACAGCCCAAGAGCCCCAGCAAGCTGGCAATCAGTCCACTGCACCAGAAAGAGGAAAAAGTGCGCCGCGGGACTGTATGACATTCTCATCTGCAGGCAAGCACCATCATACTCCCTCGAAAAGTCCGATGCCCTGCAATTCCAGCAGAATATCGAAACCTCAATGGACATAAACAGTAAAATTTCAACTACTCTGATGAGCCTAGTGTATCAGCTTCAGCAAAACAACAATGCGGTCCACGAATCTTGCGAATTAATGATTGCATATTCGAAGCCAAATCACACCAAGTGAGCTGATAATTTCTTTGTTTCACATGGAACAGTTGAGATATTAGGAATTTAGAAACCCTAAACAGTTGCAGGTATATTTTCATAATCGAAATGCTGAATGAAAGCTGAAATTGATACCTTTATTGCCAAACAAAGCAACCTATAAAGTGATTATTCAACTATCTTCAAGACTTCAACTACAAACAATAAATATCATCATGAATTCATATTATATCACTACAGTATCTATAAAATTAAATTAAATTAAAATTAAAAAAAAAAAAACTAATTGTGGATCCACCTAAAAAACTCAGCAACACAAAAGTTCTATTCACACAGGAAGAGAGAAACAGTGTACAATTAGGCCATAAAAACCATATACAGGAAAACTCAAAATTAAGACAAAATGGAGTGAATTGAGGAGACTGATTAAAGCAAAAAAAGAAAAAAATTGGGGAAAGTAGAAGAAAGTTACAGAGTATTAGCATGCTGAATATCAGCTTCAAGAACTTTGAGAGAGTCCTTGAAAGACTTGCGCATTTGACCTCCGTTACCACTGTACATATCTTCTTCTCTCTTCTCCGATGAGACTAACAATATTTATTTTCAAGTGTTTGAATCGAGAATCAAACAATCATACTAGTATCTGAAGATTATTATCAGTATTCAGTAAAGTGAAAAAAAGAAAATGAAAAAAGGAAAAGGAGAAAGGGATAATTATTGTATCTTCTTAGTTGTAGATTTTTCTAGTAGCTAGTGTGTATCTCTCTCTGTCTAGAAAGTTTCTTGAGATTGAGGTGAGGTGAGGACTAGTAGTATTTGTTTCTCTCTCTAGAAGTGGAGTTGAGTGTGACTGAAATATAGAACTAGTAGTAGACCATACAGAACAAGTGTTCAAGAGCTCGACTCCTCACACACTCACCCACTATATTATACTATATGATGATGATCGGGGCACACATTGAACTAGATAAACAAGACACGTGTACCTGGAAATATGATGACTAATAATTACATTTAACAACTTTATTTTATTTTATTTTCCTAAAAAGACAAATTTTCTTAATCGTACGTAAGGGATATGTATTATCCAGTTTTGTAGCAATGCTTACTTGTTTCTGAAACTATGGAACTTGGAAACTCTCTGTGGGCTTTCCCTTTATGGGTTCTTTTTTTCTTCAATTTAATTTAATGGTTTTTACTTTTTAGTAGTTAGATATGTATATTTCACAGATTTTGATGCTCTACTTTACTAATTAGAGGGATAATTTGTTGTTTTATGCTGAGTTTTTAATGTTTCATGTCAATTCAATTTAATTTAAATTTGTTTAGTTGTTTTTATACGGTAAAAAACTACAGTTTAGTTTAGTTCAGTTAAAATTTAATTAGTTAACTTCAATTATGTTCAGTTCAGCACAGATGAAGAAAGCATATTCTTACACGCTAGTAAAGTTATGTTAATCTATCCGAGAAATATAAACTAAAATGAACATACTTTTAGCACTTACTTTATCTCTTATTAATAAGTTTAACATTTCATTTCGATAACCTTTTCAAATGCTAATTTGACCTCAAATCAACTTTAATTCATCTAGTAAAAGTTATAAAATATTTTGTATTAAAAAAGTTCATTATTACGAATTAGTATTAATTAGAACTCAAATGGACCTTTAAAAAAGTTAATAAAATGAAGTGTTAAACGTATTATTAAGGGAGGGATGAAGTATAACAATATGTTTTTGAATAAAAAAATAACATATCTTCGATAAAAGTGTTATCTCAATCGGTTATGTTCAAAACCGGGTCGGGGTGTATATAGTGAAATGTCTCCCACAAAAATTTTAAAAAAAAATGATATACATACATATTATGTAGTACTTCTTCTGTCCCACTATAAATTTTACGTTTGTTTTGATAACTTTTTCTAGCATTTGTTTGATTTCGAATTAGTCTAATTCATACCAAAAAAATACTTTTCGAAATGATATTATCAAAATATAAGATTTTCAATTTTATGATATAAGTTTAAATATTAATTTTTCGATACGATTGAGGATTAACTCGGAGTCAAATTGAGATTTTAAAAAAATCAGAAAAAAAAATAAAATGTAAAACTTATATTGCAACGGAGGAAATACTATTTTCAATAACTTTACATATTTCGGTCACAACTCATCAAAATAGTCTTAGAAACTCTGTTTGTCCCTCTGTCAAGTACGCATTTAATGTTTTGAGGTTGACTTTAAAACATTTGTTAAATTAATTTCGAATCTAATTGAAAAATAGTTGGTAGTTAAAAGGTCAAATTAACCTTAAATAATAGAGTGGATAAACTATACTAATTTAGACCTCGAGTGTACTTCAGTTCACGGGTACATCAGTTGGTCATGTATCACTTGTATAATGGTATTCTTTGTGTGAATATCAACTTGGTGAATGTCTTAATTTTGTGATTAACCAAAGTGGGATTGTTAATGTAATATTATAAGGCTAGTTGCCCATTTGAATGCAACTATACGTATACTTAAAATCCTTGAGATGATTAATGATTTAATTCATTCTTTCTAATTAATATTATACCATCATTGTCATGATGTTGATCATATAGAACCAAAACTGGGGTCGAACTTAAAATCGTAGAATCTCACGATTTCGACAAACCGACTAATACGTACACCTGTTCTTCCCGTGGATATAATTTGTATGTTTGATTTAGCATGGTCTCTAAATGTTGCAATGTATATTGATATTTTAATAGTAGGAGTATGGATTTAATGGTCTCCAGATGTTTTCTATAATTAAGAAGTTGTCAATAATATTGATATTTGCCTTAAAATTAACATATTTCTCTTAATAATATATATATATGGGTCTATATATTTTAAGTTAACAGATAAATCATATATTAATCAACTCTGTAAACCGTCGAGAACTAAAATATTTATTAGTAATAAATATTAGTAAAAGAGAATCAAATATGTTAATGTTATGTTTGATGATCATTTTAAGAAACTTAAAATGAACTGATTAAATCGAATTGAATTAAATTAAATTTAACTATAATAAAATATAATACAATTAAGCAACTGTACTGAATTTAACTTGATCAACTTGAACTCACTAAAAATTAAAAATTAAAAGAAAGCTTAGTATAATAAGAGAGATTTATAAGTTTCTAGAGTAGATAAATATGGGTGGGTCGTAAAACAAAGAAAAGCATTAGACAAAGAAGTCAATGTTTGGGCCTTTCGGGTGGATGCTCTTATCCATAATCCATGGCCCCACTTTCCTTTTCATTTTACTTTCTATAATTATAAGAAACAAATACAATGAATAAATATATTAGTAAAAAATGGCAACAATATTTGAACGGCGTCGTACGTGGTTCAATTGTAGTATTGTGGGCTTGTGGCCCGTGGGTAAGTTAAGTGTATTTTGTCTGCCACTTGATCATTGTTTGGTAGCTTTCGCCCCACGCACTTATTCCCGCTTATTGATGGTTAATTGGTTATGTATACATTTTCACTTTTCTTTGATGTTTCTTTCCCCTTTCCCCGTTTTGCCCCTACTCCCCCTCATTATTATTTTCCAGTTTCTCTTGAATTTAATACCTCATCCAAAGGTTATGTAGCCCTACCTGCCATGGCGATGGCCTATCATATTTTAGATTGTACTTCACTAATCATGATGTTTGTAATATTATCCTCGGAAGAGGTTGATAAAGATGCTAGTATATTTTTAATCTAATATAGGGACCATTTTATTTTTAAGTATGATTTAATATCCACTTATCTCTAATTTTATAAACAACCTCACTAGATTTAACAAATCTAAAATTCTATTTGCCATTCTATTTTCGTGTTGACCGACCAAAATTAAATTTTACAAAATAAACAGGGCCTCATTAGGCCTTAAAAGACAAAAAAAATCTAAAGAAAAACTTTTTAAAATATTTTTCTTTTCTCTTTTCTTTTAATCTTCTTCTTTAAACTCCTAGTACCGGAATAATTTCGGTAATGGAGTTGTGTAAGCTTCAGTCCGAGCTTGATATGTGTGCGATTTTATAATTTTGAAAACACCCATGAAATTTGATAATAAGTCAACTTTACCAACTTCGGCATATTAGAGAATTTGATGGGTGTTTGTCAAAAAAATACTTAAAAGTTAGATATCTTGTAGGAGTTGTGTTTAATTTAAGAAAATTTGTCAGCATATAAGTTGTTGCAAACAGTCAAAAAGTTGTCTCTCCTTAAAATAATTGATAATCTGAATAAGTAAAGTTGTTGCAAACACCTATACTCCCTCTGTCCCGTTTGAAATTATCCAGTTTGACTTTTTACGGTCAATAACTTTCAACTTTGACTCTCAATTACTCTTAAACTATAATGAAAAAATATTTAATAAAATTATATTATGAAAAATTAGGTTCTATATTTTCATAATATGATTTCGTCAAATACTTTATTATTCTAGTTTAATAGTAATCGAGGGTCAAAGTTGAAAACTGTTGACCGAAAAAAAGTCAAAGTGGGTAAATTACGGTGGGACGGGAAAGTACTAAATCACCTTTTGACATTCATCAAATAGACTTACTCCGTATTTAGTCAAACAGACTGATAAGGTAACATTAAACACAGCCTAACTATTTGAAAAATACTATTTCCAGTTAATTAGTGTCGGTGAATGTTCGAAGGAAAGAAAAATGCACTAGTACCTTATTTTCATGGACAACAAAACAATCGGTGAAAGCGATTCTGTTGATTTTTCTATGTCAAATACTCCGACGCTAATTATTTAGCATGGTGAGACGACTGTAGACTACCTTTATTTTCGCAAATATGATGTTAAAAGATGCAACATTTGTTCAACTGTGCGAACACCCAAGACTAAAAGAATCGGAATACTTGTGACTATGTTTCCCTAATACAAACACTCACTCTGTGCTTAATGGTTTAGTCTTGAGATAATGTGGAACAGATACAAATCATATGCTAAAACATTCCAAGCTAATCATAGTTTAATTCATAAAGTCCTGTACCCGACCAATATTTTTTATTTGTTTGGGGTAGTGGTATGATCGATTAACATACTTTAGTTTGTCTATGCGTTTAAACAATAGGGTAATTTGATCACTTGAGGATTATACTTCGGACGAGTCAAGAATCGGGGTATGTAAGATTATTTTTATTTGTTGTGCATAAAGTAGTACGAGTTGCCAGTTGACCGACCACACACACATCGATCTTTCACTAATCTGTGCCTACCTAGTGAAGATGATAAAGAGGACACTTACCATTGCCTCATAGAACTTAGATTGGAGGTGGATTTTGGGATTATTAAGTTTTGAATTCGATACCATACCATATGATGGATTTGTATAACGTTCAATTTATTGAACCGTGAGACTGATTTTGATTGGTTGAATTTGAAAGTTAGAACTCTTGAGAATGAGATGATTGATATAACAATGTATTTGTGGGTACTAGGGCTCCAATTTTTTTATTATGAATTTTAAACCATTGAAACATGCAAAAAAAAAAAAAAAAAAACATAAATAAATCAATAAAAAAACATTAATTATATAAACAACCACTTACAAATAACAGTTACACAAAAACTCACTACTTACTAATCTACGATATTGAATGACAAAACTATCCCTACTTTCTCGCTTCAATCAAAACAAAACAACTGTGTTTCTGAAACCGCGCATAATCATTTCAATTCATTTCTCTGGCAAACCCAAATTCTCTCTCAACCAAAACGATACAAAAACCTGCTTTCTTCATCGAAATTCTTTGAAATTCACTCAAATTACCACTCGAAAACTACTAGAATCAACAACCCAAACAACAAAATCGGAGCAGCAATATGCGACAACAACCACGGGAGATGCAAAAGGTACGAAACCCTTGTTTTCTACGTGATTTTTTCACGAATCAGTCACATTTACATGAATGTTGGCAAGTTTCAGTTTATAAACCTAGTTTCAGTTGATTGTTACTAGTTCCAGTGCACGATCCTTTGATTTCTGCTAGTTTCAGTGGATGAGGAACTAGTTTCATTTGATTTATGCTAGTTTCAGTGCATGATCCTTTGATTTTTGCTAGTTTCAGTGCATGATCCTTTGATTTTTGCTAGTTTCAGTGGATGATAATTTGATTTCTGCTAGTTCTGGCGCATAATCCTTTCATTTATGCTAGTTTCGATGCAAGAGAAGCTAGTTTCATTTGATTTTTGCTAGTTATAGGCTATTAAAAGTTGGTTTCAGTGCATTATCTTAGTAGCTTTTACTTGGTTTCAGTCCCAACAACATTTAATCGAGGAGACCTGCGTTTGTACTCTCAATTTCTCGCATCTCTACCTCTGCAAGATCATGAGGAAAGCCTCTCAAGGACAACATTCAGGGTCCTGTTAAAGAACTTCATCGACAATAAGTCAAAACCAATAACTTCACAAAGAATAATGATGTTCTGAGACGAGTACTAAATCATTACGACAAGAACACACGCACACTAGTTATTGGTTCAAGACAAATTACGCTGACAGAAGAACACATAAGACAGTACTTTGGTGTAATAGATGGGCCTCATATAATCAAAGTCCATCCAGGCATGACAGTCATGAACATGGATTTCCTCAAAAGAAACTACCTTGACAAGCTGGAAAAAAAAGAGTGATCTCAAATTGACGAAAGCCACGATAGAAACAATGTTTAACCGATGGGGTCACCGATGGAAGTTCTTCGTATTGCGTCTGAATTGAAGGCGTCGATTGATCAGTCTCGTGATTCACTTGAGCGGCTCAAGAAGGAGTATTCAGCCGTGAAATGGATGCGACAAGCAATCAAGATCTCAACTGCCGAATTAGCTCAGAAGCAAGCTAAGCTTGATGCCATGACCATGCCAGAAACCGTTGTGATCCACAACCTGTCTCAAATCGATTTGTTTGAGTCCGTTCTGGGGGATGGCCTATGGTCGGGCTCTATCGTGATAGCGGATACCCGGAACAAACATCATCTGCACGATGCCAGAGGATTACGGGTGTTGTTTATGCTCTTGAGGCACCTGATCGTCTTACTGAACAAGAAGTGAGGAACCTCATCAGTTTATTTCGAGCAGAGCAGGCCAAAAAATTGGTAGAAGTTAAGAAAACAAAGGAGAAGACCGAACGCATCCGACAATCTTTCGATAGGAGGGTAGTTGAGGCCAAGGAATTGGGTGCTCTTGTTGAACAGCTGAAGACTGACAATGCTACTACTCCATCCGTGCGGTTGGCGAAACTTATCAAGTCCGTTACGGACTACTCTACCAAACTCGAGAAGTTCCGATATGATGATTTCAAGTCCCGATCAATTTGTGGTGGTCGTAGGTTGCAGGCAGCCGCTAAGGCTAAGAGGGCTGCCAAACGTATTGAAGCTTTTGAGAAGGAAAGTAAGAAGAGAAAGAGGGATTTAACAAATGATGGCGAGGTTGGTAAGAAGGCTAAAGGGACTGAAGGAAAAGCTGTTGGTTTTGGTTCTGCTTCGGGTGCTAATGTTGGTTCTGCTTCGGTTGTGGTGAAGCCCAATGATGATGAAGTAAAAGCTGCTGGCGAGGTATCTTCCGGAAAGAAGAAATCTAAGGGGAGCAAAGTAAAATATGCTGGTTCTGGTTTGGGCAAGGAGGAATCTTCCGGGAAGAAGAAGGCTTAGGGGTTTTATGAATCGAAACACTGTTTGGTACCTTTTACATGTTTTTTCACTTGGTTTAGTTACACATGGATGGATGGATAATGAATTGTTGATTGTTGTATTTCATCTGTTCAATTCTATATCAATACAGTTTCGAATTTTGTCCCAAAAAAAAAAAAAAAAAGTCAAACAAGGCAAGGCACGAATGAACTCAGAAGATTTTGCAATAAATGTGGTGTTTTACCTCCTCTATGAAGGCATCTTGATAAACAAGGGAGAGAACTTAGGTTGGGCTAGTTTCATGACCTTACGACTTATGTGGTATTTGAAAGATGAGCTCTGAAGCTCAAGTAGGTGATGTGGTGGGCGGATTGTGATGATCTGAGTCAGAATTAGAGTTGTAATCTTAAGAGCTATTAATTAGCTTTGAAACTATGAGCTTTGGAGTTGTGAGCTACAGAGATATGGGCTTTGGATTTTTAGTAGGTGAGCTACGTGTCACGGAATGAAACTTGAACAATCGAAAGAACTTAAACATGTGCAGTGCTTAACTAGGTCACCCCAACCCTAGCAAGCCGACCTTGCCCAAAATTAGTAGGTGAGCTTGAAATAGAAATCATACGGTAAGACAAACGATCTTTCCAAGAAAGCCACAATAATTTGACTTCTCACTTGGACCTTCTTACTAACAATTCTATCACTATGTCTGGTTGAGTTCCAAATGAACTGATCACCCCTATATATACAACTCTTGGCGGGATTTTAGATCCTTCTACATTATTATTATTATTACTCCCAACTACCAAGTTAGAGACTTACTTCTAGAAAATTCATACAAACAATAGATGTACAATTGAGAGTTTACTAATACATTCTAAATAAATCCATTTAAAGATAATAGTTATAACCTTTCTAAAATTGTAATTATGCCCCGCCTTCTAGCTACAGGCTACATCCTTCCCTTGACATAAGTCTGAAGAAGAGCGCGATTGGGCGACCTAATCCAGCGAATTATATGACTAGCTCGTTTAATGTCTCGAGCGGCGCACAATTCTTGCAAGACTCCCCCATCTGTACAGTCTTTCCGTTCCGCCATTGTTCTACTTCTATGGCTCGGCAAGGTGACGACAATTGATTCCAAAAGACCCGCAAATTGTCTATACAGGCGTTTACTGGTAACATTTTTATCCCATCTCAGTTTCCTCTATTGATGTACTACTATAGCTGAAGCAAATTAGTTTTAGGTTACAGCTGTTTCAATCAAACATGTGTAGATGTACCTTTCGAAAGCTTTGATCTTTTGTAGATTGCTTCTTCTTTAAGTTTATTATCCATACTAGTACTAGTGAGTTGTATTTTGAGATCATGAGTGCTGTTGTGCTTCCTAAACATGTAGCCTCTGTCATTAAGTACCAGAAAGACCCACTTAGAGCTCTGGAGATGTTCAATTCTGTTAGGAAGGAAGATGGGTTTAAGCATACTTTGTTAACTTATAAATGCATGGTAGAAAAGCTCGGTTCTTGCGGGGAGTTTGAGTCCATGGAGAAGGTCATGGAGGAAATGAGGGCAAATGTAGATAATGGTTTGTTGGAAGGGGTGTATATTAATTCCATGAGAAATTACGGCAAGAAACGCAAGATTCAGGAGGCGATTAATGTGTTTGAGAGGATGGATTTCTACAAATGCGAGCCTACCGTGTTGTCTTACAATACCATTATGAATATTTTGGTGGAGAATGGGTATTTTAACCAAGCTCATAGAGTTTACATGAGAATGAAAGATAAAGGGATTGCAGTTGATGTGTGTACATATACTATTAGGATTAAGTCTTTTTGTAGAACGAAGAGGCCTCATGCCGCTTTAAGACTTCTGAATAACATGTCTGCTCAGGGATGTGATTTGAACTCGGTGGCATATTGTACGGTGATTGGTGGCTTTTATGAATGGGATTATAAACTGGAGGCTTATGAACTATTTGATCAAATGCTTGGGCGTGAGATTGTTCCTGATGTTTCCACGTTTAATAAGCTTTTGCATACACTCTGCAAGAAAGGAGATATCAGCGAGAGTGGAAAGCTACTTGGTAAAGTTCTAAAGAGGGGAGTCTTCCCGAATTTGTTTACGTTTAATATTTTCATTCAAGGTCTCTGCAATAAAGGGTTGCTGGATGAAGCCACCAGGATGTTGGAAAATAACACTGGAATAGGTCTTTACCCTGATGTTGTGACATATAATACGCTTATTTGCGGTTTGTGCAAGAATTCAAAAATGGCTGAAGCTGAGATCTACATGCATAAGATGGTAAGTAGTGGTCTGAAACCGGATGCTTTCACGTACAACACTATCATTGATGGATATTGCAAAAGTAATATGGTAGCAAAAGCAGACAAGATTCTTAGTCAGGCAGTTTCAAGGGGATTTGTACCAGATGAGTTCACATACTGCTCCTTATTGTATGGATTGTGTGATGAAGGTGACATAGACAAGGCCCTTGTTATGTTTAAGGAAGCTTCTGGAAAAAGTATAAAGCCAAAAGTGATTATGTACAACACATTAATTAAAGGACTGTGTGTACAAGGACTTGTTTTGGAGGCTTTGCAACTGATGAATGAGATGGAGCTAAAAGGTTGCTTTCCGGATACATGGACTTACAATCTAATTATAAATGGCTTTTGCAAGTTGGGATGTGTAACAGATGCAAGTATCGTTATGAATGATGCGTTAATTAAAGGATTTGTTCCTGATATATTTACCTTCAATACCTTGATCGATGGATATAAGAAACAGTCAAAGATGGATCGTGTTCTTGGAGTTGTTGATACTATGCAGAATCACGGGGTGAGTCCAGATATCATCACGTATAACACTATCTTGGACGGGCTTTGTAAAACTTCGAGCTGTAATGATGTAATGGAAAATTACAAATTGATGTTGGAGAAGCGATGTGTTCCAAATGTCATTACTTATAATATACTCATAGAGAGCTTCTGTAAAGCCCGAAAGCTTGCGAGAGCTTCTGAATTTCTTGATGAAATGCATCAAAATGGTGTGAATCCAGATAGAGTGACTTATGGGACATTAATCAATGGATTGTGTGAAAATGGGGATGTGGATGAAGCCTATGATATGTTCAGGAGAATGGAAGCACAGCATAATCTTGCTCCGACATTAGCAATATATAATATCTTGATCAATGCTTTTTCTGAAAAACTAAATATGGAAATGGCCGAAAACTTATTTCATGAAGTGGGTGTTGTTAGTTCTCCACCTGATAACTACACCTATCGCTGCATGATTGATGGCTTCTGCAAGGTGGGAAACATTGATTTTGCATATCAATTCCTCCTTGAGAATATCATGAAAGGTTATCTTCCTTCCCTAGCAACATTTGGACGAGTTCTAAATGGCTTATGCATCAAGCACAGGCTACGTGAGGCAGTTTCAGTCATACACTTGATGGTGCAGAAGGATATTGTTCCTGAAGTCGTCGATACCATTTTTTATGCTGGTAAGAGGGAAGTTGCAGCACCAAAGATAGTTGTGGAAGACTTGTTGAAGAAGTCTCATATACATTATAATGTTTATGAGCTCTTATATGATGCTATTAGAGATAAGAAGCTAGTGAGAAGAAGCCTGCTCAATGGCTCGTTACACGTTCCTATTAACACTGAGTCTCAACCTATCGGAGCTCTCAATCAGAAACGAGAATAGTTAACATGCAGGCTCCTGCCACAGTTGCACTAGAGGGCAAGTCTTGGATTTCGACAAGTGAACTATACTTGTCTACTGGTCTGTGAACAATGTGCCTGAGTTTCTCGGCCATGTGACGGATTTGGAGGCGACGGAAATATATGCCAAGGGTGTTGAGGTCAAAAGAACGATGTCTGTGGTGTAGAATCTAAACATCAATCTATTGCTAAAGCCTGCATTTGTCAGGTTTGTGTCACTTTGTTCTTCATTCTTTGCCTCTGTTTACTTCTGTCTCTCGCAGTTCATCAATGGCTGGTCTTCTGTTTCTGATGTTGTTTTGGTTCGAATATATCAGTATGCATGACAGCATGAGGGGCAACTAATTGGGGAAGTTGTATGTTTGTTACTCGAATACATTTTTTTTTTGTTTTTTTTTATGTTTATGATGGATGGATATCCAGTTTTGATTTCTGATAATGTGTTCAGTATGTAACGAGCTTCCATAGCTGCTGTGTTTGATGGTTTCAGAGTTTGAGTTGTGTGCTTATGATTTGTTTATGTGATTTTCGTTATCTAAAATCGAAGCACAGGGCACTCTGTTTTTGGACTCATGTTATGCATGTCTGTGTTCTTTTATACTAGGCATTCAAAATATATAACATTACCTCTCCTGCAGATAATAAGAATTTTGTTCAATGAGGCACAATTCATACAAGTGTTCCAGGGACGCAGGAAGAAAAACTGCCATCTTACGAAATCTCTGTATGTATTTTTTACCCAACCTATTCTTCCAGTAGCAGTACACAATTATGTAGATGATGTTTTATATGTTCTCTGCTGAGATACTACTGGTTATTTTGTAGACTATGGGGAATAGAGCACTAGGAGTTACCTCTATGGAAGGTACCGTTCTACTTTCCTGAAGCTAAACAGTTTGCTGTCTCTCTGCATGGAAAATTGAACTGCACATAAGGTTATCTTGCTAGTTCTCTTCATGTAAACACAAATTGTTATTCTGTTTAATTTGAGTGAACACATGAATATCTGCATGTCTAGGATAAATTGTTGCATTCACATTGCCACCAAATCCTGATCTTCCATTTCCATGTTTTCTTAATTCAGCTTCCTCTGCAAGTTTGAGAATTTTGCTCAGAAAATGACACTCCCCCCGATCAATGGTGAGCATCCCTGGACTCCAATGATGGTTGACAATTTTTTGTTTGTTGATATGGTCTGTTCCTGTGTTGTCACAGGTTCTTGGGTTTATGCAAGATATAGATGACACCTCACGTTTTAGCGACCCAAAAAATGCATGTCTGTGGATCATTGGATGTAGATTTTGCTTGTTGAGCAACGCTGCATAGCCTGCATTGTTTGGTTTATGTTTCTTTATCATTTGAATAATGGTGTTTATTGAAGAGAAGTTGTCATTCATTTATTTCATCCTTTTTATGTTAGATGATTTGATCGTGCTCTATTAACAGAAGTTGCAATTCATTACTAGATACTTTCAGTATCTACTGATATATATTGCCAAGTTACTCTTAAATTTTTGCCCTTCCTAATCATAGATTATGACTATGAAACGAATACGCAAAAATATACGAAGTAATATGTACTGTAAAAAAAAAAAGGAAATTCCCTCTGGAATACTTTACCATCTTTAACTAAATATTCCTGAAAATTTTGAGCCACTTGCTGCAGCATACATTGCAAGAAGTCTGGGAACAGCAGAAATCTGGTGACTTGCAAAATGAGAACAGACAAATACAATTACCAAGTATTTACAAGCGTGACAAATATCTAAATGACTCGTCTCAGAATGGCTTAACTCAGCTCAATAATCTCTCTACTTAACTCAGAGTTCTCTTGCGCAAGAAAATGTATATATCATTGAAACTAAAGAAATGACGCGATCGATGGAGGAATGCTTTACAAGTAATAACTTGTCGGGATGCTGGTATGTTTCCTGATTCCGCACTAAAGGTACATGGGGGCCTCGTGACAATTTAGATGGCTGCTCTGAGAGCTCCTCTTGCAGCTTCACGTTTCATCTCTGCAGCTTTACCACTGCCTCGGAAATACATGTATACTTGCTGCAGAATGATTAAATTTTGAATAAACATTTGTGTCATTGTGCCATATAAAGTGTTGGAATAACATATTGTTAGGGTGAAGAGAAGATAATAAACCTGGATAACCCAAATACTGAGAATCGACTCGCAACAGAAAAGTCCAAACCCAATGAAGTAGAAAACCTGTGTAATCCATACAACAGTGTTAGATTAAAAGGCACATTCATTACATTCTTAAGATGGCTACACGGAAAACTTGTGTGGTGCTAGAACATAAGATCAGATGCACAAAAGGGCATATCGATGAGGTGTTGGATAAAAATGCAAAACTGATTCGGAGGCGTTTATGAGAAGAGAAGATAGCCCATGATATTTGAAAAAAAAATAATAATAAGAAAAAAAAAAGTTGCTTTCAGCTGAACTTTGGAGAACAGAAACTTGCAAATGTTTTTGCAAGCCCTAAAACAATTGTGTATTGTAGATACTATGCCAATAATAATCCTTGGGGATCTTGCAACTTACCCCAACTAGAACATGGTTGCCTATGAGATCAAAGGCTGGCAGAATACCCCTGTTCAGACACACCACAAATGATCAGATTAAAGCAACCCATCAACAGCACACCCAACAGAGCTATCAGGACAAAACTGGTCGATAAGATTATATTAAAAAGTTCTACAGGAGGCAGGAATCTGGTTTATAAAATAAAAAGAATTTTGGGGTGGAAAACTTACGCCAGGGATTTTCCTCTGAAAAAACAGGAGGTGCAACAGCCGCAAAGACACAAAAGAGAATGTGAATCTGAAATCAATTAATCAAAATGTTATACTATGTTCAGTTGAAAACAAATCCAAGACAAGTAATGAAGGCACATACCAAGTAAAACAAGAAAAACCGTGTAAACGTCATAGCACTTTCAGTCCTGCAGTATATATTAAAGTTAAGTCAGACGACATAACTTCATGGACACAAGTTACCATCCTTATGTAAATATACTGAGTACTACTGATAACTGATTGAAAAATAATATTCTGTAGTAATAAATTCCAATAATCCAGCTAATCTCCACCACCTGAGTGACTGACTGAATATTATTTAAAAATTATTAATGTTTCAAGAAAGCACAAGTAATTTGTGTTTTGTGTTTTCTGGATGTAAACATTGGTTTGACAAGATATACGTACCTAAATGCACGGTAGAGTGGACGATACCATAACACATAGGCCCCAGGAATCCCTGATATGAGGTAGATGATAGCAAGAAACCAAATCTTTGCATCTAGATATGAATCTAAAGTTAGGAATCTTGGACAGAATGATAAACCAAAAAAAGCACCCTGATGAAAATAATATAATACAAACCTCCATGTCTAATCCATGCGGTAGTCACAGCAACAAGATTCCATACAAGGCAAAGGGCGAGTCCTGATAATCAGTACATAAATCATTAGTAGCATGCATGAATCCCCAGCAAAGACACCTTCAGAAGGGGGATCGGGCTCTGTTGAATCTAAAATACACAAACAGCAAATAGAGATCTAGAAAACTGATAAACTTGACATTAATTGCCTGAGCCACAATACCCTCTGGAACATCAAATTATGAGATGAAACTGGAGCTGGCTACTTTGAGAAGAAAGATATAAAACAAGCTCTTCATGGTAATGGTACACCAAAACTTTAACTCTTCTACTGTCCAAATTGTGGATTTCATGCATACTTATGCCAGAAAGCTTTCGAATTAAAATTTTAATTAAAAAAAAAGAGCTTCATTCGTAAGAAGAGGTCAGGCATCCAAGATTTTACCTTTTACTTGACCATTATAAGTTGCGAGGAAAAAAATGACATTAGCTTCAGAATTCAATTAATTCCCATCAGTTGACCCTTTTTAGTACAAATAAAACAGGGACAAATCACAGCTTCAATTGATTATATTACATTAGAAACCAAAGAGAGCTTCTGCTTACCTAAAAAGGTTGTGAATGCAACATACTGCAGCTTTTGCAGATGAATTGGTATTTCATTTGCTATATCATGATGAATGATAGGAAAGAATGGGGGCCAATTTTTCTCCTCAAGAACAATACCAGCTGTGTTGGAAAAGAAAAGACAAGATTTCTGGTAAGAACAACATATAGAAGCCCTCCTGAGGAAATCCAAATGGAAAGTTTCTTTTGCTTTTCTTTATATATGAGATAATAAAATCTGGTGAGGGTAGAAGAAAGCACCTCGTGCAGCAGCTTCTTCTTTGCGCTTGACTTCCTACAGAGCATCATCAGTACAAATTAGAAACTGTTTCTAGATTGCAATGATGTGATTCATTCACTACTGAGTACTAGCTATTATAGATCTTAAGCAACAGTAAGTTTCCATCCAATAATACACTTCAATCACAATCTCGAAGCCCTGCTATACAAGTTCCTACTATTATGAGTGTAATACAAAAACACAGAACATCTATCAATACGAATATTCTGGTACGAAATTTATTCAAGCATACATAAAATCATAATAATTTGACAAGTTTTTGTTAGCGCCCATATTTATTGATCATAAGTTCATAATATTCTGACAATTTTTGTCCGAACGACAGTAGATCACAAGTTCATAATATTCGGACAATTTTTGTTTGCACCCATATTCATCGTATCATCATAAGTTCATAATGTTAGGACAATTTTTGTTCGCACCCGTACTCATCAAAAGTTCGTATCATACTTCATGTAATCAGTATTGACAAATAGAGTGGCAATTACACCTGCATCCCCATTATTTTCTTAGTATGGTCTCTCTTACCAAAATTAGATTGTTGTCATGGCACGCAAATTTATTTATTTTGTACATGAAGAGTTCAAATTTTAACTATTATATACTCCAATGGAAGGATTATTTCAATGAATAACATTATACTTTTAGCCATAAACATGGTAAGATAAAAAATTACCCAAAAGACTAGTCTCATGATTGATGCAAATATCATTGACAGAAAATACAAATGACATTATGAGCACAAACTTCCACAATAAAAATGGCATTGGCAACAAATCGATCCATGAAAGGTAGAGCAGTTAAGCAGTAAATTAATTAAGGGTAATGTTAAATGAATACCTGTTCCCTCCTTTTCAATTCAGCTTCTTTTGACTGCAATTCCCTTTCTTTGCTCTTCAAATCCTATATTCGAAAATAGTTGTGAAATCAAACGCTTATATCATAATTCCTGGTAGGATATGTTTACCAACATGTATATTCTCTATTTCTCTTTAACAATACAACTGGATAAAACCATGTGAAGAAAAATAAAGATTGAAGGTTAACTGAAACAAGGGGAGGTATATACCCCAGCACCCCCAAGGGGAATGTCAACTGAAGCTGTAGGGTTGTAAAAATCAGCAGGCTCAGGAGGAAGAGGTGCAAGCCTTGAGTTTGCAGCAGGAGGAACACTCCCAGTCTGTCAAAAAGAAAAACATTGAGCTTAGGTTAGGCTATAATTAACAATTGAGAAGCTCAGGAGCCTGTTACAGTATTTCTTTTGCAGTCTCATAATTATTTGAGTTCATCATGTTTTTCAGCCTTTTAGAACTTATATCTTGGGATTTCAAAGCAGGTAGATTAGTGCGCGAATGACCAAGCAACCAGTTCGGTAACAGTTTTGGAATCTGGAGTATCCATTTCAGTAAAGCATCATAATGAAGATAGTTATAATCTTCTCAAAGTTACTTTCATGGTACTAAAATTCTCAACTTGCATCAGTAATCATCTTTCTCACAAACGGGAAGAGAAACCAAATAAACTCACTGTTGTATAAAATGCACCTCCACCGAATTTTGATTGCCCGCCTGCTTTTGCTTTAGCCCCTCCATCCTGAATTTATAAAAAATACCAAGGTTAATTACTGAATACAGTATCACACAACATAAGATATGACATGCACACTGAAGGAATTACAGAAAAATCTACAGAGCTAACTCCAGCATAGTTGAGCTACAATGCTACATCCTTGATAATGTAATACTACATCTCCTCAATGCAACTGTTTGATTCGGTTACACAGTTCCATAATATGCTTTTCTATTGTACAACAAATTCGGTTTGATTGTGGAGTAACAGTTATGAATATGTCCACATCTGTCCAGAGTTCATGTACGCAAGGATTCCTTCAAAAATAGACTACCAAAGAAACTAAAATCACCTTATCTATTAAAAAAAAAGAAGTGTTCAGGCATAAAACCTTCATTGCATTACATTGTCTCTGACTCTCTTCTACCGTTAAAATGTGCAACAGTAACATAAACTAATACTCCTCTTCAGACTCCCGATAAACGAGTACCACTCCCAAACACAAGTTTAGAATCTAATTTCCAAAGTTGAACTGACAAATCATTCATATAGAAAACAAACCAAGCTCAACTTCATCCGATTCAAGTTCAACACATTGCCTCCGTAATCACACTCCAAAGAGGCGCAAAGCTGCCTATCAGCAATGCGATTCTATAGCAGAACATTCACCATATATGTACTAAACTAACAACTAGGAGTGCATTTTCAAACTAATGCTTCACAAATCGTAAGGAAAACAGGCCTAATACACTCTAACATTGAAAACAAGCATCTAATTCTGCAGAAACAATTCAAATTAACAGAATAACAACCAAATCCACACTAGATCAAGCCACAAAATCGGCCTAATTAAACCTGCAACTCCCAAACGAAACCACCAATTTGAGTCGGTTACAAATCTTCACTACTCAAGGCACATACTAATTTCGACATTCATGCGGTAAGAAAGATATAGAATAGCTAAAACAGCTGAAAACCTAATACTAGTGAGTAGATAGAGTAGAGAAACTTACAGCAAACGGATTAACTTCTTCTTCGTCTTCGAACGGGTTGGGATCGTAACGGCCTGCCATTCTTCTTCTCCAATGAACTGAAGTAGAAGTGAGATCTTCGTTTGAGAATTCAGTAGAACTGAGATCTAAACAGTGAAGCTTTGAATGAAGATAACAGAACACAAGATTGTACTGCTGTGAGGGAATTTGTTTATTTAAGTATTTTTTTTTTATCTTTGTTTCTTAAGAAGCTGAGCACCAATTTTGGATTCAAATGTTGGAGAAAACGAGTCTCTTGCTTGCCAGAGGAATTTGTGGGGACCTGTCTGTTCTGTCTTTCTTTCCAACGTGGGGGTATATTTTTCTTAAATTGCAAACAACCACACCAATTGGAGTTCATTTGCCAACCTCACATGGGGAATGTGCATTTTTACTTCATCTTAGCTTTTCATACCTCAAATTTGACTACAAGGGTAATGAGCCTGACTTGGGCGTATTGCCTGAACGAGATGGAAAAAGCGAAGCGCATTGCCTCGAGTCATATTTACTTTTAACGAATTTGTACTATAAATTGGACCTTAATTAACTTACCTATAAATATCGGAATTTATACTACTAGTATATTGTAAATAGAACATTAACGAGCTTATCGAGTTATAAATAAGATGAGACAAAGAAAATGAGCTTCCAAAAAAATTCGATACATTTTCAAGCGAGTTAAACTTGAGGCTAAACGAGTCGTGCCGAATGTTCATTAAGCCTCACCTCACATATCATCATGACACTATGGACTTTCTTAAATATGTCATGGCTTGTTTTCCAAATTTTTCAGAAGAATATTTTCATTAATTAACATACAAGAAAAGAAAAAAGATTTCCTTTACTTGTTTGGTCAATATGTTTCCGGTTCAATTGTTGTCAAACTTCTAATGAAAAAATGAGTAAAACAATATTCTTCTCATCTATAAGTCTCATATACCTCATACCTAAGACCCTGTTATAATCTTCATTCTATTTCACTATAAATAGAGACAATACACTCTACTAATCCTATCCATGGTTTTTCAAATATATTTCAACTGGAATTTCTTGAAAAATCAAGACAGGCTCCTTGCAAATCAGGAAGAGTAGAGGGTAACTTTTGCAATTTCAAGAGATAAGGAGCTTTGAAATAAACGACTTTATTTATAATCTTTTGCTTTATTATCCCCCTTTTTTCTTTTTTATTCTGGTGAATGGTGTGATAAGAGGCAGACGTTTGGCTTTCTCTCTCTTTAGTCACTACACCGATTTCAGCGGTACTAGTTGTATTGCTCTATACTTCGTGAATTTTGTCGAAGTAAAAATCTGTCTAATAAAATAGACCAAAAAATGACAGCCCACTCGGCCAGTTGTGAGTTTTCTATACGACTATACACCTTCTAGAGACTCTGGTACAGTAATGTTTTCTTGTCCATTACCCCGAGCTTGGAACGGAAAATTTCAACGCTACATAGAACTGAACCTAAGCCTAAATGCTTTTTATCACGGACAAACAGCATGCAGGCTAGGCTACCCACCTGGTAAAAGTGATGCGCAAACGAACAAAATACAGCTGGTATAACTAGTATCACCCTTCTTTTAATCGATTTCTGCCTGTCTGATTTTACAAGTAAACCTACATCCGTTCATCTCAGTCAAAATGTAAAAAGAGAGAAACTAAAGATTGACCCCTATCAAAATTTACTATAAACAAAAGTTGTACTTGTCCAGGCAAACACAGAGACAATTGTGAGGACTAGTCCAAAAAATCAAATAATACTACTGTGATTTGCCCCCCTGACAGACTATCAAATTACAGTAAGGTGCCATCACCTATCCATACCATCTACGGCTTTGAAGTACGTTGCTTGTGGCTGAGTCTCTCACGCCGCCTTCGGGTTGGAGGGAATGGATCCACCCACTCCTTGTCCTGCTCCACTGCTCTTTGCCACCGCTTCTTGAATTTTTGGAGCTCTATCGTCGACTGTCTCCTAATCTGCAGAGACAATTCAAAACAAAACTGAATCAGCTAACTCTGACTGCAATTTTTTCTGGTCTACGGTGATAAAAAATGGCCAGTTCAGTTAATCGCTCTTATTTTGTGTTTTACGTAATGGTTTTCAGGGACGCACAAACAAGTACTCTGTAACAACACACACCCTCCCCAGTCCCCACACTAAAATTTATTAGGTAGTAAGTACTATCTTCAGTTTTACCTACTTTCAAGGGATAACTTGCATGTTCAAACACAAATTGAGAAAAAGAAAATGAAAAAAAAAATTAAAAAGCACAGATTTTTTTGTCTCACCTCTGATCTTACATCAACGATATGCGGTCCATGCTTCTGCAAGATGGAGAAGAACAGAAAAGGTAGCAAGATCAATACCAGTTGAGCTTTATTTTCATGAAAGGCAGTGGGGAGGGGAAATAGAGTAGAAAACAAATCAACTGGTACAATAAATGGAAGCTGTACCTTCACTGTTTCTTCAGAATTTGAAACCTGCACAGAGATCAAACATGATATACTCGGATCAGCCAAAACTGTTTACAATTTGCATCGACATAGATAAACTGGAAGCATAAGAATAGAAGATCATATGTAATCTACAGCCTATGACATGCTAACCAGTGAAACAAAGCTGTCACTTGAAAAGTTCATGGCATGGTAAGTTTTCAGTTGAAATGACTTAAATCTGAATTGACAACTTAGCAAGCAATAACTCTACTGGGAAGCAACTAATAAGCAGCACAAGAATTAACATAATTATAGCACTGGATTCCAGTTTAACTCATAGGTTGCCCGTTGGAAAAGAAATTTTAGGGGCCAAATGAATAAAAACGTAATGGTTGATAATTAAACGGCAAGATGATCCCACTCCATCTATTTAGAAAGGTCAGATAAAAATGGTAATATGGACACCACTGAACTTCTGGCATAATTAATCATTCCCCCCTTAAGTTTGAGAAACTGCATGTATCCACTTAGCGCATGTATATATGCAATGTTCTCAGAGAAGTGCAAGCAAGTATCTCGCAAGTTATATAACATTAAGGATGTATTTCTATCCCAAATGCGGACTTCAGTGCATGTATCAATTAGTCTTCATATTTTAAGGGAAAACAGCAAACAGGATGAACTTCAGGACTCAGGAGTGATTGTTAAACACCAACATTCTGGCAGGCAAAGTAGTCATTCATGGATTAAATAGCATGCTACTATGTTGAATGAGATTAATTAAGTCATATCACTGAGAACAAATATACATATACGAATTAAACTAATAGTACAAGTCTACAAGACGCTGGGTAGCTGATTACCTTTTCTGCAGATGCACCTCCCAATGTTTGTATACTTTGATGAACAACATATTCACTATCAACTACTCCGACCTTTCTTGTGCGATCTCCCTACACAGTACCAAATACAACAGATGATGTTGTCCATAAGCCATTCAAAAGAAAATCTAAACTCAATCAATTGACTAAAAGATTTGTTTATGGACGTGTTTTAAAACAGGTGTCATGAGAAGAAATTAAGTTATATTTTATATTGACGATTTGGTAAAAATGAACTTAGGAAGAATGAACATGCATGGAGACATCATGAAACGACGTCCACCAGCTTAATAAGGTATAAGAACTTCTATTGTAGCGAATAAGGATTAAAAAAATCTATGGGTTCCTCGGATAATAGTAGAAGTGCAGAAGAAAAACAACAAGTATTAAGAAATTATTCCTACCTGTGCACAATAGCCAAGTTTCATGTCCATGCCCCAGCCATGAACAAGATCATTCTGACAAAGAAAAGATGAAGAAAAGAAAATGTAAGATGTGTGATATGAGTATGATATAAGTATTAATGGAAGAAAATGTGAGCTTAACACGTGTGATATGAGTATTAATATGCTCCATTTGGAGTCCGTGTGGTCACAAGGACTCTACACTTTAATTTTAAAACTGAAAGTACCTGTATCAAATGCCAGGCACAATACCATGCTGATCTTGAAAATACAGGAGCCATGCCTTCCACGAATCTAGAAAATTTACACTGATTAGCAATTAATTACAAACTGGAAAGACAATGAAATAATTCCTGATAGGTGAACAACGTTTCCTATAAACAGATGGCAATAGAAGATGCCTTTTGTTTCCCTTCTGTTATGCCCTAAGAGTAGAAAGATACTGAAACATTAACATCCTGTTATTTTGGTTTGGTCATTTTTGCTTGAATTATAGTTCAAAGGAGACCAACTGGTCTATATTCTCCAGTGCGAAACATGTTGACATGAACAGACATAAAGTGATGATAACTTACCCAGTGCATGGTGGCCCCTCGCTATCGTCTGAACATTTGACACTGCCTCTAACATCATAGACTCTTCTGTGTAAATCAAAAGACAGGATCATGGAAACATAGTGCATGAATATAGAATACAAAGAACATATCTTTCGCACATGAACAACCTGTGAAATAGCTTCATTCTATTTCTTATGGTGATTCTGTGATGTATGCCAGTTGAGTTTGGGTCCAAAGCTGGCTGCGATATTTCAAGTCCTTCAGATTTTACAATTTCCAAGTACCTGGAAGAAACAGAATTGGAACTATGATAACAGATTCTGCAGGAACAAGGTAATCAATCTAAAAGTAAAGCCCCAGTTCATGGAGTATAGAACTTGCACTTTTTCAGAAGTCTTTAAAGATAAAAGAACAATTGCAATAAAACCTTGAGATGGTTTTGTTTTTAAGAGTAAAAATAATAGCTTTAGAAAGTCTTGAGGAGGGTAGAGTCGGTAGACTGCATCCACCTAAAAAATTCTAGGTGACACTGTCACATTAATAGTTTATGGAAATAATGAAGATGAAAAGGATTTTAGGTGAATATTTTGTCATATAAAGACTATTTAGAAACTCAAGGACATAAAAAGTTACAAACTATATTCCCACAGATAGCATGTCATGTAGCGAAGCACTGTACCTTCCAGGATGAAAGTTCTCGACTCCCAGATCTTCATCCCAGAGAAAAATGAAGTCATAAATAGACACGATAGCTGGGTGTAAAAAGCGTTTTGCAAACCACCTGAACAGGAAAGAAAAATAATGATTAAAAACTGAAACTCGAACGTCAGAGTGAAGAAAACATGCACCGATAAAATAACATTGGGCAATGTGGCTGATGAGTCCATGAGCGTGATCTAGACTTGGTATTCAGTTCAAGGATTTAACTATACAACCTATCCTCAACAACCTGAAATTTCAGGTGTGCAAAGCTGCAAGTATTACTTCCTCCGCATCGGTTAAAGCTTTTCATATGCCATTTTAGCAGTCCCCACACAGCTTCTCATTTCCATTTTTTTGCAAGCAAACCCTCCGCCTCATTTAACTCATACCCTTATAACACACTCATATTTACAACTTTACCAATCCACTATTTTTTTTAAATTCCTTTTATATTCTTTCTCCATTTAAATAATACTTAACTTTTCAATTATCAACCCACTATCAACTTTTGTTCATTCTTCTTCATTTCTCCATTCAAATGCTACCCAACTTACCACGTTTCCTTATTTATTGACAAAAACACACATGGGAAGCTTGATCCGGACCAGATGAAGTATACTCCAAGACCACAAGTGATCATTCTATGCACAAGATGATAAACTGTTCATTTCAGTCACATAGCACAGAGGATAACCCAGGAGCAGCACTGTTCTTTTGCTTGACCACTCCACACCAATAGAAACTATCATGTCTTCGTGCATCTCAATTGCAGTAGTTAAGTCCTTAAATGTCACATCACCATTACGAACAATAATGGAATGTTAAGTTTACAACCAAAGCAGCCTACCAAAAGCAACAAATCTTACCATTTTGTTTGATTGTGAGCCACTATATGAATAGCTTCACTGCTCCACTCCAGGTCAAACCAACCATCTGTGTTGCCATCATAATGGAACAGAATAACTGTAAAATTCTCTGCAATGAACTGGACAAAAAGAATTAGGTGAAGAGTTGGTTATAGGTAAGTATAATAATCTAGTATTTGAATTTTGATCAATAGACTTACCTTCCGAACTATAGTATCAACGTTCTTCTTTTGTTTAATTCCAACGGGCATTGCTAATAAATTACTAGAACTTTTTTGATTGACCTGAAAATTCAGAGAAATGCTTATTATATGGGGTTTGATTATTGGGTTCAGATGCAAAACAATTCACCAAAAGGCAGGAGAGCATATGCAAAACTATTCAAAACAAAATAAATAACTATACGGACTGATGAAAGGCGAAAATTGGTGTATGGATAATGCACATCATGGAAGCTCAATACTTACCTTTGACCTAGAACTACTTGCTGTCCACAAAGGCTTTAGCTCCAAGTCTGACCTCGCAGCAATGATGCCTCGAGGCAAACCATTCAAAGTTGTTCTATCCACACCAGACACCTGTTTCATATTTTTCAAGGAACATCGTAAGTGAAGCACGAATAAGTTTCATGTCAATTCATACGATACAAGGCAACATTATCGAAAGATGTAGATGAAAGTGAACAACAAACGTATCCAAAACTCACCCTTAATGTATCAAATAAAGGATGCAATTTCGAGTCCATCTGAAAAAGGGACAAAGTACAACGTGTTATGGACAACGATTTCCTACTAAAATTATAATACTGATAATGAGATTGAGACTAAAACTTGGATTATAAGATCTTTTAAAACTAGAGGGTGGTGGGCCCCTCTGTTCTCTTAATTCCTCTTTTTTTTTTCTTTATCTTTTGTTTTCCATAGAAAGGAGCCCATTCACTTGAGAACAGTTGAAGTTGTTAAAACAAACATTGTATCGTACCTCTGTCTGTTGATACTGATAATTTGTGGTCCTATATATAATGTATAACATCACTGTACAGACAACTCCCATAAACGGTAGCTGCTTCATATTTCTGCATGCTCCCTGCAGTCACAAGTTAACCATGCTTATCCTCATCATGCACATATCTCCTACTTAACAATGTAGTGAACACATCATGCTAAAGCAAAATCACATTATACATTAAGTGCAACTGGTTCGGAAAAATAAGAAACCAAGATAGCAATGTTGCTGGCCACATACCGAATCTACAACAACATGAGGTTTCTTCATCTGCCACTCACAGACTTGGTAGCATTCATAGGCAATTACAGTATTGATGAGAATCTCATAACAAGCTGCAACAAATGAGTGACTATCTTGTGTTACTATGTAAAATCAACTCCAGTGAAAGACTAGGAGTAATATAAACTGACAATAAACTAAAACCGTGGGCTCCCTAATGTTACACACTAAGACTTATTGATTCTGATATACCATTAATATTGATAAGAGATGCAGCAATAAGATTAAATAAACATTTAAATTCAGAGAATTTTGAAAAGAAAAACATACATATTCATTTATTTTAAGTTTGTTCCTTCAAGATAGACAACTCCTCAACTTCTTTACTATGTAAACCAAGTCCACACAGTTCCTGGCTCAATCTAATTTCAAATGGGAACCGAAAACATGTCATGCAGGTCTAATGACTAGCTGACCGGGCTCCTTATTCTTGTGGATGCCAATGACATCACATAAGCATAGGTGCAAGATAAGTACATGAAAACAGCTTGTCATAATGAAATTGCACATGTTCTTTACTTCTTTACTCATGTCAATTGCATGAAGCATAAGAACATGACATAAGAACCAAGGGGGGGTGCAAAATTGCCTGTCTTGGGCAAACAAGAAAGCTGAATGCTTATTGAACAAAACCCCATAACAGCCAGAGAGTCAAAGATCCCATGTTTTATTGGATAAACAACAGAAATACCACAACAACGATTAAGACAAAAACTTCACGCCAAAGACTATTCTACTATACTATTTTGTAACCTTTTTCCTGGTGTAACGTACAGTATCAACAAAGAACTAAAAATTGTCAACAACATAATAATAAGGGCTTAACAAAATTAGCATTAATGACTCAAGTTTGCTTCCAATCATTTAATTCAAGTGTAAAACACCAGTAACAGTTTCTCATTTCCCTGAAATTTAAGCAACCAAGAAATTGATAATGATAGATACCCCAATTACACCACCACACATCGAAAACCTCAATCAAAGCTTTCGTTTCATCCTCGCTTCACCGTACCATACCGACACAAAACAACTTATAAAAAATAAAAATTAATGAATCAAAAATCAAAACTTTATAATCCAAAGTGGTAAAAATCGTACCTTTAAGCAGCTGATTTATGAATCAGAGGATAACTAAACACCTGATTGGAATGAATCTTTATTCCGGAAATGAAGCTCAAGTCAAGATACTTGTTGTATACATACACCGATAGATACAGGGAGGTGATGTATGTGAGAGAAGAATAGGAAGCGCCACGTACAAAGGGGCTGACAGAAGAAAGAAGGAAAACAAGAGGAGTCTGTCTGAGTTTGTTGTTGTTGCTTTACACGCTTTGCTTAATTGAAGTTTTGGTGTCAATGTGGAAAAGATGCACCAATTTTTCATACAGCAACCTTTTTTTTTCCACTAATAAAACAGAAATTAACGAAATTATTTTAGTGAGCAACAGCAGCCCTTAGTGGAGTAGCTTTCTATTTTTTTAAAAACAAACTGAGTATTAGCTCACCAAATTGACCATTATCCTAACTTTATTCTTTTCTTTAAGGACAAATTTTTTTATTAACTAGAAAATAAAAACAGATAAGAATTTATCACATTTCTTAAAAGTGACGGATTTTCTATAACTTACTTGAAATGTTAATTTTAGTATAATTTTGATTTGTTTTCTTAGTAAGTATTTGCAATTAAATCTATCAGTAGTCCAACTTTTGAGAGGAAATTTTGGGAATTTTTTAAATTAATAATAGAATAAGTTTGGATTTAGCAGTGATAATGCATTTTAGGGATAATATTGGATTAGATGTAACTTTCTTATGTTAGGTCAAGAAGAGAAAATGGGCCACTAATGGGATGCTTGATGAGCATTTTCTGGAAAAGGAAATTGTGAAAGTCCTCCTGATGTGGACTTTGATGTTATTAAGCAACATGTCAATTGTAATGTTAATGTCAAATAAGTTAATGCTGAGGTGTAGGGATTCCGACCACACTAACATGGTCTAAATTCCTAACACGTCATGTTCTGTCCAAAAGCATAGAATAGCGGATGAAATGTGCAATAGGCTGGTTCGTCCAAGACATCTAGGTTCGTAGAGAAGATACTAAAAGACTCTGAAAGATACTTCCCGATAAACTTCATATATTATCCCTTGTATATTATATTTATTTTTATCTTTTATTTACTTATTGATTAAGTTTTTTATCTTCCATATTACTTATCTTCGTAACGTTTATATATAGTTGCATCATTTTGGTCTTTGGTGTAATATTCACGTTTATAATGATATAAAATACATTGTTGACATCAACTCCTCCCGTGACATCAATGGCACTTTCCGGCCGACACCTGTCGATCTCGTTCTTTCCCATTCCAGTCTATTTATCTGTAGCAATGAAATCCTAAACCGTGTGATATGATCGTTCTAGCACGTGTTGGACAATTTTCCAACCAAAGAGTCAATGATTCTTCATGATTCGTTGATGGCCTTAGTTCGTTTGTTAATGCGCATGGATTCGTTCACGCTTATTATTATAAGAATATGAAATCTTTCATTTTATTAGATGACAAGTACATGGATGGTGGTAAGTGAAACTATCGAAAAGGTAATCGGAAGTGGAGTCAGGATAGACATCCCCACAATGTCAATTAATCTCGATCCCTCATTACAAAAAAAAAATAAAAAAATTATAGGTAATATTATTAATTTTATAATATTTGGTCGATTGAATTTCCGAAATAGTCTTACGTACGTAATACCACGTCTCCTCCTCACCAAAACTTCAAGTCCTAAGCCCACCACTGCATGCAACGAAAAAATTGATATCATCATGAGATTGTTTTTGTTGGGATCTTGAGTTTGACTCAAGATCGCGCTGCAATAAGTCAGTATTGTACGCATGAATTGGACAGTTCAAGAAATTAATTAAGAAGAATTGATCGTCTGGAAAAGGAGCAAAAGTCGACATCAACAAGTAAGGGGTTTTCAGGGTAATCCATCAACAAAAACGATAAGAAAAAAATCTCATGTTGAGCTTATATATTCGTGAACCAAATAGAGTCATGGGTTTATAGAGTTCTAAGGTGAATATAAGTTGGAAAGGAAATCCTAATAAGGTTCCTAGTTATAATCTAGTTCTTACAACAAGGATGAATAGACTTATCCACAAATACCGATAAACTGAATTAACTTGAATTCTAAAAACTTCCGGTAAAATCCTAACACCTGCGAATCCTATGAAAAGATTAACATTTTTTGAATTTCTATAAACAACGAATTAATAAAACTACCCGTGTTTTTTTGTATATTGTCTCAACATTTTCGATAATGTCCATGCCAATTATATTGTCATTGGAACATTATTTAAGTATAGTACTTTACTACTATTAGCCCGTTCATCAATTGTTGCAGATTCTAACTAGAAGATGTAAGGAAATTATGAGATTGCAATATGCTACTGTCAAGATAATAATGTAACGTGTTACTTCTTACGTATAAATGTACTGTATCATCTTTTTATCATCTAACTAGAAGATCTAAGGCAATTCTAAAATGGTTTTATTTTATCATCTTTTTGTTGTCAATCAATGTACATGTATCGGCAGCCACAATAGATCAAGAACTACTCCTCCGGGAAGCACGTAGACGATTTCAGTCAGTAAAGAAGGTGGAACTACATTTTGTGTATCGGGAACTCAACCGCGCAGCAGATAAATTGGCATCTGAAGGCCGTTCCCGGATGTTTGGAAGACAAGAATCGATCTTACACCGATTCAACTTTTGTGTATATTTGGGATGTATGCCCAAACTGATTAGCTAATGTAATTAGGCAAGATGATGTATTTAAGTTTCGTACTGTACTTTCGGATCCTTAGTTTTTAATGAAATGACGGTTCTTTTGGAAAAAAAATGTACTATATCAATTATCATGCGGATGTATGATCCTAATGATACGTACATAGGGCCTGAGGGCAAGTAGGTCATTTTCACAAAAAGGGAAAGAGTATCACATGCGTATTCAATTCATGGATCAATTTCTAATTTTGACTTTACCGAAGAAAGCTGCATGTTATTCTAGGATAGTGTCGGAGAATAAGACTCCTCTTATTACAAACAATTTTCATTCCCTAATTAAATTATCTTTGACTAGACCAAATGTACATGTCATGTCTAATGTAAAATGAGATATATGTCGCTTAATATTTGAAGCTAGTGACAGGCCAGGAGGAAGTACATTAGTAAAAATCAACTTATCCTAAACACTAGGTGAAATTATTTCAGCTGGACTTTTGTAGTACGATTTATTATCTTAAGTTTGTATTCTTTGTGATTTGACTCTTAGATTCAAATTCAATACGGATTTTAAACGATTGATAAGAAAAATTTAAGGTAATTCATCATGTCAAGTTTAAAATTTAAAATGCAACACGCTAAATATAAGATTTATAAAAGCACTTAAAAGTTCAAGGGGAGGGGACAAATGTGACACGTACAAACTTAAAGATTCACTTTATGGCAGTTAAAAATTAAGAAAAAGATCCATATGTAATGATGTTCGTTAGAATGATTTTCAACGTGCCAACAGCCCATGGAGTCAGTACGGTTAATTTGTGATTAAATAACGAATAATGAATGTATTTACTTTAAAGAAATCAAAGGGATGTGTGTGTAGTCACTAGTCACTAATCTAGTAGTACTCACATGGTTTGTGATTAGATTTAGGAGGAAAGAACAATTACAATGCTTGTTTAGGGATTAATCCCCTGATTCCTGGGCCTTGTTTGGCACACGTGCCATAAGATCTTCCTTCCTGGAATTAAAAAATGGCCTCGACAGTTTTTATTTTTCATTCTCCATGATCTCTTGCTTTCATGCTTGCTCAAAACTGGCCGTGACATATCATAACTCTTGGATCTCGTAATTCGTGTTACTCTGATTCGGTTTCATTTTCGTAGAATCGTAGTGGGACGCTATTTTCCTGCTTTCTCCAACTCGATCTTAACAAATTAGTGGAGAAAATAAAATTTCTAAATGTAAGATACACCTATCAACCAATTATAATGCAGAATGTAAACTTAAATGAGCGTGTTTTCCACGACTACAATATGATGCACCACAATCCATAAGAGGAAGATGTACTACTGCAACAATTCAGTATTTCAGGTGTAATACTGTAATGTGTATAACTGCCATACAAAGCCAACAAGAAAAATGCATACTGGCCTTGAGTTAGAATTTAGAAAGACTATATATAAAACCTTTTGAAGATAAAAGATAGTCTATATTTCACATTTGTCCCATTTACTTCTTCAAATGCACCATAACAGTGCACGTTTGTATTGCTTGTATTTGTCCCATTTTCATCTCCACATTCACCTTTCTCTCATTTTCATCCTCTTCAATGGATTTGGATTTGAAGATTGTTTAAGTTAAGATTGCTTGTATTTTCGAGGTATTAGTTTTTGTTATACTCGGATGATCATAATTTTGAGGTTATTAGTACTGTCCTATTGCAGTTTTGGTCCTCTAATTCTCCGTCCTCCGCATTTTGGTCCCCAACTTGGCGCTCTCTATGCTCCTAGTCCTCTGTTTCGTAGAATTCTCCATTTTTTAGCGGTGTGCGCGCGAATTAGCATATATATAACCTTGTTTGCTTTCCAATGTGACTGTCATACCTCCATATCATCCCATGTCACATCCACATGTAATAAAACACACAAAAAACACACTCCAATCCTAATTGGCCACATGGTCGGAAATTAGAGGGAATTGATAATGATAATTAAACATTTCTCTCCACGTTAAGCTAAGCTATGAACAGAGCTTAATTAAGCTTTGAAAACTGAGCTTCATTAAGCTCACAGATCGAGCTTGATGAAGCTCTGTTTTCAAAGCTTAATTAAGATGTTCTCAACGTTTGGAGGGTTAATTTTGACTTGCGGTTTCAAAGGGAAGGACAATTGAGAGATGAAATTAGGATTACGGTTTGGAGTTTCTAAATTGGGGAAGCAATTTGGAGGCTATTTTCCTGATATGAAGACCAATTCATCCATTTTAGTTCGTCGGTTAACTCTAGTTCATTCTAAAGTTCAGTTCGTCCACCACATAAGCATCAGTTCTGCCAAATCAGCCAAAGGACTAAATTATGATGAGATAGAGGATTGTATTCGTGTGTATAAAAAAAAAAAGACTACGACCATATTCGCGGAGGACTTAGATTTAGAGGGCAAAAAACGGAATTAACCCTAATAAGATTCTAGACAAACCCAAATTCTTATTGATGATTGCTACTAATAGTCCCTGGTCCGTGTGTGATAGAATTCCTACAACTGGTCAGTTGTATCTTATCATTTTGGGTCAATTATTTTCCGATGACATATCGGGTTAGTATCGATCCAATTCGAACCGAGTATCAGGTATTCAAAATTTTCATTTTGCATCCTACTTCGAATTTATTTCATGGTTCCGAGTCAATATTCACTCTCAACAACTCTGGCCAGATGGCAAACATTACAATTTTTCTGAGAGTGACCTTTCGGCCAGAGTAACGGCCAAATCTTTTGTTCATTCAATGAACCGCGTAGATATTTTTCATGTTCTTAATTCTTCAAGCTCGTGGATTTTTATATGTAAGGTCGATTGTTTCCAAGATTAAGGCAATAATAATATTTTATTGGAATTAGTCCATTGATTTCATTCACTCTTGTCGATCTCATCCATTTTCATACATACAATCAGCACCGATCTAAATATCGCCGCTCATTGGTTGCTTCTTGATTCGCCAATGGACATGATTCTTACTCAACTGGGCCAATTTAGTAACACAACAAATAATTTGTAATGATATGGGTTTAACTGATTAAATCTATTAAATCTATTATTAATTTACAGTACTGTCATATACACAGATATGCATGGCTCTTCTTGGAGATCATCCGAAGGAGTTCAAAGTAATTTTATAGTAGGATGCATGTGTGAGGTCATGATAACTCCAAAATAATAAGTATCGCGGAATTTTGGAGATCAATTAATCGAAGATAAAATAATGGGAAGAGATCAAGAGATTATGCATGAATGAAGTTGAATAGTTAGATATTTTTTAGTGGATCGTGAAATTCTCGTAAAACTCATCATTTTTTTAACACTGAGAAATGTTGGGCACACTCTCTTGATTTATATTAATAAGGTGGTATATATTTTACTATTATTTGATAAAATTACGACTTGTACAAAACTTAGTCTTGATTTGTTTGTTACTCCACTTCCTTCCTAATTCCTATAAATACTATCCTTCCACTCCATATAAAACCATCAACTTCTAGTTACAAAATCATTTTGCTTTTTTTATTGAATTCCAATATCAGTGAGAATCAATTAATCATCAACTCTGCAGGGCAAAACAGGCCTTATGGAGTGATTCTATGGTATGGAGACGGCAAACGATTATGGAAAGGGAGTGACACATATGTATGAACGCAGAGTTGAACGCGTTCCAGGTAAGTACATATTGCCTCCTGCTGAACGTCCAAATGGCACCATCTGTAGCAGCAAATCCTCTGGAGGGGTTTTTCAGTTGCCTGTCATTGATTACGCCCAACTGATCGGTCCGAACAGGGCACTTGTCCTTAAATCCCTTTCCTATGCCTGCCAAAACTACGGCTTTTTCCAGGTACGATGAAAGTTGTTATACATATAACTCCCTTGTGTAACTTAGTGGCTGACTGGCTTCGCGTTAACAGTACATGTTCTTACTTATATATTGTTATTGCAGCTTGTGAATACTGGACTCAAGGAGGTGGTTTTGCAGAACATGGTGGATGTGAGTAAGAGGTTTTTCGAGATGCCACTGTTGGAACGAGAGAAGTACATGTCAGCTGATACCAGATCACTAGTGAGGTACGGAACGAGCTTCAATCAGACAAATGATGGTGTGTTTTGTTGGAGGGACTTTCTCAAGTTGGTTTGTCACCCTCTACCTGAGGCCCTACCCCATTGGCCTGATTCTCCACCTGACTTCAGGTAAATACTACTCCCGTTTATATCGGGGGATCCCACTAGGCCACTCTTATCCCAAAACACGAGAGGATCCACCTCACTCGTGAGAGTTACATTTTTGTTTTCTGAGATGGTGAACTAAGGGGATCCTGGTATAGAAAAACGTCGATGATCAGATTTATTTGAATTGTTATTGATCACTTATATGGAACTCTGAACAGGGAATTGTATGTTACCTATGCTAGAGAAACAAAAGTGTTGTTCCTGGTGTTAATGAAGGCCATACTAGAGAGCCTTGGGCTAAAGAACAGAGAGAAAACAGAACTGATGACAGTAGATGAGGATGATTATGGAATTGAGCCCATCTTGAAAGAACTTGAAGGTGGAAGCCAACTTATGGTTGTCAATCACTTTCCTCCATGCCCAGAACCTGATCTGACGCTAGGAATGCCGCCTCACTCAGACTATGGATTTCTCACACTTCTCCTCCAAGATGATGTCCCGGGCTTGCAGATACACCATAAAGATGAATGGTTCACAATCCAGCCAATGCCCGGTTCCTTTGTTGTCAACGTTGGAGATCACCTAGAGGTATGGTATCCGTTCGCTATCTCTTCTGTTACGAATTTCCAAGTTCTATATTTTGCAAAAAGATCTCCAACTTTTACTGATTCTAAAGTATAAAATCTGTTTAATAAAACTGACAATATATGATGATAATGGATGACTAGATATTCAGCAACGGAAGGTATAAGAGTGTGTTGCATAGAGTAATCGTGAATTCGATGAGAAATAGAATATCAGTGGCCTCTTTGCATAGTCTTCCATTCGCTAACACGGTGCGACCATGTCCAAAACTCATCGACGAGATGAATCCAAGGCGTTACAAAGACACAGACTTTGCTACTTTTCTAGACTACATCACTTCTTGCGACTCCAAGAACAAGAATTTCCTTGAATCCAGGAAAATAAACCACAACTAATATATAATTAACGTAATCTAAATAAACTCAGTTAATTTGAGTCTGTTTTGCATATGAGAATAACAAATTAACTAGGTCAGTCATCAGGCTCTAAATGCCTGAATTAGTAGCATACATGTACCATGTACTCCCTGTAATAATAATAATAATAATTTCAAGTAAACTTTCTAAGGTTTTGAGTACTTTTGCAAAACTTTGATTGCATTCCTTACCGTATTATATAGTACACGAGTAGTCAAGAGCGAGCTAGTGCAGTAGATCAGTTGGTTGGCTATCCTAATGTGCTATACTCATGAAACATATTTCAATTGAAAAGATCATTTAGATCGCGTCCTTGATTGTTGTTCGTTTTCCTCTGGATCGGATGCTGTCAAACTCTTTCGCTTTGAAGGAGTCGTAGGATGTGAGTGGTCTAGAAAAGTAGTAAAGTCTGTGTCTGTGTAACGCCATGGATTAGTCCGGTCGAGGAGTTTAGGACACGGTCACACCATTGTTAGAAGGAGGAAGGTGTTGCAATGAGGCCATTGTCATTTTTATTGCTCATTGGATTCATGACTGCTCTATGCAACATACTTGTATTATCTTCCATGGTTGAATATCAGGTCACCAATTATTGTTATACATGGTCTGTTTTACCAAAGAGGTTAGACTTTAGCATCATTTGAAGTTTGAGCAAAATTTGTGCAAAATATAGAATTTGACAATTTATAAACTGAAGGGATTTATAACATTTATATTGTATTGGTGATCCCCAATGTTGACAACCTAGGATTGGGTATTAAGTTGGATTTGGACTTGTGGTTTTTGAATTCAAGGGGAAAAGGATAGCGTTATCATCATGTATGTTGCATCTAGCGGCTGATATAAATTTGCATATTTTCTAATTATATATAATTGAGATGTCCATCATCCACTACGAATTGGGAAGTGATGTGGTGTGGTATTTCACTATCTTCTAGTTAAATATTACTTCTTCCATTTCATTATAAACTTCCTCTTTGGTCAACAGCTGTCATGTTTGACTCGTATATTACACCTAAATTATATTGATAAAAAAATTTAAAATACTACTAACTTATGAACTTTAATCATATAACTTTAAAAAAGAATTGCATCGTATAATCTAGGAGTAATGTGCGGTCAAACATGAAACCTGTTGACCGAAGAGGAAGTTACTAATGAAATGGAGGAAGTATCATGTTATTCCATTTAGTAAGAATTTTGCGAGATCAATGTTGTCCGAATGATTCTGTCTATCTGGCCCCATTACCACACCATACCATTCGGACTATATACTATTGAGGGGAGTAAATAGCATAAAACCCCCCTAAACTATCATTAAGAGGCATAAATCCCCCCTAAACCAATGGTATTGTGTTTTATGATTTTGATTCAAATGAAAAGATTATTGTGCCCCTAAAAGTAAGAAAAGTTTAGTAAACTGTAATCAAATGTACCTTGTTATTAATTACATTGTTTGCCTTACCAAACAACAAGATACACACCTAAACATATTACTAGTACCATTTATTATTTTCACTACCAAACATGAAAATTTTGGTCAAACTCCACACGAAATACTACTCAATACCACCACATTACCAATCTCTCATTTCGTGCATTACCATTGAATTACCGTTGATCAAACTACCATTCTAGCGGTAATACTACCAACCAATGCCTAAGAATACCAACTTTTAATATTATAGCCCAATAATTTTTATACTCTCTTTCTCAAATAAGTGGTTTCATGTTCAACTTTCACCACTAGTTAATTTTAAGTGCTGTTTTAATTTTGTACGACACGAATCTTAATATCCCGATCCCAATCTAGACCAATCTGGATCAAGAGACCCAATAATCAATGGGCCTGATGGATTTACAAAGTTGGTCCCCAAATTTAACCTGTTCCGACCCAATAATATTTAGAGTTGTATTTAAACTATATTCTTAATTTGAATGCCCATGATGAAAATTACAATCAAATTTAATTTAAGATTAGAACAAGTACAAGCTTACCTAATCTTAGAAGAAAATCCCCTCACTAATAAAACAAAGAAATCTTTGTTATTTTCATCTAAAAAAACATCTTCAGTTCCCTTTAAATTTCTCATAGGAAGAAAACACTAACATGTATATCTAAACACGAATTCCGTCTCAACACCAGTAGATTTTTCTTTTCTACATTGAGAAAACTAAAAACCCAAAATGGTTGTAACTTGTAAACACTATACCAGGTATAGAATTAAAAATATAACACAGACAGTTACTTACGGTTAGTGTGTCTCATCTCATCTGAGCATAATAAACATGAACACTCACTCACTCTCAGTTGATTGTTGAATAAACTATTCAACCACTCCCTTGACCCTTTCAACTGATGGCCCAGCTGAAAAAGCAACACCAACAACAACATAACATAACATAACATAGTTTTGCAGCCATTAATGCCTTGCTCATCCATCTATCTATAACAACACACAATACAATATAATACTCCCTGTTAAAACAAACAGACAACAGGCAGCATCTTCATACTTTGGTTTTTCAGCACAGCACCTCCAATCTGAAGAATGGGTGGGTGCATGAGCACCAGTACCGGTACTGAAATCCCCAGATCCCCACCTCCTCCTTCAAAATCACCACCCGGCGGCGACAAAGAAGAAATCATTACTACTATCAAAGAGGTTCAAGATCCCCACCAAAACGACACCGTTTCCAGCAAAGACCTGTTCCCGTACATGGGATACTGTGGAAAATATGAGCTTCTATCTGAGATGAAGAATAATCAACCATCATGGAGTGACCTACAGGCTCAGCAGGTCGACAACAAGGTACTAGATGAAAATGGCGGAGAAAGAAAGTCGATGCCGATGCCACCACCACCGACAAATGATGTGTCGGTTGATAGTTCCTATGTGTCCTTGGAATGCTTCATTTTTCTCTAGATTAATTTCATCAATGTCAGTCACTACAATCAATTTTATTATTCTAGCTGTATATTAATTAATGAATTATATATATGATCATCTATTCATCTGCATTTTTAATCTCACCAAATTTTTTTTTTTTTTTGAAATAATTGTTAGTACTACTGTAGTAGTATTGTTTACCCCATATATTTGTCTTGGTTTAAGAAAATGTTATACCAAAAATTGATTTCCATGTGTTAAATCTCATGCTACTAAAGTTTAAAATTTGTTATAATTTTAGATCTCAGGTGTAATCAGCGCTACACTACCATTTAATACATTACGTAGATATTTACGTGTGGACCTGACGGTTCCTATTAGAATTTAGAAGGTGTTCATCAACTCCTGTACCAATTTCAATTTCAAACAACCCACTACTAGTAATCTATAGTCCCCATCTTATATCCTATAGTAATATACTATGTGGTCCTCTGGTTAATGACTCATAATGTTGGTTTATTTATGAAAGTACACCGTACTAGTTTACAAATCACACCAAAATAATCCAATTACAATGGGGACGGATGACACCTGAAAAGAGATTACTAATACTGCATGCCATTTATGGATGCACAGCTATTTTTCTCCACATGAGAAGAAGAAGATCAATAAGATAACATCACGCAATCCATTACTTGAGTCATCAAATAATACACCCAACTCAAGTGGATTGATTGATTCACTGTATGTTAATAATAATGCTTATAAGTCCCATGTTTCTGGTGTCACCATCTACCAGCTAACTAAAAGACCCACTTTTTATCTCTATGCAAGTTCCACACAGTTGTTCTCCATCCAACTAGTAGAAGATTTGGCATAAACCGCTGCCAAACACACCGGAAGTCCGTAATTAAACCATGTAATTGTATCGAAATAGGCATGATATGAACCTACGTAGTTTCACACATAAATACACCTTGGCTTAAACGTACGTGGGAAGCGGGATCGAGATCATTACGGGGTGTAGGGTCGAATATTCCACATGTCAGTTCAGCTGTGCATTTACTGGACTTGACACAGACCAATTTGATCATAGCAAGTTGAACTTTTGAGGTAGCACTTTACTGGACTTGAACCAGTTGATCACACTTTTGACCACCATTGTTGTTTATGAAAAGATGCAATTATTTTCTCATAATAATATCCATGAGACCATGACTAATTAAAATTTTGCCTAACATCGATTTTAATTCCCATACTACAGCATAATCGATATCTTCTTCATCTAGAAAACAAATTTATATACAAACCACCCGGTCTGCAGCAAATTAAGGCCTACCTTTGTCCTGATGCAAATTTTCAACATTAGATTCGACTCAATCAACATGGAACAAGGTCTTGATGGTGCCTGCCTCAGTCACTGGTTAAGCTGAAGTAGATGGGCTTGGAGCTTCCAAGTCAGATGAATGTCGGTGTGAATGCCAAGAAACGCTCTCTGGCGGACAGGACACAGGAGCTGGATGTGCTATAAACGTAGGAACAGTGTTACCGGGCATCAACACTGAAACTTCTATGGCATTTACAGATACCTGTGATGTAATGTAGACAGGTTTGTTTAAACCAGAAGGTGAGGAATATACATACAGAAATACTGTTTGATAAGAATGCAGCATCGTCTACCACTTCCTATAGATAAGTGCTGTTCCAGAAGTTGTGAAAAATTCTAAATATGACAATCAAGAAAGCTTTACTTGTAAACAAATTGACTCGAGGCAACTTTCAAGTTTCAAGAAAAGCACAAATGTTTTCCAGAAGGTCAATAAAACAGTAAGTAACTTTAGAGGATGGGCTAATTTAACCACAAACTAACTTGCAGTACTAAAATTGATCAACATGCAGCTATATTGCTTGCCACCCAATTATTCCAAATGCTAGAAATCATCTACTATGTTCTTTGAACCTGTCCAAGAATCACTAATATGATATTATAACCTACACCAAAGAAGCTCAAGTAATAGATTTCACAATCACTTAGTAATTCTTAATTTATAAGTTAATTCAACTGTTGCTACACCATCTTTTGCACAGTGAAGTTTATTGACACAAAAATTCAAAAATTCTTTCATGGTAGTAAAAAAAGCAGTCAAACAGAAAAATAAGGCCACAAAAGGTAATCATTATTTCATCAACTCACACAGCACAAAAAGAAGCAAAACTGTTGAACCAAACATGCCAATGACTCATCAATCCGACAAGAAGACATGAGCAAAAAGGTCAAGAAAAAAAAAAAAAAAAAAAAAGGAGGAAAAACTCACTTTTGGAGAAGGGTAGTCAAGCTTATGATGAGTGAACTCTCCGCCACTAGCAGCTCCCCTTGTACGGCCAGAACCGCCACCATCCGCCGGTGAAGAAGAGTTGGGAGCAAGAAACCTCTCAAAAACGCCCATTACAAAAAACATGAAAACAAGAATTGCGGTAGCAACGAACCCGAAATAAACAGCGTTTACAGATTTGTCAACATGGGTCCAGTTATCACTACCATTTGCGTACACTGCTGGCCCACCCGGTGCCGGGGCCCGACCTATTAATCCATCTTCTCGGCCACCCATTCAGAAATTTATTCGATTTCTTTAAAGAAGACTAATGGAGTGGACCGGGATTATTTTAAGAGAGAAGCTTTTGGACTTTGGAGGGGTAGGTTATGGGCATTGTTTTATGGGTGGTTTTAGAAGTGAAAACAATGGGTCTTGGCAAGAAGGATTATTTGTACGGACTGTTGAAAGCTGTTTCTTAGGTAGAGAGACATAGAAAGAAAGGTACAGAGGGTTAGTGATGAAGTGAAGAAGACAGAACAAAGTCTCTCATTTCCCACTGTCTATGCTTGGAATCTAGAGTAGTACTTTGAGTTTTGTACATTCAACAATAATGAAATGAAAAATAAACTTGCACTTTAATAAATAAATCACGGATAATCTAAAATCTTCGTTGAATTTGATGGTATAGCATGACCCTGCACCTCTCATTTATCATCCCAACTCATTTCCACTACACCACCTTATAACTTCTAGAGAGAAAAGGAAGTTGACTTATCCTAATTATCGGACCGGCAAGGTGAGATGCCAACATGTTCTAGCATAAGGCTTGTCTTTCTCGGAGAACAAATCAGCTGGTTGCGGAAGGATGACAAAGATGACTTCGAATTAAGCATAAGAAGAGATGGTCTCAGCTTGTCGTGGAAAGATGGTAGAGATGGCTTCTAGTTAGAGATCAGAGATCAGAGGAGATGGGTCTCAATACTTCGTCGAAGGATAGCAGAGATGACTTTCAGCCAGAGATCAAAAGGTAGAAGAGGATAGGTGCCTGTGACGTAGAGAAGGTAGCTATAGTAGAAAGCTGGTAACTAAAAAATTAATAGTCTATGGTGGAGTAAGGTGTTGACTTAAATAAAGTATCAGGATTTTCTCAGTGAGAATGAGATGATCTTCACCTCTACCACCTTCTAGCTTATATTGAACCCTTCCCCCGGCTGTTAGGGTTAGTTCCAACTTTCCTTCAAAAATTTCCGGTCACTAGGTCTCTTTCCCGTTAGAGCGTTAGACCATGTCTGAGGTGGTTGGGATGATTTGATAAGTGATATGACTAAGAAGGGACTAGGGAGATTATCGTGTTGGCTGGGTGAGTCTCAACAAGATATTTTTGAGTAGCTGGATGGGTCGTCCTTGTCAAATGGTTAATGTTTTATAACAATGGTTGTCTTGGCCAACCATCCAAGCTACTTGTCTGTCTAAACCGGTTAATTGTTAGGTGTCCAGTAGTCCGACTGGGCCAGCTGGATGCTAAGTGGGCAGTAGCTCGACTGGGCCAGATGGGTGTTAGGTGGACAGTATCCCGACTTAGCCAGCTGGGTGGTTAAGTCACTTGGTCCACTTGACTTAAAGTTCAAGACACCTAATTATAAATTGAGTTCAATTGATTTAATATTCATAATAAGGATACGGACTACTTGACTCTAGGGCTAATTTCGTAAATAAAGTGAAGTGTAAAATTTTGTCAATAACGCTATTTCGCCTAAAATTCTAGGTACACTCCAAAATTGGAGTGTACCTAGAATTTTAGGCCAAATACCGTTTTGCCCCAAAGTTTGTCTGTGCAAGTTGCCCTCTCAACTTTGCTCTGCTGTAACTAGAGCTGCTCAATTCTTTATTCTTTGGCCTTTGATTTTTATTTTGCATCAAAGTATACAATTTGTTTATATTTGATTTTTTGGTACTCTCACATGTAAATGAAAACAAAAACCATGAAGCGGCGCAGTGTGTAACACAAACAAAAAGGGAAAGCTCTTAAAGGTCCAGATCGAAACCTATACCAAAGTTCAGAGGGCAAGTTGCAACCGCCAACCGGATAAAGTTTAGGGAGCAAAACCCACCAGCAAACTTTGTGGAGAAAAACATTATTTTGCCAAAATTTTAAATCGCCATAAATTGGTCTATATTAAGTGGATAAACTATCCTATCCTAATTGGTCGAATTCCTCGATAATTCATGAGCGCTAAGAACTTAATTTATATGCCGAAAACGAAAACTTCTTATTAAACACTGATCACATGCAACTGAAATTTGTCTTACAACACATGAAACTCACAAGGTAACAACTTTCACAAAAGATGTTACCTGGAGTTTTTGTTTTCCATCCGGACATGGCCCCAAAATGCATATTGAACAAAATATATAAGAACTAATTAAGAACACAGTACGATACGCAACAATTACAACAAAGTTCCCGTTCCTCCTCTTCTCGGAAGGGCTCAAACACGGTCCACCCACCGTTCTCCGTCGCATTCGTATTCAATTTGAAAACCATCGAGTAAGTACTGGGCACATCTTCTTGTACAACTTTGCTACCCATAAAGAAGAATAGAAAGTGCCCAATTGGCGCCATGGTGGCATATAACTTTTGCACTTCTTGATCAATCACATTGCTTGGACCTTCAACTATGTTCCACATATGCATCTTGCCATCGTACACATCTAAGTGCCCTTTACACACATTCAGGCAGTCTCCACAGTTGAACAACCTATCCGCCACCGCCACGATTTGATGAGGTGGGACATCAAGTTGCCACATCCTCGGTTTGAGATCCCATTCTCCACGTTCGACATCATACACCTCAGCAGAACAGCGGTCCAAGTTAGCTATAGGGTGGTTCAACTCACACCCCTCGATAAACCCTCCGATAACGTGGACCCTATTTTGCCAAGTTACTCCCACACATTTATATCTTAACCTCTTCATGTTAGGCAAGTTAGTCCACGTGTTCGTGGTGGGGTCATATACCTCGACCCGAGAGGTCCCTTTAGCATTTCCAACTTCGAATTGACCACCTGCTACATAGATTTTGTTGTCAGAGACAGTACAAGCAAAATTATACCTTTGCAGACTAAGCGGCGCACAGTGGGACCACTCGTTGGATTCGATGTTGTAACGCAACAGGGAGGAGAGAGCTTCTATCTCAGTTTCATGAAATATACCACTTGCATTATGAGATGCACCATTTTGTTCGGTTCTGTCCTTTCGGCATAGCCTCCCTCCAACGACATAGATTGAGTTCCCGACACATGCCATTTCAAAGTCTCGCAACACTTGGTTACTTAGAAGTCCAGGAATCGAAGTCACGTAACTCCACGTGTTGTCAACAGGGTTGAACCGGGATATGGAATTGGTGAAGTTGCCATTGACATCGGGTTCCTTTGAACAAAACGCGACGTAAATGTGGCCTAGAGATCTGGATAGGGGTGATTGTGATGAGAGAGACCCCATTCGGCTAAATGAAGAAGAGGGGGTTTCTATCTCTTTGTGTTGTAGTAGAAAGAGAGATAATATAGACATTTTCATATTCGAAAGCTATAAGCTAAGTAACAAAATGTTAACGGTGAAAACAATAAAATGTTATTTGATTCAATCGACTTGGATCGCAATTGAATTAGCATCCTAGAATGAAGAACGCGTTTTGTCTTTGTAAATTGTAACTGATTTTTTCCCTAGGACTGTCATATCGGCACCGTCAGTTACAATGAGTGACTTGTGTGATTCTTGATGTAAGTGAAGTTAAATGATTGATCTAATGATTCAAATCTTAGAATGTCCAATAATGTTGATTCAAACTATAAGTCCCAATGAGTCTTGACCGTACACGTAAAGCAAAGAAAATATTAGAGTAGTACCCTAATAGTATACTTTTTAGGATAACAATGTTGGGAACTAAGGTAACAAGTCATTGTGATTGGAGTTGAGGCAGGGCAAAAGTATCAAACATTGCGTTCTAGATGTAATACAAGAACAAGGAAAAAATTAAGAGAAGCAAAGATATGCTCTAGGAGTAACTTTTTACCAAAAAATATATAAACGAAATTAAATGGAAAATTTAATATAATAATGGAAGAAGGGAGTAGTATTATACTATTATACGAGCCGAGTTGAGTATCACATAACTTTCTTGAATTTGACAACATTCGAGCCGAGTTTAGCCTTTTCTCATTTACGAAACAAGCTAAAATTTAGGCTCATATCAAGCTTGAGCCATATCGTTAATATTGACTGAGCTCGAACCAATCCATGAAATAAGATATCAAATTCAAGAATACTCATAAACTATCAAACTTTTCAAATCATAAAACCATCAAAGTCCAACATAACGCAAAAATAACCAATTCAAATCTTGATATTATATCTCGCGAGCTTTTATGTCCAAGCCTAACCTCATCACCAGAACGAGCTATAAGTTAGAGTTGATCTTGGCTCAAATAGCTCAAACTCAAACCTTATCGAGACTAAGCTGGATACCTCATTACTATATATTTTCGAGTTTTCAATGCTATCAAGATTAATTGTTCAGGATGTACACAACTCGCTAAACTTTTCTTTTCATCTTAAAAAACAGTGTACGTATAATTTCATATGTTAGGTTTCCGGAGTGGGAGTTCGGTTCCATAAATAACAATTCCAGCTGAAGTGTTGATATAAAATATACTACTATAGAGGAGAGAAATGAATGTTATATTTTTTAGTCAATCCCAACATAGTACTCCTTCTGTCCCGCTATAAATTATCCAGTTTGATTTTTTTCGGTCAACAAGTTTCAACTTTGACTCCCGATTACTCTTAAACTATAATGATAAAATATTTAATAAAATTATATCATGAAACTTTAAGTTCTAAATTTTCATAATATAATTTCGTTATATATTTTACCATTATAGTTTAAGAGTAATCGGGAGTCAAAGTTGAAAATTGTTGACCGAAAAAAGTCAAACTTGATAATTTATAGCGGGACATAGGGATAGGGAGTATGTAATATGTAATTAGTGTCACAGTATAGCTAAGGTCAACCCCTATCCAAGACCAGGAATGAATTGTGTGACCTTTGGGGCGGCTTGTATGTGCCTACCAAATGGAGTCAAGTCACCAAATAGAACATAAAACCATAAACCAAGAATGTTACTAGAAGCATATTCTTCATTGTTGCATTATAGTACTACACATGAGTTTTGAAAAACACTATAAAGCTTCGCCTACCGGGGGAATCACCTTGTAGTCTCCTATTAATCGGTTATAAATAAAAAATGTTGTATCTTGAAATTCCATTTCCAATGGATCCTGAATTTGTGAGGGACGAAAAATATAAAACATGAACTTCAAGGGATTATGTTTGTGTTCTTAATTTGAAGCCTGGCCGTGTACAAAGTCAAATATCGGCATTCTTTGCCGAATGAGAGGAGTATACTATTTGAAATAGTTAGTTATATATTTCAATGGAATGTGAGAAACATATTTTTTCTGAATCAAAGTCCCACACGTGCTAGATAAAAAATACTAGAAAAAAGAAAAAAGGCGGCGTTGCATTTAAAAAACGAGGAAGGCCTTTCAATGCCAACCGGAAAATGAAGGCCGCTGAAAAATACCAGACCTCAACTCATATCACAAATACCGAGGTGAAGGATGATGGTATTGGGGGAGGGAGGCGTTGGTTACTCCACTAATCGTAGGGGTATGAAGAGCATATTGAGGAAGGGGAATGATAGGGATGAAGTGAGGAGGATGAAGCCTAGACGATTAGAGGCGACATATTGGTTGCTAATGGTTTGCTTCTAAACGTAACGAGTTTCTCTCCATTGTTAGGGCTGATTGGCAATGTCAGATTTTAAGGGTTAGAATGTTCAAGATCTAGCATAAAGGCCTTATCCAAGTATCTCAAGTGGATGTGAATGTTGCTACACTAAGACCACAAGTACAAGCTTTGCAAACATCTTTACAACATTATCCCTTGAATGCTAATGTGTTCTCTACTCAAATGTCAAGAAGGAACTAGATCATTGGTTACTTATTGAAGAGAAGAAACTTAAGCAAAAAAGCAAAGATACACTGGCTTAAGTGTGGGGATAAGAATAACATACTTATTCATACAAGTTTGAAATCTAGGAACAAGTCTAGCATAACACTCTTGATTGATAAGCATGGTATTGGTAATAGGCTAACACAGAAAACTGGTCTGGATAATGAGATTACCACATTCTATAAAAATCTCATGGGCACCACCGCAGACATTTCAAGATGTATTGATCTACAACTCATACAACAAGAACCTATTTTAACTCATGCGCAAAGGGTGAAGTTGATGGAACTTGTTAGCAGAGAAGAGATTTGGTCAGCACTCTAGTCTATTGGGGATGACAAAGCCCCTGGAGTGGATGGGTACTCTGCCAATTTCTTCAAGAAGGCATGGCCAACTATTGGTGATGAGCTGACCCAAGCTGTGCAGGATTTTTTTGTACATGTAGATTTTTGAAAAACATCAATATTACTCTTATTAGTTTAATCCCTCTGCTAACTCTATTAGAAATTACAAACCCATATCTTGTTGTACAGTTATTTACAAGATTACTTTTAAGATAATGACTGTTAGAATTTGCAGAAAGTTCTTTTGAATAGGTGAAGCACAATATTCTAAAAGAGCTCTTGTATCTTGGGAGGCAATCTGCAAACCTAAGTCAAAATGGGGCTTAATGTTCACCTACCATCTTAGAATAAGACTTGTATGCCTACATTAAAGATCATGATGTGACGATCATGGATGTTCCACCTTTAGCATCATATCTTGTGAAGAAGATATTCAAAGTTAGATGTTATGTGGTTGGAAATATGGAATTGGCACAACAGATGCAAGGAGATAAATTTCATATGGCCAGAGATCATACAAAGTTGTACGACCTCAAATTGAGAAGGTGCCCATGGAAATATTACACTAGATAGTATGGCTACTCCCCGTGTGCATTTTATTGTCTGGCTTGCCTTATGGGAAAGACATGCTACAGAGGCACGGTTGTTACCGTTTGGCTTAAATGTGGATCATGTATGTGTTCTGCGTAATGGGCAGCCCGAGACTTTGATATATGATGCTTATACACTCAATTTTGATGATGGTGATATCAACAAATGAAAATCCGAAAGAAGAAATAAATTACAGAAATTCAGAACCTACATTCTGAGATTGTCTCCAATAATAAAGCCCATTCAGAGTCTTAAACCCCACCATCTTCAAACCCTCGTCAAACTCTTCACCTCCAATAATCAAATTCTATTAAATCCAAATATGTTTTATCTTTTCTCATTTATTTTTAAACCATGGTATTATATCTCCAGTTCTCCACACAAAACAACCAAAAGGAAACAAAAGAAAAGCAAATCTTAAAACAACACTGAAGATCATCTAAGAAGGTTGAAACTTGTTCACAGGTTAAGGGTGCGTTTGATTTTATTGTGTTCACTTGCGCAAAATGAGCAATCTAGGAAGGCATACATGTCTTTATCTCGAGTTCAATCATGGGGTAGGCCTAGTGTGCCTCCGCCTCAATGTACATTGTGGGCCCCAGAGCTGGGCCCCACATGAATATTGAGAAGGGAGGCACCCTAGGAGCCCCCCCCCCACCCACCCAATTGACAGGACCATCCTTCCATCACTATTTCTAAACATACGCATTTCTTAACCAGGGGTCTTCCAAACGAACTGCAAGTTAATTCTTCCAGTGACAGTCTAAATTAGACTTTCAAAAAAAAAAAAAAAACTGAATGCAAGATAAAGTTATCTCTAGAACAGAGGAACCCTAATAATCAAGCAATCAGAGAGGTCTGTACATGTCAACTTTGTAAATACAGACATCTGCAACTATAGTCTCCATGAGTAAAACTTCCACAAATGTTCAACCCTATTAACATCCAGTGCAAATTTTATCAAACACCAGGATCTTCAAGGGTTGCAGTAGATAAATCATTTATTCGAGGATAAGTAGCTTTTTCATCCAACTGATTCTGCGCCCATACCAGTAATTTCAATAAGCTGGGAAGTTTTGGATCTGCAGATTATCAAAGTGAGATCACATTACTTGAGTATGGTTAGATATTCACCTAATTAAGCAAGCTATTGTGGTAAGTGCAGCACTTTCTACTAAAATAATGACATCTTAACCCAGGAAACAATAGAGGGAGTTCAATGTTAATAATTAATATGGGAACTTCAAGCTGAAACAAGAAAACGCACTGTACACGCCCAAGTGCTCAACAAGCATACAACAACCAAAAGACTAAACATGATGCCATCTGGCCTCTGCACACATCCAAATCCAACTTCAACTAAACCGTAAAGGATAAGAAAATTTGGCTTGTTTGGCTTTTCAATATATCACTGATCATCAAAAGAAGTTCAAGAGTTCCTTCTCAGCAATAAGAAGAAGTCCAGAAGGTCAACAAAATGTAATTATCTGCAACCATCACTTTCAATCTCAATTGCATCCAATATAAATCAAATGGTCAAATTTGGAGTTTCGAATGATTAAAGGATGGCTCTGATCAGGTATTGGTCTCAGTTTTATGCAATTAATCTTTGATAGATTAACTACACGCATACACCCTGTATGCATCCTGGAAGAGAAATAGTAGGTACTTGTAATCTCCAACACGAGTTAGTAAAGTAGGGAAATAACTTGCAAGCCCTAGAAGCTCACGTCTCAACATCACAGTCCTTTTTCTGAAAGCTATTGACCCTCCTTCATGTTCCAGACACTCAAATATTTTTTCTTGAGTCAACATTTTCAAAGAATGTAGGAAATAGTCATTTGGCCTCCAATTTTTCCAATTGGAAACTGTTGTATTGAATAAGATGGCAATAGTTTGATTGATCAGATTATGCAGGAGGATATTAGTTTTGATAGGACCCCTATTACCTTAATGGTAGAACATCCAAAATAGTTCCTTTTTCGTGGTATCTTTGCAGTTCCTGAATGGCTTTGGTTCAGTTCTGGTGGCACAGGGGTCCAAGCGAATGTACTAATGATTGTTGAGACATTGACATTGGTAATACCTGACTGACTTGGATAGAGCTGATATTTTAAGAAAAATTATTAGATCCATAATTCAGAGGATGTGCAATTGGCGTTGTAGGGTTGTGAAAACCTTGCTGCTAACCGGCATATGGATAACATTTAAGGTATCATACCAGAGAATTGTACATGAAAGAGAAAGTCACCAATATTTCAGGTTGGGAAAATTGGAACTGAAAATTTCCGGTAAGGTCACAGTTGCAACCTCCAATTGGGATAAAGTAGTAGGACATTTCAAAAAAGAAATTCTATACTGGCAATACGTTAATCCAGAGTTAGAAACCTAGAGTTCAATAAAGCTTCCAGAATGACTATAATTTTATAAGCTAATAGTACTATATACTGTAATTCAATCTGATCTGGTAGTCACTAGTATATTTTATTCCAAAAATAGCTGAAATGACAAGGAAATGCCTAGAGTGCACTAAATTACTTCTCATACATACAGCAGGACTTACCTTTTTCATGGCTTTGACTAGTTAGGATAGCTGCATTAACTTCACTGGCAGTCTTAAGGCGCTGTGATATGTCTAGCAACTCACGGACAGGGCAATTGGTAACATCTTCAAAAGCAAGCAGCGCTATAGTCCTCTCCAACTCTTCTAGAAATCCTTTCTGTAGGTATAGGAGATTCATCGTACCTCAGTAAAGAATATTGCAAAATAATGAAAACTTCCACAAGGATTATATATTATTTAGTGATGTCATATAAAGTTGGCCAAATGACAATAGACATGAAAAGGTGCAATACACACCAAATGAGACTGTAATTGTTTACAGGAAAAGGAAATGCTCCTCCCATAAGGTTCCCTTCCTTGGTTTATTTCTGGAGGTAATAGTGTGTACTCTCTTTTCAAAAGATAAAACAGTATAGTATAAAGTTTTATCCTTACTGAAGAACAATTACAGAATGAATTACCAACGCAAAACTTACATTTTCCTCTCCCCTTGGAGCAAGTTCCTCTTGCGCAAACTCCAAGGCTTCTGCCACCTTCCCGTTTCGAATCAATTCTATCAACCTTTGTTGCTGGAGATGGAAAAAGAGTTGAGGATTTGTGTCCAGTATCTGCATGCAAAACAGTTATGTATCAAGTGGTTAATATATTTGTACTTTTACCATTAAATAATTGTTCCACAAGCCAATAAAGCAAATAATTTTTATTTTTCTTTTTTAACATAATTTAACTTTTATTCACCTGCCCTTGTATCTTAATATTTGAAATATCAGTATAGCTAGATTTGATTTGGTTCATGTTACAATTATTAACAAAATAATGGTGTGGACATTTTTCACCGCATTAATTGTATGAAGTTATATTATTAGAACTGCACCTAGAAAAAATCTTGTAAATCTCATAGCCACAAAATAGTCTCAGGCATTGCCCGACACCCGGATCTCGAATCACAATGCCAAAAGTTCACAACATCAACACTCACTCATCACTATTTGCTCCAAGGAAAGTGAGGAGAAATGAAGGGGGCCAAAAACAAAAAAAAAGACTCCTTGCATCTTTCTACAGTTGTGTACTATGTATTATAAAACCCAAAAGTTCTAAGAAGATGTTCATTCTCCTGTATGTCTCAACAGAAAATGTAAAATGGTAGTTATCCAACTGAGTTAAAATGTATATCTAAAACTTGTCCAAGACCAAGTGAAGCTTAACATACAATTACCCATAAATACAAGAGTTTCCTTGTCACAATTCGAAAAAGCAAAGAAAATTCAGCATACCTCAGGATTCAAATCATTGACTTTTTCAATAGCATCCTCCACATTACCACTCTGCACCGCCTTTTTAACTGCCATCCGATCCATGATCGTTGCAAGATCAATTTCGGCTATGTTCACTAAGGAATAACTCAAGACCTCAAACACATACAGGCTATAGAACCGACATGGATAAACACAAACAAGCAACAAACAACTAAATAAAGGATACGCTCCGTCCCCGACTCCATCCGGAACTTCTCAGCTGCCTCCACATAACCCTCAGTAACCAGAAAATTCATCACCAACTTATTCATGTCATCCTTTCTAACTTTAACCTCAGCGAGCTTCTTTTCCCATTCTTGCCTGGTTATCACTTTCTTAGAAGTAGCCTGTAAATAGCAAACGAAGCTCATAATTCAACATCACAGCTGTGAATGCAACAGGGACCAAATTGATAAATGGATGCTATGGACATAAACAACCTTGACAAGATATAACGATCTCCAATAGACCAAATACGTAGCTACTGACACTTCTACGGAGTGATTATCATCAATTATTGCTAGTACTAGAGTTAAACAGCATTGATTAATTTGATAAACGATCAATCGGTGAAACCCTAGATGGATCAAATTATCATACACTTTGATCAGATAATTCAACAAGAAGGAATATGCTATCAACAAAGAAGATAAAGAGTAGAGTGAAGGATTGAGGGATTTACCATAGCTTCTTCAATCTCGGTGAGATGGCGAATGGCAATTCAGAAAAAGGACATGGAGTATTTGTCATTTCAGCTTTGATGAGAAAGAATAAACATAAAAATAAAAACAAAACAAACAAACAAGCAAAACAAAAAATAAAAATAAAAACAAAAAAACAAAAAAACAAAAAAGTACTGTAAAAATAATAAAGCCGTAGATTAAAAGTAAAAAGGATAGAGTAAAAATTATAGGGCGAACTAAGGAAAATATAATTCGCACTCCGGGTAGTTCAAATGTGCGGACGGTTTTAAATATTAAAAAAACCATAATAAAATATTTAGAACCATTAGCCGATAAAAAAAAAATCTTTAACGATCTAACACCACAAAGAACTTGTAGAAATATAAGTCCTGCACTTACTAATCCCTTACATGTTTCAAGTTTTGTACTAGGTGTGAAGCTTTTCCTAGGGTGAGATAATGTTTGAACAAACAAATAATAATGGGTTTACTAATGGAGTTGATAGTTGAACTATACGAGATGATTTTTACTCCGTTCTTGGTGTTTACGAAATGGGGGCATACTAATCTTCTGGGATAAAACTACTATGAAATGAGTAAAAAGCAAATATTTGAATATGACGATCTTTCTTTGAGTATGATTGCGTACACCGAGAGCTAAATGAAGAAGAAAGAGTATTTCCAGGTGTGTTTGATGAAATGAATTCATCACATATTTATACTTTAACCACACCCCTTCCCACGCCTTACAGCCCTTGAAAAAATGCGTTTAAAAGTTTATCCAAATATATATAAAGGGGATGAGCTTCCACATGCCTGTCTATGACCGATATGACGACGTGCCCATCACTATATAGGGGATGAGCTTCCACATATCTGATTATGCAACACCGTATTCAATAAATTGGCATTAGAATTTCTATGGTTTGTTGCAAACTTGCAATCAATCCGATGGTAGTTGACGCAAGGGCAAAGATGTTTAGGACCACCACCTATCAATCTGATGGTAGTTGACATTAGTATTTTATTGCTCGCTGAGTTTTATCTCTTTTAAATACTTATTTAACTTTCTTTATTTCATATTATGATAATTATGATTTAGTAGAAACCTTTCTACAATATTGCACCTGCAGTAAGGAAGGTGATCAAGCATTACACCGAAGAACCAGGAATATAGTTCCAAAGTCATGGTGGATCTCCCTATGAGAGATTACATGTCTTCATGTGGTTCCCGTATTAGGAGCCATTCCGCGATCCTTAATCTCAACCCACACGAGGTTATTACTATTTTATAGTAGGCCTTAGTGGTTAAGTTGTAATTTTCAATTGTTTATTTCATGTTCTTGTTGTGAATATGGGTGGAGACATATGGATTTCCTAGTTCTTTTAGCAATTTTGTTACTATCATAATTAAAATATCCATCACCATTAACAACTAACCATCCTCTACATGTGATTCTAGAGGACATTCGTGATTATAAGAAATTGTCATGGGAGTTTCCTTTACCCAGATCAAGCGTGATGGAAACAAGTGTGCCAACTCACTTGTTACGAATGGAGCATGGTCTAACATGATAATTTAAACTTTGGGTGGATTCTATTTAGTCTCTACCACCTGTACTGAAAGATGACATCACATGATTTATGCTTTCTAGATATTTATCATTTAGTTGACGTCCACAACGAAATTCATTTATTCTGCTCTTGATATTACTGGAAAAACTTCGAATCTTTTATCATAAGTTATTTAATATAAAAAACTAAATGAAAAGACACTCTCTTCTTTTATCATTCAAATCTCACATTTTTTTGGTGTGAATATCTAATTCTCAATATTCATTAGAAGTAATTAGGGGACAGATAATAACTTCCAATGTCTGAACTCTAATCAGATACAGCCCTGATCCATGCACGATATCCATTAGAATATCCACACCGGTTTCCTATATCAGCGCAGAAAAGGAAACGGACGTCGGTGAAAATGATATTTAAATTTTAAAGTCGCAAAAAACGTGAACAAGTAAATTAATTACTATTAGCCTGCCCCCGATAGTCTATTAGAAAAAGAAGACGAATAATCATCAAAATCAAAATAGAAAAGTCGTGTGTTCTAACCTACGCCCACAACCTCTTCTAACCTACGCATCATCATCCATCATCTTAAATCATGTTCCCTTTGAAATAACTTCTTCACACAATTCTACAACAAAATTCACTCTGAAACTACTCACTACTTTCCTCCCAAATTCTCACGCGCTCTCCATAGCTTTCCCTCTCTAGTCCACTAGTCTACGCCTTTATGCTGTATATGTATATCTATTCATGTACAGCTAGCTATACGAATTCGATTTTGATTCTTCAATTGGTCGGGAATTAGGGTTTATTTTTTCCCCATTTTTTTCCCACCATTCTATGTACTGAGACGAACGATTGAAGCAGAATCAGCTACAGGTATGGACGATTGTTTCATCACGGACGAGAGCAAGGATGACGTATACATCGATCTCGAATTTTTATGGAAGGATATCGGTGATATGCCGCCAGGTTCTCAGCAGGTTGTTTCTTTGTTTTGATGCTAAATCTGGAATACCTACCTTAGTTAGAATCCTCAATTGTCTGTTTTTAAGATTTGGCGCCATGGTTGAGACCATGTGAATTGGGTTTTGTTTTTGGGCTGAATGATGATGATGGTGATTGAGGTCATGTGGTTGTTGCCCTGGTGTATGTGGCCTTCTTTTGATGCACGTCCGTGAAATAGGGTTTAGCAGAATTGTTAGGGTCAAATGATTAAGCTCTCTTTGGATGATATAGTACTATTGAATTTTGCTTGTTAAGACTGTATTTGGGATTGATTATCATCTTGTTGATAGAGTACTTAACAGCTAATCGGAGTGCTGTATGGTTTGAGTGTATATTGATCTCTTATGTTGTCACAAATATATTCTTCTGGAGATTTAGGTGTTTATTTAATTTCATTGCTAGATTATCTATACCAATGCATCTGCAAAATGACAGTGCTGACTAAATATGTTGATTAAGAAATTCTTGAACTGAGAAGAAGCTTGTTGTTAGGCAGTACAATCAGGTCTTTCTAATAGATAAGGTGGATGTGCAAATTAGGGTAATATGCCAAATGCATGGGTGAGTGGTGTGGTCTTCTTTAACATGTCAGGTGTGTACAGTTAGGGCGTATGATTCCTTTTAAATTTAAGGAAGTGGTTGCAAATGCTTATATAAGGTGATGACCTGATGTAGTGTTTGGTTTTGCTTTCATGTTTTCGGTTCTTTAAAATTAAGTAGACTAACCGCTGTAAGATAAAAACGTCTAAGAAGATGCTTCTGGGGCTTAAAGCACCCCAAAAACAAACAAGGAAAGCTTAAATAAAATGCTAAATAATGTAATTTATACTACTACTTAAGTGATTATTTTATCTTAACCAAACATTAAATATTCTCCTTAACATTGATTTCTAGCGTGTGTACCAGAAAGCCACATGTTGTTACTTAAAATCATACTATTTTAAGAACTTTTTAAAGAAGATCAATACAAAATTGTACATAAGACCTATCTCTGCATAGTTGTAGATCCTTTTTAAACTTGTACTGCATGATGGTGCCTGAAGATGCTGCAAAAGCCTTCATTTCTTGAATTTAGTTATATAGTTGGTGAGAGGCTGAGAGCTAAGGATATCACATTCACATACCTGTTTATTCAAATGCAAGGCTGTTGAAACTGTTTAGCAGTTCAGAGGAATGTTTTAAATATTTGGCATGTTTGTGTGACTTAGCACAACTATGGCCCACAATTATGAATTGTAAACAATAATCATGCCTGAAATTATGCACAAATTGCGTTTAGTATCTGCCAAGTTGTTTATCAGTTTTTGGTTCATATCGGTGGTTCCCGAAGTGTCCTGATATATTATAGTGCACCAATATCTCTGTAAGATTCTTATGCATAAATATGTCTAACTCGCTTCTTGTTTCTCCCGACTGACACTCATATGTGCTTGATTTCAGCTACTTAAATATTTGGATTTTAATATGTAAATATATTTATTTCCCCATGAACTGATTTACTATTCTAACCATTTGTATCACTGAGTGAATTATATGTTGTTATCATGCAGGATAGTTTGGACGACTTATCCTTTTCGGACATCCCAGAAGGTTAGTATGATGCTAAACCACAGTAGCAGTTCATGAATCATATTTAGGCAATTGATTTTTGCACTTAAGGCAGCTATGGTCTGTCACAAACCACATTTAAAACGATCAAACCTTATTGTAGGACTGCAAGAGGCACGCTCTCCAGGAGCTGAGGTGCCGAGATCTAATGGGCTATCCCCTTCTTACAACTCTGAAGTTTCAGATTCTAGGACAGGAGGCTCGGAAGGTTTTTCAGAATCTGCTGGAAATTCCATTGGTGCGGATGAAAAGAGTGAACCTTCATTACATCTTAGTTTTGCAGAAGATGTCTACTCCAGAAATATTGCTGGCTATGTGCCTGATCAGGGAAACAGCCAGTGCTTTGCACAATCAGGTAATTGTTTAGAAGTCCTCATCTGATTGTAAAATAGTAAGAAGGCTCCATGCCATACACTTGGCCTTAATGGCGGATTTAGTTTTGAGGGTCCTAACCATGTTTATTCATTATATAGGCACATCAGGTTTCAGTTACCCAATGCATGTAGACAACCCATTCCAGTATTCGAGAGCAGATACTAGTTATAACAGTAAGTTTTGCTCAATGGAGTTCATTTCTGCCATTCTCCTACTTCTGCATTGCTTTTTTGCTTATGCTTGTTGGGGCTGTGCAATCAGTGGTAGGAAATATAACTAGGCTTCAATATTGTTTGCAGATTTGTTTCACAAGAAATTAATGGGGGATTCATCCATTGTTACAGGGGATAAAACTTCTCATGATGCTTCTTGTACTGAATCTAGGTCTTATGATGTTAATGGAGCAGAAGTTCAAGATCCTTTGTCTGAGGGTAGCGGTCCATACACGTTAAACTCTCATGATCTACAATTTTCCCCTGACAGCCCTGTATTCGGGTCATTTGGTAGTGACTATAGCTGGATGGATGACGTTATGGATGATAGGGAGAACCTCAATGAGAACTTCAATGTCATACCGTATAATATTCTGGCTGGAGACCAGAATGCTAATTGTGTAAATGGCAGCATTATTTCATTAGACAGAGCTGTTGATATGAATGCCATGCAGATTCAGCCAAAAGAGCCTGCTTCTAATACTTTGTCCAATGTGTTTGATCAAGTACATGATCACATTGGTGGAAACGATAACAGGGAGTCTATTACATCTAATGACGTCGTTTCTAGAGCCTTTGGAGTGATAGACAATGTAATGAATCGGAAATATCATCCGGGTTCTGGCGAGCCAACTGTCGTTGAGGGCATGAATTGGTCTTCATCAAACACTTCATCTTTGATTTCTCATGAGAATTTTATATCCAAAACAAAGGATGAGAAAGAAGATGTTTTCCTTGATCCAAACAAATCTCTTCTTTCTCTTGGTATGATCGGTCAGACCCCCATCAAAACTTCCAGATATTATGATCAGCACTCTGTTATAGGCTTGTCAAGTCAACCTGGCATACTGCCATCACCTTCTGTTAAGCCAGAACTTAATTTTATGAAGATAAAAAATAAAGTGCCTAAGTTCAATGGCGTTTGTGCTTCAAATATCAGTTACCAACGGAGAGTTGAGAAAATCAGTGACGAAGATGTGCAAATTCTTGAGGATATTAGTCATCCTGCACGCCGAGGATCTAGCGCAATGTGTTCCAAGTTTGTTTCAGAATCACACTTTTCGTCCGTAAGAGCCCCGGATACCCAGTTAGTAACGGGTCATTCGAGGTCTATACCTAATGATGAGAGGGTCATTTATCGAGTTGCATTGCAGGTGAATACTGCAATCCACCACTTATGCTTTTGTTTGTTCTGGAATTGCACATTTTTCATGCCCAAGCCTAATGGCGATGGGAATTAGATTGGTTTCTGTAGCTACATTGTGATTGTGTTAAGAGTTGTATGATTCTGTCTTATTCTTTTTTAGAATTCACATTTTCTTGTTCAAAATTCACTGGAGCTGTTGATTATACATGAATGTTGCCTCAACCGCAGGATCTTTCACAGCCTAAATCAGAAGCTACTCCGCCTGAAGGTCTTCTGGTATACCCTCTGCTTAAACACCAGGTAAATTTGTTTACTTGGAATAGAATGAACTATTTTGTGTTGATTCATGTCTAATGTTGTTCTTTCTTTGGCTAAAGGAAGATGATACCAGATGATATATAATTCCTTTCCCACATAAAACTTTGAAGCATTTACAATCATTTTATTTTTTTACAAATTGTTTATTCTTCTGCTACTGTTATGTGTTAAGTCCTTTTCAGAGTATGTGTTTTTGGATTAGTTATATATATATGTAGTCAGTTGCAGATCAGTAAAGATGTTTATCCAGATGTATGTAGCTTGTTCATTTGAGCAGCTGTGAAACAATTTGCAGTAATTGTCTTGGATATGCCCTATTTCATTCTGGTTCATTGTACTTCCTCTCTCAAAACAATTACAACTTTCTGCTTTTTGATATGGCCATATAACTACTTCTCTTTCTCAAAATAACATTTGTTTTTCTTTTACGCCAATGAAGTCATGTTCATCTTTTCATGAAAAACTACTTTTCAAATTCTTTTATTCTTTTCCTTTTATTTTTTACCTTTGTAAATTTTCAAATGGAAACATTTGTATATCTTTGTCTTGCTCTCTCTCTCTCAAAATAAACAATTTGAACTATTCCTTTTGTTTGTTTATGTTGCAATGATAGAAAATCACAAAATGCTCCTGTTGAGATTTCCAACAAATTTACATTCCAAATTTGTTTATGCTTTTTCATCGATACATATCATCATAACCTGATTTATCATTGGTTTTGTACGTACCCCTACTGATGCATGCTGGTTGAGTATCTGACAGAGAATTGCTCTATATTGGATGGTTAACAAGGAGACAAAAGGTGGTTGCTGTTCTGGTGGCATTCTTGCAGATGATCAGGTTGCCATGAACACTTCCTTGCTCTCAATCTTCTTAATTAATTATTTTTTTTCTCTTTCTTTACCAACCTGGTGAACCCACTTATCAATGCCCATTAATCGCCTTCTTGTTTCATGTTGGCAGGGACTTGGTAAGACGATATCTACAATATCACTTATACTAACCGAAAGGTCTCCATCTTCTAAAGCAACTAAAGTTGAACAAATCAAGACAGAGACATTTAATCTGGACGAGGATGATGATGAAGCATCTGAGACTGACCATGTGACAGAGATAGTTGGACCTTATGTTAATGATTTCCATATTGACAGTGGTAAGGTGCCTCTGCAAGCAATGGGCAGGCCAGCTGCTGGCACCCTTGTTGTCTGTCCAACAAGTGTCCTCCGGCAGTGGTCCGACGAGTTGCACAATAAGGTTACCAGTAAAGCTAATCTCTCTGTTTTAGTCTATCATGGAAGCAACCGAACCAAGGATCCTCTAGAGTTGGCCAAGTATGATGTGGTGGTTACAACATATGCAATTGTAAGCATGGAAGTTCCGAAGCAGCCTAATGTCGACGAACTTGATGATGCAGTTGGTACTCCGTTTCGAGGACTTTCATCATCTAAAAAACGCAAGCAGCTTGGGACTATGTCAGACAAAAAATCCTCTGGGAAAAAAAAGCGCAAGGACGGGGATAATGATTTGCTTGAAACAATATCTGGCCCTCTTGCTAAGGTGGGATGGTTTAGAGTTGTATTGGATGAAGCTCAGAGTATTAAGAACCATAGAACTCAAGTAGCTAGAGCTTGCTGGGGTCTTCGTGCTAAACGTAGATGGTGTTTATCAGGAACACCTATTCAGAATTCAATCGATGATTTATACAGCTACTTCAGATTTCTAAGGCTCGAGCCATATGCTGTTTTTAAGACATTTTGCGAGCAGATAAAGGTTCCTATCAATAGGAATCCAAAGAATGGTTTCAAAAAGTTACAAGCAGTGCTTAAAACTATTATGTTGCGCCGAACAAAGGGTAAGAAAATTACATCCTGTGGCTGTTTCTCTTTTGCTCTGCTTTTAGTTTATGTTCTATTTCTTTCCTTGAAAATAAGAACTCGACTGGATTATATCTGTTTCCCTTGCTCTGTGATACGTCTTTATTGCCATTGTGGGCACTCTGAGGTTTCTCATAGAGGATCTAAGCTAGAATAGTTTCTCGAGATTTAGTGAAGAACAATATTTTAAGGAACATTTTCAGGCTTGGAAATGGATTATCTTTGTTACAAGTCATGAAACTCATGGAAGCAAAATCATAGACTAGTAGCTGCGTATTAGTTTGAGTTTATAATGGATCTTACAGTTCGTGATGTCTATTATTCCAGGTACTGTTCTTGATGGAGAACCTATCATCAATCTCCCTCCGAAAACTGTAGAATTGAAACAAGTTGACTTTTCTGATGAGGAGCTTGATTTCTATCGCACACTTGAGGCTGATTCGCGAGCTCAATTTGCTGTATGTGTACATGCTATCAGCTTCAACATTATAGCAAGTGTATTTGATTCTTTAAGTCCTGTACTCTAATCTTTGATCTTGATTTTTGACAGGAATATGCTGCTAAAGGAACCGTGGAACAGAATTATGTTAATATATTATTAATGCTTCTCCGGCTTCGACAAGCTTGTGATCACCCTCTTCTTGTTAAGCAGAGCAACTCTAGTTCTAAAATTAATTCTTCCATTGAGATGGCCAAGAAGCTTCCACGCGATAGGCAGCTCTTTCTTGTGAATTGTTTGGAAGCATCTCTGGCTATATGTGGAATTTGCAATGTGAGTACATATACATAATCCATGTTCGTAATTTTTTTTGCCTTGGTTGATGTTATTTATTAGTTATTTTGCATTGGTGTTTACTTTGACCTGCTCTATCTGGTTCTTTGTTAATCAAAAGCCCTGAGAGGGTGTTTGTGAGAGATTTTGGCTTTGTAACTTGAAAGTCATTTTGCAGAGTTTGCAATCATGTTTTTTCCTGCTCTGCCCGACATTTTATATAGCAAATTAAGTAGAAGCTCAACAGAAGCTAGAAGCTAGAAGCATCTTAGGTGCTTTTAGAATATACTTGAAACACTTTTAACACATACAGCCCCTGAACTTTCACATTAGCTGCCTTTGGGTTAGTCATTTAAGGTCTCTGCATGTGTTTCGACAGATTTTAATGTGTTTGCTTAACAATGCTAACACCTTACAGGATCCACCCGAAGATGCTGTTGTGACAGTTTGTGGACACGTCTTTTGCAATCAGTGCATATGTGAACATATGCTAGGTGATGACCCCCAGTGTCCCGCTAAGAACTGCAAAACGCGTCTTAATACATCGCATGTATTTTCAATAACATCTCTACGGTATGCTCTTTCTGATCGCATGAGTCTGCAAACACAGTGTAATAATGGCCATGAACTTGCTAAAGTTCCTGAGCCTCATTTGCCAAGCTATCCACAAGATTCTTCCAAAATTAGGGCCTGTCTGGAGATCTTGTTGTCTCTGGCCAAGCCGCTTGATTGTGCTTCAAGGACAAGCTCCTCAGGGTCCATCAAAGAAGGTTATCAGTCAGAAAAGTTACAGCTTTGTGATTTAGGTGGAGAAAACGTGACTACAAATGAGAATATAAACCCGAACAATTCAGTTAAAGTTGCGGGTGAGAAAGCAATTGTGTTCTCCCAGTGGACTAAGATGTTGGATCTGCTTGAGGCTTGTTTAAAGAACACTTCAATCCAGTACCGTAGACTTGACGGAACAATGCCTGTTACTGCTCGAGATAGAGCTGTGAAAGATTTCAATACTCTTCCCCAGGTTTAACTTTTAACCATCTTTCTGTATGTTTATACAGTACAATGTTTCCCTTCATGGTATAAAGTTTAGATTTTGATGGTTTAGGTTACTGTGATGATCATGTCACTGAAAGCAGCAAGTCTTGGACTGAACATGGTGGCAGCTTGTCGAGTTGTCCTGCTTGACCTTTGGTGGAATCCAACGACTGAAGATCAAGCTATTGACAGAGCACATCGTATTGGGCAGACGCGCCCTGTGTCAGTTTTTCGGCTTACTGTGAAGGATACGGTGGAAGATCGCATTCTGGCATTGCAGGTAATATTTATTCGATTGATATTATCCTGTTACAATAAATCCTGATATATACTACTGCACGAAAATTTTTATTTTTGCATTTAGAAAAATGGCCAAGAGAATTTATATTGCATAGAATCAACCCGGTGGAGTTGGTGTAAGTTGTGCAGATGTTACCCTAATGTGAGAGTTTGAGTGGACGAAATGAATTAGCACATGATGTATGTATTGTTACTTTGTAAATGTTGCTTTGAGACTGGTTTATTCAAGTTTACTGTGTTTCGATTTACAGCAAAGGAAGAGGCAGATGGTTGCTTCCGCCTTCGGAGAAGATGAGACAGGTAGCCGACAGACACGGCTTACTGTAGATGATTTGAGGTATCTGTTCAGGGTCGATTAAGACTTTCGTCGCAAGCCTGGGGCTATTCTTTCTATATTCTTTACCTGCTAACAATTGCAGCTGCATTCTTTATTGGAGCTTCATAGCAAATGTTCAGAATTAACAAGTTCCTAGATTGTTCTCAGTATTTCTCATAGATACCCTTGTTGACAAATGACTTAAACTGTGTATAGGCGATTGGAGAATAGACATCTCGAGGATAGAATCAAATTCTTTAGATTGTATAGCATATTTTGCTCTCGAACACGTTTTTGTAGACCTTTTGGGAAGTATACAGTATAGTGGGTGTTTTCTTCATATTTGGTGCTGATGATGATGATACATTCCCTTTGTGCTTTCTAACAACCATTGTACCATTCCATATGCAAATCTTGATATGAATTGAAGCCAACACAAATGTATGATTGAGCGAGCATCTACTTTGTTATTCCATTTACTTTGTGTTTGTTTATATAATTAGATTATTTACAGCCATCATAGATTATTACAGTACTTTCTGAGAGCTAAATTTTGTGAAATAGTTCCGATATCATTGTTGGCTTGGTATTCGGGGGCAAGACAGGCGTGGGAGAGGGCTGCTATCCCACACAAATTCTGGAAAAACAAAAGTTGGCATAATGTCTCAATATCATTCAATACAAATACACATTGGTGTTTTTCTACATATTCTGTGATCTGCATCTTATTTGTGAGAACTCAAATTCTTTGAATCCTTGCTGCACGTGGTACTTTGCACATACATCATGAGTCTCGTATATCTTTAACCTGGCTGACAATAAGTCCTCAAACAACTTTGGACCCTTGATAAAACCAAGTCTCAGATCATCCACCCCCCTTATGCTGCTAATAAGCAGATTCTCATTCCGAAAATGTAACTTTTAGGAGTTCTACTCCTAAACGCAAGTTTATTATGCTTTGATATTCAACCTCAGAGTACAGCACAAAGCAAGGGAATGCTAAGATATTATATATCCCTGAAAAAGACGAAAGCAGGGTTACTTGGGTGTGTCATTGCTCGGGCTCATAAAGAACTTGGCAGATTTTAGATCACCTAAGTGGATGCGGTGCTTATATAGCTGCTAATGTCTTAAAACTTGGCACCTTGAACCATAAGTGACTTGTGATAAATCTTATGCACTATGTAGCAGAGTTACCTTAGATAGGGAAGAGTCATATTCTTGATTAGAGATGGATTTTTGGACACATACTCCTTCCATTCTTCAGGATCTATCTTTCCATCACCGTTTACATCTGCATCACCAAACGTCTATACGCGAAACAGAGGAAAAAAATCTGAATCGAGAACATGACATCTTGAACAATGATAAAACCATGAAAGGGAAAATGCAAGTTGTTACCTTGTCCACTATCGTTTTCACTGCGTCTTCTGAAAGTTCCAGATCTGACTCTTGTAATAAGGCCAATACCATTTCTCTTAACTGTCAAATATTTAAAGATGAAAACCTTTAATGCTATATGCAATTGGAGTGTGTAAAGTGTGTAGAATACAAATATTTTGCTAGAGTATGCCACTGTGTACTATGATGGATCATAATTTAGATTCCAGATAATAGGGGTTACAGAGATGGGAAGCCTACCTCTTCTCTCTCGATGAAACCTGTGCTCCGCAGGTCATACAATCTAAATGCGACTGCCAGAGAGACGCCTTCAGTTAGACTAATGAGACATAAGGAGGGGAGAAGCTATTTATACACTTGATGATAATACATTCCATGATAACCAAATAAACCTTACACTCGGCTTTCTCAGTAACTGGAGCATTGGGATGGAAAACGTCTAATGATCGGACAAACTCTCCAAATTCAATAGCTCCGTTGTTCTTGCGATCAAATAACTCAAAAGTCTACACAGATCAACATTTGTGAATTAAAGTAGTTAATGCCTGTATCATCTATTGGCTGTATCCATGACTTTAAGGATACTATATGTAAGGTTACATGTACCCTATCTGCGAAAAATATCTTCTGTTTTTGTTCCCGAAGAGTGCTAGCTGGAATTCCTCCTGATGATAAATTGATAACACACAGATAAGAAGTTACACTACTGATAATCTATCACTTAAATTTCATCAATAAGTTCTCACTTTAACTTCACTTAGTGCATGCTTGTGTGTGCGCAATACATAAGTTATGCTGTTCCCGCGAATGCTTCTTTTCTGTTTTGCAATAGTGTTTAAGAGTTAAGAAAGAGAGACACTTGATGTTACCTTGTTAATGAGGCCATCTTTGATTATGGAGCTGCTCATTTTCTTGTACAGTTCATACAACGCCTCAATTTCAGTTACTGTAACTGTTACAAAAACAGTCTGAACAAAGTCATATCATATCCATATCGAAAGTTTGGTGCAAGTCATGAATGAAAGAAATGAAGTCCAATACAATACTCACATAGAGTGTCAGCAGCAAGAACAGCCGGATCCTCGTAACCAGGGGTGTGTTTGGGAGATTTAGAGTGTTTGGAGCCCATGGGACTGTTTCAAGATCAATACACTAATGAAAATTGTATACTACTCCTGTGACATATATAGCATGTAGGATCATGTAGCAAAGCTTTAGGAAAAGGAAATTGACAGAGAAGAAAGAGATAAAAGGCAGCTGGTACATGTATGGTCTGAAAGTCAGAATGGTGAACAAGACAATAAAGAAAGTATATAGTAACAGATGCCATGAATGATTAAGGTTGTCAATATTATATAAATTCTCCACATAGTAGGTTTTCATGGGCCATTAGCTTAGCTAGTAGTCATGATCAACATCATCATCAATATCACTATTTAATTCAATAAGATATACTAGTTTAATTACAACATCATATGAACAACATATGTATCGGCTAAAAGGTCTAATAGATGATCTAAATTAAAGTGGTTTACTACTACTATGTATTCACAGTATCATCAAATCTGAGATCTTCTTGATCATTTTGATGCCTAACTAAATCATAAGCCAAGCAGTACCATCAACTTTTTCAGAAGAGAAAACATTATCATGTTAAATTTAAATAGATGAATCAAGAAACTTAATAACAAATAATAGTACTAGACACTAGTCAGGACCTGACCTTTGAGATTCTGATGAATTTCGTAGGAGGGAGGGATGTTGCTGTCAACTTTCCTTCGGATTAACTTTTAGTGTTGCAACTTCTATGGCTAAGCTATAATGTGATCAGGGGTGGACCCCACTCCCCCCAATTTTTTTTTAATTGTTCTTATTTTTTAGCTTGATCCTGTGAGGCTGTGAGCGTCCGAGAAATACTTTCTGCCCTATGCGCTGTGCAATTTTGTCTCACTCGTCACTATATATCAAAGCTAGGCAAAACTTATCACTAGTTCACTACCAGCTTCTTGAATGTTGCAGTTGTTGGACGTTTCGATGTTTTAAGATACCAGAATTTTTGGCGCAATGAAAAATTTCGACTTTTATTACACAAGAAAATAGTACAATATTTAAGTTACAAGGCTCTCACAAGCTCACAATATTGTATCAACATTTCAAAATCACACAAGCTGCTGGTATAAATAAGTGTACGTTGTAATGTCTTGTGCTCATTTGGATGTTTAAGTTAGTTACAAACTCAATTTCTAACTTTTTGGAAAGAAAAAGAAAAACAACTAAAATCCAACTTAATTTAAGTAGATAATGTTTAAGAAGGTCCAACAATTTTTTCGATTTCAATTTATCCAGCATAATTTAAGATAATTTGGCAGCTTATAACTCATTATAAATACTTAAAAAAACAGTTTCCACTTAAAATACTTGACAAGACAAATAAATTAAATTGTTGCAAACACCCAATCAATACTAATTAGATTTTGTGGACCCAAATATAGTCATTTCCGTGGACACAATGAACAAGGAACAATTATGTGTATTGATCAATAAGAGGTCCCATGGTCTAGCGGTTAGGACATTAGACTCTGAATCTAGTAACCCGAGTTCAAATCTCGGTGGGACCTCTTTTTTTCCAACCTTAACACCCCCTAACTCCACATTTTTGTCCAGTCTTTTTCCTTTCTAATTTTCCTACATTCGTTAAATATTTCTGTAAAAGAAGGGCCATGCATTTGCATCATTTTGGTCTTTAATGGCCTTGGTATAAGTTATGGTCTTATGGAGCTTGCATCTCATGCCTAGAATATGAATGTTTTAGGTCTAGTATTTGATAAATCTCCTACAAAGTCTAGATTGACTAAAATTGTCGATGATGATTCTCGTCCCTTATGTGATAAAAATGCCCTGAACTGTTCAACATCTTTTATTTGACTCGATGTAACTGTCTTGGCAGGAATTAAGCATCAGGCAACATGGAGGCATCAACCTCTGGTTCAGTGGTTCTCGAGATTAGCAAAACTGTTGGATTGGAACAACTTGGAGTTTGTGCACATAGAAGCCAATGCTGCAGCTGAGTTTTGGCCAAATATGACGTTCAGTCATCAGTGGTCTTTTGTGTCAACATGATGTGAATCAACATTCAACAGGTTTTTTTTCTGTCGAATCTGAACTGTTTTAGGTCTTTGAATCTGGGACATTAGTCCTTCATGGTTGAACATGTATCTGATTATTGATGTTTTGGATCATAGGGTATAAACCAATACAGTATACCTGTCGTAATATTTCCTGCAAACTAGAACGTTCAAAAAAACTTTTGTGGGACGGAGGATAGTAATTAGTACACACTCTTAATAAACAAATATATGTAAAACTGAGAACAAGAATTAAATTTGTTGCATTACCAGCAGAATTCAGAAAGAGAAATTAACAAAACCATTACATTACTTTGAAAATATTTAAGATGAATACAAACAATCATTCAATCAGATTCTTACTCCATCAAGGCCAGACACTCTCGCCTTAAAGTGATGCACAACAAATTAAACTTAAGAAAAAAAAAAAAAAAGGGCACACACACATATACAGTATTGGTTAATTACCAAATTAATTGTATGGGATCAAACATTTTGTGGCTCTGGTTGATCATCATCCAGAGTCTCTTGTGATGCTTCCTCGAGTGATTTCCCCATGGCCTCAGGCACAGCAAAAATAGTACAAATCATTCCAAGTGCATTTATACATGCCAGGGCAATCAGCGATTTCTTGATACCAATACCTGGCGGGTAACCTGCATCCGTCTTGGTTGGATCTGTGCTCTGTGCTGCATAAAGAAATCCATAAGCTCCGATTATGGCCCCCGCTTTCCCAGCAGCTGCAGATATTCCGTGACATGTGGACCTTAGTCGTGCTGGGAAGATCTCGGCTGGCACCACGAATGTTGTTGCATTAGGCCCAAAATTGGCAAAGAAGAATGTCAGCGCGTACATTACCACGAACCCAATCCTGTGATCCTTTTCGGTCCAGTGGTCGTATGGAACAGCAATAGCAACCATAAACACGGTCATGAAAAAGAATCCGACTAGTTGGATTATGTATCTTCCAATTATGTCTATGAACGCCACGGTGAACCAGTAGCCTGGGACTGTGCTGCACAGTGCGATCAGTGTCTGGGCTCTGGAGATATGGTAAACTTCGCCAACCGCGTTCATTGTTTTTGCTGGTGGAATCCACCCAATGCCGCTGAGAACGTCTTTCTGGAACAGATTTTGGCTGTAGAATGCAATGTCTAGTAAGAACCAAGTGGATGTTGTTCCAAACAAATGGAGACCATGGCGCCGAACGAATTCTCTAGAGAACAATCCGAAACTGTGAGATTTATTGTTCGCGATTCTGTCAACCTTCTCTGCTTCCACTTCCAGTTCCACATTCAGAACTCTGGACATGTCTTGCGTTGCCTGTTTCGCGTTCTTGGCAACCAGGGCAGTGTAACGGGCAGTTTCAGGCATCTTCATCCGCCAGTAGTAAGTGACTGCTGCAGGAAATGCTCCAACCATCAGTATGATACGCCAAATGTAGTCGGCCTGGGGAATTGTTGAAGCCGCAGCATTTTCCTCGTACGTTGGCGAAGGGAACCTGTCTCGGAATTAATATCAATCGATTAGTTTGACAGTTTCTATAAGTTTAATGTTTTAGACGAGAACGAGATTGAATTCTTTTAATACCTTTTGTCGAAAGCGGCTGACACAGCAAGGGAAATGATTCCACTGAACAAAATCCCCATGCCCTGCATGGCAAAGACAGCAGCGATGAAGGCGCCCCGAGTCTTCTTGTTAGCGTATTCAGACATAATTGTTGCGGAGAGAGGATAGTCTCCTCCGATACCGAATCCAAGCCAGAATCTGAAGAAGCAGAGTGTGGCCATAACACCCTTAGGAGTGCTCCCAAGAGAAAGGCCCGAGGCAACTGAACAGACGATCATCATGATGAGAGTCAGACCGTAGACTTTCTTCCGCCCCATTTTATCACCCAACCATCCGAAGAACAGTTGACCAGCTAGTGTTCCAACTAAGGCAACACCAGAAACTGAGGATGAGACATTGGGTGGCAAAGTGCCAGGCTTGAGAGCGCCAGCCTTGGTGTAGTAAAGGCGGCCTAAGAGTTTCGTGACCAGAGAAATACTGAACAGATCGTAGGCGTCAGTAAAGAAACCCATTCCAGCAATGACAATGGCTGTGAAATGGTAGAGCTGTGTTTTGGCAAGATCAAGTGCTGTAAGCACTTGCAACTGATCTCCCGCCATGGATGGTTATATTTTGAACTTGTTGATCAGTTGGAAATGAATTGGATTTGTGTGTAGAACATGTTAGAAAGTGTTAGCTATTTATAGTGTTGGATTAAGAGAACATCTTGAGTAAGCTTAGGCATCTAATGGAGCATATTCCTTCATTGTCAACCCTCTGAGGCTTAATTAAATTTGTAGTTGCCTATCATACTCTTGATGATGGTGTCTCTACCTGTTAATTATACACACAGGATATAATATAGCATGTTGAAATTTCCTAGAGAGGAAAGTTTTAGTTGCTTTTAATTTGCTGTCAATGAAATTTCATGCCAAACATGTTGCAGAGATTAGATCAATTATGATGATCTCCATGTTTTCTTTAATAACAAAAATAGATCGAAAAACTTCACTTATATTAGCTTGTTTTTTGAAAGAAAGAATATCAGCTTGTTAAGTAATTTGGATACAAGTACAACTATATCAGCTTGTTAAATTGGCACTCCATTTTAATATTGTGGCTTCCTTATCCTGTTACATATATAACCCTGCCTCTCTATAGTGTGCTTGGGCTAAAAACCAACATTTTGCATTACATTGGTTTGTTTTGTCTAAATTTTTACACACTGATCTCTTAGTTTATCCTGTGCTTTATCAACTGATGGGAGGGACTGGTGTAAGCACCCATCTGACTTTTGGCCCGAAGATTATGAATGATTCTACGTGATCTCATTTATATTTATTTGTAACGTCGCTTATTAGGACTTTGGTAAAAGTTGGTGGCCAAGTTTAAGTTATAGGAGAGAGATATAACCGCAATTTTTTCCCAAAAATATATATACATAAAAAAAAAAACATTTACATACAATGATAATAGTACAAGTTTTAGTTCTTCTATTACGTACATCGATCTCACAACTTCTATTATTAGAGAACGTACAGTACGTACTTTGCCACTATCATTCCCAGTTAGTGTTTGAAAACCCTTAAATTGGGTTAATTATAAACTACAAAAACTCAAGCCAATATATCCAAACAAATATTAGTATGGTCGTATGTTAATTAATTAACTTGGCATCAAACAGGTTAATCCGGGTCAGGTAACATATATATCTGTGTACGGGCTAGCTATATATATATATATTAATTCGCACGGCTGTACACTTGTACGGTTCCTGTGTGTGTAAGCATGGATGTGTTAATATTAATTGACCTTTTATAAGTGATGATATGCATTATCTAATTACAAGTAAAAGTCAATAGGAACATTACAAAACCTGATTATTTTAGCCCACACATGACATTTGACTTCAGCTTTCAGACTTACAAACCTGAGGCAGTTTTGTAGTAATTCGCGCAGGTGGAGGTTCGTTTTGTCTGTCGGGAAAGCAACGATGTAACGGATGTTTTAGCAAAATATAATATGGAAGCCCTGTTCGATGTTCACGTTCTAGAGTCTAGACTTTCCACTCTCTTAAATGACCCATGTCGATCTAGCAGTTTGGGATAGTTGTGCTAATTTGCTCCTTTGTGGTTGCTTCTACGCTAGCTACAACATGCGGTAGTGACCGGTAGTTTTTAAGTATTGTATCACGATTATATCTTGTGCATGTGTACGTTGTATCGTATAACACATTAAAAGATCGTAGTGAGGCACACAAATAGGACACAAAGATGTTGCAGAGAGACAAAAACTATTTTTTGCCTTGTAAATAAAGAGTTGACCCTGTACTATTTCTGTTAGAAAATGAAAAATGAAATGTCAATAACTCTCCAAAAGTCAATGTGAATAAATAACAATAAAACTAAGTCATTCACAAATTTGTCAACAGCATGCAAGGGGGAGGAAATGGTTCGGACAGGTTACTTGTGCATTTTCTAATACGCATGATGCCAAATGAAATGATAGTTGTAACACGTTATGTACCGTTTACTTATCACGTAATTCCTCTGTTATTTCAGCAAATGAAGTGTGAGTTTGCAAATAATTTTAGCAAGTAATTTTGGTCTGTTTTAGTTAGAAATTGTATAAAGTTTGATTTTAATGACCCGTCCCGGATTAATAACTAGTTATTGACGCGTCCACGTTGGAAAACTGACGGGAACCACAATATGTCAGTAAACCGGGTGATAGCCCCACTTGGAAGGGTATTATAAAGTGTGCTGCTCGTCTCTCGCAGTTTTTCCGCTAGAAAATTGGAAATGGCAGAAAGATAGATTTTTGGTGTGATAATTGGCTGGGATGGTAACCCAGGCTCTGTGTGACCGTGACGTACATAATATTAATGACCTGGACAAAGGAAGGAAGTTATATGAATTCATCTAAGTGCTGCGGAAGATGTCCCAATCTGGAGCGAATCCTCCAGTGGCATTTTCTCCTGCCAATTGGCCTACAAGACGCTGCATAAGCATAACTGTTCCTCTACAAATATCCAAACCAAGAGGTGGAGCTAGCTGGTTATGGAAATTGAAATGTAGTCACAAGCTCAAGCATTTCTTGTGGCTTAGGATTCAAGAGAAACTTGCCATGAATTATACACGTAGACCAACAGCGGACTACTGTCCCAAGGTGCGTAAAATCTGGGAGAAGATTTTGAACCCATCTGCACTTTTGTGCTTTGATAACAATTGATTTCGCAAGAATCTTTCATGTCAGGTCGTGGAGTATGATTTTAGCCTGGGGACCCCCGTGTATCTGATCTTTACTGCTGCAGTATGGAACATTTTGGAAGGCGCAGAACGTTAAGATTTTCAAACAGCAATCACAAGCTCTGCAACATACACTGTTCTGCATTCGGCAGGAAAGTATGGAATATTTGGCATCCAGTTTTTGAGAACAAAAGGGAGCTGATAGGCAGGAACGTTGGCGTCCTCTCACACCAGGCTGTTACAAACTTAACACCGATGGAAGCACCTTAGAGCAATCTAATCAAGGGGCTATTAGGGAATTACTCAGAGATGACGGAGGACGATTCTTGGATCAACCGCCTGAATTTTGTTGCCGTTTTTTGCTTTTGATTTAGTTTGATTCTAAGGTTTCTACTGTATGAAAAAAAAATGGAGTTGGAAAATAATATATTCTGCGCCACATGCCAAAGTTTTACAACCAACATTCAGAAGAAAAAAAAAATTAAAAAGAAAACAAGAAGCATATACTGTTGTATTTGTATGGATCAAACATTTTGTGGCTCAGGCTGATCATCATCAAGGGTCTCCTGTGATGCTTCCTCAAGTGATTTCCCCATGGCCTCAGGCACAGCAAAAATAGTACAAATCATTCCAAGTGCATTTATACATGCCAGCGCAATCAGCGATTTCTTGATTCCAATACCGGGCGGGTAACCTGCATCCGTCTTGGTCGGATCTGTGCTCTGTGCTGCGTAAAGGAATCCATAAGCTCCGACTATGGCTCCCGCTTTCCCAGCAGCCGCAGATATCCCATGGCACGTGGACCTTAGTCGTGCAGGGAAGATCTCGGCTGGCACCACGAAAGTTGTCGCATTAGGCCCAAAATTGGCAAAGAAAAATGTCAGCGCGTACATTACTACAAACCCGATCCTGTGATCCTTTTCGGTCCAGTGATCGTATGGAACAGCAATGGCAACCATAAACACGGTCATGAAAAAGAATCCAACTAGTTGGATTATGTATCGTCCAATTACGTCAATGAATGCCACGGTGAACCAGTAGCCTGGGACTGTGCTGCATAGTGCGATCAGTGTCTGAGCTCTGGAGATATGGTAAACTTCGCCAACCGCGTTCATTGTTTTTGCTGGTGGAATCCACCCAATGCCGCTGAGAACGTCTTTCTGGAACAGATTTTGGCTGTAGAATGCAATGTCTAGTAAGAACCAAGTGGATGTTGTTCCAAACAAATGCAGACCGTGGCGCCGAACGAATTCTCTAGAGAACAATCCGAAGCTGTGAGATTTATTGTTCGCGATTCTGTCAACCTTCTCTGCTTCCACTTCCAGTTCCACATTCAGAACTCTGGACATGTCTTGCGTTGCCTGTTTCGCGTTCTTGGCAACCAGGGCAGTGTAACGGGCAGTTTCAGGCATCTTCATACGCCAGTAGTAAGTGACTGCTGCGGGAAATGCGCCAACCATCAGTATGATACGCCAAATGTAGTCGGCCTGGGGAATTGTGGAAGCAGCCGCGTCTTCCTCGTACGTTGGCGAAGGGTAACTGCCATACATAGAAACAATAGATTAATAATTATTTGACAGTTTCTGCAAGTTCAGTGTTTTGGATGAGATTGATGAAATCTTTTCATACCTATGGTCAAAAGCTGTGGACACAATGAGGGAAATGATCCCACTGAACAAAATCCCCATACCCTGCATGGCAAAGACAGCAGCGATAAAGGCACCACGAGTCTTCTTGTTAGCATATTCGGACATAATTGTTGCAGAGAGAGGATAGTCTCCTCCGATACCGAATCCAAGCCAAAATCTGAAGAAGCAGAGTGTGGCCATAACACCCTTAGGCGTGCTCCCGAAAGAAAGGCCCGAGGCGACTGAACACACGATCATCATGATGAGAGTCAGACCGTAGACTTTCTTCCGCCCCATTTTATCACCCAACCAACCGAAGAACAGTTGACCAGCTAGTGTTCCAACTAAGGCAACACCGGAAACTGAGGATGATACATTCGGAGGCAAAGTGCCAGGCTTGGGAGCACCAACCTTGGTGTAGTAAAGGCGGCCCAAGAGCTTCGTGACCAACGAAATACTGAACAGATCGTAGGCATCGGTGAAGAAGCCCATTCCAGCAATGACAATGGCTGTGAAATGGTAGAGCTGTGTTTTGGCAAGATCAAGTGCTGTGAGCACTTGTAAATTTTCTCGAGCCATGGTTGGGTGATTTTGTTTGTTCGAAATGAATTAGATTTGTGAGTGAGCAGAAGATGTTGGATTATGTTACATATTTATGGTGTTAGAGTAAGAGAACATCTGGAATAATACACAGGCATCTAAGAGCATATTCTCTAATTGTCAACCTATTATACAGTTAAGTATCACAGTCTTGAATCTTGATGATGTATTATTCACACATGGATATAATATTTTAACATGTTGAAGTTCCTAGACAGGGAACTTTCAGTTGTTTTTGCTTGCTGGCGATGAAATTTCATGCCAAAACATGTTCCAGAGATGATGATGATGATCTCCATGTTTTGTTTGAACACCAGAAAATGGCAAAACTTCACTATAATTAAATGGACGCAACTATTATGATCAGCTTGTTTTGGCACTCAATTATGCTATTGTTTTTCCTTACCCGTAACTCCTAAGTTGTTTTGGCACTCAGGGTAAGTACATTTTGCATGCTAAGATTTGATTTTTGATAGATTTTGACACTCTCACCCTAAACTTTTATCGCCCTAGCATACTTGGGAATCAACGTAGATCAAATGACTAATTCGAGATCAATAATGAGATCAATATACTTAGCTATACTTTTACTCTTGGTTCGAATCAGTGTATTTACTGGGGGAGAAAAGCCTCACAATCCAAATGTTTCATCATGATAGTAGATAAATTTGACTTGTGAGTTACACGAGTTATTTAACAAATTATATTAAATCATACTCCTATACTCCAAAATGATTCCCTAGTGTTTACACTATATATTAGAATGATGATCATCATCATTTCATCATACTGCATTGACTTTGCCCAATAATATCTCGTACTATATAGCTAATTTATACAAAAAGAAACATAATTGGGGAAATGAAGTTTGAGAGAATATGGCTTTTCTAAGGTTGGAAATGTTAGGTATATATTATATCTTTTTTTTCATTCATATTGGAAATTCACGGCCGCTACTTTTTGAATACCGCGTTGGATTCATTTTACGAGTTCATATTATAACTTGCAAATCATGTTAACAGGGTTAAACCGCACAAGCGCGGTTCAGGATGGCATAATCACAAATTGTACTCCCCTGGAATTCGAACCCGTAACCAATTACGTATGATGAACGTCTTTCTTAAAACAGGATATGAAATTCAACGATATTAAAAAATACTTCACCCTCTTTTATGGGCAAGATGGGAGGTTACGACCGGTTAGATAGTCTTAGTCGGATGGATACTGAGGCATGATCAACATACGATTTGATCATACATCAACATATACTGGATGGATGAGCTAGTCTAAACAAAATATATAGGAGGGTATTATATCATCAATTTTACCCATAATCATACATTAAAGTCAGCTGTTAAACACTTCACCCTCATTTTAATCGTGATTAATCCTTAAATTATTCATTAAGGGTCAACTGTTGAACACTTCACCCTCATCTCATCTCAATTCGAATTTATTAAATCTTAGTAACTCTTAAGGGCATAATTACTGTCACAGGCTCTAACAGAAGATGCGAGATCCATTCAAACTCCCCACGGGATCGTATCATCTAAAAGATCCTCAGATTCCTAATTGTTTAGGGTAAGCTTCCAATGAACTAAATCCTAATCCTAAAATTCTATGTTTGATTTCGCCTGAATCTAGATTGAATTTTAACGTATTTGAAATATAAATTTTAACTATAAGTAAATTTTAATTGGACATTATTTAGTTTAAAGTAAAACAACTGGAATAAAATAAACAATAATTATAGAACGTCATTGTTTTTAGAAATATGAGTGTACATTTCGTAAGAATTTCACCAAAATAATATAGAATGGATATAATGTTTTATAAAGCTAGGATTAGGAATACAACTGGAAACGAAGCACGTAATGACATTTGACTACAGCTTCAAGATTATAGTAATTCACTCGACATATACACTCAACTTGTCAAATAACTACTAGAGTGCAGGCAATTAGTTAAATAAAATGATTCGTCAGTTTGTGACTATAATATTGCCAGGACCTATCAGTATAGGACAAGCAGTTTTACGGACAGGGTATATACATTTTCAAATACCGTAACGTCACGATTAATAATATCATAAACACGTTATGCACCGTTTACTTCTCAAATAATTCCGCTGTTAGTTGACTTTTAAATGCTATGTTCAATACAAATTATTCTTCGAGACTATATTGGATCAATGGAGGAGCAGTAGTTTATTAGTATTATGTTTCAGATTTATCCGTAACGAACCCATCGCATGTGTATCGAAATTTCCTCAGTTCGATCGGGAGGGAGGAGGTGGCTAGATGCTAATGTGGCACCTCTCACTTTTCATATGAATTCCATGGTGTACGATGAGAGAAAGACACACTAGGCCTCCTCATAATCAAACAAATCTTGAAATTCAAACCTCAAAACGGCCCAATTGTCAAGTCTCAATGATTGAAACTACATGACTATCATCAATGTGCCTTTATTCGATGGGGGGGGGGAGGGGGGGGGGGGACGTGAACTATTCCTTGCCCTAAATGTTAATTTTATAGATTCATCATTAATCATAATGTATTGTCTAGTAGACTAGATTTGTTAGGCTTATCAAAGGAGCCAAGCTTGAGCTTCAGTAAGGCCCAACTTGCACGACAACAATACTCATCCCCCAATTGTTACCATGAACATCATAAGCCTAATAAATCTAGTCTAGTAGAAAAAAAAAAAGGAAAAACCTCTGTACGTTCTAATCTCAAAGAATTCAGATACAATCTACAGTAGAAAACAAGTTTTGTATTCTAATCTCAAGGAAGATGTTCGTCATGTTGAGATGTTCCAACATTTGTGATACAAATAAAAAGAGATGATTAGATGAATTCATTGAACTCCTATTTACAGAACAAAAGAATCCTAAAGGAGTGAAAAAGCATACCTGGGTAGCATCAGTCACCCATCAACTCATACATCATGATGATAATAAACTCAAATACATCACAACCACCATAAGTCTATAGAAGGCCCCAATACTCATACCTGGAAGCAATTAAAGAAAGAATCAACGCCTAATATTCAAACACGTATGTGCTTGGCCGATCCTAGCCAACAAACTAAAGTAGAAAGACTTACTTGCAGGACACTAATACTACCAACTTTGAGTAAAAGCATCTGTGTTGCTTGCAACACAGGAATCACAAAACTTTAAAACATGCTAGAGATAGAGTACCAATGAAAGCGAACGTTCCAAGATCTAGGGTGGATTACCTGCAAACCACCCATTTGCTTGCAATGTGAAATTGGATAGTTCCCATTATGGAGGACTAACAGGAGGCAATGCTATTGTTTACTTCTATCAAAAGTAAATCAGAAAGTCATAGCTGAAGCATTTGCTCTTTTCATGCATGAGGCCTGTAAAAAAATTTAGAAGTAAAGAATGCGATGTCCATAGAAAAGTGAGACAGAGACCAACAACGGTAAATGAAGCACAATCAACCAGTCTTACAGAGATCCCATCTCTAGCATAGACTATTAATGAAATGATGAAGAATTTGAAGTTGTTCAAAGATTATTTTCAGGTCTGCTTTAATTTTGCATTACAGTACCACAGTTCTGCATTTTTGCTAAAGCAGAGCTTTTTACTCCTTCCAGGTGATTGTAATGTAAACTAAATAGAAACTACCAGGTCTATTAAAGATAGTCCGAACATCTTTTTTTACTCCTTGCAGGTGTAAACTAAAACATCTTCATCAATAACAGCGAGACGACGACAACTACAAAAACAATGTGCTCACTGGTTTCAAGTATATGTACTAGTACAATAGAAATGAACAAGCCTAACGAAGACATACTTCACAATACTCCCTGCAATGAGGGCAACAGATAACAGCACAACTGAAACTATACTTCAACACATGAGCATTTGCCAAAGATTTTCCATAACACCTATCACTCAACCATTAAAATAGCCGCACGATCACTCGCCACATATTCCTCAGTCTCAACAAACAACAACAAATGCATCACTCATCATATTCATTTTTTCTGCATAAGCACCTTGCAGATCTGTTCGTCCTGGACAGAGATCGCCCATCAACGGACCAGAACATTAATGGGCCAAAAAACAGATTTGGAGTCATTTTTACAAGTGAGTCCCTAATGAGGCTCAAGTTCGACTCAAGCACCTTATGAAAGGAGCCAAGCCCAAGCTTCAGTGAGTCTCAACTTGATAACAACAATACTCATCCCAGAATTTGTACCATGAACATCATAAGCCCAACTTTCGTCTAACATCTAGTCTAGGAGAAAAAGAAAAAGAAAAAGGGAAAAACGAAAAAGGAAAAACCTTCATTAGTTCTAATCTCAAAGAATTCAATTACAATCTTGTGTTCTGACTTCTGACAATCTGATACAATCTACAGCAGAAAATAGAAGTTTCATTTTGTATTCTAATACGGAAGATGTTGAGATGTTCCAACATTTGTGATTCAAATAAAAAGAGATGATTAGATGAATTCATTGAACTCCTATTTACAGAACAAAAGAATCCTAAAAGAGTGAAAAAGCATACCAGGGTAGCATCAGTCACCCATCCAATCATACATGATGATGATGATAATAAACTCAAATAAAGCACAACAACCATAAGTCTATAGAAAGGCCAAATACTCATTCATACCTGGAAGCAATTAAAGAAAGAATCAACGCCTAATACTCAACTTTCCACAGGCAATGCTAACAGGAGGACTAACAGGAGGCAGTGCTATTGTTTACTTCTATCAAAAGTAAATCAGAAAGACATAAGAACTGAAGCATTTGCTCTATTCATGCATGAGGCCTGTAAAAAATTTTAGAAGTCAAGAATGCGATGTCCATAGAAAACTGAGACAGAGACCAACAACGGTAAATGAAGCTCAATCAACAATTCTTACAAAGATCTCATCTCACCAATTAGCACAGACTGTTAAATGAATGGTGATGGAATTGAGTTAAAAGATTATTTTCAGGTCAGCTTTAATTTTTCATTATAATACCACAGTTCTGCCTTTTGATACACCAGAGCTTTTTACTCCTTGCAGGTGTTGTTTATAAACTAAGATATCTTCTTCAAGGTCTATTAAAGATAGTTCGAGAATCTTTTTTCTTAATGGGTGAAGTTTAGACCTATCTGTAGTTCATCACTTCATCCCACAATAGTATGACGATAAAGCTAAAAGCCTAAAACGTCTTCATCAATAACAACAACAAGACGACGAGAGCAACAAAAACAATGTGCTCACAGATTTCAAGTATATCTACTAGTACAATAGAAATGAACAAGACGAAGATATACTTCTCAAATCCTTCCTGCAATGAGGACAACATATAGCAGCACAACTGAAACTATACTTCAACACATGGGCACTTGCCAAGATTTTCCTCAACACCTATCACTCAACCATTTCAACATCCGCACGATCACTCGCCACATATTCCTCAGTCTCAACAAACAACAACAAATGCGTCATCCCATCACATTCAATTTTTCTTTTACCCTTCTTCTTCTTCATATTCAGTTATTCATGATCTTGAAACTAAGACACCAACAAGACATTGGTTTAGTTCTCAGGTCTAGCCAATCATGCTCGGGTTTGCAAGTGGCACATCTAATCCTGAATCCGCGGTATATAAACATTTCCATATGAAACTAGATTTTGAATAGAGTTTCTCATTGTAATAATTCCATTTCATTTTGTTCCACACTCAAAAAGATAAAAGGAAAACACATCTTCATAACAAAAAATACATTCTTTGATTTCAAGATCATATATTAGTAGAACACTACAATGTAAATGAACACAAGGAGAAAATAAAGTTTAAAGTTTAAACCCATCTCCTTGAACAATGAGTCAATAAGTATTTGCGCAATTACAAGACATACAAATGCAACACAAAAATCGAAACATCTATACCTCCAATTTAACACAACCACATCACCACATCACTTGCCAAACGAGTTCCTCAACACCTATCACTCAACCACTTCAAGATATCCCCACGAACAATCGCCACATTTTCATCCGTCTCACCGAACAACAACGAATGCATCATTCCATCATAAATCCGAATAGTCTTATCCTCGCTCTTAGCCATCTCATGCAGCTCCCTACTCACCTCCGGATCAGTAACCACATCAGCACTCCCATGAATCACAATAAACGGAATCTCAACATCACTCAGCTTACTCCCAACATAATCAGTCACTCTCAACAACTCCGTAACCGTTCCCAACCTCGGCTTACCCCGGTACCTCACCGGGTTCATCCCCCCTATCACCTTCTTCTCCTTCACCTTAACAGACTTATCCATCAAGTCAGCAGTAGGCACAATCGCCAAAGTAGGCGCAAATTTGGCCAAAACAGTCAAAATCTCCGGAATAGGCCACCTAGGCCTCACCTTATCCGAAATTCTACACATGGGTGCCAACAAAACCGCACCTTTGAAAAAACCCGGATACTTAAAATTGATCAGCAAGCAAATCGCACCCCCCATCGACTCACCATGAAGAAACCTAGGTAGTTTCTGAAAGTTGGATGAAACTGATCTGAAGAATGAGATACAGTCGTCAATGACAAGGTCAACGTCTGGAACATAGGCTTTGAGGCCTTGTGATTGGCCATGGCCTTCAAGATCAAGGGCGAAACAGGCGAAGCCGTTTTGGGCGAGGAAGATGGGTGTGGCTTGGAAAGTCCAGCTGATGTCGTTGCCGTAGCCGTGGATCATGCAGATGATGCCACGTGGTGGGGTGGGGTGGAGGGGTAGCCATGAGCGGGTGAAGAGGGAGAGGCCTCTAGGAGAGGTGTAGAAAGAAGAGGTGGCGTTGATGCCTTGTTGTTTGTAGTAGTCTTGTTCGGGAGTGTTGCCCCAGTAATGGAGTAGGGTTTGTTGTTGTTGTGTCTGGTTTTGCGGCTCTAGTTCTTGTTCCATTTTTGGGGATTGGGTGCTGCTGGTTTTCTTTCTGTGGTGGAGCTTGCGCGTGTGTGTGTGTGACGACGACCGAGGTTTTCTCGTTGCTCTTGTAACTAACTGCTGGTGGTTGAAGACTGTAGTCAAAATTGAGGTACTTTGTAAAAATGTCAAAATGGGGTGCTATCGCTATGTGAAATTGAGCCATTGATTTGGAAAAAAAAACAAAAAAACAAAAAGCACACAAACTCACTAACTATTTTTTTAACATGCGATTTAATTCATTCATAACAATTAACAATTAGTCAATTTCAAGCTAGAAACATACCAAGTATCAAAAAGTTGTATACTATTTCAAACAAACTTGTATACAAACTCACTAACTTTTTTTTTCTTTTTAAACATTAATAAAACAACTCATATGACACATGTTGAGGTTTTTATCCTCAGGGGGCGTCCAAGTCGTGGTTAGTTCGTGGGTCGATAAGTCCAACAATGATAGGCATTTAGAATAGGCCAGTATCTAGGGTTTCTGGAAGATTCAAATTAAGGCGCGTAGATCTTTTAGATACCTTTTCTATTTACAATTATAGTTATCGAAAGACTGTTACTCAGTAACTTCTCGCAAGGCGCTACCCATGATGTAATAAGACGATGACTTTTCAAAAATCTCATTTATGTTCTTATCTCTCACTGATGGCATCTTTTTGTATCTTTGGCGTTCTTCATTCTTCTGTCGATGTTGCTTTATGTTAAAAATGGGATCGTTCTCCCCTTTTATGTGCCAGCCATGTCTAGGGTACTTTAGCATACATTTCAACACGAACTATTGCATCATGATCTTGAGGCATAACATTTATGTTTGTTTGATGTTAGAGGATTAATAGTTAATACTAGTTCAACATCACATAAATCTGAATGGATACTGATGTGGTCTACATTTTATATGGGATAGTTCATAGGTGTAACAATAGGCCACTTCATTCCCAACGTCAAAATAACCAATTGCTACATTAGGGGTTGAACACTATACTACACCTCCATTCAAGTGTCATATATGGTATTTCAACATCATCGATATCAGATAGGAATATGCTTGGAGAATTGAGATGTTCAAATAACATTCGCGAAAATGAATTTTGCTCTTCACATAACATAGTGAGGATGCAAAGGGTTATTAATATAGCCAGAGCTAAAATTACTAATGCCAGAGCAATTTACCTTTTATGGACACTAATCATTCCTAAAAATGCACAAATTGCTCTGGCATTTGTAATTTTAGCTCTGGCTATATCACTAGCCGATACAAAATTATAAATGGATGATTTATAGATGGTCGTTCTAGAATTGATTACTTGGTTGCTAAGGTAGCATAGGTTCACCACACAATTTACTGAAAATAGTGGGCCACATATGTGCATGAAATGTGAAATGTGTTTTCACGGCTTCACCTACGGCATATTAGAGTCACTTGTGGTTAGGCCTCGCAATTTGGGTCATATCGAACTTAATTTGGTCCCAGACTGGACGAGCCCGGACCAATTGTCGAGCGCAAGTCCGCAACCAGGTATAAAAATTCATGGACCAAAAATAAAGAAATTTGGAACAATTTATTCGTGGCAGCCAAAAAGTGCAGGTCTGAAATGGTGGGTCCACTTATATTACTGGCATATAATTTTTAGTTTTTCAGCTTCTTTTTAATTTATTTTTTAATTTCAAAATACACCCAGTGACACATTTCAGTACTGCTGCACCTGTAACGGTCAGCTCAGCCGCTCCGCTGCAGTTCTTCCCCTGTGAGAAGGAAAGGTTTTACTCCATCGGTCACCTTCATTTCCATCTGTATGTTTTGCCTCCTCACTCACACTGGTCTTGTAAACAACAATGAGCAGCAGCAGCATCTCTTCAGCATCATTGTTAGGTCCAAAAAACCATCTCAATTTCCAACAATCGCACATCAAACACCTCCCAGTTCTCTGTGCGAGGAACAATAACAATAGGTCAACCAGGAGAAACCGGTTCGGGTTTGGACGCTCCAGTAGGCTCGTGATCGAGTCGGCTTGCATAATCGCCTCCAAGCTCGGTGTCTTACCGGCGCCACTTGAATTAATCCTCAGGGACCAGTTCGGGTCCGGGTCCGGGTCTGGGTCAGGTTCTGGAAATGGTTTTGGTGGATTCGGATGGAATGGGGGTTTCTTCGACGGAGGTAGGAGGAGGAAAAGAGGAATGAAATTGGGGCTGCTAGGTGTTTGTGTTTTGGCTTGTGGAGTGGGTTTAGGGTTTGTTGTGGGCAAAGAGATTGGGATTGATCGTGACGTTTTGTTTGGGGGTTTGGGTTTGATTCTGTTTGGGGTTTCGGTGGATTGCTGGAGAAATGGGGCTAAGGATTGGGTCTTGGGGTTTTCTTGCTGTGCTTTCTTGATGGGTTTGGTGCTCAAGAGGGATCAGTTTCCGGCGTGGCTTCGGAGTCTTGGAGACCTGGATTTCAAGAAGAATGGAAGAAGAAGAAGAACAACAAGAAGAAAATCGAGGCTATTTTGATCAGTTTTGGTTTGGTGTTATCCAAGATGGAAGGTTTTTGGATGTGGTATAGGAGCTGTGGTTTAGTATGAAATGGTGTTGAAGAGCAAGAAGGAAAAGGAGGGAATATGTTTTAGAAAAATTTTGGTTCTGTCAATTTTGGCTATTTGATTTCTTTATTTGTTTTGTTTAGAGGTTTAGAGCTTGATCCTGAGTTCTTTTTTATCTTGTAATATGGTAATCTTTGTTGAAAGAGCAGTTCGCAAAAGGAAAATTTATGTATGGTTGTTTCTGTTTACCCTAAATGGGATGGGGGTGAAAGTTTTGTTATTGTTCTTGATGAAGTCTTTCTAGACAATGGTGATTATATGCGGACCTAATTCCGTCTCAATTAAGTTGCATTTAGAACAACGATGATCTCATGCCTCGATTCTATTTGATTATTTGCAGTATTAACTTCAGAGATCAGGTGATTGCCTCACATAATTTTTTTTTCACAGTTAAGAGATTATGTTGGATAGTTGCACTATATTCCTAGATGCATATGCTGCTGAACTTATCCCTTTCTTTCTCAGGGGTGTAGAGGCAACAAAAGAAAAGTGTGAGAGAAGATGGAAAAGGCTAAAGCTATAGACATATGCTTCATTGGATTGTGGTCAAAGTTGGACCATATTCTGATGATGAGTGTTATAAAGGTACTTGAGCAATCTTAGAGGTTATAATTTCATCTTGATCTGTTACTTTATGTATTTTCAAGTCGACATTTGACTGATAACATGAATATGACGATGTTGACTGCATCTTAGTGATAGATAGCAAATGGATTTGATGGTTTTTTAGTATATTGGGCTGTCGAGCTTTGAATTGGTTAAAGTTTCCCGACAGATCATGAGACTTTGGTGACATTGATTTACTCTGAACCCACCCCACCTCGGCATATGCTTCACGAGAATTCTGCTCATAAGATAGCTAAATCACATGGCTCAGTTGTTCTCTTTTTTAGTGGAATTTAGATGTTCAGGATAGTAGAATTCAAGCCTGTTATGATATATTATTTGCTGGATCCTAGGTGGATTTTTATTGGGGGTTAGAAAGTGGTATTGATTTTGGTGGACTACCACTTTCTTGTTCCACCATCATTTAATAACAGCCCACATGTTATTAACTTAAACCCACTTCATGTAGAAACAAAGAGACTGCAGTCAATTGCAGGCCTAACACAGGCACTTCAGATTTTAGAATGTGGTTCTGTCACTGGAATACTTAGAATTTACCCATTTCATCTTTTGAAATCTTGGAAAGGCACCGGAATAATTATAGCCAGCTAATCTCGAAAATCTAAATGAGAACCTGCGCCAGTATCTTTCCTTGTTAATACAGCAACCCCATATCGTAAACTTATCCCTGTAACTGTATGTTTTATATAGCTTACACATTTTCTTTTTGCTGAGATGATTATATGAGTGTAGGTAAATGCTAATGGGCAATTAGGCATATCTAAAATTAATACCATCAGCTGTAGTTTCCATCACAATCCAATTATAAAACTCAAGCAACCTCACCTATGACTATAATATATTGCAAAAGTTCACAAGTGTCTTCAAATCATACCTACTTACTAAAAATGATTTATCACACATGTGGTGGGGTTCAGATTCATGATTTTTGAGTTGGAATTCCAGTATTGGTTTACATTTTTGGCATGGAAGCTTTTCCTAATAAATTTATGAAACTTAATGTTAATGGAGGTGGCACTTATTGTTCAAATTACATCTTCTAAAGGTGGCCAAGACATCATCTCCAACGATCTAATGATTTCAGCTGGAGGGAAAAACTGTAGTTGGGATGTCACTGTCTCACATGCATAGTGCAGTCTTTTGTTCCCCAATTATATTTATTTATCATCTCCTGCCATTGCTTTGTTTGTAGGTCAAGTATATTGCTCTTTTCTGATTGCTCCTGCACAAAAAAATGCACAGAACTTCTGTGGCTGCAATGAAATCCTTTTAGAGTTTTGTCAGTAAGAAGATTCAGGTGTGCCCATTAAATTGCTTATATGTTGTTAAGTTCTGTACGAATTTACATAAGCTCGTCTCATGTCATTGTTAACGCCTAACAATTGATCTATCCTTTTCTGACTCGAGGAACTTCGATAGTTTCTGTAAATCTCTTGACTGGTTTCTGAATTTATTGGACAAGAAATGCTAAGGGATGAGAAGGTTCTCCCGGTGTAATATTTACTGAAATTGAACTATAATTGTAACATTGAGTTGATCGCCATTTGATAATTAAGTGGTGTTGGGTGATGGTATAAGGCTACCATATTGTAAGGTTTATAATAACTTACACATGCCCTTGTCTTTCACCTAGGTCGTAATTTTGCTGGGTTCTAATCATGTAGGCAATAACACGTGGTTAGAATAAGCCTTCAACATTTAACTAGCATGGGGCCAGTAAAATATGCTTGTAAATATTTTGTGCACATGAAGCTAAAATGAAATACATTTCTCTGTTACTCGTAAGTATATGCCTGGGACATAATTCTCCTCTCCTTGCTTTACATAAAGGAAGGAGACCGTGGTTGTAGATTTTAACCTACAGAAATCCCCTAAAATCTGCATACGTTCTTTGTGCTTCATGGTTTTGCATAGTGCATAAGTGCAATCTGTCTGCAGAAGTTAATCTGAAGTGCTCTCTTTTTATTTATTTATTTATTTTATTTTTAAATGAATCTGATGTGAAAAGTTCTAAATGGCCCATAACTATATACCGGAAGTGAGAAGTTCTAAATGGCCTATGACTATATAACATTGGTTGTTCATAACTGTGTTCCCAGGAAGTTCTGAAAGAATTTACATTAATGCATCAGTTGGATTTACTTATTTCTTATTTATGATTGGCTTCTTATTACCACTCAATAGAGTTGATATATGATTTGATTCTAATTAATCAACTAAATAGAGTTGAAATCCAAGTCATGACTCAACAGCCAAGTTGAACATTTTGCAATCAGTTTTAATAGTCAGATTTAACACTCTATAAGGTTCCCCCACTATAATTTATTCTTTTCTTTTGAGATGAGATTCTAAAAGGAGATCAACTTTCACTTGCAGATTGCAAGCACCACCAAATTTATGTGCCCTAATACCTTTCGGATTGCTACTTCTAAAATGAAGAAAATACATGTTAGCAGATGTATGGCTAATTGGTGTAAAATAACACTGGCTCCTCCAATCAAACCTTTTCCTGCTAGTGGCTTTTTTTATGGTAGTTTTTCACAACAAATTAGTACCTTGATCTCAATGGTGATGTCATGGCCCATGAAAAATATGGTAAAATAGCTATAACAGTTGGCTTCTCTCATGTGTGTCAGAATGTACTAATAGACAATACTTCAATACTTGCTGGGGTGAACTTTCTAATTTCCTAGTACATTTAGGAAATTCCTTGAGAATATAGTCTAATTATATTCATTATGATCCTGCCTGGTAACATCTTTCTATCTTAATGCCTAAACTTGTCATCCGTCTATTATATTTAAGCATCAACAGCATTTCTTGAGTAAACCCTGCTTCATTGATGTGACATGATGAGTTGCTCAAGGATTGTATAAGTTCATATTCTGGTTAACGTCGACTAGGTCACTAGACAGTTGAAACTCCGGTGTACTTTGTTCCATCTCCTTTTGCTCATTCAGAATGACACATTGTGTTATTTTGGAATTTATTCATTTTTTTTTTTTCTTTTTCTTTTGTCATAATAACTGCATGACTATTTAGTTACATTGTGCAAATTGATACTAAGTGAACATGTCACACTAAAACGTCATTCCTTCATTTTTTGAAGTGGAAGTTTGAACAAGGAATTAAGGGTAGAGATCACATGATAACAGATACTAACCTGGAACATTAGGTCAAAGGATCCATATGTTGAGTTTAATTTAACAGCTCACATTACAAAACCTGGAAACTTCACTCATTTCATGCTAGTTGAACCTGCTAAATTTATTTCAGAAGCCATAGAATTGCTGACGATAAAGTGTTAGTTTGCCACATAGGACATGAATAAAGGACATTTCTGAGATGTTGACCCTTGCTCATAATTTCTTTAGGAAAACAAGTATAAATAGACATGCTGGTCTTTGCTTACCAATATGTCTGAAAATTGGTAATTAAAATCACTATGAGTCTTGTTTTAAAGAGGGTAGTTTCTCTTTTCATAGTTTTGGTTGCCATGCAGCCATCCGTAGATTCTAAATTTTGGCAACTATCTAAAGATAAAGCACCATTTGGCCCTGTTGAGAATCTTGTAACTAGTCTTCCGGGCCAACCCAAGGTTGATTTCCGACATTATTCTGGTTATGTGACGGTAGATGAAACAAATGGAAGAGAACTCTTTTACTGGTTTTATGAAGCCACAAAACTAGCTGATGAAAAACCTCTGGTATTGTGGCTAAATGGAGGTAAGAGGGAATAGATCAAGTTTCAGTATTGCAATCTAAGTATTTTAATATTTTTTTGAGGAAAGAAGATTCCTCTTGGCTAATTCTAAGCTATTAGCTTCAATCAATGCCATATCTCATACAGTTTACACTTAAATAATACATACTGGATTATGTTGTCTCTCCCTTTTATATGTACTTATATCTCAGTTGGCACGTACCACTTTTCCAAATTTCTTGCATCTTTTTACCTTACTTTATTTAATGTTTGATTTTGCTGACTAGCTTAATTTGTGTTCTAGGTCCGGGTTGTTCTTCTGTGGGATATGGTGCAACACAAGAGATTGGACCTTTCCTTGTGGACACCCATGGACATGGCTTAAAATTCAATTCTTTTGCATGGAACACAGGTTTGATTTCTTGATCACATGGATAGGCTTACAAGCTCCAAAAATGACAATTTATTTTCTATACAGACTCTGTAATTTGAAAATTTTATTTTTCCTGTTGCTGGTACAGAAGCAAACCTGCTGTTCCTGGAATCTCCTATCGGTGTTGGCTTTTCATACTCAAGAACAAGTGGTGATTATGATCTTCTTGGGGATGATTTCACAGGTACGTCAGTACTATAATTTTTACCTGAACTTCATATTGAATCTATTTACTTTTTTATATTGTGCCTGAACGGGTAATACTTTCCCTTCCAGCAAACGATGCTTATGCTTTCCTGCACAAATGGTTCATTAAGTTCCCATCATATCGAGCTCGGAGATTTTATATTGCAGGAGAGAGCTATGCAGGTAGTTTATTTTGTTATTTTTTTATCCAACATCTTATTCACATAAAATTCACCTCTTAATTTTTTTCGTTTTGTTTGAACAGGGAAGTATGTCCCTGAGCTGGCTGAACTTATTCATGAGAAGAATAATATTTCCTCCTTGTTCATTGATCTTAGAGGAATAATGGTACTTTTGTTTTTCTCTGTCTTAGCGAATAAGCTTTTACTGGCTTTAGAGTTTAGACCGCTTCTGAATATTCTGTCTATATGTGCCTTGAGTCGTAACGAATCCACCTATGTAGTTATTTCGCTGAAGTGTTTACAGCAAACTTTATGAGAGTATTTATGTAAACACCACCTTGGTCTTGTGGTTATTTACTTCTCTGTAGTAACATGTTAGAATGTTGATAATTTTTTGAAACTCGATTGCAGCTAGGAAATCCTGAAACTTATGATGCTGAGGATTGGAGAGGTATGGTGGACTATGCTTGGAGCCACGCCGTTGTCTCCGATGAAACACACAAAATTATTGTACAATCCTGCGACTTTTACCGCGAGGATACATGGAGTAATAGTGTTTGTACTGATGCCGTGGCAGAATTACTTGGTCAGTATAGAGAGATAGATATCTATAGCATTTACACATCTGTCTGCATGGGTAATTCATCTGTTTCAGAAAACAAGGGAACACTATTCACTTCCAGGAGTTCTTCGAAGATGGTAATCAATCTACTAGCCTTTTGGTTTATATTGTTTCCAGACTTGATTATATATATCGAAACTAAGCTGATTGGCAATCAGCAATAATTTGACAAAGGAACATATTGATCTTTTCTTACCAGATGCCAAGGATGATGGGTGGTTACGACCCCTGTTTGGATGATTATGCTAAATCTTATTACAACCAGCCTGATGTTCAGAAAGCCCTCCATGTTTCTGATGGAATTAATCTGAGGAACTGGACCATCTGCAAGTAAATGAATCTCTCTTCATTTTGCACTTGTTTCTTGTGTTGCAACTTTATAAATCGGTCTTCTTAAGGACTCATGATTCTTCTGTGTTGCAGCATGACAGTGTTTGAAGGATGGACTGATTCAAGAGCATCTGTCCTTCCCATATACAAGAAGCTCATAGCTGCAGGGCTGAAGATATGGATATACAGGTAGTAGAAACATAGTAAAAGTCCGCTTCGCTACTACAAAGATCTTTAATTATTGCAAAAGCCCGATTAGGGTGATTCTCAAGTGCTCGACACTAAGAAACCTTTTTTTGTATTTTGGGCTTTTAATTTTGGACCATACATGGTCTACCAGCACATGAGAGCTTTCACAGGATCACTTGTCATAACTTTATATGTATTTTGCCGACAGTGGAGATACGGATGGTAGAGTTCCAGTTTTGTCGACAAGATACAGTTTAAGCTCATTGGGGCTTCCAATCAAGAGAGCATGGAGACCTTGGTACCATCAGAAACAGGTGCTGATCATGCTTATTCGTCTATTTACGCAGGAGTTTATGAATATTTATTAGTTATTGTTTTTCATGAGCTGAGTATCCAGTTAACTGTAGTGATTCTATAAACATTAAAGAAACACGTTCATCTTCATTTAGGTTGCTGGCTGGTTCCAAGAGTACTATGGGCTCACATTTGCAACTTTCCGAGGAGCTGGTCATGCCGTACCTATATTCAAACCAAGCGCTTCCCTTGCATTCTTTTCGTCATTTCTCTCAGGGGAGCCTCTACCTTCACAGCGATAAACTGATGATGGATTTTCGCAGGTTTTCCTTTTGGGAAATTTTGCTTATCAGACTTGAGCTTTTTGTGTAAATGTTAAAATATGATGCAAAATGCAAGGAGAGTCCTTTAATGTACTGTTTACTTCAATTTCTGGGCAACATGAAATAAATGAAAGTTGAGTTATGAAAACACAAGGGCAAAGCTGCAATGAACGCCCAAGATTGTACTTTTACCCAAAACTTGTGAAATTGCATCTCCTTTTAATCACCACTACCACTAGTTAATTATAGTACTTGTGAATAGTGATGGCTGTGTGTGTTGTCTTGTTGTTCTTGTAGTTGCAGCATTGTCTCATCATGGTCATCCACTCTTGTTTGACAATACACTAGTACATCACTAAAAGATTCATAAACATGCAAAGTTGCAAACACTGTAGTTGAATGGCTGTGAGTTGACCCTTGAACACCTCAGAGCTTTTTGTGGAAGAATTCGAAGCATGAATGAATATTTTTATGAGATGAGATTATTTTTGTGATGAGATGAGATACATGATGTAACGTATGCGTTGAATATCTAGAAAGCTTTGAAGATGTGATCCCACAATTGTAGAGTAATTTCATTGCAAGATTGTACAAGTGACTTGTGAGTTGTGACCCTTAACAAAATAATAGGGATTCCAAATTAATATAGTACCGCGTGAATATATATTGTATGTACACTTCCTATTTGCGTTCTTCTATTTTTGATGCATTGTCCCCTCACTAAACTTCCTATTTTGTTATTTTGTTAATGTTATCTACCCATATAACATGGTTTTCCCTGTAGAAATGACCAAAATTGTGAGCGAAAACCATAAATCGAAATGAAACCGAACTGCAGTAATCGATTCTTGAACCCTTTCATGCTCAAGTTTCAGTTCACAAGTATTCTCAACCGACAAACCCATGACTAAAAGTGATGATTGGTATTTTCCTCACCTTCAAAATAGGAACTGAAACTGCCGGATCGTGGCAGTTTCAGTTCCAATCAACCATATATATAGGTGAAACCGAATAGTTGGTTTGTGAAAAGTGATCATCCACTTTAACACCTGTTAATTAACAACTTCTGTTTTAATGCTTTTAATATGGTGGCAAGTGGCAACTGGCAAATCAATTGAAGTCCTATTCTTTCTTATTCCGAGGGGGAGTTATAAGACCGTCTCGTGCTAAGAGTGTTGGAATAGCACACGACGGAGGCATAAGATTAGTATAATTAGTGTATAGGAGTAGGAGTATGATTAGGGTTGTGACCGAGCCGAGCTGCATGAGTTCGGTTCGAAAAAAGCTCGGCTCGAAACTCGATTATTTGAGCTCGAGCAAAAATTCTACCTCGTTTAGTTTATCGAGTCGAGTTCGACGAGCAGCTCGAAAAACAATAAGAAAAAAATAAAATCCTTCTTGTTCCGAGAAAACTCACACTACCACTCCTTGATGTGAGCTCTGATCCTATTATATATAGTTTAGTGGTATAACCTGAAAGATGTGGTAGGCCTGTTTTAGTGGGATTTGATCGGACCAGGTGAATGAGAAATGAAATCTGCTGGAATGTAAAAATATTACCAATAAAAAGATTGATGATGAGATGAGACATGTACACTAAACCTCCCCCCGAAAATAACGTCTGGTTAGTCCCTAAAAAATTCAAGAACCAATATTCCAAAACTCGACTGTGGTTCTTTCTTCCTTTTGGAAACAATAGGGAGAAGAAACATGTTGTCCATGGTCCAAGAAGAACAACAATATCAATTATTATTATTATTGTTACATCATCGTCTTTGAATTGAATCAGACAAGATTATTGTCTCAAATTAGAAAACAAACAAAAAGAATAAATAACCGGAAAAGATCTGGGCTGCACGTTTGTTACCATTTTCGCGCATCTGATCCGAATGTTCTTCTTGACAGGAATAATAATTGTTCTTTCTGTGCTGATATTGTCAAATTCTTTTGGGAAAGTTGTTGTATTGTCAAAACAAGGGCAGCTGACATTTACAGGTCGTTGTGCCAATTTTTTAAGTTGTTTATTTGATACTAGTAGAGTTGGAAGAAGAAAGCAACAGCTGGGATTTAGTCCTCTTTCTTGTTGTATATCAAACGTTATCATCATGGCTACAGGTGCACTTTGTGGCGTTGCTCCTTTTCTTTTCCGCAAGAAATCTTCTGGATGTCAGGTCTCGTTTTCTTTCTCTCTGTCTTTTCTTTCTTTTTTGATTACGTCATTTCATTTTGTTACATGTATGCTTTCTGTTTTTTTTTTTTGAGAATTTGCATGGCTCCTGTTCCATCCATTTTCTTGGCAATTATATATTCTGTCATGATCATGAGGCTGAATGGCTGCTATGAGAATCATCATTTTCTTATTGTGGGTTTCGCTTTTCATGATCAGAGCAACAATCGGAATATAGAACAACGAAAACAATGAAAAGAAAAGGAAAACCGGTTCTCCCAGACACAGTTTTCATGGTTATTTTCATTCACGTGTGTGCCTTACTTTTCTTGTTCTGTATTTCAACATATCTGCTTCTGTCATGAAAATAAACCTGGACTAGTTATGTAGTTAAGAAATGCTTTCATAAGGTTAAGAAAGAGAGATATGGGAGAGTTTTTGTATTGACAGGCTTGAAAACTGGCAGGGAAGAACACACCATGAGACCTCTAAAACCTTCGATGCAACAAAGCTTATAAAGAAAATGAGACGTTCTACCATCCGTAATTCATCTGGTGTGGCAGGTAATTTCGTAACCCAGACAGAGCTTAGGAACAAAATTCTCACCTTCAGAGACTTGCTAGATTTCTCACCTGTACCTGGTTCTGCTTCTGCAAACGAGGTGCGTATTAGTAGTAATCTTTGCTTTTCTTGATTTTTAAAGCATGTCCACACTCCACATTCTCATGTTAATTTGTTGTATATTATGTGCGTTTGTATTTCCAACAGCTTCTGGTTTGGACCCTGAATGATCTTTATAAACTACATCCGAATTTCAAACCCAAGGCATCAGGAGCCGAAATACAAAAGGCTTCGTTGCAAAAGGTTTGGAACTTAACTATCAGCAAATTTAAAACTATAGTTGTGATACTAATACCGTTTCGTGAGTTAAAAATTCCTGATTCTTGTGTGACTGTATGCATCAGGCTCTTGTATTCTTATGTAATGCTCTAAAGTCACTTGGAGACATGTGGACGACAGGGCCGTGGATGGCTAAATGCAAATATGATCCAACCATGAAACTGGATCTCCCCGTTTTGGAGCGAACTGGTATGTTGTTTTAACAGTTCAGTGACTAGTAAGAAGGATTAAAATCATCTAGCTTATTTTGAAGTTTATAACAGATTTCTGTTTCTTGAATTACATTAGCGGTGTCAATGCTTGAAGATGTGATCAAGCTAGCAAGAGAGAGGTTATTTAGTGAAATTGATGAGGATGAAGATGATGATGATGAGGAAGAAGAAGAAGAAGATGAAGAAGAAGAAGAGATGAGAGAATACAGACCCCAAATGAGTCCATTTGGGAAGGCTCTAAATGGATCCTGCTCAGAAAACTCCATGTCCTTTCCGGGTTCTCCAGCTACCCCAACCTCAGTGCTTACTCAAGCTCGGAGAGGCTCTGGTAAAAGCGATAACATGTCCTATTCTCCACCTCAGTTCCTCACTCTCAGAGTTCACTCAGTTGGAAAACTGAACCCCATCGATCTGAAACGTCTTTCGTTCCACATGTTACCTCATGCTATTGCTCAGGATCCGAGCATCTCTAAGCAGATAAGTAAACCCCAACAGGATCAAAATCGAGAACCGGAAGTGAATGAAGTAAAAGAAGCTGCTACTGTCAAGCTAAACCAAGCGGATGAGATAATGGATGACTTGGAGAACACTGAGGAGGTTGCAAAGACAGGTCCTGCTAAGGTCAATGCATATATCAGAAGAAATCACATTGATGGTTTGGCTACTCCCTCACCTTCAACACTTCATGACTTAACCAGACAAGAGCTAAATGTGCATCCACTATCACCTGAACTTCCTAAGTTGCAGTCACAAGTAGAGGAACCGGTCGCTTCTAGTTTATCACTGCCATTGCCGAGCAGCGAAGTAGAAACCAACATCAAAGTCCAGCCTATACCAGATAAAGTATCACCGGAACCCTCATCTTTATCACCTTCAATGATACTACTTCATGTTACGTCGGTCCCACCACCTCCTCCGCCACCGCCTATGGAATCTAGAAGTGTGCTAGAACTATCCCCACCACCACCACCACCACCATCACCAATGGCAATGTCAACCTTGGCACCACCTCCACCTCCACCGCCATTGACAACCGCATGCTCTCCGCCACCCCCTCCTCCTCCCATGGCCACATCAGGGGGGTTGATACCACCCCCTCCTCCGCCACTGGTTGCTTCAAAGGGATCAATACCACCACCACCACCACCGATGGGTTCTACACCCCTACCTCCTCCCCCCTTGGGGCCGTTACCACCACCACCATTTGGAAAAGGAGATGGCCCAATTCCACTCCCTCCTGGAGCTGGTGGCGCTCTACGTAGGAAGGCAGCTAGCAAGTTGAAGAGATCAGCCCAAATGGCAAGTCTATATCGATTTCTGAAAGGGAAGATAGAAGGGTCAGGCCAGGAAGGTAAATTGGCAGGGCGTAAGCGTGGACAAGTAGGAGCACCTGCAGCAGGTGGAAAACAAGGCATGGCTGATGCATTGGCAGAAATGACAAAAAGGTATTGATTTGTTCTTATATTTCCATTAGTTATGTATGATGTTTGATTGAAACAAACACATGAAAGAAAACCAGAATGCTGTTCATTCTGTGTTTCATGTAGCCTGCTTATGAATAGAATGAGGAAAAGGCTTAATAGTCTTTGCTGTTCTTGATTATTCTCTTGCGAAATTGTCCGTATAGGTCTGCATACTTCATACAAATTGAAGAAGACGTGAAGAACTATTCGGAGGTAATCAAGGAGATGAAAATTAAGATCAGCTCTTTCGAGACGTCTGACATGAAGGAGCTCAAACAGTTCCACAGCTATGTGGAATCACACCTAGAGAAACTAACAGACGAAACTCAGGTTTGCTCCTGAATTTTCTTTGATGTTACCTGATAAGTACAAACCTTCTAAATCTAAACATTGAGTAAACTTCAATGTTAAAGGTGCTTGCAAGATTTGAAGACTTTCCGGGCAAAAAGTTGGAAGCTTTGAGGATGGCAGCAGCCTTGTACACCAAGTTGGACGCCATCGTCAATACTTTGCAGAACTGGCCAATAGTTTCACCAGCTAACCAACTCCTGGACAAAGTTGAGAGTTACTTTAACAAGGTAAACAGCATTGGCTGATCATTAAAAACCGTTATAGATCAAAATGCATTGTTTGTATAACTAACAGAACAAATAAACACAGATCAAGCAGGAATTGGACGCCCTGGAGCGGACTAAGGATGAAGACGCAAAGAGACTTCAGTCTCAAAAGATCACTTTTGATTTTGGGATCCTAGTACGTATCAAGGAACTGGTGGTGGACATCTCTTCCCATTGTATGGAGTTGGTAATCAAGGTTAGTTTCGTACATAATCAGTTATTCATGCCTGTGAACTCGTACTTCATGCAACTTACGCCAAACACAACATGGAGGATTTAGCGTAAGTTGCATATGACACAAGGAGTATTCACTCTATTACATCTTCGTTGACAACATATCCTGGTTCTTTACCTCAGGAGAAGAGGGAAGCATCTGCATCAGGAAAAACCCTTTGGAAAGCTTTCCAATTTGCTTACCGGGTTTACACATTTGCCGGTGGGCATGATGAGCGAGCTGACAAGCTGACTAGAGAACTAGCTCAAGAAATCGAAACTGAACCTCTTCATTAATCAAGAACAGCCCTTGTCTATACCGCCAGTATGGTCACACAGCGACCACATTGAGTATTCGTTTTTTTGTTTAAAAGAAAAACACAGCAATACTTATAGGAATTGAGTCGTCGTCGTCCATTATATGTACACTGCAGCATTTGTCGGTTACAGGGAAGTTGATGCTCCGGTGACTTTTATGTGTATAAAATTAATTACAGGTTAGAAGAGTAGGGAAATTCTGGTGAGGAAGGATACATGAGCTGAATTCCAGCTAGCTGTCTCTTCATCAAATTGTTATAGGCTTAATTCTTTGGTGTATGTTTCCAAGTGATAAACAACTTGTGAACTGCATATTTTGTGATGTTGTGTGTGTGTATTAAAGCACTGTATATGTGGTGAGATTGATTTTAATTGGGTTTGAAATCAACCCTTGTGAATTTTAGTAATTCTTTGTATATGTTTGTTTATAGCTTGCTCTAGGCAAATTCTTTCATTGTAGATTAATTGCCCAATAAGAGTGTCAGTTTGAGTTCCAAGACTTGGAAGTGTTTGAATCACTCAAAAGTGTATTAAAAACAACAGAGAAGAAGTTGAAATGAATTGTTTAGAATCATGAAACAAACACTAGAATTAGAACTAGTTTTAACAACTAGATGGCTCCAAGTTGAATTGAAAAACCAATGAGAACAAAAATCCAGAGGGAACTAGTTTGACATATCTATCAAACAAACATGCAATGTATGAAATATGAATCATGATCCACAAGAAGAATCTTCCATCACATATCTAGTCACCCCACTCAGCTGATGAAGGTCCCATTAGCCCCTCTTAAGATCCAAACTCTTATCCAACTAATAATGTTGATTACTATAGGCATGCAACCCTTGTCCTAATTTTATTATTTCTATCCTCCATTTCTCCTATTGGAAGTTCCAAAATTCTAATTTTCTCCCTAGTTGTACATCACTACATCTAACTATTCGCTTAAACTAAACACATACAAACGTATCGTGTATGTCAAGATCTCCATGCTATATGAAAATCATGGATTCACCCATATGGGAATGACATCTACTTGCAAGAAAGAGAACAAAGAGAAACAAGAAGCAACACAATTTAAACATCATATGACCATATCTAATACTACATGTCGAACCAAGCCGATGCTAAAAGTACGGCTTCAGACTCCTCAGACCAAATGTCACATATTAATTCTGACATACGATCCCGACAACTCTACTCAATAATTAATAAAAATATACACATTTAATGCATCAACATCGTAGTAGATCGAATTATCAGACTCATACCCTTACGTCATCAATCAAAATATTCCAAAAATCATAGAGAAATAAGTAAGTTCCTTCATGGCTTGATCTCTGGATCAATATCATCATCATCGTCCCAAACTATGTTGAGATGATCAGCCGAAGTTAACACATCAATCTCACTCCAGTTCCAGTACCCAGTTTCCGGCCAGGTCGAGCTCGTCGGAACATTGACGGTAGTGATCGTCGACTCCTCGATCGAATCGAGACTGCACCCGAACTGATGATCATATCCGTACGCAGGTGAATAATTCTGAATCAAAGAAGAAGAGTTCACAGAATTATTCACATCAAAAGCAGCAGCATTAGTAATTCCAGAACTACTCAAATTCGAAAACTGGAACTCCGTTTCCACATTCTCCGATAATAATAACCCTGATGATAGTCCGTTCCCGTTAAACGGAACGGTTTCTTGCAAGGAGCCAGAAGAGCCAACAAAGGCCTCGTAAATAATGCTGGACACGTCTTTCGGAGGGCCCACTTTTGAAAAATCTGTGGTTTGATTGGTGGTGTACTGCTGAGCATTCAAGCTGGTGGGACCGGGTGGTGAACTGGTGGTGGTGTGGGGGGACAACTTGGCGCGCTTATTCTTCCGGCCACCGCCAACGGGGACGTTGCGGAGGGTCCCACCTTTAGTCCAGTGGCGCTTGCAAGCCTTACAAAAGTAGCGAGGCTGAGACTTGTTGTAGTTGTTGTAGTAACAGAACTTTGTGTTACTGGAGTCGCATCTCGGACACTTTACTGGGTCGGGTTCTTGGACACGTGGCTGCTGCCGCCGTGAAGTTGGTGGCGGCTTGTCAACCTCCGCTGGCTCCCAGTGATCTCCGGCTGAAACTTGTTTGCTGCTCAAACCCATGTGGAGTTTTGGGGGAAGAAAATCAAGATTTGTGATTGGGTGTAGACAAAGGAATTTTAAAGAGTACGATGAGTATTAAATGCTGTTGTTCTGATTGATAGTTGGATTTTTTTGGACGATATATTTTGTGTTTGTGTGCGTGTATTATGGGGTTAATGGAAATGGAATTTATGTGGATTTTGGAAGGGAATTTAGATCAGGAAGGTGGTGAGAAATGAGCTTAGGTGTATAAATATTGTTTAGTTTAGTGATGTAGTAGTACAATATATTATGCGCCTCTCTAGTTTAGGCCCATCGATCTCTATCTATTGAGATCTACCTGTCAGCATAGTACTATAATTTTTTACCGTTGTTTCATTTTGACTTTTTTACATGATTTCGAAAATGAATTTAAACTGAACATATCTTAATTTATTTGTAATAAAAAATAACCAAGTTATATACTGTAGTATACATTTTATTTCAACAATAATTCAATCCTGTTTATATTTACTACTGTTCATTTCAGTTTAGTTCTTGAGATTGAGATTATGAGAAAACTATATAATAATAATAATAATAATAATAATAATAATAATTTATTACTACTAGTAGTATTATAGTAATAACTTGAGGGTAGGAGGAAATTATGATCGGTCTAAATTTGTGGTCCAAGTGAGTCCAATGGGGTCCAAGTTGATGCGTGTTTGTGGGGTGTACTCGTGGTGTCAACTATATATAATATTTTAATTATTATACTATACTTCAGTAATATTTATATGCTTGTCTAGAAGATGACTGGGGTAGGGTAATCCAACTTGTTTAGTTTAGGGTCATTAATCATGCCATGAACTAGTAATGTACGATCTAAATCCTCCCAATCAGGTCTCAACACTCTAATCTATTGTTAGTAGGTACTGTCTAATTAATTATTGAAGTATTAGATCTTTCTTTTTATTCTTCTGCAGAACACTGCTCACATAGTCGTACTCATCCGTCCCAAAGCAGTTGCACCATTTGCTTTTGGGCACAGAAAATAAGAAGAAGAGTTAAATATTGAGTTATATTGATAGTGGGTGTTGATTTTACTTTATGTAGGATTTGTGTCCACAAAAATGTGTTGATGGAATATAAAATTATTATAACCATGTCCAAATATGGCAAAGAAATGAAATGGTGCAACTCTAACGGGACGCCCAAAATGACAAAATGGTGCAACTGCTCTGGGACGGAGGGAGTATGTTTTAAGTTTAACAGATAACTAATATTTCTACTCCTTTGTGTTTTTTATAGATGGATTATGTATTTCTTATTCTCTTTTTGTTCACAAATCTTTTATCTCACAAATTTATAGATTATGTCAGTAAACTAAACACTAAATTCATTTATACAATTATACAAACCTCCCAAACATTATTACGAAATCAAACGTAAATAATCTAAAATAAAGACAGATGAGCAATATGGTACTAAAAGCATTCAATTCGGTGATGGGGGATCTTCTTTAATTGAATGACGAGTGATTCGATAAGAATGACTTCGTGGATGTTTGCAACAATTTAACTTATCAAATTTATTACTTCATTTAAATAAAAAATAATTGTAAGTGTTTGCAACAACTTATAAGATGACAAATTATCTTTAAATGGAACTTGATAAGTTGAAGAAGTCTCCTTAAGCAACTTCTCTCAAAGTAGGTAGGATTTTAAATTTTTTTTCCTCCCCAAAAATTCTGGTTTGTAAACTCCATTTTTGCAAATTCTTTAACTTTAACTTTAGTACATAGTTTTTGCAAACACTCATGAAATTCTCTAATAAATTGAAATTGTTGCGAACACCCCTTCCTTGCAAACTGATAAATGAATGGACAAATAATTCGAAAAAAATCTCTTGGGGGAACCCTGATATGGGTATCATAGCAGGATCAAGTCGGTGTCCCACGTTATTTGTGAGAGTTTGACATGCTTTTAAAATTTATATTAATATATAGAGTTATTCTCCTCCACTTAACGATGACTTTTTTAGTGATGTGACTGAACAACTCCAAAGAATACATACCGAATGACCAAAATAAATAAATATTAGGTGCCACTTGGTTCATACTTTATTGATTCGAAGCCGATCAATCTCCTTCTTTGTAGGAATGTTAGCTTGAGTAAATTCTCGTCTAATTTGTTACATTCAGTAAAACACTTACTAACTTATAGTTAGAACACAATAACATATTTATTGTTAAATGTTAATGACATATTTCTTCGTTCGAAGTATCGAACTGATCAATAAGAAATACTATGAGTGGCCAGAATTTGGGTTAGGGAACGGTTACCTACAGTTCCGATTATTTAGGACAAATCTCACAAACTCACCAACTTTGGAAATGAATCCAGCAGAATCCCAATAGGCCAATAGTATCAAAGTTAACCAAAATGGGATTAATAATAAGTAATGGGTATGAAAAAAAGCCAAACCAAATACAGAAGTACTTCGATCCTAAGTTAAGGATTGGTTAAGGGCATACGTGGACCCGTCCGATTTGGATCCCTTTGTTTGGATTTTGGAATAGTCACCATCTATACCATTCTTATCTTTTTTTAACGCGAGTGACATTGTAAGTCTCAAACAGGAAAGTTTAGTAACATTCAATGTTGTACTTCATGCACTAGTCACACAAATTCATACCAAGTTGTATAATGTGGCATGTGTGGGGTAAAATGCATGAATCCCCCATTTGACCCATATATTGGGTTCATACCTGATTTACCGTGCTATTAATCATTGGCTATTATTATTTAATTTCCTTCTCACTCCTGAGGAGTTATATGGGTGTCAAAATGGTAGGGGTGTTGCGACTTAAGTACCATATGAGAGGCCAGAGGTTTGAAATCCGACGTAGTCATAAGATGGTATAGACATAATTTTAAGTTTTAAATTTTTATAAGGTTGGTATGGGTGGTATAAATAGCGTTGTAAATAGTTTTCTTAAATTTCATGCTACAATCACCCTCCTTAAATTATGAGACATCTTAATAGCGTTCTAAATAACTTTCTTAAAGTTCATGTTGTTACGATCATTCTCCCTAAATGATGAGACATCCTAATAGCGTTCCAGGTCGCTTAACTTCATTGAATAGCGTTCGGGTGGTTACAATTACTCTCCTTAAATTCTGAGACATCCTAATAGCTTTCTTAAATTTTAAGTCGTTACAATCACCCTCCTTAAATTCACAATTCTGAGGCATCCCAAGAGTGGTTGGAACTGGAACTTGTACTGGACCAACCAACCAAACATACCCCTGTTTGTTTGGAATTGACTCGACTATGATACCATGCATTTAGAACAACTTGTTTACTAATTGATCGAGATTCAGTCCCCAAGCATGGATAGTATCATTTTAGTTGGGACCTTTAGACCACTACCAGTGGTGCCGAATGACGTCGGGGCGTCGTTTGGTGCTCACCCAATGGTGGTCGGGGTGTGGTATTTTTTTTTATAACTAAGTTATGCTACAATAATACATAAAATTGACAAATAAGTATCCAAAGATATCCAAAATTGGTCTCTATTTATAGATCTCGAAAAATAGAGCCGTTGGTGTTTTTTTTTTCTTTTTTTTTGCATTTTCATTTTTTAAGTTATAGCTGTTGGAGTAAAAGTAAATAAAGAAAAAGAAACAAAAAAATATATATATAAAGGAGAGGTTGTGAAGCTACCACGTGGCTGCTCCAAAAAAAAAAGAAATTAAAAAAAGAAGAGAAAAATCAGGTGCACAACGCCGACAGTGAACCGCCATGCCCCAATGCCGGTAGCGTTGGGGGCATCTTACGAGTTTACTTTTAAAATATTCAAAGTGTTTCATACAAATTTAAAATTTATGTTTACGTATATCCTTTCTCCGACTCAATTTTTATTTTTGTTTTTTAACTTGAAGTTTTGCTATCCCGCGTGTTACAAGGATGAACCTTGGCGTTTGATGGTGCTTCGGATGTTCCTATCTTAAATTTACTCGTTCTAAGTTCACTTATCAGCATAGGGTGGAGAAGTTATCACATGAGAATTTCGGGTGTTGTTCTTGTGGTTCGTCTTGTTGTTGGTTTGGTTTCCTACTCTCAGTTCCTTGTTGGTTTTGTCTTATGGAAGTTTTATCCTTTGTTGTACTGTGTTGTGCTCCAGTGTGCGGACTTGGTTTATGATATACCGCCGGAAGTGTTGGCCAATTGGTTGACCTTATGTTCATCTTGGGGACTATACTATTGGTGTATTCCGGGACGTCCAACATTTGGTTTGTTAGTTATTGTCTTCGGATTTCGATGTTGCATCACCGCTCTGTGTTATTCCTCCCGGTTGTTATTTTTCTATTTTTTTATCCAGTATTTTTTATACTTTTTATTTTTATTTTTGAAATTCTTTAACCGTAGAAAAATTAAATAAATAAATAATAAAAAAAATTAAGGGACTTGGAATACATATGGGGAATGCAGTTACAATGTTTTCACTCAAAGAATGATAAAATGGGGACCTACATTTCCTCCAAAAGAACGTAAACGTCATTAGAATAATATGACATTGATTTGAAGTATGATGGACTTTGTTTCGTCTATTGTGAACCGATGATGTCAAAATGTAGAAACATGATCAAGCAAGCATCAATATATTAAGTTTTTTTACATAAAAAATCTAAACTGAATTAAATGGAATTTTATTTATAATATAAAAACTAAAAAATTAAATTTAAATGCAATTAAATTTAAAATTAAATATGAACTGAAATTCTGGAATTTTGACATCAGGGATAGTTCGTCGATCATTAAATCGTCATTATACACACAAAGCAGGCATCCTCCAAAGAAATTTGGAACAAAAATGATAGATTGGTCGTATTCGTACATGAAATGTAACAACGACAGAAGAAATGTCTAACGACAGAGAAGTAAAATTAGACAGACACAGATAGCGTAGATCATCCTTTATTCAACATCGTAAGTGAAAACATATATAATGGGCATAGCCCGCGTATAGCAGTTAGCTTAAGGTTACTAGAACTGTATAAAATAAATAACCTGTAATAGAATTTACAGGTTTTATCTCTAAAAAACAATTCAGAAATCTTAGATACTAGGCTATTCAAAATAATTTTCATTAGTGAAATGCTAGTGGACTTGCTTACGACTTAATTACGAACTGAAACATTCCGTGCATAATGTAATTCCTACAATATGTTTTTAGATAAAATAATACAGAACTGGAAAGGAAAAGAAAACATTAATTAGGAGGAAAAGAATGGTGTAGAGTGCAAATGAAGTAAAGGAAAGAAAAGAACGGTTGAGTAGAGTAGCACGGTGTGTGGTCATATTTTTGTTACTATTTATATATATTTGGTCGGTTTGGTGTTTAATGTTTGATGGAAATCTTTGGTATAGCTATAGGCTTATAGCCAACTGTTGCAAACATGCTCGCCACTTCACTTGGTTCAATTGCTATTACAGTGTAACTTGTAATATTGGTTGATGGACATCCCGATATAACTATCATAATTTGCCTTAATCGTTTTCTTTTTTCGTTTTTTTTTAAAGTGCAAAATTTATTTTATTTCAACCAAAAAATTAAGTTACAAAGAGCTAGGACAAGTAATGCGTGTCTTCCCTAATCATTAATGGACATTAAAGTTAAGTCCTTGTTTGGAACTATCTAATCTCATCAAAGGTGAGTGTATTTGCGTGGAAGATGCTTCAAGATAAAATCCCTTCGAAAGAAAATCTAATGAAGAGAGGCGTCTTCTTCACCAATGAAGATGCTAGTTGTAAAAGATGTGAAGGTTCGGTGGAAAACATGAATCACATCTGTAGAGATTGTGAGTTTGCTTCGAAGCTATGTGAATCCTTATTCTCTTGGTTCAAGATCAAAGTCAACTTGGGATCGAATGTGGAGGAAAGTTTGGAGAATTTCAAAGAAAAAGTGTTGGCAAGTCTTGTGGTTTGCAACTATTTGGATGCTTTGGAAAGTTAGAAATGACATTTTATTCAATGGAATAGAATGGTCTCGATGGCAAGTGATAGAGGAAAAAAAACTTCTTTGTTTGTCTTGGCTCAGAGGGAAAGGGGAACACAACTCCTGCAATAAGTTGGAGGAGTGGTTTTTGGAGCCAGTAGTACTTTGTTTGGAGAAATGAAGGAGTGGGGTTTTTTGTCTTAGTTCCTTGGGTTTCGACCTTTGTTTGTGAGTTGGTGACACTCTTTTACTTTAGTTTTGTATTTGTCGAACTATTTCTTATACTCCTTTTCTAATTGATAATATAAGATATTTTTCAGTCAAAAAGAAAAAAAAATCTATCGTGTTACTAAGTCGGATAGCGATGGTTGATTTTTGAACTATATACTTGACCTAGAAATCTAACACATGAGTACATACTCATGACATTAGACTCCGCAGTTGATCTGAATCGAACCTGTCTACAATTGAATTGGATCTGTATGGACATGTCCGATTCAAACTTATTCATTGATGGTCTGATTTAGACTTTGTTCTTTTCATCAGAAAATTGATGAAAATAAATTCAGTTCAAATCAGATCAGTTCAGTTCATATTTGGCTAATAGTATTTTGTACTACAAATAAGTTCAGTTCAGATTAGAGGTGACTATTGGGTCAGTCGTAGAACAGCCTGGCACGGCCCAACCCGTTAAAAACCGGCCTAGCCCGGCCCGCTAACATATTGGCCCGGCACGACCCGAACCGTATATTTTAAGGGCCTTTAGGGGCCATCATATACTGGCCCAGCCCGGCCCGGGCCATTAAAAACCCACTAAACAGCCCGGATAGCCCGTAAATTTATGTACATGATTTCAGCCTATACATTCATATTTTTTTTATCAATAATTTCCTCCAATTTCAGCATATTGAGATTTGAGCATTTGGGCTCTAATTTCATCAATATTTGACTCTAATTGACAAAAACCCAATATGCATTATTTCTACCTAATCCATACTTCCCTAATTCCACATGATAAGCACAACGCAGCAGCCTTTCTCCTCTGTTTTTTTTTTTAAATCTTTATTCATACTAGTTAAGCAACTATGCTTATCTTCACACTTTTTCCCTAATTAGTCTTAAAATTTTATACTTAGCATTTTCTAGAAAACATTTTCCAGCCCGGCTCGGCTCGCTACGAGCCCAGGGCCGGCCCGACACAACCCATAATGTATAGGGCTAGGGGTTGCGCTGGGCCTTCCAATCTCAAGAAAGCCCGGCCCAGTCCGGCCCCTTAAAATGAGGCCCAGCACAACCCGAACTCTTAAGGGGCTGGACTTTTAAGGGCTGGCCCAGCCCAGCCCGGCCCGTTGGACACCTCTAGTTCAGATCCATTCAGTTCAGTTCAGTTCAGATCAGTTTAATTCAGTTCAGTTCAGTTCAGACTTTTTCAGACGAAGAGAACATAGCCTTAATTTATTACTTCAATTCGGATGTACTTCAATGTAAAAATATTGGACCGAATTAGAGCTGTATCGAAAAAAATCCATCGGTCCCAAAGCCTACAATGACATTTCCTAGCGGATTTTATACTTATTACTAGGGGTGAGCGTGGGCGGGTGTAGGCGGGTTTGTAACAAAAACTAAGCCGACCCACCGTATGCGGATGAATTTTTTTACAAACCGCGGTGGGTGAAAAAAACACTCAAGCCGTCGCGGGTGGGTTGCAAAAATGCCGCGCGGATAGCGGGCGAAAGGCGGGTGGTTAATAATATTGAAACTCGATAAAAATCAAATTAGATTAATAAACAAACTAGAAGTAACGAAGTTCAAAATGCATGCAAACAACCGATACAATATCCATCAATGGTACATGTCCAAAATAAAACTAAGTTTTAAACATAAATGAAACTAAGCAAAACACATTAAACTTCTTGAGAAGACCGAGCTTTGTTGGCATGTTGGATTGTTGTTATAGCTCAGCTGCAAATCTACAAGGGAGCAAGAAAAGCACACTGAACTATATTTAAAATTAAAAAGAACCTGACTAGAAAAGAAAAGAAAAAAAACTGACCAAAAAAAGAAAGAAAAACAAGAAACTGACTTGAAAAACAGAGAGATAGTAGCAAGAAAGGTGAGTATACTGACCAGTGAGGGAATGAGCTAATAACCAAATACAATTGAGTGATTATTCATCCAACACTTGAATGTTGCCTCTTGATTATTCATACAATGAGCTAATAACCAAATACAATTTTTTTTATTTTTATGATTGAAGTAGTAAATTAGTAGTAATAAAATATATATAAAATATATATATGTATAATAAAAATATAAAAAATATATATACATTATGGCGGGTCACGGCGGGTGGGTAATGACGATTTGCAACCGTCAACTCGCCACCCACCCGACCCGTCGCGGGTGAAACATTTTTTCAACCGCAGGCGGGTATAACACGATGTAAGCCGTCGCGGGCTGGTTAGGGGCAGGCGGTTTGCGCGGGTGGTTCGGTCGGGTGGGTTTTATGCTCACCCCTACTTATTACCTATTCATATGCACCGTGGACATTTTTCAATTTATCCTTAAATTTATTTAGAAATTGCAACAACTACTTTTAAGCTTGGGTTTCGTTACAAATCATTTTTTTTTAAACACACCTTGATGACTTGAGTATACTTAGCAATTTTATTTTCATTCATTAATTTATTTTAACCACAAGACAAAAACATTCGGATGTCATTAACATATATATTAGTTGTCAACACATGTCATCGTGGCCGTGGGAGGCATGTAAACCAGATTTAATTAGTCGTCATATATTTTGTTAATTAATCGTTATCAACTAGCTAGTCTGTTAACTATTTTCTCCAATCTATTGCTCAGTCTCACTATACATTTGTGGTATGGCCTGATACTTCATGATGTATGTTAATCACATGCACCGCTTTCACCATCTGATCATATTTGGAGTATTATGTGCGCGTATATTACCGAACTTCATTGCGCGTATATGATGACTAGCTTAGTATACTCCTTTTCCTTGAAATATACAAATGCATATAATATCGAATTGACTAATTTTTTAAAAATAAAATGTGATTTTATTCACAAATAGCCAAGACCAGTCCACGACATTCAAAGTAGAAAAATCATCAAGCCTTTCTCGCGAATAAGAAATACTCCGCAGGACTCTGAGCAACTACAATAATTTAGAATTCATTAAGCATGTCCACGGTCCACCGTCACCCATAAGTTGCAAACTTCAACTAAAAAATATAAAAACGCATTGCGACATTTTTAGTAGGGCTTTGGTGGCAAGTTTTGGAGTGAATTGACATAACACGTCACATCATTCCAATCGTAAATTGATTAATTAGCTCGATTTTTAGAAGTATACTGTATATATGTATATACAGTATATAGTACTATACTTTAACAAAACAGCAGAAGCTCTCTCTCGATCGAAGACGCATCACCAATCATACTATACACAATTAATATCCTACATAGTAACCATATCAACACTAGTGCTTAGTTATAGTGAAGAGTCAAGACAACAATCATAATCGACCCCTGATCAAGAATTGAATCAAACATTTTAATATATAGTCGGGAATAAATCAAATCAATAATACCACTTCATACATAAATAAAATTATTAGAATAAATAGTACTCTTAAACCGTATGTTCATTTTAATATATTTAACTTAGATTGGATAAGTCTAGAAATGACTCGCTAAGAAATGTAGAAATGATTGATGATTTATAAGGACAGGATCCCATGGTAATCCAATTCTTGATTCCCTTTTCAATATTCACGAACTAATTAAAAAATAATTACAAATTTGTGATAATTTTGAGATTTTCTATCAAATTGGTGTGATCTTTCCTACAAATTGGTGAAACTTTCTTTCAATTTAGTGATTGTGCTAATTTTAGTGTTAATTTAATTAACTGGATTTTCCATATTTTCTCCAACTTACCACAGTTTATTTTCCTTCTTTTAATCAGTCAAACTCAGACTAAAAACTCAGACTAAAATGTCCAAGCATCACTTTAAACCGGCTCCTCTTTTTCATAGTCTTTCATTTTACCATTATTTTCATCATACGTCCATCCCCTTAGTTAGCCCATTCTTCCTTCTTGATATTTTTCACCGGCCAACATCATCGGCAGGTAATTATGTTCCTTTTTATCTTTTTTCTGGATATATCAAGATCCTTATTGGCCAACATACCTGATGCACTTCATTTTTTGGATCCAAAACCAACACGTACTGCCCCAGAATTCCTTCATATTTCATATTAAACGATATATTAAACTCATTAGCAAAACATACACTATCACCAAAATACAATCTCCAGATTCCAAAATTCCAAATAATAAAACACAAACAGCACGCAACAATACAATCTTCTGATTTCAAAATAATAATTAAACAAAAATAACAAGCAACATTAACAATAAAAAAACAAATAATTACTAGAAGATTACAAAAAACATATCATAAACATGAAACCTTAGCCGCTTGAATTCCGCTGCCTTTCTAGAAATTCAAAATTTTACTAAACAAGTGAAACAGACTACCTACCGATAAACTTGGCAATTAAAGAGAACAGTGTTGTGTCGAAACTCAAAATTCTTACCAAAAAAAGGAAGAGATACATGCATGGCTTTAAACACAATCCCGCGCGGCAAATTCGCTAAATCCGTTCAAGCTTCAGTCAACACATATACCAGCACGTAACAGCTGCTTGATGGGCACATATGCTTGTCGGAAATGTGATACTTGTATAAATCCAGCTCCATGGACACTTGTGAGATTTAGAGATTCCAAGAAACAAGAAAAAACGGAAATCAAAGATACTTGAAATAGATATGAATTGGTGCTAACTAAAGGATAATTTGAAGCTTGGAATTGTAGAATCTTGAACAATCAGGTGCTTGGAAATTGGAATTATAGAGTCTGAAGAAGCAGCTAAATCGGCGGAAACTGGAAAGGGAGTCCACACATATAATAATAATAATAATAATAATAATAATAATAATAATAATAATAATAATAATAATAATAATAATAATAATAATAATCGCCTTGCAGCTAAATCGCCTTGCAGTCCCTTTGTTCCCTGCTGGTTCCTCTTGCTCGAGTTGTCATGTGCGACGGATAGACCAGTGGGGTGACCACGCTGTTCATTGTTCTAGCGAGGTGGGGGTGAAGTTTCGGCACAACCTTGTGCGTGATACCTTGGCTGACATCTGTTCTAAGGTTGGTGTCGTTGTGCGAAAAGAGGTCCCTATGGGGTTCCTCTCAGATGATGGACGGGACCTACGCCCGACAGACTTGTTATTATACAATTGGTCCCAAGGCCGAGACGCTTGCTTGGATGTTACGGGTGTCTCTCCTTTTGTTGGTAGGGGTTTGGATTCTTGGGTTCCTGGAACTGCTTTGCAGTCTGCCGTTCAGAAGAAAAAGAGCAAGTATTCTTCTAAGTGTGCAGTGCACGGCTACTCATTCATCCCGTTTGACTTCTCCACTTTTGGGGAGCTCGATGAGGAGGCCTTGGCTACTTTTTCACGCCTTATGCGCTTGTGTGTTAGCCATTCCAATGATGTGAGGAGTGGTGTTTTCCTTTTTTCTAGACTTAGCTTTTGTATTCAGAAAGGGGTGGGAGCACAGCTTGTCTCCCGACTCTATTCCAATTTTACGTGATTAATAAAAGTCTATAATAATAATAATAATAAATATAATAATAATAATAATTGTTATTATTATTATTATTTTATTGTTATTATTAAAACAAATAAATAATAATAATAATAATAATAATAATAATAATAATAATAATAATAATAATAATAATAATAATAATAATAATAATAATAATAATAATTCTGCTTTGGATCTCGCACTTCATCAGGCGGGCATTTGGCTGTGTGATGATTGTCTGAGCACTCACACTTTCACTAAAAACTGCAAGCATGTTGATGGGAGTGTGGTCCTTGCGCCGGACTGTGCGGACTCTGCTATCCTTGGTATCCCGGCTCCTGTTGGTGTTGTAGGGCCTGTGGGGCCTGTTGCAGGCTCGTCTGGGGAGCTGGGTGGGTCCCATGTTCATGATGGAGGTTTGGGTCCCCTTTGCTGTGATGTTGACCTCCTTGACCGTGTCTTTTCGCTGCTTTTGCGGACGGTTAAGTGCATTCCTCCTAAGTTGAGGCTTGGGTTTGCCAGAGTTTTCCTTAGTGCTCTTGACCTGGTCCTTGCGTGCCCAGGGGACGTTTCTGCGTGGGTGCAACTTCTTGTTCTGCCTCGTTGTACCCTGGCTACTTTTGTGCCGTCTAGTAGAGCACAACGTCGTTCTGGGGAAAGGGAGCGGCGTCAATTTGAGGGTATTTCTAGTGCCATTGCACGCTGGAGAGACCCTGGCGACCGTTTGGGATTGGTGAGGGACCGTTTATCTGCTGTTTATTCACCTCCTCGGGGGTTTTCAGAGCCTATTGAATCTGAGGAGGCTAATTTATCCCAGTGTATGCGCAAGCTGGGTGACGGGCACTTTACGGCTGCCATTAAGGTCCTCACCTCTTCTGGGGTTGCCCCTGATACCCCTGACACCTTGGCTGAGTTGGAATCTAAGCACCCATTCGCCCCACCTCCGGTTGTACCTCCGTCTTTGCTTGAGGAGGATGCTTTGTTTGTACAGAAGGATCTTGTGTTGAATAGGATTCGGAGCTTCCCAAAAGGTACCTCCTGTGGTCGTGATGGTCTTAGAGCCCAACATTTGTTGGATGTTTTAGGGGGTGCTGCTACTGGTGTCTCTGATGGCCTATTAGCGTCTATCACTGGGGTCGTTAATCTGTTTCTTTCGGGTAAGTGTCCGAGCCTGCTTGGGGAGTTTGTTGCCAGTGCCCCTTTGACTCCTCTTGTTAAGCCTGGAGGGGGTGTTCGACCCATTGCTGTGGGTACTGTTTGGCGGAGGCTGGTTTCTAAGGTGGCCTCTTCCTCTGTTGGGAACTTGGTGACCTCGTACTTACAGGATTTTCAGTTTGGTGTTGGGGTCTCGGGAGGGTGTGAGGTTGTCCTTCATTCTGTCAACAGGTTTGTGGAGGCTAAAGGAGCCGAGGTTGGGCTCTCAATGCTTTTGGTGGATTTTAAGAATGCATTTAACTTGGTTGACAGGAGTGCCATACTTCGGGAGACTCGGTTGAGGTGTCCGGCCATTTCACCTTGGGTTGAGTTCTGTTATTCTCGGCCCGCTTGGCTTTATTATGGGGACTCGGTTCTTCGGTCGTGTCAGGGGGTTCAGCAAGGGGATCCTCTGGGTCCTTTATTGTTCTCGCTGGTTTTGCATCCGTTGGTCCACGCTATTCAGCAGTCATGTGAGCTTTCTCTGCAGACTTGATATCTTGATGACGGCACTATCATTGGTGATACTCTTATGGTTGCCAAGGCGCTCGATATTATCCGTGTTGATGGACCAGCTTGTGGGTTGCATCTGAATGTCGATAAGACTGAGCCTTTTTGGCCTGTGGAGGACCCTCGTGGAAGGGTGGCTGGCCTTTTCCCTTCTTCTATCTCTCGTCCGCTTCGGGGTGTCAAGCTCCTTGGGGGCTCTGTTAGTGCGGATTCTGGTTTTTGCCTTGATTTAGTTGCGCGCAGGGTTTCCAAGACTATCTCTTTGTTGGAGGCTATCCGGAAGCTCGATGATCCCCAGTGTGAGCTCCTTCTTCTTCGCAATTGTGCGGGGGTGGCCAAGTTATCTTATGCTTTGAGGACCTGTCCTCCGTCGGCTTGTGGTGATGCTCTAGCCCAGTTTGATCAGGCCTTGCGTACTTCCTTGGAGATGATCGTTACAGGTTCAGGGCCTGGTTTCGGGGATTGGCAGTGGCGGCTTGCCACTCTTCCCATCAGACTTGGAGGTCTGGGGGTCCTGTGTGCGGTGGATGTCAGTCAGTATGCTTTTCTCGCTTCTCGCTTGCAGTCCAGCTCCTTGCAAGATAGGATTCTGTTGAGGTCCGGGGTTTTTTCTACTGGTCCTACCTTTCAGTCGGCTCTTGACAGTTTCACGACCTTTTGTGGTGTTGATGTTCTCTCTGTTACATCTAGCTCTCCTGCCCCCCAGTTTATGAAGTCTTTGGCAAAGAGTTATTTTGGTGTCATCGATGCACATCTGTCGTCACGGTATGGGTTGAGTCATCGGCAGCAGGCTCTTCTTAGTTGTCTTCGTGCACCTCATGCGCAGGATTACTTACTCACCATTCCTATTGATGGGTTGGGACAGCGGATGAACCCGCGACAGTTTCGTGTTGTGTTGTGTTATCGCCTTGCAGTCCCGTTGTTCCCTGATGGTTCCTCTTGCTCGAGTTGTCGTGTGCGACGGATGGACCAGTGGGGTGACCACGCTGTCCATTGTTCTAGTGAGGTGGGGGTGAAGTTCCGGCACAACCTTGTGCGTGATACCTTGGCTGACATCTGTTCACGGGTTGGAGTGGTTGTGCGAAAAGAGGCCCCTATGGGGTTCCTCTCAGAGGATGGTCGGGACCTGCGCCCGGCAGACTTGTTATTATACAATTGGTCCCAAGGTCGGGACGCCTGCTTGGATGTTACGGGTGTCTCTCCTTTTGCTGGTGGGGGTTTGGATTCTTGGGTTCCTGGCGCTGCGTTGCAGTCTGCCGTTCAGAAGAAGAAGAGCAAGTATTCCTCTAAGTGTGCAGAGCACGGCTACTCTTTCATCCCGTTTGCCTTCTCCACCTTTGGGGAGCTCGATGAGGAGGCCATGGCTACTTTTTCGCGCCTTAAGCGCTTGTGTGTTAGCCATTCCAATGATGTTAGGAGTGGTGTTTTCCTTTTTTCTAAACTTAGCTTTTGTATTCAGAAAGGGGTGGGAGCACAGCTTGTCTCCCGACTCCCTTCCAATTTTGCGTGAATAATAAAAGTCTAGTTATAATAATAAAAAAAATAATAATAATAATAATAATAATAAGAAACTATTTGAATGGAACAAACTAAAAATAGGAAATTGTAAAATATTACGATGCATGTAAATAATAATCAAGTAACTAATTAATTAAAAAAAATGGAATCTAACAATATAGATTTATTAAATTTCAACTATTTAGGTAGGGTTAAATTAGTCCATACATATATTGGCACTAATTTGTAGGAAGTTTTTCATGTATCATTTAATTTGATAAAAACTTTTAGGATTGACACCAATTTGTAATTCACCATTAAAAAATCTATGAATTGTCTAAAGAGTAATCCGTAAATGCAGTAAATTACGGATTACCTTCAACTGATATATACGCACAACGAAAAAATAGAGTCGATTGCAAATAGAAGATTGACGATCACGCTAATAAAAAAGGCAATTTGTCATTTTAATTATAAAGAAAATCAACTATATTAATCAATTCGTGGACTTACAAATGAGCTTGTATAGTACTCCATCTGTCCCGCTACAAATTACCCACTTTGATTTTTTTCGGTGAGCAGCTTTCAACTTTGACTGCCGATTACTCTTAAATTATGATGATAAAATACTTGATAAAACTATATTATGAAACTTTAGGTTCTATATTTTCATAATATAATTTAGTTAAATATTTTACCATTATAGTTTAAGAATAATCGGGAGTCAAAGTTGAAAATGTTAACCGAAAAAAAAGTCAAACTGAGTAAATTGTAATGGGACGGAGGGAGTAGTAGTTTAGATAGAATTTAAAGAACTTATATAAAAAACTCTCCGCCCAATAAAAAAGATATCTAATTGCATTACATGAATTTTATCTAGGGATTTGGTAATGTACATAGAATTTATATGGCTTATCCGACAAGCGAAAACGACCTTATACAAACAAACATAAGTAAAAACCAACTAAATATATACATATAGTACACTGTTAGGATCCTAGACTATTTCATAACATATTTTCAGGGCACAAGTCAACTAACATAGTACTAGTTTTTAGCCTAAATCACCTTAAGTCCTTAACAGTTAATTAATACCTCTAATGCGTAATTGCGAATGTTTTATACTAATTTCCTAAGGCCATTTCCAGTAATGAAACCCTTTGGAACCTCCCTCTCAATCTCATACCATATCAGATTTGAACCCAATCACAAAAAATCATCTCCAACCCACATTTTTATTTTTCTTTCATATCTTTTTAAACTTTATTTTTTTATTTCATTTTAATATAATTGATTGATTAATTATAATGCCCATAATTAATATCTACAAATGGATGATGATTTCAATTTGAATTGTCGCAAGTTTGGATTTGCTATCACTTTATAATTTAAATGAAAAGCGCAAGTGATTTTTTTCAAATATTATTATTTATAAATAACATGTAATATTTTGTACTCCTCTGTTCTTGATCTATCACATATTTTTATTTCGAATATAAAATTTAAATATAAAATTTTAAATTCTAAATGAATGTTGCAATGAAAATTTTGCAAGTTAATTTCTAAACTGAATTTAAAATTTAATATAAATAAAAAAAGAAAAGAAAATAAATGATTTTTTTTGTTTGGGTTTTTTGTAAAGGAAAAATAATGGTGAAACCGAATCCAAACTTTTAAATTTAATTTCACCAATTAGAATCCGTTGAAACACTGTTAGGTATTTTAATTAGGTTTAACCAGAGTTCCACGAATTTAGTGGAACACTGTGCTGAAGATGTTCTTTAACTCCTATATATATCAGGCCAAGTTCCTCTGGTACAAAATGGTTGATTCATTTAATTAAGTACTCCTCCCATCAGTTAAATACATTTATTTTATAAGAATGCTATAGAATTTATGTACAGGTTAATTAACTAGTTACTCCAAATATATGACTCATATTCATTATACTTTCTTCATCGTCTTATATATAGTATGTTATTTTCTGTGCCCCAGTTTTTATAAGCAAATTTTGGAATTTGGAGTTGCGATCGAATAAATCCTGTTTGGAACTTGGACTTCTTGTATACTATTCTCATCATCCATCAAATAATACTATATGATGCACCATTTATTAAGAATAGGAGAAAACCTGGTGATAACTGTAATTGATCATTTCAGTTTTCACGTAGAAAATGACCCCAGATGGGAATTTATATTGGTCGGTTTGATTAGGTACGCTAAAGTCGCTTTAATTACGACGATTTCTTTTATATATCGCCCCAAACCGAATATATGTCGGATTGGGTGGGGTCTTCTTTCCCATACCTAACCTCAAACAATCAAGAATCATCAATGACCTAAAATTCACCGATTAAAATCATTCATCGGTAATGATGAATATTCATCGAACAAAATTTTCAAAATTAATATGATCGATTTGAAATAATTTTCAAATAAACGATTCATCTTACGTGCACGAATGAGAACAAAATATGCTGAAAATGACATTGATGGATTGTGGGAGTATATTACATGCTCTCGAGCTCCTTTCAAGATCAGTTCGAGAACATTATCGTAGATTTATATATTTTTAATCTCGTGTTAAATTTATTTTGTTCAGTTGGGGCTAGTTATATAGGACAATTAAGTATGTTGCTTGTTGTTAGTGATGAAATCAAGCTGCAGGTGAGTAATTAACATGAAACTAATTTGACCAGACCACGTGGTTTTATAATTCTATGGTCCCCTTATTATGCCATAAACCATGATTAATCAATTCACATTATTGTAATGAATGATAATTGTCCTTTAGAATATATTTTCAATTGTGGCCGCATGGAACTGGCCGCATGTTTGATCAGATATGTATACTTGGAACAAAAATTATTCTTTACTGATTATAATTAAGATCTGTTTAAGGGGACAATACTATATTCACACTAATCTAACCTCTAGCTAGCAATAATAAGTTAATTTATTAGTTAATTACATTCGGTTGTGTTTGGAAGAATGATCAAATCTTACGGCTGCACGTGTAGTCGCCATCATGGGGCCGGTGATCACATCATTAATATAATTCCGCCGTACTAATTAGAAATTAATATTTAATTAAACAATTCATGTTTAGCTTATTTCCTAATCTAACCCATGCTTATAATTCATTTCATTTGGCTTGTTATAGTGTGTACATAACTAGGTCTTCCTTTCAATTATCGGCTAAAAAGATTTAGGGAATATGCAATTCCTCTTTGTTTCCCCTGGCATATATACCACGGATAATTTATCTTGAAACTGTTGATTTTACCGTTCGTGTGAGTCAATTACAGTTGATAGTGAGAATCATAAAGTGATTTGGTGGTAATCTAGGGTGTTGGAGTAGCACAAAAGACGATTTTACGGTTCTCATAAACAAAAACTTCTTTCTCTCAAAATCTAATAAATATGTACATGGGTTAATCCGACTTTCTTTGTAAAACACAACGGAGTAAACTCCCTTACCCAAACAACAGAGTTAGGTCATCTTTCTATTTGTATCCATGCCAGCTAGTGCATTCTCTTCATGTTAGATGGTATAGTATCAGCTATGAATGAAGCAATCCCAGTTCAGGAGTTTTGTGCTCTTATAATAGCGTCATTTCACATAATTGACTCACTTGACATGTCTCTTTCTTCACTTGGTGAAATGGACATGAGCTAGTTGGTCCACATTTTGAGATATGAAAACTTGCATAAAATCACATGAAAAAATCAACAAGTAATCAAAACCTTGGTGGAAAAGATAACAGCAGAATCATATTTCCACTAGCTATTCTATTTGATGTCCATACAAGCTTTAATAAAATTGCGGCAGCAAAACCACATTGTGATTGTGTGTGTGTGTATATAGACATTAATTAATGTATGTATGACACGACAATGATGTGTGACATGAATGCGATTGGGACTTGGGAGAGAAGAAAAATAGGATCGGATGTAGTAACAAACATGTAATCAAGAAAAGCTTGAACCAGCAAGGGAACAAATGCCTAAGATCCAGGGTACCCCTTGGACACTTATCAATGTCATTTAATCACCGCACCATGTCCCAATCCAACTTGTTATCAATCACCATAAGTGGTGCAACTATTATGGAGTATTAGAAATTTTAACTGATAGGTAGTTTTATGCCCACCCAATTCTATTTCAATTTAAACCCTATCAAAATTTGTAAGAACCCGTCACAAATTCACTAATTCAGATCCACTTGAGACTAGAACCTATAAAATTTAAAATTTAAGGTAGGTATGAGTATCGATGTAAGAAGGTAGGGTACGGGTTATATATATTGAATCATTATTGTAGTAGAGTATTATGAGGCCACTCAAAATAAGTTAATTAGATGAAGTGGGAATGTGGGATCCGAGGAAAGCTTCTGTTCTCTTCGTATGAAAATTGATTATTTTTAGTTCAGTTAAGTTCAAATGCATTAAGTTCAGTTCAGTTCAATTCAGATGCAATAAGTTCAGTTCAAATTCACCTAATAGTTTTTTATACTACAAATAAGTTCAGTTCAGATCAGTTCAAGTTCAAATGCATTAAGTTCAATTCAGTTCAGTTCAGATGCATTAAGTTCAGTTCAGATCAGTTCAGTTCAGTTCAGACGAAGAGAACAGAACTGAAGTATTTTGAACAGGGCAATGTTGTTCAATTTTGTGATCTCCTGAGATCATTTAGCTTGATTTGCTCTGGCTTCTAAGTTATCTGTGGGCTTTAACATTACTGAGATTCTTACTACAAACCAAAATATACTTTTGTTCTCATTATAAAGAAAAACCAAAATAAGTTCGGTTGGTGAAAATCAGTTTCCAGTCGGCTCATATTATCAGGGGTCAATGTGAAAAGAAGAAGAAGAAATAGGTGGATTCAAAGTGAAAGAAGAAACGAAGGTCTGATTTGCAAGAAAAAAGAAGAATGAACTACTTCTAATAATTACTACCAGCAAGAAACCGCTTTGTTTAGAACTTTGTTGTACGTTATGTCTGATATATTGTACCTCCCGAATTATATAGGGTTTTCTAGTTTTGGTCCTTTAGAAGTTACGTTATGCCTGCTATGATATATTGTACTCCCCAAATTATATAGGATTTTCTAGTTTAGTTCCTTTAGGAGTTAAGTGGCTCTGGTTACGTGTTCTAATATAAAGATCTATCTCATTGACCTCTGTATGGTATGATTTTTTTAAAACGACAAATATTACAACTACTTCTACATTAATGCTATATAATATCCTATACCGCTTTATATATCCACACCTAAACCGGCTATGGTATGACGATGATGATGAAAACCGGCATGGAACAATAATAACTGTAGATTTACAGAATTAAAGCCGTAGAGATCGACATGACCAACTCTCACGGTATAAGAATCCATAGACCCGATCTACATGTTGTACTCAACAACGAGCTTCGTGAACAAAGATGATTTTTTTCTCCATTAGCGTTTCAGGATTATCATATTCCTTGAGAAGTCCTGCATCATATCAGGGAAATAACCAAGTTTTAACAGCAAATATTGGTATAACTAACCGACCAAGTTTTAAAGGCAGCAAATTCTTCGTGTACCATGATCTAGTAATGCAACCATATCACTGTCAAGAACCGATGTAATCCTGTGAGCAATTGTTATCACGGTCGAGTCTGTTAAATGCTTCATCAAGGTCTGTTGGATCAGATTGTCAGTACAATTGTGTCAACTGATGTTGTGGCCTCGATCGTCAAGAACTAGAATTTTGCTTTTCTTTAGTGATAATCTTCCGAGACACACCAGTTGGCGTTGGCCAACACTCAGGATCTCTCCATTCTCAGACACCTCATAATCAAGCTTCTCATCCTTTTTCGAACCTGATCACCAAGCTGGCATTTGTCAAGAACGTGAAGAGTGAACACAAAAGAAACCAATGACATATAAGGACACAGAAAATTCAATCAATAGTTAGTTCTTTTGGTTAATTACTAACTTACCTCCCATATCTGATTGTATGTGTGCTCTTCCAGGGGATCCAGGTTAGTTCGAATAGTACCCTAAAACATATATAGTTGGATCATATATGTGGGATTATGCTTAGTCTAGAAAAAATATATATCATGCAGCACAACATATAAATTATCAATACCATCAATCATGATCATTCCCTAGTTGGCTCTACAATGCGGAATACGGTCTGAAGGCATGTGAGTGTTGATTTACCACTTCTCGTCCTCCTTAGCTACTATTCCGGATCTCTTCCCTCCGGGGAAAGTACACGTAAGGCCTCGTATCACAAAAGGCATATGTGGGGCGGGCATATCGAACCTGAGTACCTGACATCATTCAACTCCTTAAATCATGAAACACAGTATTCCATTCGAGGAATAAAAACAAGAATATATACTATGCTGAGGATCTTGGATATTGATCTCTCCTTGAACTGGCCAGTAACTTGGAGGCCTGTTAGACTCGAGAAGAGGAGGGGCTTCACTTGGAATAGACATGTATTTAAGTATTCTTTCAACTAATATGATTTTCTGCTCCATAGTGCAAAGGTTCCAAACAACCCATGAATGTAACCTGTCCAGATTCAAACCTTACGTCACTGCTAAGCCAGCAACACCTTCGTTGAGAAATAAGAAAGAAAACATGTCAGCTAGGTCTTGTACTACCGTGTTTCAACAAAGGCATAATGCAAAATAACAAGAAATGCATCATGGAACGGATAGTGATTGTCAAAACATACTTGAGTTGATGGTTCCTTCAGGAATGCAAATTAGGAAAACAAATGAGAAGGCGAAAGTGACCAGGGACAACATAAACAATCGAATGCATAGCCATTCAATTGCACCAGCACAGTAGAATTTAGGCCGAGAAAATCCATCTATCAGTCTCATGCTTATCTCACAGAATCTAGACTCCTGTTCGAAACTCGTAATTGTGCTTGCTCCTGATAGTGGTTCTGAGAAATGTTGTATGACAGGACCTTCGCACACCCCACATAATCTTCCTAGTTCTAGTACTACACCTATATAATATTGCTGCCAAGGACAATAAAAGTCAGAGAACAACATGAGAGAGAGTTTTTCAATTTGACAAACGAATAACACATTTGCCATCTAAACAAATAATTTTATGAAAAAAATTATCATGCAGGCATGACAGATAAGGCAATAAACAAAATTAGGCTGTAACATGATGAATAAGGGATATTATTAAGAGTACCTGCAAATATATGCAGATTGCAACCACAGGGACAAAGACAATGAAGGCCTGCCACGCAACTTGTGACATGACCGCAACAATTCCCAGTAGCTGTATTATAGCAAAAGTAAATAACCCAACTGTGGATGACATCTCCAAATCCATTGTACTTTGATCTGTCGATGCCTACAACGTAACACAAATAAAAATTGGTGGTACAACTAAAGTTTGAAGCATAGAACAAAGAGAAACATTCACAACTAATTTTTTTTTTTTCTTTTTCGTTTTTATCTTCTTTTTTTTTTTTTTTTTTTTTTCCTTTTTCCTTCTCTTCTTCTTCTTCTTCACCAAGTCCCCAAAAATTGGTTCGTGATCAACCCTCGGAGATGACAGAGGCGATGAACTCCTCCAGTTTCTAGATAATGAATTCACCGGGAAATGTATCCGGCGATTTCTGTCATATTGACATTAAGCTGCACTCACCTGGTGCATGGGGAACCGAATTGGCAGACAGGTTCCTTGATTACTCCTTACCTCGCCTCCTCCTCCAACTTGCCATCATCGTCCTCCTCACCCAGTCCCTTCATCTCGTGCTTCGCCGTTTCAATTTGCCACGCCTGGTCTCCGAGATTTTGGTAACCAATTTTTTCATTTTCAATATTATTATATTGTTGGAGATTATTATTATTATTATTATTATTATTATTATTATTATTATTATTATTATTATTATTATTATTATTATTATTATTATTATTATTATTATTATTATTATTATTATTATTATTATTATTATTTATGTTTCAATGAATTGTACATTTGAATTGATTGATTGATTATTGTGTTATGTTTATATAGATGCTAACAGAAGTAAGAGATTATTTGTTGCATCGGGTTTAAACTGAATTGTGCCATTAGATGATGTACTTCTATAGAACAACTTCACCGCCATTATTATAAATGATGATCTGTGTTCTGGTTATGAATCAGGCTGGAATCTTATTGGGACCAACTGTTCTTGGAAGGTGGGAGGGCGTTCAAACTAGGTTGTTTCCAGTTGAAGGAGATGTCTTCATCGACTTTCTGTCGAAACTTGGTTTTATTTTCTTTATATTTCTATCTGGTGTGAAGATGGACCCCAAGACTGTTCTGAGGACCGGTTCAAGGCATGGACAATAGGAGTTCTTGCTGTTATACTTCCATCAGTTGGTGGCTTGTTTTTTTCCTCATTTTACCAAATACCATTTATCCACAATTACAGATTGCCAGCTTACAAAGCAATCATCTCGATCCAAAACCATTTCCCTTTTCCTGTGATTTCTTCCATGCTTGTGGACCTCAAAATAATGAACTCTGAGCTTGGTCGACTTGCTCTAGCTACCGCTCTAATTACCGACTTGATGAGCAATTTTATTTTCACAGTTCTGTTTCTCGGACGAATAGGTCAAATGGGATTTGGACGCATTATTATATTCTACTGTGCAATTCTAACTGTCGCCGTAATATTATTGATCGTTGTAAGCAGACCACAGACGAAGAAGAAACGAGATGAGGAACGAATCGAGTTCGTATTAGTTCGGCAGTTCGAGAAGTCCCAATTCGATCAAGGGATTAGAGTTGTACCTCGCGCTGTTAGACTTGTACTTAGGCGGTTAGATTAGTTATGTTAAAGAGCTGTTATATAAAACAGAGCTCTAGCTACTAACTCTTTACCTTTTCTATTCATTCTCTTTGTAATTCACTCAAACTTTCAGTGTAATATTGAGAGATTACTCTTCACATGGTATCACGAGATTAGGGTTACGATTCTTGCCCAAATTCCATTGCTTACTATACGCCTTTTCTGCTTCAATCAACTCCGATTGAACATTTGTTCTGTACAATCAACTCCGATTGCCTTGCATTGTTCGTTTTGTCTTGCTCAATTTGAAAAATGGCGAACAATGCTTATGCTGATCAATCGCCGCCGGTGACTCTATTGACAGAAGAGGAGCGTATAGAGACGCAGCGCGCCGCCGTGAGGAAGAGCGTCGAGATGAGGATCGCCGCCGAGATGAGGATCGCCGCCGTGATGACGATCGTAGGCGTAATTCAAGGGCGGTTACTGATGATCCATCGTCGCCATACTATCTCCATCCTTCTGATCAACCCGGCATATCAATAGTTCTTGAGCCCCTTACTGCTTCCACCTATGGATTATGGAGTAAGTCTTTTCTGATCGCTTTATCAGTCAAGAATAAGTCAGGCTTCATTGATGGTACAATTTCTGAGCCTTCCAAAGAATTAGATCCAAATTTACATGTTGCTTGGACGCGTGCCAATAATCTTGTTCTTATTTGGCTTTTAAATTCGTGTTGCTCTGAGATACGTAAAGGATTGCTATGTTTTACTTCGGCATATGAACTTTAGAATGAGTTAAAAATGCGATTCACTAAGTGTGATGGTACTCGTGTGTTTACTATTGAGCAATCATTGAGCAACATGAAACAAGGATCATAGACTATATCTGCATATTACTCTGTGTTTAAAAGTTTGTGGGATGAATACTTGTCATATAGACCACTGCCGAAATGTACATGTGGAGGCTTAACTGAGATGACAAGGTTGCAAGAGCGTGATTCTGTGGTTGAGTTCTTGGTTGGATTGGATCCATCTTACAAGCATGTTAGGAGCCAAATCATGATGCAGTCCCCGGTTCCTAGCCTTACAGCAAGAGGAGGGACAGAGAAATCTGCAGAATAACAGTCTTTCTAGTCAAGAAAATATGGCAATGGCTGTCTCAAGCCAAGATACGCAGACCACAGAAGCAGTTGCTTGCCTAGCTAAGAATGGCTTCAAGAACTTCACTAAGGAAAAGACTAGACCTAAGTGTACCAATTGTGGTTACAGTGGACACACCTACAAGTCTTGCTATCAACTGATAGGTTATCCTCCAGGTTGGGAAGGACCCAAAGGTCCTAGAAAGCTGCAAAACCAGAACAACAAGCAAAATCCTCAGGCATCTCAAGCCCATGCTGCAACAACTGACTCACCTAGCTCTTCTGATATTGGTGATATGACACCAGATATGTACAATCAATTTCTCCAGTTTACCAAGTTCCAAGCTCAGTTCAATGGGAGCAACTCATCTCACTCAGTTGCTGTGGCTATTACCAATCACTCTCCCTCTCCAACTCATAATTCACAGTCAGCTGCAGGTAATGGAACAGGTTATGCTCTATCTGTATCTACTGATTTTTCTAATGTCAAATGGATTCTGGATACAGGAGCAACAGATCACATGGTTTGTGACTTAAGATATTTCACATCTTTGGTACATGATGTAAATGTACACATATATTTACCTACTGGAAGCACCATTACAGCTAGCAAGTGTGGTGATATCAAATTGACCGATACTTTAACTTTGCATAATGTATTATATGTGCCAAGTTTTGCTTTTAATTTAGTATCAGTACCACATCTGGCTCTTCATGAAAATCTTGTTTGTAATTTTTATGCTACTCACTGTGACCTGCAGGACCTAGTAACACAAGAGAAGATTGGTTGTGCTGAACTCAGAGAAGGTCTATATCATTTGAAGAATGACTACTATCAATCTAATGCATCTGCTTTTGCTGTTAAGAGTAAAATGGAAGAGATGAATCAAGCAACTGTTTGGCATCAAAGGATGGGTCATATACCTTTACAAAAACTCATTTCTATAGGAGTAGTTTCAGAGAAAAACTGTAATAAAGATCATTTCAGTTCTTGTGACATATGTCATTTCTGTAAACAGAAAAGATTGTCTTTTAATGAAAGTACTTCAATTTCTGAGAAATTTTTTAATCTTATTCATGTAGATATATGGGGACCCTTCCATACTTCATCATACAATGGTCATAGATACTTTCTGACAATTGTAGATGATAAATCTCGATGCACTTGGCTTTATCTAATGAAAACTAAATCTGAAACTAAAGTTCATCTTTTACATTTCTATAACCTCATTTTAACTCAATTTAACAGCAAAATCAAATGTATTAGATCCGATAATGGACCTGAGTTCTTCATGACTGATTTCTACTCTTCACTAGGTATAATTCATCAGCGTTCTTGTGTAGAGACGCCGCAACAGAACGGTAAAGTGGAAAGAAAGCACCAGCATTTACTGCAGCTGGCTAGAGCTTTCCTCTTTCAATCTCATTTACCTCTTGATTACTGGACTGACTGTGTTCTTACAGCCTGTCATATAATCAATAGGATACCAACTGAGGTGCTGAAAGATAAAAGCCCGTATGAAATTCTCTATGCGAGGAAACCGGATTACTCTTACTTAAGAACTTTTGGTTCTCTATGTTATGCTTCTACTTTGTCTTCTCACAGGACAAAATTTGATCCTAGAGCTGTAAAATGTGTCTTACTGGGATATCCAACTGGCTACAAGGGATACAAGTTACTTAACTTGGACACAAAACAGGTTTTTATTTCAAGAAATGTTCAATTTGCAGAACATATATTCCCATATTCTGCTGATCCCACTAATACACATGATCATGCTCCAATGTTTACTCCAGTTTCTCTTGATTGTGATATGTTTTCTCACAATGAGACCACTTCCTCTCATATGTCTTCTAATATACCTACTGCAGGTACTCAAAACATGGAAAATATCCATGTTAATGATGTGTCCAGTGATTATCTCATTCATGCAAAACAAGAAGAGTTCTTAGAACTCACTAAATCATCACTTATACCCAATATTGTCCAATCACAGACAATTGTTGCTAATGAAGTACCTGTAGTGTCTTCTATACCTGTGCAGATGACTACATCATTACAACAAGAAGCCCCTACAACACGAGATGAGGTTATCCCACCTGTTCACACAAGTACAGATAGCAGAATCTCAGAAGATTCAAATTATGCACATTCACAAGCTATCTCTTCTGGTTCTCAGTCAGACTTGCCTGCTGTTGAGCAAAGAAAGTCCACAAGAATCAAAAGAGTATCCAATTGTAACGACCCGGCCCACTAACGAGCCGAGACCCAGCCCAACGGGCTGGCAAGGTTAGTCATGGGCGCTCTCTGGGGTGATATGCTGGCCCACAGACCAACACGGGTTCTAATCCGCGCACTTTGTCCTCACTCGTGCGCACACCGGGAACTTCCCAGTGGGTCACCCATCCTAGAATTGCTCCAGAGCAAGCACGCTTAACTTTGAAGTTCTTATAGGTGGATTCCCGAAAAGAAAGGTGCACCTTGTTGGTATGAGTAGCGTTCTCAACCCTTTTAAGCTTCTTCTGAAATCTGGGGCGTTACAATCACCCCCTCTTAAATTGCGCAACGTCCTCGTTGCGCGCTGTCCCGAGACCAACCATCCGTTCAGGATTCTAGAGGTGGCTCCCACCGTCGATACGGTGTAGCACTTTGCCCCGGATGGCACTTAGTTCCTGCAGTTCCGGATAGTCCCGCTCTGATACCACTTGTAACGACCCGGCCCACTAACGGGCCGAGACCCAGCCCAACGGGCTGGCAAGGTTACTCATGGGCGCTCTCTGGGGTGATATGCTGGCCCACAGACCAACACGGGTTCTAATCCGCGCACTTTGTACTCACTCGTGCGCACACCGGGAACTTCCCAGTGGGTCACCCATCCTAGAATTGCTCCAGAGCAAGCACGCTTAACTCTGAAGTTCTTATAGGTGGATTCCCGAAAAGAAAGGTGCACCTTGTTGGTATGAGTAGCGTTCTCAACCCTTTTAAACTTCTTCTGAAATCTGGGGCGTTACACCAATCAACTATCACTATATGATTACAACTTACCACCCTCATTACAGCATCATAGCGCCAAGAAATCAGAAAGCACATCAAGAGCAAATAATGCAGCAGTAAGATATCCAATCTCTGATTTCTTGTCTACTAACAGACTTTCTAGTGCACACAGGTGTTTTACAGCAGCCATCACAATGGTGCCAGAACCAAAGAACTATAAAGAGGCAATCACAAACAAAGAATGGGTGAAAGCCATGGATCTTGAACTTGCAGCATTAGAGAAAACCAAGACATGGGAACTTGTTGATCTACCGAAAGACAAGCATACAATTGGTTGTAAATGGGTTTATAAGATTAAATTTAACCCAGATGGCACCATAGAAAGATATAAAGCCAGATTAGTCGCCAAAGGCTATAATCAAGAAAATGGTCTTGACTATTTTGACACTTTCTCTCCTGTTGTTAAACTCACCACAGTAAGATGTCTTCTAGCAATTGCAGCTGCAAAGAATTGGATTGTGCATCAACTTGATGTTAACACAGCTTTCTTGCATGGTGATCTAGCAGAGGAAGTGTACATGACCAAACCTTTAGGCTACACCAAAGGAGGTAACAACCAGGTCTGCAAACTTGTCAAAAGCCTATATGGACTCAAACAAGCAGGCAGACAATGGTTTTTCAAGTTACAAGAGAACTTATTATCTATAGGCTACACTCAATCAAAGGCTGATGTTTCTCTATTCACTAAAGCTAACTCATCATCATTTACTTGTCTACTAGTCTATGTTGATGATATTATCTTAGCAGGGAACAATATGAGAGAAATACAGAATTTCAAAGATCATCTACACAACAAATTCACTATAAAAGATCTAGGAGAATTGAGTTATATCTTGGGCATAGAAGTTGCAAGAGCAGACAAGGGCATTACAATTTGCCAAAGGAAATATGCTTTGGATCTTCTAAAAGAAAATGGCTACTTGTCTGCCAAACCAGAAGATACTCCAATGGATGCCAAAATCAAACTAGACAAGACCACAGATGATCTTCTACCAGATCCACAACCATACAGACGCCTTATAGGTAGAATGATTTACTTAACAATTACGCGGCCTGACTTGTCCTTTTGCTTGCAGAATCTGAGCCAATTCATGAGTTGCCCTACATACAAGCATTTAGAAGCAGCACATCGCGTACTCAGATACATCAAGAAATCTCCAGGCCAAGGCATATTTTACACATCCAGAAATGAACTTCAACTAAAAGGCTTTGCAGATAGTGATTGGGGATCCTGTGACACAACAAGGCGCAGCACTACCGGCTATGCTATATTCCTGGGAGACTCACTCATATCATGGAAATCCAAGAAACAGACCGTGTCCAGCAAATCTAGTGCAGAGGCAGAGTATCGAGCAGTAGCACTTGCCACTTGTGAACTACAGTGGCTCCGATACATACTTACAGATTTGCAAATCGATCATCCAAAGCCGGTGCTACTGTATACAGATGGCATGTCTGCGTTCCACCTTGCTCACAATCCGGTACAACACGAACGAACGAAGCACATAGAGATCGACTGTCATGTCATCCGAGACAAGATTCTCAATGGAACAGTAAAACTACTACACATTTCCAATCGGGATCAACTTGCAGATGTTCTCACCAAACCGTTAGCACCACCCCTTTTTAATCATTTCACTTCTAAGTTGGGTTTGAACAACATTCACCTCCAACTTACGGGGGGCTGTAAGCAGACCATAGACGAAGAAGAAACGAGATGAGGAACGAATCGAGTTCGTATTAGTTCGGCAGTTCGAGAAGTCCCAATTCGATCAAGGGATTAGAGTTGTACCTCGCGCTGTTAGACTTGTACTTAGGCGGTTAGATTAGTTATGTTAAAGAGCTGTTATATAAACAGAGCTCTAGCTACTAACTCTTTACCTTTTCTATTCATTCTCTTTGTAATTCACTCAAACTTTCAGTGTAATATTGAGAGATTACTCTTCACAATCGTCTTTGTGGCTCGCCCTTTATGTCTATGGATTATCCAGCGTACACCAGAGGGAAAACCGGTTGCCAGAATTTATGTTGTTCTCATCTCTCTAATGGTCCTCGTAGTCGTCTTAATCACAGACAATGTGGGTCTCCCTTACACAATTGGTCCACTTATTTTGGGCTTGGTCGTACCGGATGGGCCGCCTTTGGGTGCTACATTGCAGGACAGGTTGGAGACTTTGGTATTGGGGATGTTTGCACCACTTCTTGTAACTTATTGTGGGAAGAAAATGAATCTGATTGAACTGTATGATCTAAGTTTCATCGGTACCACATGGGTCATCCTTGCTGTTTGTTTTGCTATGAAATTGGTTTCCATCTTTTGTCCGGCATTGTTTTGCAAAGTACCTGTCAAAGATGCTGCTGCTCTATCATTCATCTTGAGTGCACAAGGAGTTATTCAGATGGCCTCCTATTATTTCGTTTATGTGAATCAGGTGCTTTAACTCTCTCTATATTTAGTAAAACATCTTTTGACTAGAAAATATTGCTCCTATTAACTTTACATGTCCTGCAATTTGCCTGATATAACCCAGCCCACAACTGGGGAAAAATATCTGATACTGCATTCAAGTGAGAATTTGAAAAATCAATGGCCAATCTGCATGCAGATATCTGAATATCAAAAAGTACCCGAGATCTCTTGGGGCTATTTGATGTTTTCATACCTCCATTGCAGAGTGGTGCCTGATGTAAGAATGCAAATAACATAGGGGGTAATTGACCTTTTATATTAGATATAAGTGGGTTAATCAGCCAAGAATTAACGAAAAATTTAACACCATTAGTCGAATTTAACAGATGAAGTAAGGGGGCGAGTGGCACATTTTGAAAAGTACAGGAGGGTTAATGGCCTATACAAATAATACATGGGGTTAATTTGCCTTTTTTATTGAAATTATAGCTTGTAAATAGCCAAAAACTTGATATATAGGTTAGTGAGATTCTTCTCCCTTTGATCATAGAATCCAATATGACTGACATTGCCTATTTCTTTATGATGAACCAGACAATTGATGGAGAAACCTTCTCCATGCTCACTTTATCAGTTCTAGTACAAGCTGCTCTTGCGAATATCATGGTGAAGTTATTATATGATTCTACAAGATTGTATACTGGTTATCAGAAAAGAGATGTTCAACATACTTCAGCTAACTCCGAGCTACGTGTGCTTTCATGCGCCCATCGTGTTGATGACACATTGGCTGCCAAGAAAGTTCTGGAAGCTTCTTTCCCCACGAAAGAAAGTCCTCTAGCAGTCTACGCTATCCATCTCGTGGAACTTGTTGGCCAAGCTCATCCACTACTCATCAATCACCAATTAGGCCAAAAATCATCTGGTAGTACCAATCGGACTCAGAAAATGATCGAAGTGCTTAGTGTATTTGAGCAACAATATATGGGTGCTGTCACTGTCCAGCAATTCACAGCTATGTCTTTATTAAAGTTCATGCACTATGACATTTGCCAACTTGCTTTTGACAAATTAGCATCGTTGATCATTCTCCCGTTCCATAGAAAATGGAATCATCAAGGGAAGATGATATTGGATAGTGGCAGTTTGAGGGTGATTAACTGTGATGTTTTGGAAATGGCTCCATGCTCTGTTGCAATTCTTGTTGATCGCCACAAAGTACGAAAAGTAAATCCCTCTACCACATACAACATTACAGTGGCATTTTTCGGAGGAAATGATGACCGTGAGGCATTGGCTTATGCTAACAGGATGGCACAGTCTCCAGCTGTACATTTGACTGTTGTCCGGTTTGTTCCATGGGATATTTACGGAGGTGACAGCCAATGGGACGCAGTTCTTGATGCTGAGATATTAAAGGAAACGAGGTTACAAGGGAACCACCAGGATAACATCGCGTATAGAGAAGAGAGGGTTAAAGATGGAGCTGAAACTGCCCTGCTCATTCATGCTATGGAAGAATCATTCGATCTCATTCTGCTGGGACAACATCATAAGGAAGATACGCCGCAGTTACTGGGACTTAGTGAATGGAATGATCTGCCTGAACTTGGCCCAGTCGGAGACATGCTTGCCGCTCCAGATGTTAGTAAACCTGTCTCAGTTTTAGTGGTTCAACACCAAATAATTAAGGACCCTTCAAGGAAGGCACTCTAGAAATTAAGACCGTCTGGATTATTCGAGGTTTCTTGTTAGTTGTTACCTATCTTGAAGGATCAAGTTGAATGTAATCTTGTTTTTTATCGGGCAGTGAAACTGAAGACTAGGAGAAATTTTGAAACAGAACTAGAAATCAACCAAATTTTTGTTGTATACTTGTGCTCTCATGTTCTCAATCTACTGTTTATTATATAGGACTTTAATGTCCCGCCTTATTAGCAAGCTCACTACAAGAAAACATAGCAACTGAGAGGAAACATTCCATGATTGTCTTGTAGCTGAGATGCCCCTCTTTTTTGTAGTGGCTGATCCTTATCAGTGTCTGTTGGAGCTTTATTTGGTGATATATGTAACTATGTAAGCACAAAGTGAGTTAATGCTAGCTAAGTTGTTCGAGTCCATGAAATTTATCCAGTTTATAAAAGATAAGAATGCTTTAGGAAATGATCAAAGATACCATTTGAACCTGGATCATAGTGCTACATATATTCCATGATTGTCCTGTAGCTGAGAAATCAAACCCCCCCTGATCTGTATGTCTATTTTCCTTTAACTTTTGTCTCTGTAACATGTGGTATTTGTCAACATTAGTAAGGAACAATTATTAATTAATAGGCAAATGCACTTGAGAAAATATTAATCTGGTTGAACAGAAAGATGCTTCCTCTAGCCGGCCTAGAAAGAGATTCCTTTACCAACAATATAAGCCAACGTTCATTACTCCTGGCAATCATCAAAAAATGGAGCAAATAACACATACATTCGTTGAGATCAACGGGCTTAAGCACCACGTGGCGGAAATTGGGAATGAGAATTCACCAGCAGTTGTATTTCTGCATGGGTTTCCTGAAATATGGTACTCATGGCGCTACCAGATGATTGCTGTGGCCAAGGCTGGTTTCCGAGCAATTGCGCCTGATCTCAGAGGTTACGGGCTTTCTGACCCACAGCCGGAGCCAGAGAAGACAACATTTGCTGATATGGTCACAGACATTGCTGGACTACTTGACTGGCTTTCAATATCAAAGGTAACTTAACCACCGAACTAACATATATAGTAATTAATATTCTACAGATCGATGCCTCATGAGGCAGCATTACATATATCCTAGCTTCTGTACATGCCAAATTTGTCCTTACTGAAAATTTTTCATGTGTGCAGGCCTTTTTTGTTGCTAAAGATTTTGGATCCTGGGTGGCGATGTTACTTGCCATTCACCACCCGGAGAAAGCCATGGGTGTTGTTACTTTGGGCATACCATTTCTTCCTCCAATTCCCTCAGACTTCCACGGCCTTCTTCCTGAAGGCTTCTACATCTCAAGATTTCAGGTATAAATGTTATACGTCCAATCACGAGCATAAAACAATTAACACTTTCTCATGTTCGAGCTAAAATTTGTTTATTTATATATTTATTATTTCATTGCAGAAACCTGGAAGAGCTGAGGCTGATTTTGGTCGGCTTGATAGCAAAACTGTGGTACGGAACATCTACATTCTGTTTTCGAGAACTAAAATACCAATTGCAAATGAAAACCAGGAGATCATGGATATCGTAGATTCGTCAACTCCTTTACCCCCTTGGTTTTCTGAGGAAGATCTTGCTGCTTATGGTTCTCTATATGAGAAATCCGGGTTTAAAACTTCACTCACAGTTCCATATAGGTAGGTATTCTGGAAATTTTGTCTGCAGCCTGATTATACCTTGCGATCCATTTAAATAATCTGTCAGAAACAGAACACGCACAGATACGTACGTTTTAATTTAACGATTTGAGAAATATCTGAAATTTGGGAAACATACATATACTTACTCATGTCACTAACCTGATTGAATTTAATGAATGCACGTAGATCATTGAGTGAAGTGGCCAACGTAACAGACGTAGAAATTCAAGTTCCAGGGCTGTTGATTATGGGTGAGAAGGATTATCTGTTCAAATTTCCTGGAATGGAAGATTACACAAGGACCGAGCAGGGTAAGAAGTTCTTTCCCAAGTCGGAGACCATATACATCCCAGAAGGGACACATTTTGTCCAGGAGCAACTCCCTGACCAGATCAATCAGCTTTTATTCACCTTCTTCGACAATCATAGATAAACACAACTACACGGCACTATCATGGAGCTCAAATCCGGGCTCTTGTTTCCTCCAATTCTTGGACTATTTTACTGATTTCTCAATTGTGTCCATGCTATACATTTCTGTCATTTGCGTGTCTTTCTCTTTTGTATTGGGTTTATGTCGATCTGCATATAAACCATATATGAATTAATGAAAGAAGTGTATTCTCGTGTCTTTTGGATCATGAGTAGAGTCACAACATTGCTTGTAAACAAGTGACAAATCATATATCGAATACATTTATGTGTTCAGTTATATAATAAGATTTTTTTTTTTCACTCACTTACAAGATTATGCCGCTCTAGCCCTATATCCTGCCTGTTGTGCCTTAAAGAACCAATATGTATCCTTCAGTTCTCATTATGTCTTTATCCATTCAAGTACTGAACAAAGTTGTCGATGAGATATGGACCTACATAAGATGCTAATGTATATACAAGTGCATAGAAACCAGACAGGAAACTTTCCTTCCAAATCGTAAAAATCAGTCCCTTTGCGAGCATTGATTGTAGTAGTGAGTCTGTTAATTTGTCCACCACCATAAGACTCCAACTTAGCATTCAAAACTGGAAACGCCTCTTTGACAGTATGGAAACTGTCAAGCTGAGGAACATCCTCAAGGTCTAGTACTTTCTCGTTCCCAAGAGATACGAACGACACCATCCAAGAGAAAGTAAGAAGACTATAAAAACCGGCTTTCTCATAAGGCATCACAGTCTCATTATGAACAACCCCATTCAAAAAGGATTCTTTGAGAATGTTATATATCTCCATCAATACTTGTATGGTTACCCAAATACGCAATGTAACATAATACTAAACCTTGGTTAAGATAGAAATAGTCTTCGTCCGACGAGGTTATTGTATCTCAGCGAGGAGAAATGTTACAGACGAGATACCATCAGAGGCCTAAAACAGAGCTGGCAAACTACTACTCAGGTGATGAGTTTTGTAATAAATAAAGTCTATCACTAAACAATAACAAGACAAGGAGAAGAAAACCACCAACCACAGCCTAAAAACAAGTGGAACTAAACAATAACAAGACAAATGAAGTGGTTGTGAGTGACTGTGATTGAATTGAATTATTTGCTCGCATTCAGTTAGCTTATTATCTTGGACCCTTGGTGGCCGGCAAGATTCTGTTTGACGGAAAGAGCAGAGTTTTGAGGACAATCAGTCCACCAAATGAGTATTTGCGTCCACTTGAAAATGACACAAATACACCTTTTGCATCACTTAATAATAAGTAACTCTTGTAGTCTACAATTACTTTCAAACATCTAAGGTTTCTCTTTGGAACCAAAAACAGGTTTCTTTGATTTTCATTTTCTATGTATATTCTAACCTGTGATCATCAAAAGGAACCTATCTATCTTTTGATCATCCATTCATCTTCCACCAAATGTTGAGAATCTTGCATCTCCAATTCACTTGCTTGCCATTGCCTATCATCACTCTGGAACAACATCTCAATCTCCTCCAATGACTTCCCTTTAGTTTCCGGAATACACTTGTAAACGAAAGCAATCGAAAGAGCCGAAATCGCCCCGAAAAGTAAAAATGTACCGCCAACTGTAATAGCATGAGTAACCGTAAGGAACGTCATGGCAACCAAACCGCTACTCACCCTACTCCCAACCGCTCCTAGACCTGATGCTTGAGCTCGAAGCCTCAATGGAAAAATCTCAGATGAAACCACCCAACAAATCGGACCAATCCCAATCGAGAAGAAAGCTACATTAGCACAAACACAGAAGAGTGCCATTGCAATCCCAGAGCTGCTATCCACGTTCATCAGAAGGGTTACGCCTAAGGTGAACAAACTAGCTGTCATTCCGATGGTACTCACGTACAGCAGTGGTTTCCTACCGGCTTTATCAATGAGAAAGATCGCAATTAGAATAAAAGTTGTCTTTGTAAATCCAATGGCCACTGTCGCAGCTAGAACCTGAGTCTCGCCCTTAATACCAGCCCCTTCAAAGATCGTAGGACTATAGTACACTATTGCATCAATGCCGGTTATCTGCTGGAAAATTTGAATCCCACAGCCGGCAATAAGCATTCTTCTAACACCAGGCGTTGGATTCAGCAGTTCGCGCCAAACAGTTGTTTCTTCATACTTGTCAGTGCTGAAAAAACCAGCAGCCTGTTTAATGTCTGTTAGTCTGTCCTCCATTTCACTTGGATTCTCAATGGTTTTTAAGAGCACCACTCTCGCTTCATCAATCCTGTTCTGCATAACGAGCCATCTTGGAGATTCGGGGATGACAAGCAAGGCAAACCCAATCAAAATGGAAGGAAATATCCCGACTGCAAGCATTATTCTCCAGCTTATATGTGTAGGCAGTCCTGAAAACACATAATTGGAGACATAACCAAGTAAAATTCCAAAATTCACGAAAATTTCAGGAAACGATGTAAGTGATCCTCTGGCTGTTGGAGGTGCTATTTCAGCTATGTATACTGGTGTGATCATGACACCAAAGCCAATGCCTATTCCAGCAAAGACTCTTCCAATCATTAACACCATGAATGAAGGAGCAAGAGCCATAATACCAGCACCAGTCTGGAATATAATGGACGCAAAAGCCATCGCCCATTTTCTGCCAATGGCATCGGAAATTTTACCTCCTGCTAAGCTTCCGAAAATAGAAATTATGCTGAGAATACCGACTAGGATTTCCTGTTGTACCTCTGTGATGTTCAAATCTCGTTTGATGAATAGAATTGCCCCACTCATAACACCAATATCTGCATATCACAAAGCAAGTTTACTTTCGTGTGAAGATGACCGAGTACATTCACCCCTGAAGAATGTTTCCAAGAACGAATGACTACTCCTAATTGATTACACATCAGAGTTTTCGACCATAAGCTATTCGCTAAAGTCCTACAAATTCCTAAAGTTGAACAATCAATTTACCAGCTAACTAAATCAATCAAGGAACAATCAATTCATGATGGACATTTAAGTTGAACATCAGAAGAAAACAGAGAAGAAGAAAATACCGTAGCCGAGAAGGACAGAATTGAGAGAAGCAAAAATGGCACAGGTCATGACATATTTTCTGGCACAATTGTTGATGTGATTCGGTTGAAAAGAAGGAACAGGAACGGAATCAGAAACTACAAGATCTTGGTTTTTCAAGAAATCAGAATCCACCCTGAGATACTTTTGATTCGCGTTTTCTTGGAACCCCATTTATCCAAATTCCTCTGTCTCTGTCCCCTGCAGTATTTTTTTTTTTCTTCTTAAAAATGGAAATGGGAAAGAGGAGCAATTTTAGGGGTTTAATTCATCAAAAACATGTTATCGAAATGTAGCAGGGGATGGACAGAGGAATTATCAATGGGTTTTACCAACTTTAATTATTCGTTTCTTTTTTCTTTTGTTTTTTTATCTTTTCTTTTCTTGTGTGTGGGTGTGTTGAAATGGAAAGAAGAAGGTCAAAAATGAAGAAATGGGAGTGACTGCGAAACAGGATGTTTTCAGGTTGAAGATAAGAAGATTCACGTTTACTAGTTTTGGCATGCTTTATTTAGTTAGGTACAAACAAGGTCACTTGTGATTAATTGTCATTACAATTTGGTGATTATTACATTTGATATTTGATACCCCAATAAATACTTATTTCTCAAATACATTCATCTAAGTCCTAGTAATATATTTACTCATTACGTATGTGTCCCAAAGTCAACAAAAATTGAAGTTGTGGAAACTAGTTAAGATTGAGTTGGAAAATATTATGAACAAGGATTCCCTATGAATAATAATCGTTTTATTTCAAATCTAGAATTGATGTTATTTAACAAGCATGTAAATTTGCAATTCAAGTTTCTTCAGTTTTCGTCGTAACTTCGCCAATCGACCGACCACATGTGCTCCCAGATCGGAGCTCCGGCGGGAGCTTTCTTAGTTTTAAAGAAGAAGAACGGAAAATTAAAAAAAAAAATTAAATATGTTGTTAAAAAGAATTTTGGGTCTTGATTTGACATAATAGTTTTATTGGGGTGTGATCTACAATAATGTTTTTCGTCAATTTGAAATTTTGATAATATATGTGACTTAATTTCATAAAATAGAAAATATGAGGGTTTATTGTGCAATAAACAGAAATGAAGTTGTTTGCTCGAGAGAATTACAGATTTGAAGCAGGGATAAAAATGTATATTCCACGTCTTAATTTGCCAAAAGTAAAATTCGTGAACCTAGATGTGATTAAAATGTATCTAACTGGAGGAATTCCTGACCATAAGAAAAATACTTTTCTCTTTAACCAATTAAAAGTCAACCTTTACAAGACCAATTGAGCCAATTCTTACAGGACCACTAAGATATGCGTAATTTATTACTTAGTTTGAATGGTTGTTAATATCTGAATTTTCCCAAATTAATAGTGTGAAATTTATTTAAATATTTGAGTAATATTTTTGATGTTGTTTGTGGGAATATCTAAATGTTTAGAATGACCGTTGCTAAATTTAGAATGACCGTTGCTATCATGCTAAAATAGCATACTGTGCGGAAATGTGAGAAGAAATAAGCTCCAATGGCTGTGAACGTTTCTCGGCGAGAGCCAAAAGTCAAATTCACCATGGGAACAATCCTCAATCATATGATTATTAAAAAACTTATAGAAGTCTCTTTGTTTTCACTCACCACCGCCATCTCTCTCCCACGATCACCACTGGTGATCAACCCTAAGAGGTGACGGAGGCGATGAATTCCTCCAATTTCTCGACAGTATATTCGTCCGGAAATGTATCCGGCGATTTCTGTCATATCGACATTAAGCTGCACTCCCCTGGTGCATGGGGAACCGAATTGGCAGACAGGTTCCTTGATTACTCCTTGCCTCGCCTCCTCCTCCAACTAGCCATCATCGTCCTCCTCACCCAGTCCCTTCATCTCGTGCTTCGCCGTTTCAATTTGCCTCGCCTTGTCTCCGAGATTTTGGTAACCAATTTTTTCATTTTGAATATTATTATTATTATTATTATTATTATTATTATTATTATTATTATTATTGTTTTATATTATTTTTTTATCATTTTTTAAACAGCAAAAAAATATTTATTGAACTCAAAAGACTCTGTGTTAAAAAAATATGAGAAATACTCTTAAAAATACAACCCAACAAACACCAAAACACCAAAACCAAACTAGAAAATCAGATAACTGCTTTCACCCTCTTCGCCTCCAAAAGCTTATCATAATTCACTATAGTCATCACCACCATCCACAAAAAGATGCAACACGAGACCTTCAATAAATTATTACCACCAACCTCAAATAGATGCACCACGAGACCATCACTAGTATCGGAGCTGTCAATTCCGCAAGGTGAGACACTACTCCTAGACAACCTCCAACATTCTATGACCTTACCGACAAGAAATTTAATGATGTGGTCCGGGATAGCATCAAGGTCCAAAAGTTCATACATGAGCAGCAAGAAACTTAAACAACAAAAGGATGATAACCCAAGGACTTTCAAATTCGGGTTTTTACTTAGAAAAGGATTTTTAATATCCGACCACGACAGGTCCCCTAGCTAATCAAGTTGGCTTAAGCCCTCGGGGATAAAAGATACCAAGTAAAAAACAAGGACCAAAAGAACACCCCAAGGGAGGACTTTTGAAGTCGGGTTTTTACTTAGAAAAGAAAAGAAGTTTTGGGACCCGAAAGCGACCGGATCTCCGACTAAAGTTGAGTTAAGTCCCACCCCATGGAATACCTGAAGGCATCCCCAACCACGTCCATCAGCACCACAATCAAAACCATCCATATTCCAAAGCTCAAGTCCTGTCAAAACAGAGAAAACCTCCCGGTTGAAGCAACCAAGTCAAGAGTCATATCAGTGCATTCCAAAACTGGACTCAAGTCAAGAGTCATGCGTGCTACCCATCTCGCTTGTCAAAAAAGAAATGGTGATGAGAAAAGGGCACAACCATAAGGCGATCATGTAATCCAAAACTCTGTCTGTTTATTCAAATCTATCTCCTCTCTTCGCAGTTCCCTGTGTCCAGTATTCAAAACAGCTGGTTCCAAATCACCAAAATGCAACTCAGCCTTCTTCCGGTACTGATTCCAATTAATCCACGGAGCTGATAAATGGTTATTTCTGTTGTCTGCAGACTGCCCGATTCTAGACTGTTTTGGATACTACCTTTTCCCTGCATCCACCAAATTCCTTGTAGCTCTAACACCAGTAGGCCTATTTACCAAACAGCCAACATGCCTGCCTCAACATTGTCTCTAGTTTTCTAAACCCTTCTCATGTCGCTATTTATCAAACTATAATCCTATGAGCCACTTCTTCTTCTCTACCTTTCTCTCTTCGCATTCTATTGGTATCAACCATCCATCCCTATTCACTCTGTGTAATTCTAGACTCCCCCCTGTTATTATTATATTGTTGGAGATTATTATAATTATTTATGTTTCAACGAATTGTACATTTGTATTGATTGATTGAGACGGACGGACATGGAATACATATAGAATTGATTGATTGATTATTGTGTTATGTTTATCTAAATGCAAACAAAATTAAGAGATTTGTTGCATGGGGTTGAAACTGAATTCTGCCATTAGATGATGTATAGAACAACTTCACAGCCATTATTATACTATATGATGATCTGTGCTCTGGTTTTGAATCAGGCTGGAATCTTATTGGGACCAACTGTTCTTGGACGGTGGGAGGGAGTTCAAACTGGGTTGTTTCCTCTTGAAGGAGATGAATTCCTCGAGATTCTGTCGAAACTTGGTTTTATTTACTTTATATTTCTATCTGGTGTGAAGATGGACCCCAGGACAGTTCTGAGGACCGGTATCAAGGCATGGACAATAGGACTTCTTGCTGTCATACTTCCACGGGCTGGTGGCTTGTATTTTTCCACATTTTACCAAATGTCATTTATCCACAGGTACAGATTGCCAGCTTTCGTATCAATCATGGCAATCCAAAACCTATTCCCTTTTCCTGTGATCGCTTCCATGCTTGTGGACCTCAAAATCATGAACTCTGAGCTTGGTCGACTTGCTCTAGCCACTGCTCTAATCACCGACTTGATCAGCAATTTTATTTACACAGCTACAGCACTTGGACGAATAGGTCAAATGGGATTTGGACGCATTATTATATTCTACTGTGCAATTCTAACTGTCGCCGTAATATTATTGATCGTCTTTGTGGTTCGCCCTTTATGTCTATGGATCATCCATCGTACACCGGAGGGAAAACCGGTTGCCAGAATTTATGTTGTTTTCATCTCTCTAGTGGTCCTCGTAATCGTCTTGATAACAGACAATGTGGGCCTCCCGTACACATATGGTGCATTAATTTTGGGCTTGGCCGTACCGGATGGACCACCATTGGGAGCTACATTGCAGGACAGGTTGGAGACTTTGGTATTGGGGATGTTTGCACCGCTTCTTGTAACTTATTGTGGGATGAAAGTGAATCTGATTGAACTGTATGATCTAAGTTTCATCGGTAGCACATGGATCATCATTGCTGTTTGTTTTGCTATGAAATTGGTTTCCATCTTCTGTCCGGCATTGTTTTGCAAAGTACCTGTCAAAGATGCTGCTGCTCTATCATTCATCTTGAGTGCACAAGGAGTTATTCAGATGTCCTCCTATTATTTCGTTTATGTGAATCAGGTGCTTTAACTCTTTCTCCATATTTAGTATAAAATCTTTTGACTAGAAAATATTGCTCCTATTAACTTTAGATGCCCTGTAATTTGCCTGATATAACCCAGCCCACAACTGGGGAAAAATATCTGATACTGCATTCAAGTGAGAATTTGAAAAATCAATGGCCACTCTGCATGCAGATATCTGAATATCAAAGAATACCCGATACTTCTTGGGGCTATTTGATGTTTTCATACCTCCATTGCAGAGTGGTGCCTGATGGCCTATAAAGATAATATATGGGTTTATAGCTTGTAAATAGCCAAAAACTCGAAATATAGGCTAGTGAGATTCTTCTCCCTTTGATCATAGTATCTAATATGTCTGACATTGCCTATTTCTTTATGATGAACCAGACAATTGATGGAGAAACCTTCTCCATGCTCACTCTATCAGTTCTAGTACAAGCTGCTCTTGCGAATATCATGGTGAAATTATTTTATGATACTACAAGATTGTATACCGGTTATCAGAAAAGAGATATTCAACATACTTCAGCTAACTCCGAGCTACGTGTGCTTTCATGCGCCCATCGTGTTGATGACACATTGGCTGCCAAGAAAGTTCTGGAAGCTTCTTTCCCCACGAAAGAAAGTCCTCTAGCAGTCTACGCTATCCATCTCGTGGAACTTGTTGGCCAAGCTAATCCACTTCTCATCGATCACCAATTAGGCCAAAAATCATCTGGTAGTAACAATCGGACTCAGAAAATGATCGAAGTTCTTAGTGCATTTGAGCAACAATATATGGGTACTGTCACTGTCCAGCAATTCACAGCTATGTCTTTATTGAAGTTCATGCACTATGACATTTGCCAACTTGCTTTTGACAAATTAGCATCGTTGATCATCCTCCCGTTCCATAGAAAATGGAATCATCAAGGGAAGATGGTATTGGATAGTAGCAGTTTGAGGGTGATTAACTGTGATGTTTTGGAAATGGCTCCATGTTCTGTTGCAATTCTTGTTGATCGCCACAAAGTACGAAAAGTAAATCCCTCTACCACATACAACATTGGAGTGGCATTTTTTGGAGGAAATGATGACCGTGAGGCATTGGCATATGCTAACCGGATGGCACAATCTCCAGCTGTACATTTGACTGTTGTCCGGTTTGTTCCATGGGATATTTACGGAGGTGACAGCCAATGGGACGCAGTTCTTGATGCTGAGATATTGAAGGAAACGAGGTTACAAGGGACCCACCAAGATAACATCGCGTATAGAGAAGAGAGGGTTAAAGATGGAGCTGAAACTGCCCTGCTCATTAATGCTATGGAAGAATCATTCGATCTCATTCTTGTGGGACGACGTCATAAGGATGATATGCCGCAGCTACTGGGACTTAGTGAATGGAATGATCTGCCTGAACTTGGCCCAGTCGGAGACATGCTTGCCGCTCCAGATGTTAGTAAACCTGTCTCAGTTTTAGTGGTTCAACACCAAAGAATTAAGGACCCTTCAAGGAAGGCACTCTAGAAATTAAGACCGTCTGTATTATTCGAGGTTTTTTGTTACCTATCGTGAAGGATCGAGTTGAATATAATCTTGCTGTGAAACTGAAGACTAAGTAATATGGAAACAGAGCTATAAATCAACCAAATTGTTGTTGAGACAATTTACCGTTCATTATATTATATATAGGACTTTAATGTCCTGCGCCTGCCTTATGAGCTAGCTGATCCTTATCAGTGTCTGTTGGAACTTTATTCGGGGATACCATTTGATTTAATTTGAACCTGGATCATAGTGCTTCATATATTCCATGATTGTCTTGTAGCTAAGAAATCAAATCCCCCTGATCTGTATGTCTATTTTCCAACTATTAATTAATAGGCAAATGCACTTGAGAAAATATTTATCTGGTTGAACAGAAAGATGCAAATGAAAACCAGGAGATCATGGATTCGTCAACTCGTTTACCCCCTTGGTTTTCTGAGGAAGATCTTGCTGCTTATGGTTCTCTATATGAGAAATCCGGGTTTAAAACTTCACTCACAGTTCCATATAGGTAGGTATTCTGGAAATTTTGTCTGCAACCTGATTATATATACCTTCCGGTCCATTTAAATAATCTGTTATAAACAGAACACGTACAGATACATTTTCATTTAATCATTTGAGAAATATCTGAAATTTGGGAAACATACACACAATCATGTCACTAACCTGCAGATTGAATTTAACAAATCCATCACGTAGATCATTGAGTGAAGTGGCCAACGTAACAGACGTAGAAATTCAAGTTCCAGGGCTGTTGATTATGGGTGAGAAGGATTATCTGTTCAAATTTCCTGGAATGGAAGATTACACAAGGACCGAGCAGGGTAAGAAGTTCTTTCCCAAGTCGGAGACCATATACATTCCAGAAGGGACACATTCTGTCCAGGAGCAACTCCCTGACCAGATCAATCAGCTTTTATTCACCTTCTTCGACAATCACAAATAAACACAACTACACGGTACTGTCATGGAGCTCAAATCCGGGCTCTGGTTTCCTCCAATTGTTGGACTGTTTTACTGATTTCTCAATATTGTGTTCATGCTATATATTTCTGTCATTTGCGTGTCTTTCTCTTTTGTATTGGGTTTATGTCATATAAACCATATATGAATTAATGAAAGAAGTGTATTCTCGTGTCTTTTGGATCATGAGTAGAGTCACAATATTGCTTGTAAACAAGTGACAAATCATATATCGAATACATTTATGTGTATTTAGTTTATATAATACTCCCTCCATTCCACTAGAATTGTTCTAGTTTGACTTTTTTCATCAACAATTTTCAATTTTAACTCTTGATCACTCTTCAACTATAATAATAAAGTATTAAACGAAATTATATTATAAAAGTATAGAACTTAAATTTTCAAATACAATTAGTGCTATAAAGTACTGTGGAATAGATCGTTGAATGCAGTCATTGTTCTAAATTATTATGGAATATACTCGTCGAATGCAATCATTGTTCTGAATTATTGCGGAGTTCACCTGTCGAATACTATTAGTACTCTAAAATATTGCAGAATAGACTCGTCGGACACAAACTCTTGCGGAATAGACTCGTCGAATACAGTTAGTGCTCAAAAGTATTGTGGAATATACATGTCGAGCACAATTAGTGTTCTAAACTACTGCCGAATAAACTTGTCAAACACAATTAGTTTTGTGAAAAATTCCGATTCCGTTTGAAACCTTTTTCAAATTTCCATATACATAAATTCGAGATGGGAGTGGAATCGATTTTGTTTTCCGAATGAGATCATCTATAAATAGTTTCTTCATACATAATTCTTATTGTTCATCATAATTTCATACACCACTATAACTTTTCCATATATATCATGTTAGTTGTTTGAATAAAACTACTTCCTAATATTTCGGTTACAATTACGTATTGATTCATACACCACTATAACTTTTCCATATATATCATGTTAGTTGTTTGAATAAAACTACTTCCTAATATTTCAGTTACAATTACGTATTGATGAAAAATATTTTGAATTTTCATATGGATGTAACCGTTAGAAAAATGTTGTAATCATGCATGGACATCTCGTGACGTGCATATAAAAGTGATATTATTATTTTTTTTATTTTGAAAAAAAATAAAAAGAAAAATAATAGGACAGGAATTCCCGTCCGATTCCTTCTCGAATCCCAAAGTGAAATTTAAAAAAAAAAATCACCGGAATCCGGAACCTGAAATTCCAAAATTCTGTATTTCTCAGTTGCTGGGCCAATTTGAAATCAAACTAAAGTTTGGATAATTTCGGCGGCATGTTTAGAATAATACTTAACATTTGGGCTATCCAGCAAATTACACTGCAGATATTATCTAATTATCCACATTTAGACAAATTGATCCACAATCTCGCTTTCAATCTCTAAAATCTCTCCCATGGCGGAAAATCGATCTCTTCGTAAAAAATCTCGAAAACCTTAATCTACTACGCTTCGTACTTAAAAGTAAATTGAGACGCTCCATCGCAAGAATGCCTCAATCTCCAGCTTGAAGCTAGCTATGGCGATGAGGATCGTAAACCCTAGAATTTGTGCTGTTGATGCCGTTTGTTTATATTTTTCGATCAGTTCTTTTGATGGAGCTCTGGGAGATTCAGTGATTCATTGCGTTCAGTGCCTTACTTTTGGTGTTTCTGCTATTAGAATTGGTTGTAATTGCTCATAATGAAGTTGATTCCCAAATTGATCGTAGTTTTTAGTCATTTTGTGTCCGGATGCATTTATTTATTTTGTTATTCAGAGGTACTGCTGTTTATGATCTAGATAGAAACTGTGGTTGTATTGTTTATGATATGCTGTTAAGCAAATAAGGTCTTGTATATTTTAACATAGTTTTTGTTACAGGCGGTAAGATGTTAGGTAGTGGCTTGATAATATTAATGCCTACTTTCACCTTCCGTTGTTTTCTCTACTAGTCTACTGTATACATGTAGTGTATAAAATTTAGCCAACACAACACAGTGACACACTAAGCACTATTCTCACAAGCAGCAAGCAACTTCATCTTAGAAAACAGTTTGAGATCATTTACTAGCATGATATCTCTTCTTTTTGAGCGGTTGTTCTACGATTGTCGCTGTGTTCTTTGTACAAAGAAAAGGCATAAGTTTCAGAAGTTGTACTCTTGGATTTTATGTGCACAATAATCTATGCATAGGGATTGCTCTGATACTAATGAAAAGAAGACTGATATGTGTTTTCGGTATAATATCAAACTGTTGTGTTGTTAAATCTTCTTCTTCTTTATTTTTTATTTTTATGGTGGTATTAATAGCATGCTTGCACAATTTTAGATTTATCGATTACTTATTCCCATGTAGGCTTGAAGATGTAGGGAAGCCAAAGGCTGAAGTTGCTGCAAAAAGAGTGATGGAAAGAGTTGGGGGTGTAGATATCACACTCATTTCTGCCGCATTGAGGATAAACCTTTGGATTTCTATAGTGATTTTGCTATTATCGTTCTCGGTCTTGATTCTGTTGAGGCTCGGAGCTACATAAATGCAGTGGCATGTGGCTTTCTAGGTTAGATTCCTATTACTGGATTTGATACTTCTGCAAATCTCAGAGAGAACTTTTGCACTGTCATATGTGTTCGTTTCCTTGATTAAAGTAGAAACTTATCTTGTTTTTCTTTTGCTTCAGCTCTGAGTGGTCATGGTAAGCTAACCCCCAAAACCTACTTCGTACGGAAAACAACTTCCCTCTACACTTTGACAGGAGAGGCCCCGTTGAATGAGTGAACTAACCTGCATGCTCTAGCTATAGACTTTAGCTTACCAGCCCTACTTTTTATTATTTACTAGACCTTTAAGGAATAATGAACTAAAATGTTCTTCTTGTATGGTTCTTTATTTATTTTTACTTGTACATTTGAAAGCATGAAAGAAGTACTCCGTATTTGAGATTGTAAAATAATGAAGTTTGAGAACAATGTTACTATGAAATCATTTGAATCTTTCTTGCCTTTAGATCTCTATTTTACTAGGAATGATGTTTTTCACTTACAGGTTCATTGTGGAAAGAGTTCTGATCTTGACAATCCTGATGATATGCGATGGGCCTATTCAGAGGTGTGTTACTAATGTGTTTATTTTGTGAAGTGAATCAAAATAAAAGGATACCAATAGTTGACCAAATTTTGTATTTCTTGGTTGTGTTTTCCAATGTCCCAGGCTCTTAAGAGGGCAGAGCGTTTTGGAATTCCTGTAGTACATATTCCTTTACAGGTGAGCATGTCTCTTGCTTTTTCTATGTTACACCCGAAGTTTTCGGAATTAAAAGGCTGCAGGGTCCTAATGTAGCTCAAACCTACTTCTATACTTCTAGTTTACAATTTTCATATTTTTTGGGGTCCCCATGTTTTATTAGTGATAAAGGTCAAATTATTTTCTTTTTCTAGAAAAATGCTGGATTGCTTAAATAATTTGCTTCTCTATCTTTCTTCTTAGGATCTTTTGTTCGCGTTCTTCATTTTATTTGTTTACATCATTATTCTTTTACAGGGTGTGGTTAAAAACATCATCCCAGCCATAGCTTCCACCAATGCTATTATCGCAGCTACTTGGGCTTTGGAAACCTTAAAGATGGTATCTGGATGCAGCAAGACGATGTCTAATTACTTTACGTATGCTTCTAAAATTCAATTTCCTTCCATATGCTGATCTGCAGTTACCATGAAATATTCTTTTCTTGATTTCTGCATGTTGTTCTGTTTGATATATGCATATCTTACCCTCTGTTTGAGACAGGTACATGTATTTTCTAAAGCATGGAGGAAAAGATTACTGCAGAGTTGCTATTCCTGAGAATAGATATGACGACTGCCCCATTGCTTGATTCTGTTCTTTCTGTTTGGGTGAGAGAAAAATCAGATTTTGAAGCAGGGTCAAAATTGTAGGTCAAAATTGTATTTTCCACGTCTTAACTCGCCAAAAGTCAAATTTGTGGACCTGGGTGTAATTAAAATGTATCTAACTGGAGCAATTCCAAACCCTGACCATAAAACTAATATTTACAAGGACATTTTATCGTTGGTGCCAGCTGGGCGGTCTGTGGACTTTTGTTGCTCTAAACGGCGCTTTCGGACTAATAGGTTTCATGTTACGCCAATTCGAGCTTGCTCAGTCTGTTCAACTGCGACCTTATAATGCATGCAATCTCTTACTCCGGTCCAATTGATGTTTTTGTTTTGGTCTTTCTAATTTATCTCTTTAACAAATTAAAAAAGTCAACCTTTACAAGACCAACTGAGCCACTCCTTACGGGACCACTAAGACAGGCGTAATTTATTACTTAGCGTGAAGAGTTGTTAATATCTTAAATTTTCCCAAATTAATAGCATGAAATTTATTTAAATAATTTTTATGTAGTTTGTCTTTTAATAGCATGTAATTCCTTGTTACTAAATTTAGAATGACCATTGCTAATTTGCTATCATGCTGAAGTAAGTAGCATACTGTACGGAAATGTTGGAAGAAGAAATTAGATCCAATGGCTGTGAACGTTTCTCGGCGAGAGCCAAAAGCCAAAAATCACCATGGGAACAATCCCCATTCATATAATTATCAAAACAACATTTAATTATCTCTTTGTTTTCACCCACCACCACCATCTCTCTCACCAGCCAAATCCCCAAAATTTGGTTGGTGATCACCCTATGAGATGACGGATGCAATGAATTCCTCCCGTTTCTCGGTAGTGAATTTGCCGGGAAATGTATCCGGCGATTTCTGTCATATCGACATTAAGCTGCACTCACCTGGTGCATGGGGAACCGAATTGGCATACAGGTTCCTTGATTACTCCTTGCCTCGCCTCCTCCTTCAACTCGCCATCATCGTCCTCCTCACCCAGTCCCTTCATATCATGCTTCGCCGTTTCAATTTGCCTCGCCTTGTCTCAGAGATTTTGGTAACCAAGTTTTTCATTTTGAATATTATTATATTGTTGGAGATGATTATTATTATTATTATTATTATTATTATTATTATTATTATTATTATTATTATTATTATTGTTTATGTTTCAATGAATTGTACATTTGAATTTGAATTGATTGATTGAGATGGACGGACGGAAATGGAATACATATAGAATTTGATTGATTGATTATTGTGTTATGTTTATTGCATCGGGTTGAAACTTAATTGTGCCATTAGATGATGTATAATACAACTTCACCACCATTAGATGATGATCTGTGTTCTGGTTTTGAATCAGGCTGGAATCTTATTGGGACCAACTGTTCTTGGACGGTGGGAGGGCGTTCAAACTAGGTTGTTTCCACTTGATGGAGATGTCTTCCTCGACCTTCTGTCGAAACTGGGTTTTATTTTCTTTATATTTCTATCTGGTGTGAAGATGGACCCCAAGACAGTTCTGAGAACCGGTATCAAGGCATGGACAATAGGAGTTCTTGTTGTCATACTTCCATCCGCTGGTGGCTTGTATTTTTCCTCATTTTACCAAATATCATTTATCCACAATTACAGATTGCCAGCTTACAAAGCAATCATCGCGATCCAAAACCTATTCCCTTTTCCTGTGATTTCTTCCATGCTTGTGGACCTCAAAATCATGAACTCTGAGCTTGGCCGACTTGCTCTAGCCACTGCTCTAATTACCGACTTGATCAGCAATTTTATTTTCACAGCTCTGTCACTTGGAAGAATAGGTCAAATGGGATTTGGACGCATTATTATATTCTACTGTACAATTCTAACTATCGCCGTAATATTATTGATCGTCTTTGTGGCTCGCCCTTTATGTCTATGGATCATCCAGCGTACACCAGAGGGAAAACCAGTTGCCAGAATTTATGTTGTTCTCATCTCTCTAATAGTCCTCCTAGTCGTTTTAATCACAGACAATGTGGGCCTCCCTTACATATATGGTCCATTAATTTTGGGCTTGGCCGTACCAGATGGGCCGCCTTTGGGAGCTACATTGCAGGACAGGTTGGAGACTTTGGTATTGGGGATGTTTGCACCACTTCTTGTAACTTATTGTGGGATGAAAGTGAATCTGATCGAACTGTATGATCTAAGTTTCATCGGTAGCACATGGGTCATCATTGCTGTTTGTTTTGCTATGAAATTGGTTTCCATCTTCTGTCCGGCATTGTTTTGCAAAGTACCTGTCAGAGATGCTGCTGCTCTATCATTCATCTTGAGTGCACAAGGAGTTATTCAGATGTCCTCCTATTATTTCATTTATGTGAATCAGGTGCTTTAACTCTTTCTCCATATTTAGTATAAAATCTTTTGACTAGAAAATATTGCTCCTGTAACTTTAGATGCCCTGTAATTTGCCTGATAAAACCCAGCCCACAACCGGGGGGAAATATCTGATACTGCATTCAAGTGAAAATTTGAAAAATCAATGGCCACTCTGCATGCAGATATCTGGTGACTGACGTAAGAATGCAAATAATATAGGGGGTAATCTACCTTTTATATTAGATATAAGGGGTAACAAGCCAAGAATTAACGAAAAAGTTAACACCGTTAGTCGAATTTAACAGATGAAGTAAGGGTGTGTGTGTGGGGGGGGGGGGGGGGTAAATGGCCTATAAAAATAATACATGGGGTTAATTTGCCTTCTATTGAAATTATAGCTTGTAAATAGCCAAAAACTCGAAATATTGGCTAGTCAGATTCTTCTCCCTTTGATCATAGTATCCAATATGACTGACATTGCCTATTTCTTTATGATGAACCAGACAATTGATGGAGAAACCTTCTCCATGCTCACTCTATCAGTTCTAGTACAAGCTGCTCTTGCGAATATCATGGTGAAGTTATTATATGATTCTACAAGATTGTATACCGGTTATCAGAAAAGAGATATTCAACATACTTCAGCTAACTCCGAGCTACGTGTGCTTTCATGCGCCCATCGTGTTGATGACACATTGGCTGCCAAGAAAGTTCTGGAAGCTTCTTTCCCCACAAAAGAAAGTCCTCTAGCAGTCTACGCTATCCATCTCGTGGAACTTGTTGGCCAAGCTCATCCACTTCTCATCGATCACCAATTGGGCCAAAAATCATCTGGTGGTAACAATCGGACTCAGAAAATGATCGAAGTTCTTAGTGCATTTGAGCAACAATATATGGGTGCTGTCACTGTCCAGCAATTCACAGCTATGTCTTTATTAAAGTTCATGCACTATGACATTTGCCAACTTGCTTTTGACAAATTAGCATCGTTGATCATTCTCCCGTTCCATAGAAAATGGAATCATCAAGGAAAGATGATATTGGATAGTAGCAGTTTGAGGGTGATTAACTGTGATGTTTTGGAAATGGCTCCATGTTCTGTTGCAATTCTTGTTGATCGCCACAAAGTACGAAAAGTAAATCCCTCTACCACATACAACATTGGAGTGGCATTTTTTGGAGGAAATGATGACCGTGAGGCATTGGCTTATGCTAACAGGATGGCACAATCTCCAGCTGTGCATTTGACTGTTGTCCGGTTTGTTCCATGGGATATTTACGGAGGTGACAGCCAATGGGACGCAGTTCTTGATGCTGAAATATTAAAGGAAACGAGGTTACAAGGGACCCACCAGGATAACATCGCGTATAGAGAAGAGAGGGTTAAAGATGGAGCTGAAACTGCCCTGCTCATTCATGCTATGGAAGAATCATTTGATCTCATTCTGGTGGGACGACGTCATAAGGATGAGACGCCGCAGCTACTGGGACTTAGTGAATGGAATGATCTGCCTGAACTTGGCCCAGTCGGAGACATGCTTGCCGCACCAGATGTTAGCAAACCTGTCTCAGTTTTAGTGGTTCAGCACCAAATAATTAAGGACCCTTCAAGGAAGGCACTCTAGAAATTAAGACCGTCTGGATTATTCGAGGTTTCTTGTTACCTATCCTGAAGGATCAAGTTGAATATAATCTTGCTGTTGATCGGGCAGTGAAACTGAAGACTAGGTGGAAACAGAACTAGAAACAACCAAATTGTTGTTGTATACTTGTGTTCTCATGTTCTCAATCTACCGTTTGGTGATATCTTTTGAAACTTTTAGCACAAAGTGAGTTAGTGCTAGCTAAGTTGTTCGAGTTCAAGAAATTTATCCAGTTTATAAAAGATAAGAATGCTTGAGGCAATGATCAAAGATACCATTTGATTTGAACCTGGATCATTGTGCTTCATATATTCCATGATTGTCTTTTAGCTGAGAAATCAAATCCCCCTGATCTGTTTGTCTATTTTCTTTAACTTTTGTCTGTGTAACATGTAGATTTGTCAAAATTAGTATGGAGCAATTATTAAAAGGCAAGTAGCTTTGTCAAAATTAGTATGGAGCAATTATTAAAAGGCAAATGCACTTGAGAAAATATTGATCTGTGTAACATGTAGTATTTGTCAAAATTAGTATGGACCATTTCTGCCTCCAATTCCCTACTTCCACGGTCTTCTTCCTGAAGGCTTCTACATCTCCAGATTTCAGGTATAAACGTTATACGTCCAACCATGAGCATTAAACAACTAATAGTTTCTCATTTTCGAGCTAAAGTTTATTTTTTCACTGCAGAAACCTGAGAGAGCCGAGGCTGATTTTGGTGGGCTTGATAACAAAACTGTAGTACGGAAAATCTACATTCTGTTTTCACGCATTGAAATACCGATTGCAAACGAAGACCAGGAGATCATGGATATCGTGGATCCGTCAACTCCTTTACCCCCATGGTTTTCTGAGGAGGATCTTGATGCATATGGTTCTCTCTGTGAGAAATCCGGATTCGAAACTTCACTTACAGTTCCATACAGGTAGGTATTCTGGAAGTTTTGTCTGCAAACTGATTGTACCTTCTGTTCCATTTAAATTTAAATTGATCTGTCAGAGACAGAAGACCCAAGAACCCACAGATTCGCTTTCATTCAGTCATTCGATAAAATTCTGAAATTTGGCAAATGAGAGAATTCCAACTCTCCCAAAAGCTTAAGTTGTTGGGGAAGAACGGAATCTAGTCATTTATATTAATTCTCCAATACTCCCCGCACTCGTGGCAGATTTCAACCTATTTGGGGAGGTCATTCGAGTGTAAATTTAGTATAGGACGGGGTTTGTCTCCGGGGAGATTCGAACCCAGGTGGGCGTGAGCCAGATGCTCTGATACCATGATAGAATTTCAACTCTCCCAAAAGCTTAAGCTCTTGGGGAGGAACGAAATCTAGTCATTTATATTAATTATCCAATAGCAAACATATATACACACATTATAAAATTCTGAACTTACTGAATGTGCCTAGATCGTTGAGCGAACTGTTCAACGTAACAGACATAAAGGTTCAAGTTCCAGGTCTGTTGATCATGGGTGAGAAGGATTATCTATTTAAATTTCCTGGAATGGAAGATTACATAAGGACCGAAGCAAGTTAAGATGTTCTTTCCTAAGTCGGAGACCATATACATCCCAGAAGGTACACATTTTGTCCAGGAGCAACTCCCTGAGCAGATAAACCAGCTGTTATTCGCCTTCTTCGGCAATCACAAATAGGCGCAACTACACAGTGTCATGGAGCTCAAATCCGGGCTCTTGTTTCCTCCAATTCTTGGACTGTTTTATTGATTTCTCAATTGTGTTCATGCTAGCTATTTCTGTAATTTGCGTGTCTTTCTCTTTGTATTGGTTTCTTTTTTTTTTTAAAGCCGAAGGCACTTCTTAGATAATAGATTAAATTCTTACAGACCGGATAGAAGGTTCAGATTCCGAAATTAAAACTACATTAAAACATTGTGGGCATACATCCCACACAAAATAATTCCTACTCAAAAGAGGGGACTGTCTGTGATGTGATTTGCTGCCTTGTTTACTTCTCTATATACGAAGGTTACTTTACTTCTACTTGTTTCCAGCTTTAGCTTAAGTGCTTCCTCTTTTGTATTGGGTTTATGTCTGCATATAAACCATATATGAATTAAGTGTATGTTTGGTTCAAATCTCTCATTTAGGAATTTGAATTTGAGAGATTTGAGTCTCAAGTGTAAAATGGGCTATTGGAGAGATTTGTGAAGGTCAGATCCCTCCAAGTGTTGTTTGATAAGTTATCTCCAAATATGGATATGTGAGAAGTTCAAACCAAATACCTTATTTGGTAGTAGAGGGATTTCAAACGTATTTCAATAATTGTGCAAGAGATTTCGTTCTTCGTGGAATATAGTTATAACCACCAAAATAGAATGACTATACAACCCTTCGATTTTACGTTGTTTGTTACTTAGAATGAGGGATTATATGTAAGGCTACTGATATAGCCAGAGTTAAAATTACTAATGTCAGAGCAATTTGTGCACTTTTATGAATGATTATTGTTTATAAAAGATAAATTGATCTGGCATTAGTAATTTTAGCTCTGGCTACACTAGCTATGTAAATATGATTAGTGTAGAAGTAAGAGTAGAGTTAGATTTTTTGACCGTTTCAAAAATAATAGTAATAATTAGGGCTTACATGTAAATTTACAAGTATTAAAATTCCCTCCATAAATGGATTTAAATTGTTGTCATTTATTCATCATTTGATCCTCTTTAATTAGTACATAATATATTTATTTCTTTGCGACAAATATAGTAATACGAATACGCGATGCAATATTATAATTAATCGAGTTTGAATTTCCAAACTCCACGATGGTTAAAATACAGTGCATGATTCTCCAAATTGAAAATAACATAATTATAGTTCAGGTAATGCATCATTCTCTTTTATTTGTAAGCAACGCAAACAAATTACTTAAAAAGTTTGGAAGGTAACATTATAAACTGAGCATTAGAAGTATTTAAACCGTTATCAAAAGCAGAATACCTCCCAGTGCAGTAGGAACAAAATAAGGGGGAGTAGCATATGTTTAAATGATGATAATACTTTAAATAGTTTATATTATTAAATAATTATGATAATATGAATTGTAATATTGATATAAAATATATTTTAGAATTTTTAAAGTTTAATTAAGAGAGAAATAGGAGTCGGAGATGGGGTGCTCCAAACATAGTCAAGAGTGATCTCTATTTATAGATCTCGAAAAATAAAGCGTTGGTGATTTTTTGCATTTTTATTTTTCAATGTATGACCGTTTTAAAATAAAGGGTGTCATCGATTTCCTGTGTGAACACTTGATATGTTGTTTGTTGTCTAGTTGTGGTTTTTCAATTAGTCTTGACTAATTACGAGGGCAGAAATGTAAAATCATATAAGGCCTAAATCCCTCAAAATGAAATCACCCAAATACCAATACCCCCCCCCCCCCCCAATGATATTTGAGATGAGCTAGAAGACAAGAGTCTTATGGGGGAGGAATTTGCAAAATCTCTGGCCTGGCGGTCTTCTTTATGCTACCAAACGCGGTATTTCAGTGGATTTTAGGTGAAAAACACACACACACACACCTAATCCCTCCCAATTTACATGTGATGTGTATTACTTGTACATAATAAATTTGGACACAATTCAATATTAGTTCAGTTTCATTAAATTCAGTCTAGTTCAATTAAGTTCTGTCAGCTTGACTACTTACTTATTATTCTAATAATAATAATAATAATAAATAATAGTAATAAAGTTTACTTCAATTAATTTCAGTCCTAACTACTGTTTTTCCTGATCATGTCACAGTCGTGTGTTGGAAAAATTATTTGTCCTTTGCGTGGGAGTGACAGTTGTGGTGGACGAGTTGGTGGGGCTTTCGCTAAAACATATTTCATCACTCATCTACGCACCCAGCATTTTAAGTCGGACGAACTGAAAGCCTCCTACAAGGCTCGTATTGCCAGTGACCTATCTCTGTTTTCTGCTTTGGATCTCGCACTTCATCATGCGGGCATTTGGTTGTGTGGCGATTGTCTTAGCACTCACACTTTCACTAAAAACTGCAAGCATGTGGATGGGAGTGTGGTCCTTGCGCCAGACCGTGCAGACTCTGCTATCCTTGGTATCCCAGCTCCTGTTGGTGTTGTAGGGCCTGTGGGGTCTGTTGCAGGCTCGTCTGGGGAGCTGGGTGGGTCCCATGTTCATGATGGAGGTTTGGGTCCCCTTTGCTTTGATATTGACCTCCTTGACCGCGTCTTTTCGCTGCCTTTGCGGACGGTTAAGTGCATTCCTCCTAAGTTGAGGCTTGGGTTTGCCAGGGTTTTCCTTAGTGCTCTTGACCTGGTCGTTGCGTGCCCATGGGACTTGTCTGCGTGGGTGCAACTTCTTGTTCTGCCTCGTTGCACCCTGGCTGCTTTTGTGCCGTCTAGTAGAGCACAACGTCGTTCCGGGGAGAGGGAGCGGCGTCAATTTGAGGGCATTTCTAGTGCCATTGCACGCTGGAGAGACCCTGGCGACCGTTTGGGATTGGTGAGGGACCGTTTATCTGCTGTTTATTCACCTCCTCGGGGGTTTTCAAAGCCTTTTGAATCTGAGGAGGCTAATTTATCCCAGTGTATGCGCAAGCTGGGTGATGGGCACTTTACGGCTGCCATTAAGGTCCTCACCTCTTCTGGGGTTGCCCCTGATACCACTGACACCTTGGCTGAGTTGGAATCTAAGCACCCATTCGCCCCACCTCCGGTTGTACCTCCTTCCTTGATTGAGGAGGATGCTTTGTCAGTACAGAAGGACCTTGTGTTGAATAGGATTCGGAGCTTCCCCAAAGGTACCTCCTGTGATCGTGATGGTCTCAGAGCCCAACATTTGTTGGATGTTTTAGGGGGTGTTGCTACTGCTGTTTCTGATGGCCTGTTAGCGTCTATCACTGGGGTCGTTAATCTTTTCCTTTCGGGTAAGTGTCCGAGCCTGCTTGGGGAGTTTATTGCCAGTGCCCCTTTGACTCCTCTCGTTAAGCCTGTAGGGGGTGTTCGACCCATTGCTGTGGGTACTGTTTGGCGGAGGTTGGTTTCTAAGGTGGCCTCTTCCTCTGTTGGGAACTTGGTGAAAGTAATATACTTCTATTTTTCTAATATAACTTATATTAAAAAAATTAATAAACATCAATTTATTCTATTTTTTTCCACTCAAATTTCTATTTTTTTGGCCTCTACAGTCCCTCCTTACAAAAACAACCACTTCGCAAAAATTCTTAAAAAAAATCCATTATATATTTTGGTGCTGAAACTCTTACAAAAAAAAAAAAAAAAAAAAAGAAAAGAAAAGAAAGTGGTATTCTATTTTTTGTGCCCGGTAGCTTATTTTGATATTCATTAGTGTTAATTACTTCACTACTTATATATATATATCTATTTTTTCATATATACCATTTGATTAAATTGATAATTAATCAGTAACTAATTAATTATATTTGAATCTGGAGTTATAATAATCACAAAGTGGTAAAGGTGAAGGAGTAGCACATGAGATGTGATGAGTTTAAACCTAAGGTGGTAAATGAGTAGTGTAAGAGTACCTAGGGTAGTTAGATTCGGTGGGTCTTAAACAAACTCTCTAAAACTAACTTTGGTCATCTCAAAGTAACTTGGGCTGGATCATGATTTTCAAAATCATGTTTGGTTTATGATTTTCTTATTTTAGTGTATTTGAGCATAGGGATGATGTAAGGGGTGGGAGAGATAAAAGTATGGATTTTTATGAAAACTGTGATTTTGAGTAGTGATGACGTAAAAAATGTGATTTTGGGTATAGTAACATTTATTTCTTTCTTTTTTTTTGGCAAGAATCCGCTCCCAAAGCCACACAGGTTTTGGCGATAAAAATCGAAAATCATGATGGAAGTCCTCTCCCAAATACCAATACTATTTGAAAACCGCTCAGCTCATAAAAAAAAATCTATAAAAAAATCTGCCAAACATATTAATCGAACACTAGCGAGTTGAAATCGATCTTTACTATTTTGAAAACGATCTCCTGGTAATCTTCCAAATGTTCCCATTAGACTACTTGTGTCATTATGCCGAGTGATCCATGAATAGGTTCCAGAAATCAAAATATTTCTTCAAACTTGTTTTCAAATTAAATAAAATGTTGGTTGGAGAGTAAAATGTAGTAATTGTAAATTGTAATCGATCCAAACGAAGTTTGTATACTTTGGGTAGCGATTAAGACTGGCCTTGTTCTCAAATGTCAACTGTATGAATGGCTTTTCAAACAAAAAACAAACAAACTGTGTGAATGACGCATACAAGGGACAAAATTGGTGAAAAGAGAGTGATACTATCTTGACAACCTTTCGATTCCTTAATTCCACCATAAAGCATTCGTTTCTCTCGTAACCACAGTCACACATGATATCACGAAAATGGAGCAAATAGAGCACAAGTTCATTCAAGTCAATGGCCTTAACCACCATGTAGCTCAAATCGGCAGCGAATCCTCACCGGCGGTTCTCTTCCTGCACGGTTTCCCAGAGATATGGTACTCGTGGCGCTACCAGATGCTCGCCGTCGCTAATTCCGGTTTTCGAGCCATCGCGCCAGATTACAGAGGTTACGGGCTCTCCGACCCGCCACCGCAACCCGATAAGGCCTCGTTCGCTGATCTCGTTGCTGATGTTGCTGGTATCCTTGATGCACTTTCCATTTCAAAGGTAATTTTGCTCAATTTTTACTTTGCTAGTTCAATTTTCTGTTGCTTGGATCGGCGTTTCATAGACTAATCGAATTGTTAATGCTTTTGTTCTGTTTCTATTGAACCCTAACTTTTGTAGTAGCAGTAACTAATTAGTATCTGATTGACTTGATTGATTGACTTGATTAGTTCTGCTCAGCTCAGCTTCATTCAGTTCAGATTAGTTGTGTTAAGACGAAGAGAACAAAGCCTTAGAGACTGAATTCTACTATTTTTCTCTTTGTTAAGAGTGCTTACTGTTACTAGTTGACTCTTACACTTGTAATGAATAGTTAATGAATGTGCTTAGTGGCTTACTTGTAACCTGTAAGTTACAAGTTGTAACTTTAAACATATTTACTTTCATCCATTTGAAGAATGGGTAGTCCAGGATTGCTAGTTTGCATTGTTTGCCAGTGTTACTCATTCACACTTGTACGTAGGTCTTTGTTGTTGCTAAAGATTTTGGATCCCGGGTTGCAACTTTACTTGCACTTCTCCACCCTGAGAAAGTCTTGGGATTTATTACTTTGGGGATACCGTTTCTGCCTCCAGTACCCAATCAGTTTCACATTCCGCTTCCTGAAGGTTTCTATATCTTACGATGGCAGGTAATCACGTCTTGGTTTTGACTTTTTACATATGTATGTTTGCACCTGTAATTAAGAAATTTGGGATAGCAGCACATGTACCAAGTATGTACAGTTTATTACTACTTTATTTGAGGTCAAGTGCATTTTGTATTGCAGAAACCTGAAAGTGCAGAGGCTGACTTTGCTCGCCTTGATAATAAAACAGTGGTGCGGAACATTTACATCCTGTTTTCACGCAGCGAAATACCAATTGCGGATGAAAACCAGCAGATAATGGATATGGTGGATTCCTCAACTCCTCTGCCTTCTTGGTTCACTGAGGAAGATCTTGCAGCATATGGTTCTCTCTATGAGAAATCTGGATTTCAAACTGCACTAAAAGTTCCATATAGGTGCTTCAAATTTTGCTCTTTCTTCCATTTTTTTTTAAATCTTTAGTAGGTCATATTCAGTTGATGCCTTCACAGACGTGATTCAATTTTGTGACTGTAGATCTCTGGACGAAGTGTTCAACATAACAGAAATGAAGATTGATGTTCCAGGGCTATTGATCATGGGTGAGAAGGATTATGTCTTGAAATTTCCTGGAATGGAAGATTTTGCGAGGAACGATCTAGGTAAGATGTTGGTTCCTAAGTCTGAGACGATATACTTGTCAGAAGGTTCACATTTTGTGCAGGAACAACTCCCTGACCAGGTCAATCAGCTAATACTCACCTTCCTGGACAATCACAAATAAACAACAGTATGCGGATTTGAGCTCAATAATGAGCTGCTGTTTACCTGGTTCTTGAAGGGTTTTTATGCTGATATGTACTAGTATATCATAAACGCGCTCTATATCTGTTTCTGTATTCAAGATATCATGTCTGATTATATAATGGAACCAGAGTGTTGAACACAGCTTGTGTTTTGTTATGTTTGCTGAAGAGTAGGAAGTTTGAACATGGACAATGAAAACAGTAGTGAGTGTTCATAACCAAGAAAATGTGTTGTACCTTGCTTTTTTATACTGGACTGAGTTCTAAGGAAATGTCTCAGTACTGTACTGAATTCGAAATTGTGAACTCGATGAATAAACAAATTATGATCTTGTAGCAAATGTGAGCACGGTAGCCTTCTACCACAGTGATAAAAAGTTGCAACAGAACAGGCGATCGAGATTGCCTTGTGAAAAATGCTATGCTGTGACATGCAATGCTGTGACATGTTGTCGTACTTTAGCCCAGGCGTGATGTTTAGAGGTAATCACTAATCACGACCTGTTTTTGAGGTATATGAACTCTGAAAGACCAATGAACTAAATAGCTAAGTTCCAATGGAAAAGTTGAAGTTATGCGCTGGGTAAGAATAGTTGCCTATCACAAGTTATGTGAGGCTCATTGCTAGGACATAAGCTATATGCGTTAGATATCCAGCCATTCATCACTTGCCCCTCATCAATGTTTTATGTCCTGGTTTCTTTTGTCAACATCTAATAATAAGGGGATTTACATCTGGAATTTTATAATATTTCTCTAAATATTGACTATTGTTACTAAATATTACTTCCTTATAATTTTTTAAACTATCAACTCCACACATCATAAAAAGTTATAAGGTGGTGCAGTAGAAGATAACTGGAGTGGTGAAACAGAGGTACATTGGGCCGAAGAGACATAAAGTGGTTTAAGTGTGAAGTTTTTTTTGAAAAATTCATCAATCATTCATACAACTACCATAGGCTTATCCGCCTACATACAGACACCAAACCATCCTGAGCAACTACATTTCAAAACCATTTTGGACAAGTATCAAACACCAAAAAGAATGTGTTTCCATCATGAGGTTATAACCTCGAATACTAGTAGCAAAAGATGTATCTACACCACTTTCGATCCTAGCCAAAAGGTCAGCAACTATAATGTGGTGAATGCTATTTGTATAATGTGGTGGTTTAGGTGTGAAGTTAAATATGGTGAATGATATTTGCATAGTATTCATCCAGTTATAAAAATATTAATTTATCAATTATATAATACATATTTTGTTAAATTAAATTGAATTAAATGGTAACGAAAATACTCTCATCTCGGCAATAAATAGTGAAAAAAGCCGGGTGAGATCCGGAGCTGAGCCACCAAGTACCACCAGTCGACCACCATGGTTGTCATGTTCTGAAAAATAGAAAAAGGTAAAAAAAGAAAGAAAACCTAACCCACTCGCCGTGAAACCAAATCAAACCCAGTCAATCATCTCTCTTTTTTTCTTCTCACTAGAAACCGTTGTAGTCAGTGACAGTGATTCCTCCTGTCGCCTTCAATCGCGACTTTTCTCTCCACTTTCGCCCCCCACCTTTTCTTTTTTTGTTTCGATTCGTTCGACCAATTAATATATTAGGGTTTTTTTCCTCCTTTTCCCCAAATGAACAACATTTCCAACCCTAACAACAATCAACCTGAAGACGACGACCACCACCCTGGATCTCCGCACAATTCTCCCAACAGACTTGTAGTTTCTATCGGTGAACCAGAAGAAGAAGGAGCTGATGTGACTATGGCGGATAAGGATTCAGCTGGGGATGACCCCATGGATGACGATTCCCTTACCTCTGGTCCGGCTACTGTTTTCTGTATCAAGCTTAAGCAGCCCAAGTCTAATTTGCTCTACAAAATGAGCGTTCCTGAGCTCTGCCGCACTTTCAGGTCAATTCTAAGCTTCACACTAATTATATTTTAGATACTGGACTAGTAATACTAGTTTCATAATATTATCTACATTTATGTTCTTTACTTGCAGTGCTGTTGCTTGGTGTGGCAAGTTGAATGCAATTGCTTGTGCATCAGAGACTTGTGCCAGAATCCCCAGGTTAGCTTTCTTCCCTGAATTAATTTAATCACTTCTCTAATAATATTATCATTTTTCATGGTCCCAGTAGTATTAATTAATTTTTATAAATATGGTGGTTTCAATTCCAGTACTGTTTATTAATTTACTTGCAAACTGGGCAATCAATGGCTCATCTAACTGACTACTTCTATCACAAAAAGTATGCATGGTTATCGGGCTATAGTTGTTTAGCTGTCCCTGTTATATTAGCTAAGCTGCTGGGTCTCTCATGATTCGGTGCTTTAGTGTTTCTTACGTGTTAATTTGTATGGGACTATGAATGCAAGTATCGCTGGTCCAATTGGATCGAGGCTGGGTTTAGGTTTCAAATAGAAAAGGATTAAAAGAGGTTTGGATACGGGAAAGTAGGTATGAGGTCCTGCGGGTGTCAAATTTTTAATTTTTATTGTCTGAAGAAATATAAATTTCAGTTATCAGAAAAGGAAAATTAGATAGTTGTTGTCCTGGCATACCTGTGATTCTAGTCTAATAAGAAACGCAGTCTTGTAGCTAACACAGCATTTACAATCAAATACTGTGCCATGTTGTGCCTACTATTTGTAAGAGCTGTTATATGCATGATTAATGATTTTTTTTTTTTTTAACTTCCTGTTTTCTGCTGTAGTTCGACAACAAATCCTCCATTTTGGATCCCTATACACATAGTCATTCCAGAGCGACCAACAGAGTGTACTGTTTTCAACGTCACAGCAGGTATCATCTGCAACCTTCTACTGATACTGTAGATTCAGACTGAGTGTTGACAATCTATATTCTAGGGCTGAGGGGTTAAGATGCGTTGTATGTAAACAATGAGATAGCTTCAGATAGTGATGTTGAGCTCTTCTAGAATCGAGATAAGGCATCTGTCTTTTTCTTTGACTTTGCTGCATTTAACATTTTGGCAGAGTCTCCTCGTGACTCCGTACAGTTCATGGAATGGTCACCGGCCTCATGTTCCCGGGCGCTTCTTATAGCTAATTTTCATGGGCGCATAACCATCTGGACTCAGCCCTCTCGTGTATGTGATGGAATTTACTTATGACTCAGCAGCATCTGCTACCTTTTACTAAACTGTGATTGAATAGTATAAGGAAGAAGGGGAGTGGGTGTTAATCTGTTCTTATGGGCTTATTTTGGATTTGGCATACAGGGGCCCGCTAATCTTGTAAAAGAAGCTAGTAGCTGGCATCTTGAATATGAGTGGCGTCAGGATATTGCAGTTGTTACAAAATGGTTATCAGGAGTGTCTCCGGTATGCATCTGTCTGGGATGCTTTTTTTAGACACGTCGTACTTCATATACATTTTTAATTGACTGTATTTACTGTGAAATTAGTATAGGTGGCTTTCAGCTAGATCTAATGGCTCCACAAAGTCAACATTTGAGGAAAAGTTCCTCTCACAGCAATCACCACCTCCAGGTTTGCCGTTCTTCAATGCGCCGTCTCCAATGATAGTAGCTCTATATTAAGCATTCTTCATCCTACAATTATTATTATTGTATGAAGTTTATTTGCATTGTATTGACATCATACGAGGACATGAATGACTTACTAGCTGTATAATTCTTGCTATGGTGGTGCCGAGTTTTTATCACAAACATAGATAAGTTGAAACTGTATGTTAATATCGTCCAAGACTTAATAGAATGTCACACACCTTGGTGCACCTTAACGTGTTAAGTTTTCTTCAGCTACCATGTTAATTAAATAGGCTTGGTTAGCAGTAGTACTGTTTCTCTTGTATGGCTTGTAGTGGTTATGCAGGCAACATCACATCTGTACACGGATGATTAACTTACAGTAAGAAAAGCAACTAATGATATCTAAGGAGTTTGACTTCCTGTTTTATATATCATCGTGCTTCGAAGTAGTAAAAGTACTACCATATCTAATTAATCTCTTTTTTCACCAAACCTTTTCGCTGTTTCATCTTTGTCAGCTGGTTGGCCCAATTTCCTTTGTGTGTGCTCAGTTTTCTCTTCTGGTTCTGTTCAACTCCATTGGTCCCAATGGCCACCTAATCAGAGTGACACATCATCCAAATGGTTTTCCACAAGCAAAGGTCTTTTGGGAGCTGGGCCTAGTGGAATAATGGCCGCGGATGCTATTGTTACAGATTCTGGAGCACTGCATGTTGCAGGGGTTCCCATTGTTAACCCATCAACTGTTGTTGTTTGGGAAGTCATGCCTGGCCCTGGAAATGGATTCCAAGCCACTCCTAAAGCAACTGTGAATAATGAAGTTCCACCATCGCTTAATCCTCCTTCGTGGGATGGTTTTGCTCCATTAGCTGCTTATCTGTTAAGCTGGCAGGAATATTTGTTATCAGAAGCCAAACAGGTTACGAAACAGACAGAACAAGATTACAGCAATGTGGTTACACTTCATTGTTCTCCAGTTTCAAACTTTTCTGCTTATGTGAGTCCTGAGGCTGCAGCTCAATCAGCTGCTACCACAACTTGGGGTTCTGGCGTTACTGCAGTTGCATTTGATCCAACACGGGGTGGTTCTGTGATATCTGTTGTAATAGTTGAAGGTACTTGTATCTTTCATAACTATACTACTCTCTTCTACATACCCCTCTCTGCATCAAGCTTCACCATTTGCGTAATACAATGTTTTCTGTTTATGCAGGTCAGTATATGTCCCCTTATGATCCCGATGAGGGCCCTTCAGTGACAGGATGGAGGGTTCAACGTTGGGAATCATCAGTGGAGGATGTTGTCATCCATCAGATATTTGGAAACCCTAGTTCAAGTTTCGGCGGTCAGACTCCTAAGCAGACAGTCTGGGCAAGTAAGGTGCTTAAATGCATTCCAGCTTCGGCAGAGTTTCTTGGTCCGGGAGTAATATCCCCTGCATCAACTTGTGATGGGAAAAGTACTCCAGAATCAGGTTCCGATGTTGCCACAAGGGTCAGTTTTGATCCTTTCGATCTGCCTAGTGATATCAGAACTCTTGCTCGAATCGTATATTCCGCTCATGGCGGTGAAATTGCTGTGGCTTTTCTACAAGGCGGGGTACATGTATTTTCTGGTGCAGACTACACAGCAGTTGATAGTTACCACATAAATGTCGGATCCGCAATTGCTGCCCCTGCCTTCTCTTCGACCAGTTGCTGTTCAGCTTCTGTTTGGCATGATAACAGCAAAGATTGCAGTATATTGAAAATTATTCGTGTCTTGCCTCCTCCAGTCCCCCGTAGTCAAGCAAAGGTTAATGCTGCAACATGGGAGCGGGCTATTGCTGAGAGGTACTCAAGTTGCATGCTTTGAGATAAATGTCGACTAGTTATGATATTTGAATATACACTTTTGTTTGAGTGCGTGTGTGGTTGTCTTCACCAGTTGATGCCAACAATTATTAATTTATGTCAAAGTTTCTAGAATTTACTTGTTTGAATCAGTTTATCTTTCTCTGGTTGCATTACACTAAACTGCTCCATGTTCTTCTGTGTTGGCAGATTTTGGTGGAGTCTTCTGGTTGGAGTTGATTGGTGGGATGCTGTTGGCTGTACGCAAAGTGCTGCAGAGGATGGAATCGGTAAGAAACATATGCTGTCTTTCTCGATCCACACACCCACTTTCTAAAACTGTCATGAAGTCAATAGCTTGTCCTTTAGTCCCAATATCAAATTGGCCAAAGTACAGTCATGTTGACGGGTGCCGTTTGAAAAAAAAAAAGGGTCAGGTTGATACTTCTGGCCAGTCCGCATAGGATGCAACGGGACCACTTATATAGCTTCATCTATTGAATTCGTTTGGATTATTATAGCAATAGATTTGGTTTATACTTGCTGTTTCAAGTTCAGATATTGAGAAGCTGATGAACGTACTTCTGTTTATCCATTTCATGATATGATGCATCCGTTAATGGCGTTCCTCTTACTGATGATGCCTTGATACACTACTATTGCAGTTTCATTGAATAGTGTTATTGCTGTACTGGATGCTGATTTCCACTCCCTTCCTTCCACACAGCACAGACAGCAGTATGGACCTGTAAGTTGATTTTTTTATCATGATAAAGACATTCTATCTTATTCAAATACCATAGGATGCTCTTGAACTAGTTCCACCTTCTAAAGATATGGATATTCATTTGATTTTGATGCATGCTGTTTTCACAATATAGAGCTTGGACAGAATCAAATGTAGGCTACTAGAAGGTACAACTTTGCAGGAGGTTAGAGCGATGGTTCTTGATATGCAAGCAAGGTTGTTGCTGGACATGCTTGGTAAAGGAATTGAGTCTGCATTGATTAATCCTTCAGCTTTGGTTCCAGAACCATGGCAAGCAACCGGTGAAACATTATCTGGTATTGATCCTGAAGCAATGGCTGTTGAACCTGCCCTCGTTTTTAGCATCCAGGTATCCTTGGCTATTTTTGTTGCACTTCTCTCAACATTTGTATATAATCTCATTTGTTGATTGTATAACTCAGATTTGTTGTGCGTTGTTATGATGCAGGCTTACGTTGATGCGGTCCTTGATCTAGCATCACACTTTATTACACGTCTGAGAAGATATGCAAGTTTCTGCCGTACATTGGCAAATCACGCTGCTACTTCAGGCACAGGCGGAAGCCGTAATGTAGTCACAAGCCCCACTCAAAGTACACCAACCCCAGCTCCAGCACAAGGTGAGAATATATGCTGTGCTTCTTCTATGCTGATAGAATTCCAGATTTCTTCTCCAAGTTTAACAATGAGTCCCATGATTATCCGTCTGTATTATCTAATATCCATTTGCTACCCCTTTTTTTTTTTTGGGAAAATATAGGTGGTGGAACTGCGAGCTCCACCGGCACTCCTCAGATGCAGGCTTGGGTACAAGGAGCTATTGCCAAGATTAGCAGTGATGGTGTTCCAAATGCAGCCCCAAACCCTATGAGTGGCCATTCTAGCATTATACCGATCAGTATAAATACAGGAACTTTCCCAGGAACTCCAGCTGTTAGACTTATAGGAGATTGCCATTTTCTTCACCGGCTATGCCAGCTTCTACTGTTCTGTTTTTTCTTTAGGCGAACACAATTACCCCGATATATCGGGAATGTTCAAAGAAATGCTGATTCTAAATCTCAACTTGGGATTCCCGGGAAATCTGAAGAGATGAACTCAGTCACCGTGAAACCGGCATCAACTATGGTTAGAACAGAAAATGGTCAGGTTGTAAATGTGGCGAAAGGAACTGAAGATGGCCCGACGAGCCGATCAAGATTAGGTTCTGGCAATGCTGGCCAAGGGTATACGTTTGAAGAGGTAATCTGGTCATACTATTTCCCTAGACTTGAGTGAGTTGGTGAATATGTAACTTGAAAGTATCTGGCATGACATTGCTATACCTTTGAAGTGTCATTTGAACTATATTGTCTTTGTTATTCAATATGATTTGTCTTGGACTTGTATGATATGATAGGGTCTGTCATATAACCTGGGAATTAGTAAGCATGGGTAATGATCATAGACATGAGAACTGTGAGTTTAATGTCGTGTGTAGTGATTGACTCTACATGTTGATGCTATAGCTGTTCTTGAGTGGTTACTCCATGCTTTGAGAAGTCATTGCCATTTTTTATTCCTTTTATGACATTTGGATCCTGAATTTGCATGCAGGTGAAAGTCCTCTTTCTTATTCTTATGGATCTTTGTCGAAGAACATCAGGTTTGGCTCATCCATTGCCCGTTTCCCAGGTGGGAAGCAGCAATATCCAAATTCGGCTTCATTTTATCGATGGAAACTATACTGTTTTACCTGAGGTTGTAGAAGCATCGCTTGGCCCTCATATGCAGGTATTTATTTTAATGGACATTTGCTTCATGAATTCTTCTGATGCTGCCAATAAGTTTTCTGTGTGGTATGTCAAGGAAATGTCATTTTCCTCTCCAATGCATGGTTTAATTCAGTATAGGATGCTTAGTACTTCCTTTGTGCTGCAGAATATGCCCAGACCTAGAGGTGCAGATGCTGCTGGTCTACTTCTCCGGGAACTGGAACTCCATCCTCCAGCTGAAGAATGGCACAAGAGAAATATGTTTGGTGGACCTTGGTCTGATCCAGAGGATACTAGCCTTTCAGATGATGGTACAAAGTGTAGCAGCTCTATGGATTTGCTTGACTCGGGCTCTTCTGAGAAGGGTGATCTTTATAGTGGAGCCTACAACTTGTGGCCAAGAAAACGTAGGTTGTCTGAACGGGATGCAGCATTTGGTTTGAACACCTCTGCCGGACTTGGATCATATTATGGTATAATGGGATCTCGCAGAGATGTTGTAACAGCTGTGTGGAAAACAGGACTTGAAGGGGTGTGGTATAAGGTAAGTACAAACTGCATTTATGTCTGTCTGTTAGCTTCTCTAGGATTGTTGAATGTCTGCTGCATTTACATTTTAAAAAAATGTGACTGTTGGGAAGAACCAGAAGATCTAAGCCCTTCTGGGTCTCATGATCTAGAACATGAACCCCCCCCCCCCCCACACACACACACATAAACTCGACCAAGAAGGAAAAGAAAAAAGATGAGAGGCCATGACCAGTTAGATTTTTCATGGATGATGTAGCTCGAGAATAAGATAGAGAAAAGAAGCTAAGGCTAGAGGTGATTGGGACTGTAGCTTTAACTTCCAAGTTCTAATAAGGATAGTAACTGCTCTTTGAAGCTGTTGAAATTAAACTCCTTGGTTACTTTAGCTATCAATAGCTGCAATCTTGAGTTACAACTTACTGACTAAATTAAATGGTCTATACACTTTTTTGTCCCAGCACCCGAGTAAAAAGTGTGGAGCCCTTTTTTGTCCATTGGCTTGGTGTTAAATCTCATGATCTCCTTTCCAGAAAAGTTTCCTTATCTTGAATATCTACATAATTTTTGGTAGAAATATAATTTTAGTTTGAATAGGTCTTAGGAATGACCACAGCACACATGTTCAAATTGGGGGAGTAAGCTAAAGCTTTGGTTGGTGGGTGGTGTTTTTCCTAAGAACTTGACATTTTAATTAGTATATTTAAAGAACGAGCATACAATGAGATTGCAGCACAGCTGAGCTGAGTAATAACAAATAAGCTTACATGTATTTGCTGGACCATCTGGTGAACGGTTGTTTGAAGCACAGTGGTTAAAAGTTATAACCAAATGCAATTTCAAAAGTTAAAACACATTTTTTTTTGTGCTGTCCAACAGTACTATTTAATCAAGTATATTATCTTATAACCAAAGTTTCTGATGGATGCAGTGCATAAGATGCTTGAGGCAAACGTGTGCGTTCGCTTCACCAGGTAGTGGGAGTCCTGCCAACCAGAATGAGAAAGAAATGTGGTGGATCAGCCGCTGGGCATTTGGCTGCCCTATGTGTGGGGGGACATGGGTTCGGGTCGTATAGGATTTATAGGGAATCATTCTGAGGCACTGTCAAGTATGGTCTTTAGTGTGTGGAAGTTATCCAGTGTAATTTGTACATGATGCTGTACTATGTGGATACAATTCATTCCTGAGAAAGTACTTATAGCTGGAAATCTAAGTCACTAGTGTATGCTGAGGGAATATTTTGGGATGTATGTGAGAGGTCCATGTAGTTTTTGTATATATCAGAAATTGATGTAATTTTTCTAGCGAAGCTATTTTGGATATCAGGTTTTAGACATTAAATGCTGTAGAGATTCAATAATATATGGAGTATAGTACTAGCAAAGAAACCTGTGTTTGCAGCTTCTACCATGTGTGGTTGTTCTGGTTTTCAGTGTTAACAAGGATTTGATTTCGATGTGTTTCATGTCATGTGCTCCACATCTAGTAAGGTGATAAACTGATAGTATAGCTTTTCATCTCTTACGGGGTGCCCTGCTGTTTACTTTATGTGGCCGAGAAGCTTGTTCCTTTTGCTGGATGGAAACCTTAAACAGGAGCATGAATGATGAATATACACCTATGAACAAGATTCTTGGCATGAGACAGATACTTCGAACTGAACAATATGGTTATGATTCCTCAAGCAACACATCAATCATCATCATCTGAGGAATTAGCTTTAGACAGTAATTCCTGAGCTTGGTTACAACCTTACTACCCTTACCTAAAAAAATGATTGATTAGATATTCTAGGTAATGGAGTGTGAAGTAAAAAAAAGTGAACAATATGGATGACATCATGATACTTGATGAAAGGTTTCTACTCTTGAGATTGGTTGTGTTTCTCTACATACTATGATATTTATACAATTGGTCCTGTGGTAAACTCAGAATCTAGTACTTTTCTGGTAGCTTCATTGTCTCATCATTTTATTCATCTTCGTGAATCTGGTCTGACAATATCATATTCATGTGTCTGTGTTTTTCTATTTTTATACAACTACGAATCTTACGTAAGACATGTTGCTGTGGTGTAGTGGTTATCACGTTAGTCTTACACACTAAAGGTCTCCAGTTCGATCCTGGGCAGCAACACAACCAATTTTCTTTTTTAATTTGTATTATTTTTTTTTATTTACCTTTTGAATTTGTATCGATGATTTTCTTGTTCCATAAATTTGTATTATTTTTTTTTCTTCATAAATTTGTGTCAAAGAAAAGAAAAGTGAATGATATACGGATTATTGGTCGTACGTTCAACTTGTATACTATAACTAGTTATGAATCACTACAACTTTACCTTCACAGTTTGTTGTCGAACAAATCTGTATATTTTAGGTTAAGGGTTCAAAATCCAAGAGGAGATCGTCTAAAATTAGATGATTTACAAATAGTCATCATGTTATTGGTTTAGGGTTCAATTTAAATAGTCATCCATTTTTTTTTTTATTTATTTTGAGTTTTTGTTTGTGCAATTTACTTGACCTGTGTGCTGTGCAATTTATTATTCGAATCTAATGGCTACATGTATAATTTACTTACTCGTATAAGATTTGCAGTTTACTATTCGAATCTTTGGGGCCTAGGCAGCAGCAAAGATGACTAGATGAGATAGGAAACTGGTTTCCAACTTTCCATTTCTAGACAAATGCTCATATAAAAGCTGAGGTCCACCTAAAACTGACATTTGTGGTTTGATTTCTTCATCAACAACACAATAATTCCCAGAACATCCTATAATGATGGGCATCTAGCCCTCTACTGATTTCATAAAGGGGAATGTAATCCCATAAGCGACATGTTTCGACTGATTTTCCTTGCACTAACAGCGGAAAGTTTCTATTAGCATAGGCACTGATAAATAATTGCAAGAGATGCTGTTAAGCAGAAGTGCCAGGCATTTCCTCACGGACCGGCTTGGATGAATCAGGTGGCCGTGCTTTAGCAGCCGGGGGAGCTGGTTTCTCTTCAACTTGGGGCTCCGGTCTTGAATGAACTTGATCAACTTCCTCTGATGGGACATCAAACTGCAACAAGAGAAATGAAGATATTACCCATTTACTTCACATAATTAACATGTTATACATGAGTCATGACCCGATCTTTTGGAACTCAGTAGTAGATACAGAATACCAGATAAAGTTCCATAATTAACGCTAAAAAGGCAACGTACTGCTGCATTTTTTAGATTTAGAACCCGCAATGAATCACTCATTATTCCAGAAACATGATACTATACATGAAATGCTAGGAACTGGCAGCATAACCAAATGATCACAAGACAGACTGTGTACTCATGTTAATCTTCAAATGAGTACTTGTGTTAAGCATTTTTCTGATCATGGATTCAAGTTGGGAATTTTTTCTGCAAAAGACTCCAAATTTTGTCTACATTATGAAGCTCCTAGTTTTGAAACTGTCTGTTAACACTTGGAACATTTTCTTTCCTTATAACTTTGCATGGTGTTTCTCTACCTCATGAATTTGTTGTGTCCTAGCACAAAACATTATCAAGACATCAAAACTTGAGTCAATGATTCCCACTCATTGCTCAAGAAACCAAATCCCACTATAATGGAGCTGTTTTATAAATTAATCATTACTACTCAATTGACTGATCTATTTCCAATATTTTTTCACACAAGCAATATGGTAACAGGGCCAACTGACCTTATAGCCACACCCGGATATACAAGCACGGAAACATTCCTGTCTTGCACAAAGAAAGTGCAGAATAAATGTTAGCATTTCATAATGAAGGAACAATGCATTGATGAAAAAATTAGAAATGATGAAGCACTTCCTGCAAACGCAAAAAGGTCTCAACGAAACAACACAAAGTAGAGAAAGTGTAGAAGATTTGCACCTTTGAGTAGCTGACAGAACCAGGAGAACGATCAATGTAAGCACTCCACTGCCGGTCCTTCAGGACTGGATCTTTGTAGCATATCTCATCGCATTCTCCCACGCCTGAATACCAAACAGCAATTTGTCACTTCTTGTAAGATAAACACTACAAACAACTAAAGGGTCAGGAAATAGTCGTAAATGAGATGATGATGGCAGATCCTCAAAATCTAGTTAATTCGTGTGTCGTTAAATGCAATTAGGAGGATAAGTTAGAACAAACTGCATCTACTTGTTTCTAACTTAGACCACAATGAATTTGCTATTTGGCAATAATTTGGATAATGATACAAAAAAAAAGCGAAACCTTAGTTATAGTACTAATAAGTAAAGGGCCCAATATGGAAGATTTCAACACCTACATTCATCCCACGTGTCACCATCAGCATCACACCCCTTTTTGCAAAACACGCGCCCTGCAAGAACACGCGTATAAGAACAGACAAATTTTCCAGTAAAGTATGTAAATAAATAAATGCGCGCCAAGCATCAATTTTGATTCAAAAAACGATAATAACCGGTGTTAGACAAAAGAATAGCATATTGAATAGAGATTACATTGGCAGATCAAATGACTAGTGAATCCGAGTGTTGGATGCTTTTTCACATTGATTACAACATACGAACAACAGAAGGTATTACTGTACAAATTCTCAGAATATTCTTAGTGGCTTAATTCCTTACTCATCCTAGCGTGTCATCCGCCAGTGTTTTAACTAGGCATTTTAACAGAAAACAAACACAGCATGTTAATTCTTGCATTGGTTCAGGAGCCTTATCGGATTTTAAGCCCACATCACGGTTGTTCCGTAGCTACATATAGAATGTCATCAATATATCATGTTGCTGAAAATCGTGATGCTTAGAGCTACATCAAATCGAGTTGTAACTTGTAAGACTACTACATAACACTACTATTGCACTCTCATACTAATTACTAAATCCTTCAAGAACTGGTGCACAAAACAAAACTGCAACATTTCTATGCTGTAAGCTTGTTGGTAAAAGAATTAAAACCCTAGAACGCCAGATACATTAGATATCCTACTAACCTTCTGTGGCAGGTAAGAAACAATGAATCCACATCCAATTAGGAAAGTCATAACAATTTCCAACATCTCTTATGCAAAGGAGATTCAATTCAAGCATTAAGAACAACTCATTTGGAGAATGGCAAAAAATGAAACAAATAATCACCCAATTCAAGAAATTTCACAAGCGTTCATACAGGAGGACTCAAACGACAGGCAACCGGAATCGTTAATTTCTCAAACACAAACAAGAAAAGGCACAGAACATAAAATACCCAGAAAAATAACTAACATAATTCATCGAATGTGAAAAGCAAATTAATTAAGGAAAACAGAATGTAAAGAGAGAGATAGATGGGAAAGGAAAGAAAGATTACATGGGATTTGCATGAGAGCAGCGTACTTTTTGGTACATTGGTTGTTGCAAGGAGGCGCCCACAGCGGCGGAGTCATTTTTCTGTGAAAAACGAAAGGAGAAGAATTTGATTGAATTCAATTTGAAATGGAATTTGAAGACAAGAAGACGATGATGATAAAATAGAGGGACTTTTTTGTTCTTGGAACTAAAGAAGCTATTAGAATGAGACAACAAGGAGCTAAGTGACTGAAGAGGGAGAGAACGGTCTGAACGTAGACAAAAGGTTTCCTTTCGATTATTAGTGTAATGTACTACTTCACTTTGGTAAAAGTCAAGTAAAAATGGTGTCCGTGTGATTGTGTCTCCTCCTTTTCACCATTTTCACTGTTTGGTTTATTGGTCCAGTGGTCTTAATTTTGGGCTCTATATGGAGTCATGGAGGCCCATTGTATTCACTCCGTTGGAGTCGGAGCGTAACTCACAATTACACATAACACCGTACATTATCTTTTGAGGGTTGTTGAATAACCCAGTCCCACGTACGTGTTTGCCTGCAAACACTGTGAATAGCCTCATACAATGCGAGATACTTGGACCCAAAAGGCATATATTACAAATTTGGTGCAAATGACTATGCTTTGGCATGACATAAAGTGGTGGCGTATTGTGTTTTCATGTGTGATTGTACGGCGAAATACTGGGGATCTTGAGATTAACACAAATCATTCTTCGGTAGTTTATCATATAAGTATGCGCAGATCAGGCGTCTTTCGAAGATATCTGGCACAAAAAGAGAAATTTGGTCGTGCTCTTACATGAACAACACAACAACAGAAAAAGCGTCTAACGACAACCAAAGACAAAGACGAGAAGGAGAAATAATTTGATAAGTTAACAAACATTACGAGGACAATTGTACATGCACCAGTGGTCTAGTGGTAGAATAGTACCCTGCCACGGTACAGACCCGGGTTCGATTCCCGGCTGGTGCATATTGTTTTTTCCTGTATGAAATGAATATTAGCTTCCTGTATGAAATGAATATTGGCACCTAATTTTGCATATATATTTTTCTGTATGAAATGAATTTTTGCACCTAATTTTCTAAATATCTACAAGCGCTTCTCTAGAGTATTAGAGGAAATGCATTTTTTTTTTTAATAATTGAACCATTACAATTTCACAAGTAGCATTACAAAGCTAGTTTTAAACTATAAATAATCCCGCACTTGGCGAGAATTGAACCTATGACCTCTAGTGTCATGACACCTTAGTCTAACAAATTGATATTTAGACAAGAATTTTTCCACTTAATGCATATTGACATTCAAACAAGAATTTTTAGAAAATTAGGTGCAAAAATTAGGTGCTAATATTGACATTCAAACGAGAATAGAATTTTTCCACTTAATGCATATTGACATTCAAACAAGAATTTTTCCACTTAATTACCATTTATCTATATAAACACGGAAACACCCTCATTTTCCCAAACTAAAATTCAACCTTGAAAGTTTGCGAGAGGATCAAGATTCAAAATTCAAAATTTATTTTAGGAATGAAGTGGAATAATTTAGAGTTTTACAAGAATTTTAAACATCATGTTATACTCTTGATGTTTTAGAGTTGGAAATTATTAATTATTTCCGTTTCCCATTACTCTATAAGCAACATGAACGGGGCATGTTTGTATTACAAAGATATTCAATAATGTTTATGGCTAGTAGATTTTATAATAGCTCTCGACTTGGTCAAAACTTTCCAACAATGTAGAGTATACCATTGAAAGAGAATTAAGAATCATCTAAACCAACCAACAACTGGATTACCCCATCATACTCTTGAGTCTTAGCCAATATACTACCAAATTGCATCTACAATTATCCATAGCACCGCAGTTATACTTGAAGATTGATTTGTAATTAACATATTCATCCCACAATGCCTTGAACTGATTGTAATAGACAGTTATGGACAGATTGATACGCAAACCATCTGCTTTGGCATATCTAATCTTCAATTCCAACCACAATTCACGCGCATTTGTAATATAAAGTAAACTTTGCTTGATATCAGTATTGATAGCTAGAGTTCATTGACCAACACAAAACTAAAGAATTAGCCTTGATCCAAGCAGTAAACTTCAAAACATCAGACGCACCAGGTGCAAGTAAAGAACCATCCACAAACCCAATCTTATTTTTTACCGTTAAGCTCATAATGACAAGTTTGCCAGAAAATATAATTGACACCTTTATAGGGATACTGCGAATTGACGATTGCACCAGTTGGACTGTCACTGGAGTGAATGAAGAAAGTGGAATTAGGATTCTCCCACGAATTGAAATCCAGCGGCGGAGCTGAAGTGTTGGCATTGTTGTTGCCACAACTACGGGCCACCATGATCGTATTAGATTTAAGAAACAGATAATAACCTCTCTAATGGGGAAACACGGAGAATAACCGCTCAATTAGCAAAGAAAGATCGAGAATCTTGATCAAGGAATGATGCAGGAACATAGTAATCAAGGATCAAACAATTCGAATCAATATTGATTCAATTAGTAACTGATACCATGTTAACAACTCGATCAAAGAAGTAAAGATCTGCATTAATATAGAAATGAATGAATTACAACAAGGTGGGTATGAAATATGAGCTGTTTAGGAGGAAGAAGGAATGAACAAGCGATCTAATCTAATGAGCGTATTCCAGCTTACAAGTTGCTTGAGCCGACTTTCTAGTAGGTGGAAAGTTTCACCATGCACATCATTTGAATCCACAACATTCCCACTGATATGGACCGCTGCGCCATTTGAATTATTGGTGCTCTGCTTAGGCTAAACTTTCCCAACGCCTTATATGTGTGTGTATTTGTTTATATATTAGATTTGCTGGGAGACTCCCTCTGTTTTAATAGGGTATATACATTTTGTTTTTAATTGTTATGTAGGAGAGTTTGTAAAATATGGTTGTTTATTGCATAAGTGATTGGTCTGGGTATAGTATAAAATCGTTAAAAGTATAATTAATAAATTGAGTTAGTTATATAATTGCAGTATAAGATGAGAGGTGCGCACGAATATAAAGGAAAAAGTATAATGTATGGAAATGATTGAAAGTTGAAACCGATTGAAAAAATAATACTTCTTTCATTTCATTAAAAAATTCCTAATTAAAAAATTCTTAGGAATTTTTTAATTTTTTAATAAATTTTAATCATAAATTACACAAGATAAATATTTACTAGCATTATATTACGTATATTGTGAGAGCAAATGAAATATAATTTCATTATGATGTATATTTATCTTGTGCAATGTAGAAATAATTTTAGGTTAGAATTCTAAAAGAAAACTATTCTAGAAAGTTATTAATCAAATCGAGAAAGGATGTATAAAACCTATAGAAAAAGAGTACTTTAAGATATGGATGGTATAAATAGATATATAGTTATTGGGTAACTGCTTAAAATGCGGGGATAGCTCAGTTGGGAGAGCGTCAGACTGAAGATCTGAAGGTCGCGTGTTCAATCCACGCTCACCGCATTATTTTTTGAAAAGTTGTCATCTGGAGAAACGGTTTTTATTTTTTTATCACATGAAACACTTTTCACAAAAGAGTTCACCACATTGAAAAGTTTTCTTTTCAAACCGTCTAAAGGCGTATACATATCACATAGGAGTAAAGATGTAATTAGTTAGATATTCTATTTGGTTTGAGCACGCTCCACATGTCATATAGAGAAACGGTCATAACTCCGTCGAGTTAGTCAGATCTTATTTGCTAAGAGAACCATCTGAAGTCATAACATGCACACACTTAATGAGACAAAGAGACGATTTGGTCGAGTTCTTTTTTTTTTTTTTTTTAATTGGTATGAAAGTCTCAATTTTACCCCCCAAAACTTCACAATCATTACAACCACACTAATTTTTCAAGTTGCCACATTTATATTCTACATCAAATACTACATTACAGGATGTAGCAATAAATTGCTAAGTCTTCATCACCTAAGCAGAAAGTTTTGACAGTTTGCACAATATTTGCTGCCAAGTTCATACAGAAAGGTTGCTGACTGAAATACTTGTTACGAGCTTTCCAGAGAACATAAATTGTTTATGTGAACACCATCTTTAGTACCCATGCTTTAAATGACTTTCCAGCAGTAGTTCAATCCAATCCAGTTCAGTATTATATTGAAATCCAAAGACGCATGATTAAATTTCATATCCGGTGAAGTAATATGATCCAAATGATTCAACAGGGGCGAAGGGAGAGTATTATCTACCTGGGCTACAACACAGGTTGGAACTCAAAATTTTAAACTTTTGTATGTATTAAAAATTAATGTTTCTGATTTAGCACATATTATTTTTTTTATTTAGAGACTTCTCTTTTACCTTATGTCCTTATCCATATGATTTTATCTATATATGAAGATCTAAAAAAGTTATACATTAAATATATCGAATTGTAATTAGCACGAGACGGCTAAATTTTCTGGCTTCGCCCTACAAATGAATTTCGTGTTTCTGCAGTGAAATAACAAATATTGTATACTTTCATCTTCACCGCAGAAAACACAAGATCTGTCATTAAACCTCTTCAAAATTCACTAGTCGGTCACGTATGGGGAGTCTGTCTAATAATAATACGTGTGGTCGAATTCTATTTGCTTCTATAACAAACCGTCCTAAACATGAAGACAGTTTAGAATTCATCTAGAACGTTAACAATAGTTGAGACTACTATCTGAGCAACCGCACCAAGCCAAAGACAAAGGTGGAGCGGATAACCATATAGTATATATACACCGAAGAAATTTCAGCTTCATTCAAGTATTTACTTATTTGAAAATGGTTTATCTAATAATGTGACAATTCATATGTTTATGCATCGATCCTAAGCCGCGGATGTATCATGTAAGTGCAAGCCTGTGGGTGCCCTTCACCCACAATGTTTTTATTTTTTTCACTATATATTTACAAAATTTTATTTTGTCCCACAAAACTAAAATTTTTGCACCCACATGAGTTTACATAATCTCTTTTGAACCCATTGGATTGATTTTAAGTGTATATCTTACTATTTGTAAGTTAATTGAGGTTAGATTATTGAAAAATTTATCATCTCACTATTTTTAAGTTAAAATTAATTATTTTAGTATGAAATTTATAATCAATGTATATTATTAAGAGAGATGTTTTGTTACAAAATTTATGATAAAACTCTTAAGTATTGATTATAAACTACAAATAATTTTTACGTAATTCAATATTTGTACGATTTAATTGGTTATTAGTCATTAATTATTATTAAATATAATTAATATTTATTTAATATATTTAATAATAATCAATATATATATATATATAACATATATTTGCACCCATTAAAGAAAACTTTTGGATCACCCAATCGGCGGAATTCGTCTACAGAATGATACCAGTGGTGCAGGCGACGGGTACAGCAGTGATGCACAACTGCATACTGAAACCTTTGGTAAACGGAATCACTCCTCAGATAACACCGGTCGAGCTCAAAAGCGCCAAAGAATGCGAGATGAGACACCAGGAAACTGGTAAGTGGATCCCTGTTATTGAGAACTCTTCAATGAAGTTTATCTACTGGAATGTCAGAGGAAGCCTCAGAAAGGAAATTATTAGGGAAATTCGAGATTTTATCCAGGATTATAAGCCAATCATGATCCTTTTGCTCGATACCAGGGCCACTTTGAACAAAACTCACACAAAAACGTCTAGCATTGCTAAACTAGGTTACACTGGCCACCATATCATCTCTCCTTCAGCTGACAACCCTAAAATGGGAGGTATGTGTTTCCTCTGGAAGCCAAATGAGGTCAAAGTAGGAAGCAGGAAAACCACGGAGAGATTGGCTCATTTCGATCTCAGCTTCCCGGACCAGGACGATGCCTTTGCCTCTATGACCTCCACGATGCCTTTGCCTCTATGCAGTAGATTGGATAGGGCTTGTGGTAATTTAAGCTGGCTAAGGCTCTTTCCAAGTTGCAAAGTAAAAAACATTGTTAATACTAACTCTGATCACACTGCTCTTCTGCTTGATACCAACCCCTCCACCTCTACTGTACCCCCTTCTTTCAGATATGAAAACTTTTGGAAAGAAAGAGGAGTGTTTAAAGTTTGTTTTGAAACCTTTTGGGAGCAAGAAATTTTGAAAACTGATTTTAACCTTGCCTCTGGCCTTAAAAATCTGGGGGAAAATGCTCTCAAATGGTCCTTGACTCCTTTGTCTCAAATCAACAAAGAACTCAAAAAGAAAAAAGCTGATCTTCAAAACCTTACCTCAAAAATCCATACAGACCCCCTTCATTTAGGACCAATTGATTTGGCCTTAAGAAATGACATAAATAATCTTCTTAAACAGAAATCCACTTTCTGGGCTCAAAGAGCTAAAGGAAACTGGATCAAGCATGGTGATACGAATTCCAAGTATTTTCATGCCTATGCCACTGATAATAAAAGAAAAGCTTACATTCATGGAATCAAGAATTCTAACAATCAATGGATTTATAACAATGAAGAAATTTTAAATGTCTTTTTTAATTTCTTCAAAGATCAATCCCAGGCTGAACATTCTGATCTAAACCCTTTCCTCAATTTAATAACCCCCACGGTTTCTGATGAGGAAAATTTAGAGTTAACAAAATCTGTAAGTGAGGATGAAATATTCCAAGCTCTGAAAACAATTGGTATTGATACAGCTCCAGGATCAGATGGTTTCAATAGCAAATTCTATATTGATCACTGGGACACTATCAAACCTCAGGTAACTCAAATGATAACAATTTTCTTTGAAACAGGAGTGTTGGATACTAACCTAAACCTAACTACCATCTGCTTAATTCCTAAGAAAATAAATGCACAGCACCCTTGTGAGTTTAGACCCATAAGCCTGTGCAATGTGATCTACAAGATAATAACAAAGATTCTAGTCAAAAGGATTAGACCTCTTCTCAAAATTCTGATCTCACCTTTTCAAAATGCTTTTGTGCCTGACAGACTTATAAGTGATAATGTCATGATTGCTCATGAGTTACTCCACACCATGAGCAAGAAAAGAAAAAACTCAAAAACACATAGCTTTGCTTTAAAGCTTGACATTGAAAAAGCTTATGACAAGCTAGATTGGAATTTCATTGAATTTACTCTCCAAAAGTTCAACTTCAACAACCATACCATAAAACTGATTATGACCTGTATCAAATCAGCCTCCTTTAGAGTAAAAGTCAATAACCTTTTATCTCCTACCTGGTACCCTTCTAGAGGAATTAGACAAGGAGATCCAATCTCACCTTACATTTTTATCCTGTGTCAAGAACTCTTGGTGCATGCTATAATGGCTAAGGTTGAGAGCAAGGAGTTTTCTCCTCTAAAACCATCCAGAAATGGGCCAGAAATCTCAATACTTTGTTTTGCTGATGACTGCCTTATTTTTGGTAAAACAAATAAAAAGTCTATTTCAGCTATAGAACAAACTTTGAAACAATATACTTTAGCTTCTGGACAGAAAGTATGCTGGAAAAAGAGTAGAATTCTTTTTTCTCCAAACATTCCTACCAGAACTAAACAAGAAATAATACAAAACCTGGGAGTTATTCCAAATAAAAGAATGGATAAATACCTAGGTCTACCTTTTCTACTTGGTCATAAAACGAAAGATATGTTTGACCAAGTTATAAATAGAGTTATGACCAAAGTAAATGTCTGGTTTGCTAAAAATTTATCCTATGCTGGCAAAATCACTTTGATTCAGTCTATAACAAATGCTATTCCATCCTACTGTATGTCCATCACAACCATCCCAGCCTCTTGGAATAACAAAAGTAATGGAAATTCTAGAGGAAAGATAAAATGGTCCAAAGTTTGCAAACCCAAAAAACTAGGAGGACTTGGTATAAGGGACTTATCTATTCTTAATAAAGCCTTCTCCTTCAAACATTTGTGGAGACTTCTCTCTGACCCCTCATCCCTTTGGAGCAAGGTTTACAAGAATAAATATTTCCCTAATACTACAGTCCTACTAGCAGAATCAAAACCTCAGAGCAGCTGGTTCTGGAAAATTTGGTTAAGTTAAAAGAAGATTTTTCAGACTGCCTTAGCCACCACATAGGAAATGGAAACAACACCAATTTCTGGTATGATAGATGGATGAAAAACAAAATCACAAGTGATTATGTTAACTCTATACAAGACTCACATCTGCTTGTGAGCCAAGTTATTCAAAATGGTACTTGGAATACTCAATCTCTACTAAACATTATCCCAAATGATTTAGTAAATGAGATAATCGGTATTCCCCTTCCCAGAAACCAAGTAAATGATAAAATTGTATGGGGAGAATCTGAAAATGGCCAATTTTCAGTAAAATCTGCTTATAACTCCCTCATACAGAAAAACAATTCACAAGACATAGACTGGCCTTGGGAAAGGATTTGGAATCTTAAGCTCCTTCCTAAAATAAAATTTTTCCTTTGGCTCCTGGTTCATGATAGACTCCCAACAACATCCAGGCTTAATAAACATCATATCATTCCCTCTCCCACCTGTAGCCTGTGTAATAGCACTGATGAAACAATGGAACACCTCCTTTGGCACTGCCATTATTTCAACAGAGTCAGAAAACCTCTAAACTCCCTCACTAACCAACACCAAACCTACCTTCACTTCTTATTCAATGAAAAAGCCAACACGGAAGAGCTGTTGAAGATATTTGTTTTCTGGTGGTTAATCTGGAAGTTTAGAAACGACAAAATTTTCAACCAAACACCTCTTAATATTCATTTGTTTAACACCACCCTCATCGACGCCTTACAAGATAATGCAATGCTTCAGGAAAAAAAACCCAAGATAAAATATCCCCTTATGGTGAAATGGGAACCTCCACCACATGACTTTTATTGCTTAAATATTGATGGTAGTGTTTGTCATATTAATAAGAATGCTGGAGCAGGTTGTATATTGAGAAACCATAATGGAGATTTTATAAGAGCATCCGCCACTTACCTAGGCGATGTTGATGTAAATACGGCTGAATGTTATGCATTAAAGCTAGGAGCACAACTTTGTTCGGATATGAATATAAAGAATTTAGTTATTCAGACTGACTCACAATATCTCCTTTCTTGCTTAAACAGGGAGGCAGCAGTGCACTTAAGGCATCAGGTGCTTACGCAGGACGCCATTGAAAGGTTGCAGGACTTGGAGCAGGTGCAGATTCGGTTTGTCTATAGAGAAGCTAACTCCGTTGCTGACCACTTGGCCAATGAAGGAAGAAGAAGATCATTTGGAAGAAATCAAAACTTTTGCGAATCTTTTCATTTTGTTTGGGATACTTCCCCGTTTTGGTTGAACAATTTACTGCTTTTAGACTCCTTTTATTCGGTTCGGTTTGTAACTTAAGTACCTTAAACTCTGCTTTATTTCCTTAATATATGACGACTTCTCAAAAAAAAGAAAACTTTTGGATCCGCCCTCGGATCCTAGTAACAAAGTTATATAGCAAAATAAACATTTGCTTTTGGCTTAATATTTCAGAGCAGGCTGCTTGGCTACATATATGCTGGAATTTCAAATAGAGGAACGTCAGATTGATAATAATACCACGAATTATCATCGAGGAAATCAAGAGTAGTTACAAAGACTAACTCGGGTAGTTATAAGGTGGTATCAGTGGAAGGGAGTTAGAGTGCTGATGAAGTAAATGTACATGGTTCGATTTTAAACGAAGACATAAAGTGATTTAGGTGTAGGTGTGGAGGTATAAAGGTAGTAGTAATATTTGCCAATAATAAAAAAGGACACTCAGTAGAAAATGAACTTATTATTAGTACTAGTATAGTACTATTCGATTCACTACTGGCGCTGGAAATTGGGGGGTTTTAGTGTGAAATTTATTTGATACAATATCAATAAAATTTCACACTAAAAGTTTTTAATGTGAGAACTTAAACAATATTGTTGGACCGTAATGTTGGTTTAGTGTGAAAAATGAAGAAATGACACTAATGTCACACACTAAAGATATTTTAAGTGTGGACTAATGGTATGAAACTGACAATGCGGTGGCCCACCTCAATTTTGTTTTAGTGTCAAAACAATTGACACCAAATGACATTTGGTGTGAAGAAATAGTGTGAAACCTGACATTAATTGGATGCCCCACAATATTTTAATTAGTGTGACTGAAGTTATTATTATGGTTTTAGGATTCTTTGGGGCTTTAAACATAGAAGCCCCATAAAAAGCCCATCCCAAATGGAAGGCTCCAATGGTTTGGAGTTTAATGGGGGTTTCTATGTGGTCCCCATATGCCACATATTATCCACATATTACTACATTATTCATTTCCTAATTCAAATTTTAATTATACAATTGTTTTTATATCTTTGTACATTTAAAAAATATAATATTTAAAATATAATAATATATTAAAAATGAATTTTAATATTATTTTAGATATATTAAAAATAATGAAAAAATGAAAAAAAAGACACTAGCAGCAACGAGAATTTTTTATTGATTAATGAAAATAACAAAGTCAAATTACATAACTAAAAATAACAACTTACATGATTAAAATTAACAAATTTATTAAATATTGAAAACAAACATGCAAGCATAAAATATTAAATTGAACCATTAATTTGGACCGTGTTCCTTATTCCATATATGTTGGATCAAGTCGTATTGCAAACTTGCATGTCCTTGCTTACTCTGGCACCGACTTCTATTTTCAATGTATTTTTTGAAACTAATTGGGGCACCCATAATTGGAGGTTCGTCCTCTACCCCTTCAGGATGATCATATTCACGTATTTCATATTGTGTACCATGTGTTGGTCTTTCATCATCCACAATCATATTGTGTATTATGATGCAAGCTCTCATTACCTGCCCCATTTCCTGAACACGAAAAAAATGAGACGGACGTTTGATGAACGCAAATCTCGATTGAAGAGCAGCAAAAGCACGTTCGACATCCTTTCTTATAGCCTCTTGTCTGGTTGCAAACAAAATGTGGAACATTTGGTCGAAAGGACAGATTTTGTGGAGCATTTGGTCGAAACGGAAATTGGTTGTAAGAATAAGGTTGAGTATTACGATCGGGCATATTTTGGTTACTTGGTGAATTTTGGGGGAAGGATGAACTTGAAGAATGAAACATATTTTGAAAGTTTCGATTTTCCATTTTAGTTGGAGTGGGAAGGTACTGTTGGAATGTTTGTAATCTATTTATAGGAGAAAAAATTATTTGAAGAATAAAAAATTTGAAAAAAAAAAATTAATGGCAATTGAGCTGTTGCATGACAAAAAGAATTTGTGCCATATGCAACGGGTGATTTGCCGTTGCATGCCGTTTCACAATTAATTTGTGAAGCTACATATGTTGACTCAGTGACTCAGCAATTTTGCTGACTCAGCCGGCTTATTTCCAGGCTACTAATTAGTAACCCATTTCCATGGGCTACTATTTATAGCCTCAATAAAGCCTCTATAAGAGGCTTATTTGGGCTTAAAAGGGATTTAAAGTCTCAATTAAACCTCAATTAAACCCCATAAGAAATGGTCTAAGGAATGCTCTTAGTGTGAATCTTCCTTCACACCAATTTGTTTCTTTTTATTTAATCCTCCGATCATGATATATACATTGTGAAATTTTTTGGTGTAAAAAAATCAACACCATTGCAATCTTTTTGGTGTGGATTATTTCAATTAATTATTTAATTATATCAGTAACTTTCTTTTTTCATCTGGAACAATTATTTAACTGTATTATCCTTTTTTTTCACATTTATTCTATTGTACTAATTATTTATTATTGATAAAATTAGATTACCTCTTGCATTTTGTTGTTTGGTGCCCCAACATTGATAACCTTTATATACTCCATTAATTAAGAAGAAGAACATAACAATTAATAGACTTTTATTTTCAGAAAATAACAATACTTCCATTGAAAATAATTGAAAAGTTACGGAGATTACAAACTACAGATGAAGGTTATAATTTTTTTTAATGTAAACTAAGTAAGCCCTTCAACCCAAATCTAGATCTAAGAGACTGGTGCACTTGGAATTGACTTCCAAAGTCAACACCATCGTTGTCATCTCCGAAGATTAGGTGTACCTGAAATCCAAATCATTTCGGTGGACCATGGTTGGTGAAGCATCTCCTGCAAGCGTGAACGAGATGAGCTAGCTGGGATGAAGAATATACGAGTACTAAGAAGATGAGTTTGTCAGACATATAATTAACTAATTAAAAAAAGATTACTCGAAATTTGTATCGTCAATTGTATACCCTCTATAAACATCTGGAGTAATCCCAGTAACCCCAATGCTAGAGGTCTTTAGGTCTAGAAATTCTCTCGACTTTCATGGTTACGCTCTACATGATTTGCATCTCCTCTCTTCCACGCTTTTTTACTCTTTTGTACTTCCTCCGGAAACTTAATAGTTTTACACTTTATTTTTGTTGACTTTTTAATGTCCGGTTTGACCTCAAATTAATAATAACTCGTTACGAAAAGATAGTTTAAAAAATTATATTATGAAAGTATACTTCTTATATTTGTATAATATAACATTTAAAATTAATTTTTTCATAATCAATTATGATTAATTTGAGGTCAAACCGAACATAAAAAAGTTAACAAAAACAAAGTGTAAAACTATTAAGTTTCCGAATATATACTTCTACACCAACACCATATCCTTCTTAAACAAGTGAGCAAACTGTATCATTTCAAGTGAAATTCGCTAACATGTCTTCACCACATAGAATGATGAAGGTACACATTCATATCTTCAACAATATGAACATATAGCTTTGGTTTTTGGTTTTAGATAAATTAAAAACAAATAACTTCAAGTTTATTGTGAAATAAAACATAGGCACCACGTCAGCCAACGTCTGACGCGGTGCTTCAAATCTCTAGTAGTGTGTGTATATATATATATACTCCTATGCGACAACCTCTAGACTGATCTTAGGTTAGATAAAAAAAGTTCCACCAAATTACGGACCTAAATAAATTTGAATATAAAATGGCTCACATATGGCCTTTTTCATTTCACAGGTTAAGAAATTATGATAAAATGGGTCTAAACAAATTGCATGCAACTTCAGAACAGGACTGTTATCACGTGAGTTGACTGGCATCGCATAAACTTCCATCATTCAATCAAACAGAGTATCAGAACCAAAGATTTAACAATATTCCCAAGGGGCATATCATATTTAGCAAGTTCAAATAAAATATCTGATGAAAACTGGAAGCCTAGTAGTAGTTTTCTTCTCTCAACAGTATATTATAATTTCACATTCCTACTTGTAGTTGCTTTTTCTTTCTTTCTTTTGTACGTTCTGTGGCATAATTGATCCCAACATTATGTCACCACTCTCTTGAACTCATCTCAGTCGATCACATCAAACCCCTTTCTTTTTCTGCTCTTTCGATTGTTTAATATCCTTCGTCAGCATCCTTGGAGCTATAGCCATGGACATTAGCTCTTGGAAAAGCAACTTACAAGCATATGGAATATGGACCTGCAAATACAGATTCCCAACACCTTTTTAGTTTTTACTATGGATGGAACTTATATATAGTGCAGCAGCTAAGTATACAAAGGACACCAAACTTGGTGTGTGTCTGTGTGTGTGCAAGGGGTGGGATTTGGAGCTAAATTATAGATACCTGAACAATATCTGTCTTGTTTTTGCAACTCCTGCACTCGAACGAGTTCTTTTTCAAGTTGGCTATAGCAATCAATCCACATTGCTCACAGACATGGATTCTGTATGCATCGCTCTGGTCAAACAATCTTTCCTTGAGGAAATGAGCAGCGCCATGTGCAATCATGCAGTCTCTTTCCATCTCACCAAACCGAAGACCACCATCACGAGACCGTCCTTCAGCAGGTTGCCTTGTGAGGATCTGAACAGGCCCTCTACCACGAGAATGAATCTTATCATCAACCATATGCTTCAGCCTCTGGTAATAAGTGGGCCCGAGGAAAATCATAGATGTGAGCTTTCTCCCAGTGTGGCCGTTATACATTGTCTCAAAACCTCGCATCTGATACCCACATTTGTGGAGAGCTTTGCTTATATTATCCACAGTAACGTCGGTAAATGGAGTAGCATCTCCTTCCTTTCCCATATGTGCGGCAACTTTTCCCATGATACACTCAATAAGCTGACCGATAGTCATACGGGACGGAATAGCATGAGGATTGACAATAATGTCGGGGGTGATACCTTCCACACTCCATGGCATGTCTTCTTGTGTGTAAGTCATACCCACTGTTCCCTTCTGACCATGTCGACTACTGAACTTGTCACCAATTTGAGGTACTCGGACAGATCTGACCCTCACCTTTACAAAACGCAACCCATCAGCATTCGTGGTCAAGAGAACCTGATCCACCATTCCAGTTTCACTGTGTCGTAAGCTTGTGCTGTGATCACGCTTTGTGTAACGAGCAGCAGGCCCTGTTGCTTCCTCGGGGGATATTGGGGTTGTTTTTCCTATAATCACATCTTCTCCCGAACATCTAGTCCCAGGAGGAGCAAGACCATCATCATCTAATTTATCATAGGAACCATGACGCATGCCCATGGTGTTGGCTCGATCTGGGCGTCCAAAATCCTCTTTGACAAGTGTTCCCATCTTCTTCTCCTCGTCTCTATATGAACGGAAGAATAGAGACCTGAAGAAGCCACGATCGATCGAGGACTGGTTCATAATGACAGAATCTTCCTGATTGTATCCGGAATAGCAGGCAATGGCCACAATAGCATTGATACCAGCAGGTAGTTGCCTAAAATGCAAATGCTCCATTGCTCTAGTGGTGACTAGTGGCTTTTGAGGGTAGTACAGAACATAAGCCAATGTGTCCTGACAAAGAGAGAAAGGTTACACTTATGTACAGTTTCCTGATAATATTACACATAGTTCCCCTCGGTGCAAATTGGTGCTAACCCCTTGCAGGAATTAAAAAGTGTAGTTGTTCAAGGTACATGGCTTGCAAATGTTAAGAAATTATACTACGTAATATAACAATAAGGGCCATACCATTTTCCATAGTAAATGAATTTTTGCAAAATTAGTTTAGGATATCATTGATAGTAGGTGCAGATTACGTAAATAGATGTCTGAGTAGTAGATGTCCTACCATTCGGAATTGGTAATTGGTGACGTATATACCCATTGCTTGCTTACCCATAGCTGACTGGTAAGTATTACGAGGAGACTGAAAAACAAAAGGAAAAAACATTAGAAAGTGGACAAACAGATTTTGACCAATAGGACCAATTAGATTATTAGACTCACCTGATTGTGATCAGGAAATGGAATGATTGAAGCACAGACACCAAGAATCAAGGATGGGTGAATCTCACAGTGAGTATAAGTCTCTGAATATGCCTCGCCTGGATTGTTCCTTGCACTGCTAAGATCCTATAACATAACAATAAATCATTCAGAACGCTGTAGAAACACGGTATGCAACATGAAAACATATAAATAAGAGAACAGTTTAAATCAACCATGTTAGTTACTCACACTTATCGTCATGGAAATCATTGTTATTTCCTCTTCTTCGGTATCAATGTATTCTATAAATCCTTTTTGGACCAAATCATGCCAGCCACCATCATCAGATTCCTGGAGATAAATAGAACATATCCAACACAATGACTAGTTATTAGCATTTTTGCAACCGACATTGCAATCAAGACAACATCTGCAAGCAAGGTTAGAAAATCCTAAATTCTCCTCCAGGTGCTTTGACTCTTACATGACAATTCTAAAGTTGGAGACTGCTTTACTGATATATTCAATAATTTGAAAAAGATCAAGGTTCTTCTCCAGTTTCAAACTTTTATCTTAACCAAGGAATCAATCTGTCTCAAGGTTCAAGTGATGCCAAAAGAGGGAGGAAAAAGAAAAGAAAAAATAGAAAGGAAAGGAAGAGGCATTTCTAACTATTGGAGGAACAAAAAAGGAAGCAAAAGGGATAATAAGCACCAGCTACATACCCTCTTCTGTAACTCAACGATATCCTTCTTTTTAATGAGAAGTTTTTGATTTTCCACTATGAACAATGGGCGACTGCAGCGTCCATAATCTGTATATATACGCAATTCACTCAGACGAATATCTTGCACCACCCCAACCTCAGTATTAACATCAACCTGTCCACAGAACAAAGAGACAGAAGAAAGCTCATTTCACAGTATAGAGTTACATTTGACCGTGCCTGGATCGGATAAGAATGCACATTTAGAAGACATGCTGAAAGAGTACACTTACACGCCTCCTCAGTCGTTTAAGAGTCGACACCAACATTTTCGGGTTGCGGTGAATACCAACCCAGCAACCATTCACGAAGATCTTTGTTGCTTTAGGAATCACAGCAGGTGAAATTTCCTTGAATGAGAAAATATATGTTAGTAAACATAAAGGAAACTTCAAACATCAGTTCAATTGAGATTCAGAAGATAATATAGTAGAAACCCATGTATTATAGAACTGCATTACCTCGAAATTTTCTGTACCCCATTCCTCCAAAAATTCTAAAATTGGGTATGCTGCGGAACCAACAGTGATATAGACCATCAACGCGAGATTCTTCACCAATCCACATGCCTGATGACAAGTTACCGAAAATGTTAGGGTGCAATTAACATTCCACTAAATCCTAATTAAAACAAAAATGTACTTACTTGTCCCTCTGGGGTTTCAGCAGGACACATCATTCCCCACTGTGAATTGTGCAACTGCCTTGGCTTGGCAAGTTTTCCTAGTTAAAACAAGCAAGAGAGAGTTACAGAACAGCAATGCATACAGTGAAGAGCAGAAAAATAATGCAACCCTCAACATATAGCTCTGCACATCAGCACATGTAACAATGTTTTGAAAAGATCTTGCAAATACAGTGCATATTAGAAAGCATGTGTGGCAGGTGTATATATGTGAGGAACTGAGTTATGAAATAGCCCAGACACACGCAATTCATCAGATGTGAATTTAGTCTCCTCAAGTGTGACAAGGTAGATGATAATCAGATAAGCCCTTGTCACGCAATGTTTTGAAAAGATCTTCCTAGGGACTACTAAAGAAGATGATAATCAGATAAATACCTTCACGTCCAATGGGTGAATTTAGTCTCCTCAAGTGTGACAATGTAGAGGCATATGTCAACCTATTCAACACCTGTAATATTCCATGCCAAACAATTTAACTCAGCCTTGAAACAAATTTGAATCCTTTTGTTTTCCTTGAGATAACAAAACAAGCTCATATAAGAAATTAAGTATGGTTGTTAACCTGAGAAACCCCAGCCCTTGTCCCTGCAGCATTTGCTTGGCCCCAATTGCCCGTAGCAAGGGAGTATTTAAGACCACTGGTAATAGTTTTTGCTTTTATCGCAAATTGCAAATTCACATCTTTTCCATTATCTACACACTGAAGGACAGAACAAAAGAAACAAAAAACATTATATACATCATGGATAGGCAGCATTCATCTCAGAATAGTAAAAAAGATATAGGAAGTCGAACAACCTTTTGAACATAAGATCTCACATCTCTTGTCAACTTTCTGAATAACTGCACCCATATACAAAAGTCCAAGATTCAGAAATTACAGCTCATGTTTTGAAGTAAAATGACAAGGGAAATTGTATATGGAAAACAAACCATTCGAAACAGGCCACCGAGCAGAGGACCAGCAAGATCCAGTCTCTTATTGCCATAGTGGTCTCTGTCGTCTTCTGGTCTTCGTCCAATGGCACATAGCAGAAGCCGGTGGATGATATAACTGTACGCAAAAGATATTGCTTGAGTTTCACTCTTGCTGCCCAAGTATCCATATATAGAATGCTCAAAAGGAAAGCAACATACCCAAAATAATAAGCTTTCTTTGTTTCACAATATTCGCCAACGCCAACATGAGGGAGCATTTCTTTTTGGAGAATCTCTTTAGCATACCTGCATAGATTAAGATTAATATTATCAACATGTAAGTAGGAAGCCATGCGATCATCTGGACCAATCTTTTCAACAGGACATACTTGATTCTTTTCTCCTTGGTGACCCCAACAGTGGCTCCTCTTTTCCCGATATAGTCCAGGGCAACCTGCATTATACAAGATCATCAGAGTGCTCATTGTACAAGATCACTATCCTTGCATTTCACTCATTCAGAAGCAATAAACTTAAGCTCTTATGTCCACAGAACAACTGAAATGAAATTATTCTTCATATTGATGAAACCCTAAATCTAATTTGTATGAACCTCAATTCTTTTTTCTGTTTTCTGAGGTTAAGTTCATTGTACAAGATCACTATACTTGCACTGTACAAGATCACTATACTTGCATTCACTCATTCAGAAGCAATAAACTTAAGCTCTTATGTCCACAGAACGACTGAAATGAAATTATTTTTCATATTGATGAAACACTAAATCTAATTTGTATGAACCTCAATTCTTTTTTCTGTTGGGAGATGGGGGTGGAGGTTGAGCATTCGTAGCCCAAAAGATGCCAGAATTACATTTAGCATGTTCAAATGGTCATACTATCCATTTAGTCCCCTAAAGCTTCAACTTGTGTTTAGAGTCATAGTGGACTTTCATATACTCAAATCTTTAAAAAAAAGGCCAATAAAAGCTAAATTTGTAATGAAACATTTATAATTATGTTACTTGAACCAGAACAACATTACTGTATAGCATAAAGGAAGCAACTAATCTACATGAGTAACAAGTTCATTAGTGACCATAGATTAGAATACCTGTTGATTTTGGATCACGAATGCTTCCTCCAGGGAGGGCCTTAGCATCTCCATCATTTGAGTATCCTGAAAATTGTAACATATGTGCTCCAGTATATCTTTGTCCGCGACAAATCCTAATGCACGGAAAACTATAATGATGGGAATCTCAGTGCGTATGTATGGCAGGGTGGCCCGTATATATTGCCCTGATGATCCCTGCAAAGATAAAGACATTTGAACAACACCAGTAAAACAAACCATCAACATAAATAGCAATCACCAAGCTATAAATAAAACTCTTGAAGTTTGAGAAGCCATGACTATTACCCCTTTGGCACTTGTCCTTGAAAGCATCCGGACAAACATCGTGCTGGGAGGCCTGTTTTGAGCCTCTGCCATTGACCGGACTTCCGCAACATAAGCATACTTATTTGGTTGCCTCTTTTTGAAGACATAGACATGATTTGTGCTCATCTTTTCTTGGGCAATTAAGACCTTCTCACTTCCATTGATAATGAAATAACCACCCTGGTCATATGGACACTCTCCAAGCTCCGTCAAGTCTTTCTCTGAATTTTGGTATAGTGTACAGTAACTCGAACGAAGCATAATCGGAACCTAAAGTGACAGAAAAAGTGTTACAAATTTCGAGTAAATTCAAGCATTCCTATTTTGAAGTACATTTAGTAAGCTAACATACTTTGCCAATGAACACTTTAGTGAAATCCTGAGTTTCAGTAACTTCTTCACCATCATGACCTTTCTTAATCACTTTCTTGCTCACATCCACATACAATGGCGCTGAATATGTCAAGTTCCTTAGCCTTGCAGCCTTAGGAAACAAAGTTGCAGTTTCTCCATCAGACTCCGTCATCATCGGCTTGCTGAGGTAAATCTGACCAAAGCTGATCTTATAGATGGTCTGCAGAAATGGAAATTCAAGTTACAACAGCTGATGCAGATCATTTATTGATTCGCAGATCACTTTAACACATCCTTTGTTAACCCCTACATCATACCACGTGCCTGTTGCTGGACACAAAACATATAGCACTAGATAGAGCCCTAATGCTAGAAACCAAGAAGAATAATAAACCCGAAGCACATTGTGTACAGACATAGACATATCGACAACCTCTAACATATTTAGAGCCACAACAATAATCATTCCTATTACCAAAAACATATAAAACCAAGCATTCCCAAACAGGTACTACTAATCAGGCCTATTTTCAGTATGATCTCATTTTTCCCCTGAATAGAAGTCAGCTATTGTTCAATCACGTCTGCCTAACACTCAAACCAATCACAGACTAAATTTAAACTAAATTCACTCATTTCAAAACTTGCCAACGACTCTCCTAGAACAAAAATCCCCCCAAAATAAGCATCACATAAACCCTAATTAACAATCCTTCCCAACAAGCAAACCAAAAGACTAAACAAACCCTAACACAAGCAGAAAACGTTGGAAGTTAGTAAACCTCAGCAAAATCGGGCTGGTGTCCCGGGTTGTGCTGCGACTCGGGTCGGATCTCGATATCAGACGACTCGTCGACTATTTCCTGCATAGTATTTTGGATGAACTCATCAAATGAATCCAGCTGCTGCCTCACAAGCCCTTTCTCTTCAAAGTAGGCACTGATGACTGTCCAAGCGTCTTCCTGCGTGATTTCATCTTCTTCATCAACTGGATTCTCATTATCATTGTTATCGTACAACTCCTCCTCCTGGCCGCCGTACTCCTCCTGCCCGTAGTACATATCATCTTCATCCATGTCGAATCGTCTTCTCTTCCGCTTAAACCCTACCCAGTGTTTGATTTTTTGGAATTGCGGAAGAAAAGGGGAAAAAAGAAAGAACCAGAAGACTGGTGTAAGACTGGTCTGAGACTTTTTATAAATGCCACACAGGAAAATAGTGAGCGGCACACTAATTTAGTATTAAGTACTAATTTATTTATTTTACTTTCCTTTTTAACTTTTTACTTTTATCCCATCGCAGTAGAAAAACTCACTTTGATGCTACAGATTCATTTTTTGTTTTTGTATTCGAAGTAGTTCTACGATAAACATTTGGGATACACTGACATCTATTTATTACACATAAATAACCGAAAACATGACGAGACTTGACTGGATTTAATTAATGTTAACTAATTAATTCTTTTTAAATATTAAAAATAGGGTCCATATCTTTTTAGGGTATCGATAGCGTATCTAATAACAGATTAGTACCCATTAGACAAACAATTACATTTTAGGGTCGAATTTGACCATGGTGGCGCTCTAAGCACTGTTCCAAAATCAGATTTTTGGACAGCCAAACAACATAAGCCTTAGGACTAAAATGTAATTGAATTTTACATATTTTTAGTCTTTTCTTTATTTTTCTTTTCTTTTTTACTTTTTTATTTTCCTTTTTCTTTTTATTTTTCTTCTCTTCTTCTTCTTCAAGTCTAGTACCGGATTTCGGTACCGGAATCCGGTACGGACTTGAAAAACTCCCAGATCGGAAAAGTTCCGATTTGGGAGCTCGTCTCCGATTTGGGAGCTCCACAAGCTCCCTGACCGGAGCTTTTACAAGCTCCGATCAGGGAGCTTGCAAGCTCCGACCTGGGAGCTTAAGTGCTCCCAGATCGGAGCTTTGCAGCTCCCGATCTGGGAGCTGCACAAGCTCCTTGACCGGAGCTTGTAAGCTCCTACAAGCTCCGGTCAGGGAGCTTGCAAGCTCCGACCTGGGAGCTCAAGTGCTCCCAGATCGGAGCTTTGTAGCTCCCGATCTGGGAGCTTGCAAGCTCCGACCTGGGAGCTTAAGTGCTCCCAGATCGGAGCTTTGCAGCTCCCGATCTGGGAGCTGCACAAGCTCCTTGACCGGAGCTTACAGGGAGCTTGCAAGCTCTAATCTGGGAGCTTAAGTGCTCCCAGATTGGAGCTTGCATTATTCCGGCCGGTGGGAGCAGAGCTCCGGTCACCGGAATTATTCCGGTGACCGGAGTTCTGAAGAAGAAGATCGAAGAAGAAGAAAGGGAGAAAAAAAATAAAAAGAAAAAAATATATAAAAGAATTAAAAAAAGGAAAATAATTTTTTTCTTACTGTAGTTAAGGCCTTGTTTGTTTGGGCATGAAATTCTCGGTGGCAAAGTTGTAAATATTGAGCAGTCAACCCAAAAAGGTACTAAAATGTTATTGTTGAACTAAAGAGTATTAATCTGTTATTAGGTGTCACAAGGATACCCTTCCATGATAATAACTCCTGCTAGATCTAAGTCCAGGTTAGATCATATTTTACGTTGTCAAGAAAGAACCAAAACACGGTTCATCCCTTGACAATCAAACATGGCCGTATTATTTTCATAATTTTCTGTTTTCTTTTTTTTTTCTTATATCTTCTTCCTTTTTCTTTTCCTTTTTTTCCTCTATATTCTTCTACAATCCGGAGTTCCCATCGGAGCTTCACTGTAAAGCTCCGATCAGGAGCTTCTAACAACTCCCAATTAATCGGAGTTGTGAAGCTTCGTTCTAGAGCTTCAATGATGCTTTAAGCTTCTCTTTTGCAATCTTTGATTTTAAAACATTTTTCACCTTTCAACTTTCTAGCTAGATCATATTAACCTATATGTTTTGAAATCCGAATCCGAAGTTGAACCGAAAATCATCTCAGAGGTGTCAACTGGGTTGACCCAAATGATGTAATAAATATATAATTATTTTTAAATACTCTATACTTTTGACAAAAAATTATCATGCGTATTTATCAAATAAAGTAAATTTCACTACTTAATATATAAAACATAATATGTGAAAAAAAAGTAAAAAATCCAAATAAACAAACTTTTATTTTTACTAATTTTATATTTTTGGCCTAAAAACCCGGGTCAACTCGGGGTTAAACCGAAAAAAATTAGGAAGAATCCCGGGTTCTGAGCTTTTGTATAAAACCCGGCAAGGTCTCCGAGTTGACTCGGCGTGTTTGAAAACATAGATATTAACCGTTTATGTTAATGTAAGGGCTCATCAAATGATCCGCACCCGTTTATTCATTCGGTATGTATGTCTGCATTTACTGGTTGGATTGATCCGATCCGTAGACTAACATATCAGACGGATTGTATAGATATAGATATAAATATTTTCACTTTTATAGGATATGAGTATATATCTTCGTTACAAATCGATACCTCATAATTCAACAACTACGGTACAACACTGTTATAATCAAACAAGTACACATAAATCTATATAAAAATTCAGAACTATTTTACGTCCAAAGATTCCAAACACAGAAACACTAACCAACGAAAATGAGTAGCAAGATAAACAGAAACAGGGAAAATTTCCAAATTATTTTATCTTTGTTCTATTTATCTTTCTAATCATCAGTCACACCACAAATATACAATTCTTAGTGAGTAGAAAATGAGTGGAACAGGGAAAGTCGTTTGTGTTACAGGAGCTGCAGGTTACGTAGCTTTGTGGCTTGTTAAGTTTTTGCTCTTGCGTGGTTATACTGTTAAGGCCACTGTTCATAACCTCAGTGAGTACGACATCCTCATTCATATACTAATTGCGTGCAGGTGATCCGAATAAAGTTGACCATCTGAAGACGTGTGAAGGAGCAAACGAAAGAAAATGGGATTGATTTGGTAACAATGAATTCTGGACTTGTTAACGGTCCTGCTCTCCTCCAGCCAACTCTCAATCTCACCTCCGAGGCTATATATGACCGTTGTTGTAAAAGGTAATGCGTTTATCTGTATAACTTCAAAAACGCTTTTCCGAGTCCGTATCACATTGCACCTCTTTATAACAGTTCTATTGATATTTGATTTGAAACTAGTTTTTTATGAACTTTTGCAGGAAAGCAACTGATGCCAGTGTATGAATTGGTTGATGTTAGAGATGTTGGAAATGCACATATCCTGGTATTTGAAAATCCATGTGCTAATGGAAGATATAATCTGGTTGGAACTATGATGTCTCATTCTCATGTTCAAAAACTCTTGCAGAAATTTTACCCATCTCTCAATTTCCCTGACAAGTAAGTCTCTTCATGATACATTTATTCTACCAGCAATATGTATTTAACTTGTGACTATACTTGAATGATCTTGTTTGCCTCCATAGCAGTGTAGCAAAGAAACTAATCGTCATTCAAGTATCCAAGAAGAGAGCAGAAAGTTTAGGAGTTGATTTCATGCATGTCGAAGTGAGCCTCAAGGACATTGCTGAAAGCTTGAAAGAGAATAATTAATTTTCTTGCTTTCTAAATGATCCACAAGTGTTGAAGTGTATTGTAATAACTTTGTTTGATTTTCATCAAAAAGACAAAATCAAACTCTTGTTAGATCCTTTTTTTTTCTTGTTTTCTCAAGTTGTAATATGAATTGTGTAATTGAGGACGCTTTTGATGAGACAGCGAAAAATGAGTATGTTCAGTAGCAAAACAAAAACTAAAGGACCGCTGTTTATTAGATGCTTTGCTATCTGGCATGTATGTAACTAATCTCCGCACAACAAAGACATGATTATGAAGATCTTGGGTTGAAGAGTGGAACAGAGTTTGCATTACAAAGCTGCATGTTAAGTAGCATCGATCGTGGCTAGTTAAGCTTTGGCTCCTGCGCGGTTATACTCTTTAGAACTGTGCAAGTTATTATAGTATTAGTCTTTGTAAATTCTAAAGCCACAATAAAGCTACAAACGTTGCACATACTGGAAGATAGAACCTTCACATACTTACTATCGTACTTAAACCTGAATGCATGATTTAATAATCTTCAGGACTTTCGCCCCTCTAATCAGGTATATTCCTGAAACCAAATTTATCATCCTAATACAGGAAATCAAGAATGCAATACATAACAGCTTGTTACTACCATCCTTATAATCTTTATATTTTACATGCATAATCTTGAGGAAGAGAAGAACTCAAATATACTAATTCGTGGAATTATCTTCACGCAGCAATGTTATGGAATCAGATGAATCTGTTTCAGAGTACTGCGCAAACATTATTGCTGGCTGAGAAGGCTGGGGAGGGATGTGCAAAGATTCAACTTCACCTTCAAGCATTTCCACCACTCTACTCATCGAGGGTTGATCATATGGACTCATTCGTATGCACCACAGTGCCACTATCGCCATCTTTCGTGTGATTCTCTCATCAAGATCAGAAATTCTAGTTTCATTGTCCGTCCATTTGTCCAAGTGGTTATATATCCAATAAGGGAAGTATTGACTAGACTCATCACCGTTTTCTATCAAGTCTCTGTTCAATCCTACCATTTCCATCAGTAGCATCCCATAACTATAAACATCAGCCTTAAAAGAAATACTTCCAATACTCCTGTTGATCAGCTCTGGAGCCACGTAACCTATTGTTCCCCGAGCAGCAGTCAGAGTTATTGTATTAGTTTCAGTTGAGAAAATATTTGCAAGCCCAAAATCAGATATTTTTGGAGTGAAGTTTTCAGGAAGAAGTATGTTGTGAGGCTTGATGTCGAAATGGAGGATTTGGATATCACAGCCCCGGTGCAAATACTTAATCCCTCGTGCTACACCAAGCGCAATCTCATACTTTTTCTCCCAATCTAATAAAGTGCCAGTTGGTCCTTGTCTGAGGATGTACTTATCGAGCGAACCATTAGGCATGAAGTCGTATACAAGGGCACGTTTTGATCTTTCTGCGCAATAACCAACTAGTCTAACCACGTTTATGTGATGGACCCTCCCAATTGTTGCAACTTCATTCATGAAGTCTTGACCATTTGATCCGGGCTTGGTGCTCAATAATTTAACTGCTACATAATTGCCACTTCGAAGCTTCCCTTTGTAAACAGTACCAAAACCTCCTTCTCCAAGCTTTTCTCGAAAACCTCTTGTTATCTTTTTTATGTACGTTCGAGTAGGAGTACCTGATTGGAATGAGGTTGTTGTGATTTTGCAGAAAGTCTTCGATTACATCAAACATCGACATATGTCTCCTACGAAGAGTGTATATTAGGAGTCCCAGCAGCAATGGCCACCCTATTACAATCTTTAATGCAAGGATGAGCACTGCAATTCGACAAGGCATTTTTATTCAGAACATAGAAATTAGAATGCACAGTATGGTGGTGCTTGTTGTTGAAATGAGAGTGCATGCGCTGACGGTTAAATTTATTATTGAACTCAATGTTTTTTCCACCAGCAGAAGATAAACACTCTTTGGGTATAGGAGTGTCATTAATAGCATACGTACGAATGCTGTCAAGAACGAAGCCAACAAGCCGAGCACGAAGATCTGCAAATACACCAAACATATGATAAGAAAAGCATACAGTCATCTCAATATAATAAGGAAGATTAACTTCGGTGCAAATTCTAGGAACTACTCTAAAAAGGTGTGGTCCGCACATGAAATCAGACGATAATTATGCGAGTGTAGGAGAAAACTTGTATGCAAAAGTCAAAAGGATATGTGAGAAAACAAACTTACTTGATATTACCCTGATAAACAAATATTTCCTCCCTGCATTTGATAGAATAAACTCTCAAGAACAATCAGAAGAAATGGGCCAAATGGCTAAAAGGGTCAACGTTAACTCGATTCTCTGATAGAACAGGTATACACATAATCTGATCTTACCATCACAGCCAGGATAGTCACGGTCGATGCATCCTAGCAATAAAATCTCGTTTTCGCATACATGTTTGTTGCCCTCCAGTTGACAGGAAAAATTTCCTCCTTTACATTTCCACCACAAAAGACACTGAACCAAGATATTTCAAATCCATACTGCATAGAGCTATGGATTTATAGAAGCGATTCTTATGGCCTTTAAATGGCATTAACATCATAACCACAAGGTCTATTCTACACATATATCCTATCTCTGATGCATTCAAGTGACCAACCTTCATATATGTGTACCTCCTGCCATTGTCTCTCTTGGAACAATTACGATCATACGCCATGTAGAAAGAATAGTTTACTGGATATTGGCAGCTCAAGAAAGTAGCAGGCCATGCTAAAGGCTTTCTGTCAAAGCGTCGGATGTTGTAAGGATAACGATCTTTTAGGGACGTCAGATCATTTTGTGAATACTGAGGAAAAGAGCAAGTGTCGTTTGTAACAGAAACATCAGCCAGGCGGATAGTGTAGTTGGGATAATTGAGTGACTGTACACGGTACTTATGAGAATCGAGATATAGTAAAGTGGTGTTGTTTTCACATGCTAGCTCATAGCTGGGGTGGCCACAGCCTCGGGGATCGCCCTTTAACCTGAAAGGGTAGCTAATGTTTCGAACACTCCCACAGGAAGAAGGCTTGCAATCCACGTGATGTGTTGCATATGATTTGTGAATGGAATGGATTAGGATTAAGATACAGAAGCAGGTCCTGAGGATGTATGCAAACATTTTCTCCAGTAGGATCTAGAGGTGGCCTGTTAGTACTGCCTGATATGAAGAAAAGATCGGGAAAAAAAATTTGAAGGATAATTCTATCACTGATGGAGGCAAAACTTTGTCAAGAGTCAAGGTCATCCACACAATTTAGGACAGAGAACAAGAGCCAAACAACACATCATCAGCCAAGTAATGTTGATACAAATATGTCTAATATAGATGGTATCATGGTAACATGAGAATCTTACACAAATACTAGCTTAGATAAAGTAATAAGCCATATTTCCAAGCATCACAAAACCAAAAGCACTTTGACAACCTTACAGTGTCAAGTAATATGTTAATGTTACAACATATTACTAGAAGCACTGTGAAAAATTGAAATCCCATGACAAGTTTGCTTCCTGTATTGTTAGTAATTAAAGTAAATAAATGTGTCATGTACACTTTCTAGAGCTCATTTTTTGCCTCCAAAACGGACACGTTATGACAAACTGTAATGTATAAACACCTCGAACAGTGTACTGACGTCAATGATGCATATATGGACACGTCTAATGTAACACAGACTCGAGCGTTTAACCAAAAGAACCACACTATATATTGCAACACCTTCAAATAGCATGTTAAATACTAAGAGCATATTATAAGTACCATATAAGTTGGAATGTATATGTAATCTTGGTCCTTGGAGAGTGAAATTAGATACACATGATGTCATGATGACATGAATATATGACAGGTTTCTGTTTGTTCACTTATACAAGCTTGGGGTTTTATGTGTAAATTTACATAAACCTACGGGGTATTTGCGTAATCTCCAAAGAAAAAGAAAAGTAAAAAGCCAATAAAACCCACACCACCTGATTTTCCCATCAAAACAAAATCCTTTTTTCACCATAAACATTTAATCACCAAACATTTGTAAGCATATTTGGTCAAATGATGTAGTGATTATCCATTGAACTAGCTAGCAAGAAATTGCATTCTGGACAAAGATTCTTGAACAGTATGACTTCATCTACACTTTTCTTCACACCATTCTACTTATCCAATAGAGAATCAAGAAATCTTCCTGCAAATCATCTTGCTTGCTCATGTCCACGTATCCGAATCCTTTGCTCGTCCTCAGCTTCCGACAGTTCTGTTACAACTGGTATTTTGCTGTACTACTGAAATCTGAATTTGCATCACTTTGTTGTATTGGTGCATTTGATGTGTTTTGTTTTATGGCAATTTTCTGATATGTATTTAGTAGCTATGTAGCAAATGATAGTTCTGATAGATTACTTGTCTTAGTCCAATACTCTCAGGTATAGCTAATTAAAGTAGCTGTTTCATTAGATTAATTATGTAGCTTCTTTGTTTTTTTATTTAATCCAATGAGTTTGTAGATTTTGAGCCTAATGTGATACATAGTTTGGATGAACCTCAGATTAAATCTTGCTAGGTGATTCTACTGATTTAAACGTTAACTCCGTAGCTTAATCCAGGTCGAATATAGACTGGCTGCAAGGTAGTCGAGTAGATAAAGTTCTGAATAAGCTAACTATTCGAAGAAAAAATGAACACTCATAATGTATTCTTGTTCTACAATCTAAACCATGTGCCCTTTCTTTTCCTTCTTTTATTTCATCACTCATTTTCCTGGTTTTATTGCATTTCACTACAGAGGTATCCGGAAACAACACATCGTTAACTGGTGGTGCATATGATTTTGAAAGAGCAACTACTTCACTTTCTCAGAACCTATTATCCACCCCGAAGAAGGTGACTCTTGTACGCCATGGTCTCAGTTCATGGAACAAAGAAGGCAGAGTTCAGGTTTGTTTCTCAGATTGCTTTTCTTAAAGCTTACTGCCATGAGGTTTATGAACTAGTATTAATCGTGTTGCTGATATTTAGGGAAGCTCGAACCTGTCAGTCCTAAGCGAAGCAGGTATAGCACAAGCAGAAAGGTGTCGAACAGCCTTAGCTAAACTGCACTTTGATCTGTGTTTTTCAAGTCCAATATCTCGTGCTAAGGTGTTTAGTGTTTATTGTGAAGTTGGTGACCACATAAGTCCTTATACTTTGTCGATTTCCTAATCACCAATCATATATTGCAGACCACTGCTGAAGTCTTATGGGAAGGAAGAGAGGAGCCACTGGTTTATCTTGACTCTCTGAAAGAAGCTCATCTTTATCATCTTGAAGGAATGAAAAATGGTATGTCCTTCTTTTTCATTCTTTGGCTGAGTTAGGTTTTTCAGGGGCTATTTGTGAATCATCTTTAGTATTTGGAGGCAGTGGATGCTAAAAAGATATATCCGGATGACTTCACAAAATGGAGAGAAGATCCATCTAATTTTTGTGTGAATGGAGTTTATCCTCTTCAAGAACTATGGAAGAGAGCAAATGATGCTTGGACGGAGATCTTATCTTCTCCGGTGAATATCTTTTTGTATTTGATGCTTAAAGTCCTTCTAATGTAGACATACACTAGTAACAGCTTTTGATTGGCTCTATGAGCAGGGAGAAAATATCATGGTTGTTACTCATAAATCAATTTTGAGAGCATTGATCTGCACAGCTCTTGGACTTGGTCCAGAAAGGTATGAATATCTGTAGCCCGAGTATCTTCTAATTTGCACATACAGAGAATGCATTAGATTGATTTAGCAACCTTCTTGAAAGAACATTTCATTTTCTGGAGTGGGAAAGCAGAAACCTGTTTGCAACTGTCTATTTGTCTTTCTGCTATACGAAGAAATTGGCCTCAGAAGCGATTGATAAAAGCTCTTTATATGTTAGACACACTACAGCCTGGAGTATGTAAATAAGGGGTGATTAGAAAACTACAGTATCATGTATTCATGTAGAAATGGTTTTGATGCTTAGGTTTGCTGTCTTTCCAGGTTTCGTGCAATAGACATAAACAACGGTGGATTGTCTGTCTTCAGCTTCAACAAACGAGGCGAAGCCATGCTCCTGTCGTTGAATATGACAGCACACATGTACACTGATCACACGTACCATTACTGAGAGCTTCACCACTTTATGAGACTTATGAGACATTGGATACGGAGGATTTGCATTTGAATGTTTCTAGATATTGTACAGCATAGCAACTTTACTAAAGACCTCCCTTTATGTTTGTGTTTTGTAAGTTAAAACATAAATTGTACAGGAGCAATTCTATCCTCACACCAGAATTCTTAAGAAACAGAACACGCAAGCCTTGTTCACAGACTCACTTTAAGCCACCAGCCACATATAATCAAACTCGTCGTAATGATATATGATATTAGGACTGGGAAATTAACACCAAGTGTTCACAGATTCAGATGGAACTAGTATATGTCCAGCACTAGAGAAGCAAATAGGTGGAGAAAACAAGAAACAATAACCAGGAGCTGAGGAAGAACCAACTCTATAGTTAGAATAAGGCAATCTGTTCCTGAACTTTTATTTGTAAAATTAATTCTACATCCACTACACTAAGTACAAAACCTCAAAAAATTGGATGTGTTAATCTTACAATAAAGTGGTGGTGTATTCCTGGAGGCTTTTCATAATGCCTTGCTTATGAAGGCAGAGCAAAAACTGAAACAAACAATGGCTTCCAGAAGCTGCATCAGTGTTCATCTGCAGGAGTGTATGAGGCTTCAGTTCTTCGAAACAGGGTGAAAAAGAAACGAGTATAAAATGGAAATGGAAGAAGATGTGTGAGGATTGAGGAAAAAGGAAAAGGTCCATTGAAAAAGACATTAGATACCATTAAGCTTCAACCGCCAGCTTTGAGCTTCCTATCTTCTCTGTCTTCAGAGATATCGGCTTTTTTCTCTTCGGAGATACTGGCTTTGATATATTTTCTGGCTTGTCAATTCCAAGTATATCTGTTATCCTTAACTTAGTCAGTTCCTGAAACAGAGAAGAAGAACATTAGAGGGCTAAATAGTGTGTTTAACCAAGAACTTTGAGAATATTTCACTGTCAATATTGGAACTGGAATCTTGTGTGTATTGATCTCAAATACCTGTCGGTGACCTTTAGTTCTTCGATAGTTCTTTCTTCTTTTCTTCTTGAATATGATTACTTTAGCATCTAATGCCTGCAGGAATGAATCAAGAGGTTATAAAATTAACAAGTCAACTTACACAGTTACAGGATGGTTGGAAAAAAAGAGAGTTTAAAATCACCCACATACATCATCAGTTCAATTTGAATAAAAGAACTAGGCAACACTTCCATCAAAAACCAAATTAATATTAAGTTTCTTAACTACTGTAGAAGCAATGACAGGGCAATGCTCAGTAGGACTTTATCACGCGAAACTTTACACCCACAGACACACTATGAAGGTAATAACACTTGCAAAACTTTTTACTGAACATATCAAGAACAGGTAAGTAGTTTCACACAAACTAAACCAAAGTAACAAAATACCAAAGAATCTTACATGCTCCTCAACAACAGCATGAACAGCTGCATCAGGTAAAATAGGCCGACCAATCATCGTCTGATTCTCTGAACCAAGCATGAGAATTTTATTGAGGACCAACTGCATGAAACCATTATTTACAAATCAAGTATCAGACCAACCAGAATTCATCGTTTCACATTAATATCATCAAAGCAGCTGACTGGAATGGTAAGCGATTAATATCACACAAAAAAATAGGTCTCACAACCAGCAAATGAAATTTACAGTAGCATGAAAATGGAAGTTCATGGTAAACAAAACCAAACAACCTGACGATATAAAGGGGCATCCAAGAAATATATTAAAACTATCCACAGCACATTCCTAACAAACTGAAATTTCGCTCAACTGAACTCGTACATAGACAATGGCACCATCAATTACAGTGTATATGCCAATTTGATCTAATCCCGATAAACAGTACTAAAACAGAGCACCACAAATTCAACACTAGAGCGCGAAATTCTATGTAACAATAGCTGAATAGCATACAACAAAACAGCTAGTTTAACGATGCTAAACTGACCTTGTCATTGATATCACAGTACTTTAACCTCTCGACGTATATAGTATCACCATTGCTGACCTTAAATTGATGCGAACCAATCTAAATTCAACAAAAATTGAACCAATAAGTCCTTTTCACAAAATGCTCAAAACAACCAAAATTAATCAGAGTGTTTCCACATACCTGGATGACGGCGAAAACAGGCTCGTAGGGCTTGACCACCTGGTCAGACTCCTGGAGTGGACCAATGACTGTGTAACCAATTTCAGCAGCATTTTTCAATTTTTTCTCATCCGATAAAGCGCTATCGTCTTCGCTCTCTACATCCTCGTCTGCATCACTCTCTTCATCATCATCATCGGAATACTTGGAGGAGAAAGGCCGATTGAGGAATATAGAGCGGGGACAAATGTTACTGTTATTGCTGATGAAATGGCAAAGTGCTCTCCGAGGAGGGGTTTGGTGAAGGGCAGTTGTTGAGGGAGGGGTAATGGATTGGGAAACGGGTGTAAGGGTTTTGGTAGATTGGAGGTAGCGGCTTAGCGATCTGAAGCAGCGTCTGTTCGCCATAGCCATTGATGAGGTGGTTGATTTATCGACAGGGTTTTGGGATGAATCTAGGGTTTATTGATTTAGGAGCAAACACCCCGAAGTCGACTAGTTCCTTTTTCTCAGTTTACAGGAACGATTGGGCGGGACAGAGCACGGTCAAAGGTGAACCGGAGCAGAGCGGAATCCGGAGCAGACAAGGACAGAGCAGATCGGGACGGGTCAGTGCGGCGGAGACGGGACCGAACCAGAGCCGGAAACGGAGCTGTGGCGGAGCGAAAAACAGAGCAGAGGCGCTGGACGGAGCACGGCGGAGGCGGCGCGGCGACGGAACGATCGGATCGGACGAGATTCGATCGAAACGTGGTCCAATCGGCGCGGCGGCGGCGTACTTCGCGGATCGGAACAGACAGAGAGATGAGATCGGCCGGCGTACGCAAAGCGGAACGGTCGGACGACGTCGCGGCGCGGCGGCGCGAACGGGCGGCGGAACGGGACCAACGGCGCGGCGGCGACGGACAGGAGGTCGACCGACGGCGGTAGGGCAGCAGCAAAACTCTCTCCTTTCTCTTCTCTCTTTCTTTCTTTTGTTTTGGCAGAACGAGGAATGAAGATGGCATCGGTTAGGGTTACGTTTTTAGGAGATTGGGCCATCAGAATGGGCTTGAGCGAAAATGGGTCAGCTGGACAAAACTTGGGCCAACCGAAAATTGGGTCAGCTGAAACTAGCTTTAAGATTGGGCTTGAATTTTCAGATTTAAGCAAGCCCAAACGGAGACAAAACGGTCCACTAACCACACTAACTTTCTAAAATAAAAAACGATCGCGCAGGAAGAAAATTAATTAAATTACCGAATAAATGATTACTCAGGTAATTAATAAAAAAAAAAAGGAAAATAATTAAATTAGAAAATACGGGGTGTTACAAAAATACTTTGAATAAATACATTGATGTTGCAAAGGGACATGATCAAACGTGCGTGGAATCATTTTAAAGGTTAAACAATGTCGTCGTGTAGCTATTTTCATTTTCATGAGTTTTTTTTGCGTAAGATTTATAATTTTATTATTATGTAAGGGTGTGTTATTTTTAGTTGTAATGTGAATTACTAAATGACTTATTGAATAAGTGTATTTTATTTTTTGTAAATATTATATTGAATAAATGGAAATTTACAAGAAAATATGGAAAAGAAAACAAATAGAAAGAAATGGAAAACAAAAAAGATTGAGAGACCAGCAAGCAAAGAAGAAAATAAGTGGAAAAGAAAATAGAAAAGAAGAAAGAAATCAAAAAACAAAAAGATTGATAAAAACAAAGAGAAAAATAATAATAATAATAATAATAATAATAAAGTATGTGTTGCTGATCACCTCAAATATTCGAGTGACCCAGTGAACTTTGCTGCTCATAAGGCTCTTCATCAGAGCCTTATGGGTCTTAAAACCCATTTAAGGCTCTGCTGGAGAAGGACTTATTAATGAAAAAGAGGACGTAGAACATAATAGAGATTTAAACTGTTTATTCACAAGTGATATGTAACGTCCCAAATTTCAGAGAGTTTAAAGGAGTTGAGAACGCTACTCATACCAACAAGGTGCACCTTTCTTTTCGGGAATTAACCTAGAAGAACTTCATAGTTAAGCGTGCTTGCTCTGGAGAATTTATAGAATGGGTGACCCACTCGAAATGTTCCCGTTGAGCGTACGAGTGAGGACAAAGTGCGCGGATTAGAACACGTGTTGGTCTGTGGACCCACAACACATTACCCCAGAGAGTTGCCCAGGAGTAACCTCGTCGGTCCGTTGGGCTGGTTCTGCCCAATTAGTGGGTCGGGTCTTTACAAATGTTATCAGAGCCGAACTATCCGGAACTGCAGGAGCTAAGTGTCATCCGGGGCAAAGTGCTACACCGTATTGGCAGTGGGAGCCACCTCTAGAATCCTGCACGAATGGTTGGTATCGGGACAGGCGCAACGAGGACGTTGCACAATTTAAGAGAGGGTGAGTGTAACGTCCCAGATTTCAGATAGTTTAAAGGGATTGAGAAGCTACTCATACCAAACAAGGTGCATCTTTTTTTTCGGAAATCCACTTAGAAGAACTTCAAAGTTAAGCGTGCTTGCTCAAGAAAAATTCTAAGATGGGTGACCTACTGTGAAGTTCCCGGTGCACTCACGAATGAGGACAAAGTGCACGGATTAGAACACGTGTTGGTCTGTGGGACCAACATATCACCCCGGAGAGTTGCCCAAAGAGTAACCTCGCCGGCTCGGCCTAAGTGACAACAACTACCTTTATTAGACTCAGGTGAAATATATTATAAGTAGTTATTTCAAAAACAATATATCATTATTCCTCGTTTTATAAGTTATAACACTTTTTGAAAGTTCCAAGTTGCAAGAATATACTCAGAGATACAGGATTTCAACTCACCTAACTGAATAATTGAGAAAAGGAGCAAATTTGAAGTATTTTCCAATTCGTTCTCATCTGCGGTTAGTTCATCCTACGATGTCGACATAGTGGTGATGTCGGAGAATTGAAAGATTTTTATAGGCGAGAAGGACCGTGTTTTCTAGATTTCAACCTACAAATTTTCCAGTGAAACAATGATGGATATACGTGGGGAGATTTCATGGCATGGATAACTCATAACTCATTGGAAGGCGAAGAAAAAAAGGCTATGAAATTGAATGAACACCTAATGACTAATATTAGTAAATAATAAAAATATTAGTAATAATAACACATCTACGAATTAATGTTAGATATATTTCACTAATTTGTTCACATACCATATGACCATCTTTCAACTAGAATATTAAATCTGCACCGTTTACATCCGAGTATTTAACTGTGTTTGATTAATTTATCCATTTCGTATTTCAATTAAGTTTTTAAAGTTGCAACAGTGGTCTAGTAGTAGAATAGAACACTGTCATGTAAGAGGCCGGGGTTTGATTCCCAATTATGCGACACTTTTTGCTTTGCAACTATGTCAACCAACTTCAATTCCTAACAGTTTCTTTAATTTCTATGCACTAAGTTGCACTAGTGATCTAGTGGTAGAATATTGCCCTACCATGGTAGTACAGGGTAGTATACTAGTATACCATGGTACAGATGCGGGTTTGATTCATGTCTAGTGGGTGCAAATGTGCAATACTTTTTGCTTTGCACTATGTCAACCAATTTTCATTCATATAAAGTTATTTAATTTCTTGACACCAAAATGCACCAGTGGTCTAGTGGTAGAATAGTACCCTGCCAACCGATTCCCGGCTGGTGCACGCTTTGTCAAACAGTTTTGATTCCTTGTGGGTTGTTTAATTTGTTGTCACCAAGTTGCCCCAATCGTCTGGTGATAAAATAGTACCCTGCCATTTCTGGCTTGTGCAACTCTTTTGTTTCGCACTATTTCAAAGGTTTCGTTTCATGGTGGTTTGTGTAATTTCAAAGGTCTCGTTTCATGGTGGCTTGTGTAATTTATTTGCACTAGTGGTCAAGACGTATTATAATTTTCTGTAGGATACATGCTCGTGTTCGATGTAGTCGTACAATACTATAATAGTTCCCTACCAGGATACAAGCTCAGGTTTGATTTTCGGCTAGTGAACCGATTTAGATCTGCTTAAATTTGTTTGCACTATCCTAAGTTTGGTTCTTGGCCGATGCACCATGTTTTTGCTTTGCCCAATCTTTTCTTTTGCACTATGTCAAGTCTATTTTGCTTTTTGCATGATATTTTCTCCTCCAAACTTTATCCAAGATCATTAAGATGCCCTTCCAAATTGATAAATACTAGCATAGGTTTTGACCTATGGTTGTCCGAGCGATCAAAGAAGAGTGGGGAACTTCGCGTTGGTTTTTGGAATTCAACATCAAGAAGTCTTTTCACATACTAGGGCGAGATGCGATGTTCTCATTTTCGATCATCAAACGATATTTTGCATTTATCAACTTCTTAATACGCCGTTTAAAAAAAGTAAATCATCTTCTCAATATTATAAATAAACTTACGATCGGCATTTCATACACTTAAACATTCCTCACTTGAGAGGTATGAGCCCAAATCTTTAACATATTCTCAATAGTTAATTCATAACCTCTATTGCATGAACCTCTTATCCTCTTTCTAGATAACCAAACAAATTATAAAGATTCATAATTTAAAGTTTTATACCTCATCGATAATATTCTTTTCTCATTCAATATTTCGGAAGGGAGAAGGTGAAATATTTTCTATGATTGAGAAAAGTTATGATTCACCAAGATGACATGATTTAATTCAATACTATGTAATAATAATTGTAAGTTTGAATCCTGTAACCAAACATATAAATAATAAACATTAGAAAAATTATTTCAATTGCGGGGATAGCTCAGTTGGGAGAGCGTCAGACTGAAGATCTGAAGGTCGCGTGTTCGATCCACGCTCACCGCAATATTTTTATTATTTTTTCAGAATTGTTTTTCCTCTTTTATTTTTTATTTGTCCATTCATTAGGAATCCGATCCATATATGAATTGCTTATTTCTGTAAATTTATTTAATCTTGTTATATTTTATTTGTTCATTCATCTATACATCTTTTGAATCATTCATTATACAATTTACAATTGATGATCAATTTGTATGAAATTAAAGGATACAAGGTAGAAATGGATATATGTAATTGTTTTGGAATTCTTTTATTTTTCTTTTTTTCCTTTTGGTTTGTCCATTCATTATACATCTTTTGAATCATTCATTATGCATACTATTGGAGCACTTCATCATCACGATTGTTTTTAATTTGATCATCAATTTGTATGAAATTAAAGGATGCAAGGTATGAATCAATATGTGAAAAACTGTTAGTGGATGCCAATCATAGCTAGTGAGATAATAATATGAAGAAGGAGGCTGCATTAATTTCTAATTGTTGCATCGCTTGCAATCGACATTAACCAAAGTTTTTCCGAAGAGCTGCTTCAATATATCATTGAAAGTTTGAAACCGAAAGAGAACTACTTACTAGTTTGTACAAAGAACCGAATCGAACAATCACAACAACTGGCACTTACTTATTTATTACTTTAATTTAATTAAATCTAGTGTAGTTTGCATATATAATTTAAAAAACTACATGGAAATACATCTACAATTAATACCAAGCAAATGTCCGATAAGTAGTTTGTCTCACTATTTTATTTTTCTACAAAATTAATCAATTTGATTTGATGGCAAGACAACATATTATAAAATATTAATTTCAAACAATATGTTACGATTAATACCAAACTTTATAATAACAAAACTTTAAAATGGTAGAGATAGAGATATCACATATATAAGTTTCTAATTAAATAAAATACATGACCTTAACACAGTCTCACATGTCAAAATAACATGTACTCCTATATGAATTACTAAACCCAAATACATTGTGGCTTTGATCGGCTTTCTCGGGCGTGCTTCTACAATGCTGTACTTCTTGCCATTTTCGCTTTCGTCCTCAATAGTTTCAGAGGCCTCAGGCGATTGATATAACTCAACCCAAATTCTTGCCAAAATCATACTCCACATGTGAAACATCATAGCTGTTCTACTCAAGCGGTTGACACACTCATATGATATGAGGTGAATTTTTCTATTGTCTAGAAAAATCAAATTTAATTTACAACTCATCTCGGCATATATACTAAAAACTCCATAAGAAGTAAGAACAGTGTCGCATGAACATCACCCCAGGTAAGGCCAGAACATTGACAATGCAGTTTGGTCCCATTGCAAAGATTGGCCTGTCCTGGTCACAGCTGCCCGTACCTGCCAGATTAGGCTTTTTTATTCTCTTCTTCGATCATAACACTAACTACAGCAGTATATACATGTTGCAACTTGCGAATCCAAAAATCCAACATCTCTGGACGATATTCCAAAACTTCTTAAGATCTCTCTCTTCATTATCAAACAACACCAAATCGAAAAGGCCAAGCAAAAAAAAAGACAAAATTCATACACTCACACCACTTCAACCGTGGGTCTATGCACATTAGAGAAGCTTTCCATCAAGTCTGCGGTCAGCATGGATATTCGGGGCCGTGCTGGCCTACCGGAATAGGACAATGATGGGGAAGACGATGCAGATCGCCGCTCACAAGTTCTAAGCCACTTCGCTTGCATGTACCGATGCTTTCTCCATGGCCCCATGTGCATCTTTTTCTCTTTCATGCACTTCTTTGCAGCTCCACATATTATCTTTAGCAGGGCCAGCAGCCTTTCGATTTTTCCCACGAATATCTCGGGAAGCCTATTGACCAGCTTGTTGTATTCCTCATTTCCTCGGGCCATCTCAAACTCGGCCCGGAAATTCAACTCAATGATCACCCTTAACTCTCCTTTTTTGGCATTGGAGCTATCCACTACATCCAAAAATGTGTGTTCCCCTGTTAACAATGATTAGAAGAAATGTTAACATCTCATATAACAAGGCACTATTTCAAAAAATAGATATTGATTCAACAATAACAAAAAAGGAAAAAAAGAAAGTTCAAACAGCTACTGTTGTTGTCATTTATACATTAAAAAAAAATATCAAGAGAAAGATTCCTTGTGCCCACAGCTACTGTTTTCAATCAGTTTCAATGAGTTCTAATATCTTCACAAGCATTTTGAATCTAAATCACTCCATAATACACAATGGATTAAATGCTTGATCTGTCGGTAAAAGTTAATTACAGCTGATCATGATCCATGATTAGGAACTCCGCACTCATGGCCGTTTTAAACCTCTTTAAAAGTCAATAAGTGTAAATTCTACCTCATATAAAAACTAGAAATTTGTAGATAAATACTAAATCTAATGGTTTATTATCAATTCTCCGACTGACTCGAAATTATTGTACTCTGTATCTTACTCCTACCTGAATTGTTCCTTTATCTTTCCAAAATTTTACTCTTATGATTAAAACAACACAAATCAACTTTTCAACATTCCATTTTGGTCAAGAGTAGTCGATTTTCATGTATAAATAAATAGAGATATTCATCATATCAATCAAGTACTAAAATGGCAAGTTAACTACCTGAAGGAATATCAGGTGAACTTTTCCACTTGGACTTGCAAATCGCACTATTAAACCCGGCAGCTTGGAGTCTCCGGCAAACCATCTCCATCAGACACTTCCGGCAGCCGTTATCCAACGGCTTACCACAGGTACAAGCACTCCCCGCCGCTTCCTTCACCGCTTCCTTAGTAATACTCCGGATTTTCGATTCGATCGAACTCGTTCTACATATAACCGACTGCAAATCAAACAAACAGAGAGGTCAGAAAACAAAAATCTCTCACGCCCAAATTCTAAACGAACAAATCGTGACAAAACCTTACTTGCAACAATTGATGCTGGCTCTCCCAAAAACCGTCATCATTAACACCATTATTGCCGTTCTCGTTCTGGTTCTCCTTCTCATCCTCTTCCTCACAATCATCGACGGTGCTAACCGGCGATGAAAACGAATTATCACATTCGAGGAACTCGAACACCGTATCGGATAAATTGATCGCCGATTCGACGGAATATTCGATTTCCTGGCTATCGCACTTCATCAAAATCCGGTTGTTAATCGAAACCCCTCTACCCATTGTTTTATCTCTCTTTGGCTGTAATTGTATATTTAGCTCTAATTTCCCGGGCTGATAATTAATTAAAGAATGGATTGCATTTTCTACATTTCCGGAGCTAGGTTTATATAGCCGTGCGGAGTTTGGGGCCCACGGTTTTCTGTATGTGCACCCAGCACCCGAGCGCATGTGATTTGCGCTCTTGGCACGTGGAGGATTGTGATTGGGCAACGGGGTTTTATGTGGAGTCAAGTTTGGTGGACCAAAAGGCCCAGATCCACGTCAGGGTTAATCGTTCAGATAAACCCCCTGTGGATATACTCGAATATGCTGAACTGTTCTGTTCTTCACACACCTTGCATATGACTCTGTTGTCTCTGTCCATTTACAATTTTATCCAATCTTTATTTTCGCTTCTTTTGGATTTCAGGTTACCCATTAGTGAGAAGGTTCGTTTTGCTCATGGAATATTCACTTGAACGGTTGAACCCCCTCTCCTAGTTCTATTTGGAAAATTACCCTGTCAGTAGTCGTTACAATTATACAAAACCTGTTGCAAAATATATAAATTCTTGGGTAATTTTCATACAGACCCCCTGTTAGTTTCATCAATTACGAATCTTCCCCTGCTAGTTCAACAATCACATATTTTCCCTCGTTAGTGAAAAACAATTACATCTAGCCCCACGACTTTGACTTTCGGCGAATTAAGGCCTGGAAATGACAAATTTGTCCTCATTTAAAATTCAGATTTCATAAACACCCAAACACAATCAACTTTCTTTATTGCACATTTGACTCCAAAATTTCTAATTTAACAAAATTAACCTACATAATTTTTTAAAATTTCAACATCATCCAAAATATTTTTGTAAACAACTCCCTACACATTTTATATCTCAATATCAACCCCATAATATTAAAATAAATAAATAAATAATAACAAGAATTCCAAAAAATAATTTAAAATTAAATAAAAAAAAAAAGAAAAAGAAAAAGAAGGCGATCGGAGCTCCGACCGGAGCGGCAGCTCTGGCCGGAGCTTTTAATAGCTCCGACCGGAGCTGGCAGCTCTGGTCGGAGCTTTAAATAGCTCCGGTCGCTCCGACCGGAGCTATTTACAGCTCCGATTGGGGCTGTTTTCAACCCCAATCGGAGCTGTAAATAGCTCCGGTCGGAGCTGTAATTAGCTCCGACCGGAGCTATTTACAGCTCCTATTTACAGCTCCGATTGGGGCTGTTTCAGCCCCAATCGAAGCTAGCTCCGACCGGAGCTATTTACAGCTCCGATTGGGGCTGTCTCAACCTCCAATCGGAGCTGTAAATAGCTCCGATCGGAGCATATTTAAATAGCTCCGATCGGAGCTATAGCTCCGATCGGAGCTATTTTACAGCTCTAAATAGCTCCGATCGGAGCTATTTTACAGCTCCGATTGGAGCTGTAATTAGCTCCGACCGGAGCTATTTACAGCTCCGATTGGGGCTGTTTCAGCCCCAATCGAAGCTAGCTCCGATCGAAGCTGATTTACAGCTCCGTCGGAGCTGCAAATAGCTCCGATCGGGGAGCTATTTACAGCTCCGGTTGGGCTGCAAATAGCTCCGATCGGAGCTATTTACAGCTCGGTCGACGGAGTTGTGGGACAACTCCGGTACCGGAAAAATTCCGGTACCGGAGTTTAGAGATCGGAGAAGAAGATGATTAATGAAAAAAAAAAAAGGAAAAAGGAAAAGAAAATATTGAGAAAACAAAGGAAAGATAAATGAAAAAATAAAATATTGGTAAGGGCATGTTTGGGGAGATAAGATTTATAAGTTGGTCAACATTTTTGAATAAAATGGGGCTAGATGTAATTGTTGAACTAGCAGGGGAAGAAACGTAATTAGGTGCAGCAGTGGGGTAGTTTTTAGAAAATTCCCTAAATTCTTTGTTTTTTCCTCTTCATCCTTGGTTTTAATGTAACACTAGGCCGAGTATGTACGCATAAACTATCATCAAATGTCATTTATTCATAGTTAACAATAATTCATTTTAAAAAAAGACGACCATAAAACTTACATACTATTGATACTATTGATAATGTTGAACGTGTTCGTAATTTAACATAATAGAAAACAACACCTTCCCCACATTTGTGAAAAATATTGCGTAAAGTTTTCACCCGTTCCTCCCCATCTCCGCATTACCATTCCATTTAAATTATTGATAGTTTATAAGGGTTTAGGTGGTAGATTAGATCACGTAATTACCCTTTCAAAATGAGTAATGATAGCATTCAAGGACCATAGAAGAAGCATACAAAGGACTAGATAGAAGCATATGCCTAAATATTCCACATACATTGGAAATTTCGAATTTCCCCTATACTCTGGGATCAATGAGGGTTAACCATCAATGAGTGGATTGTTTGACTGTTCACATTTGTCCATCCTCAAGTAGAAACTATTGATGAATTGTTTATATTCATCCCTTCGAACCTTCGAATTTTAGGATAAATGAAATTTTATTTTGGTATCATAGCATTTCTTATGCACGTACTTTCACATTTTTGCATAGTCAAATTCCACCCATATTAAATTTTGATTCTAATGGTCTCCCAAAAAAAAAAAAAAAATTGAGATCATGATCTCCCACTAGTGCGGGGGCAGCATTGCAAAATTAATTTAAATTACTAGATTCCTCGCCGATTAGAATCGGTTGAAAAAGGCTTTTTTAAAAGTTGAAACAGATAGATAAGAAGGAGCGAAATACAATAATTTATATTAATACTCCGATAGTAAAAATTATTATTCACTATGAAGTACTGACCCTGTCCCAATGAATTTTTACATTTAATTTGTTGAGTTTTAAAGATCCATTTGACCATTGCTTTAGTCTTAAACCATGTCGACAAAATAACCAAAAAATATATATGGTGAAAGTATAATAACTGATGAATACATATTTAGCACCCTAATGTCTCATACCTAAGACAGTTGGAGCGCAAACCGTTCACTAATTAGAAGGTGATTCATAGGGAACGTGTTACAAAGATAAAGCTAGAGTGTTTATAGATAAGTCCAACATATATATCTTGATCAGGTAAGCGTGGAAAAAGACGGCTCAGGAAAGCGTGCTTGATAATTGACCAAATCTGTTATTATAGAGATGAGTTCCATTGGTAATTTGCGCTCTATGATCATGAGTACTTTTTATAATTTCAATCTACCTAAACCTTATCAATCACTCAATCGATGATAGTGGTTGAGAGATGATCGATGATAGTGGTTGAGAGATGACAGTCCAATGGTGACTATTAAACTTCAGACCGTACTTGTAATGATTTTGTCCTTGATTTTTTTTTTTTTGATTTTTTAGTATGGATGGCGGAGGTACTTTAAATACTTAATTGTATATCGAGATTTAAAAAGTTAATGACGGAGCAAGTATTAAGTTGATTCCGAATCAACTGGACTGACCGACGACCGACGGAGTATATGCTAAATTGCTAATACCGACGACTGACGGAGTATATGCTAATAAAACACGAAGATGCGATCATGTTAATGACAGGTCCTGGGGGGTGTTCAGAGCAAATACCCCGATCCTAATCTAAAGGTGGTGGCCCAGACAGCAGATCGAACAGAACAAATCATAGACGTGGGTATAATCGTAGGCGTTCATTTGTGCTATTTTATCCGATTAGGTGCGCCAGGTTGTCAATAATTACGCGGCGCCAGGCAAATGGTTTTGCATACCTGTTCGTGGGTCCCAAAGATAACCCTGGTCTCTTGCTTATGTGTCATAAATCGAAAGGGTAGTTTGGACATTTTCATGTCTTCGGCCATTATTGATCAAGTCAATCGCTGTAGCCTGTACTACTCTGTAGAAGCTTGGAGAGTTTCGAGTAGGAGCGTACAACGGTACAAGGGTAGGTTGTATCGATTTTTGTCTTCTACTATAATAAATTATTTAAGTGACAGGTTTGGTGATTATGTTTCCTTTAATTGTATTTCGCTTTGGAGATTTGCGTTTAAGAAAATCTTAATTGAAGATTAAGCTATGGGCGATTACTTTTCGCGGCATAATGAACATTATTACTCATAAAATAATACTCCTAGTAATATATCCAAGGAGACCGGCAACCGCCATATACACCATGAACATTTGAGCATATCCAACGAGAAATTTAATAATCTATATCATCGAATGCTGGTGGGCCTATTACAACGACATATATAATTCTTTTTATATCACAAATTATAAACACATAGTACATACTTTGAACTTAAAATTTTCAATTTATTTTAAAAAATTTGTACTCCCTTCATTATTCTTTAATAATATTTTTTCCATTCAATTTATGAAAGATGTTTAAAAAGGTTGGGTAATATATGTGGTGTTTAATTAAGTCATACAGACAATAATAAAATATGAGATAAAAGTTTATTAAAATGAAAGATGTAAAAAATCTATTAAGACGAATAGAAAAAAGCTACATAAAGAATTATTTGTAGATAGTAAATAGAGAGTCACAACAAATTACTAATGGGTTGTATTGATCCATTTATAACGCTCCTATATCTCCATGGTTAATCGTTGTGGTTGGTTGATTACCCAATTACTAATAATTGCTCCACAAAATAATATCAAACCCACAATTCAATATATTTCTTTCATACACTTTAATCTTACTCATATATATACCATAAATCTTTTATATCGGGTCATCCATTCTAAATCTAATCGCTACAAACGTATCGATCAATCTCAATATGTATACCTTAGAATTAAGCCAATGTAGTTGCACATGTACTCTCCAGTCCACCATCCTTGAAAAGAGATCAATGCAACGTGCTAATAAGTTTTGTCAATGTGTGCATAGGATTTATTCCAAAATATATTTTGACACCGAATATCTACTTATTTTTCCTACTTATCTTAATTAACATCTGGTAAATATTATAATTATATCTATATATTTATTTTATACAGTAACGTACATTCTTTGCTCTTCACAATTCCATATCAAATGCTCACTAATCATTCCCTATTTCTAAATGTCATAAAATGCAGAACCACAATCTTCGTGGCTGGTGGGCTAATGCCTAATGGATTACTAATTTTAATTAAGTGTGCTTACTTTACTTTTAATGTATTTTTTCACTTACTGCATGATTATGTAATGTAGGTGTCGGGCGCGGATATTCTATCCCACATTTTTGTGTCCCATTTCATGTCTCACTCTCCTACATGTGACATGTGTAATTTATTTTTACTTATCTAAATTAATTACTTACTTAATTACACATGAATTAACTTGAAAAAAATTAACTAGGTAACTAGAGTAAAAAATAATTTTTTTTTAACTATACTATTCGTTTAACTTTTTTTTTCTTAAATAAGCACTACACAAGGTCTTGATGAGGTTCTTGCTGATTAATCCCACTGTTACCCACGTCCACTACGTACTATAAACAAGAGTTAAACAAAAAAGTATACTAATCATGATAATAATGATAAATATGAAGTCCAAAATGGTAACCAGTAAAATGTAACATAAAAAACTATATAAACCTTTCATCATGTTATTCTTTTCCTTTTGGTAATTATCCAAGATCATCTCTAGATTTTCTACTAATTAAACTGCTAGTCATCTTAATTATTAGGAGTTAGAGATGGTTTAGTTGAGAAATTATTTTATTATAATTAATTCATGTGTAATTAAATAAGTTTTTCTAGATAAATAAAATTGAGACGTGAAATGGGACACCAAAAAGTGGGATAGAAGATCCGCACCGGGTGTAGTGTGTACAACTTTACATATATTGGAAATAAACATAATCCATTATCTATAAAGCAATCACTTTCCCAAAATGCTCTTACTTTGAAATGATTATGTTTTAATTTGAGACCTTGATCATTTCTATTGGATAATGTCTTAGATGCTGATATATTCACTTAAATAGCCAAAATAACGCGTATATGTCAGTTTCATTTCTGATCAAGATTTTTATTTGCCAACTGCGGGGAAAACGTTGGTGGCATTGTCTTTTCAATATGAGGATCTCGGAGGAATATGTTTTCGATTAGTAGAGCCAGACGTAGGAATAAACATCGATAGGACCATACCTGTAAAATAAAGCCTTAATCGTTTACTATAGATACAAATCGCACTGTGTATCCGAGTAACCATGTACTCGGCATGTATTCGATGAAATCTGTAAAAAAAAAAAAAAAAAAAATGTATCTGTGTGTAAATATATTGCCATTTTCTTATTTCATTTTTTTTTATTACTTCTACAATATTTTATTTTTTGTCAATATATACTTTTCTAATGTTACCAGCTGGCACTACTAAATGTGTTATATTGAGTCGAATAATACATAACTCGAATCTAACTCGATTCTAGTTGAGTTGAGATAGTTTATATAAATGAGCCTGAAATTGAACTGAAGTCAAGTAACGTGTAACGAACTCGATTTTAAATACAAATTGTATCAACGCATTGAAATATAAATATAAATGCTGACGGGTGTGTAACAAATAAAATTGCACAAATGATATTTTATGAATTTATATATTTAGAATTACAATTCGTATAAATCATCTGATTCTATTCCACAAGAATTATCTAGAAATTGAACTTTTGAGAAATTGAGTGACTTTGATGCTCTGGTATTCTCTTGGTCGACTTGGAAGTGGGGAGTTTGTTGACTCAAGTGACTTCACAGTTTGTTCTTGGGATGATGCTTTGAGTTGTTCGAAGTTGGCAGTTGACGCTTGTTATCTTCTTGGATTTGTTTGACTCAAGGTCCTTCGAGGCTTGTTCTTAAATCTTGACTTGTAGTTTGCGGCGATCACCTTTTAACTTCTTGTTGACTTGATGGGCTTTGCAACAGATGTCGTTGACATCATCTTGAGATTATCGACTTGGGTATCTCTATCTTCTCGAGGACTTTAAACTAGATCATGTCAACACTTTATGGAATGCTTATATTTTGCTCATTTACTCCACTTTAATATGTTCCCGTTTTGACACGTAAAAACTGTCAATTCACCCGCCTAAAGTAGCCAATCGATTCGTAACAATTAGGAAAAAACCCCAACCGCCATGGTTAATGATTTCTCCCCCGTTATATAGATGGATCTATTAGAATATATTGATAAATAACTCCCCACTTACACCTCCTAGTAACCATTATATGCAGCAATGATTAGTTCTAAATCTTCTTTAACATAAAATTGTTTTGGAATCTGTATGCTGAAAATGAGATTTGAATTTTGAACCCACAGAACAGAACTAGCATGTAGAGTACATGAACACTAGTACATAGGAAGATAAAAATATAATTGATTGACGCACCAAAACATTTTGTACCTCGATGAACACTTTCAGCTCACCTAACTTCATTGTAAATGACAATGTATATACAATCAAGCTTTAGACATGTTTATCATATTTAATCTCAGAGCACAAACTATCTTATTCCAACTTGCTATTAGATCTGGACTGTACATCAACCATAATGTTTAAGATCAACTCAAGTCCATAAAAATAGTGATATTTGGTACAATAATTGTAACATAATTATTGTATATAAATATGTAGCAAGAAGGAAGATGATAGGGTGAGAAAAGATAAGATGAAATTTGGTACTAGCATAATACTATTATCTATTGTAGAGCAGCCAGCCTTATCCCTTGACACATTACTTCTGCAATGTCAATTTCTACTCATTAACTTCTCTAACAACTAGAAATGTAGTTGAGGATTTTATGACTTGCCTTTTTTTTTCTTAATCAAAGTGATGAGCTACGTACAAACCATACAATGAAAAATGAATGAGTGGTTTCTATTCAATATTTTTTTGCTCAAGAATATTCTGGATGATTCTTTTCAAAATGCCCGTGACATTTCTAAGTTTTCAACAATTATCATTGGTCTTATTACTTTAAGATTTGTGGCGTAATATTGACACTTGTGTCGAATTGATGAGGATTAGTGCCTTCTAGCTAGAGATAGACTTAAGCATGGAGATCGAGTAATTAGATAAACTTCATTGGGGGAAGGTATGAACTAACTCTAGCTTACAAATACAAGCATATGACATTCCCGATCTGAGCGGAGCCATTAATTATTGTACGTTTTAGAGAATGTTCCATCAACATTAGCCTCCACATTATTATTTGAAATTCACACATTTTTTGCCAAATTGTTTTATCAATATCGAGTATATAGGTCACAGTTTTTTAATGAGTGAACCCATACCTTCATTTCTCTTTTTTCACTTTTATACATCACTAATTGAGTTTAACTTTGACAATTGACATAGTATCTTCATAAAAGAACAATAGAATCAAAAGGATCATCATCGTCAATGAAAAGTTAATTAACTAATTAAATTATAATCAAGATTAATTAAATGTTCACTTACCTACAAAAGTGGAACCTACACTCCATCAGTTGTCAGCATACCTATGGACCATGCTGAGTAAAAAATGTAAAAGTTAAGGATAAAGTGTAAAAAACAAAAAAAAAGTGAATTAAGTAGATAACAATAGTCCCCCTATACATTTTGTAATCAAGATTTGCTGAAAAGTGAAAAGAAAAGGAAAAAAGTGTAAAAAAGTTAGATAAGAGTACTCTCGATCAGCAACATGATTAACAGGTCATTAGTCATTACAATATAGCACTAGCCAGACTCAGTAAAACGAAAGAGTCCTAATCTACTTAAATCTGATAATTTTATTAAGGAACAAGTTGCAAATTTAATATGGAAAAAGAATACTTAAGAAGTAGGCTTGATCATAATTTACAACCATGTTGAGGAAAAGAACACTTCAGTGGTACCTATTTTATAACTTTGTATAGATTATAAGTTGATTATGACTAAATGTGATCGATGATAGGCTTACATATAATAGTAGTATAAGTTAACACTTAAAAGTTACACATCAATTAATGTATCGGTGGTGGTGGTATCATGGCATTTGGCATTACTTTAGGACACTGCTCATAAATTGGGTAACAATATTCCTTTCAATTAAATTAAATGGTCTCTTGTTGGGGATGCAAGGTAAACAAATATGCATACCTTAATTATACGAGTATATTACATTTGTGTATTCACAATATTGTCATGAATGTCTTGTGTTTAGACTTTAGATATATAGTAAGTATATATTGATTGATTTAAACGTGTTTAATTAGATATAAACTGTATATTCATGGATCTACACGTATACCTACAACATGCTGAGTCAAAATGCCTGCGGAGAGCACGTTCCGCCGTTCCGGTGACTATATATTAATTACAGAGTCTTCCGGTTCTTTAATTTATTAGTCTGGTTTCGGACACTCCTATGGTAAACTTTGGTACCTACAAAACAAAAACAGTGGGATGTTGAGAATCTTGAGATTATTATTGACTCACTAGGCTTGTCAATATTGATAGAAAAACGAAGTTTTTACCAAATGGTCAAATAAATTGGACCTATTTAACATTTGAATCACACCACAAAATATTTTACAATTTAGTCTTATTAATTACCATTTGGTCTCATTTTTAGATTGTTTGGTAAAATAAAAAAGTACTCCGATACTAAAATTGAAGTACCGGGTACTAAAACTAATGTGATACTAAGTGTCGGGTACTAAACATTTAGTACCCGGTACCAAAATTAGGGGATACTAAAGTGTGGGGTACCTAATTATAAGTATTTAGGTACTATAACTAGCGGGGTACTAAAATTGAAGTACCCGGGTACTAAAACTAATGAGATCAAATGGTAAAAAAATATTATGGTAGTATTCAAATGGTAAATTATGGAAGCAAATGAGACTAAATGGTAGGGTGCCCATACAAAAACTAGATCTATTTTTTCACAATTTAAAGTTCAGAACTTCAGACCGCAAAAACTAAGTTGTAAAGAAGAGATCTAGCTAACTTTAACAAAACCAACCGACAAAGACTTGATCGAATAGTTATAATGAAAACTTCAAAGCTTATAAAGTTATTTTACTGTGGTAACACGACGACAGTGTTGCTCATACGTACAATTGATGAGAGACATAGAGATTAAGAATATTGGATTTTGGCTAAGTCCACCAATGTCAACATCAGATTCACTGTATCCAGCTGATTAGCTCAAAGGACACTTGACATAATCTGGTTGAATCGACTTATGAGCTGAGAAATCTATATAAATAGCACATATTCCAAAAAGGCAGTAAGAACAAAGTTTATTAATCAACATTAAATTACTTAATCATTACAACTCTCAGGTGCTCTCTAACTAGTAATATCTCTCTGTCTCTGCATTGTGATTATTCTTGTAAAGGGTCAGATTATCAACCACTATTGAGTAAAGTCTCATAACCCCCATTTTACCACACTATAAATCAGTCAGATTGCACTAATCCCCCTTCCCCGTCTCAGTGTGTTTCAATAGACACATGTTTGTAACAAGGCAATTTCATGGTCCGAGTAATTCAGGCACCGGGAGACCAGAAGGAGAGAGGTCCAATTCATAGGCCCGTAGTGCATCAACAGTTCAGGGGAAATCACACCCCATCAGAAGGTTTGTGAGAGGACAATGCCGTTTGGATATGAAATCAAGTTGAAAGCATTGTATCAAAATGCAATATTTTTCCCAAAATGAATCTGAAAAGTACAACATTTCGTTCTACAGGCCCCATTCTCTTTCTATGGCTATTGAGCCGGATGGGCACAAACTTCAACAGATGGGCCAGTTTGTAATTCACCTGTTACCAGGCCACTCAAGGCTCAGTAGCCCACTTCTAACAGATGAGTAAATTAAAGTCTTTCTTTCGCCCTCCTCTTTCCTCCATACTCCAGAAGACTCCAGTCCAGAGTGACACACATTTGACATCTCACAGATAAACCCTAACTCTCGACTCAGCTCAAAATCCCCAATTGACAGAAAACATGGCGAGCTTTAAGGTCGATTCAGTGCCATTCAACCCTGACGGATGGGGCCCTCCGGATGCCGCCGATGTAGCCCCACCGAATCAGATGTCCAACGTCCCGTTCGCCCCGTTCTCCCGTTCCGAGAGGCTAGGTCGCATCGCCGACTGGACCCGAAACATGTCCAACCAGAACCGACCCGGATCCAAACACGGCCACCACGCCGATTCCGCCTTCGATTTCTCCGGTGACGACTCCTTCGCCACTCTCGCCGCCGACGAGGACTCTTCCTTCCGCCTCGTCGACACCACTGCCAAATCGCACCACCACAACCCTAACCGCCCCAAATTCAACCCTAGGTGGCGATTCAACCTGAACAACCAGCGCTCCCAGCTCCCTCAGCGCCGCGACGAAGAGGTGGAAGCTCGCAAGCGCGATGCCGAGAAGGAGCGCGCTCGTCGCGACAGGCAGTACCACCAGAATCGCTCTCAAGCTTCCCAGCGCCGCGAATCGTCTGTTTTCAAGTCGTCGGTTGATATTCAGCCGGAATGGAATATGCTCGATCAGATTCCGTTCTCGACCTTCTCCAAGCTGTCGTTCTCTGTTGGGGATCCAGAGGACTTGTTGATTTGCGGTGGGCTGGAGTATTACGACAGGTCTTTCGATCGGATTACTCCGAAGAATTGCCGTCCGTTGGAGCGTTTTAAGAATAGGAATTTCTTCAGGGTTACTACTACTGATGATCCTGTTATTAGGCGGCTAGCTAACGAGGATAAGGCCACTGTATTCGCAACTGATTCGATCCTTGCGACGCTGATGTGTGCTCCTAGGTCTGTTTATTCGTGGGATATTGTGGTTCAGCGAGTGGGGAATAAGCTGTTCTTTGATAAGAGAGATGGATCACAGCTGGACTTGCTGTCAGTTCATGAGACCTCTCAGGAGCCATTGCCTGATGTGAAAGACGATATTAACTCGGCGCATTCGCTCAGCTTGGAGGCTGCTTATATTAATCAGAACTTCTCGCAGCAGGTGTTGGTTAGGGATGGGAAGAAGGTGAGTTTTGAGGAGCCGAATCCGTTTGCAGCTGAAGGTGAAGAGGTTGCTTCTACTGCTTATAGGTATAGGAAGTGGAAGTTGGACGATGACACTTCTCTGGTTTCGCGGTGTGAGGTGCAGAGTGTTTTGGATGTGAGCAATCAGAAATCGTATTTGACGCTTAATGCGCTGAACGAGTTTGATCCTAAGTTTTCGGGTGTGGATTGGAGGCAGAAGCTGGAGACTCAAAGGGGTGCTGTTTTGGCAACTGAGCTGAAGAACAATGCTAATAAGATGGCGAAGTGGACTGCACAGGCTTTGTTGGCTGGAGCTGATTTGATGAAATTGGGGTATGTCTCGAGGATTCATCCTAGGGATCATTTCAACCATGTGATCTTGGCAGTTGTGGGTTACAAGCCTAGAGATTTCGCATCACAGATTAACTTGAACACTTTGAACATGTGGGGCATTGTTAAAAGTATTGTTGATTTGTGCATGAAGTTGAAAGAAGGGAAGTACATTCTTGTTAAGGATCCTCATAAGCCACAAGTGAGAATTTATGAAGTCCCCCAAGATGCATTTGATAATGACTATGTGGAGGAACCACTGCCAGAGGACGAACAGGTTCAGCCTCCAGCTGAAGATGCGGAAGGTGCGGAGGGTGCAGATGCAGCCAAGGAGGCCGAAGAGGAGGAGATAAAGCCCGAGGTTTCTTAGATGGTACTGATATATCGCTTGTTGTGTGCTTTGTTAGTTATCTGTTTGCTATTCGAACAAAAGTCATATGCTTGTTATTTTTGAATGTCTGCCTTTGGGGCACAGTGATCTCGTCTGCTCTGTTACTGGTGTTCAATCAAACAGTTACTGTGTTTTAATTGATGTTGTGTTTGTTGCTTATCATAATGTTGTTCAGTTTGTAAAATCTATTGACTTTGAGCTGTTTTATTGGTTTATATGTGTTGAATGGGGTAATCGAGTGCAATGTCACACGCGACAGATATTCAATGTCCATTTCTTTTTGGAGTAGTCTTTCTATTCTTCTTGCGCTGAGTGATTAGTCTAGCAGATTATGCTATTAATCTTCTACCTGCCTATTTTACCTTGTGAGGTTTTGCCTGCATTGGGTGATAAATTGATAAGTTCTTTTTGAACTTTCAACTGCATCGAACTCGGTGGGTAATTTCGCACTGAATCACCATTTAGGAAGTGCTTGGTGCATTGTTAGTTTATCTTGCCTTGACCTCTGTGACTTAATATGGGTTCAAGTTCTAGAGACAGTCTTGCATATATTCGAGTGAAGGGCTTTTGCCTATTCTCCCTTACCCCTGAGAGCTGGGGGATTAAGTGCGGACAAGGGTCATCAAGAAAATGGTCCCTCCCCTGCGACACTTATTCATTTCACAATTGGTGGTGATAATTCATTTTGTTCTTATTTGGGTTATGATAATGGTTTTGGTCATTCAAATTTAGTGGTATAGATGTGCTGATGCTTCAATTCATATGCTTCTAAACTGGAATTATATGTTGCATGTTGGTTCTAGTTGGTATGTTCATCGCACCTGCTAATGTCAATCTCGTAGCACAATCTAATCACTTACAAACTCGTCAATGAAACAGAGGCATTAGCATAAATAACTCTAAATATAGTTAGCAATGATGAATCTGGATCCCCATACCTGACATGCTCTTGTGACTTGAATGGACATGCAGCATTTCTCTCTTCCATAAAAGCACTGATTCCCGTCTCAACCTGTTTCCATCTCTAAATTGCCCCCAAATTGGACTACAGAAAGCAAGTGAAAGCAAGCCCAAGCAAGAATCAGCTGCCGCTTTCTGTTCTGGTGTTTTACTTTTAACCGTTTTAGAGTTTTAGACTGTATCTTGAATGACTTGCATAGCCGTAATGAGAAACATGCCACGCATACTTAATGAACCAAGATCTCTATGTTGACTGTTGTCAAGGATTTGTTTTATAAATCATTTTTTTTAATGTGTGGTAATTTCCATTTTAGGAAATTTTAGAAAATGGGTGAAGTGTAATGGGAAAAAAAATGGAAAGTAGTAAAATTTTATGGGACATAAAAAATTATAAATTGGGTAGAGTTTTTATTTTAGAGGAGGGGATATTCACCCGATTCAATTTTGTATGGATGATTGTTTTTCTTGAGACTTCTGGATTCACTTCGATTTGCATTGTTTCTTGGGTCTAGACATTTCTTGTGTGTGAGTACTGGGAAGGCTATTGGTGCGGCAATTTTGCGCAGTTCACGAACATGAACGATAATATGCACTCTGCAGTGGAGGACCTCTTGGTCTCTTACTGTGATAGTACTTACTGTGAGGTCGTGTAGGGTTTTACCATTATTGTAGTAGTAGTGTAGTACTCACTGTGAGGTTTAAGGCTTTAAGCGAAACGTGGAAAACGCATAAATTGCTTTTGGAGGTATCCATTGCCATTATCTTCTGTTTCACCTTTATAAATGATGTGCCAATAAGTGCAAAAAGTTGCGAGGTTTATTCATATTCCAGGAGCTTGAGACCTGTTCCGCTCGGTTCCAACTTATGGTCTACATACTATTAGATACGATACCAAGTAGCCTTTCTCAAATTCAGTTCACGGAGACTGGTGAGTCGGCGACTTAGAATTCTCTGCGATAAAGTACTAAACAAAGCAAAGTGATTTGATTTCTACACGCAAACGTGACGTTTCCCTGCACACAATTAGAGTTTGGCATGTTGGCTATAAGAAAATAAACAAGCTCTTTCATGCCGCACAACTATGTTTATTTTGGCATCGAAAGAGTTCCTTTTGGAAGAAAAAAAACATGTCAAAACAATTTCTATCAAAGTGGCAACATAAACATAAAGAACGTTATGAACCAAGAGATAGGAATTTGGTGCCAGAGATTATATATAAATATATCAAACCACGAAAAGATGAGATATAGTCTTGGTCACGATGAAAAAGATCAAGTGACAAAATGTGCAGTCAATACTGGGAAACAAACAAGAACACAGAGTCTTGGCCAGTTGAAAAGATCAAGTGACAAAATGTGCAGCCATTACTGGGAAATAAACAAGAGTATATTAAGTCATTAACATAAGAAATTGCTGCCATTAGTAATTTATTATGTATCTTTCACAAGGCTCACAAGGCTCACTGCCCCGGCAAATTGTTCAAGTTACGCTCTGCTTCATCGAACCGAGCGCTCACATCAGACAAGACCACTTCAGCCGCATGCTCTCCATTCATTGTTGGCCAGACACTGAATTGAAAAAGGAAAGAAAAAAACTTTAGTTCATTTATATACAAACAACATTAAACATTGATGCAAGTAAATAAACATTTCTAAATATTTGCTCTTTGTTGATGCTAAGTATATGTGTGAGATTACCCTATTGATTGTACCAAGAACTCAACAACAACCAAATTAAAGTGTACGGATCGAATTCTACTATTCTTAAATACAACTAGTGGTGTTTCGAATTAATGCATATTTCTCGCAATTTATAAATTGCTTAAGAAGTACCTGTTTCTGTTGCCATGACCAAACTGATTAGCTATTGAAGACTCACCATCCTCAAAGTTTGTTTGATCCTGAGAATCAAAATTTAAATAATTAAATGTATAGTTTTAGAAATGGTTTACAATTTAAATGTATAACTAGATGAAATAAAGAGAACATGCCTCAGGAAAGCTCACTTGAAAATCTTGTTGTTCATTTGAAGTAGGCCACACCCTGGATACGAAAAAAAATTCTTTAGTTTATTAAACTACAAGCAACATTAATTACCGTACGTAAGAAAATAAATCTTTCTTCTAAAGATCTCTTATCTCTGAATTCAAGATATCTGTAAGTTTTACCATATGGCCTTACTAATAGAACTCAACCGCTAACAAGTGAAAGTATATGGTTTGAACCGTACTATTTTCGAGTACCTAAAAAAGTGTTGTTCAAATTACCTGTTTCTGTTGGCATGACTATACTGAGTGGCCACTGAAGACCCACCAACCTCAACGGTTGCTTGACCCTATAAAGCATTAAATGTATTGATTTAGAAATGGTTCACAATTCAAATATATAACTAGATGAAATCAAAGAGAAAATGCCTGAGGACGCCCGACCTGAAATTGAGGCTCTTCATTCAAGGTTTGACACAACCTGAATTTAAATGAATTTTTATTAGTTCATTAAATACACGCAACATTAATATTAGATGTAAGGAAATAAATCTTTCTAAAGATTTGTTCTCTCTTAATTCTAGTATATATGGAAGTTTTACCATATGGATGTAGCAAGAGAACTCAATAGCTAGCAAGTTAATGTATATAGTCTCAACTGTACTATTCTGAATTCTCGAGTACCTAAACATGTGTTGTTCAAATTAATGAATCTTTCACGTAATTTATCATGCTTAAGAAATACCTATTTCTGTTGGCATGACCATTCTGATTGGCCACTGAAGACTTGCCAACCTCAAAAGTTGTTTTACCCTGAGAATCAAAATTTATACATTAAAAAATGTATTGACTTATAAATGGTTCACAATTCACGTGTATAACTAGATGAAATGAAAGATAACATGCCTGAGGAAAGCCCACTTCAAATTGAGGCTCTTCATTCAATGTTGGCCACATACTGGATTTAACATAAAATTCTTTAGTTCAATAAATACAAACAAAATTAAACCTTTTAAGCAAAAATACAGATTTCTAATGTGTGCTCTCTTAATTCTAGCATATTCAGAAGTTTTAGCATATGGATGTAGCAAGAATACTCAACAACAACTAGCAAGTTAAAGTATACGGTCAGAACCGTACTATTTTATAGTAGCTTTCTTTTAATTTATCAAGCTTAAGAAGTACCTATTTCTGCTGGCATGACCATACTGATTGGCTGTTGAGGACCCGCCAACCTCAAAAGTTGTTTGACCCTGAGAATCAGAATTCAAATCATTAAACGTATTGACTTAGAAATGGTTCCCAATTCACATGTATAACTAGATGAAAAGAAAGATAACATGCCTGAGAATAACCCATCTCAAACTGAGGCTCTTCATTTAATGCTGGACACAACCTGGATTAAAAAAAAAAAACAATCTTTAGTTCATTGAATACAAACAATATTAAACCTTCATGTAAAAAATAAATCTTTCTAAAGATCATTTCTCTCTTAATTCTAGTATATTTGTAAGTTTATCATATGGATATGGATGTAGTAAGAAAACTCAACAACTAGCAAGTTAAAGTATATAGTCGGAACCTTACTATTCTCGAGTATCTAAACAAGTGTTGTTCAAATTAATGCATCTAACTCATAATTTATCATGCTTAAGAAGTACCTCTTTCTATTGACACGACCATACTGATTGGTCACTGAAGACACGCCAACCGCAAAAGGTGTTTGACCCTGAGAATCATAGTTTAAATCACTAAATTTAACCCACTTAGCAATTGCTCACAATTCACATTTATCACTGGATGAAATGAAAGTTAACATACCTGGAAGCCCACTTCAAACTGACGTTGTTCGTTCAATGTTGACAACAAACTGGATTTAAAAGAAATTCGTTTAGTTCATTAAATACAAGAGACATTAAACCTTTATGTAACAAATTTTTTTTTCTATCGATTTGTTCTTTCTTAATTCTAGTATATATGGAAGTTGTACAATATGGATGTCATAAGAATGCTAAAAAACTATTATGTTAAAGTATACAGTTTCAACATACTATTCCCGAGTACCTGAACTAGTGTGGTTCCAATTAATGGAACTTTCTCATAATTTATCATGCTTTAGAAGTACCTGTTTCTATTGGCATGACCATATTGATTGGCCACTGAAGACCTGCCAACATCAAAAGTCGTTTGACCCTGAGAATCAAAGTTTAAATCATTATACGTAATGACTTAGAAATGGTTTACAATTCACATGTATAACTATACGAAATGAAAGATAACATGTCTGACGTATGCTCACTTCAAACTGAGGCTCTTCACTCAATGTTGGACACAACCTGGATTTAAAATAAAAAAAATTAGTTCATTAAATAAAAGCAACACTAAAGCTTTATGTAATAAAATAAATCTTTCTAAAATTTTTTTATCTCTTAATTCTAGTATATCTGAAAGTTTTACTATATGGATGTAGCAAGAAAACTCAACGACTAGCAAGTTAAAATATACAATCCGAACCGTACTATTCTCGAGTATCTAATCACGTGGTTTCAAAATTAATGCATCTTTCTCTTACTTTATCATGATTAAGAAGTACCTGTTTCTGTTGGCATGAACATATCGATTGGCACCTGAAGACCCGCCAACCTCAAAAGTTCCTTGACCCTGCGAATCAAAATTTAAATAAATAAATTTATAGATTTATAAATGGTTCACAATTAACGTGTATAACTTGATGAAATGAAAGAGAACATGCCTGAAAAAATCCCGCTTCAAAATGATGCTCTTCATTTGATGTTGGACACAATCTGAATTTATAATAAAATTAGTTAGTTCATTAAATACAAGCACCATTAAACCTTTATGTAATAAAATAAATATTTTTAAAGATTATTCTCTCCTGATTCTAGTATATGTGGAAGTTTTACCATATAGATATAGCAAGAAAACTCAACAGCTAGCAAGTTAAAGTATATAGTCGAAATCGTACTATTCTCGAGTACCTAAACATGTATTGTGCAAATTAATCTTATTAGTAATTTATCATGCTTAAGAAGTACCTCTTTTTGTTGGCATGACCATACTGATTGGCCAATGTAGACCCTCCAACCTTGAAAGTTGTTTGACCCAGCTGAGAATCATAATTTAAATCATTAAATTTAACCCACTTAGCAATTGTTCACAATTCACATTATCACTGGATGAAATGAAAGATAACATGCCTGGGAAAAGTCCACTTCAAACTGAGGCTCTTCGTTCAATGTTGACAACATACTGCATTTAAAAGAAATTTCTTTAGTTCATTAAATACAAGAAAAATAAAACCTTTATGTAAGAAAATAAATCTTTCTGTTCTTTATTAATTTTAGCATATATGGAAGTTTTACCATATGGATGTAGCAAGAATACTAACAAACTAGCAAGTTAAAGTATACATTCACCAACCGTACTATTCCCAAATACCTAAACTAGTGTTGTGCAATTTTTGTTTTCAAACGGAATATGTTATAACTAATCATATACTAATGCTATACAACAACCTATACCACCTTATATCTCCACACCTAAACCGCCTTATGTTTCCACTAGGACTCGAACCCTGCACCTCTTATTTACCAACTCAGCTCCCTTCCATCAGACAACATTATAACTCCCGTGTTGTTCAAATTAATGCATCTTTCTTTTAATTTATCATGCTTTAGAATTACCTGTTTCTATTGGCATGATCATATTGATTGGCCACCGAAGACCTACCAACCTCAAAAGTTGTTTGACCCTGAGAATCAAAATTTAAATCATTAAATGTATTGACTTAGAAATGGTTCCCAATTCACATGTATAACTAGATGAAAAGAAAGATAACATGCCTTAGGATAGCTCATCTCAAATTGAGGCTCTTCATTTAATGTTGGACACAACCTGGATTAAAAAAAATTAAAAAATCTTTAGTTCATTGAATACAAGCAACATTAAACCTTCATGTAAGAAATAAATCTTTCTAAAGATTATTTCTTTCTTAATTCAAGTATATCTAGAAGTTTATCATATGGATGTAGTAACAAAACTCAACAAATAGCAAGTTAAAATATATATAATGTCTGAATTGTATGATTCTCGAGTACCTAAACAAGTGTTATTCAAACTAATACATCTTTCTCGTAATTTATCAGGATTAAGAAGTACCTGTTTTTGTTGGTATGGCCATACTGATTGGCCACTGAAGACCCGCCAACCTCAAAAGTTGTTTGACCCTAAGAATAAAAAATCTAAATCATTAATTGTGTTGTCTTAGAAATGGTTCATAATTCACATGCATAACTAGATGAATGAAAGATAACATACGTGAGGAAATCCCACTTCAAACTGAGACTCTTCATTCAATGTTGGCTGCAAACTAGATTTAAAAGAAAATATTTTAGTTCATCAAATACCAGTAACATTAAGCCTTTTATGTAACGCCCCGTCCCAAATGGGTCGAGACCCAACCCAACGGACCGACAAGGTTACTCCTGGGCAGTTCTCCGCGGTGATATACTGGCCCCACAGACCAACACGTGTTCTAATCTGCGCAATTTGTACTCACTCATGCGCGCACCAGGAACTTCCTAATAGGTCACCCATCCTAGAATTGCTCCAGAGCAAGCACGCTTAACTCTGGAGTTCTTCTGGGTGGATTGCGAAAACAAAGGTACACCTTGTTGTTATGAGTGGCGTTCTCAATCCCTTTAAACTCTATGGAATCTGGGGCGTTACATTTTATGTAAGAAAATAAATGTTTCTAAAATGTTCTCTCGCTTAATTCTAGTATATCTAGAAGTTTTACCATAGGGATATAAGAAAACTGAACTGCTATCAAGTTAAGGTATACAGTCTGAACCGTACTATTCTCCAGTAACTAAACTAGTGTTGTTCAAATTAATGCATCTTTGTCGTAATTTATCACCCTTAAGAAGTACCTGTTTTTATAGATTTGTGTAAGAAAATAATTTTTTCTATAGATTTTTTCTTTTTTAATTCTAGTATATATGGAAGTTATACCATATGGATGTCGTAAGAATACTAACAAACTATTAACTTAAAGTATACAGTCTCAACCGTACTATTCCCGAGTACCTGAACTAGTGTGGTTCCAATTAATAGAACTTTCTCTTAATTTATCATGCTTTAGAAGTACCTGTTTCTACTGGCATGACCATATTGATTAGCAGCTGAAGTCTCGCCAACCGCAAAAGTTGTTTGACCCTGAGAATCAAAATTTAAATCAATAAATGCATACACTTAGAAATTGTTCACAATTCAAATTTATCACCGGATGAAATGAGAGAGAACATGTATGAGAAAAACCTACTTCAAATGGATGATCTTCATTTATTGTTGGCCAAAACCTGGATTTAAAAGAAAATTCCTTAGTCCATTAAATACAAGCTATATTAAACCTTGATGTAAGAAATAAATATTTCTAACAATGTGTTATTCCTTCATTCTAGTATACCTGAAAGTTTTATCAAATGGATGTAGCAAGAAAACTCAACAACTAGCAAGTTAAGTATACAAACCGAACCGTACCATTCTCGAGTATCAGAACTAGTGTCATTTCAAATTAAAGTACATATCTCCTAATTTATCATTCTTAAGAAGTACCTATTTCTAGTGACATGGTCATATTCTTTAGCCATTGAAGACTCTCCAACCTCAATAGTTGTTTGACCCTGTAAATCACAATTTTAATCGTTAAATGTATAACCTTAGCAATGTTTCACAATTCACATGTATCACTAGATGAAACTAAGAGAAAAAAATGCTTGCGGAAAGCCTACTTCAAATGGACGCTCTTCATTTATTGTTGGCCACAACCTGGATATAAAAGAAAATTCCTTAGTTCATTAAATAAAAACAATATTAAACTTTTATGTAAAAAAATAAAATAAATTCTAACGATTTTGTTCTTTCTTAATTCCAATATATTTGTGAGTTACCATATAGATGTAGCAAGAAAACTCAACAACTAGCAAGTTAAACTATACAGTCTGAACTGTACCATTTTCAAGTTCCTAAACTGGTATTGTTTCAAATTAAAGTACCTATCTCGTAGTTTGTCATGCTTAAGAAGTACCTGTTTTTGTTGGCATGAGCATATTGATTAGCCATTGAAAACTCGCCAACCCCAAAAATTGTCTGTCCCTGAAAATCACAATTTTAATCATTAAATGTATAAGATTAGCAATTGTTCAAAATTTACATGTATCACTAGATGAAATTAATGAAGAAGAACGTGCATGACGAAAGCTCACTTGAGACGGAATGTTTTCAGTCATTGTTGGCCACAACCTGGATTTATAGGAAAATAAAATACTTTAGTTCGTTAAATACAAACAACATCAAACCTTTATGTAAGTAATAAATATTTCTAAGGTTTGTTCCCCGTTAATTATATTATTCTATTTTTGTGAGTTTTACCATATGGATGTAGGAAGAACTCAACAACTTGCACGTTAATATATACATATACATATTGAACCGTACTATCATCGAGTATCTAAACTAGTGTTGTTTTAAATTAAAGGTACCTTTCATGTAATTCATCTTATTTAAGAAGTACCTGTTTGTATTGACATGCCCATATTGGTTAGTCATTGAAGACTTTCCACCCTCAATAGTTGTCTGAACCTGAGAATCATAATTTAAATGTGTAAACTTAGCAATGGTTCACAATTCACATGTCACTAGATGAAATGAAAGAGAACATTTTCTAACTGTAGCTAACCATTATTAATGCATTAATATCATTACTTTTACCTGACCAACGTTTTCAATCCTTAGGGAACATTATTGGTTCCAAGTAGCTTCCCCTAAATGCATAGGAAGATATTTAAGAGCTTTACTACATAATGTGTACAAACAAATAATAAAGCTACATAATAAATTGTATTCAAAATAAATAATTTGACTATTTAATCTTTTATATATATATATATATATATATATATGTGTGTGTGTGTGTGTGTGTGTGTGTGTGTGTGTGTGTGTACACACACACACATATATATATATATATATATATATATATATATATATATATATATATATATATATGTATATATATATATATGTATATACATATATGTATATATATGTATGTATATATATATATATACATATATATATATATATATATGTATATACATATATATACATATATATATATAATATGTATATACATATATATACATATATGTATATATATATATATATATCTATATATATATATCTGTGTGTGTGTGTGTGTGTGTGGTGTGTGTGTGTGTGTGTGTGTGTGTGTGTGTGTGTGTGTGTGTGTGTGTGTGTGTGTATATATCTATATATCTATATAGGTGTAGTTTGGACCCATGTAGCGAACGTGGATTGTGTGTGTGTGCGAGTGCTCATGTCTATATGTATATCTTGTCTTGCAATGTATATGGTAGGTGTAATTTGAACGTAGAACATGTAGTCGGAGAATCATTATCGAAGTTTCTTGTACTTGTCTTGGTAAAAGTTCAATCACGAGATCCATATATATTCTTTACATTTTTACCAAGATGAAAAAGTACAAGAAACTTCGATAATGATTATCTGACCACTCGTTATGGGTAGAGAGTATACCTACCATATACATTGCACATTCGTTGCATGCCTATATGTGTGGGTTTGCATATAATCTCAAGACTAGAATCGAATAAACTAACATAAAATGTCACACACACACACACATTTTGTATTCCCATCAAAAGATTACTTTTGGTATACCTATCAGGACGACTTAAAGAGTTCTAATAATATCAAAGATGACAAAACAATATTTTAATCTGTTGTACGTATTCTTATTGAATTACTTTTTTTTATTCTATCTATTAGCTATCCATGAGACTTGTATTCCGTGGTGTGTAGGGTGGATGCATCGAATCTTATGACCAACATAAAAGAAACCAACATGAAATGCGACAGATGGATAGATAAATAAATTTTCTTGTTTTATCAAACAAAATATATATGGTTTAACATGACAATAAAAAAAAAAAAGATTTTTGGTATTATCGAACATGACAAAAATAATTTATCAAACATGACAAAAGAATACCATGTGTGACCAACATCAAAGAAAGCAACATGAATGCGACAGATGGATATATAAATGACTTTTCTTGTTTTATCAAACGAAATATATATGGTTTAACACGACAAAAAGAAATGATTTTTGGTATTATCGAACATGACACAAAATAATATTATCAAACACGACAAAAGAATACCATGTGTTATACTTATTCTTATTAAAGTATTTATATCTATATATCCCCTCACAAAAATAAGACATTCAAATTTATTTTGCAGAAAAAGAAACATTACTTACCTTGGCTTGTTGTATGTGCTGAATAGCATTTGTGAGAAATTTTTCAGCCAATTCAGCATCTTGAGTTGTATTAATGTTCTCAACATCAGGTTTATACCACCTACGATCATGTGAAATGCTCGAGTTTAGTGGCATTAGCATTTTGCATATCATGCAGTAAACTTTTGTAATATACAATGAAATTATCATATAACTAAGTACGTAGTAATGTTATGTTAAAAACTAACCTTAGTTTATCCTTAATCTCGCGTTGTCGCCTTGTGAGTTTGCTAAGCCTTTCCTGAAGCCCCTGAGTTTTTTTATCTCATACTTAATATTACAATTGTGTAATCAACTTAATGATATACTAAATTAAAAGGATATAAAACGTAAACATATTTGCAAGTTTCTCCTACAATACTCTAAAAACTCTGCTTCTTCGAATTTCGTAATAGTAAAGATTGAAGAAATAGATTTCAGAATTCTTTACATGAGATTTTCATTGTATACTTGTAGCTAAAAGGATCTCAAATATAAAAATTGTGAGAGATCCCCCCTGACATGAGAGTGACGAAAAAGCATTATCTGAAAGTGAGTAACAAATTCATACCTCTATACTGAACTCCATTTTGAAGATAAATCGATCAACAAATGTGGTTTGTTCATGTCAAACGCAATACGATAAGAACTCATTAGATTCATCAAGATAACACATTACAATAAGAACTCGTTAGATCCATCAAAGATAAGCATATTACAATAATAAATCATTAGATTAATCAAAATAACTTGTTATAATAAAAACTCATTTGGTCTACCATAATAACATATTAAGAAATCATTAGATCAATCAAAATAACTTGTTATAATAAAAAATCATTAGATCCACCATGATAACATATTAAGAAATCATTAGACAATCAAAGTAACATGCATGTTACAATAAAAACTCATTAGATCCATCAAATTTCAACCATAATAATAGAAATGTGAGTCTTTACATTGCAAGTTTCTCTAGCATCTCGTTTTCGCACTTAACCTTCTTCAACTTTTCAGATAAACCCTACAATTTCATAGAGACCCAAAAACATTTGGTGATAAGATTCGGTTAAAAAATATCAATGTCTTTAAATTTATGAGGAATAAAAAACAGTTTTGTGGAGATAAAATGAAGGATCTATCTTACCTCGACGCCTGAAAGAGGTCTGCATGAAAAAAAAAAAATTCGTCAAAGACACTTAACAAAAGGTCACATTGGAAAAAAAACCTGAAAACAAACATTTGTTACTCGACATACCCTCCCCTTTGTTCATTGGGAAGATCAAGAAATTGGAGGAAGACATCCTCAGCCCTACAAAAAAAAATCAAAATTATTATTTTGATGAGGACAAAAAGAGAAAAATTTACTAGATTTGATTATACAACCTTTTTTCACCAGAGAATGTAATGGCGTCCCCCATAGGAGAGAACATAAGAAGAGCAAGATCTGAATCACATAACACAGATAGCTCACTAGCTTTCTTAATCATTCCATCTTTGCGCTTATCAAATACTGCTTGACGTGTTGAATGATTTTCGATCCTTTCCACTGAGACTTTCTTGCGACCCATGGTACAAAAACTAAAGTATTAACAATAAAATGTTGCAGATTGATAGTTTCTTCAATATTTAAGTTGCAATATCAAACCATTATAATGAGTAAAAAATAACATAATAGTTTATCTCTAAGAATCACTCTTGTATTTTGGGAAAATTTTCATCAATGCAAAATTAACATTTTTTTTCCATTTTATCTATTGAAAGATCTACATATAATTGTAAGGATAATTAAAGTTATGCATTGGAGTTATTTTAACTTTACTACTAAATTTTATTAATTGGTGTTGGGTCGTGAGACATTGCAAGGACTCAGAGTAATTCATATACACTTTGACCGTAATTACTTAGTGGGCCTTTAAATCCAACAGTGAAAATCATCTTAAATATATCAGTTTCTAGGATTTCTGGAAGATTCATTATAAATAAGGCGAGTGACGTACCTTCTTGTCAAGGAAATGTCATTGTAGGTTAATGTCAACAAGAATACACAAAAATTAAAATTTATAGTTCGCGAAAGCCTACAAATTACAAACAATAAGAGTTAGTACTATAAATCTATAATAACTGCCTGGTGATCTCAATGACATCAATTTAATTTAAATCTAATACGTCGATATTATGTAATCAATTTTAATTTGGTGGTACATATGCCATTGTTGAAGTAAAAGATGCAGGGTTTGAATCACATTGTCGTGATTTTTCTCAATTTGTACCATTATTTTACTGGAAGGTGTTGGGTTCAAATCTTATTTATTTAATATTCATTTGTCACCTCTAGGGACAGAAAACCGCCAAATTGGAAGGCCGCCGATATTTTTCACTTCCTAAATTGCTCTCATAAAAGTGAACCGAAACACCCTTTCATTTATCCTGAAAGACCCAGGAAGGATAGAAACGCGCGCCGACGTGCAGGTCAGGGGACGATGATGAAGCTGGTCCAGAGGCTCTCCTCGCATTATCCCCCCCCCCCCGGTCTTCATCAATAGTTAGGACTTGCCACCCCCACCCCCAGCCTCGTCGGATATTATATGAATGTCTTTGGTTTGGTTTCGTACTCTTTTTTATTTTTTTGTACATATATTGTGATTTGACTACATTTTTAATTTAATTCAAGTCCAGTACATTCAATTTTATTTCATTATTGTACATTTTCGTTCGATTTCATTTGGATTCGTAATCAATTGCACATGAAAAAATTGAAAGAAAAAACACTGATTTATTGACGACGGTTATACGTCGCTCAATTTAAATGTCAAGATCTGTCTCATACAATGATTTATCCGTCGCTACATATGGACGGATAATTATTTGTTCCCAAATGGGGTTTGTTACGTCCATTTCTCGATGACTTATTTAGAGATAGATTGTCGCTAAATAAGATATCGACTGATCGACATGGTTTACAGACAGATAATTCCGCCTCTAATTTATTTATTTTATTTAGTTTTTTGTTGTGTGTCCGTGTTACTCCAAAAAAAAATGTCCTCAAAATCAAACCACTACTAATCCACTGAAATGGGAGTAAGAGAGGTGAGATACTAACTCAGTAATTTTTCAATGTCCCTTACCGAGCCAAGTACATGTACGTTCACAATCACACACGACAATTGACATAACAGGAGACATGGATACAATCTGACATAACAGTTGACTTTCACATGTCGATGAATGTACTAACTATCATCTCTTGACTGAGAGTCTGAGATGGCTCCTACGGATTCAAGTGGTGACTCCACCGTCCCATACAGTGTAGCATTTTATTTCGCATGACAATTAGTTCCATCAACTTCAGCAAACACCCATTCAAACACATCAAACCATTCCATACAAACGATACAATTATGCTCGACTCGTGTTCGCAATTCCTAAAGATAAACAATGTGAGTTTCTAAAAATATTAACATAATATTTTACATATACTACACTACACATAAAATAATAAGGATGCATAAAAAACGTACTTACCCTCAAATCCAATAGAACTACAAAAGTAACTCTTCCGAGGTACTTCCCCATCCCGCCCCAAAATTTTTATTTGCTTTGTTGACTTTTTTAGACTACGTTTGAGTTTGAATGAACTCCAATTCATATTCAAATGTAATTTTGTGACTTATATTATGAAAATATAAGATTTTTACTTTTTATAATATAAGTTCATATTTTTTTCTTACAGTCGAGGTCAAATAGAGAAAAAAAGTCAACAAAATAAATAATAAATGAGATTGATTAGCTCTGAACGGATAAAGTGGAACCAAGTTCAGTTCAAAGTACATGACAAATCCATCTGACTAATCCTCAATGATAAGAACAAACCTAAAGTAATAGTAATCACTTAAATCCCGTCTCAAATTCACGGTCCCATCTCAACTCACTGGTCTACAAATTAAAAGAATTTAACCCGTTAATTTGATTTCATACTTTCAGCTCTAATAAATAAATATAACAAAGCCCGATCCCGATCAATGTACGGGTTATAACATAAATGGACAAATGACTAGATAGTCCATGAGTTTTCGTAGCAGAAACACAGCAATAACGTTGGATCATTTGAAGGTTACGTGCTATACTGCTATTCCACCTAACACTCTATTGTAGTATTATTAATGGAGAACCATCTTTAGCCATCAAAGTATATTTTTGTCAAAAAATATACTCCCCTTTGGTTCCCACCCTGCCCTACAGTTCTACACCATAACGGATGTGGATGGGTCTCCTTCAGGCATCAAGGAACACACCCATGCCCATAACGGAAATGCAGAAAAGAAACCAACCCCTTGACCTATACCGGTTGAGAATTGGGATAGTGGAAAGACACACCTTAGCAGATATATATATAGATACAAAAAGAGCAAAAAGAAAGGACGGCTGAAAGAAAGATTTACTAGCAAGGGAAAAATTAACGCATATATTCAGATTCCTGTACAGAAAAAGTTGAAAAGAAAGATCACATTCCTCCATCCGTGTAGCGTCATATCATACCACATGTAGCACTAACTTGACAAAAATAAAAATAGACGAATGAGAGGCAACAAAAGATACTGACTGAAGCAACAACACAGCACCACCAGCCTTCAGCATTTTACTAAAGATTGAAAATGACAAAGCAAGCACAAATGCTGTTGGACCAACATCAAGATCCACCAAAATCCTGCCTGCACCTAAACGACGTATTGCAACAGACATAACACGTTTTCGACCATGACAGTGCTGTCGAAAAAAGATGCTGTAAGACATAATAATGTATATCTATCAAACAGTATTGTAGGTAAACAAAGGAGTAATGGTCTAATGGGCAGCTGAGATTTATGCAATCGGGAAGAGTATAGAAGTAGACAGCAAACGATCTCTCTGCTGACCAAACCGGAGGACCAGATACTCCATGGGTGATTTCTAAGCTCTACGGAATTTAAGTCATGTGAAGATAATAGGATACAAGATACTCTCAGCAGCGTCATGTCTCTTAACTCTTTAAGATATATTCATAAATACCGTTAATTAAAGAAGTGGAGGAGAATCCCCCAGTCTGATAACAACAATCACTGTAATGACATGGAAGACCCAGCAGAACCAAGTAATCAACAAAAGCAAGAATTGTGAAGGGGGCAAGGGATGAAGCTCTCTACCTAGTCAATGAAGTCCAAAGTATGCACTGTGATGGTAATTAGCATGGCACCAGGGGCGGCTCTAGGGATAAAAATAAATAAATAATAATAATGGTTCACCACAAGGATCGATCAAAGGACCTAAGGTAAGGAAGATACTTTAACCAAGACTTCTCACCACTGGAACATTATAACTCAATGAACTTTAGTCATAAACACAAGTATATAACCATTAGATAAAATAAATTGAGGACCCAAATTTTACGAGGCCCTGTGCGGTCGGGCTGACTGCACAGGGCCTGAGCCGCCCCTGCATGGCACATCACGAGCTAAGCATAAGAACTTAAAAACCAAGAGCTAAATACACCTGTGGCAGAGCAACACGGTGCTGAATAATAGAAGATAGAAACACAAGCTACAAAGCAGAGGAAAATATATCATACATAGTGAGTAACATGTGCCGCTATATCCTCTGCTACACTCAGATCAATTCACAGATGCACATATCATATGATCATTCCAATATACAGCAAGTACAGATTACAACATCATGAATTAGACATCCTAAATAATCTTACTACTCGACTCGGACAATTATATTTTGCATACTGCAAGATCTCTCTGCCTAAGAAACTCCTATGTCAAATGATTTTTTTGCATAAAATAAGCTCATATCTAAGGAACAACACACCTAATGAGCAAAGAAACATACTCTTCTTTCTACCTATTAACACTAATCAGCTTCAACTTAACTATCAGCCCATAACAAAATCAATCAATCAGTAGATAAAATTAAGATTTCGAAACCAAATCATGCCCAAAATAAGGTAACTATTCATATAAGCAACCATTTGATCAACCATAACATAGATAACATGAACATAACATGTATTACTCATTCCCCAAATGCAGCAAAACAAATAACAAAAGTAATTATAATTATTACGACGATTAAATTTACAGTACTAGAACAAGGTTCCCAGCTCCAATCCCTCCTTCCTCTTCCTCCTCCTCCGCCCCTTTAGGCACAGTCACCACCAACTCGCCGTCATAGTACACAGCCGACGCCGACTCAGGTCGAGTACAAGCCGGAAGCCTAAATCGCCACAAATCTAACTCGAATTCAGTACCTGAATCTACTATGCCCGTTCCTCTCACCACAATTTTAGTAACTCCAGTGTATACCTCGATTATGTCGGCTCTAACATCAGTAGATATTCCGTTCGTGGCGGCGGTAAATCGTAGGGAGTGGGAGGTTTCTTCGATCAATACATCGGCATCCGAGTGGAAAGGTAGCTCGAGTACCTTAGCGAAGATGTGTGGGAGGCGGAGAAGCTTCTTTTGTCGGCAGCTGTTCGAACGAGCTAGGGCTTGAGAGACGTTGTATCGGAGTGAGATTGTACGGTTGTTTGTTGATACCGGATGAACCTTCATTTGCTCTAAGTGTATTTTTTTGTGTGATTTTGAAAGGGATTAAATAAAAGGATTTCAGGTTGGGGAAAAATTGAAAACGAAATGGTGGTAGTGGTTATCTCTTATGGCTCTAGGGGCTCATAAAAGTTCTATGGTAGGCTTTTTTTACTCTTATCTGGTGTATACCATTTTTTTCGTTAACATGTACTCTCACCAGATTCAGTTTTAAACTTATACTCCTCCATCTCTCTCGTCAATCTTCCTATTTCACGTAAGTTATTGAGTTCCGTTCTCTCATAATATTTTTAGTTTGACTTTTTTTAACAACTTTCAATTTTGACTCTCGATTACTATTAAAATATAATGATAAAGTTTTTTTTTTAACAAAAAACTATCATTAAGGTCCAAAATGTTGTACAAGATTAAGAGGGGTATACCCCAATCGTGACACAAGATATATCACTAGTATCAAGTACACAAGAGAGTCCAAATAGCCGAATAGACTAATGGAAGAAACAAGACGGCACGACACCAAAAAGACTCTAGCTAAGTTATGATCTCCGGAATGTCTAAAACTGAAGTTTTGACTGTACTAATGGCTCCACGAACTCCAGACAAAGTCTGTGATCCGTACCCGGTGGCGAGCCCACGTCCCCATAGTTTCCAGGACGATGATGCAGCACCACAACCCCTCTTCCAACTCATAAGAAACCGACAACAAAAAAAAAAACTTCAGCCTCCGCTTGAAACTCAACCCTCAGACTTAAATGAAAACGAAGATAGAAACCAAAACCAAGGGGCTCCCATACGAACAACCTCGAAACTTGTGCATCCATGCAAACTAACAACCAACACGACACAAGAGAAAAAAATCATAGATTACAAAGAACCACAACCATCCCCACCAAAAACCAACGCCACCGTCCAAGAACCGGGTTATTGACAACAACGGAGCGGAAGAAGCAAGCAACAGTAGCCTGACCTGCAAAAATGAAACAAAACAAATAACATCTTATTGCTATAATAAACAGTAAGAACATACCTGCTTCAACTCGTTTTACGTCTAACAGGACCATTAACAACGCCCCAACAAACTTCCGCAATGCAGCCAGCCTTACACGCAAAGAAAACAGTGGCCAGGGTCGTGAAACACCACCTGCAGCTCGCAAAACCAGACTGACAACAACAACTAGTGTCGAGCAACTCCCCTAGCTCGAGTAAAACCTGCACAAGAATCGAGAAAAACATGTAAACAGACCCCACACAAACCTGTGAAGTGGCCGCACCTAACGCCAACACATACGAGGCTCCAACAACCACGATGCAAAAGTATACGACTCCGCCACCATCCCTTTGCAACGAGCCCAAAACCAAACCAAGAACTTCACCTTGTCTATCAAAACCTCCGGCCCCACTGTGATATCTCTAAAAATACGCTCATTGCGAGCCAACCAGACACCCCAGCATACTCCATGAACCAACGCAACTCTGAGTTTACTACTAAAGCCAGAGGACAAAAAAAATTTCCCTTCTAAAGCCTCCAAAACTGAATGTACCACAATAAAATCACAACCCATACAAGTGGTTATTTCCTTCCATACTCCTTGAACGTAGGGAGTGGAGACAAATAGATGTAAAGCAGTTTCCTCACCATCATCACAAAAACGACACGCATTAGCCAACAACTCATGAATTATATGTCGTCTCAACAAATTGTCCAGGGTTGGTACTCGATTCCATGCCAACTTCCAAAGAAAACCAGAGACTTTCAACGGAACCCAAGCCACCCAAATAAACTTCTTCCACGCAAAATCAGCAACGCTACCGAGCAAACTACCATGCTCCGCTTCAACACACTGAGCAAGATAGCCCAACCGAGCCGTATATGGCCCACCCACGCCATCCCTCAAACGCCATTCATCTACCAGCTCCTCCGACAACACTACATTACTACACAACGACTTTAAACCCCCCAACAACTCCTCCTCCCAGCTAAACAACCTACGACGCCAATCCCAACAGGAATCACCCCCCAACCTATCAGCAATCGTACAAAACTTGTTCCTCTCCACACTATACAAACGTGGATACAAATCTTTGAAAGCCAACTCACCCCCGAGCCAAGCAACATGCCAGAAACTAGTCTCCCTCTAAGACCCCACATTCACCCCTAAATTCTTAGCAAACCAGCTACATGAAGCAACTTTAGACACAAGATTTCGCCACCACGTAGACCACCGTTTAACACAAGAACTCTTCGCCTTAACCGAACTTATACAATCCGACAAGGAACCATACTTTGAGTTCAAAACCCTCACCCACAAACCCGAATGCCCACTCAACAATCTCCACGCCCATTTACCTAAAAGAGCTAAATTGAAATGACACAAGTCCTTCACCCCCAACCCGCCTCTCTCCTTTGACAAACACACCGTTTCCCATTTAATCCATGCAATCTTCTTCTCCTCAACTCGAGAAGCCCCCCATAAAAAATTACGTTGGATTGAAGTGAGCTCTTTAATTATACGGGAGCATAAAAGAAGGACAAGATATAGATAGGCAAGGCACCGTGCACCGACTCCAACAACACTATCCGCCCACCAAACGATAGATACTTATGCTCCCACTTCCCCAACTTCTTCTTCACTCTCTCCACCACCACCTTCCACATCGCTAGCCTTCCCTCCTTATACCCTACCGGAAGGCCCAAATGCACAAACAGAAGATGACCGACTTGGCAATTAAACCGATTAGCCCAAAGAGACAAAGATACATCATCCACCCCCACACCCACAAGACAACTCTTCCGAAAATTAATGATAAAGTATTTAACGAAATTGTATTATGAAAATATAGAACCTAATTTTTCATAATATAATTTCGTTACATACTTTATCATTCTAGCTTACGAGTAATCAGGAGTCAAAATTTAAAGTTGACCGAAAAAAGTCAAACTAGGAAGCTTATGAGAGAAGGGAGGGAGTATTGTGTAACTTACAATATATAATTCTCGGAGCTAGGTGGGCATTGTGGGGTGTTCACCCCCCCCCCCCCCCCCTAAAATTTGAAAAAAATAAATAAATTAGGTACTATCCTTGATTTTTCAGAATTTGATTCCCTCGAACCCCCGAACCGACCTTATATGTAATTTCTCCCCCCTCCCACCCAAACTTCAAATCTTGGGTGCGCCACTCTGTAACCAGGGGCGGAACCACGGGGCCGGTTGGGGTTTCCGCCCCTAAAAAAAAAAAATTAAGCTAGAATTTATGATTTTTCAAAAATTTTAAAGGTAATTTTTACGTTTTTACAATTTTTGACCCCTATCTCCAAACTTTAAAAAATTGATGTACATATTGAGTAAGTAGCTCGATCTAAGAAGAGTTAGTTAAGCTTGAACGGTCAGGATTGATGGTTGATCTTGGACGGCTGAGATTAGAAGGGCAAAGAGGCGGTTATTGTTAGAAGCAACAAAAGGCCAGCAGAGTTCTTCATTCTCTGGTTCATTATCATCATTCAATCATACACAGAAGAGAGTCTAGGGAAAACTCCATTAGAGCGAATAGCAGTTTCTCTGTATTCTTTCATTATTTTCACATATAGTTCACTTGGTTTCTTTTGTAGAATAATGGATTAGGTTGCAACGAGATAGTCGATTAGTTTTGTGGATTCTATCATTGCGGTGGTGAATCTAGTGAAGTTCTTCGTCGGTTCCTCCGTGCAGTAGGATCACATCGATCCAAAACACGTTTTACATCGTGTGTCGTTTATTGCTCTGTTCAATATCGTTTCGATTGCTTACAAACAGTTCGACGATTTGCTTGCGTATTGATTGATTTAGTTTTGAGTCAATTGTTGGTGAATCCTTTAACATTATATCATTATATATGTAACTTCCCCCCCTCCTATTTCCGCCCCTGTCTGTAACTTACATTTTCGGTGTAATCCCTCTTTGGATGTTCTATATGGTATTGGATATTTATCATGAGTATTTCTTTGCTCGAGATTTTAATAAATAAATATTTAGCCGTTTAAAAAAATAAAAAATAATAATGAGTCAAACGGAAAAAAAAATATGTCAAGGGAATCAAAATAGGGAACTTGGTAGAGATGGAGTAAATTATTTGTTTAAACTTTGACTGTAAATTATTTTTAAATTACACATAATTATGATATAATAATTTTTTATTAGAAAATTATACTTAATTTTATTTTATATTTTATAATACAATTTTATTATACTTTTTTATTGTGTAATTAGGTGCAGTAATTCGCCGTCATATTAAAAAAAGAAGTTAAAAAGCTTAAAATGAAAAAAAAGAAGTATTGTATGTTTCACGTAAAATGCCAAACTCTCACATAATCATTCCACTCACAAATAATTAAATCAAATTTCAATCCAAACTCTATCTTAGTTAAAAAAGAAAAAAAGGAAAGAAAAAAAAAATCCCTTTTTCATTTATTTTTAAACTATAATATAATATTCATTTATTTTAAAATTTCAAACTTTATTGTATTTTAAATGTCATTAATATAGTAAAAAAACTTGAAATAAGAAAAATTAAAAACATACAATACTTGAGAAAATAAGTTTCAATATTTGATGAAGAAGAAAATTATAATTCTTGAGAATAGATATAATTTACCAATACTAAAAATATATATATGAAATAAATAAATATACTAGTATAAAAACAAAGAAAAAAAACTAAAAGGAATGAAAGAAACAGAAAATTAAAAATAAAATAAAAAAATAAAAAATGTAAAGAAAAGAGAGAAAAAAGAGGGATCATACACGTCTGAATCTGATCCAAAATATCATACGCTATTACACTACTATTAGTCTATTACTATTCCCCCTTGTAATACATTTGGTTGGTATTACTATTCCCGTTTGCAGTTAGAACATAATTAAACTTTTGTAGAACGCGTTTAGTTTGATATATTAGTTGAACTAAAAGTATAGAATGATAGAGTTGGGCTTAAATTCAAAACATGAAAACATTTCATGTTCATATGTTCAGCTTACATACAATTAGGTAGGAGTACGATTTAAAGTAAACTATCACATGCCTCATTCACACTTAATTATATCAGGGCTCTATAAGCACCCTAATTAAGGCATCTAGCAGATGAAGGAATTTCTATGTAAATTACCACCCCATCGAGTTAATATTATGAATGACATATTTCTGATGATAAGGTATTAAAGTTGATGAAAACAAGTGGAAAATGTGTTGTAGTCACCATCTTGTTGCAAAATTACTAGAGAGAGATTGTTTTTGTGTTGTTTAGTGGTCTTTTTCGGTTATCCTTGTATTTTAGTAGGATGTTTCCTCCTTGGTCGTCGATGATGGTAATCCCCCTCTATTCTCAGTGCCGTGTCGTGTGTACGTGTACCATGTGAAAATGACCCATCCAATTATGAATTCTTTCGGTCTCATTTCCTAATCACTATTCAAGTTAGGCTAAGAGGAATCATTGTTGCTTAGATAGGACTCGAGTTCATTTGAGTAATTTCGTTATAACATTAGGAGAAAAATGTTAGCTAGATGAGAGTGTCTGGCATGATTACTGGTATCGAATACCAGTGAGAAACCAAAAGAAGGTTATGGTCCTCGATACCTAATGATGTCTTTATCTTCTTATTCCCAGCATACTACAAGTTTCTTTTTGTTGTGAGTTGCAAACGTGAAAGGTCACTCAAAAGCAAGGCAAAATGTCTCTCAATCTAAACCACAAACTTATAGTAATACACACAAAGTCGTGTCTAAATTACTTATCAAATAATCGTACTTTATTGTACTACTTAATTTAGCATGGCCAAACTTAGACGTAGAGATGTCCTCATTTAGAATTTGTTTATACCTTTTGTGGCAATCATACGTCTGCTTTTGTTTGTCTATCATGCGTGTAACGGATCTGTTATCAGTAACATCAAGAGAAATGCCGAGTGCAAGTTTAATTTTATTGGTCCCATACGTGTGAGTATTAAAAATGGGTGGTTTGCATCCACAGGTTATTTTGGTGATACATATTTAGTGGAATTTTATACCTAACGTTATCCATCCTTTTTTACTTCCAGGGACGGGATCAGAGGTAGGAATTGAGGGCCCTCACCCACACCGGAAAACTTCGGATTTGAGTTTACCCTAGCTGTTTCTATTCTCCTGGAGCTAGAAGGGACTACTACACATTCCCTGGACGTCGGGGGTCATTGAAGTCACTATATTGAAAGTATAGCTGCATACTGTCACTCTTGAAATGCTATTCTATGAGGCAAAAAAAAAAGGCTTGCTTTCAGCTGTCCTCCCTCCCCAATGCACAAACAATGAACATAGCCCATCCTCTTATCATAGAATAACGAATTTCTCCCCTTAATGGGATTCCGAAACAGTTAACAACACACCCACCAACCCAAGTGTGAGACGCATTCCCTTAATGGGCACCTGTAATGGTTACTGTCTCACACAAGTTTATCTCATTCACAAATGAGATCAAATTTCATTTGCTCACAAATGAGGTCAAATTTCATTTGCTCAACAATACACAACATGCCTCAACAGATCAAATTCCTTACCAAATATAGGCAGAGGCATCACGTATTCAGAAGTTCAAAAGCAACAAACATATATTTGTAAATTTGTAATGTTATAGTTATAATCTTATACAACCCACAAACATAGCTCTTGTAGGATTTTAGTCCACCACATTATTTCACACCAACAGTTCTTCCAGATAATACATATTTAAGCAGGCTTCTCGTATGTATTTTGTTCTCTGAATGTCTGAATGGCACTTTTTATCGTACCTGCCATATCAGAACGAACGAAAAGGCTTGTTTCATCCAGCTCATGTAGTATAAACTTCTGAGACTGAGGCAGGGATCTATTCATGTTCTTGATGAACTCTGCCATGGGAATGTCACTGCAAAAAGAAAGTCTCATATTAAACTGCACAAGTTACCATCACTAGTCGTCCATCTTTATATCAACCGAATCTCTTAAGCCAGCAAAGTGATATCAGTGGAAGTCGAAGCATAAAAGAGACTAGTTTGGCATGACAAATTATCATCATAATAAGTGAGAAGATTAGAATTGTACCAGGAGATGTACAGTCCTTTAGTGGCGTTCACCATACTGGCTGCAAAATCGAAAATGTTAAAGTTCCAGGTGCATTTCACAGGACTTGTAATAGTTTTCACAATTCAGATGATATAATACAATCATTCTACAAAAATACATAACAGATAAAGAAATGATTACAATATCCACTGAGTTTGATTTGCACCAGCAACATAACAATAACCGTAACCGATCCAAATAAGTTACTACCTGAGCACGAGATTTGAAGTTTATGCATAACTAAAACTCACATTCAGTCTAAACAAATTACTTAACTATTTATGCTTCTGTTTTTCAAGTAAAAGTGCCCATCACCAGCCTTTGCTGACACAAATGAAAACTTGTTCTATCAAATACGAATGCTAAAAATGATTAAATAAATTTGAAATCTGCCAAAACCTAGAACAGATGGGGAGGTGCAAACTATTTATTTATATTAATTCTCCAATGACGAACGGTAGATGATGAATCGATAGAGAGGAAATGTTTCTGAATTCCAAAACCTAATTTAAACCTAGAAGAAAAGTAGAAATTCGATTGTAAGAAAAGAACAAGCAGCAGCGCTAATTTAAGATCATCAAGTAAATAATACAACATGTTGATCAATCATCAAAAAGTGGTGAAGAAATCCAGGATTAGGAGACAACAACTGTACCTGAATTTACGCAGATGAGAGTTCGGTGGAGGAGAAGAGGGTATCGCCGATTTGAGACGCTGGAGATTTAGAAACCAAAAGTATTTAATTTTAGCCTTAATTTTAAGGGGGCCTCATTATTACCCTTAATTTTAAAATTAATTTTTCCCCCAAGTAGCTGCTGCCCCAACTGCCAACCAATTTTTTCAGAATTACAATAGCTAGCTATACTTGTTACTAGTATAAATAATTTGATCGATCGAGCGATCAGATTATCATATCACAACAAATATCCATAGAGCAATCAATCGAGGAAAACAAACAAACAAGAAGTTTTATACTATATCAAACAAACAGTATGATGAGCGATAAGTTTGGTTGTTTGGTGATGCTACTTGTATTATGCCTGGGTCTGCAGGTTAGTTAGTAGTAGTAATATATACTAGTATGCATGTATTCTCTAACATTGAACAGAGCACATAGTAAGAAACCACGAGACATTGAACATAGACCAGCAGAGAAGTAAACTCATAGACTTAGTAAAAAGGGAGTCAATGGAATGAACACTTACCCGACAATGGCCGGAGAGAGACACCGGAGAGGTAGACACCGGAGACGACCCGAACTTCAAATCATCGCCACCTGAGACCAAAAAACGATTCAAACAGTCAATAACCCGAGCAATTGAGAACGAAACAAGTAAAATTTAATTTACATTCAATCAGTCAATCGAAATCAATGAACCTTGGAATCGGATTCAAACAGTCAATCGAAATCAATGACTTACCAATTTGAATTTGTGAAATCGGCAGATTAGGAAGCTTGGAAGATGAATTGATGATGTCTAGGTTAAGCGTGAATGAAGGCAGAAAGGGAAACGGGAGAAGTGAGAAGGGAGGCGGAAAATGAGGGGTTAGGGTTTGTTAGAAGCTATTTATAGTGAGTAAGTCTCACGATAGACCTACTCTAAATAAAGACCATAGAGACCAATTTATATAAATTGTGAAACTACCCCAAAACAACTACTAGTTTTTATAAACACTCCAAAAGCTAGCAACTCAATCCAACCGGGTTATAAACCGGATCTAGTATATATAGGGCATTTAATCCAGACAAAAAACATGAGCTCATTAATTCACAACCAAAACCCTAATTTTAGAGAGAGAAAGTTGATCTAGAGAGAGAAAGTCGTCATCCCCAAGCAAATCACGTCGAGCAGATCCATTTTGTCATCATCATCATCTCTTGATCGTCGTCATAGTCATTCTCGAACAGATTCCGATTGATTTGACATCATTGTCCCCTTCATAAATCATCATCCTCGTCGTCATCATCATCCATTACATGTTTTTATATTTTTCGTGGTCTATGAGCTTTTAAATCAGTTGATTTGACATAGACCAACGTTTTTTCTAGCTGTTATACGTGTTTGAATCGATGTTTGTTGGGGATAGATGATTGTTGGTGATAAATTTATGTTGAATCGATGTTGTTATGGTTGTTTGCATATGACTTTATGTAGATATGTGTTTGAATCGAAGTTTGTTGGTGATGGATGTTAGATTTGGCATCTAGATGTATATTTATGTAAATCTCATGAAAAAAAATACGTTATGCGGTACTTGCCATGTTCCCAACAATATCGTCCATGTTCTCACCAATATTGTCCATGTTCTAATCAATATGCTCATTGTTTCTGATGCTCTGTTTTTTTTTTTTTTTTACCTGATTTTCTGAGAAATTGACCTATGCGATATGCACTATGTTCTCAACAATATAACCCATGTTCTCACCAATATTATCCATGTTTTCACCATTAATGCTCACTATTTTTAATGCTCTGTTTTTTTTAAAACTATTTTTATGAAAAAATGACATCTGCGATATGCACTATGTTCTCATCAATATAACTTATGTTCTCAATAATATTGTCCATGATGTCATCAATATACTCTGTTTGACAATTTTAAAAAGCAATCTACTATATATTTATGATTTTGTTTGAGAACATGACAGATATTCTGAGAAACATGGGTTGTATTTGGAGAAACACAGAACACGTCACTTATATATAAAATCAAGTTCATGGAAAATATTATGAGAAACATGGGTAGTAATCCCATGAACATGGATGATATTTTTCTCAGAAACATGCGTTCTATTTGGAGAAACACATAACATGGCACTTATATAAGAAAAAACAAGTTTAAGAAAATGGGTTCTTTCGGAGAAACACAGATATGACACTTATATATAAAAACAAGTTCACGGAAGATACTATGAGAAACATGGGTAGTATTCCCATGAACATGGAAGATATTCTCAGAAACATGGAAGATATTCTTATAAACATGGATTCTTTTGGAGAAATACAAATATGACACTTATATATAAAAACAAGTTCATGGAAGATATTTAGTTCAAGAAAAAAAAGTTCATGGAAGATATTATAATAAACATGGGTAGTATTCCTATAAACCTGGGCGATATATTCAGAATCATGGGTAATATTTGAACTAACATGAACACGAACATTATCAATAAATTGTAAGTACATGGGATATATTATAAGAAACATGGATAATATTTAGACAAACATGGGAGATATTCCCAAACAACATGAGTACTATTTCATACATAAAAAAAATCCTTGTATATAAATGCAAGTACATTGGACATATTAATATTATGACTACAATAATAACTATCTAACTTCTAATTTCAAACTAATTCCATCCACTAATTTCTTGATATTTTTCAGATGTCAAGGAGACTCCATTTTCAAATTGAATTTTTGCTTGCTTTCGGCATTAGTCCTCTTTTTCTTCTGTTGCACATCATCTACAAAAACAAATACACAAACATAGACAATATTGTAAGAAATATAGGTAATAATACTAAAAACATGAACCATAATCAGAACAATATCAACATACACTAAAAATCAAAATAAGAACATGGGACATATCAAATGAAATGATATGACATAATATAATAAACATAGGTAATAATGCTCAAAACATGGGACATATGCTTAGAAACATGGGTAGTAATTTGTAGATTATGTAAAGCTGCGTCCAATATAGAAACATCAAAACAATAACTACACCAAAACCAAAGGGGGAAACAACAAAGGTAGTAACTACTCCAAAAATAAAACAAACAAGTTCAAGGATCAAGTTCACCTACAAAATCACTGGTCACAACTTATGAAAAACAAGAGTAACAAAGCAACATGAAGATTAAAAACTACTAGGACTACTATATTATCCTATGATTTCAACCGAATACCCTATATTATCCTACTAAATCCTACTGCTACTAACATGAGATATATACTCAAAAACATGGGCAATAAGAATAAAAACATGAGATATATACTCAGAAACATGGTTACAATATAATCCTACCAACTACTAATACTACTACTAACGCTGTTACTACTAACTAGTGCTACTACTAAATCCTACTACTACTAACATGGGATATATACTCACAAACATGGACAATAAGAATGAAAATATGGGATATATACTCACAAACATGGACAATAAGAATGAAAACATGGAATATATAATCACAAACATGGTTACAATATAATCCTACCAACTACTACTACTAACGCTGCTGCTACTAATTACTGCTACTACTAAATCCTACTACACTAACAGGGGATATATACTCACAAACAAACATGGGCAATAAGAATAAAAATATGGGATATATACTCACAAACATGGTTACAATATAATCCTACCAACTAATACTAATTACTAACTACTACTAACGTTGCTACTAATTAGTGTTACTACTAAATACTACTACTACTAACATGGGGTATATTCACAAATATGGGAAAAAAAATGAAAACATGGGATATATACTCACAAATATGGTTACAATATGATCTCAATCTTTGGTTAACAACCGGCACATCAATTAAATAACTGTTGCTAATACTAACATTAAAGAAAATTACACAACACCTAACACTAGGGATACAAGAAATAGGCAAGAAAAGAAATTATTCATTCAGTAAATTTGTCAAACACATGGTGTGCACTGATATTAAATATAACAATCTTCTTTAAAACACATCAAACATACCAGAAAAAGGATTGGAGAATCAATACCACGTACGCATAAAACACAAACAAAAGATCCATAAATCAATCATTGTAGAAGAGATGGCGATTAAAGATCAATTGAGTGTGTCCTTAAGAGCTCGCTTGTAGAGGACCCTCTCCTTCTCTAACTTGATCGGAAGACATATGTACTTATTGAATCCGAGAGGTGATGAGGTTGGAGCCTGGAGGCGGTGGCGGTCACACGGTGGCGTTGTGGTTCTGAACCATCGGACTGAGAAACTTACAGAAGAAAGAAAAGACACGCGAGAAAGAAGAAGAAAATTTGGACCGGGTCGGGTCATATATAACTAGATCCGCGAAATTATAATTAAGTTGGTAAATTGCATAATGGTACTGTCTCTCTTTAAGTTAAATAGAGACGGTCTCTTATGAGACTTTGCGATTTATATTAGGTGGGTTATTTATTAAAAAAAATAATAATAATTACTTGATCGGATCGGATTAATCCGATAATCCGCGGATTTTAATCCGATCCGATCCGAAAATCGAAAGTGACAAATCTAGTGATTCGCAATCCGAACCGAAACTACCGGATCGGATTGGTTCGGATCGGTTTTGCGGTTTTTCGGATCGGTTTTGAAAGGTTTCGGTTTTTATGCACAACCCTAAGTAGAAGTGGATAGTTCACGACCGGCCAAGAGTCTATCGGGAGGCATCTACTAGAAGTTGAGTTAGGTTAATCTTAGGTTCATTTACCGTTATTCAGTACATATTGGATAAAAATATATGTTATCTTTATCTTCTACTTACTCCATTCCTTATCAAGCTTCCCATTTGGTTTTGTTGACTTTTTTTTGCCTCCGTTTGACTCCGAATTAAATAGATTAGTATAAACAACTTTATTCGTAGAAATAAAGACGAGTATATTTAAGATTTACATTCTAAGATATCTCATTCTCTAGTATATAAGCTTAGCAGGTTTGTCTTTTAATTATTCCCTCCACCCCCTTCATATTTACCCATTTCTTTTAAAATACAAATTTTACGAAATCCTTACTTTTGCATTAGGTGTGGCACTAAATTTACTTTATTATTAGGAAACAAGTGAAGGTATCCAAAGTGAAGGAAACAAGTGAAAGTCAAAATTTATCCTTCAACATATTACAACACTAAGAACCAAAGCGTTATCAAAATATTCAACATATTAAAATATTAAGAACCAAAGCGTCATCAAAATATTTAAAAGGTAGCCAAATATAAATCGCCCATAAAAAATTTAAAAGTAGAAAAATGAGTACTTGGACCTTACAAAACAAAACCAAATCACACCGATCCTAAAAACCAATATCAAATCACACCAAATCTAAAGCAGAACCAAAACATACTACCATTAAATTTTAGTCATTTTACCCTTCTCAACCACACTACACAACAAACACTTCTTACAAACAGCATCACATACTCCACATTATCCACCCCTCTTGCTCATCCATCCTAATTAGATCCAACTTAATTTAATTTCTTGACCCGTGAAGAAATTTAAGAGGAGACCACGACCACTCTTATACCAAGTAAAAAAAACTCAAGAAAGTCAAAACTAGATCACACCGATTTAGTTCCTCTTGAGTTAAATACTTGCCAAGAAATTTAAGAAATGACCACAACCATCTCGCTACACCACGTTTAAGACCCTCAAGATATTTAAAACTAGATACAAACTAGTCTAGCTCCTTAAGTTACGACTTAGTGAGAAATTCAAAAGGTGACTACAACCACCCGTGCACCAAGTAAGGTGTCTAATTTCTTGAATTACACACCTGGCAAGAAATTTAAGATGTGGTCATGACCACATCCAATATCCCGACACCAAATCGACTTATTTATAACTATTCAAAATCCTTCTAAATGGATTGATCTTAAACAAAACCACTTGTTGTGGAGCACTTGATGAATCACTTGTGCTTAAACGCCACAAGAGAAAACTACGGCGAAAGCAGGGCTCAAAACACTTGTTATGGAGTAGTAGTACTTGATTTATCACTTGACCGTTGATGTGGGAATTAATGTCGCATAAGTCAAGTCCTAGGAGAGAAGAAAAAGAAATATTAAAAGCGAATCCTGGTTAACCTTTGATCGTAACGAGTGCCGCTAGATATCCCTCCGCCAACTGTTTTTGTAAAAGACAGAACCTTGTATCATAAAATACTACGAGTACTACTATCAATTTGACAGAAACAAGAAGCATCAAATAAGGGGCGACAAAAGACCATCTGCCATGGCATAACAAAACCATCTAACGTATCCCTAAAATAGCATAGCCCAATGTTTTTATTTAATTTTTGCTACCCAACAACTTGTGCATGCTTATAAATTCCAAACCTGCACCGCATGATATCATCCATACACTGAATCAACATTTCTCTATACATTTTAAAACCCCCCTTCAGAATTCCAATCCCAGATACTTCATAGTAATATCGATCGATCCAAATGGCTTCTCTTGTTCTTCTTGTATCCGAGCTTCTTAGGCACGAGAATCTCGACACTCTAATATCATCAGCATCAGTGCCCTCGGCATCGGTTACTTCTGCTGCTCTGTCATCGTCGTCCGTCACCAAAAGGGCTGCTGCTGGTGTCAATGCTAAATGTTTGCCGATCAAGGATAAAAGGTACGGACAGGATCAATTTCAAGAAGATCTACCCAGGGTTTGTGTTGACTTTGTTTGGCCTTAGATTTTTCTTTTTTAGCCGATAGTTTTGTTGAGCTGTGTTGTAACTTGGAGTTGTAATATTGTCGTCAGATATAGTTTATGAATTATGACCAAGAACTGTTATCATTAACTTTCGAGGTTTTTCCAATTATCAGTTTCGATTTTTTTTTTCTTTCAAATCACAATATTTGAATTAGATAAAAAAAATCGTTTATTCGATTAGATGTTATAGACGTAACTACTCCTCAGATAAAAGGTGTGCAGTCCAAACATGAGATGTCACATCCTCTATTAGAGGTGTCATAATGGTTACCCCAACATCCCAAAATCATCATAAAGTACTACTTTAACAATAACCCATGTACGTTAAAATTAAAACAAGGAAAAATTACATATTTAGAAATAACAACTCTTACAAATAAAAGAACTCACTTATACAAATAAGGACGGTTTTCAAATTGACAACCACGACCTGACGAAACTACACGCCCGAGCATTTCTTGCTCATTTCAAATGAAATGTTGCTTCGCCCTCCCCCACACACAGAGTGGCGGAGCCACATGGGGTCCAGTGGTGTCACTGGAACCCCTGAACTTTGTACTAGTAGTAGCAATATGGTAGAATTTAGGTATTCTCCAACAATCATCCCCTCTCTCTTATACCACGTCAGCGTATCACTTACTCATTCCAAACTACTCCAACAGTCATCCCACCTTTTTTTTTCATTTATTTTATTAAATAAATACAAAAACAAGTCAATTGAAAAGTTAAAAGTAAGAAAGTAAACTTTGAAAAGAAAAAAAAAATAAGCTCATCCCGGGATGAGTCTCTCATCCCCTCTCACACGCCCAGCAGCGTGTGAGAGGGGATGAGCTCACTCATCTCCAGCTGGAGAAGGCTTAACAACAATTTGTTGTGTCCGAGTAGTTATTTGACCCACTCAGCACCAACAAGTCTCAGGTTCAAATCCTCATTTGACCCATTCAATTATTTTACTTCCCAAATTTGTAAATTTTCTTATTTTATGCCCAATATTTTCCTAATCATACATGATATTTTATTTTTCTTCTAAAAAATTTACAAAATATTACTTCTATCATATATTAAAAAAAAAGTTCAGAAAATTACTAAATCGAAGGTGTATATTATACAAGTATCTAACGGACATAAAAAAAAATTGATTTCCACTTCACCTATATCAATATTTTAAACTCAATTCCGATAAGTTATAATTTCGATAAATTATAAAACGAGAATATAACACGGTTGAACTTTGACCCCCTAAAATTTGATCCTGGATTTGCAACTGCGCCCCCACACACATCTTCTTCTCTCCAAATTAAAATTGACGAAAATTCCACAAAAGTTGAGTGGGTTTTGGTATGAGTTTGTGTTTGGTTGGTTTCCCTTCCTTTAACAATGTTAGTTTCAGTGCATCTAAGTTAGTTTCTGTGCATAATGAAGTTAGTTTCGATGCATATTGAAGCTAATTTCTGTGCGATTAATGTGGTCATGTACATTCTAACGGAAGGATCGCTAAATAAAAAGGCCAAGAACCTGGGTTGGAAGTTTATCGACTATGTCTCTAACTTCGGATGTCTATAGATAATATCGGTAAGTAATACTAGAGGTTTCAGCTATGTTGTGTAAGTTTCATGAAACTAGTACTGATCTGTTTATTTAACTTTGCAGTACTTCACATGTGAAAATACCCAGCTCGTAAATCCATCAAAGGCTGATGCATTTCCACGTTGCCAAAAAATGGGATTTGAGAGAACTGCACGACCAACTCTCCCGCACCTGGTTGAATGCTATTGATGACAATCTGTTTAGAATATTAAAAAAAAATAAAGTAAAAAAATAAAGGATTTTCAAGTTTTAGTTTCACAGCATGAATGTTAGTTTCATGAATCATTTATATATGTTGGTTTCAAAGCATATGAGTTAGATTTAGGGCTAATTTATGTTGGTTTCAGCCTTCAGGCTTTCAGCAGAGTCTTTTAGTTTCAGGAATATGTATATTAGTTAAAAAAGTTTGTATGTTGGTTTCATTTGCATCTGTGTTAGTTTCAGCAGCAGTCATTTGTATTGATTTCAACTCTTTTTCTGTTGGTTTCAGATGAAGAAAGACATGGGACCCTTGGGCCTTGACACAAAAGGAGAGGCAGTTACTGGGTATGGAACAAGTGGGAGAGCCAGTGGTAGAGGAAGGGGAAAAACAGAAAGAGGAACAAGAAGAGAATAAAGAAGATGAAGAAAATTAGGAGCAATTGCCAGACACAAGTAATCATGTTGATAGATGGTGCCAATATCTGCACATGTTCCCAGCGGATCAGAAAGCCCAACACGGCTTCCAATTATAGAAGAAACGGAGCAAAGAAGGTTCTTTTACGCCACCATCTTTCGCATTTGGTTCTTCTAATATGAATACACCAGTCACAAGGGCTACCACTGATGTTCTTGCTGATCTGCAGAATGATGGAACAATAGAAAGCCAACCAGATTATGTAATGTTAGTTTCTAGAAATATAGAAGTAGCCTATGCTTTCATAATGTGCATGAAAGCAAGCTGTTTGATGGTTCCCATCTTGCAATATTTGACTAAAGCTATCCCAGAAAAAACATGCAGTATCATCATCAAACAGGCAACAAACATTGGGATTGGGATAACAAAAGCGATAAGCCCAAAAGCCGAACAGAACATCATCATAATATGGTTAGTACATTAAACTACTATCCAGCCCAAAGTCGTGGCTAACCCATTACACAGTTTACAGGAAATAGTTGAACCTCACCTTAACATAGCCTGAAAGCTGAATCTTTTACTTGCTCTAGACACTAAAGAACATACATACATACTACTTGAAAATAAAGCGGTGCAACATACTTCTGGACATCATGAATAATTTTTCATAGTCACAAGCATTTAGTGCTGATTGCGGTGGAGCTTTCCTGCCAGGCGTAACAAAAAAGAAGGGCAACTGCAACCCCTAGACACCGTCAAATGATTCTTAATAGCCGTTTTCCCATTTACTACGTATATCGAACACTTCCAAGAGATCAAGAGTCTTGATTGTCAGGCCGGTAGAAGCTTTAGTAAATGCAGAAAGCTTCCCCATAATTTCATCACTCGAAAGCTTAAACGCATGAAAGTTTTTCAGCTCCCTTCCATTCTTGAGAATAAACTTTGCTAGATGATATTTTGGATCCTTAACTTGTTTGTAGGTAAATAGGACTTACTCCAAGTGAGAGACAACACACGATGGCACAGATTCTACCTCATCATAATCATCGTGGTCCCAACATCCCTGGCAATTAAGAACCAGTAAAGGGTTGTTCTTCCCACATTCTTGTTAAGCTAATGGAAAAGAAGATGACACATAAAGATGCATGCGTACGACATACCTATCCAATCACTATTATGTCCATAAATTTCAGATATGGCGCTCCATGGAGTAGCTTGAGTAATACTTCACTATAAATAGGTATCTGTAGACGTAGTTGTGCCAGCTTAGAAAGTCTAGGAAACGGAAACGGCTGTCTCCATATCCCCATAGCCTTGTCAGGGCAAGGAGAAAAAAGATTAACAATAAAAGTGTTAGACAGGGCTAAACTTGAAAGATCCCAAGTCCCAACCAAGTACATAGCACTATCTTCACATAAAATGCAGATTAGCTAAAAGTTGGAATTAACTGTAAATGTAAATGTGTGCATACTCTGGTTGTCTAGGCGGATGTTCCAAATTATAATAAGTTGACCATATTGTATTTTGGTTACTAGTACTTTCTAGTTTATACTCATGCTACTACTACCTCCACGTTACTTAATGGTTTGGTTGGGGTGTTTACGTACAGTATAGGAGTGCCAACCCTTGTGCACCCCTCGTGTAAATATTTTCTTGCTTATGAATAAATTTTTGCCGTTTCCAAAAAACTCCACGTTACTTAATTATTAGGGTACTACTATTTCAGCAACATAAGATTCGGTTCATATCATTAAATATACTACTCTACAATGCTAACTCAATAGCAGTACAAATTATAATTGAGGAAGTACTAAAATGTCTCTGGTGTATGGCCATAATTATGCAAGGAGTCTGAATATAGTGTTTTGACAAGAAACGGTTAAACAGTACCATACTTACAGTTGGAGAAAGTGCAGAAATCTTACCTCAATCACGGAATTCGTTAACTTCAATTTCATTTAACTAGAGAATCCTTTTAAAAGCTTAAGCACTTGTAATCCTTTCTTTGTAAAGAATTGCCATCACCAATTGCACCCATGTATTTGAAACTTGCATGAACAACTCTTGATCCAATCACAATAGGCTCATCTGGTAAATGACAACTAGATGCAAACTTCTCAAGCTTGTCTCCAATTCCTACCTTGACTGAATAGTCATCTTCACCTTCAGCAGGGATTTCAGTAACACCGGAAGAAAAAAATTGGGTCAGTTCTGGGGTATGCATTTCTACGAGCTTCACTTTCAACCACTTAGAACACTCCAAGGTCAACGTTTTAAGAACTGGGAAAATATATTTAAGGTGGTTAGGATTTGGGCTCTCATTCAGTATCCGAACATTGGTAAAATTCAAAACTGTGAGGTTAGGAAGACAAAACTTTGCAGAAATCTGGGAAGGTGGAGAAATGAATATGACTCCTTTCAATGAACTATTCCTGAGAAAGCAGACACCATGATAATCCATCTCTTTCTCATCTCGTTTCCAGCGCATCCTGTTAGCAAACTGAAGAATCTCAATTTTGTGTCTCAATGCAGCATGGATCCATGATGCAAACCGACTTGTGTCCCCCTCGTCGAGAAATCCGAGCTTAAAACATTTTATAACCTGTGCATGAAGTAGCACTCTGTCCACAAAGTTAACAAAACTTGCCATCTGTCCTATCGAACTATGGTAAGTGATGTCAAAATTGTAAGTAGTGGTCCACTTGTATTCCCAATCCTTGGACAGAACACTAGTTCGGACAGCATCCTTCGTGGGCAGGCAGGATAAGATGCGACATATGAGTGACTCAGGTAAATTGCTAATGAAACTTCATCCTTAGCAAGATAAACATTTTCAAATTTCTTATTCGGATGAGAAAGAGCTTGATTGCTTTCGCTCATAATTGCCAGATGAACCTGAAATTTATAAAAGCACGCTTGGAAATCATTCTATATCTCATCAAATGAGTATAATATCCCCATATAGTTAAATAAAGAGTGGAGTCAGAGAACAAATCAAGAAAGTTGGCATTTGTGTCAAAGAGACAATAATACATGTTCATATTAGTCCTTTCAGATAAGGTCTTTCTAACACAGAAAAGACTGAAACTTAACAAAAATGAAAAGTAATACATAATTCATAATTGAAATGGAAGCTTATAAGTTGCAGGAATGATGATTTTAAACAAGAATGGAGTATAAAAGCTGAGATTGTACTTTGAACCGAAACACATTACACATGTTGTACATAAATCCAAAACACATCACAGGAGATTCATATGATCACTACATCTCCATTATTATGCTAGTAGTCCACACAAAGTTGGGTCATATACTTTCTCACCAGGGGATGATTTATAGGGAAGATCAGGCATCTAAAGAATTATACATAAGCCATAAAAATGAGAAAGCAAAAGGCAGTCCAAGAAGCTCTGTCAGCGTGAAATCAACTCCCAAAAATCTGAGAATTTAAAGGTAAAATCAACTCCGAAAAATGATCCAGAGACAATCAACGTTATAGCGAGCAAGAATGGAGCATAAAAGCTGAGAATTTATTTTTATTATTTTGAAACGGCAAATATATAACTATACTACTCCCAGGTGGGCATACAAAGATCATATACTACCTTATATATAACCATACCAAAAACGGCTTATGTATCCGCTAAAGATTTTACTTTAACCAAAAACATCATGATTACATGGTGTACATAAATCCAAAGCTACATCACATAAGATTCATATCATCACTACATCTCCATTAGTACTATATGCTTTTGTATGCATTTGATTTACCCCTTGCTAATATCAACTAACATTAAAAAATAAATAAATAAAAAAAAAAAAACTCATTTCAGTGCAAAATTCGTTTCCAGAAGCAGCAAAATTTACTCCAATCAAGAAATGTTAGATTAAAACATTAAAACTGAGATCAATACGAGAAATCTTACATACATAACATATCCTATTTTACCAAAACACTAATGTTGTATTGACATCAGATATCTTATAAATGACAGAAACAAAGCCAAGCTAACAGTACTAAATGAAGTTGTAAACGCAATAATACCTAAATTCTGGAAATGATGAAGCAAAGTAGCTATGGAAATTGGAGATGAATAGAAAGGGTTTTACTGTAGGTCTTATTGTTACTTTCTAAAATAGAAGAGTTACAGACGAACAAGTTTAGAAGAGGAAAAAATAAATACGAAAAGACATATTTTAGAAAGTAAGAGAAAATGTGTTAGCTAGGAAGGTATATTTAAATATATTTAAAAAAATATTAAAAAATTAAACGTATCGGTCACGTATCTGTATCCTACCTTTTTTTAATTTTGACGTATCGGCGTATCCATGTTCGTATCATGTCCGCGTCCGTATCCATATTAGTGCTTATTAGGTTAGAAGTTATCCATTCATGTTGCACAACACCTTTTCATCAAAATGTGTGATTGTTCGGTTGTAACTCTTCATTCCTGTCAAAAGGTGTCATATTATATCAATTGCTATTTTTATACCGTTACAACTATTTTACATGGGTAACCATTATTAATCATCGCTTTGCCGCTAAAATAGAAAAAAAAAAAAATATATAGGGTCCATATCTTTTTAAGGGTCTATTAGTGCTTCTAATAACAAAATAGGCCCCATTAGATTATCAATTACATATTAGGTCACAAATTTGACTTTTGGCGAATTAAGAAGAACTAAATTAATGTAGAAATTTTGGATTCTTCAAGAACCAAACAAGCCTTATATTTAAAATAAAAAAAAATTAAAAAATTAAAAAAAGAATTGAACATAAAAAAAAAATTGCACTGACCGGAGCTTTGACTGCAAAGCTCCGGTCAGAGCACAGCGGCTCCGATCGGAGCAAAGAAGCTCCGGTCGGAGTTTCAACTGCTCCGATCGGAGTCGTGCTTCTCCGATCGGGGCAGATGGCTCCGATTGGAGCATTTCTGCTCCGATCAGAGCAGCACTGCTCTAATCGGAGCAGTTAATGCTCCAATCAGAGCCAAAAAATCGGAGCATTAACTGCTCCGATCGGAGCAGTTAATGCTTTCTGGCTCCGATTGGAGCGTTTCTGCTCCGATCGGAGCAGTTAATGCTTTCTGGCTCCGATTGGAGCGTTTCTGCTCCGATCGGAGTAGAAACGCTCCAATCGGAGCAGCCTGCTCTAATCGGAGCATCAACTGCTCCGATTGGAGCAGTCTGGGCGGGGCCCAGCTCCGCCCCGCCATGGCGGGGCTAAGCTCTGCCCAGCCCTTCAATTTTATTTATTTCTTTTTCTTTTAATTACTTTTTTGTTTTATTAAAAAACAGTTAAAATACTTAGTACATGTTTGTTTTGAGTGAATGGCAATTCTGTAAATAGCTCTAAGTCAACCCAAAATCCACATTTTGGCCTAATATGTAATTGTTGATCTAATGAGACTTTTTTGTTATTAAGTGTTCTAAGGGACCCCTAGAGTTATATAACCTCAAATATAGAATATATATTTTACTATTTCCCAAGATCAACCTTACTCTACAAAATAACCCATAAAAGCAATAATTGTACTAATCGTAAAATGAGTCTCTAACCCAAATTTGGGATTAAGTTGAAAGAAAATTAAAAAAAAAATAGGACTCCTAAATAACTAGACTCATAAAAATTGAGCTTCTATTTTTTAGGAATTTTAAATTAATTTCTAAAACTTTTAAAAACATGAAGAATAGAATAGACATGTAACGTGTACTACTCGACCCAGTTATGTACCCGCTGGCAGTGGTAGGCGTAGGCGTCTACGCACCCATTGATTAATGATTGGTGCCCCACCTACATAACCCGATATTTATGGAAACTAATGAAGTATACTTATTTTTTTATTTTTTTCTTAGAAGAAAGATTGATTTATAATAAAGGAGCAAAAGCCAGTTTACAGAATAAGCAGGAAATGTGAAAGAAAATAGAGCCAGAGCTCGCAACTACTAGCTAACAAATACAGTCAGATCATGGAGGCTCGAAAAATTCAAGGGGGAGCATTGTATAGCCCATGGAATCGACTGCGAAGTCTCTTGAGAGAGATCTGCTAGTTGGTTTGTCGCGCGACGAACATGACTCAATTTAAATTCAGCAAATGTATCCAGATGTTGCCTTATGGATGTATAAACTGCGTTGTTTATTGTTGAATGATGGTACAATGGAAACTAGTTGGAGTTGAAAAGGAGAAGTGCAGGGTTCGATACCTGGTGGAGTAGTGTAATCTTTGACGTTAAAATAATAATAATAATAATAATAAAATACTTATTGTTGAAGCAGCTATCGAAAACCTCAAACACAGGAGTTATAAGGTGGTGCAACGGTAAGGAGTTGGGTTAGTAAAAGAGAGTTGCAGTCTTTGATCCCCCGCGGTGGCGGAGTTATAAGGTTGGTTTAGGTGTGGAGAAATAAGGTGGTTTAGAAAGTTTGTATAGTATTAGTATATAGAAGTGAGTAGTTGTATTATTTTTCGTTAAAAAAAAAAAAAAAAAAAAAAAAAAAAAAAAAAAAAACAAAATCAACTATGTTTACAAGCTAGACAATAAAACAAAAACATTAAACCAAAATTTCATTTGCTAAGCACGAAGGGATTTGATTCGAGATTATCTGCCTTAAATATGAAATATAAAATTGATTTTGTTGTCGTCGGAGTAATCTAATTCACCGTTTATTCGATCTACACACACTACTTTCTCCGTCCTTAACTTCTTATTAAAGTTTCTCATTTGATTCTGTTGACTTTTATTATCTTTGTTTGACTCCGAATGAATCCTGATTGTACCCAAAAACTGATATCTAAACTTATATTATGAAACTGCAAATTTTATATTTTTATAATATAATTTTCAAAATTACTTTTTCGATATGAATTAGGATTAATTCAAATCAAACGAAAGTTAAAAAAAGTCCTCAAAATCAAATGGGAAGCGTATTTAACCGGGACGAAGAAGAAAGTACCATTTATTAAATGTAATGTTATCACACTTTAGGGGACCTCTAACAAAATTAACATTGTTTGATAAACAGTTGTATTTTGATTTAAAATTTCATTTTTATGAGTTGACTAGTGCTAGCTTTAGGCCTTCTCCAACAATTGAACTTTACTTTGGAGCTCAACTTTGAACTGTGGCACGTCAACATTTTAGTAACTTAATCCCTACACCTTCCAACATTGATCTCCATTCATCCCCTATTTTTCAGATAGTTTATTATTTCTCTAATTCATTATTAATTTTATTTTAAAACATTAGATAAATTATAAAATACTTCAAGACAGAATAAATATTACAATAAATTTAAAACAAAAAAAATACAATCACGAAAAATTAAAAGTTTAAACAAAAAATATAAAATATTACATAAAGTGAAAATTAAAAGTTAAACAATAAATATAAAATATTACATAAAATGCGTAAAAATAGAATAATAAGAAGAAGAAGAAGAAAAGGAAACAAGAAATATGAAAAAAGAAAGAAAAGAAAGAAAATAAGAAGTATGAAGATGAAATCAGCCAAGGAATTATTAAGAAAAAGAAAAAGAAAAAGGAAAATTAAACAAACAAAATAAAAAGATAATGTGTTACTCTTTAATTAATAAAATAATTTTTAAACCGGAACAAGACGCCCTTTTTCCCGAAGAATTCACCCTGATCTATCCCATCTTATGCCTAATATCCCGTAAAAAACAAAAAGAAATAAATCAGCAACCATTGTCACACGGCCAAAGTCAAGGAACGAAATTACTTCTAAACTTTAAATAAAATAAGAATGAGAAACGGGTTTCGACTTTCGAACCCCATGAAAATGGCGGGATATACGATAGATCTGTTGCTGCCTTAATTAAGGACTAATTAGTAGGAGTATTTTAAAATGCCCCCATATAATCCGGTTTGCCATTGGTTGCATGATAGTTAACTTAAATATCACGTGATGAACCATTATTGCCACAGGTCGTATTTGTTCTAAACTTCTAATCCCCATACTTATCCCCTAAATCAACATCGCAGATTAACTAGTTTCCACGTACCAGGAGAGGACTAATTATTAACTAATTAATCATCTTATCTTAATGGTCGTCATCATTAACTTCTTGCATGCTTCATTCATATCAGATTCTTTTGGCAACCGCAATTTGTGCAAATCTGTTTTCACATCGCATCTAAGTCAAAATGTGACCTATTTCTAATTTGTATGTTTGGGTGGTACTACAGGTAGTAATTGTTTAAGCATTAGTAGTATTAGTACCACTACATTCCAGTCCTTTAACTTCATCAGTTCTTAATTAATTTCAATTAATAATAATATCATTAGTGTATAAATAGTATATAAATAGTTGTAATACTAATATTAATATTTTGCCGATTTTAAAAAACAAAATTGTTTGAAAAAACATAGTGAAAGAGGCGTGGTTTGTCATACTAAAAGAGATTGGTCAACTTTCGATAACCAGGCTATTGATCAATTTAAAATTGCGATGTTTCGACGGGTTCGAACAATATGATATCTTACCCGGGTAAATCCTTAACCCTCCCCTACGAGTCTGCAATGCACTGAGTTCGAGAGGAAAGAGAGGACGGCAATGAATTCCATCTTATTATCAAAGTAAAAAAGAATCTATTTAGTGTATATGTAATTTAATTATTAATGTTAAATCAAGGGTAAAATGTGTAAAATACCCTCCAGTTATCCAAAAAAAAGTACGAAACTCACTCAATTATTCAAATGACGTCAAACCTCCCGAGTTATAGTAAAGTTAGCACAAACACCCCTGCCGTCTAAACCAGCAGAGAGTGTAGTAATTTTTACTTCAATATTGCAAATTTATGAAAATAGCCCTATCTTTTCATCTACATTTCACCATCTCCTCGAGCTAATTTAGAAAAACAAAAATTGAAAGGAAAAAGAAAACCATTGAACCAATTTCCAGTAGCGGCACCATGGCGGGGCTATGCTCCACCGTTAAAATGGTGAAGCAGAGGCTCCGTTGGATATAGTGACTCCATTGCACTCCCTTTTTATAGCCTTGAGAGTGACCTAATTTTGGCGAGAATCACTCGGAAATCAAGTCTCTTTCTTTTCAATACCTGGACACAGAGTTTCCATCCAAGAGAAGTACCAAGCGCTTGAAATCCGTCCAATTTGGAAAGAATATTTCATGGAAAAGGAGCTAAGGCCAAGGGCCATCAATAGGATCAATTTCCTTGACAAAAAGGAATGATTTCCCTTTCTCCTGAAGATCTAGAGTATCAATCTGAACCATTAAAAGGAAAGAGCAACTCTGCTCTGCTCTGCCATTTCACCTGAGGTGGTTGCCACCGCGGCACCGCCAGAGTTAGTGGTGGCAGCCACCATCTCCTTATTATTTTATTTTTATTTTTAAAAATGATCAAATCATAAATTGCACAATACCCCTTCAAATATCTAATCTTATGGGAAAAAAAAAAAAACCTTATAATTCAAGTTAGTTTGCTAATTAACGGCGTTAGATGAAAACTAACAGAAGTCAAGTTAAGGTGTATGGTGCTGAGTTTATACATAACTCGGGGGCGTTTGACGCAATTTAGATAATTGAGGAGATTTTGAGATTTTGTATTACTTTTATTTTTTATAATTGGAGGGTGTTTTATGCATTTTACCCATTAAATCAAGCATTCTAAACTTTCTTAAGCCTACATATTCGGGGACGTTAAACTGCGGAAAAAAAACCAAAGGAGCATCGATCTGAATTCTGATGTGGGCAGGGACTACCCATAATTTAAATGTGGGGATGTGACTATTTCGAATTTAGGAGGGAAGGGTGAAATCATAACATAATGTTTGTTAATACTTAATAGGTACCGAGTTCAAGGTGTGAAAGAGCATAGAAAAAGAAAGAAAAAAAAAAGAATTTATCATTAAAAATTGCGATTCAAATGAAAGACGAAGTGTGACGTTGCGGTTGGAGATAATTTGCTATTAATGTTTCGTCTTGATTAGGGGTAATCTTTTGAGCAGTGTGGTGTCCAAATCTTGCCATGACCATGAGTCCACAGTCCATGCCTAGCTATGAGTCGCTTATGGACGTTCCCTTTCTCTCTGTCCCATGTGTTGTCGAGCTCGAGTAATATACGAGCCAAGCTTGCTGGTTAGAAAAATGAATAAAATTTTAGATTCAAACTCGAACCATATTTTATATACTCAATTTTGACCAATGATAAAAAGATGGTAACACAAATAATAACCTACTATCACTATTATTATCAAATCTACAAATATATGAATGTATGGTTGTGGTATATCACGAGTTTTAACGAGCCTGTCAGTTATCGTTTTGTCCAATTTGACTTGTTAGGAATAAGATCTTTAAAAAGAGACACGAACTCGACTCGAAATCTTTATTCAGAGCTTGATCTTTACGGAACTGAGCACTCGTTAATTAAGGATCAACTTGCGTAATAGGACTACATGTGCTCTAATGGAGTTGGTTTTATGCTCATTGTCACCTATTTTCACTAAATAATATTTTGTCGTTTTGAAAAGTAAAAACTATTTGTACATACCACTAGTGTTTTCTTGTTTTGCATACAAGGACAGAGCCCGGAGGCATAAAGGGCAGGGTAGTGTTGCTGCACTAATTGAAAATAGAAGTACTACTTTTTCAAGGCTTTTTTTTTACTGCCAATGTTATTTTTGATATTGTTCCACCCTATATTTCAAGGTTTCAACTCAAGATCGAAAGAGTTTGTTGTGTGATTAAGTAGTCATTTTCTTCTATATAAGATCAATAAAAAAAGTTATTAAGATAAATATTTTAGAACTTTTCACACTAGATAATTTACGATTCAAGCTCCGCCCCTGATCGTATTAATTGAAATTGAAACTTTTAGAAAATATGTCCTAATTCTTACTTCGTATTACACCTGATTACAGGGATGGCAATTTGGGCTACCCGGCCCGATATACCCGGGCCCAGACAGGTCATTAGTAGCCCATGGTCCGGGCTTGGGCTTATAGCTAGGCCCATGGGCCCGGCCCGGCCATGATTATATATATGTTTTATATTTATATATATAAATATGTATATATAACCATTGAATTTATAATATTTATACATTTCTATTACTAAATGATGTTGTACTTTATACATTTATAATACTTTTCTATACTTATAAGATTTCAATTGATATACAATCATTTATATAAATATATTTTTAATATATTTATATAATTTATTAAGTAACGTAATATTAATTAATTTCAATATGTCAAATATGAAACTTCATGATAAATTTCAAATGATATAAATTGATATCAAAATATTTGATTTCAACCAAAAAGATATAAAAAAAGATTCACCATTCTACAAATAATACACCACATAACTAATGAATAATTGGAAAAAAATAAAATTTAAAAAACCTAAGGCCCGGCCCAGCCCATGACGGCCCCGGGCTTGTGCCTAATGATCAGGCCCACCCCGAGCCTGGGCTTGGTGCTAGTCTTCTCGGGCCCGACCGGGCCATTGAAAGCCGGCACGGCCCATTGCCATCCCTATTGATTACTCAACCCCTTTCAAAAACAAATGATACGTACATCTTGTAGTATGAATTAAAACTGAAAGTAATCATCTGGGATTCTGGTATTCGGACCTAATTAAGCTGCTCCTTTCTCTTTTTTCTTTTTTTTCTCCATATGTCTCCTACGACCCAAATTCCCTCCGATCCGGGTCAAACGATCTGTGCAAGTTTTGTATATCGGTCGTCGGTTTATATGTAAGTTAGTTAGTAACTACTAACTACTAATCTACTAGAGTATTAAGATTCATTAAGTCTATACTTCAGAACTTAACATGCATGAACTAAATAATGGAAACTGGAAAGTACAATTTGGTACTGACAACTTGGCCAAAGTAGCGCAAATCCAAAGATGAAGCAGAGGTAGTCGTTTTGCCAGAAAAGGGTACAGTTTCATACAAATTTATCTCGACTTTTATAGGCTATAGCTAGCACAGTGTGTAGCCGGCTTAAACAATGCAAAGAGAAAGGTATGTTAGTTATCTCAATCGAAAAAAATCATTAAAGTAAACTTATTATGAATGATATGTGATTCATAGTATGAATAAGTGAATAACTATGAATTCCTGCAGGTATAGTGATGGTAGGACTAATGTACAATTGCTAATTTAAATCATATTTGAGATCAGTGGTAATGAATTAAGATCAGTGGTAAGCCTCACATGCATGAGATCCATGATTATGACCCCCTGAATTTGCCATACCAACGTTGTTGTTAATTTAGACAACATATATGATACTGTATCAATTTAAAAAATTCCACAGATTGCTCCTTAAGCCCCTATAAATTCCCATTCAAGAAGCATGGAACTTCAAGTCCATTGCACACACATCACAGGATGTCTTCTACCCGTCCGAATATAGCCTTACTCCTTTTCCACCTCTCTTTGCTCTTATGCAGCTCCATTGTTGTATATGGTGATAAAAACAAACATGACGCACCCCACCCACCACATGACGACCACCACCCCGAGGCTCCTTCCCCTATTTATCGACCAATAGATCTACCAACTCCTCCGCCCCTACTCTATGCACCAATCAGTTCTCTGAAAGAATTATTTCCGCGAATGATTCCATTCCATTACGTAATAATATATATGCAATACAATACAAAGAGTTCTAATCATTATCTCATAAGTAAATAGATGTCCTAACTATAAACTAACTTCTATACTAAGATTATCTAATTATATACAAACTAATTATATAATCTATCACACCCTACGCAGTCGAAACGGGAGGTTGACACACATTGAGACTGGTACGAAAATCATCAGAGAGCACTTGCGGTAGTCCTTTGGTGAAGATATCCGCTATCTGATAGCGAGAAGGCACATGTAGCACACGAACCTGTCCACGAGCAACTTGTTCACGAACAAAATGAATATCTATCTCAATATGCTTGGTGCGTTGGTGTTGCACCGGATTCCCAGATAAGTAGATGGCACTTACATTGTCACAATAGACAAGTGTAGCTTTGGAAATCGGACAATGAAGCTCCAACAGTAAATTGCGAAGCCAACATGACTCAGAAACAACATTAGCAATACCACGATATTCAGCTTCCGCACTGGAGCGAGAAATGGTAGGCTGTCGTTTGGCAGACCAGGAGAGTAGATTATTACCAAGAAAAACACAGTAGCCAGACGTCGAACGTCGAGTATCCGGACAATCTGCCCAATCAGCATCTATATAGGACACAAGCGTAGACATCGAGGAAGGATATAAATGAAGGCCATACTCAAGCGTACCTTGAACGTACCGGAGGATGCGCTTGAGAGCATTCATGTGTTCATCTGTCGGATCATGCATATGGAGGCAATCTGTTGAACCGCATAAGAGATATCCGGACGAGTAAACGTGAGATACTGCAAGGCACCAGCAAGACAACGATACTGGGTAGGGTACGCATAGGGAGAGCCAGACGAAGTACTGAGCTTGGGCTGCGTGTCGACGGGAGTCCTGGCCGGGTTACAAGACGACATGCCAGCCCGTTCAAGAATCTCTCCCGCGTACTTGCGTTGCGAGAGGAAAAGACCATGCTGGTGATGAGTCACAGTGATGCCAAGAAAATAATGCAAAGGACCCAAGTCCTTCATAGCAAACTCGGACGCAAGACGAGTCAGGATTATATCATCAACATATAGAAGTATATAAGCCATTTGATCACCATGCCGGAAGATGAACAAGGAGGTGTCAGATTTGCTATTAATAAAGCCCAGAGAAAGCAAGAAATCAGCAAACCGCTTATACCAGGCTTTGGGTGCCTGTTTCAAACCATACAGAGATTTCCGAAGAAGACACACATGATCCGGACGAGCAGGGTCCCGAAAACTCATAGGTTGATGCATATAAACCGTCTCTTTAAGTTCACCATGTAAGAATGCATTCTTAACATCCAACTGACGAAGGTGCCAGCCCTTAGAGAGAGAGAGGCTGAGAACTGTCCGAATCGTAGCCGGTTTAACCACTGGACTAAAAGTCTCACCACAATCAATGCCAACCTGTTGAGTCTTCCCATCACCTACAAGACGAGCCTTATGCCGCTCAAAAGTACCATCAGACCATTCTTTATGATTAAAAATCCACATAGAGAGAATAACATTAACATTCGGTGGACGGGGCACCAACTCCCACGTCTTATTAGTAATAAGAGCATCAAATTCATCTTGCATAGCCAGTTTCCAATTCGGGTCACGAAGAGCATCCAAAGGTGTACGAGGGATAGGGGATTTTGAAACTGAAGTATGCAAATCTAGAATCTTTTTGGGAGCAAAATAACTACGTTGACTACGTGTGACCATCTTACTGGGACTAGGAAGGGCACGAGGAGGTGGGGAGGCCCGAAGGGCGGATTGTACGGGAATAGGAGTGACCACATGCCTTGGAGGACTGGGGGAGGCAGGCACCGGAGAGTGGGAGTGTGGTGAAGGACTTCCAGGTGAGTCCAAGAGGGTGGAGCCTACCGGATCGGTGTCCAGGTCATTGAGAGGAGTTGGAGAAGGGTCTGGAGCCGGAGACTGCAACAAAGTTCGAAGCCAGGGAGTTGGAGGAGGATCCAAAAAATCATATAAACTGGAGGATAGGGAGTGAAGAGAAGAGAAAGGAAATTGAGTCTCATCAAACTGAACGTGACGAGAGATAACAATTTTGTTATTCGAGAGATCATAACATTTATACCCACGGTGATCGGGAGGATATCCCAAGAAGACACAAGGCATTGAACGAGGTTGCAATTTATGAATGGTAGTGGAGGGGAAAAAAGGATAACAAAGACAACCAAACACACGAAGATGAGAGTATGATGGCGTACGATGATATAGGAGTTGAGCTGGGGAGGCATGATTTAGCACTTTACTGGGTAAAATATTAAGAAGATATGTGGCCATTTGGAGAGCATGATGCCAAAAAGATGCAGGGACTGACGCATGAGTCAACAAAGTGCGAATGACATTATTAAGAGAACGGATTTTTTGTTCAGCCTTGCCATTTTGAGAAGAAGTGTGAGGGCAAGAGAAGCAAAAACTTGTGTCATTTGATGCACATAAAGCACGAAAACGACCATTATCATACTCCCCCCCCCCCCATTATCACATTGGATAGCTTTTATGCGACACTCAAATTGTGTAGAAATATGGTTTTGGAGAAGAACAAATTTATCATAGACATCAGATTTGTGTGCTAGTGGAAAAGTTCATACAAAAAAAACACATAATAGCGATGACCCGAAGCACTTAAAACTGGAGATGTCCATAAATCAATATGTAAAATATCAAAAGGCAACAAAGTAGTATTCAAGGCCCACCACTATACCCACCTGTCAAGGCCCCCGCCAAACCTCCAGTCTCACCACCACCTCGTACACCAGTGAATCCTCCGGTCTATCCAACTGCAAAAACTCCAATTTCACCGATCTATCCACCCATTACAGCACCAGTTTTATCGCCGGTTTATCCTCCAGTTTCACCACCAATTTTCCCGAACCTATCCTACAAAGAAACTGGTATTCATTCGTGGTATGGTATACTGCAAGTCCTGCAAGTACAGGGGCATTGATACATACACTGGCGCTTCTCCACTTGTTGGTAAGACTATCACTTTTTTTTAGTTTGTTTTTCCTTCATTAGTTAGTGACAACAGTTGGTTAATAATTTCATTCTTATGATTTACTACTAACTAATCTATTAATGCCGAGTTTTCTAATGTCAACATTACTAGATTTATCCTACTAATATCTTTACAATTTAGTTTAAATCCCATATATTTTAATGTTAATCTCCTTAGATTGACGCTCTATTGTATCATATGTTAAGGTGCTGAGGTAACATTGACATGCAAGAACAAGAAAGTGCACCTGGTGGAGAAAGTAAAAACGGACAATAATGGTTTCTACTTGTTTGTTCGAGAAAAGCTAACCACCATTGGTGTTCGCAAGTGTTCTATAACGTTCACTTCCCCTATTAAAACATGCAGCGAACCGGCATTTATAGGCAAGCGCCACGGCAAAGGTCACCCTGCAGCTTTCATTCCATACCCCACCTCACTCCCACGGGTAAACCACAAGAAGCCATCAATTGCGCTCTACGGTGTGAATACCTTCACGTTCCAGCCGCACAATAAATTTCCTTGCCATTACTAATTCTAGGTTAATTGTGTCGTTTGCAACTGTCTTAATTGATATGGTACTACATTATATGTTCAAATAGATAGAGTGGTTACTTTAGAAGGAAATAAATGATACTCGAAGTATATTGCACACATTATATGTTTTGGAATAAAAAGTTTCATGCGGAAATCAATTGTTACTTTTGTAACGCCGGCCACTGATCGGCTGAAGGTCCGATTTTATGGGCCGGCGCGGTTACTCTGTCCTCCAAGGTGTTATACTGGTCTCACAGACCAACACCAACACGTATTCTAATTCGCACACTTTATCCTCACTTGTGCGTGGATTTCTAAAAAAAAATTGCACATTATTGATATAAGTAGCGTTATCGATCTCTTTTAAGTTCTGAATTTCTTTCGTGTTACACTTTTCATATAATAGAATCGCATAAATTGAGTTAATTAGACTATTTTAATCAGTTTTTTCATAGTTTTCTTATAAAAAAAAAGTTTAAAATGCAATTGTAATAGGAGAATTTACACAACTGGGCCACCGTAACTGAGAAATACACATAAACATAAACTCATGGACTCGTGAGTTTAAATTTCAACTTGTTAATTTTCTTTTAAAAGAAAAGGATGATGGAATGAGAAAAACTTCGAGAGTGTAAATGTAAAACAACTAAATGATGTTGCACCTTTAAGGGTACCGCTATAAATTCATAAGATGTTGTAGGGATTACGTTTTACGGATTCATAAATTAAGAATAGAAAACATTGAATAAAGAAAATATAACCCATGAATATGGTGGATCGCGGATCATCTCCAATGGATTTGTCGGCATAGAGAATAAATAGATTTGGTTTAGAAATAATGATTAACGAGCACGCTAATCAGAAAGAGAAACATGATATTTTAATAGAAAATTATATATATTCATCAACTTGTGAATTTTACAATTAAATTGATATAGTTTATATATTACCTTCAGATCTGATTCAATTGAATTCTAAATACATAATTGATCAATAAAAAAGATACAAGATCGCATCCAGTACAAACAAAGAAGGAAGGGGGATAGCGATCTGAGAAGAAGAATGAAACAAGGGAGGAGATCGAGATTGAAAGATGGAAAAGAAAAGGGAAGTGAATAAGAGTAAGAATCCTGAAGATAAGAGATGACTGAGATTGTGAGTGAGTGAATGAGAGTTCGGAGAAGAAAGGAATTGTAATGAAATACGTTTTCCTCACGCGATCAATTTCACGCGTTTTCACTCGCTACTTCATACTTATTATCAAACGGTAATGAAATATCAAGTTAATTAATTTCCTACTCTGTCGATTCTCTCCTCGGTGACTCGCAAATGATTTATTTATTTTGTTGCAAATTAAGTTTAAATATTGGTGTTTTGGCGGGTAAAATTAATCATAAAAAAAGCCAAGGAGAGTCTACCTAATGAACTAGTAATTAACTAGGAACCACGTCACACGCTACGCGTGTGAAGCGTAATCTTGTAAAACATTATTGTTTTATTAAATAATATATTGAAATAAATTGTGAATATATAATTTTCACATAATGACTTCAAACGTAATAAAAAAATAACTAATTGAGTAATTAAACTTAATATAAATGGTGTGCTATAAATGTATATAATTTTTGTAGTTATGCAATTAATAGTTTTGAATTGAACTATATAAGACATACAAAAAGTATTCTTCCGATTGAGTTAAGAACCATCGGATACATCTCTAAACTTTGGAAACATTCAACTTCAAAATCTGCAATGCATCTTTTTCGCATGTTAATTGGTATTTTTCATCAGTTGAATATATTGTCAAGTGTTTCATATAAACATTCTAGTTTCATAATATGATGTTTTTAGTTATTTTTATCGTATGATTTAAGAATAATTTAAGGTCAAAATGATCATCGAAAAAGTCAACAAAATCAAGTGTTACATTTATTATTGGACGAAGGAAGTATGTCTTTTTTTATAAGAACATATCATGGTTATATTTTAAAATTAAGTATAATACGTCATACAATTTTATATTAAAAAATAAAAATTTAAGAAAATAATAAATAAAAAAGAAAAAAATTACGTCAATAAGATTTGAACCCAACACCTTCAACTAAAATAATGATACAAATAATAGAGAAAAATCACGCCAACAAGATTCGAACCAAACACCTTCAATAAAAAATAATAATAAAAATAATGGAGAAAATCACGCCAACAAGATTCGAACCCTACATATTTTAATTAACTAATGACACATGTACGCACCAGATTAAAATTGGATGAGCAAGATCAACGGATTAAATTGATTGGTAGGTCAATCAATTGATTGAATCAATAGGCTTATTATATTACTTTAATTAGCGGAAAAACATACATTGGAAACTTCCACCAAACTTGAAAATTAGGGAAAATTAAATTAGCAAGGAATTTGATCTAAAAAAAAATAAATAATAATAATAAATATATATATAAGGAAAAAATTGATATTAAATTAGCAAGGAATTAACTTAGTGTAAAAATAAGGAAAAAAATTGATAAAACCTCCCAAACTATTACTCATTTGAAATGAGACTTTGCCCCCCAAATTTATTAGTCTGGTGATTAACCCTCTCAACTATTATACTTTTGAGACAATGCCACCCGAGGTCACTTTTTTAGTTAAATAAATAGATAAAATAACATTTGTAGGTCTTTAATATTTATTCATATTTCATGGTTACAAAGTTATATTTCACATGACATATAAAAAATTATAAAATATATTTCATCCGTAATTACTTTATATTGACCTTTTCAAGTTATTTTTGCCACAAATTACTTTAAATTACATTGAAAAATATATAAATAATATTATATTTATTATCAAAGTACTTTAAGTATAGTTTCACAACATTTTTATATATTTGTTTACATTATAAATTAAAATAAATTCGTTGTCAAAATGTTTTCGAAACATTTAATAAAAAAATAATAATAAAAGTAATGGAGGATGAACTAATTATAAATTATTTCAAAACTATAAAATAGTATTTGAACGACACTAAACATCATGATAATCGATAAAAATAAATTTTGTATCACAACATCTAAAAACTTAACATATTTGGTCGATTTATTAAGAGTTTATTATTAAACTTATTAACTTGGGGGCATTGTCTCAAAAACATGATAGTTGAGGAGGTTAATCACCAAATTTATTAGTTTAGGGGGCATAATCTCAAAACAGTAATAGTTGAGGGGGTTTGATCCATTTTTTACTAAAAATAACATTAGCATCAATGACAACCCGTCGACCACATATGGAATGTATAGAAGTGTATCTAGAGACGAATTTAAGAAATCAATTAAACGGATTGCCCTTTCATCTCTTTATGGAGTAGTAGTTAGAATATAATCAGTTTAGCCGTTTATTTAGGAGTAAAAATGGTAAGATTGACCAAAAATTTCAAATTTGAAAGTTACAGGACCAAGTTAAGAGAAGAGGCAAAGTTAAAGTAATATTTTGGCAATTTTCCCTGAAGTTTCTAGTAAAGAGATGGAAGGACAGACCGACAGAGTGGTGTGATTTTTTTGCCATTCCCCCTCATGATTTTTTTCTACGGTAGTTCGAAACTACTCCCTCATTGTACCAACAGTTTTCTCATTGTTTTGTTAATTTTTTCTAAATAATTAGTATTTGACATAATATTAATTACTTAAATTATATCAAAAATATTATATTATAATTTGTTCTTCAAAATAAAAAATCATCCTCCAAAACCCAAGTTCCAAACACAAGGATAATCTCATATTATATCTACCGATGCAAAGATTACTTGCTATAGAATTGTTGAAACACTTAATACTACAGTGATCTATACGGAGTAGTCTACAGTTTATATTTTTAAATATTCCCACACATTAATTATTAATTAAGGTCGATACATTCCCAAAATAAAATTGAAATGTAACACGTATGACATATGATCCCAGTCGTAAGTAGTAGTACAAAATTTCACATTCAAAAAGTGAAGCCCATAAACCCCTATAAATGAAGCTCCTCCAAACCCTTGAGTTCCACAGCCTCACACACACTCTCACTCATCTTCTTCCCACAATGGCTTCCTCAACTCTAGCCTTTGTCTTCCTCTTGATCTGCACCATTGTCTCTGCAACCCCTAGCAACTTCCCTAACCCAAACCTATCTGCCCCACCACCAGTTCATCTCCCACCTGCACCAGCCCCCCACCCTGCTCACGGCCACCACCACCACCACCACCCCCCTACTTCACCCCCATCTCACCCTCCCTCCAAATCCCCTGTCTCACCTCCTGTTAAGCCACCAACCAAACCCCCTGTTTCCCCACCAACCAAATCCCCTGTCTCACCACCTGTTAAGCCACCAGTTTCCCCACCATCTCACTCTCCTGTCTCACCACCAGCTCATGCACCCGCTAAACCCCCTCACTCTCCGGTCTCACCACCAGCTCACGCACCTGCTAAGCCCCCGAGCTACTCTCCTCAGAGGCAACTCGTTGGCATTCGTGGCATGGTGTACTGCAAGGCCTGCAAGTACAGGGGTGTTGACACACTCTCTTCCGCCACCCCTATTCTCGGTAAAAACAACTCTACTAATTACTATCCTTTTAACATTACTAAGTAAGTAAGATGTGACATTTGGTTCGAACGAAATAATAATTCTTTATTGTATTTTGCAGGGGCTGTGGTGGAGCTCAAGTGCAAGAACTCAAAGTACCCATTAGTCCAAAAAACAACAACAGACAAGAACGGATACTTCATTTTCCTACCCAAATTGCTAACAACATTTGGTGTTCACAAGTGCAATGTGACCCTAGTCCACTCCCCACTCAAGAACTGCACCCACCCCACCAATCTCCACGGTGGCGTCGCCGGAGCTCAGCCAGTCCCCACTCCACTGGCATCGGTCAACAACACTAAGCCAGCTTTCATGATGTACAGTCTCCTGCCTTTTGCTTATGAGGCGCCCAAGAAAATGCCTTGCCACTAATAATCCAGATAATTAGTCCTGTTGTTTTGTTGTTGGTTTAGTACTAGTTGTACTGTTTGTGGTGTCATTATGTTATAAAACTTTGTTTAGTGTTAATGTTGTTTGTTTATGTTTTGGTGTATGAGAGGATGAGTGAGTGATTAGAGGAATGTGGATTTGAATTTGAAATTATTAAATTGGTATTATTGTCATAAATAATGATGAAGTCAAAGTAATTTCCTGAGTACTGTTTGGATTCTCATGTTTTGGTGACTGACAGTGGATTTATTTTGTTGCTATTGAGGTAGACATGAGTGTGACTTTTCATGGCGTTTAGCTAGTGGTTAGTTGAATTAATTATTTGAATCCCCATTACCAAGTGCTTTAAATTCTTGCGAGTTTTTGGCTCAAAACTTGGAAACGCAACCCTGCTGTACGCCTGTACTGCATCTACATTTATAAGCAAATGCCAACCATATTTAAAAGTTTTATCATTGTTATGATCAAGTATGATCGATTGAGACTTGAGAGATTGATGAAATTTGAATGTTAGAATCATTAATTGAGGGGATTTGTAGTGTATATTTTGTAATCAGTGTAACTCGTCTCTAAATTAAAATTAAAGTTTGCGGACTAATTTAGAAATGTAAATTCCATCTCTAAATCAGAACCAAACAATCTGTTTGTGATGGTAGATTTAAGTCTAGTGGATCAAGAAAGCCCTATATAGTCGAAGCATAAGTTTTCAGAAAGATAATTCATTTGTATATTGAGCAAACTTCAGCGATGATTGACACTCACCCGTAAGTAGAGTTTGTAGAACATATTACAGGTTATTAATTTGCCAAGTTTTAATATGGGTAGACCGGATCATGTCATCATTAGGAAAAGATAATTACTACAATTTGAAATAATTAAACCAGTACTGAAAGCTTTGTCTGTAACTGTATGATTGCAGATCAGGCCTCTGTGGGGAAAATGATTCAGAGAGCTTTACTCCGAAATAGAAAACGTAGCAGAGCTACAGCTGGTTCAAGACTTCAAACTTTGAATATTTGTGATTATTTTGTTGTATGTTTATGTACTCTTTTGGACTTGGAATCCAATGCCTATCGCAATAATGCCATCATTAACTCTCTGTAGAAATGTATAGTAAAATGCATTGTTGGGAACTTGGGATAGGTTGGATGGAGAAAATTCGAATTGAATGGTTCTGATCGGTGATTTATTTTAGATAGATCTTGGATGGTGATTACAAAATTGTTATCATAAGAAATATTTATTATATTTCAACTTCAAGATTATTATTTTGAATTAGTTATAGATGACGTCATAATCTATTTGTTGCTCATGTACAAGACCCGGAGATTGGTGAAGCGTTGGCACAACAATTACTAGTTGTTTGTATGGTTGTTGATTGCAGTACCAACAGGTAGCTCTTGAAGGGGACTATATATCCATTGCTTATTGCTTAGATCGGTTGCATTGGTGCCAAACCATGCCTAGGCAGGCATGGTGGTATGTTTCTGCATTGATTTGCTCTTTTTTAAAAATAATAAATAAATAATATTATGATAATATGAAATGAGATTGACACAAAATATATTTTAGAGTTTATTTGAACAAACAACGAATACATTACAACAACTTACACAACAAATTTAAACACATAAATATATTACAACGAGTTAGAGCAAATTAAATCACACAAGCTAATGAGAATTGAAATGCAACAAACACATATAAAAAACACAAACATAAATGCATCAAACATAAACAAACAAGACACACGACTGGTAAAGCTCGGACGGTCAACGCATCCTCCAATTATGTTGCATCACGTCTGCAGTTAGTCGGTCATGCGTGTTGATGCTATGTATCTGACGGTTATTGTTAATGTAATCATCGAGAAAGTTTCTTATCGATGTCGTCCGTCAAATATGAATTTCAGCATCGAAATTCCCAATATATTCCTCGCCTATTGTCTTCATTCCGTTGTTGCAAGAAATTTCACCTTTAGCCATCCTTTTCGCCATGTAGCAACCCATCCGACGTTTGGGACTCGTGACACTTTCGTCAACCAAGTGGTATCGGTTTTTCCCACTGTTGCCACCCGTTGACTCCATTCGTTCATCCACAATGACATTGTTTGGATATTGATGTTTTCCTCTAGTGCTCTCCCAATTCAAGAATAATTCATACTCCGGGTACTGCTTCAAAAGTTCCCATTGGTTCCACATAGGAAAACCATCTCGCCGGGGGAAAAAAAAAAAGAATGGTTTAGGGTGTTTGGGAGTTTAAAAGTGTGCTTTGAGTTTCATCAAGACAAAAATGGGAGATGGAGATGGGGTGCTCCAAACATAGTAAAAAATGGTCCCAATTTATAGACCTCGAAAAACTAGAGCCGTTGATAAATTTTATTTATTTTTCACATTTTTATTTTTTGAATTATAATCGTTCTTGTCTGTTGGAGGAAAAGTTAAATAATATTGAAATAAAAAGAAAGAAAAAGGGTCCAATTGGGGATTGCCAAGTGGCAGTTTGACAGCCTCACAATTAACGTCCCAAATCTGAACCACGTCGTGAGACGACGTGGTTCTTCAAAACCATAGATTTTAGAAGCCCACTGGGAACCGCACATCGCGGCTTCCTGAGGCGTCATCGGTGCCGCAAACAGTCTTATACAACAAATTCAGCACCCTGTTCCTTAAAAGTACATAGAGTATTTTGCATGAGGTCAAAACACTTTCTCATTTGTTTGCTTTTGTTAGTTTCAATTATTTTTGTTATAATTGTAATAAGGATGCTCATATGATCGCACCTGACATACTAGTTTATAGTGTTGGTTTTGATTCTCTTCCCGTTTTAGAACTCAATTGTACTTTTTTAAGATTCTTGATATATTGGCCGGATTCTTCGTTAGCTAAATAAAATAAAAGTTACTTGTAAATAAAATTAATCATGTATATATTACAAATTTAATTTGGATTATTTCGCATCAGATGAATTCAGATTTAATTTAATTTTGATTGTAAGAATTCAAATTGATATAATCCGAATAAACTTCATCCGCTTGAATTTGGATTGCATTTTGAATTAATATTCAAATGGTTCAACGTTGTATTAATAATATTTCAAATTTCAAATCAGAATCAATTTTACCGGTTATTTTCTCTCCTTAAAAACTATTGTAGTATGTCAAATTGTCAATTGGGATTAGGCCTAGTTTTAGTTTTACTTGGATTAGGTCCAATCACTTTCATTTCAAGAGGTTAATCATATGATGCTAACGTAGAAAGAAAAAGATTATGTACGGCTAAATTACATAGGCATCAACCACATGTCCTGAGGTATGAGGCTAAAATTCGTGACTTCCCACAAATTGGATACGCATGTTGATAGACAGTGAACTAAACCGCTAAAAAAAGAACATAGGAGCGCCATTTACATCCAAGAATCCAAGATAGAACAGTACGTTAAAACGATTTCTCAATAATTCATCATCTCTCATAGATTTCCCATTCATTTTCCTTTCCTAGCCCGAGCTTTGGAATATGGGTTGTCACCGGCCTGGGAACGTAGACTTGAGAAACTAGAAGTCGAAGTCGATTCTCAACTCGTTTGGAATATGGTGATAGAAGGTCAAAGTGAAGTACCAGCTGATCTTAGCAACCTGGTCCAGTCATGTAGAGATTTGATGAGGAAGGCATAGGAGATACGATTCAAATGCATTCAGCGAAGTAGAAATCTTTGTGCAGACGCACTTGCACGCTTGAGCTACGAGATTGAAGATGGTGGCCGAGTTCTTGGACCAACCACCTACAGAGATTCTACCTAATTTAGAATTCGATTTAGTTTAATTACTAGTTTTCCTGTTGTACCAAAAAAAAAAAAAAATCCATTGATTTATGTTAATGGTTTGAAGGAAGGTTAAAGAAGAATGAAATAAATAATGAGGTTGAATTGATTTAACTGGACAAGGACGTTTTTGTATCGGGTGGTGGAAGCAAACGGGGAAGTAGGAAATAAATAGTTAGGAACTAACAGAGACATTTTGAAGACATGTGTCAGTGTTTTATTGGAGCTAACAATATAGGAGTAGTTAACATGTTGGTAAATAGTAAATTCAGACTGATATAATGATGCTTGCAACTGTGATACTTGGGGTTGGAATTTTAGCTAAAAACAAAGTTGGTTTTGATGACTTTGTACATCAACCAAAGGGATCCCACACGTTGAAAACGGAAGTTTCTTTCGTTTCCCGTACGTATATGAATCTACTATAGTTGTAGAAGACAATCAAGAAAGAATTTACTAAAATTTATTTTGTAGTGAAAGAGTAATTGAAGTTAAAAGTGTGTTGGTTGATCATTGTATTGTATGCAATGCCAAAGGTTGGTCATTGATTGGTGTTGGGAAATACCCCAAATGGTTAAAGTTGAGAAGGGGAAGGCTAACTAAAGAGACATAGTTTGTCTTATGGGTTGGATCCCTTCGGGGTACCATGGTTTTGGAAGGGAAAAACAGCTAGATGGCTCCTCGGTTCAACCAAGCGCACCTGCTTGGCTCCGCTAGGTGTCGGACCTCTAGTCGAGGGCGTGGGGTAATGCTAAGGCCGTAGGTCCACAGTTCGTCCAACAGATGTTTGCACTGCTTGAACGAAAAATTGTTTTTTTTCGTTTCAAGCCTTCTGAACGAATCATTATGTCCTTTTGAACGAATCTGTGTTGTTCCGTTGGTTTGTTTGTTTTTCATCACGCCACTTGGTCTATTATAAATAAACCTTTCTTGTATTGCAGATTTATTCATTCGATCCACTCTCCCCCTTCTTTACTTTTTCCAGAAAAGCAAAACTTCTAATATTGTAGTAGTCCACCCAAAATTCGTATTTTTCAGTATTTTTAATACGAATTCACCTGCAGTTCTGTGCTGAGAGACTGTTCGTCAATTACTGTAAGTACTTAGTGCAGAACGAATAAAGTACTAAGGACAAAGTGCTACGCTCGACTTTACGGTCTTTATTTGTCATTTATCTTCCCGGATTTCTCTTCGATAATACCCTGTTTATACAACACATTTCAACACATGATATGTGGGATTCTAATTGGGTTGCGTTAAAAATAATAAAAAAACAAAAATATTATATTTATGAGTCTTTTAGTTTGATCCCTCGTACTCACGCAATCTCGCTATAACACCTTCCCCCACCCCCCACACACACATAAAAGCCCCAATTGGATCCTGGGGCCGCCCTGAATATAACCAGTATTAATTGGACCCTAGTTGAGTTGGGCCTCGGAATAGAATTTGTCCAACTGCACCATTTTTACATCATTCTTAAAAGGCCAACATATTCTTCAGGTCCTCATTGTTTGCACAGTTGCACTGGGCCTGTGTCAGAGAACGATCTTCAATGAATTATGTTCAAAACTCTACTAGCTAAGAGTAGTTTTACGAATATTAGTTGGAACTGGGAAGTTGAAACCTCTCCTATAGCAATCCACACTATTTAAAACTCATTTTATGCTAGGAAATTAGAAGTGATGGGCATTGTTTTGTTTTAAATCTTTTGCAGTTCAATGGTAAATTGCACGGATAAAAATATAGGAAATTACAGCTAAGTGTTACTTTTATGAAACGTTGGAGTACAATTTTACAAGATCTTCCGCTAATAAAAATTAAAAACCGATGTTTAACCCTCAGGGATAAAACTATTGGAATATTATAGAAAAATGAAGGACCGAAGATGAAAATACAATTGGACTTACGTACAAAAGGCTTTAAAGTATGGAGGCCAAAATGAAAAGTGGGAATATTTTTTAGGCTAAAGAAAAACACAACAAATGTTCCCGCCTCATCTAAAAGAAGATCGGAGCGTCCTAAGTTAGATGAACTTGACCAGGAAAACGGGAGCTAGGAAGGGTGGCAGAATTCATGAAGTCATGAATGGACTTTTGCGTAACAAAGGAATACGATGATGTTGGAGTCCAAAATGGAAAAATTTCAACGGGTCGGTTGCGGTTACGGTACAAAATCTCGCGGGTCAGTTACGGTTTTAGGCCCAGTAGCGAGTTTTTTGTATGGGTTCTGTCTGGACCTTACCCATTGACAGGCCTATGTTGGACCGTACCAATTTGTTACTATATCGTACTTACGGTTTTTAGCCTTATCACTTCACTTTGTAAATTATAGTGCAAGAAATAGTCCAATCTATCAAGGATAAATAGAGCCTTAAGCTAGGTTGTTTTGTAAGTTTTTCAATTTGATTCAATACAGAGAAATCTTTCAACTATCATATGTTTATGATGCAGATATCTAACGAAAACATTGGTACGTTTCTTGTTAAGTTGATTGATACTACTATAGTACTATTTGTTGATCTCGGAGAAATCAGATCCGCTGAATTAGGCTATCTTACCCTTTTACTCTAGCAATGTGTCCTACAGTGTATTTATCGCGAATAGAAATGTGGCGTACTGGATATATATGCAAGGAATAGGTACTCCTCCCGTCCTCCTAGTCCTATGTGATTTGGAATGTTAGGACTGATATGTTAATTCAAAATAGATAGGACTGATATGTTAATTCAAAATGGACTTTATCCTCAATGCAACAGACATGCATGATCACAAGCTAGGAGTCTCACGTCATATATAATAGTAAATTAGTAATATTCTATGCTAAGATAAAGTTAATCTATGACTAATTGCAGATGATATATAGACATTGCACCTTTTCTTTCTATCCAAAATTGCATTCCATTCCATTCCATTCATAATGATTCTGCTATTTCAGACCAGCCCGTTTTATGGTAAAAGATAAAGGTAGAAATAGAATCAGCAAAAATTTGAAACTTTGCTGCAATGAGACATTATATATGGGGTCCCTCCCTTCAGTCAAAAGTCTCACTCTTTATACTTCCTTTTTCTGGCTTATAAAAACTGGTTCCACTTCTCCAGTTCCAAGCTAGCTAACATAAAATGAGTTGGGTAACTCTAAATCAACTTATAACTCAACTCTGTTAGGGTTCAAATTTTCAATCTCTCATTACTACTTTACACCCCTACACTCAACCATTCTTATAATTTCAGTTAAATTTAAAAGTTTTTAATTGAAAAAGATTACAAGGGACAAATTAAAGTCATTCAGAGGGAGCAGTGTATAATGATCCTCCACTTGAACAGGTAAGTTCATTAAAACAAGTGAAAGGGTAATCTGATTCTTTTTTGTGGCATCGAACCTTAAAGTACTTGATTAAAGAGACAAGTCATTAGAAAATGCATGTTATGTCAGCCCAGCACAATGAGCGATCCTTAATTCACCAATGTTTTACAATTCTCTGTAAATTATTCTATACCGATAAGTTTTAGAAAAACATCATTCATGTTCCTAGTTTACTTTTTAATATTAATATGTACCAAATTCATCTATATTCCAAGGATAAGGATAATAAGTATATGTTTGTATTCACCTGAATTGAATTGATCTGAACATGACTAAATTCAATTTATTTATAATTAAACTGATCTAAATTGAACTAATTTGAACTGAAATGAAATTAATAATTTTTCAATAGTTTTACGTTTTATTCTCTATTAAATTTGCTTGAAAAACTCTGAACTAAACTAAACTTATATAGTAAATGTGAACCTACACCGAATAATACTGAACTTATTAGCCGTATAAATTTCACTTAAGCATATATAAAATGAACATGATTGATATGAACCGAATTAAATTAACTGAGATGACCTTAGTACTATGAGTGTAGTTATTACAACAACGTTAAACATGAATTATTGCAAATTCTTACATAAAAGGACCAAGGATTGCAATATCACGTGGATTAAGTTGCAAGGAATTTGAAAGTGGTGTGGCCAATTGCAAAGGTGCCAAATAATACAATGATGGAAAATTGAAAATTAATGAAAATAGTATATGTTCTATTTGTCTTAATTGAACTAAATTAAATTTATTTTTAGTAAAAAAAAAATAGTTAAATAATTTTAAACTGAACTGAAATATTATTTTTCTGATGAAAAAGAAAAACAAGTAAGCCTAAAGACAATAAGCGACCCAATCAAGCCATACCAGACATATTGGACACAAGGATGAGAGTCGAACTACAAATAAAGAAGAAAAAGACGACTTAAATGGGGAAGAATACACGTAGGAGGCTAGAGAACTGTGGTGCACATAATCCTTACGGACATCACGACTAGTACCAAATTGATACCACTAATTATCCTTGGATATTTATTTTGGGTCTTTAAACGTCATTTTTTTTAAAAAAAATTAAGTGATCATCTACAATATTTTACTACTTGGAAAGATATTCACACAACATTATGCATCATGTCTTTATTGGATCTTCCAAACTTCATCTACAAATTTATTTTCACAATTGCATAACTTCTCAATTCACACGTATTTTACCATATTTTCCTCATTTCTCGAAAAAAACTCTCAAATCCCAGCAATACAATGTGTAACAATAGAAAATGCCTCACAAATTACATATGCAACCTACTATTATGTGACTTATCAACATGGTATTGGTAATAAATCTGTATTTTAGAACATTAATTGCAGAAATTGTAAAATGAGTTCATATCTCAAATTTGAAATTAAATTTTAGAAAAATGGATAAAAAACAACAAAATTTAATTACTTCTAAATAGCTGGACACACAACAATTGAGCTACTATTATTTAGAAACTTGTAAATTAATTCACACAAATGATCACTTATTTAACCCTCCTTACCTCTTTTTTATCCATATGTCACCACAAATATACTTCATGTGTACTTTTTTGTTACTACTGTAAAAAAATAAGAGATTTCTAACTATGATTTTTGGAGTTGATATTCTAGAAATTATAAGGGACTAATTAGTACTCATATGTTCTTTTAGATTCTATACGCATTTCATTTTTGTTCATTTCTATTATACGTTTCTAGTTTTGTTAAATCTTTATATCACATTTTTATTGTCTCACAACTTTATTATGGGTTCTGCCACTAAACCAATACATTACACTCAATATACAAATTTCTAAAACTCCGATTAAAAAACAGATAGATAATTTAGTAGTATTTGTAAGTTTATTTGTGTTGGAAACTCGATGCGTCATTATCATTTGTAAATTTACTGTGATTTATTATTTGTAAGTTTATTAGTTTCGACGGGTTATTTAGTACTGTAGTTAGTAGTAGAAGTGATAGTATTGTGGGTAGTGCTAATGGGATTCAATTGAATGGAGTAAATGGAAAGGAAAGGCATGGATTAGTGCAACATAATGATACATAGAGTTGCGTAATGGTCAGCATTAGGGGGGCCCTTAAAGTCAATGGTGTTTTTATGGTGGAACTTTGTTGACATTTTATCCTCTGCTTTCAGAATCAAATACCCCTATGTCTCCTGTTCTTTTTAAAATTATAGATCCACCATTGCGATTGCTACACCTGGTATTTTCTCCATATCCCAAGACCCACACTCTTCGCTGGATCGTGTGCACTCACTTTGTCTCAGACCCGAGAGAGATCATCATATAAGCTTTGGATAATGTAAACACCGTAGAATTTGTTTCTAGTTTAACTTTGTTTTACTTTACCCAGATGAAAAAACACAAATTCCAAAAAGCATTCACATATAGGTTCTATGTTCTTTCCCACTTAAATTAACATATTTGAACTGAACTAAATTTATTTATAGTACAAAATATACAAATCCGAACTGTATTGAATTGAATTTAATGCATCTGAACTGATCTGAACTGAATTTAAAATAATCAATTTTCATACGAAAATAACACAGACTTACACATCCTGAAATAGATTCAACTAAAATTACAATTCATCTACAGACTGTTTGGTTCTAATTTGGTTTTTTACACTTTGGTACTCCCTCCATTCCATTCCATTAGAATTCTAGTTTGACTTATTTCGATATATTTTCATAATATAATTTCGTTAAATAATTTATCATTATAATTTAAAAGTAATCAAGAGTCAAAGTTGAGAGATGTTGACTGAAAAAGTCAAACATAACAATTGTTGTGGAATATAAGGAGTTTTATTTTTATTTTTTGGAGTACTCATTTTGGAGTAGCTAATTTAAGAATAGAATTGAGAGTTGAATGGTAAATGATTTAGAGGGGGAAATGAAGGTTAATTTGAAAGGTATTTGAAACAAGTACTTCGTATTTGACAAAGTATTGAATTAATTGCAAATCTGAAGGCTAATTTAGAGAAGGCAATGGTCTCTCTAAAATGAGTTTCAAACAGTCTGTTAGTCCCGTTGTGACCAACTATAACGACTCTGCACTAATGGACCGGTACCCAACCCATTGGTCTGGCAAAGTTATACATAAAAGGGCATATTAGTTGAACAATTACATATTAGGCAAAAATCGTGAGCTGACCAACACATATTTACAACATTTTCATCAACTCAATATTTACAAACCAAACAAGGGCTTAACTCAAAAATAAGAGTTGCAGTATTATTATTTTTTAAATGCCAAAAAGAAAACAAAATAAATAAATTATCATAAATCAAACCCCAATAAAATTTATATTTCAAAAATGTCCCAACATTGTTTTAAAGGACCCTTGTTTTAATTAAAAAGCCAAAATGATTTCGTTATTCTTTCTTCTTTTATATTTTTATTTTTTTCTCTTTTTTTTCCAAAGCTCCGGTACCAGAGTTTTGCAAAAACTCTTCTACCGAAGTTTTACAAAACCTCCGATATGGAGCTTGGCTTCAAATCGGAGCTTGCAGAGACTCTTGTCAAAGCATTGTAAGCTCCGATATGGAGCTGTACAAGCTCCAGTCGGAACCTTGCAAAGCTTCGGTACCAGATCTTTTAAGGAAAAAAGAAAGAAAAAATAAAAGAAAATAAAAAAGAAAGGAAAAATAAAAAGGAAAAAGTTTGGGTATTTTTAATGTTGAAATATAATTACATTTTGGGTCTCATTAAGGTTGTTTGAATCTCCTAAATTTAATTGTTTTCTACAGTGTTTTAGTTCTTCCAAGGTCAAATTCGTGACCTATTTTGTAATTGTTAATCTACTTTCTATCTCATATCTCGTTTTCTAGTGTAGTTTTAGAACTAAGTGGTGTGGTTTTACGACTGGATGTATGGTTTTAACACTCTCATCTGAATATTGACATTTTCGAGAAATTCAGCTCATAAAGTGTTTGGATTTGAGTTTTCACCTATTTGTTTACTTGTAACAGTTAGGGTTGTGCATGGTGCGGATCGTATCAAATTCGATCCGAATTTCGGATTAATCCGATCCGAAAATGTTGGATTTGCTCGATCCGAAAATAATCGGATCGGTTCGGATTAATCCATATTAATCCGAAAATTATTAAAAAAAATATCATTGGCCGGAGCGGGAGACCAGGGCCTCCACTCTCCAAATCGGCACAGATGGAGTCAGATCTGGAGTCTGGACCAAGGCAATCCATGGTCAGATCTCGATCTTTCCTCACGCAGTCACCGCCCAAAGACCCACCACCGGCATCTTCCATCAACTTCTCTTATTTTTTCCCACTCTTCTTCAGTGACACTCCATTTCTTAGGCAACAAGAAGTCACTGAAACAAGAAGAGAAGAAGGCTCCTCATTAGGGTTCCTTGTTGCTCTCATCTCACTACCAATTTCCCATCTTTGAACTCAGCTCAACTTCTGCTCATCTCGGAGTTCAAGTAATTCACTCTCTTCGCTTCAATTCCCAACTCATTTGTTTCATAATTGATGCTTATTAACAAATCTTAATGAATTGCATTGCTGTTTCTTGCAATTTCTCATATGGGTTTTTGTTACGTGAATGAGAGAGGATAAGGCAGAAAGGGGAAAAGTAGAAAACGGGAGAAGGGGGCGGAAGGAAGAAATGAGGGTTAGGTTTCTTGCTAGGTATTTATATTAGGTCATATTTAGGTGGGTTTTTTATTAAATTTTTTTTTAATAATTACTTGATCGGATCGATTAATCCGATAATCCGCGGATTTTAATCTGATCCGATCCGAAAATCGAAAATGGCAAATATAGTGATCCGCAATCCGAATCGAAATTACGGGTCGGGTCGGTTTTGCGGGTTTTTGGATCGGTTTTTCGGTTTCGATTTTTATGCACAACCCTAGTAACTGTGGAATAGTTTTGAATATTAATATTTTCGAATAGTGTATGTTGATGATGTGATTGTCATGGGATGAGAAAGCGGAGAAATCTAAATTTCTATAAGATAAGGTATTTTATCATGGATCCACTGTTGTGGTTTTAATAGATTTTGGTGTTGTTTTAATTCATATTGTTGTGATTTTAATAAATATATAATGCTATTGTGTTGGATTTGTCCATGGTGTGGTTTTAAGTCGCCACGGTGTGGGTATAAGTATCCTTGTTGTGGTTTTAAGAACTCGTATTAACGTTCTAAATATATTTGATATGATTTTTAGCTTCAGTTACGTTGCATGTTATTGTTGTTTTATAGTTTTAAAAGATTTTGGTGTGATTTTAATTCGTATTGTTGTGGTTTTAAGGAATATATAATGACAGTGTGTTGGGTTTGTCCGTTGTATGGTTTTATATGGTGTGTTTTAAGAACTCATATTAATGTTCTAAGTATCTTTGACACAATTTTTAACTTCAATTGCATGTTACTGTTGTGTTATAGATATAAGAGATTTTGGTGTGGTTTTAATTCATGTTGTTGTGATTTTAATAAATATATAATGCTATTGTGTTAGATTTGTCGATTGTGTGGTTTTAAGGCGTCGTGGTGTGGGTTTAAGTATTTTTGTTGTGGTTTTACGAACTCGTGTTAAGGTTCTAATTAAGTATCTTTGATATGATGTTTAACTTCAGTTACGTTGTATGTTATTGTTGTTTTATAATTTTAAAAGATTTTGGTGTGGTTTGAATTCCTATTGTTGTGATTTTAAGGAATATATAATGACAGTGTGTTGGGTTTGTCCGTTGTATGGTTTTAACCGGACATGGTGTGTTTTAAGAACTCGTGTTAAGGTTCTAAGTATCATTGATACAATTTTTAACTTCAATTGCATGTTACTGTTGTGTAATAGATTTAAGAGCTTTAGTGTGTTTTTAATTCATGTTGTTGTGGTTTTAAGAAATATATAATGATAGTGTGTTGGATTTTTCCATTGTATGTTTTAATGGGGCATGTTGTGGTTATAAGTATCTTTTGTTGTGATTTTAAGAATTCGTGTTACGGTTCTAAGCATCGCTGATATGATCTTTAACTTCAGTTGCATGTTACTCTTGTGTTATAGTTTTAAGAGATTTTGGTGTTGTTTTAATTCCTGTTGTTGTGGTTTTAAAAGTATATAAGGCTACTATATTGGGTTTGTCCATTGTATGTTTTAAGGGGACATGGTGTGGTTATGAGTATCTTCGTTGTGGTATTAACGAGAGTTGTTATGGTTTTAAGCAGGTGCTGATGATGTCAATCGAGTTTGATGAAGAAAAGGCAAGAAGCAGAAGTTCTCCAACAAGCTTATTCGAAAAAAACACTGAATGTAATGACTAAAATGTTTCAAGTAGCTTATTGTAAACTTGTTCATTAATGTTTTTATGGCAATTCTCAAATTTTTAGACTTGTTTAATTAATAGTATCTTTTTTATATTTGTGAATGATTTTAGATTGTCATTTAAAACTATAACAAACCATCTTAAAACCATAATGCATATACTTAAACCGTCATATCATCTCTTAAAACCACACCAAATGATGTTAAACGGAAACTTTCAATTCTGACAACTTAAAACCACACAATAACCTCTTAAAACCATACTGCATATTACTATGAGAATGTTTTATGGAGTAGTAGTTATTTTAATAACTCATTTTTTATTTACGTTTATATCATTTTATTTAAAAAAAAGTTCTTCCAATAATTTGTGCTTTACTTAATTATTTTGGGAGTCACAATGTATCTTTTTATTAAAAAAAAAAAGTCTTTCAATTTGTCTTTTACATATATTTGTGGGAGTTTTATTGATTCGTTTTTGAATTTGTAATTTCTTAAGAGTCTATTTTAGAAAACAAAATCTCGATTTTATGAGAAAATGTTGTGTCACATCATATAAAATGGACAAACCGTGTTTTCGACTCCGGAATTAGCCACCACCACCGCTTCCACTGGCCACTACCATCGGATTCGACTCCTCTCCACTTGCCTCCATTCAATTTCTTTCTTCCCCTACCAATTTAAATGTATGTAAGCTAAACCCTAAAATTTAAGAATTTTTTCATTTTGCAAATATTCATTGATTTATCTTTATTTGTTTGGTGAAGATATTTGATGTTATTACACATTGAAACACCAATTAGCTTTATTTTTCCTTTATAGAATTAGCTTATTATTGTGAAAGTGTATAAGTAGTAACATGATTCACTTGGTAATAAGTATGTACTAATAAGTAGTGCCATGAAGACTGAAGTAGGATGAGTTTAAAACTAGTCTAACAGAGCGTTTGAGTCTACTTTGAGCTTTCATTTTTATAATGGAGGTGGAGGAGGTGAATAATAAAAAAATTTGATAGTGAGAGAAAAATAGTGTTTGAGATTATTTTGGAGAGTTTAGTAAGTAAAGAAAAATAAAATGATGATGTGTAAAAATGAGTTATAAAAACAGAAATGGAGATAATGAGTTATGGAAAGAGAGATAATATACATAGAGAAAATATGATGAAAAAAAGAAAAATCCTGAAAATGTTTTAATGTGAACAGTAGAGAGGCATGGCTAAAAAAGAGAGCCAAATACAAATATCATTTTTAGCACTTAACTTGCCAAAATAAAAAGAGAGCAACGCTTTGTAAGTGTTCGTATTTTTACCTAAGACATGTACTTGTAGTACCTTTATGGATGAAATGTTAGTTAAGTGGAACTTGGTGAATCATGATAAATTATATTAAACTTGTTGTAGTACTAGGATTGTTGGATACATAAAATATAAATTTAAAGATGAAGTTTTGCAAGTTGGACACAAGTTAGTCACCTGCAGGGCCTCTTAGGACATCATAGGTCGTTATTCTCGTTCTCAGTCTCAAATTACATATAACAAGTCGTTCTTTGATAACTTTTTGTTAAAACTTCATAAGTTCAAATTAACTAAACGACCTTGGACGCCTTTCGAACTTCGATTGCCTGAACACGCCCTCTGGGCACCTGCATGGCATCCAAGGCCTTATTCACGTTGAACACATGAAATGTAGTAATATTTAAACATCCTTGAATGATCTATATAATGTAATAAGGGCCTCATAAAAAAGGAAACGACATGGCCTTGGCACCCCGCAGGGCGTCCATGTCGTTTTCCTCATTAGCCTGTCCTTAATTCCATTCTAGCGGCCGTTTTTGTATAACTTGATGGTTAAATTTTACCTGAAATTTGAATGAGGACAAATTTGTTCTTTTCAACTTTTAGTTTGCCGAAAGTCAAAACCGTGGAGCTATGTGTAATTAACTTTGTCGAACAGGGGGTCAGATGTAATTGTTACTCTACGAGTGATAAATCCGTACTAAACATTTATGAAGGGGTTTGGATAAAATTTGCCCAAAACATTATTTTTAAGTATTCCATTATATTATTGGTGAGGTGTGATTTTCAGGACAGCTGACACGCTTCGGGATGATGAAATAAGTATACGAACTGGATTCTCGCTCTTATAGCTCCTTGCTCGGATCCTTTAAGACTTGCTTTTCCAGGCTAAAACAAAGATCTCTTGAAACACACTAAGTGGGGAAGGGGGAGTTAGCTAAACATCACGGATATGAACGGTTTTCCATGTGGTCAAATCGGAATACTGATACTTTACTCGAGAGTGATTGATAATCCAACCCTTTATATGATTCGAGGTGTAGTGTGTGAAGAAAGTAATTAGAAAACACCTGAGAACCGTGAGATATATGGAACCGTGTTGTCATCGACTTTTTGGGATATGTGCTATTTATATTGAACCCTTAACTTATAAGTTGGTCCAATTAAGTGATGCCAAATGTCTTTTTTTTAGCTAAACAACATGATACAGATAATTTGATGTTGACATTAGTGAGCTTGTTCCAAATCCAATCTTCTTAACTTGTTGTATTCTTAATTGTGCGTTGGGGGAGCACTGTTGGAGTATTATTTTAAGTAAAAAATGAAAAAATTATTGTTAGTGAGATATTGTTTGAACAAAAAAGAGAAAAGTATGATAAGTGGATATTATCATAGTAAAAAATGAATAATAATGGTTGATGGAATGATAAAATTGTAAATATATGATAATGATTCGGGTAATTAATATAATTTTCTTATTTATTTTTTATATGAAGCTTGTAATGTAATGTCCAAAATAGAAAAAAGAAAGTTTTATGAAATAAAGTATGATGAAATGGCACATTATGCCATAACCCATAACATATCTTTAATACTTTTATAAAAGCGGAAAATATTACTTAAGGTAACCTCATTTTTTTTAAAAATAATTTCTTAAATTATAGTGAAAGTCAAATAAAATCATTAAAATTTGACAAATATTGACCGTCATTTATAAAAACTCATGCCCATGCCATTTTTTAAGTGTCACTTTGTTATTTCCAAAACATGGAATGATGAGTTCAATATTATTTGTGATCTTACTTTATCTTCTGTAAGAACAAGAGAGTACATACTCCTATTATATTACATTTAAGCATTTTGTTGACTGATAAGCATTTCGTTCAATTCAAAGTTTCTCTTTGATTTTTTCCCTAAAACTAAGTAATGAATAGAAACCTTTTTTATTTTATTTTTAAATGCCTATAATAATCAGATATATGTATAATTTCACTTTCCCTTTTTAAAATTTTTTCTCCTTTAGAAAACTTTTTCTTCCGAATATTATATAAAGCCTATAATTATAATTTTTAGTCAAAAAGATAATAATAAAGTATATTTAAAAATGATAAGAGTGCACCTGAATTTCACGCGTATATATAGAGTGAGTCAGGTTTTACACACCAGGTAGTACAACAAAAAAACATTTTCTTACCAAACAAAAGAAATTTCACAAAGTACTCTGCAAAAATCTAGCATGTTATAAATCTCTCTCTCTTTCACTTTCTCTCTCTTACTTCATTTCAATGGAATCCATTTAGCAGAAACTCAGAAGCCACTTTGAAAGCATCATCACATCACTACTCAACTCTTCACCAAACAACAATGGTGATGCACTCTCCTAAATTCCAAGAAAATCAAAACCCATCTCCAAGGAGTAGCACTGTTCCTCTTACTCCAACCTCCGCCGCCGCCGCAGCAAATGGCCACCACCAGCTCCACCACCCTCTGCCTCCCATCACCAGATCCGAACCCAACAGCCCGTACCCGACAACTTTCGTCCAAGCTGACACCTCCACCTTCAAGCAAGTCGTCCAAATGCTGACCGGCTCAGCCGAGACTGCCCGTGTCGCTGCCCGACCCGACTCGACCCGCTCCTCGATCCCGCCCATCAAGACCGGTCCCAAAAAGGATAAGTCCGGTTCCAGGCTTTATGAGAGGAGGAACAGCTTCAAGAGCTTCCAAATCAGTCCGCTGGGCCCCGGGTTGGTCAACACTCGACCCGGTTATGTTGCCGGTTCGCCCGATATTCTCTCGCCAAGTATTCTTGATTTCCCATCACTGGTCCTCAGCCCGGTTACTCCACTCATACCAGACCCGTTTAACCGTGGACTGACCCGACACAGCGGTACCATCAATACCAGCAACTTCAATTCTGTGGCGGAAGAAGAAAAGGCGATCCAAGAAAAGGGATTTTATTTGCACCCGTCTCCAAGAACTACTACTGAGTCGGAGCCCCGACTTCTGACCCTGTTTCCGCTTACTTCTCCTAGAGCGGCTGATGAGTCGTCTTCATCTAGTGCGGCTGCTAATTCTTGAGTGAGTTTCATTTTTTAGTTTTAATTTAATCTTTTTGGTAGTAGTTTTTAAGTTTAATATTTATATATATTATGGTGATGATGATGATTATGTAAGAGTGCATCAAATGTGCAATGTAAGACTACTACTAGTCTACTACAATAGATGGATGGAGTATATGGATTGAGGTTATGATTGGGGAAAGTCAAATTGCTGTTTTTATATGTTAAATGTGTCTATTTGTAATTGGCAATTGAGAATGGAATATCAAATTTTTTAACAATAGATGGATGATCATTCATTTCTTGCTTAATGGTCAATTGAATGAGTAATAGTAGAAGTGTAGTAATTAATTTTGTTTACTTAAAAAAGTAGTGGAATATTTGTTTTTTTAATTTATTTTTGGGACAAATATAAAAGAATAGTATGGGCAGAACAGTGAGATTTAGCTGTCAATGGAAGAAGAGTAAACAAGGAAGAAAAGAAGGAAAGGAATCTTGATAGATAGAGTTTGTGTTGACTCTTCCCTTTTCATGGATTGTGAGATTGAGAACAAGACAATTGATGGGCCTAGCCACGAGGTTTACTATGTTTGAGTTCCCAATAAATGTTTCATATTCCATTTATATTCGTACCACAAAATATCACCGATTAATCTTTTTTGGTAAATAATTGCCCTCTATGAAACGGCCCAATTGAAAAACATATTTAAGAATAAGTAAATATTAAAAAAATTTCTTTTGAGTCTTGTAAACATAGACTTTAGAGGTTAGATCGTTACGCACTTAAAATCACAAATTGACAAGTCTTTTTCGAAGCCATATAGAACTTTAATTATTTTTTTGCTCTGGTAATATGACAAAGAAAATTGTTTGAGAGAACGGAGCAATAGCAATCTAGGGACATATATACGTTTTTAAAATGGGACATTTGATTCCGGAACGGAATATATTCTAATAGTGCTTGTTTTGTTGTAAGCTTTGAATTTTGTAACCAAGCTCTTGTGATTTTTCTTTGTATTATACTATTATCCCATTGCATGTGGGACATTTTTTGTACTAGGTCATTTTGTTTTATTTCTTTCCTTTCTTCTTCAGAAACAACCAGAACAGGTTGGTCATACTATTACATGAGCTATCTTCATATAAATTCCAACTGATATTAATATCAACAGTGACACATGAAATGGCACGTTGAAATGTACTAGTAGTCTTGAATATCTTGATAGTAATGTTACTAGTTGTATATAATCCTCAATATATATTTTTATTTTTTTAAAACAAGAAACTTTTCATGTTTGGGATGTATGCCCGTTGTGCATTTTGAGTTATGATCAAGATGCCGCCTCGGTTAGATTTCGTGTTGGAACTTCCAACTAGGCCGGACCCGGACCCGGACCCAGACCCTACACGGACCCTTTTAAAAGTTTTAAAGGGTCCGGGTCCGGGTAGGGTCTTTTTTTTAGGTTAGGGTCCGGGTCTTTTAGATATGAGTAAGACCCTGCCCATTGAGAGTCCTAGTTGGAAGGAGGGTTTGATGAGGTTTGTTTGTGAGCTTTAAATTTGAGTTTCTATTGAAATAATAACACGAGGAAAGAATTTTTACCTTCCGTATTTTCATAATCGAATGGATTGATATCGTACCTACTGCTGACCGTTTAGCCTTTTCTGTGTTTATAATCCTTGGATACTCAGTTTACACTTTTTGCAAAGGCTCTGTACAACGGCTACTTGCATATGGATGCTTATATTTATGGTCTTCTATGTACATTTCTGCATCAGCATTGAATTTTAGTACTCCTTGGTTTAAAGTTAATTTGAACAACCCTTGTTAAATCTGTACTGATCACATTGATTTTGAAAAGGTTTGCACTTAACGTTAAATAATTTTGAGTTTCCAACAACTGTTCTATCCGTTTTTTTCAGATGTTCAATTTAAGCTTTGGAATGGAGAGGAGTTAAAGATTTTGCAGGCTGAAGTCTCGTTCTTGGAGAGATGAGAGTGACATAATCGGCTAGGGTGAGCAAAACTGCTTACGAAATGACCCGTTATCCATCGTTGTAACATTTTTTGGGTCAGAAATTCCTGTAAATGCACCTTTTCTCTGTTGAGTTACCATTTCTAACAGAGGATAATTCCCATACAAGTCTCACATTGATTGTAGTTTGGTCATGTTTGGAAAATGTTTAGGGGTATTCTGGTGCATGTTGTTTTTGGTTGTCTGCATTTACTATCTTCAGTCTCAATTAAAAATTATCGAACCAAATATTAAATGCGGAACTTTAGTCAATTGGATGACAGAACATTGCAGTGGCAGAAATTTAAATGTGTAGGAGGGAGGCGGGTAAACTAACCGTGATGTAATGGGCCAAGAACAACTGAACCAACATAAATGGACCAAAATTCAACTTTGCTTCATCCAGTTTAGTTATGTCATGGGGACGTTCTAACCTCTGAAGTTGCACCCTATTAAGCTAGTAATTATGTTTATCAAACTATACATAAGAGTTGAAGTAACCTTTGGATTGGCTTCACCAGTCTAGTTTGGTTTGTTGAATTTTTTATGTTTGATTTAAACTCAAATTGATCATAATTCATTACGGCAAAGAATAATTTTAACAATTATTACAAAAATATAAAAAATATAGAGTACTTTCATAATATAATTTTAAAAATAAATTTAAAACTTATAATAAAATACTCCTCCATTTGTCTGAGGATAACCTACAAAGTTTGACTTGCGAAGCCCAGCTTGCAAAACTCAGGCCCACTAAAATGTTGGACCACAAAATTGAGCCTAAAGATATGTTGTTCTATCTGTCATATGTTTGTTTGTTCTTTGCAGGCAACTGAAAGGGAAAGTATGTTTATCTTTATAAATTTATATAACTTGTTTCGACTAAAAACTGCCAGGATTCCACCATACCTATATATATTGCAAGATGGTGCAAAAGGTATGTAGACTTTTACGAATGTTCAAAAGTAATAAACCCTTCTGAATGCGATGTCAAAATATAAACAATTGTAACAAACAAAAAACTATTTAGTGAGTCGAAATGACTCGTTTCATATGAACTAGCTAGGATCGTGAAAGGCTACGTTATTGGGTTGCTTTGTTAAGGAGAAAATGATCCTGATCCTGCTTCTAGAAGGAAACTCCATAAATCCCGTTATTGTAAACGGGGAAGCTTAATATTTAGATACTACTTCATTGTTTCATAATTTCATTTCTCTATTAGTGGGGATATCTGAAAGTGTAAATCACGTGTTCTATCCGTCCCAAGTCCCGACAAAGTTGTCATACCATTTACGTTTTATGGTCAATCAGTGTCAAGTTCAAACCGAAAAATAATGAGTATGCTAAGAAAATAAAAGGACATCAAGCCCACCCAATAAGACTGGACACAGTCCACTTGAGGAGCCCAAGCCTGACCAACCCCAGTGCAGACTACAGACCATGCATGGGCTGGCGCTAGGCTCACCTATTTGATCCGGGCCACAAGTCCAATCACACCTCATAGGATATTGCATTTGACAATTTGGTTAATCCCACCTATTCATTTTGTATTAAATTTAGGAAGATGAAATATCATAATCGAAAGACAAAATATAAAATGTTGACTGGTATTTGCTTGTAGGTCTAAAATTCTTCCCAAAGTCGTGTTTGTTTAATCATCAAAGTTAGTTCCGGTCAGACCAAGTGACATGGACACTAGCTAGTTTAGTGATAGTCTATCAAACAAAGCAATCAACCAAATAACACCTACCAACCAGAAACCATTAATTATTTCTGCAATCTGCATTTCAACGGCTGATATTTTAACACAAATTTTCCTTATTTCATAGTATTTCATTTCTGTTTTACAATATAATCATCAATATATATAGGGCCTAACTAATTAATTTTTAATGATTTCAAAAAAAAAACTAATTAATTTTTAAATGATTAAGATTGAAGAACCTAGCTAACACCAACCATAGTGGTCCGTTGGTGCATGATCTTTGATTGCATTTCGTTGCGGTGTACAACGCATGATTTGACATGTTCATTTTCAATCCCATCATGCATGCTATGTAAACACAAACTTATACTAGTGCAAATGAAATATCCAATTTGGTTTTGAACTTTTAAGACATTTGACTTTTTATCTTTGCTACTAATAATGATCGGAAGATGCGATTCCTTTGACACCTATGATAATTTCCTAGGTAAGAGTGCTAGCACTAAAAAATTATGGATTGAACCAAGGTGGGTCAACAACTTCTCTACATAGAGTCAAGAAGAATTTGGACTATTATTAATTATTACTACCTCCGTCCAGGTCAAAGCTTTTCGTTTCGTTTTGTTGACTTTTTTTCGATCGAGCTTTCCGTTTCGTTTGTTGACTTTTTTTCGATCGAAATTACTTATAAATCATATAGGAGAAAAAAATGAAAAAATTTATATTAAAATAGTACAAATAACAAACTATTTTATAATAATTTTTCTAAATTTTTTATTCGATGTGATTTAGAAGTAATTTACGATCCAAAAATGGTCAACAAAATGAAATGAGAAACATTTGACTGGACGGAGGGAGTAGTAGTTCTGAATCTTTTATCATGTAAAAGTGTTTGATAAGATAATTGTTACACGGACTTTATATTTCATTTTATATTACGATCGTATAAATTAGATAACTTGTAATTGATACATGTGTATTTAGTAATGCGAAATTATGATAGGATTCCATTACGCATGCACCATTTAATTCTTGGCTAGTTCATAGACCGGGTTCATAGCAATAATCATCTAGAAGGGTATGGGTTTATTTAATACTTATTACCGATATACCATTATTTATTTTGTGGATAGATAAAAATGTTCTAACTTATCTCTAGATTTAGATAGAGATGTTCTGCGTTACCCGTGGAAATAAAGTCGAGTAGATTTGTAGATTAGATTTACCTTTACAATTTTATTTCGGTTAGAATTATAATTACCAAGCCTGTGTCTGGCTAACTAGTATATAAGCACGGTAAGGTGATGTTCATTATTTACCATTGGGATGCTCGATGAATAAACGACGCTTTGCCTCTAATTTTATTTATTCTACTGCCGATCTTGATTTGTCAAGAGCATGATCGTTGTGATTCGCACGTACGAAGATGGAGTACCCATGGACGACCTAAGATCGAGATCTCAACAAATTACATGATTGAGACATAGAATGGGATATAAAGTAGGATAATTGATTTTCTTACGTTATACTATATTGTAATTTCATACAACACGTGATATACAGTATACTCAAATTTTTAAATATGCAACACAGTTATGTTGCGTATCGACATTCAGTGACTCATTATATATTAGGTCAAACTGGAATTGTACCACATTTTACATACATCAATGATGCATTTATCAAACGCATGTTCTCCTCCATGAATGTCAATATACATTAACAAGTGTACTTAAAATTAGAGTTAGATCTTCTACGTACTATACTACTAGGTCTCTCAAGCTAGAAAGATAACTTATTTTCACCGCAACTTAGCAATGTCACCAATACAAGTATACAACAGTAGAGGATTTCACGGCGTACTCCATGATGTGAGCGCCGGAATAATGTAAAGATAAGATAAGGGGAAAAAGGTGATTAGAGAAGGATAGGGGTTAGCTTGAAATGCAAGGTGGGATGTAATGTAATGACTCTGATGAGAAATAACCCTACTATTTGGGGACAAGGCAACTTTTAACGCATACTAATATAAAACTGACCTGCCAGGTACAAAGGGGCAACACTAAAAATCTTTCTTGAAACCTGAAAAATATTTCTTCTATCAACAAAACAAAACAGAACAGAACAAGCCATATCTATCTTCTCACTCACTTGTCCATTTCACACAATTTTTGTTTTTGTTTTAGACTAGAGCAACAATCATCTCCTTACTTAATCCTACTCTCTCTCCTCTCTCTCTCTCTCTCTCTAAAAAGCTTAATTTGTTCTGCTGATAATTTTGGGAGTGATTGCTTTTCAGCGTGCTGCTGCTCACTTGTTTGTCTCTTTGCTTCTTCAGGTAACATCTCTCTCTTGATGCTTATTTCGTTTGCAATTGTGTTCATCTTGTTCGATTAAGGTGTTTGATTCAGTAAATTAACTCTCTTTTCCGATGCTCCTACGGCTTTTATTTTGTCGATCATTTTTCTTTTCTTTGGTTATCAATTTAGTAGTGTTGAATTATGATTTGTTAAACTTTAACTTGGATGGTTTAGGTTTTGCATTCATTCAGGTTTTGAGTTGTGAAGAATTCTAATGGTTATTGATGTAGGTTATGGTCAACGAATGCAATCATATGTCTTCACTTGCTTCTCTTTGTTGTTTGTACCTTTAGTAGGGCTAGCTAGAATTCAGCTTATTCCTTTTCTGCTTCAGATTGCAAATGAGACCATTTTTAGCTGGCAATGTCATGTATTTTCCAACCCATGATCTTAGTTAAGATTGGATGATCCAAATCCTGCTAGTGAATTGTAACCCCTAGTGGAAGCAGGGGCAGAGCTAGGATTGGAATGTAGAGGATAGAATTCGACGTCTCTTATATGTGTCATTGTGTTGGTTGTATTCGTCACGATTCATGTGTGCATGTGCACTCTTTGCAGGCTAAAAATACGTTTCGTGCTCAATCAACAAGTGCATGAGCAGTTTACGATTTACACGTATATGTGCTTGTGCTGCAAAGGAAGAGGCCGCCTGGGTTTTAGTGTTACGTAGCTAGACGTCAAAGATGGAATATAAAAAATCTTTACTCGAGGTAATGCTTCTTATATGAACTCTTACTTTGTCTGAGATCGCTACTAGTTAAATTTAAATAAGATCTTGTAATGTAGGTTGGTCAGACCGAGAAAGAGTTGGTGACAGTGGTATGCTCGAATGGCGTTTTACATGGGGAGTTCTCAGGATTATACCATAAGATCAGAACTGGATATGAGGATATTCTTTTCAGCAGTAATCAGATGATGGAGCTTCAAGAAGTTGAATTTCATCTATGGAAAGTGCATTATATGCTCATTGATGAGTTTCGCAAAACAACCAGGCAATTATCTGGTAAAAAGAATGATACTCTACCATACAATGTTGATTCTGAGAGCAAGAATGACCAAGTGTTCAGAAAATTCAAGTCGTTTCTATCTGAAGCGACTGAATTCTATGGCGATTTGATTATCAAACTCAGGAAAAGTTATGGACTTCCCCCTGAAATCTTCCTAAAAGATTGCAGTGATGGTTCTTTAAATATCGAGCCAGCGAAACTGCATGTGTGTCACTTTACATGCCATCGATTGTTAATTTGTCTTGGTGATATTGCTCGATATATTGAGGGTGTCAAGAAACCTAATGACCGTGATTGGTCAACTGCGGGAAAGTACTACATAGAAGCAACAAAAACATGGCCAGATGGTGGAAATCCTCACAATCAGGTACACTGCTAAGTGATAAGTCACTGATGACTCAACCTACTTTAGAAAAGAAAAAAAAACCTGTTTTTTTGGTAATAAGACTTTAATTCCAGTCTGTTCTTTCATATGAACACTCTTTTTTTTTTTTTTTTACTTATAAATTAAAATTTTCTAATTGATGTGAAAACTACTTTAGTTTATAGTTACTCTGAAAATTTGGAAAGCTAGATGATTCCACATATTGAATTATTTCCGGGATTATAGTTTTTGATGTGCTCCTAGAAACAGAGTAAAAATAAGATTATGCCAGATTGTCTGTTCCTGATTAGCTTATAATGCTAAAACATTGTGCTACAACTGCAGTTGGCTTTATTGGCGACATTCGTTGGTGATGCTTTCCTCGCAATGTACCATCTTGTACGGAGTGTTGCAGTCAAGGAGCCTTTCCCTGACGCTTGGAGAAATCTAATGTTGGTTTTGGAAGAGGTAAAGATGTTTGTGGTCATTATTTGTATGTTTCTTCTTGAACTAGGTCATTTTCAGTTGTTCTTTCTTTCGAAATGAAGTGTTATTTGTTCTTGGTGGCACTTTCTGCCATCTCTTGTGGATTCGCAGAGCAGTTCAACTCCTGTAAAAGGACTGTCTAGCCAGATAAAGATTGACTTCTCAAACCCATCTAAAAGAATCTCATTGTGGGACACTTCTTATGAGGAGAAAGATACTCCTTGTACTGATAAAGTACATGACATGAGGAATATTTCTGAATTGTGGCCCGTTCTTGTCAGAACTTTAGGCTTCCTCTTAACCAGGTCAAGGTATGTTGAGTTGTTATCACGCTCAGTCGAGAACTAATGCATTAACTAGTTGGCACACTTCGAACATGAAACATGTAATATACACTACTGTCATGTTGAATGTTTTACCACACCGTCTTTACATGGTAGTGTTCCTTTACTGGTAAAGTAAATTTATGAACCCATAAACATGGACCTGTTCCAGTTGTTAGCTTTCATACTGTCTGTTAGATCATTGGCTTCTTAAAAGTGATTGGAAGGGGCAACACTTTTGTGTTTTACACATCTGCAAGATCACATCTTTCTGGATGTATTTCTAGTTAGGAAAAGCAAAGGTCAGTGCTTGGAACAATTTGAGATGAACTTTCAAACTCAGGAAAAAAAACTAGACGACATAAGCTAATTCTTTGTTATTCTTGCTGTTGGTAAAGAAGAACTGGAAATGTGCGTTGGCCTTCTTATTCATTACTAACTGACATGATTTTGACCTTTTCTGATTGCAGTCACCCTCAGTTTGAAATTTACATTTAATAATAGGGTGTTTGCGACAGCTTTTAACTTAATACCAGCGGAAATAGTTCCTGTCCTTCAAAACATTGTTTTTTTTTTCAGTTTTCCCTTTTTTTCCTTTAATTTTATTTTCCACACGTGTGGATTATTTGGCATTAAGCGGTAACTGAATGCATCCTGATGTGTGGCAAACTTTTCCTGTGTAATGCAGTTTAGAGGAATTTCAATGTGCTTTGGCTACTGCTTTGCATTATTTGGAAGCCTTATTGACACTGGACAACACAGAGCTTACTGCTGCATTAGAATCTTGCAAGTACATGGATTCATCCAGAAAAGGTCCTTACCGTGCTCTGCAACTCGTTTCCATTTTCATCTATATAGCTCATAGTTTGACTGAGAATCCCAAAAGAGAGGACACAACAAGAAATGGCAATTCCGAGGCTTCATTTACACCATTAGCATATGCTGCTATCTTTATATGCATGGGTCGCCTTATAGAGAGATGCACGAGGGACATTGCTGAAAATCATTCTCCAGTTATGCCAGCTGTAATGGTGTTCTTGGATTGGCTAGTTGGAGCAATTGATGCAGCTGAACCACATGATGCTGATGAAAGGGTTAATAATGCCAAGTCTTACTTTATACAGGCCTTGGTTGATCTATTGGACTGTCATGGTCAAAGTTGGAGATTAATAGCTTCAGAGCATACTGCTCTTTGGGAAGATCATGAGTTGATGGGGTTTTACCCTTTGGCTCAGGTACACCAAAATCTGGATTTCACGACTCATCCAGATAGTATTGGTGATTACACAAGCGGAATGGAATTTCGTCTCCGTCGCATATTTCATGCTGCCACAAAAATTACCGACAGGTCCAAGAAAATCTTGATTAATAAGGCTGGAGGAGAGTTCAATTCTGCGATGAAAGACAAGTTCTTAGATTCTGAGAAGCTAGCAAATATGACAACGAGAAAAGAAGAAAGTTCGTTGAATGAGAGTGTTGAACATGATTTGGGTCCAAAATTGGAACCGACATTGGATGAGGAAGAAGTGATCCTTTTCAAGCCGATCACTAGGCGTAACTCAGCTCCACTTTACATGATGAAAGATAACAGTGATCCACTTTGTTCCAGAGGTAAAGAGGCACATGAAACACGTCATGATGATGAAATCTTGCGACGTGCCACATCATTATCCATTGGACTTGCCACAGAGGTCGACTCGTTCAGTTTCTGCACCACTACACCTGATCCAGGACAAAACAAGTCAGGACCTCCTTCCCTCAGTTCTTGGGTCCTTGGACAAGAAATCGAAAGAGAGAAAGTTCAGAAGAACTTCAACAAACAGAAACTAAGCCCAATTGATGAGATAGCTTCGACTTCATTCTCACAACTGTCAGTAAACGAATCTAAAGACGAGTTGCTTATAGATCATGTTTCGGAATGGAGTCAAAGCTCTCCCACTTATGTTACTCCAACTCCTTCAGCACCTTCTTTACCTGAGGATGCCAGTTGGTTGAATGAAAATTCATCAATCTTCCCCGAATACGCGAGCAGTACAAAAACTGAAGCAGATGGTATACTAGGTGCAGCGCCAGTTAATTCCTATCTGAATTTCCGCCAAACAATGGGCTTTGTTCCTGGAGTTTCAGGTCTGGTTGATGGATACCCTCCGTTTTCTGGAATGAGTTCTTCTGAATGGTTGTATCACTATCGGGCGAGTCAAAATGTTGCAAATTCTAGCAATCGCACATCTCCGGTTCACTTCAACGAGCCGACCTTCGGGAACTTACACCCAAGCGAGGTTACCAGTTTCGATATCTGCGATCAATGGGGAAACCGGTTTATTTCGAATCCAATGGTGTATATGGGGAGACCCCAGCAAGTGTACCCGAATTCTTCTCTGGTTTATGGAGCACAAGAGCAGAACATGGGAAAGATGTTTGTTGATTACCAGAGACCATTTCCTTATGTGTGTGGTGTTGGCATGGAGCTGACTTCTGATGAGCTGCCACTTCTGCAGTACCTTAAAGAGAAGGAATGGCAAATACAGTCTGGCTCTCAGTTCAGGGGTCCTACTTATATGAGAAACTGAGTACATGCAGATCTCTCATGTGTTTGTAAACTTTAAATCTTTGAAATTTGCATTGTATGTAAACTGTATGAGAACTAATTGTAGCATACTTTTAGTTCCTATTCTTTTTTAAACGGCAAATCTACCCTATTAAAGTTTGCAGTACAATTTACATACAATTTGCATTGTATGTAAATTGTATGAGAAATAATAGTAGCAGTACTAGTGTTATATATTAGCGATCATTGAGGGTTTCGGGTTGAGTTTTCGCTAGCTTGATACACTATCTGATCCAATTTCGATCTTAAATTATAGCACGTTATATTAACAAGTCGAGTATGGCTTCGGCCATACTTGTTAATGTTAGAACATACATAGTGTAATCGGGGATGTTAAGATTAGAGATTTGAATTGTTTATGTTTGCATTTTGTTAGGCTTTAATAATTTTATCATTTGAGATATCGATTGTGAATGCGTAATCTTGATATGTTATTTTACTTAATTTTAATTATGGGCTCGGCTTGAACTTGAATTCGTTCGAATTAAATGAAATGAACTCAAGTATTAATAGGTACATATTCGAGTTCGAATTTGAATTTTAGTTATTTCGTAAACGAGCCAAGCTTGTGTAACACCGCTATTGCTAGCGTATTTTATTCTTTTAACATCTGTAACATGAAAGCCCACCACATGTGGCTCTAAGGCCCAATCCTTACTCCTTTCTTATTTTTTAGGTAATCCTTACTCCTTTCTTATTGTTAGCCATATGCTAACTCTTGGTGTTGAATTGTTGATATACTTTCAACTCTCTCGAAGCTCGAACTTACGGAGGGTGCGTAATCTAGTCTTTGCTCAAACAAGAAGTTTTGTTTAAAGGAAGGAATTTTCATGGAAACAAAAAAAAAATCATTTTTGGTACTCTCATTGAGACACAGTCACTTTTGGTGACGGTACTACCATGTATACGTACAATTATATACTTGATAATAACATGCATATTCCGACACCAAATTGCTCTCAACTCACAATTTTTCAATGGAACAAATTGCAAAACAATTCTTACATGTTAACAAATTATATTTTTAGTCCAATTTATAATTACTTTTTTACAAAATTAATCATTTTTAAGAAATTTTATTTTTAACCCAAGTTTTAATACTCCCTTTTAGGAGTGGGCACTCCCTTTTAGGAGTGGGCATGGGACGGGACGGGATCACCAATAAACTTTGGATACCCGTTATTTCGGATTTATTTTTATAGTTAGATATTTGGTAGACTAGTATAGTAAGTGAGAGACATAAACAATATTAATAAGTTTTATATTTTTATTTCTAATATATGTTAAGGTAATCCTATCCCAATATGAAATTATATGGTTACCGATATACTTAGTTAGGATCGAGATTGGGTGTATAAAATCAAATCCGAAATAACAGGTGTTCGAAGTTTAATCTTGATCCCATCCCATACCCTTCCCATGATCACCACTAAAATTGAGTATTAAAATTTAAGTTAAAGATAAAATTCCTTTGAAAATGATTAATTTTGTAAAATATAATTATATTCAATCAAAAATAAAATTTTATTAGTATCATGTAAGGGTTGTTTTGCAATTTTTTTCATTGGGAAAATGGTGAGTTGAGAGCAATTTGGCTAAATCGAACAATATGTATTTTTTAAGTAGCTAAACTGATACATTGTGTACTATGTAGTACTAAAATTGACTTTGTCTCATTCTAGAGTACCAAAAAATGATTTTGTCCAGAATTTTCATTAAGAACATCAACTTGTTTATATATACATTATTTTTTCATTTATTTTAGAAAAAAAAGTTTTTATGGTCATAATAAATAACAATAAATAATATGGTGAAATAGATGAGACAAACATTAAAATAATTTGTCTGATCCTCAACCATTGCTAGGTCATGCATTGACAAAATCTGTTCTTGGCTTTGTCCGTTTCAATTCAAAGATGGCACTTATTTCGTGTGCTCTGTTTTTTTCACCAAAAAGCACATCACTCATCCCTAAAGGAACCTCTCCATTAAATTCTGTGTCTTATTATATCACCAAAACACAAATAAATCTAAATTACTTATTATTGACTTTATTTTATTTCCATTCCCACCTTTTAATTTTTACAAAACCAGCCACATCATTATTGCTATTTTCCATTCTAACCTCATTAATAGCAAATTCCCTAAATTCCATTAGTAAATCTTTTAATAAATGGACAATATGTAAAAATTATAAAAAAAATCATCATATCAAATTTCCGTTTTCAAACACGACACACCATAAATAAAAAAAAGGAATTGCTAATATATATAATTCCCTTAAAGCAAACGTAAACATTTTTAGAACTTTTCCTTGTTATAAAAGTGCCAGCCTGACAAAATTGACGTAAACGGCAAAAAATAAAAACTTTTATATAATACTACTACCGCATCCCTTTAATTTACAACCTAAAATATCACCTAATATTTGATTTAACTCCTGTTATTTTAAAAGAAAATGATGACCGAGTAATAACTTTTCTATACATGATCCATTCGTATCACTACCATTCCTCTCCGATTTCCGAGACTATTGACTTAAACCTTTATTACTATTTTACTTTTTTATTGTCCATAATATTAAAAACATGAGTTAAAGAAATGACAAAAATACACATCTTTTTGTAGAAAGAAATCTGAGAGACTTCCTTTTATAGTTTTATTAAATATTTTTTCCTCTCCAATTTCATTTTCCTTTTTTTATTTTCTTACTTTCTTAATTGGGACCTATTTGTGTGTATTGGTTTTGTTTCCTTTGGGGGTATCTCTCTCTTTTCTGCATGGCCATTCTCTGTTGTCATCACCAACTTCTTCTCCATCCCTGCAATTCTCACTCTCTCATCACTCACTCTCTCTAAAACCTCACTCTTCCGATAAACCAAACCGCTTCTTCTCCTTTTTTCCTTTCTGAAATTGCTGATTTTGTTCTTTTCCATTTCTTCTTTGGTTCTGATTTTGCCGCTCAATTGAACGCCATGGATGACTGGGATGCTAAAAAGATGTGAGTTTTGGACCGAATGTAGAACCTTCCTTCTCTTGGTTCACTCATGGTTGCTTTCAATTTTGTATAGGGTTTTAGTTTGGCTTTGAATTTTGGTGGATTAGAATTTCTGTAGGGTTTTATTTTTTGTTGTTGTTGTTTTTGTGATTTTGGGCTTAATTTTTGCAGGTTGGACTTGTACATTTACGATTACATGTGCAGAAACAACATGCGTTCAGCTGCTGAGACTTTCGCCCAGGAGGCTAATTTTACTCCAAAGGATGTTGGTATGATGTGAACCTTTTTTTTTTTTAACACTCAGATTCAATTGAAAATTTGGTGATGAAGTTCTTGCTGAGTTATTTTTGTATTTATTAATGCGGTGATGTTGTCATTTAGTGATATTTTTCATCTGGTGTTTCATGATTAGTGATGGGTTTATGAGTTCTGAGTACCTGCAAGTTTCTATTGTTAGAAAGTGTATCTTTGAGGGAAAATTTAGTTTCTGGAAACAGAGAATGTCATTTTTCTATTGCACATATGCTATTTTTGTTGTGTTGAAATTTGTTGGTTTTGCTGTCGGGCTCAGGCATGGTTAATTTTGTAGAGTATTTTTGGTTATTTCACATATAGTTTGATCTTTAACTGTGGCGTTAACGATCTTATACCTCCTCAGGCATCTTGTAGCCGGTGAAATATGATCTCTGAAATGTTTTATTGAGTTGAGTTTGCATTAAGTCTTAATGTTAGCATTCAATAAACTAAAATCTTCATTTCTTTTCTTGTTACTTTCCCACTGTTCCACAGCAATTAACCATACTGATGGTTTTCTGACTGAGTGGTGGGCTCTATTTTGGGATATGTACTCTGCTAGGCCTAATGTGAATTCTGATGAAACCAGTCAGCTTCAGGATATGTACTCTGCTAGGCCTAATGCGAATTCTGATGAAACCAGTCAGCTTCAGGTTTTCTTTTTATCAATATGACTTTGTATATTTCAAGACTTTGTCAAAGTTCAAATACTAAAGATGATCTTCCTATCAGGAAATGCAAATCCTTCAAAGCATGCTAGGAAATGTTTGTCCCGAGATGCCGCAGGATTTGTTTAACTTAATGCAGCAGAACTCAGGATTTCCAAATTTGTCAACTGCAGCTGGTCCATCTTCAATGGCTATGCCTGATATTGGATATTTCCTGCAATCTCCCGAGACATTACTTTCAAATCTGTCACCTTCTGTTGGCTCGTCTTTCATGGCCACACCTGATATTGCAAATTTCCTGGAATGTGCTCCATCACTTCCTAATCTGTCACCCAACATTGGTCCGTCTCTTATGGATAGACCTGAGGATGGAAAATTCCCTCAAAGTCCTTTAACAGCTACAGTCCCAAGGTTTGGACAGAGTCCAGACAGGTCTGGGATTCCTGCTTTAGACTCTGGTAGTACGTATGGGCCGAATGTGACGAGGTACCGAGAGGCAAGAATGCGTGAGCATGAGCTTGCAATGCTTCCGGCTGGAGAGATGCATTTTAACTTTGATCATCTTGGCATTAGTCAATCAGCTTCAGTGATACCTTCATCAAGCAATCCTGGGTAATATTTTCTTGAACCAAACTTTTTTGCCTGCTATCTGATGATTTTAAGGTACTTTGTATTAGATAGTCTGAGCCAATGATGTGATTTGTGGAAGAGGTGACTGTGGGATAATCATATGTTATTGGTAATATGTTATACTGTCATTTACAGAGAATGAGACAAAGGAAGGTTGTTTATATGCTAGATCACAGGGTTAGCAGCAAGTAGTTTTCACAACTATTATTTCTGAAATTAACATTTAGCATAAATCAATTACATTGTATGCTATGCTTTTCCTATAAAATCTGTGTGGAAGTATTTTGCTAGTATTTACTAAATGGGTGCATTATATCTCACCTTTCTCTAACCTTACATTCTGTCTTGCAGGTGCCCACAGAGTAATAGTTGTGCTAGCAATCAACTTTCCATTATTCAGGTATGTGTATATTTATAATATCAGTGTGAAATTGTTGGCAGAATCGAAGATTCAAAATATAAAATATAAAATATTCATATACTTTCCCGTTCTGCAGGACGCGAACTCTGGTACTAATACAAGGAGATCCTTCCTTGCCCCTGGAGAGTCAACTGCTCGTGGAACCAGAGTTTCAAACATTAGCGCTCAACCTATGGAAACTGGTTTGTTAACATGCCCTTTACCTCTTGTCTCTTTCATATGTGCAGTGTGTTAATATGTCATTCCACTTTTTGTTTCATCATACCATTTACACGTTTAAGCATTTGGCCGACCTTATTGAAACTTATAGTTCATCTGACAAGGTACTCCTTAATCTATCCTGGAGGATCCTATGGTAATTTTTATTTTAGACTTATTTTGAATAACAAAAAATACTCACCATGTTATTATCTCCTCATGTGTGGATAGTAAATTCTGTTTCTAAGGCATGATTACGGTATAACCTAATTTCATGATTAGTCAAAATCCTTTCATTTTTGTAAGATGTAGAAACTTCAAGTTTCTTCTTTTCTGTTACGGCATATAGCCCTAGCAAAAATCGTTTTCAGTTGATCCAAAGTAAGGGACTGATTTTTGTCTTAGATTCAATGTATATTAAGTAATATTTTTTACTGATAATCATGTATATGCAACAATCACTCACCAAGAAAAGTGACTTCAATACATCTGCAATGTGCTTACTGAAATTTTAATACATTTAATTAGTTATCGTACTGTGATTTCCTTAGGACAATGCAATGAAACTCTTCAGTTGTAATTTAGTATTTCCGTTAGCCATCACATGATGAACCCCATTGCTTCTCTGTCCTGTTAGTAGGCTCCTCATTGAGTTCCAACTCCGCAAGCTGTCATCCCAGCTCTGAAGAACTTGACGACACAAGCAATGATATGAGCATTTAATATTTTGTCAAGCATGATGAAGAAACATGACGGTCTTTTGACATAGAGAAAACGTGCATGTCACTTCTGGGAGAATATGTAACGGTTTATCATAAAGTATTTATATCATAAAGAATAATGATCTGTCTGAGAGGGAATAGCCTTTCTTTGTTTTTACCTTCTATGTGGGAAACCTGGGATTATATTCAAACTTTAGTTTATCTCACAACTTGATAGTTTTATGTCATTGATTCTTCCTGTGGTAGTTATAGACCTATTGATAAGGTGGAGGAGTCTTTTCGGTTTGGCATCAACGTCTTTTTTTTTTTGGCATACAACTAAGCATTTTAGTGCGTAATTACTATTTTCTAGGTTTCAAACAAGCATGAATTCCTGCCGCGAGGTGCATACCCTTTTAGGAGCTCATGTTAGTGCGTAAGTGCTACTTTCTTGGTCCCAAAACTATCCAGTCATTTGACCGTGCACACTGAATTAAGAGTATTAGTAAAATTGAGGTAAATTGAGTATTACTTTCCCTCTCCCTAACAAATAGTAGTATTATATGTATTTTATGATCAATTAGTCTTAACTAGGGTAAATGTGTCAAAAACAACAAATGCATAATCGAAACGTTATCTATAAGTCTGGATGGATCAAAAAGCAAAACTCATCTATAGTATTGGAACTGAGGAAGTAGTTTATGGACATATAATCTTAATGCTAATCGTATTATCTGGTTATAGGATGATATATGTCCTGTAGGAGTCTAGGTTTATGCTACAAATGGGAGTTCTTTAAAAGCATCTTATATTTAATTATTGCAGCGTCACCAGGAGCGGGTTTGTTTCTATATATTTCTAGGTCTGAGCCTGTTGCACTGGTTCTATAGTGCAGTTTACCTGCCTTACGTGGTCTTCAAGCCTCACGACTTTACACATTGTGCAACTTATGGGAAGTTGTTGCTGGTTCCCACATTATCTTAATATAACTTTGTTACTTATTTTGATGGTATGATTTAGGATTAAAATGAGGTCCAACGGGGACAAAAAAGTCAACAAGCAAACGAGGACCTTGTTGGTAGATGGAGGGAGTAATACATTATTCAATTCAATTTTGATTGGATTTCTTCTGCAATATTTACCTTTATAACACATTGTTCATAAACTGAATCACATGGAGCTGATTTATGCACATGTTTTTCTTGGAGAATAAACCCTTATTGATCCTTCAATCCCCATACTCTGCGTTCTGTTTCAACCTGCTCTTCCTTGTCTGGTTCCTGCTTTTATAAATGCTTTTACGAAACATATGCTAAAATCCTATTTTGTAAATTCATTCTGGACCATATAGCATGCCATGCATGTGCCGACTACCATTTCAAATTTGCGGATAATGGTGCTGCAGTGCAATATTCTCAAGTTTTTCCTATTTTTATTCCTATGAGTCAATAACAAACTCTTAGTAATAGACATGTCACATATAAGTCCAAGCCGTTTATAAATCTTACGAGTCAATGACAAACTCGTAGTAATGGACAGTTTACATATAAGTCCAAGCGGTTTAGAAATCTTACGATTATTTAGGAATTTTAGGTGCTCCTTATTAAAAAAAAAAAGAGACTATTAGATGGGTTGGGGTAGCTTTCAAGGATTTTAGGATCTTGTTTCCTTCTTCTTCTTCTTCTTCATTTTTTAGATATATATATTTTTCTCACTCTGTAGATTTTGAATGTAGTGATTTTCTTGTCATCCGTTAATTCTGTTAGCCGTGAGGGCTTTAAATGTAAGATTGTTTGGTATACACAGGGTTGTTTTCATATAGTGTGCAGTTGTGGAGAAAAGTTCTCTCTAGTCCTTTAAGCTTTGAAGCATGACATGTCAACTCCACTTGAGTGCAGGGCTGGTACTCTTCTATTGACAAAACATTATACTGCAAGCATTGATGTTATTTGTCCACATTTAATCCTACCAAAAGCAGGTGCTAAGTGAGATCTAATTTTAATGATTTGACGATATTCAAATGAATTTCACTACATGAATGGACAATGTATAACTATTTGCAATTACCTTTATTCAGATAATTCCTCGAATAGAAAATCTAAACTAGGATAGAGTCTCTTCCTGGAAATAGTTATCTACAGCTAGAAAATATGGCGTTGTGTATTAAGATTACTGGAACATTTTTGTTTCATTCTTTTTTTCTTTTTTGCGATATATACTAGATGTTGGTCTATATGCCTGAACTGTACAATGCTACAGCTAAACTTTCCTAAATTATTGCAGAAATGTTATGTTTCTTGAGCATTCCAAAGGTATCTCGATGTTAAGTTATTTATGTGTTGGTTTAGGGCATAGAAAAAAATCTAGTTTTTTTCCTTTTCTTGTCGTCGATTTATTTTGAGGGTGTATCTAGTATGATCGAACTAGTGAATGTTGTTGGCTATTTAATATTTTATGAAATGCAATATAAGTTATGAATTAGTCCACATCTCACTTAACTGTATATGTTGATTTATTTTCTTCTCAAATCCAACATTTCAGGATGGAACAATCACATTAGGCAATACAGACAATTTGACTTGGCAGCTCCATCACCAGACGAGCTTTTGTCATCCTTCGGAAGTTCAAACAATTTGGTTGGTACGTTTCTTGTTAATGATGGTTCAAAGGGAAAGGAACCATCAGTAAGTAGCAACAAGCTCTATCAAAAAAAGGTATAGTAATCTTTATATATATTCAATAAACATTCTTCATGAAAAGGTGATCTGCGATATCTGGTTTATCAACACTGGTAGACTACTTCTGTGAAAATATCATAACATCAGGAATATTTTGTCGCTATCCTGTATTGTTTGTGTGTACATGGAAATTCGCTGTATTTTCATTTTAACCTTCCGTCTGTGTTTACTAGAGATTACTCTTTCTACAAATATCAGTTTAAGTTTGTATCTTTCAACTTAAGCATATATTTTCTCTTCATAAGGTAATGCATTATTTCTCACCCTACACTATTCGATCTGCTATTTAAATTATTTCTTTTTCTCTTTTCATAAACCTGTGCAACCTAGTTTGAATATGTTTAGAGAAAATTATAATTTTGTAACAGGTCATTCTGGCCGTGACTCGTGCTATGAATAACTTTTGTGAAATTTTAAATATTGAATAATTTTGCCTGGAACTTTGGTAATGGTGTTATGCTGTGTGAGGCAGTTAAAGGAGAAAATTCTCAGAATCAGTATAAACATTTTGTAAGACATGTCATATATAGAGACACATTAAATCGTGCACACGTAAAATTGTGTATATTGGTTTGATTTTATTCCTTAAGGAGAAAGTAAGCCCTGGGAAAACGTTTCAAGTTCGATACATCATCGTTGCTGCATTGTTTTACAGGAAAGCTAATAGTGTTGTAACTGTTGGGCCTGGGTTATAGTTGGAGTAATGTAATGTAGATTTTAAGTTGATCACATAAGATAGTAGTTGGCAACTATAGCTACAAAGGATCTTTTCCATCTCAATTTCATCTGGTTTTGTTTGTGCTGTAGACTGGAAATTATTTAGCAAGTGGGAGAAGTTTGGATGAGGATGAGGAATCCATCTCCCCGTATCAATCTTATGATTGTGCGAGCACTTCACATGAAAGCTGTTCCCCTCATGAAAATGTTTATGCTCTAGGCAAGTTGGTCCTCCTTTAACATTTTACTCCAGTATTGATGCCTATTCTTGTAAAGATCTACTGGAGTTGTGGTGTAATATGTAAACACTAAAGATAATACAGAAAAGTGAATCTCCAACTGGATTCATTCCAATTCTATAGATGAGCTTTTAACCTGTAGATCTTCTTTATTTTGTTGGCTATCTTGTGATATTTTGCTCGAAAGAGATGGCTCTTAGATCTTTATACATCTTAATTCTTAACCTCTGCATGCATGTTAACTTGTCTATTTCATGGTATATTTTTCTGGTAACAATTTATTCATATTTATGATGTATTTTCCTGGTAATGATTTATCAGTCTTGATGGGTTGGTGTTTGGTTGTTTTTGTGATTTTACAAGCCTTTTAGTTTTAGTGTACATGAAAAGCGAATATGGTGATCTGAAAAGTTTAGGCAGCAAATGATAAAATTGTGCAGAGGAATGTACATTGTAATGGAACTATTCACTAATCTAATTATAAATTGCTGTTGCAGAGGTTCCTTTCAAAGAAGCTGGAAGTCTCAGGCTAACTAACAACAAACTCCTATGTTGCCATTTTTCAACTGGGGGAAGTATTTTAGCTGCTGCTGGACATGAGAAGCAGGTCCACTTGTTTATTCAAGAAAGTCCTTGTATTGCTTTACATCCTGTTTGTTATGGAAATTATAGTATACATTCCTGGGCTTGTATGTAACTTGTGTTACTCCGCCATCCTCTTATTTTCCTTTTATGCCTAATATATGTATATGTAACTTGGACGAGAATGAATTATTTTGCAAATCTGGAAAGTATCTAGTGCAAAAGAGAGGGACATTGGTGCAGAAAGACACATATTTTGTATTATAAGGAATATATGAGGATTTGATGCAAGTTGCACAACATAAAAAGGATTTTATGCATTTTACCTGTTTGTTTTTTGATGTTTAAACTTATTGCGAATTATTGCAGTAGAAATTTCATTAACCGGACGGATTTGAGGCAGGTGTACACTTTGGACTTGAAAAACAAGATCTGGGAAATTGGTGAAGGACATACGCAACTCATTACTGATGTTAGGTTCCAGCAAAGTTTAGAGTCTTCAGACACTTTTGCAACATCTTCCTTTGACAAAACCGTGCGGATATTGAATTTATGCCATGTAAGCAACTTTACCAAACTCGCTGCTAGTTTGTTGGCATCTTAAGTATCCTTCCTAGATAAGTTATTTAGGTTTTATTAAGTTACGACTTGGAGTTTTGGACCATACTCCATTAGTAATATAATTTCTCCGTTTCTTTTCTATCTTTATGCTCGAAATTTGCCCGAGTAGTTTGTTTAATCCTCTCATGTCAAAATTTATTTAATTGAAACATTGTAATGGACTCAAACCACATTACCATCTACAGAAATTAACTTGACATGTTTCCTATCTGTGTTTTAGCCAAGGCATCCTATGTTGTGCTTTGTTGGGCATGCTGAAGGGGTGACATCACTTGATTTCCACCCAAGAAAGCTCAGCCTCCTGTGCTCGTGTGATAGTAATGACTAATGAGGAGATACGCTTTTGGGACATTAATGCAATTAATTGTGTACAGCACCACCTTTCAAGGTCAGGTTTTATACTTGTATACAGCACCACCTCGTTTTGTACTAACTTGTCTATTCGATTTTCCATTAAATATGGTCTTTTTCCATTTCTTACTCTCTCTGGAAATTAAGAGCAAAATTTTAGTTTCCAAACATGGGAAATATGAAATGAAGGTGGAGAATTCTGCTTATAATCTTAGAAGTTTTAACTTACTGTATATCGGATGAGGATAAGTGAATACTGACAGGCGAGAGAATGTGCTATAAAGAGTGTCTGGCTTTCTTTATTTTGGAGGTGTTTCTAATTTTCTATTGTGAAACTACAGGGAGCTAATAGACATGTAAGATTCCAACCTCAATATGGAGAGCTTATGGCTGCAGCTAATGGCAATGTTATCAACCTAATCAATGTGGAGTCTGGCAGGATGTATTACCGCTTTGAGGTATGGCAGGAGAACACTGTACAAAGACTAAATCATCAAGATTCTTTCTTCATAGATTGAAGTTCCGTACGTGTTTTGAGTGATAAAAACAAAATAGAAAGTTTTTGGATCTTTTGGTGAACTTTGGAAATGCTTCGAAAGCATTATGCAAATTTATGTACTACGAGGTATGTTTTGGTAAAATGAAGCATAAATAAATTTTCCTTTTACTTTCATTTTGATTTTACCTTGATAGAAACATATGGAAAGTTTAATCTATGTTGTCGCATTCTTTGTCCATGTATTGCGTTGACGTATATCTTTAATTCCCAGGAGTATGCAGAAGAAGTCAACTCAATTTGCTGGGATAGTGAAGGGAAAATGCTAGTTTCTGCCAGTAAAGACAGTGTACGAGTCTGGTCGGTTGCATCAGGTTCCAAATGTGTGCATCAATTACATTCTCCTGGAGACGAGTTTGCATAATGCACTTTCCATCCTTCACAGGCTGATTTGGTGGTTGTGGGTTCATATCAGGTATTCTTGGTTTGCGTTTCATTTGATAATCCAGCTTTGGAGTTTAATTTTAGAATTTGACTGTACCTTTATGGAGGATTGTGTTCTCGAGTTTCATTACTTATATAAGGTGCTTTAATTGTGAAATTCAAAGCTAAATTTTTCTCAGACTTTATCCATTCGATTGCCCAGGAAACAGTCAGAAGTCAGAACCAAAGTTGATCTAAAACCATTTCTTTGCACGTTATCTGTTTGTCCATCGAGCATTATTTCATTCTGTTATGAAAACTAATTGTTCAAGAACTGCAGGCGATTGATATCTGGAACCCAACAATGGGAATCGGAATTAGGAACTCAGTAGCTCATGAAGGTACGGTCTCCGCTCTGCCACATTCATCAGAGATTAAGACCTTCGCCTCAGTTAGTCATGATCAGTATATCAAGCTTTGGAACGATTCAGGTGCCTTATAGTAGAGAAATGTAGAGTTCAGTACTTTTGCGGAGCAGTTTAAAAGAACCACAGTTGTGTTTCAAAAACATGGTAGTAGCAGATTGTCTCTGCAAACAGTTATAATAGGGGTAAATATATGCGCTATCCCAATATGTACAGCTCGTAACTTGCCACTTGTGCAGATATATACCACTCACCTTTTGCTGTAAGAATTCAAATGATTTGATAATATAGACTATTACTGATTTTGCTCATTAGGTCTGAGAGTATTTGTTTGCTAATGCTCTAAACCAGATGAAAGAAAATAATAGTTACACTGGTTACCAAAAAGCCATGAACATACATATATAGAATTTAGAAATGGACAATACATCAATAGACATTTCTCAATAGAAACTCGTATGAACAACATTGTATAGTCTCTACAAAAAGAAGAAGGCAATGAAATTATCACTTCCACATCTCTTCCATCGGGATGCCACGTTGTTCAGCGACTTCACTGAATTGCCTCATCGCCTGGACAGCTACAACCGTGGCTCTAGCATTGTTGAGAGCATTGTTGCTCCCAAGTTGCTTGCCCAGAGCATTCTGAACACCGGCCATTTCCAACACGATTCTTACAGCACCTCCAGCAATAACACCTGTACCTGGAGAGGCGGGTCTTAGCATCACCCTTGCTGCTCCATAATCTGCCGTTTGTCTGCCATTTGATCACAAAAGACATTAGATGCTACACCCTGCTGTAATATCATAGCTAAAAACGTGATGAAATGATGGAAATAATTCCCTCCTATGACAAATCAACACACAAGCGTGTTTCTATCAAGAACCAACCACATAGATCCATCTTGCTTAAGCTGCTAGCAATCCTAGTCTCTACACTTACCTAGAACAACCGTCAACTGAAGATCTGAGTTCTCAATAAGTTATAGATCACGACTAGAATATTAGGACAGTCACATGATTATTAGTCCATGATTTTATAGAATCACCATGAAACCAAATGTTATTTACAATATTACTTAAAATATGAATATGATTAAACTAGTTAACTCCTGAAATAAAGGATAAACAAAATACCCTAAGTTGTCTATATATTCGATAGTGATTCACATTTTACTACAGACGAACCATACTAGTGACAAAAACTTGTGATTATATACATCTGTACCCTTTTTAATAACAAAAACTTGTGATTATATACATCTGTACCCTTTTTAATAACAAAAACTTGTGACTCTGCTTCTGTCCCCTCCAGATAATGAACTAGTATGGCCTTTTAAGTCAGGTCATCTGCATGTTCAATAGTTAAAGATTTACTTCATTCTTTTAAACTTCTACATCATGTAAACCGTCATCACACTATTTTCAAAAGTCCGATTATAAACCTTCTCAACACTTAACGTTGATTCAGTGTGACCTTTAGTGGCATCAAAACAAAATAGTTCATTTTGTTTATTCATTATCATACACGTGTTTTGCTGGGTAATAAGTCAAAAGAAAAATGAGATGATTATAATGTTCATTTTTGCTTAATGATCAAACCTGAGTTCAAAACTCAAACTAAGTTCTGGTACAACAGGGCAGAATATATAAACAAAAAGCCAAGATTAGATCACTGGACTTAATGTACCAATACAACTCAACAAAATGGGGTATGAACCTAAGAATAGACATCTTGTATAAGTTGCCCAAGCCTTGTTATTTGCTACAAATATGCCAAAAAGGATTTGGGTTGCTACCATTTTAACCACGGCATATCATATATATCAGATTACAAGCAACTACATACATTAAGTAAGTTATCCAAGTAAAACTACTCATAGACTGAACATAAACAATGCACATAATATAACAACAGGTGTCAATCAAATTAAGCAGCAAATGGAGACTCACCTGTGAGGAAAGGTCATGTATTTGGTCATGGGGATAGTAACAATGTTCCTCCTGGCATTAACAGAGGCCTTAAGCACAGCACCAACAACCTCCTTAGCCTTGCCAACACCAACACCAACATTCCCCTGCTTGTCACCCACAACCACCACAGCTCTGAAATGCAGTTGCTTCCCACCCTTAACCACCTTCGTAACCCTCCTAACCTGAATCACCCTCTCATCATACCCATCCTTAATCTTCTCAGCCTTCCTCTTCAACCCAAGCCCTGTACTCTTCTTAAACTTCTTATCCATTACGAATACATCATTGCCCAGGTACGTTTCTCCGCTGTATGCTGGTCCGTAGAGCTCCTCGTAGGCTCGGGCTATTTCTTCCTCGGACTCGGGCGGGCCTTCGTCGAAGCAGCGGGGTTCGACGTAGTCTTCGGGCCGTTCGGGTTGGGTGAAGACGGATAAATCGGCGTCTGGGTCGGTGTTGTCGAAGTATATGGTTTCTGGGTCTGCGGCTTTGGGGGTTAGGATTGAGGGTTTGGAGGAGAGGGTAAATGGGGGTTTTGAGGTGAATGGGAAGGAGGGGAAGTGGCGGGAGGTGGAGTGGTGGTGGGAGCGGAGGGAGAGGGAGGATAGCCCGGCGAGGAGGGAGGTGGAGGAGCAAGCTGCCATTGTTGTTCAGTGGAGGTGAGAGTGTGATGACTGTTGATGGTGAAAGAGGATAAAAATGGATGATAAGATGATGATGATGATTATGATGTTCAGTGAGGTGCAATTGAGCTGGGCCTGTTTGTTTAATTGATATTGGGCTTAGGCCCAATCGATAGTAATGGATAGATATGCCATAATGTAGGCCCATGGGCTTAGACCGACCCAATGTAACCGGAAATATTATGGCCAGCTATCTTAACTTTGACCCGTTACCTGATTCCGAAATCAGAATCACCCGATTCGAGATCAACCGAATAGTTTTATCTTTCACTAACTTGCAATAACGATCTCGAAGTTGTTAGTATTTTAATTTTGCATTTCATTTATTCTATCAACCTGAATCCAAATGGATTCAATACGAAATGATCTGAAATTTACAATTCAACTACTGGAATCCGGCATCTGATCCCAATCCGAACAATCCAATTTGAAATAAAATCAATAACTCTAACAATTCGATTCCAACTACCCGACCACACGAGGTCTACTCGAAACAAATCTGTAGCTTATGAAGCGCCGCCCGACCCCATGTCATTCTCACTTCCGTCTATAATTAATTGTCAACATTTCCAGCAACTTAGGAGTTATAAGGTGATGCAGTGAAAGAGAATTTGGGCTTGTGAAGTAGAGGTGCATGGTTCAATCTCCGGTTTAAATATAAGGTGGTATAGGATACTTGTATAAAAATAGTGTACGAATAGTAGTGGTAACATTTACTGGTCTCACCGTGGTCTGTGTGGAGAACATTTCTTGGCCCATTGCAGATTATTGAGAGTCAGGAATTTCATACGTTTTTTTTTTTACCCTTAAATTTTATTTGTCCTGTCCAACTTTAATAAAAATTGTGGAAAGAAAGAGAAATTGCCCGCCCATGACTACGTATGCACTTGCTTTTTCTCCATTGAATTTATTATCATCAGTTCATCACTATCCCAAACTGACAAAATCGAATACATTCATATCCCTAGCGTTGAATAATCTCATATTTCATACCGCATGTTCTTGAAACCTCCACACTCGAGTCTGTCTTGACATTGTTATAAATACGAACAAAGAAATATGCAATTTTAAAAGAAAGAAATCTATAGTAGAAAAAAAAATAAAATACATGGAACAAAATGATAGAAGTGAGGAGAATTATTCATCGCAGGTGAACGTGTTGGAACTTCAACAGGGGCCACCACCACCTCCGCGGAAGTGCCCCCGTTGTGATTCTCTCAACACCAAGTTTTGTTACTACAACAACTACAGTCATGCTCAGCCGAGATACCTATGCAAGGCTTGCCGAAGGTACTGGACTCATGGCGGAAGTCTAAGAAATGTACCCTTCGGTGGAAGCTGCCGAAGAAACAAAAGATCGAGGAATGTCATGTCGGAGGTTGTTGCTCCATCATCGAATACTATCTCAACAACCCAATCTCAATACTACCAAGGTACGGATAAATATAATTGCTAGTAGTGTTTATTACATAATAATTAGGGCAAACATTAGGAGTACTCATATTAAATTACTTATAAATTGCTCTTAGAGTTTACTCTAAAATCTAAATTGCATACCAAGTCACAATAACGCCCCACAATTTTCAACAGCTTAAAGGAATTAAAAATTGCACGTTTTGGTTAATTTCCAATCACGGTGATTTGGTACGATGGGGGCTAATTAACTTGTCCTCTGCTTTTTCATTCTGAGGGGTTGGTTGCTCTCGGTCACGGTGTGTCTGTACGGGTGTAGGACCCAAGTTAGTACGGTTTTCATTCTAAAAAGTGGGTTGAGTTTAGCATTGTTTGTTGTTTTGGTATTTGAATTGTACAGAGGCACATGCGATGTTGGTTTGGTGATTGTGATATATGGCTCGTGATTTTGGCATTATTCTGATGATATTGTGGCTTTTGTTGAGCGGTTGATTAAAGCTTTGTAATTCCATAGTGGCTAATATTTGGTTTGAGTATGGGTTGAGATGCTATGTTTAGGTTTGGGATAGTTGGTAATAGATTGTAAGTGGTTGAAGTAATTGGTTGTGGTTTGTTTAATTTCGAATTTGATGGTGTTCCGGAGGTCTGTCTCCGTGTATTTCAGTTGTAGTTTGTTTCTGAGCATTTCTTATGCTCTCTGTTTTAATAAAAAAAATGTCGTTTCAAAAAAAAAAAAATTGCACGTTTTCACTTTGGGAATCACTTATAGGAATTTCGAGTTAAGTGTGTTTACTTTGGACAATCTTAGGATTAACGCCCCACAATTTTAGACAGTTTAAAGTAATTGAAAATTGCACTTTTCACTTTGGAAATCATTTATAGGAATTTCAGCGTTAAGTGCGTTTCCATTAGAGCAATCTTAGGATTAGTGACTTACTGGGATTTAAAAGGGTGGCTGAACGGTAATGGTGCTGGAGTAGCAAGGAGAGGTTTGGGGGGTTCGAACCCCGACGGATGCCTAAGGTGGTTTAGGATATTTGGAGTTATAAGGTGGTTCAGGACTTAAGGAATAGTGTACAAGTAGGAGTAGAGTATATGTTAGATTGGTCATTTCCAAAAAAAAAAAAAGGGATGAGTGACCTATTGGAAATTCCCGATGCATGCACGGGTGAAGACAAAGTGCGTTGGAAAAAAGACGTGTTAGTTTGTGTGGACAACATATCACCCCGAAGAGCAGCCTAAAGTTAACTATGTCTGCCCAAATGGTTAGACCTGGGTCCCATTAGCAGTCTGGGTGTTATAGTGTCGGACTACTACTATTTGGCTTAAATATCTGTTGATGACGACTTGATCCTGACTTGGTATAAGGAAATTATTGAGTCAGTTTCATATATCTTTTGCTCTAAGCTAAGAATTTTGATGGTAAACTTTGTTGTGATGGGAAGATTTCAAGGATGATTCAAAATCGGATTAATAAAATTTTTTGCCGTTTAAAAAGAAAAAAAAGAATTATCTGTGTTACGTGATATTTTGGTCAAAAGTTTAATTTGGAGTTTTTGAGTGGGATAAATGTCGATGAAAAAGTATGTTTGGGGTGGTGTGGGATTGTGGGTGTAGTTCTTTGTGAGGAACACTTCTTGTACTCTTTATAATTCCTATATAAATTATATATTTCATGATCTAATAATACTCTTGCTGTTTCCAAAGAGGGCGGGGATATTAGAGAAAAGAATTGCTTGAAATCTGGTAAACGGGGTAGTTGTGTAACTATTCTTGGCAATTGGCATGCTGATCATGAAACATTCTACCTCGATCAACTATGAGTCTATGACATTTTTGTTTCTATTTTTGATTTATTTCATTTTAGGTATTGTGCAAACTTTACCAACGAGTAACAGCAGCAGTGGTGAGAAATTTGGTGCAAATGTGGCGCTTTTACAAGGATTGAATGTTGCAGCACTGAATCATCAAAGCATGATTAATCCACCACCGATGCCATTAAGCTCATGGACTCAAATTGGCAGCAGGTTTTTTGATGGTTTTGGTCATGTCACGCCAAATACTTCAACTCAAAGCAGCTATTCTTTCTGGAACATAGGCAACAACGCTGCTCAAATTGATTCGTCTTTCAATCCAAATCCATGATCTTCTCATAATAACAACTGCCCGGTTTAATCAATGAATAAGTTGACTGGACTAGTGTAATATGCTGTATAGCCTTTTTCTTTTTAATGTTTTGTAAGATGGGAGATTAGTGTGGTTTGTTGTTTATAGATATATGGTGTATAGTATGTCCTTTTCTTTTTCTAAAAAAAAAAAAAAAGTTTGTAAAATGGGAATTTTCAGATGTTTATATACATCAGTATATTTCAGATATTTATTAGGAAGTAATTTTCAGCTGTTAATGATCTATCCCCTCGAGTTTCACAATAAGCTTTTATCGTATAATTTACCCCCTAAAGTTTTAAATTTCACGTGCCATTTGCTCATAAAATTGCATATGTATGATTTGCTTGCCTTTAAGTTTTAAATTATATGTATACATTTGGTTGTTATTTACAAAAGTCGAAATGTACTGCACATAAGATTTCAATATCAAATCGCACACATGCAGATTTACCATCGCAAATCCACAGAAGCCCAACTTTGATGTCAAGTTAAACACATGGAGGCTTTATGAGGCATATTTGGAAATCAGTTCCATTCAAGAATACTAGTTGCCCACTAAATAACGTTAGAAAGTGATGACACACCGGACTATATATAGACTAAAAATTTAAATTTTGAAATATCTTTTGATTATTCAGAACCTAAAGCCTATCAAACTAAATTGTCATCGTGTTACTTTCATTTCAACTAACTGAAAATATATGTCGAGATTAATTTTATTTGAATTCATATACTATAACTTGCACTCAACCCAGAAACAAATGATTAAATTGATGAGAATTGGATAGATAGTGGCCAGAAATGAGATGGTCGTTGATAGCAAGCAAAAGCTAGCAACAAACTAAAGTGTGATATATCAGCATCAAATCATGCATCATCATGATTTAAACAACGTGATATGATTCTTCTTCATTACTTTAATTTTAAATTTTACCATTATTACTTTGCAGCAAGTTAGCAACAGTGCTTAGGTACACTAATTTTATTTCATTTTTAAACGTCAAAATATTACACTACTTATACACCAACAATAACTCCATAGCCACTTTATATGTCCATCAGGGATCGAACCAACCACAACTCCAAAATCACCTTACGCTTTCATGGTTCTGCCAATGATCGATTGCACCTCTTCTTTCTCATTCTAGCTTCATTTCACTGTATCGCCTTATTACTCCATATTTAGGTACACTAATAATCTATATTGCACGCACATTGGTCGCACTTATCTTTCCAGAGAAATGGTGACAAGTGCTGTGTGTAACAACCAATTGTCCCGCTTTAACACCACACCTCTATGTACATAACGTCCCTTAGGCCCATCATAATTAATCATCACTAGTACATTTTTTCTCCACAAATGAAACTATCGCATGCATTGCTATTGGACCTACAATACACTCAATTTCAGTTTTCATAATTTCCAGTTTTCTCATTTATTTTTTCTTGTTAGTTTCTTAAGTAATGTATCCATATATAGTAATAACACACATAGTCATGTTCTAAACAATCACTCAATGATGCTAGCTTAACCACTCAATTAGTACATATAATCAGAGATAGCTAGTGCATGACACTCTGGTACCTTACCCGCCTTGTCCTTTGGATGTTCTAGCTAAGTGGTTCTAAAAGACTTGTATAAATATAATACATCGTGGGTCAATTATGAACCGGACACAATAAACAGAATGCCCCTGTTGAGAAGGTATTAATGAGTCATTTCAAAATGTTTAGAAAGATACGTACATGTCTTTTATGAGAATTACTCCTAGACTAATGAGTAGTTTATAAGTTATCTCATTTGATAAATTGTTGAAATTGGGTCACTAACATCTTAAAATCCATTGTTAAGGTGATAAAGTTATTCAACTTATATATGTGTTAGTTATGCATATCATAAGTGATGTGGGATATTCTAACACGCCCCCTCATGAATAGGTCACGGTTAGTCAGCTCTCCACGTGGAATCATAAATGTCACCATTGGGCAAGTCGGAGTTATTATCGACTGTCACTCATCATCAACATTGGCTCTGATACCATAATAATAGAATTGGATCATCATCCCCTTATAAGGCCTTATAATAAGGGGAGAAATTTATCCAATCTTATGTGTTGATTTCAGGACCTACTCTCAAGCGATGTCGGATGGGGTTTAACACTCTCCCTCGTGTGTAGGCCGGTATGACCATTGACTCTACAACGTGAACCATTAAGTGTCAGAATATACATCGGCATAAACCCATCATGGGCAAACAACCACCATCATCGACGTGGGATTATGGTGGGATTCGATCCCGAGACCTGGCTATGCGCTCCAAGGTTCTTATAAGATGAAAGAATTTCATTTCATCCAACAGCTCAAACTAATAGAGATGTGGAATATCCGAGAATTTAATACGGACGGAGATGTGTGTGCTGGGATTCGATCCCGAGACCTGGCTCTGCGTGCCAAGGTTCTTATAAGATGAAATAATTCATCTCATCCAACCGCTCGAGTTGGAATTCTATCATAGTATCAGAACCATCTGACTCACGCACACCTGGATTCGAATCTTCTTGGAGACAAACTCCGCCCCATATTAAATTTTCACCCTATCCCCCCAAAGAGGTTGGAATCGACAACGACTGCGGGGAGTTGGAGAATTAATATAAACAATTAGATTTCGTTCCTCTCCAATATTTTAAACTTTTGGGAGAGTTGAAATTTTGTCGTAAATTTTATTTTTACACATATCTTTAGGTTGCTTACTAAAAGGATAACCTAGCTAGTTCATTTATTTTTATAAATTATGTTTAGCAAATCTCTATGTTAATAGCTTATATTTCGAAGAAAAAAAATATAGCCACCAACTATATGATATCTAATCAATTAGTTCGTTAGAACGATAAATTTGGTTAGACCGTTACCAAATACTACCATAAAACTAAAAACGGAAGTACTAGACAATTAAGTAGTCGTATTTCAATCAAATTGGTACTAAAAGAAACCCTTAATTTGGCCGGGCCAGTGGTGATAATTGATGATCATGCATAGTGCTATCTATGTATATATGAATCATGATTTAGTCAATTAATGAAGTTGTGGTTGTCTTATGATTGTATTTTAATTTGACCAATCAGTGTTAACCGTGTTGCACCAAATCGAGTACCTCGTATTTCTTTCTCTGCCCAAAATGTGTGTGATTCATAATTATCACATTTTGTTCACGTGTTACTCCATAGCCCACTTAGCGTGGTTTATGATTCTAATATGTTACTCCTGCATTGCATGAATTATTATTATGACAAAAATTTCTTTGCTTTCAGCATAAGTTCTCCGACAGGAACTAAATTTAATTTTAAGCTGTTTTTCTTCATCTGTATTCTGTAAGTACAAACTAAGCTGAAATATTTATTCATCCGTTAAAGACATTTGCGGAAAATATTTGAACCAGTGATATGCGTACGTACATTTGCTGAAAATGTTTGATAAGAGTTTGAAACGACAAACAAAACTTTATTCGATGAAAAGTAATGTAATTATATACTGTATATCAGATAACACTTTAGTCTTTAACCTCTTACACCATCTATATCTAAATTTATCTCTCATGGAAACATCTCTTTCTACACCCTAAAATTTAATCAACCACCTAATTAATTAAGCGTTAATAGTAGAAGTTCGATTTTGACCACTCTATTGTCTAGTATATGTAACTCAAAAGAGTTAGGCTAAAGTTAAAATGTATGAGTCGGCACTTTGACTAGCTAAAATCATAAAGGGAGAATATCGACTCTAAAAGATATTGATAGAACACTGATAACTAAATTCATTAATGTAAATAGAAACAGTGCACCCAAAATTTTACATTGCCGCGTTTGGGCATAAAATGTATAAGTCTCAATTTTTATGAGATCATTAGCGAAAGTTTAAGAACAAAACTACTTAAAACTGGATAATAATATCTTAGTACCAATAGCCAGGGGTGAAGCCAGATTTTCGAAAAGCATATAGGCTCACTTAATATTGCTTTTGAAGTTGCAAACTGATAAATCTAAAATATTTTGAAATTAGTTCAATTAACATCATTTCAGCATTGACAGATTGAAAATAAGGTAGGGCTCAATTTCAATTTCATCATCAAAGTTGCAGTAGGAAATGTATCTCTCTTTTCAGCATTTCATTGCAAACAATTAGTACGTGCTATAACTTGACTCACTTAAACTCCAGCTATATACCGCATGTAATCACATTACAGTCTACGTAAGTTTTTGTAACCTGCAGGGGCAGGGACTAATTAAGGACCATATATATGCAAAGTTGAACATAGAAATTATAAATGAAATCTTTAAATTGACAATAATTATGAATAACAATACCCCCATCTCTTGTATACCATTATACATTTATACCCAAACCATTTTCCTCTCTGAACTTCTAAAATACAAATGTAAACTTGGAAAATGCGCGCAAATACACGTACTCTCCAGCTCCTATTTTCTGCCTTTCTGGGATCAAGGTAATTAAACTCAAGTGAAAAAAATCAAACCCATCACACACCTAAAATATGTCTAAACAATACATATACTCATGAAATACAACAAAAGAGAATTAATTGAACCATGCACTCCAATATACATACAGATTGCAGTAATGATTCCAAGAAGTTGCACCCAAATTTGTTCAATTCCATCTGACCTGAAGAAGAAGATCTCAGGTGCATGCCCCTTAGAGAAAACATTCATTGGATCATAATAATACTCAGATATAGCTTAGCCTCCCAGTATCAAAAACATTTAGCAGGCAGCTGATATATCATATAATGAAACTGACATGATGATATCACTCAGATCCAAAATGAAGGTTCTTGTATATCGAATTCCGGGGAAATAGATAAAAATGAAAAAGAAAGGACTGAAAAGCTGAAAAAAGATAAAAATGCAATTCAAATCTACCGTAACAAATTCGTGTTAAATCTTATGGATCGATGCACACAATAATACTTTTGACAATTAGTACTTGAAAACAGAATATTAAGCTCTTCTTTCCATGCATGTCCATTCTAACTTTCATTGTCAGTGTGGTGGACTGGTGGTGCCGCATTATCTGTACCACTCACCATTTCACGACATATGTTTGGTAGAAAAATTCATTTGTGCTACCATACAAAATAACACAAAATCTACCATAAACAGATACATGAAATAGAGAGCGGTAATTGACATTTCTCGCACCATTTTGTCACATCAGATTCATGAAATGAGCAAATGGTGAAAGTTCTTTTTTTTTTTCAAAAATATTATGTGTGTATAGAAATAACACGATTTTGTTACGGAAGATCTAAACTGGATGGAGAGGAAGTAGATGTGTTAATTAAAATATATATCAAAAGAAAAAGAAAGTATTTTGAAGTGGTTAATTAGCTAGATGAGGGATGGAACTGAGGAACCCATACTACTAGAAGGATCAAACCAAGAGCCAAGATTTGAAGTGTTCCATAAAAGAGAAGAATTAGGATCAGAAGAGGTATTGATTTGTTGTTGATCATGATGATGAACCTGATTATTATTGTTCTCTTGCTGTTGCTGCTGCTGGTGGTGATGTTGTTGTTGTTGTTGATGATGATGATGATCCAATCTGTTTTGTCCCTCCATTTTGATCACTTCTTCTCTCCCACTTGAACTTCCATTTCCACCCCTAAGTTGATCATATGACATCAAGCCACTTGTACCCAATTTCGGCTGCTGCAAACTAGCTAGCAAAGAACTCATTGTTGAATTAGAACCTGCAGATCCCAAGAAAACTGGGTCCTGCAGGTTCTGACTAAATTCCTGGCTCCGCCCTTGACTGTTCTGAACCTCACTAGTCAACAACCCTGAAGAAAACCCTAACGCAAACCCACTCGCACCCTGATGGAAATCGAACCCTCTACCCGAACTAAACCTCGAAAACGGGAAATTCGCTTCGAGAGGATTAGTTGGCAGGTTATAAAACATGGAGCTACTAATCTGGTTCGAGACCGGTGACAGATCTATAGGTGGCGGTGGTTGCACATGGCTAGTTGCTCCAACATCTCCATTGGAGGGTTGAGGCCTCTTGACTCGCTTGTTCTTCCGACAGCCTCCACCAACAGGAACGTTCCTGAGAGTTCCCCCGCGGGTCCAGTAACGCTTGCAGGCTTTACAAAAGTGACGAGGCTGGGAGAGGCTGTAGTTGTTGTAGTAACAAAACTTGGTGTTGGTAGAGTCGCAACGAGGACACTTGAGAACCTGCTGGGGTGGTGGGGGGAGAGGGTGGTCTTGAGGTGGTGGTTTTTCCATTGGCTTGTTGTTGTTAGGAGGAGGAGGATTATGGTGATGGTGATGATCCATGGATGGATTGACAAAAGGAGATTAGAAGGTTTGTGTTTTGGAGTGTAGGAATTAACAACACAACACAACAGAACACGGTGGTGAGACTAGTAGTGAATATTCTTTGACAAAGGCTAAAAACAAAAGACTGGGGTCGTTTGTGTTTTTATTTGTTTAGCTAGCTAGAGAGAGAGAGAAAAAGTGTGAATGGAAAGGAATGAATTGAAGGTGTGGTTGATGGTTTTGGGGTGGTGACTGGTGATGAGGTGAGGTAATATGAGAATGAGAGATATTGAGAATATGGGAGTAGTGTACGTAATTGATATAATTTTAACACTTAAGAACTCGAACATTTTGGGATACGAAATATAATTATTTATACTAATTTTCCAATATTCTATGTACTCGTGATCGTTTTCCACCTCAAATCGCACTCATGGTCGGTTTTAACCTATTTAAGGAACATATTCAACTTAAAATTTTAATATGGAGTAAAGATTGTATACATGAAAATTCAAACCCAATCCGGTACCAATATAGAATTTTAAATTTGTAAAAACTCAAATACTCTATTAGGGAGGTATGAAATCAAATTATTTTATATTATTATTCCAATATTAATTATCTATTGTCTAATTCTCTCAAGGTTTCGTAGGAATTTGTATATCCTATAATATGGTTTCTGGAGAGAGAGGGGGAAGGGAATCGGTTTCAAACAAACAACAAGATGCCAAATTAGCTAGTGAGTGCGTGACGTGGTATATTTTGATATATATTATATTATATTATAGTCATCGAGAAACCATATTGGATGTTAGATATTGTGCTATACGCGATATTCTGATTCTGCAAATTTCGCTAGTGTATCGGTCAAAAAGTTACGATAAACTTATTTTATCTTGTGTGATCGTTATTTTTACGGAATGGGTGAGCAACAAAAACGACCATTTCGTTTCTAGTCATTCTTAAGTACTTCCACGTTAATTAATTAGGTTTAGGATCACCACAAAATATGAAATACCCGACCTTTATTTTCGTAGTATTTTCTCCATTTCATTAATAGCTTAAGGGTACTATTCATTGCGATCTTTGATCATATATAACTTTTAAATTACATTAGAGAAAAATATAATAAAATTATATTATGAAATTGAATGGAGTATATTTTCATAATCAACTTTTAATTTATATTGATACAGTTTAATTTAAAAGTTATACGTGGTCAAAGGTCGCGATAAATAGTTCCCTTAGAAAGTAACTAATGAAACGGAGGAAGTAATAATTTATATAAATAAAAAATACCTTGTAAGAAGGTAATTGATTTATTTTTTTAATGTCATCCTTTTGAGGATTAGTACGTAAAAATTTGGATTGCTACTAGTGGTTGCTTAAAATGGTCGAAAGTTTTTACTTAATTGGCTAAGCAAGGTCCAAGTCATATCGCCTATACGTACAATCAAGTACAAATATAACATGCAGCACTCTAGTACATTTGAGAAATAACAATTCGATCTCAGTTGACCTAACTTACGCTTTACACCCGGAAAGAAGAGGAAGTTGGTTCGAATCGACGATTGAACCGATAAGTAGTTAATTGCAGAGCTTGTTGTTAGCATATGGATTATGGAATTGCAGTAGCCATCCAATCAGATCAAATCTGTTAAGATCGAACGGTCCACGGGCCTCGTCCGCGCTTAACAACTAACAAACTGATCACATTGGAATTATTAAAATTAAGTCCTTGACCTTTTCGAGTTGTTCCATTCACACATCTCTCTAAAATTATATGAACTTCCAAAGTCCTAGTAACATTTTAACAATTACAAAACAATAAGTATGTATAATTCAACTTCAAGTTATAAAAGTTATAGGTGATACAGTAAAATGGAGCTAGAGCGAAAAATGAGGTATGTGCTCAGAAAATAAAATCAATATATAGAATAATACAACCGGCCATGCGCAGAACATGTAAATCTTTTAAGGACATTCTAAATCATCAATCATTATAAATTTAGTCCATGTATCATGCTTGACATGCCATTACGTATTTAGAGAGGAGGCGAAAGGTAGTATTATATATGTAAAATGTGAATATGAAAAATTGAAAAGGAACATCGATCCCAGACTCCCTACCTTAGGAACGAAGGAAAACAGAATACATACCACAGGTTTTTTTAAAATCAAAGGGAATCTAGATGGATTGAACCAAATTGCGGTGAATTAATTAAATCTCAAGTATATTATTCCAACATAAGAATAGAAAATTAAGACTCAGTAAATTAAATTAAGAGAGAAGCGGGTTAAATCTGAAAATCTTAGTAATATTGTGCATGCGTGTTGATTGGACTGGAATGTTTTAGCACTCGAGAGAGTAGTGAATCATCAACTAGAAACGAATATAGTATGTGTCCAACAATTCTATTTCACGTGAATGGACTGCTTATGAAAGTGATTGTTATTGATTGATTGCAAAATTAAGCATAATCCACCCCGCTATTATTTAATTTAAAAAATGATATGAGTAGGTTAGCTAATTTAGAACCCTAATAGCTAGACCGAAATTAAACTTATAGTCTGTATATGAGTAAAACCTAAATTATCCGCCTAACCAGGACGAACCTAATAAAGGGGCAGGTAGGGATGGAGAAGCCCCACTGTACCCTTTAATATAAAAAATAGTATCACTACCTCGGGTGGAGTTAGAAATCAACCACATATATGTAAGGCATACATTATTAAAAAATAAATAAAAACAACAATTAGTAATGGTTGTTAAATGTAGCAATACAATTACATATTTTAAAAACCAAGTTTATTACGATTAACCTCGACAGTTAACCATCTTCTACATTTGTAATGCGACTAAATATATCTTTTTCAAGATAAACCACAAGATTATCATTCATCCACTCATCGCCCATTCGATTTCGAAGTCGATTCTTCACAATATTCATCGCATAAAATGTTTTTTTAACGGTAGCAGTTGGCAAAACCAAGGCCAAAGTGATAACTCTTTAAACTAAGGGGCATGTGATATTTCTTCGATTTTCAACCATTTTTTGAGCTACATCACCAATCCCCTTGGACTTGAAGTATCACTGTAGAAGTTCATATTCATTTTGAAATTCTTGAGTTGGTTCGGCAATACCAAAAGCTCTACCTCTTCAAAATCACTAGGGTAAAACTTTGCAAATTAACTGCACAAACTTTTCAACATTGAAAGCTTCAAAAGAGTTGTTTGGACTCAAACAAGCAACAACTCGGTATTTACCTCACCGAAACGACAATGTATAAATCTAATTGCAAATCCAAAATTGTATTAAACATCTTAATGTGAGTTTGTCATCTCTTGAGCCTTTCCTCTTTGGTCTATTTATGCTCACATAGACATCATCCATATGTTTTGCACAAAATAAATAGACAACATCCAACAAATATGTAAATCTACCATCTCTCACTCCTTGAAGTCATTTCTTAGACACATTAATTACTTGACTCATAGCATTCACAATTAATGGTTGGACATGTCTCACTCTAAAGTACCAAAAATGAATTTTACCCGGAAGATGTAAGTTCTACGACTTGATGACTTGAAGCTTGTACGTTTTCTTGATGGTATTCTTCTCCTTACATAGTGTAAATTTCGTGCATAGTTCAGTAGATAAAAATCATGTGCTTTTACGTGTCTTGATTGAATAGGGTTAACGATATTGTTGTTATCTCCTAATCCTTCTCCAACTTGTCAACTTATTCTTCAAGTAAAGGATTCTAAGTATAAGCAATTAGGTCACTAAAACTTCGACAACCTTTAATTTTAAGAACACTTCGAGCATCCTTCAGTATGTAATAATGATTGTATGATCAATTCTACAATATGTTCACTAGAATAAAGATATATATCTCATCTATATTCGACTTCTTGATTCCCCAAGATTCAAAATTGTATTTAACTTGATAGCCACGCTCTTAACCTTCCAAAATACTCCATATATGTCTTGAGTGGATAGGGTCAATCTGGAAAGAACTTCTCTATACAAATCCAAAATGTATACTCGATTTCAATGCTCTTCAAACTACTTGCTTTCATACTTTCAGTAATTTGAACATGATAATTTAAAAACAACTACATTTGTGGAACTAACTAAATCGTGTGGATAAAGGCAAAATCATATTAATTCATAATTAAATGCATGAATCAATGTTATCAACACCATTGACTCGTTGAATCAACATTGCTTCGAAACATTGCACTTAAGCTTTCATCAGAACCTAATGAGGCGGCTAAAGCTAAATGAGTTCTACCTAGCTTTCTCATTTCATAAGCTTAAGCAAAGAAACATTAAGCTAGCCCAAAATACATAACAATAATACATACCAATTTGATCAAAGTAAGAAACGGCCTTAGTACAAATAAAAAGGCAAGGCCAAACATCTAAACCGCCAATAAAAAGCATGTGCCTCCTTTTTAATCCTTCATGTTTTCAAGCAATGGCGTGGTTCAAAGAACTACGATCCTACATACCAAATCGTACTCCTTCAATTTATCTTCCCATTTTAATCAAAATTAACAACATCTCTTAATTTTCTCGACTACTTGTCACGAAATTAAAATTTTCCTTTTGAAAATGAATTCATTCCTTACCAGCGATATGTTCCATGAAGAAACTGTTCTTTTCGTCTGAACAGAACTGAATGAAGCTGAATTGAACTGAACATAACTGAACTAAATTTATTTGTAGTATAAAATACAACTAAACAAGACTGAACAAAACTTAACAGAACTGAATGGAACTGAACTGAACTGAACTGAAAATAATGAATTTTCATACGAAGAGAATAGAACCGAAGCAATATATACTATAGTGCTAACCCTACCCCAGCCTAAAAATATCAATCATCTAATTTTATCACATTTATCCGGTTGATACATCATGCTCCCTTAATTAAGGCCTTCTAATTTTATCACATTAATTGTCAAATATAACCACCGGCCGGGAACCCCTCCCTGTAATTGCATCATAATTTTTTTTCAAATCACTATCACGTTTATGAACGAACAACCACGTTTAGTATCTTTGACCAATATTTATAAACCTAGCATAATAAGTGGTAATTATATAAATAGATGCATGTCCAAATTAAGAATTTAAGATTCGAAAGAAAGACCAAGTAGTGGTACGAATCTTGTCATACGCGCGCTCTCATCTACTCCAAAGATTCTTTTTCTATTTTAGCATTAACAATTCCAAAGTATAAACTCCGCAGTAGCAGCATTATACACTTATAATGTCAGATAAACCCTTTGACTAGCTCGAATTTTAAGACAGAGCAAAATTAAATTAAACGTGCTCACTCAGACAAGATTGTGACAATTACACTAGGGTACGTAGAATCAAACGGCCTTTGTGGAAGATAAGATAAGCTCTGAGATTAGTTAACGGTTATTATTGGTTAATTAACTTAGTAAATTAATTCGCTCATTCAATTCATTATTATACAGGTAGACGTAGTATTATCAAATCTATAGGGAATCCCGAGTCGGTAGTACAACTCAGTATTCAAGACAAGGCAGCTGGACTGGACTAGATTAACGACAGCAATCCCACTTTCACATTCCCTTCTTTTAATTTTTTTTTTTTAAATACTAAACAAATTGTATACTCGTACTAACTACCAGCAGCCGTGTCTCAGAAATAAAAAAATATTATTACCGTAGTAGTAAGGAGTACTAAGAACCAATTTACTACGGACAACATAATATAATATCATACAAAACCCCTACTATTGGAATTCTTTGAATATGGAACCTCCTTATTTCCAGAATTATATCCAATCCCAATAGTTGAATTTTATTTGACCAACAAAAAATCCAAAATTTCATTTGGGCAAAACAAACACGCCATTAGTTCTTTTTTCTTTTTCCCTTCTATTTCTTTATTCCTTTTCCCTTTTCTTTTATAATTTTCTTCTTCTTTTCTCTATCTTCTTCTTCTCTCTATCTTCCTCTTTCTCATCTCCGGTGTCGGAAAAATTCTGACACCGGAGTAATTCCGGTAGCAACTCTACATCTCCGGTGAGGAGCCATTTACTGCTCTGATTTGGAGCTGTAAGCAGTTACAGCTCCCTATGAAGCTCGAATACGAATACGTGAAACGAATACAATACGAAATGAATACGAAAGAAACGTTAAATTTCAAAATATTAAAATACGAAAACGTAAAAAATACGTTTTATTTTTTATATACTTTGAGCTATTACCTAAAGTTATGTAACACCTAATTAAACAACTTAAATAAAAATATCAAAATATGATTACAAAAAAATACATTTTTTAAATATATTTTTATACCATTAGGATTAGATTGATTGATGGCAATTAGTACGTGAGTTTATTAGATTGTTTACCTCACTAATCTTTCCATTATTATTACTATTGTATATTTCATTAAGAATGATGCTGCTAGTAATTAAAAACGTTTTCAACAAGTATTCTGCCGTTTTCGTTTTGTGTCCGGTTTTTTCTGAAAATTCTTGGCCTCCTAAACGTATTCATGCTTCATAAACAGCTCCAAATCGGAGTTGTAAATGGCTCCTCACCGGAGTTGTTACGGCTTCGATTTGGAACTGTTACAGCTCCTCACTGGAGCTGTTGTACGCTCCGTTTTGGAGCTGTAACAGCTCCAAATCGGAGCTTTTACGGCTCCGGTTCGGAGCTATTTAGCTCCGGTATAGTTTTATTTTTTTATTTTTTTTTTCTTTTTAAAAATAATTTAGGACTTATTTTAAACTATAATATTTGTAGGGGCTTATTTAAAATAAATTTTAGGACCATTTTAAAATATATTAAATTATGTAGGTTAGTTTTGAAATATTTAGTTTTAATTTTGTAATAAAGAAAATATATGGGTTGAATGTGTAATAATGAAAAGTTTAAGTTGTTTGGATGGCAGTAAAAGTCAAAATTCTGACGAGGGCAAAATGGTACTTTTCACGATTTAAAGCGTGAAAATTCAAAGTCGTGGGGTTATATGTAATTAACATTGAACAAGAAGGTGTTCAGTGCAAACTTGGGAATAACGAGGGGGTCGATGTAATTTCGTTGAACAAAAAGGTGTTGTATGTAATGGACCCTTTACTACATCTATTCCTTCCAATCCTCTAAATCCGTTTATTTTCGAGATCACTAGCAGTAGAGGGCTTATTTGGGGTTTAAACCCCAAATAAGCCACAATAGGGGCTTATTTGAGGCTCCAATAATGAAACGTATGATATGTAGCCCGCAAATAATATTTTTTAATTTCATTTTCTTTCTCTTTCATCAATTGTGTGGTGCATGTGGAATGTATGTGTCATGTGAAACCCACAAAAAAGACCCTAAGAGCACTAGCAATGGTTGACTCCAAACTTGGGCTTAATTAAGCCCCTTCCATTTCTTGCTACAATGGTTTAGGCTTAGGTGCTCTTATGAAGGTTCTACATGACACATATATTCCACATGCACCACACAATTGATGAAATAGAAAGAAAATGAAATTAAAAAAATATTATTTGGGGCTTCTTTGTGGGGCTACCAATATGTAGCCCCAAGCATGGGCTCCGATAATGGAGCCCCAAAGAAACCCCTATTGTGGCTTATTTGGAGATGAAGCCCCAAATAAGCCATCTATTACTAGTGCTCTAATAAGCCCAAACCATTGTAACAAAAAATGAAAGGGGTTTATTTGGGGTTTAAGCACCAAATAAGCCTCAAGTTTGGAGCCAACCATTACTAGTTCTCTAAGTAGATAGTAGATGAGTTCTTTTTTTCCCATTGATCATCGATTTTGAACCTCCTCAAAGAATAATTTCTGATTATACTGTGTCAAAATCTGTTGTATTTTTTTTTTTTACTCGGTTCACACAATTTATAGTTTTTGCAGGAGTTTGTGAAATTTACTGGTTAAAATTCATTTTTGATATTTTCAAGTGAAACATGTTCAATTTCTATATTTTGAAGTATCCATTCATCAAGTAACTTTAGTTAATGCAGGTGTGGAGATGTTAAGAATTGCTTTTCACTCCTCTAAACGAAAACTGGATCATATCATATACTCGATCATGTAACTGAAATTCCCAGCGGTGGTGCAAATTAGAAATAAAGAAACATAAAGAAGAGCTTTTGTAAACTGATTTTCTTGATTTCTGGCTAGTTTTGGCAACATAAAGAAATGGACTGGAACCAAGATACATATTCCCAAACATCGCAATTGAAATTGTGGAGTTTAATTGGATTCACGTGATTTACAAGTTATTACGTGAGTCCGTAAGGTTTACCATGCAGTGCACAGTGCACAACGGAACGATAGCAGTTGCAGGTGTTGGAGATTTAGAGCACACCATGATAGCATCAAAACTGGAAAATGTAAAATCTGCAGAGTCGAGTGATATCACTATTTCCTTAAGACTTCATTCGTCCAACAGGCGGTGTTTATAGTTTTCAGACGAACAACCTCTCAAGATAAAACTGCACGGAAGAACGTATACAAGCACTGAAAATGCGATCTTTGGTTGGACTACAACAATATGATAAGTAAGATATTTTGGAGGAAATAGATGAGAAGGAAGAGAAAGAGGATTTAGATGTGTTTCTGTAGCACTGGAAGGAATTTATTTATACTAATCAAGTAGTGCGAACGAACAGACGTGAGTGAACTGTTGCAACGAAAAGCCACAACTTTTTTTTTTGTTTTCGTTCAACAGGCACAACTCTTTGTTTTGGACCTGTGTCCAGAACGAAGTTGCTCTTTGTCCTAAAAAGAATATACACCACTAGTTAGTCCAATCCCAGACTCACAACCCACGGACACTTGACCTGGCTCCTGACATAGCCAGGCGAGTGCGTTTGGATGAACCGAAGAGCCCCCTTTCCAAAAACATGTGTACCCCCAAAAAGAATATATACACCACTAGCTAGCCCAGACACTTAACCCGTGAACCCCGGGAACCTTGACCCACGAGCCAGGCGCGTGCGCTTATATGAAACAAGTGGCTCCCCCCCCCCCAAAAAAAAGCATCTTATATGAAACAAGTGGCTCCTCTCTCCCCCCCTCCCCCCCCCCAAAAAAAAAGCATCGGTAGTACCTCAAAGGGGTGTAATACTTAAGCCAAACCTTGATATTTTATTTTGCTTATTCCTTCTCAATTTTAGTCATGTGGGATACTTCAATTCTCAACTTTTGAAATTACATGTCTATCAACCAACACACTTTGAGCTTCAATTTTTTAATTTATTATTATTATTATTATTATTATTATTATTATTATTATTATTATTATTATTATTTATTTTATTGAAACAACTAATCTCACCTAATCTACTCCTACTCTTGAACCACCTTATAACTTCAAATATCCTAAACCACCTTATGCCTCTGTTGGGGTTCGAACACCCAACCTCTTGTTGCTATTCCAAGGGCCACCCTTATAACTCCCACTTTGATCTTCAATTATTCTTTCACCACAATAAAATTTTAATAATTCTTATTCAAATCTCTTCTATTACTCTAGTAGATTAATACATGTTCGTGAAACTTTCATTCCTGAGATGTGAGGCCCCTTCGATCGATGTACAAAGTCAAGGACAAACCAATTATTTTGATTTAATTAAAATTCCAACGTCACGTTCCAATGTAATTAAAAAAGAAAAAGAAAAAAAACTTGGTGGAAAACATGTGTGTGCGTGTGTATATATATATATATATATATATATATATATATATATATATATATATATATATATATATATATATATATATATATATATATATATATATATATATATATATATTAAAGTATAATATAATAAGCATGTTGATTCAATCAATTGATTGACCTACCAATCAATTTTAATCCGTTGATCTTGCTTATCCAATTTTAATCTGGTGCGTACATGTGTCATTAGTTAATTAAAAGATGTAGGGTTCGAATCCTGTTGGCGTGATTTTTCTTCATTATTTTTATTATTATTTTCATTGAAGGTGTTTGGTTTGAATCTTGTTGGCGTGATATTTCTATATTATTTGTATCATTATTTTAGTTGAAGGTGTTGAGTTCGAATCTTATTGACGTAATTTTTTTTCTTTTTTATTTATTCTCTTCTTAAATTTTTAATTTTTAACATAAAGTTGTATGACGTATTATACTTAATTTTAAAATATAACCATGATATGTTCTTATAAAAAAAAAGACATACTTCCTCCGTCCAATAATAAATGTAACACTTGATTTTGTTGACTTTTTCGATGATCATTTTGACCTTAAATTATTCTTAAATCATACGATAAAAATAACTAAAAACATCATATTATGAAACTAGAATGTTTATATGAAACACTTGACAATATATTCAACTGATGAAAAATACCATTTAACATGCGAAAAAAGATGCATTGCAGATTTTGAAGTTGAATGTTTCCAAAGTTTAGAGATATATCTGATGGTTCTTAACTCATCGGAAGAATAATTTTTGTATGTCTAATATAGTTCAATTCAAAACTATTAATTGCATAACTACAAAAACTATATACATTTATAGCACACCATTTATATTAAGTTTAATTACTCAATTAGTTATTTTTATTACGTTTGAAGTCAAAATTATATATTCACTTCATTTATTTTAATATATTATTTAATAAAATAATAATATTTTACAAAATTACGCTTAATATATATATATATATACAGTATATATATATATATCTGTTTGAGATGGGCCTCACATCATCAATATCATATCCATATTATGACATATACTTGCCATACGCAATTACAGATAGACATGCATACGCGTTTTTTCTTTAATTGCTTTCGTATCAACTCATAATTCATTCTTTATGGTACAAATTGTATATTATATATATATGTAATCCGTTTCGTTTCGTTTTATTTTACACTACTTACTCCATCCCACAACAAATTTTCATTTAAATTTCCGTTAACTTTTTCTTTTGTAATGTTTGACTTCATATTACTCCAAAATTATGCCGTAGACATAATTTACAAAGTTATATTGTAAAAAACTTGTTGTGGGATGAAGAAAGTACTATTTTAGGACTTAATATTTATTTAAAAATACATATTCCATAGAATATTAAACAGAATTCAAAAGTATAAAATCAATTAAGCGAGGGCGATCGACTAGGCCGGGGCAGAATGGATATAATTACATTCCTGGCTATATATCTCCCTTTGAGTTCGGCATCGATGTACCGATGTACGTAATACGCCTGTGGCACATTGTCTTCGATAGTATAATTTGTTATGTGTGTCTCTGAGGTTTTGGTGTTCATTTTGCTCGGTTCCGGTCTATATTCTTTTAAAGAAATTAAATTACACTTCTTCTATTAGCCAATCTCTTACCCCTATGCCATTTCAAGCAAATGGTAATTAATTTAAAGAAGTGGTCAGGAAAAATAGAGAAGAAAAGAGGAGATCATACGTACTTGAATATTAACCGTGCCCCCAAAACCACAACCTCATCACACCCACCGGCACTACCCACAAACCAAGCCTTTAAAAACACGAAGTCTCACCTGTCCAACAAAACAACACTCATAAGAGCATTTGTTCAAAAAATAAAATCTTAATGGACCGGGGCGAAGCCCTGGCTCAGTTGGTTAGTCCCGGGGATTTCACCCTCTAGCTAGGTCCCAAGTTCGAACCTTTCTTGGTGCGAATTTCTGGGATTTATGCATCTGATGCAGTTTAACTTGGCTTATGTGGTTTGCAGGCTATTATGTCGGTCCGTGTGGTTTATACAGTGCGCATCCAAAGGATAGCGACTGCGGGTTCCCAACGTCATCCAAAAAGAAAAAAATCGAAATAAACCAAAATGAACACCAAAACCACAAAGACACACAACAGCTGCTGCAGCCGCAGCATAGCCAACTGCCGCTATAAACTTTTATATATGCAAATATGTACAAAGTACAAGGATGGTACTCTCCTGCACGGTTTTCTAATGAATCATTTATCTTCAAAAGAAACTTGTTATGTTTGGTGATGTGTTTATGTAAAAGTAGGAGTTTTGGTAATAAGCAGAGGGGAAAAGGATTTGAAAGAATGAACTAGCTGAATAATTGGAGTTTTGAATGCATCGAAGTGTTAAGTATAGTTATAAACTTATAATATATGTTTATTTACGTAAGTAGCACAATTGAATCATAGTAGAATTAAGTTTTGAGAACGAAACTTCTTTTAAGGAGGTGAGGATGTAAAAACCCGTAATTTTTTTTGCGCGGATTTCTATATGCTTATTAATGTGCAGAAGTTGAAGCGTATAGTAAATTCAAACTTTAGTTAAGGAGGGTGGAAGGTGGAATCCAGTGGAATGTACATTTAATTTGTTCGAGTTTTGTGTAGTGGGACAGCCTAATATTATTTATTGGAGCTGAAAATTATATGGATTCAAGTTGACATGTTGAATTTTATGGATCGATAAATGTTAATTATAAATTGAGATGGATCAAGTGCTTATTCTCTGCATCGATAAATTGAGACGGGCTATGATTGTTGTTATTGGGCTTGGTTAACTTTTATAGTCCGGACAATAGACGGATTAGAAATTGTTGTTGATTGGTGTTGGAAACTAATTAGGACTCACCTAATGAGGCTGCTATTGGAATTATTTTGGGAGTAAGGTAAATTAGGTCGAGAAATATCGCCGGGAAATATCGACCTCCGTCAGTCGTGGTTGTAAGGTTTGTTAGCATTTGTAAGATGGGTTTAACTTTAGGAACACCAGACCTTGTGTTGGGCATTGCAGCTTGTGCCATGTCAGGTGTTGTCTTGATTCTGTATCCATTACCAACACATTGAGAATATTAAAGAAGTCAACTGGAGGTCTAAAACCCTACGTACCCACATTGTTTCACTCAGTTGGCCTGCCTATGGTTGTTTTATGGATTCGGTGAACTAGTTGTCAAATTCCCCACATTCCAGAATATATGCGTCGTCTTTGTCAATTTGGTTTGCTGTTTAGTTCAAGGTTATTACATGATAACTTTCAAGGATAATTCTACAACTTATATATAACGGGGTAGGTGACTCATTTTCCATGCATATACTCTACCTCTTAATTTATGTGTTCATCGTCACACATCACTATTATATAGTACTTCAGTACTTATCTTATCTAACAACTTTTGCTAACTGTTGTGTGATCAGATCAGATGTTTGTAGAATTGGTAGTCATCATGCTGGAGTTCATACTGTTTCTGTATTTTGTATTTACGCTTCCTTGGCCTAGTCTCCTAGATCATCCGCATATTACTGGCTCCGCTTCCTTGGCCTTATCTTATTATGTATGCTTCTCCGGTACCTTCAATATTAGATGAATACAAGACGCGAACCACTAATTACTTGCCCTTCGGATTATGCACAATGTATTTCTTGCACGCTGTTGCCTGGTTTGCATATGCATATCTTTATAGCCCTACGGCCCTACCTACCATGTTTACCTTGCTATTGCTCACGGAGGCGGCATAATATTGGAAATAGTCAAACTCATGGTATCTTGTATCCTTTTGGTGAAATTTCCAAGTTCAGGTAGTACTGCTGCTGCTAATGAGGATTCTGCCGCTGATATCGAGGCTCCGCTACTTCATGACTGAACTCGATCGTGTTAATAATAAGTTACCGAAGCACATTTCATGTCAGGAAGTAGCTGATCAGGCGCTTGCTGCCCGTTCTGCTGTGATATTAGGCCGCAATCTGCAGCTCTCTGCTGTGGACTTCGAAGGGGACTGCTTGAATCTGGTCAAGCAGTTGCATTCTATATATGGCATCTTTGTCTTTATGTGGGCATCTACTGGATGAAATGAAACCAAGCTATTGGCTAATGTTTTCCGTTCTTTTTCTTTTTGCTTTGTGAGTAGGTCGTGTAATAAATTGGCTCATTTTGCAGCCAAAGATGTGAACGGTAATAGCTCCGGTTTCAGTACTCTTCCTTTCAAGGCCCTTGATGTACCCTGATTCAATTATCAATATATGCTAATGTTTGTTCTAAAAAAAAGAAAAAAAAAAAAATTGAACTTATTTATGTACTACTAGCAAAATTAACTTATTAGTTGTTTTACACTCCTTGATTCTTTATTTCAGGAGATTAGTTCACTATTGCTAGATTTTGGTGGGGTGATGGTACATCCGGGAAGATACATTGGCACAAATGGGATACTCTGTGTTTCGAAAAGAGATGTAGTATAGGTTTTTAAGACATTCGGGCTTTTAATCTTGCCATGTTGGGAAAGCAGGTGTGGAGGGTTGTCCAATCACCTAACTCTTTAATGAGTAGGGTTTTTAAGGCAAAATATTTCCCTGCTACTGATATACTTTTTGGTGTCGAAGGGAGCAGATTCTTTTACTTGGAAGAGTTTTATGGTTGTTGAGTTTGGTAAAAGGTGGAATTCGTTAAAGGGTGGGTGCATGATGAAACTGATATACAAGTTTGGAGGGATAATTGGATACCACGTGATCAGTGTCTTGTGACTTTTACTCTTAATTTACATGCTTTGGATGGGTAAACTGTTTCTTCTCTTACTTTTAATGGAGTGTGGGAGAAAGAGTTAGTTTATACGATTTTTTGGGAGGGTGATGGATTTTTTTTTTAAAAGTAAAATTCATTAAGCCCAATGTTTTGTACATATATAAGAGGGGCATACCCCACTCTATAGTACAAAATTTCAGCATTTTCTAAAATCTAAAACGTGAAAGCCCCAAACTAGTTAGAGAATCTAGTGGATAAAGCCCCAAGGCACAAGCAAACAAACTCTAGCTTTTATAGCTATTATTTGTACTAATCCAAAGCACGGGTATACCGCCTATCGCATTGACCTATGGACTCCAGAACAAATATGATCCATTTACAACAGCATAAGGTCATAAATCTATGTCTCGTTACAAGAGTGATGACCTATTGTCACAACTCCACTTCCATCTCCACAGAGAGAGCAGTATTATTCGACTTCATCAGGCTTCATTTAGCTTTCTGAATATTCCTAATCCATCTGTTAGCTTACCAGAAGTGTTGATCTGGCGTTTTTCTAAGCATGGGTTTTTTACACCGTTAACTCAACTTATTTTCTAGCAAGAGATATGGCTAAGAGGGAGAGGTGTTATAGGCCTGGAAGCACTAGTTCTAGTGTATTGTTAACTGGAACTGGGTTTGGCAGGTATATGTTTGCCAAATAAAGTTAAGATTTTCTTTTGGCGAATGTTGAAGAATTCTCTTCCTGCGATTACTAATTTAAATAGTTGAGGGCTGAGCTTGGTCGCTATTTATCCAGTTTGTGAGGGTGGGTCTGAGACTTTGCTTCATGTATTCCGTGATTGTTCCTATGGACGTTTGTTCTAGGCTCTGTGTCCTATATCTTCTGGCGTTATATAATGATGCTAATGATTTGAATGCATGGATTTTGGGGATCAGGAGATGTTTGGATAAGAACGATATGGAGATTTTTGTTTTGTCCTGTTGGGGTGAAAATAAATTTTGATGCTTCTTGGACGGAGGAACGGGGGGCGAGTAGTTGCTCGAGACCATTTAGGTCGATCTTTGGCTTGGCGTAGGCATCATTTGATGTTTGTGGATGGTCTAGAGACGGATGAATGCTATGAAGTCCGTGACGCAGTTTTATTCGCAAGTGATTTGCAGCTGTGTTTGCCGAAATCGAAGGGGACTGCTTATCTGTTATTCAGCAGCTTCAACAGAGTAGTGTTTCACTAATAAATCCCAATGGTAATCTGATTAAGGAAGTGAAAATGATAGGTTCACTTGTACCTAGGTTGGTTTACCTGTTCGTTAAGCGTAGTGCCCGTAGTGGTAATGAGCTTGCTCATAGATTAGCTCGACATGTTTTGGTAGATAGTCAAGGTGATTCTATTTTTTCTACTGATGTTCTGTACTGAGTTTGATGTTTTTCTTTATTAAAATAAAAAATTGATAACATGACATATATTTCTAGCTAGTAAGAGGTTGTTTCGTCTTTATAAAAAATTCGTGTTATGAAGCTAGTCAAGTTATGGTCTATACGATAAGCAAAATCGCGTTATCTAGACTGGAGTCGGATGATTTTATAGCATATGGTTGATCCAAAATATATGAGAGAAAAAATAGTCACATTGTATTTGTTTTTTCTATTTCAACATCACCAGAGCGAAACGGAGGCACACTGACTCGGTTCCTCATCTCCTCCCCTCTCCTCCGCTGACCCCATCTCTCCACCTCCCACCGCCATTCCCATCCTTTGAATTCTTGTTCTCTGTTGACCAAAAAACACTTCTATCATTTAAAGCTAAAGCAAGCGGAATAATGAACATTTCTATGCAACACACCAATTCTAGATCATAATATACCACTCACCCCTATCGGGCCGATCTCGAGCCTGATCCCAGTCTGATCTAAGGTTTTTGGGATAAATGATTTCACCGGAGGAGAAGACCAACAAACAACCTGAGCCTGATTCAGATTCGATCTAGAGGTTTCAGAAATAAATCTAACCCATCGCAAGAAAAGTCAAGCAAATAAATCTGATTCGTTGAAAGAGGCGGCCAACAAAGAATCAGAGCACGATCTTGATTTAAACCAGGATTTTCGAGATATATTTTATTCGACGAAAGAGGAGATACACCAAGAATCCATTGGCATCGCAACTCATTCTGATGAATTGGATGAGGTAACTGTATCTTTCTTAACTCTAGATAATATATATAATCGATGAGCTTAGCAATTTTATGGTAGAATTGATTAAGATGATTATGTGCAAATATTAGTCGATGGAGGCGCAACTCTGATCTATATGGCATATGGTATGGTTGAAGGATAACATTAAATCCCTGTAAATTAGTTGTTCCAATTTAGGCTACTGCCAGAAATGGACAATGGACACCAATTAGTCTGTGAAACTAAGTTGGAAATGTGCATATTTTTATTCATAACATTAGGTTTCATGTTGATTTGCTAGTTTTGGCCATATTTTTGGATAGAATCAGTCTTTTTGTATACCCAGGTTCACCCAACAACCATAGATTGCAAGAATTGATGCATGCACGGGGTGAGGGGGTGACGAAAACTAGAGGGTATTGTTGGGTTTGGATCCATGAAGTCGAAAGTCACTAACAATGACTCCTTTATGAAAGTATTAACGGCGGGAGTTGAGGTATCCTTTCTTCTATGATTGACCACTAAAGAACTAGAGAGATACCCCTCCACCGTAAGGATCATAAGACCTGGGTATTTGATCCCAAAGTTTGAAGATCGTTCACGTAATTCAACTAATAATCGACACAATGCTCGTCAACGTATTTACCTATAGGTATGCCTTTTTTTTAAACAAAGACATTGAGCAACAATCACAAGAGGTACTAGAAGTAGGTTGTATATAGACAAGCACAAGCCGATTCTCTTCACCTTCTCTACTTGACAAAAATAATGATGAGATGTGGCGAAGCTGTACCGACTACGTGGAGCATTAAGAAAAGGAATAATCAAGCATTGGTTTCAAGTTCGAGTTGTGGACGACATGCTGGACGAACTACTCAGATCAACGCAGTACACTAAGCTGAATTTGAGAGAAGGGCATCACCAGATTGGATTTCTTGTAAGTTGTACACAAGACAAATTTTCGAACCCAAAATGGCCCTGCAAATATCTAAAAGGTGTTAGAGTCACTAATCGAACGATTGAAGCCATCCAATCCTGATCGGTACCTAAGAGCATCACCGGACTATGACGATTCCTAGAAGTTGCAAACTACTCCTCGAAGTGGTTTAGAGAGATCGAAACATAGCCAATGAGGTTAACTAAGAAAGGACAAATGAGGACCAGATCTCACTTGATCGCATTAATGCTATCAAACCTTCAGAAATAGTTCATGATAGAGACTGGTGTCTCTGACTACGACATTGGTGTAGTGTTCATGTAGAAAGGACAATCGATCACATGCATCAACAAATAAATTGGTCAGAGCATGAGATCATGGCCAATCTAGCTACTAAAAAGGATCAACCGTTGTTCCCAAAATAGATTTGCAGGTGCAACATCGAGATAACTTGTTATGTGCATCGATTCAACTTGCAAGTTGCGCAGAACAGGATGAGTTAAGCTGAAAACGTGGGGCTAAGGAGTGAGGAAGTTGCTGAAGGAGATTGGGTATACTTGAAGCTGATATTTAAGACGGTCCAACAGAAGCTGACCGATAAGGTTTTAGGACCCTTTTGGGTTGCGGAGAACATTGGGACGACATCATACATGTTAGATTTACCGGAGCATTCTCGGATTCACCCGATTTTTCATCTCTCATTGCTTAGACTTAGCGAAATTAATTTCCCCGGACCCAAACTACCCTGATCCGAAGTCTCACCCGATATATTACGATCAATTATCCGACTTTGATTCGATACCGAATTGAAAACATCCAAGTAAATTTGACCTGAAAGCATTCGATCCGAACTAAAATTAATCGGATTTCATCTCATCCAAATCAAATTTAAACCGAATTCATACAATCGAAGTTGTTCGAATTAAATTTGTAGGGAATATATAACTTGTTTCATTTATAATGAATATTTAATCTATCACTAAATTATATATAATTATGATTTCAAAGTTGTACTTCCTTTCCTTTGGTCACTCAAAATAATTCCATTTCATTTTGTTGATTTTTTCGATGTCTCGTTTGATTTCAAACTAATCATAATTCATCGTGAAAACAATAATTTTAAAAATTATATTATAAAATATAAGAAGTTTACTTTCATTATATAACTTTTAAAATTATTTTTTTCACAATAAATTATGATTAATTTGAGGTCAAAACGGACATCGAAAAAGTCAACAAAATGAAATGAAAATTTTCTAAATGGACGGAGGAAGTAATAATTTATTATTTTTCATTATAAGAATAATTTTGCAGTTTATATATTCAATCAACACTTAATCACGACTGACCCGATTTGATTTGACTCGATCCAAATGGACCCATCTGAACTTTATAATCCGAACATTACCTGAATCACCAAGACATGAAATTTGAACCCGACTCAACCCCATTGCCCCGATCATTCCATTTTGAACAACCCGTTTGTCATGTATATCATTGTTTCATAGTGAATTGGGAGAAGATTATCAGAATTAAGTTTGCCTCCATACTTAGAGGACAGGCTACCGGTGCTTGAATCCTATGACCTGCTCTATTTACGCTGACATGGTAAGTCGTGACACCCCTAGATAAAATGGAATGCTTTGCAACTAGAAGAAACAACTACATAACTTTTCGAAGCCCAACCTTGGGGACATGATTTATATTCCTGACTGGAGAAGGGGGTAGGGGGAGAGAGAGAGAGTGTGAGAGTAGTGTATGAGTTTTAGCCTTTCCTAGTGGTGCACCCGGCCCAAATGACACTCCCGACCTAAACAAGGATAGTCATATAGTTTTTAGTTCTTACCTCTTAAGCATGTTGGGACTTGGGAGGCCTAACTCACATTATCTTTAATTTTTTTTTTATTTGTTATTTCAGTTATATCTATCCGTTATGAGTTCTAGATAGTTATCGTGTTGAACTATGAAGTTTTTTTTTTTCATTTTTTTTTTCGAACTATGTCTAAGTTATTATGGCTCCAATATGGTAACTTGTAATTCCTTAATTTCATTAATAAGTTCATAGATTTTAATTTTTTGCGTTTTTTTACAAAGTTCATAACTCAAATATGGAAAGTTTTTAAATTCACTTAATAATTTTTTTATTTTTTCTCTCTCATTATATATCACCACTTTATTACTCCCTCTCATATAATACCTATACAAATTAATTCTTTAATATTATTACTTAAATTGTGTATGTTTTTTACCACTTTGATACTTACTAAAAGAATGGAAGAAATATATTATTGTGTACTTATTTTGAAACTATAGAACACGTATATTAGAGAAAAAATAAAATAAAATACAGACATTCTATTTTTTCCTTTCAACAATACTAGAGCAAAAACAATGGCACACTCAATTAACCAAACGACATTCAGTATTACTTTCTGATCAATATGCATAGATAAATAAAATGAAAACAGTAAAATATATATTTCGAACTTTATGATTGACTCATTAAAACATATATTATTCGAATAATATACGTAACTTTCTTAAACATTTGTTACTTTCATACTCCACTCCGTAGTAACACTTGCGAATTCAGAAGAAAAATCTATAACCTTTTAAATAACTTTCAATCTCTTATTCAAAAATACCGTCATACTTCATCAACTTCTATTTTACTTTACTAGTAGTTACGTGTCAACTGTCTTTAATATTTTTATACTTCACACTTTATAAAAACCGCATGGAACATTGATTTCGCTTGACGGTCATTCACACATCAATGATGGTATTCAATTGAAGATTTTTAATGAACTTGTAACAAGTTTTACCATGGTCAATATTACTTGTGTAAATTTACAATACAATTGAGTTCAATATACATGAAGGCAGTCAAGTAAGTTCAAAATCGCATATATTTATGGTATTAATATACGTAGAAGAAACTGTACACAGAAGAGCAATACGGTTTTTACACAAAATATATAAGTGAAAAATATAGTCACATTGTATTTGTTTTTTCTATTTCAATAGCACCAGAGAGCAAAACGAAGGCACCACTTCAATTGCCTCTGACCCCGTCACTCCACCCCCACCGCCGTTACCCTCCACCACCTACTCAGCCCAATGCCTGCACAGAAGCGTCCATTCGACGCCATGACTCCACCGGATTCCCCAACGCCGCCCGATGCAGCGAAGGCTGACGATTCGCCGCCAGCAAGCGAGGATAACAGCCAGGAGCCGCCGGAAAAGGAAAGCGGTGGGTGATTGACTGCATACATACGCTTATGCTTGCGACTCGATTTCCTTTTCCGCTGAATTCCAGTTTCGCGTCTGCATTTTTTCATGTGTGAATCTCGATTGCTTGTTGCTTCCACTTATTTCGTGTGTTGTTTTTGTTTGATTTGCAGATTCCGATGAGAGCTCGTACTCCTCCGATGGAGAGAAGGAAGAGTAAGTCGTCGTCGTTGCTGTGTCTATATCTCTATCACTTTCTGCGTCTACTTTTATGTGTATGCTCGCGACAAGGAAATTCACGCACGAAGCACCAGTGCCAAACGGATTTTATGCCGTTTGGTTTCGAATTTGCTAGCATTGAAACCACTGGTGTTGTTGTTTGATGGGTGAATGGACTGGTGTAGCTTGAGATCTGCATGCCATTTGTTGTTACATGATTTTCGTACCTAAGGTTTACTAGAGATGAGCGTTGTGCTCATTACCGGAAATAGTAAGAATTTATTACTGATGTTTAGTAGATACTGCTGCTCTTCCTGAAGGCTCACTAAATGGATTCGATTCTGTTGATCTAACTCTGGCCTCTTTGCTTTGTGTATAAGTGTTTGATGGTGGTGAAAAGATAAATTATGTTTGATCTGCCTGGAATGTCCAGCATTATTGAATCATTAGTTGGATTGGCTCTTGAGCAGGTTTTAGTTGTAAATCATTTAGTTTATTTTCATGAAAATGTGCCTGGGTACTGGTAATTTAAGGTGTTTTAAGTTTGAGGTTTTTAAAATTTATGAGACTAGTTAGAATGCTTTTGTGTGTGTTACTATTGACTCTGTAGTTCAAGAGAGCCATGTTGGTTTTGATCTGCATGTCCTTGGTCATGGCTGTGTACAACTGTATGTGGCGATCTGTCATAATTCAAACTTGCTGGTTTTCCTTGTTTGTTATGTAATACTATGTTATTCTCACTTGATGTCTAATGCTGAATTGTACTTGATGACACATTTTGGATGGAAGTCTGTTATGGTTGATATGGTAAGTTTCAAAAGGCTTGATGTTGCCAAATTATAGTAGGGCAGGGATTTAGGTTAAGTTATTACTGGTGTCTTAGCTATCATTTTTATCTGATCAGAGCTAGTACATGTGAAAGTATTCATGTAGTATTGTCAAGTACTAGGTATACATATTCGGAGGTTTTTTATTATTTTTTTTCAAGTTTTGTAAGAAGCAAAACTATAATTCTTTTGATTTGAGGAGGATTCCGTTTTGGTACTTATCCTAAGGAATTACTGTGCATGCAACATATGTTGAAGCAGTTCATTGGGCTTGGCTTAGATACATTATAGCTAAGAGTCACTATGTGCCACTTGGAGACATAGGCAACAGCATAGCCCATCATGTTGATTCTCAGGATGTCTGGATTTAATGCATTCTCACAAATGACCCCGGGCCTCAGACTACAGGTCACAGAGGCCATAGTTTCTTTAGAAGATTGGTTGGTTTGGGTTACGATGATAGTTCTTATGATTATCATATTACGGTAGCACCTTTGAATAAGATTATGCATGATGTGTCCAATGGACATTGACTGTCTTAATTTAGTCAGAACATTGAACCTGCATTTATTTTCGGGTTTAGAGACAAAATGTGAATACACTTATTGCTGCAGTGTGGTAGAAATATATGTGTAATAACAAGATGCCAAATGTGAATAGCTGCATGTGTGCTCCTCATGCAGAACTAAGAGCAGCTATGTGTGTTCAGTTAATGAGATTCTTTATTTCCTTTTATGATTAAGAAATGTTTTTGTTTACAGTCTAAATGTACCTTCTTGTTTTCTCTCTGTTCATCCTTACATGTGGTTTGCATTGCATGATACTGGAGGTGGAATGCTGAATAATGTGACTAGAAATTTTTTCATGCATGCATTTGCTTGACTTCGAACCTTTTGAATTTTGTTGTATGTGCATCAGCTTCTCTAAATATTATTCTCATAATTTCCAGATTTATTGTCGTGAAGCTAGCAGAAGTTCGCAAGGAAGTTCAGTGCCCAATATGTTTAGGTATGTTCTCATACTGTATAATGATTCATACTTGTATTGGCTTCGACATCTTCTACATAGTTCCTCCTTTACAGCTAAGACCTCAAGAAGACTCCATTACCATGCCAACTTTCTTGGAACTGCATCCCTTAGTATAATAATGAGTCATGCCAATTCACAGTAGCATGTCGTGATATTTTATGTTAACTTCGTATGCAGAAGTGCATGATACGAAATATGAGGTAGTTTTCTCCTGAAAGTTTTTGCATCTTAGAGATTCTGTGTAACACTGCAAAAGTTCACAATACTATGGGAGATGTGTGAACTGAAGTAGATAAGAATAGGGGAATGGTGAAGTGAATATCATGCAGGAGTCATTTGTGGAATATTTTCAGGAGCTAGATAAGAGAGGATGCATTTATCTAACTTGTTCAATGGAGAATAATCTTTCCCCTGTTCCCATAGAGGAGGGACAAGTTCTCACGGGAAAGTAGAAATATATTCGTCAGAATATCATTCCAACTTATTGAGGTTAATATAAACAAGAAATGCCAATATCTGTTTGTTCCAGCTTAAAATCTATCCAAATCAACATAAATCCTGCCATGTCCGCCCCTATTTCTAACCTAAAAACGTTGCATTGAAGAAGCATTTAAATATCATATGATTTTCATCTCTCTTTATCTAACACAAGGGCATGCGGACTGGAATTGTCAGATCTACCGACTTACATCAACAGATATTTTGTGGCAGTGTGGAATTACTGGATTACTGTTAAGAAGATTTAATCCTCCTAACTTAATTTTACTGATAATTAACTGGTGGGGCATTTCGGGTATTTAACAAGCTGCAAAATTGGCTACTGCATTATTTAATGAAAATGCCTCCTCTCTGATACTAATGTGGTAAAATCTGGAAACCAGTAGTTTAGCTACTGCCTGCCTTCCTCTCTTGGGAAGCTAAATATAAAACTTGATGTTGAGCAGGTATCATTAGGAAGACACGAACGGTCATGGAGTGCTTACATCGATTTTGCAGGGAGTGTATTGACAAATCCATGCGGCTTGGGTACTTTATTTCTCCAGTCTGTTCACTAGCTCTTATTGTGTTATTGCTACTTAGATTTACTGTTGAACTCAATTCAGGAACAATGAATGCCCCGCTTGTCGAACACATTGTGCTAGTCGTCGTTCTTTGAGAGATGATCCAAACTATGATGCGCTGATTGCTGCTCTGTACCCAGATATCGATAAATATGAAAAGGAGGTAAGTAATTGAGAAACTTATCTCCTCTTCTTAGCACTAAACTCATTTTGATTCATTGAGAACCCTTTTGATTGTCATTGTAGGAATTGGCTTTCAGTGAAGAGGAGAAGGCTCGCAATAAGCAGGTAATCATCTCAATTTTTATCATATAACCTTTAATTGGTTTCTTTGGTTGCAATGCCCTCCATGCTCTATGGCCCCTATAGATGTAGTGTATCGTTCTGCATCTTTAGAAAAGTGATCAATGTCAATGCAATTTCAAAACCCCCTGAATATTGAAAGTGTTACTCAAGTACAGGAACCCTGGAAATTATATCTGTATCCTTGGAGAAACTACACCCACATTATTCAAGGGGTGTAATGTTAATAATTTGAGGGTCTGTAGATGCAAGTTTTCATTGAATTATAGGGTAATAACCTGTATTCTAGCCATAGATAGGAAGGTTGGTCACACGTAGTTTCTGAAAAGAGAGGGGTAACTGCTGGAGAATGACTGGTGAATTATTTGGGAAGGCAGGTGTAGATATCCCCGTTTGGAAGGATGACTGGTGAAATGGCACTTGCTGGCCTGTTCTTGGCTTTTAATGGCCCCCACAGATTCAATGTCTCCTTTTTATTTATTTCATTATATTTTTGTTTTGGGCCAGATCCAAGATATAATTGCTCAGACATTCCGTCGGCAAGAAGAACTGGGAAAGAAGAAAACATCACACAGAAACACATATACTCGGAGGCACAGCACTTATCGGAACTTGCGAGGGCGGAGAAATCATAGAGCGGTTGAACAGGGATCTGATGAAGAGGAAGAAGCCAATGAGAATGATGTTAGCAAAGATTCATCCTCTGCTGACGAGCGTTCGACTGAAAACAACGCAAAGAGGCACAAGAGATGGTCTGGGATTCGCAATTCACAGGGATCCAATGCAGATAATGATAATGGTTCAGAAGCTAACAGAGATTTTCTTGGTGCATCTGCTGCATTTGTTGGAGGGACCGGAGGGACCGAAATTCTGGCATGGGGAAGGGGTGGCTTGCGCAGTAACAACAGACATGGCAGTCACCATGGGGCAAATGGGAGGCTTTCTAGACATAACCGGATCTCAAGAATAGTGGAACGTCTTAGTTCAAGTGAAAGTGATATGATGGTAGTGCTATTCTTCTTCCTCCTTGGTGATGTATTATCATATTTAAGCTGGGATGGTAGCACCAATTCTCATGTGTTATAACCAACTTTCTCCAAGTCCTCTGCTGTTTTAATTGCACAAAACCTGTTTTAGAAACTTTGCATCAAACCCCATTTCTTTTTTAAACTAGAAAATATGTCTGGCACCAAACATTCCTAATTTGGGAAGTAGGAGTTTGGGTTTATAGTTCCAAAATCACGAGGGAATTCTTTCATAAAAGTAGCATAATGTGGACCTGGTGCAAATATGCCTAGCATAGGGAAACCATGTATTTTCACCTTTGAAAAACGAAACTATCGTAAGAGGGGGGAAATTGTTACAAAGTTGAGAAGTAAATGACTGTTGATGTTTGAGCCTTTGAGGTAACATGATCGTGATATTTCAAAAGATCAGTTGGTTCTTACTTCTTACTGAATGATAAGTCGGTGCTATCTTCAAGAGCTTTATCACCTTCCTGATTTCTGGCAAAGACTCTTATGAGAGATTCTGTTTTCTGTTTACAGATGAATATTAGTCTCACATTAGTGTCTTTGAATTATGAGAGTATGCCGAGCTTGAAACGGCCGTTCCTGAGTTGCAGCCAAGCTTCATCGGTTAAACACTTATGCCAGGTTTTTCTTGCTTTCTAGTCTTGGTATTTAATTTTGGTTTCTTTACGCATTTGATGAAGTATCCTGAAATGCTGATGTAACCACACCACTTGCAGTATGTCGCCCTGCAGACATCTGTGGAAGATAGTGAAATTGAAATGCTAATGATGAAGAATTCAGACCCTTCCAATAATCACTCAATTATAAATCAGGATTTTGGCCCCTTGAATCCTTGCCAGAATGAATTGCAATTGTTGGACGAGCATCAGGCACTGGGGGAAATTCAGGCCAATTTCACTCAGCAGAATCTGGTAAGTATCTTCCTGTCATAGGAAATATTATTGGAAATTATCAGATCCTACACATTCATCTTACATGTCCAACAAGTAATATCTATGATACAATAGTTGTAGCAGAATCAAATGGTTAAAGCTTGATATTGTTAACAGCCACACACACACACCCCAACATTGTTCGATTGATTTCATCAAAATCTCATGCAATTTGGTTGAAACCACACTCATTCATCATGCTGGGTCTTCATATAAAAATAATATAAAATGAATCCAGCTTCATCATGCTGCAATCTTATGTATTCAGGTTTTGGCATATCGGAAAAAGACACATGCCCAAGGAAACTGAAGATGGTGCGCATATCAAGTGATGCATAGTGGAGTCTTTTCGGGTTTATCCCTGTAGGATTTGGATCGATGTATATTGTTGTTGAAAGAGTTTTCCAGAACTGAGTCTTACATGCAGAAGCAACTCTGCTGGGGGTTGGTGAAATGGTCAGCTGAGTAATCACTGTACTATTTAGTAGCTTTACCAAAAAAAAAAAAAAAAAGCGTCAGTGTCTATGACTCTATGTATGTAGAGGTTTGATTATTCTAAAGTCAACTTGAGAGTCCTACAATTACTTCCCCGTGGTGAAGTTGTTGTGATGTTGTTTGACTGGTTTTCAAAACTTACCATAATTATAAGTAGTTAGATTTGGAGAATGGGTGTTGAATGTTGATGTGTTTTTGTTATGACCAAGTTACTAGTTATAGTTAATAGGTACATGTGTTCTGAACCCTCCGGCACCTGGAGGCCTACCCAGACTTTAGAACCCGGAAACCTGGCAGACCCAAGTTGTGCCTGGTTTAACACCTTTTGACCAACCCTTACCCTGTCTTAGGAATGAGACTGCATAATTTGTACTTTGTAGGTAGCTGAGAAAATGGAGTTTGCCTAGACATGTAGAGAAAAGAGCAAGGAACTCTCTGCTCTGTTTAAGTTGGAAAAGATAGGTCCTCACATTTAACATTTTGCATTTCTACTCTTCTTCCACACGTTATAGTTAAACTACTTGGACCTTAGTGGTGTCAATCCAAACTTTTTAAGGGTGCTTATTTTCCCTATAATAATATTTACCTACCCTTGCCATAGTATCGCTCGCACCTATCTGTCATGTATTCTTTGCATGCATACGTCATTTCTTTAGATAGTTCAAAACTAGAGTTTTTCTAGTCAGATGAGGATTGTTAGTTCCTTGAAATTAGATACACTCTTTTGAGTTATTTAGAGGGGAACCGCCAGTGCCCTAGAACTAGAATTGTTACTTCCTCTTAAACTAGAAGTTCTAACTTCTAATCGTTGAAAGAACGTTGTTCACTGAATTTCCAGCAAGACCCTGAAGCATCACGTAGAGACCGGGCAAATTTGGATATGAGAGGACACAGTTGACTGGTTGAGTTGTGCATTCGATTTTTATTTTTCATCTTTAGAGAAGATGTTTGCTAGTGTTTCTGCTTCTTAAAAATTTATTGCTTGTGCTAGCTGCCTAGCTGTATAGTACTGCCAATTAGCACTTTGATCCATTTCATTTCTGGACTAAAGTGTTTTGCAAAACAATTTAGCACTCCGATTCATCGTCTTTTTTAGTTTAGAAACCCATAAGCAGTTTCCCAAACATTATATCGTGTCTGATTCGTAAAAATGCAAACTCTTCTCTTTTGCTCTCGGTACTTTTGAAGTTGGTTAACGATTCGATAAATTTTGTAAAGCTTAATTATATGATCAATTGTGACCAAATAGTCATAGTGTGATAGAATCACGATTGATCTAATGTAGTAGTACTGTTTTATTTAATAATTTCAAGTAGATAAGAATGGAGCCGTGAGAAAATGGCAACGATAATCATTGATCTATCCATTAGTCTTAATTCTTATCTAAATTATCATCAAATAGTAGTATGGCATTAATCATCCAATGTCTCTCTCACACGCGAAAACGATAGGGTGAATACATTACATTATACAGTGTACATCAACATAAAATCTAAACCGTCCATTCCATCACCAGATCTCAACATTCATAGAACAGTACATCTCAGGATTATCAAAACTTAACTCAACTCGGTCGATTATAACTTGAAACCTTAAAAAGTTTAAGGATGCAATTTTACATAACACGAAATGAAAGCACTGAAATATTGCCTATAGTTGATACAAAACACAGCGTAGTACGTAGTACTATTTTACATGATAGATTTATATTATTTGTTGGATCTGATCTTCAGCGGCAGCAGCTATTGATTGTTCACTGTTCAGTGTTCAGCGATGATGCTTGCTTCTAGTATCTCCACTGTAGAGCCTGCAAGTCAATTACAACAACACTCCATAAATTTCCTAGCTACTTCAATTCGAACAAAACACTATCCATCTCTCTAAAATCATCCAACATAATAAGTGTAAAGCACGTAAGAAATAAATATGTCACATATGTATATACCAGTCATAAACGGTAGGAGAGTTGGGGTGATCCGGTTTGTCGAAGTAGTTAGAGCCAATAGTCTTGGTGGCAAGGTTGCTTCCCGGATGGAAAACACTCCGCCACACGTTCTCCTTCACAGCTCCAGGCGATGATGCACTCGGCGTCCCTGGGGTTGTCGGAGTTCCCGGACTAGCCGGCATCGACTGAGACCTCTGGTACTTGCTCGTTCCAACATCTGATCAATTTATACGAGCAATTCACAAATTATATATTTATTAGCTACGAATATATTTAACATGCTAGCTTACTAGCTAGTGTGAAAAAAAAAAAAAATCATTAAGTGATGAAAGTATGTATATATGTCACCTTTGAGGTCCAATACGGGCTTGGTGTAAACCTTCTTGAGGTATTTGAGGCCACGTTCGGGCTGAGGCCCGGCCACAACATCATCCCATAATTGATCTAGTAGAACCATCTTCTTCTTTTTGCTTTGTGGTGAGTGAGTGAGAGTGAGTGAAGTTCTTTGATCAACTGCACTAATATAAATAGCTAAGCTACTTGGTGCTAGATACAAATATCTTCTAGTTAGGGGTACTCTATGTAATAATTACCCATAATAAAAAAAGAACAAACGAAAAAAACATTACTATATGTACTGTATGAATATAATACGTCCAAATCGTTGCCAAGGTTATCCATAGTCATATATGCACCCAAAACATCGACTAGCAAAATGTTACGTAGATTATAAATGTTTGAATATTACTTATAAAACAATTGAGCACAGTGTCTCAGTATAATTTGTAAACTATAGTATGGCTGTGAATTTTAAGTGCGGGATCAAACTTTGCGACTTAAGAGCTTTAAAGGATCGTAGTAAATATACTTGTAGTACTTTTTTTAATAAGTAACGTAGAATATATATTTAACGATCAAAGCGCGAAGTTGTAAAATGATGATATAAGAGGCAGACAAGTATGGATAAGGATGGCCTCGTCACTTTATTTAATTTGTTATTATTAGGATCATGCGGGACCCGCCCTGAGATATTTTGGCCCAAGGGTAAACAAGTCCTTCCAATATGTTCTGTTTTCTTCTTTGAATTCTGGTTTTCTTTATTCTGCCACGATCTAACTGACTCTCTGGGTCTTCACTTAATTCTGGTATGGTGGAAGGGTTCTGTGTATTGTATTTGTATTGTACTCCATTAAATTAAATTAGTGAATTGGTTGGAAGAGTTCTGTGTATTGTATTTGTATTGATTTTGGGGGAGTTTTGAGAAGGTGTGGTAGGAGGACTGTATATGTGATGGTGATGAATGTGTAAAGAATATGTAATAAATGTCTTTTTTGAAGTTGTTAGTATACTGAGAATAATTGCATTGTTAGTAGATGAATAACTTAAATAATAAAAATGATTAAATATTTGGAAAAAGAAATGAAAAAAAAAAAAAGAATAAAGAAGGTTGTGGGCTAGAGAGACTAAGGATGAGGGTGAAATAAAATATAATATAGGCAATTATTGTATTTGTGTATTGTGGTAAAATCCCAATGCAAAGGAGACCAAAGGTAAGCAAAATTGAGATACCAAAATACCACAATGAAATGAAGACCTAAACAGTATGTAACTATATTTGGTATGGATTTAAAGATGGGTGATTTAGATATGGATGGAACGTTGAATAATGACTAATCTAAGGAAAGGAAGGCGTTTGTAATGTATTTTTGTATCAATTTACTGTGCAATCCGTATGTGAATCAACAACAAAGTTGACAAACTGTATTAATTTAGAGATGGAAAAGCCCTTCTCTAAATCAGAACCAAAGGTCAGTATAATTTTCAGATTATCGATAAGGAGTTAGTTAGGTATATGTAGTCATTGTAGAATTTGACACCAATAACTTTTTTAAATGAAATTGTGATTAGCGTTGTGTTATCTCCATCCAATTTGGGCCAACTAAAACTCTTTAAAATGGGTTGTGCCATTAGTTAGCTACCATGATATGGTCCAACCTTTTGGGAAAATGGATGCCAACATGACAATTTTTCTTGGCCCGAACCGAATCATATTTATGGAGGATTTATTTTATTATCTACGATTTGAATTCAGACCGGAAGGTCCATTAGAAATTATAAAAAGAAAGAAAAAATAAAAACGAGTTTCTCAAAAAAAGAGATTAATTGCAGTTTTAATCCCCTAAGTTTAAGTCATCTTCGATTTTGGTCTTAAGAAATCTCTATACGGTCCTATACGAAGGCTCTATCCTAGCTACGTGGAGGCATTCCGAAGATGAGTGGCCGAATTGGAGCATGACGAACTGCAATTGGGACGGGAACGAACTGACATTCGACGAATTAGTGTAGTTATGGGGAAAATCTCCCAAAAATTGACATTCTCCCTTTTTATAAACCCTAATCCTAATTCATTCCATTCCCTATCGAGTTGTCCACCCAACTTGCACCCTCTTTTCTTGATTTTTATTTCTTGTTTCATATTCATCTCGATTTTTTATTTCTTGTTTCATATTCATCTCAATCAAGAAACAAGACATGGAGTGACATGGTATATTTTTACGGGGAAAGAAAGGAAAATTAGCAAGTTTACGTTTGAGGGAGGCACTTGATGGATCAGGGACACACCATTAGGGCTTTATTATTACGTTGTTATAATACTGCGTCAACCAATAACAAAATTACGTAAGTTAAACTCACAACACTTCAATGCAAAAAAATCAAACTACTTCTCATTTTTTCTCCACCTATCTTTTGTACCCTATGTTTTTTTTTAAGCACTAAAAAATATTATTAAAAACGGAGCAGAAGTATTGCTCAGAACATCGTATCAACCGATACAAATAACCTCATTGAGTCAAAACAAAGGCCATAGAATTGAACCAAGTCCGAACCTAGAGTATCATGCCTACATAATCCTTCAAAACCTTCGACAAACAAATAGCACTTAACTTTCACCAGCAAGAATATTAACAAACACCTAGGATTTACAAGAAACAATTCTCTTAACCAAGAGCAGAAGCAGCAAACCAAAACCTCCGTGAATGTCAAATAACCGTAGCCCAAAAATTCAACAATTGTAAGTCAAAGCAACCAAATCGTTCTCATAATACTCAACACGGTAAGTAAAACAAGAGACAAACCAATAAGCTACCGAGAGTTCCATCAAACGCGGCTCCTTTTTGATACGGGATGGACGAATCATCACTTATCACTCCACCCCTTCCTCACCAACACCAAAACGGTCATAATAAAAGTACATCACATGCTTAGGTTCCACCACTAAGTCGGTATATAAGCAAGAGATAAAGCAATACATTATCGAGAGTTCAATCAAACACCGGCTCCTTTCTGATACGGGATGGATGCTATCAAATCATCACCTATCACTCCACCCCGTACTCACCAACCACCAAAACGGTCATAATAAAAGAACATCACATGCTTATGTTCCACCACATTAAATCTGTATATAAGCGAGAGACAAATCAATACATTATCCAGAGTTCCATCAAATAACAAGCTTCTCTCTATGTAGCTGAATACTTGGGGAACATTTTGAAAGGTGATTTTGGACTAACTGATGGCTAGTTAGAATCAACAATTTTAACTACGAATTACATACTTATAAGGTAATATTGTAATAACATTTTGGTGTGAGAGAGGACGGCAAAAAATCCAGTATGATTATCACTAGTTCGTTTTTTGAAGTTTTAATGTGATGAACATGAGTAATTAGAGTTGTTTTATGTTTTGGCAGTGAAAATGAGAGTGTGAATAAGTTGAAACGAAGATGTACAAAAATGGAGGTGAGCGCCAGGTTGTTGCGGAGTCACGACACATTCATTCACATCCAACATCGTACACATCAACTACAAGTTTTGTTCTTATCACTCTGTGACACAAATAAAAATAAGATACCTTTCTACCCATTTTTGTTACTACATGTTTGAGTGAGATGCGTGATGCGATATACTTAATGTCTAGTTTGGTCCGTCCCATTTCTGAGCTCCTATGCTTGCCGAGTTGCCGTCAAATGCATCAGTGAATAATTAAGAGGCTAAAAGATTCCAGTAAAATAACATCCTGACTAGTAGTGAAAGCCGTCAAATAGCAAGTGTACAAATTGTATCAAGTCACTGTCCATAGCCCGTTTTGCACGTATAAAAAGATCTCAACATGATCTATACCAAGCTCATCTATCTCAAAGGACACCAAGCATGATGAAAAGATCACCACCAGAGGTCTCCATCGAATTCACTTCAAGCGAGTCGTCAATCTCCTTCTCCAGCTTCATCTGCAAGCAGAAACCGACAAGTCCATCGCAACAAATGCTTACTAGTGTACCTCAAAGTTCTGTTTTAAAGGTATGTTTCATAACTTGTTAAACACAATATGTACCTAACTTTAATTGCAATGGACTAGTACTGTTTTCCATGTTTGTTCTCTAACAAAATAAAACTTGGAAACAGAATGAGGAGTTTGAATTCAGCTGTGTAACGGCCAGTTCCAAAGAAGGGCAACCAACTAACACTCCAGCAGCCAAGACAACAAGTTCGCAATCAAACCGGATTCACAAAACGAACCACTTGGAACTTGGAATATTGTTGCCACCAATTTCAGTGGACAGGAGAATTAGAGCAGAAGACAATCTGTCAAATTCGATCAGGAAACAAAGGGCGCCTCAGAAACAGAAAAGTCTTGGCGAAAAGCTCTTCTCATTCGCAGCACCCTGCAGAAATTGCCGCGCTGTTGAGACAACACCTTCTCTAAAACAACAGACATAGATATATAGCCGGCCGGCCTGTGACAACATTATAAATCACATCTCTATTTCATTTCCCTTTCTATTATTTATATATGGCCTTATTGTTATGTGAGTTAAGAGTATGATGAGCTAGTTCACATATACAGTATAACATTCAATAAGATTGAAATGTTTACTATACAATGTGACTGAACACGTACACAATATAAACGTACTATTATACTACTACAGTAGTATTCAACGGGATGGGTTGTCATCATCTCGCAATGTCTTTTCCCGGGTTAATATCTAGAAGCTGAGAAGGATTGGGCCGTCGCGGTCACTTCTTGAGACAATGGGAGCATGCCACCTCAACTAATGGAACAAAAAATATGAAATTTTTCCAACTGGATGGAGCATGTTGCATTAGAGATTTGAAATATGCACTGGAGTATAATTTTCCGCCAAAAAACATTTCTGTTAGTGGACTAATTAAGATTGGACTTCCTAGTAGACTGGCCCAATTTCTTTAGCAAACCAACTTGGGGCCAACTTGACAAGACTCCGGCTCAATATAAACAAGTGCTAGCTGATTACGAAACAACAAATCCAGAAGGACACTAAAATGGGTTTGGCGGTGATTGCGCATTAATTCTTGTGAGATTAGCTTTTGTGTGGTTTGATTGTGATCGAAGGGTCAATGAAATAAGTTGAAGTTGAAATCCTAACTCAAACATTAAAGTTTTGTTGAAAGAGTGGATGTGACATCAACCGTCATACTTTAAAGACTTCATTAAGATGCAACTTTGCCTATGAAAATTATTTTTTATTACATTAAATCCTTCATTTTTATTTATTTGAAGAGTTAAGTGATCGCACACAAATTAAGAATTTGTAATACAATGCTAAATTTGATAAAATATATCCAATCAATTTGAAGTATTTAAATAAAATATTGCTTGAAAAGTGAAAAAGTAAGATTTAATTAGGAAAAATATAACTAAATAACCTACAACTTTAATAATAAGAAAGCATTCAATCTTCTCAAAATTTCAAATTAAAAAAATGGAGGAAGTAAAAGTTTGTTATGTAAATAACTATATTCTACACTTGATTAAAATTTTAATCTTATCTTTTGGTAAAATTAAATACATATGATATGATATGATATTAGTAAACTATCTTACTCGTGTCCAAACTTAGGTCTAAATATCTAATGGTGCAAACTCCACTCATATTAAATTAATAATTTGAATGGTATTTTTAAAAAGGTTGAAATCGTACAAATGTGGAAGAATATTGAAGAGTTAATTAATATAAAAATAACTAAATTTTACACCTCACTGACCATATGAGACCGTGACAAAATTGAAGGTAAATCGGGAAGAAGAAGAAAAAAAATCCACACATCTCTAATAATTTGGGATTATAATAAAGTTTTTTTTTTCCAAAAGTGAAATGAGATTTTAATAAAATTTTTTGTTTTTTCAAAAGTGCAATGAGATTTTAATAAAGTTGCAAGTACCAATTACTATCATATTCCTTTTTTATGCTTAGGGAGACATAAATTTCTTATTTGACTAAGAACATCAAGTATTCTCATAATCAGTTGACATAGAAGACAACAAAATAATACAGTAACTTGATGGTTGTTGCATAAAATGGAAAAGGAAAATTGAAATTAATAAGTAATAGTCTTGTCAATTTCACGAATGACCTTACGCCACGTGGAAGAAGCCGCGTAGGTTACACTAACTAGAACCCATCCTCGAGCACAGAGTAGCACAACCCTTCGTCTTCTTCACGGGTCAATTATCAGATTACACACTGTAGAAAAAAGGATTATCTAAAACTGCTCAAGTAAACAACACTAGTTCTGCTACTGATACCGTTAATAATTTAAAACTCAAATAGATTGATGAGTAATAAAGAATGATCCACCTGCAAAGCACGTCCTTTCCCATTTTCCTAAACACATTCACACAAACAGTCGAAATTCTACCAAGATTAGATCCAAACCACCAGAATGTTTAGTTATCAACCCTTTTTTTTCTTCTTTGCCCACTACTAATCTGGTGACTGTCTATCTTTCTTTATAAAGAAAAAAAGCAGCAGCAGCAGTTTTTTTCAACTTGATTGAACGAACCCACAAAATGCTGAAAATCCTCCCATTGCTGGTTTTGTCTTTTCTTGCTCTTTGCTTTGCTCCCACACCCGCTTTCTCTAGAGGTCAGCTCTCCTTCTCTCTCTCTCTCTCTCTTTCTCTCTCCCTCTCCCCCTTTAACATTTGTTTGTTTTTACCAATATTAGCTTGATGGACTAATGTAGTTGGCTGATGTAATTGTGTTCTTGATTGGATGAATTATCACTTTTCCCTCTTGTGTTGTTTGACTGTGTATTGGATTGGATTGTATATAAATGTTTGATTAGGCTTATGGCTTCATTGGGTGTATTATAATTCTTAGGTTTCATTGTCCCTATTTTGGAGCATTCTTATCTGCAAATGGTAGCTTCTTTTTTTAGGATTTGTTGCACAGTTTCTAACTTTAGCTACTAAAGAATTCTGATTTTGTTTGTTGGTATATTGAGAAAACATTGCAAATTAAAATGCTATAGATTTGAGAGCAATTTCTTCACTACAGTAGGACTTATCTGAGAGGTTGTTGGGCAATCTTGTCAATTTCACTGATGGGACTTGGGAGACATAGTCTAGGCATTTGCTGATGGTTTTCATTATCAATGTCTCTAGCAGTTGTATTATAAACTGGTGTGTTTTTGGTACATGTCTAAAGTTTTTGTTTCTCATTAGGGCCTTATGTATTGCGAATAAGTTGTGGAGCTCGGGATGATCTTCATAGCGCTCCATCGAATACTCCATGGTACAAGGATTTCGCTTACACGGGCGGAATCCCTGCGAATGCAACCCGGCCAAGCTTCATCACCCCTTCGCTCAGCACGCTACGTTACTTTCCTTTAAATGAGGGTCCTGAAAACTGCTATAATATAAATAGAGTTCCTCATGGCCATTATCTTGTTCGGATATACTTTGGATTGCTCAAAGAACCTAGTTTTGACAATGAACCTTTGTTTGAAGTGTCGATAGAAGGAACCTTAGTTTACTCATTGCCATCTGGTTGGAGTAACCACGATGATGAGAGAGCATTTCTTGAAGCTCTCATATTTCTAAAAGACGGAACTGCCACACTTTGCTTCCACAGCACTGGGCATGGGGACCCGGCTATACTTGCGATTGAAATTCTTCAGGTCGACAACAAAGCCTATTATTTTGGTAAAGGTTATGGACAAGGCAGGATTCTCAGAACTGACAGAAGACTCAGTTGTGGTGCTAAAGATCCAACATTTGGTGCTGATTTAAATGCGGATCGTTGGGGTGGTGATCGGTTCTGGAATGCACTCCCAACATTTGGCGACGACTCAGATAGTGTCATAAGTACCAAGAATAGTATTAAGCAGGCTTCCAAATCGCCTAACTTTTATCCAGAAGCTCTTTATCAAACAGCTCTTATTAGTACAGACACTCAGCCCGATTTAATATATACGATGGATGTCGATCCCACTAGGAATTACTCCCTTTGGTTACATTTTGCGGAAATAGATCCTTCTGTAACTGCTGCAGGAGAGAGGGTATTTGATATTCTGCTAAATGGTGATATAGTTTTTCGAGATGTTGACATTGTTGGTATGGCTGGCGGTGTTAATAGCGCTCTTGTGCTTAACACGACAGTTGCTGTTAATGGTAGGAGTTTGACTATCACGCTTCATCCTACTAATGGGACTCATGCCATAATCAGTGCCATTGAGCTTCTGGAACTTATCTTCGCTGAATCCAAAACTTTGCCTTCTGAAAGTACGAGAACAATCATTAATTTCTGTTACAAATTTGAAAATAAGAATTGCTCATTCAACTGTTTATATTATTATTATTATTTTATTATTTTTTATTTTTTTTTGTAGTTAAGGCATTGCAGAAATTGAAGACTTCACTAGGTCTTCCTCTCCGTCTCGGTTGGAATGGTGATCCTTGTGTCCCTGAGCAACATCCATGGAGTGGAGTAGATTGTCAGTATAACAGATCACTCCATAAACATGTTATTGATGGACTGTATGTTTTTTCTTCTCTTCCAATATATGTTTTTAGTAATTAAATCACCCGTTCTTTGCACTGGCTGAAGTTCAGTCAAACCTTTTCAACTATTTGATCAAGAAACATGGTGTGTGTAGTAAAATGAAGGAACTCGTCTTTGTTCCATCAGGAATCATGTGTTCAGCTTTTAATTAAGTGATTACATGTCATAGATATTGTAGCCTTTGATGCTTGGTACAGTTGTGAATTTTACCTGAAGTAATCTTCTACTCCAGGACTGACCATCTACCCCCTCATGGCACATCAATCCCATTTCTCACTACTGTGATTTAGGGGAATGCGATCACTTGGGTGGGTGGTGGTGTGAGTTTACACCAGTGTGGCATCGAATGAGTTATATAATGTGGGTAGAGAATCCATTGTAATTAGCAATAGCTTCCGTGCTTGTTCGAATTTCTTTCATCATTATGATGTACACTTAGCTTTTGTCTTATCTTTTCTAAATCTAAAGGCATTTGAGCAATAGCATGCCCAAGGAAGAGAATCGTAGATTCTGCATGTTCCATTTAATTAAAGATTCTACATCTTCCATGTAGTTCATCTTAATAGGTTTCAAAACATAGATTGTTATTAATCTTTTCTTTTAATGAAATCACCAAGCCAAGTACAAAGAACTTACAGCATGCTCTGACTAATATGTTTTGTCTTATTTGTCACTTAGATGTATGTATTTTCCTTATGTTTATTGGTTTGAATTTAGTCATTCATTTTTTCTTTGTTTCTATTTATTTGGCGAGGCAGAGATCTCGACAACCAGGGTTTGACGGGTGTCTTACCAAATGACATTTCTAGACTTCATCATCTCCAAAGCATGTAAGTCAATGAGGAACTTCTAGTGAAGATAAGCGTTCTATGCAACTCGTAGTGAACAAATTCGAATAAGTTTGTTTCTTTTCCACTGCAAGTAAGATTAGATAGATCCAGCCAATTTGTAATCTCGGTTTGACTCTCTCAACTAAGTGAACCGTTTAAAAGAAAGTTTTCAAAATGTACCCTATATTTGAATCTTCACCTGGTACCCGTGTCATGTGCAAACTCGAAGTCTTTGATAGTAGCTATCATCACATCTCTGATCCTTTTTTTTTTTTTTTTTTTTTTGGTTTTCCGTACATACAGAAATTTGAGTGATAATAGTATTTCAGGGAACATTCCATCTTCACTCGGCTCAATAGCTAGCCTGGAAGTACTGTAAGTTTACAATATCATGTCTTCTTTGAAATTTTAGTACTTATTAGATCTCTCTTATGGACTATGGTTACAAGTTTGATAAATAAGCAGGTAATGTACATTTTGATAAATAGGACTGACACCATATTCTGAAATGACAGGGATCTCTCATTTAACTTTTTTAATGGATCTGTTCCCGAAACCCTCGGACAGTTAACCTCATTACGGAGATTGTAAGAAATTTCACCACCTTATTGACGTATTCTATTAAATGAAGGCTCATGCAATTTACTAATTTTCACAATTCTTCTACAGGGAGCTCAATGGAAACTCTTTATCAGGAAGAGTTCCAGCTGCACTAGGGGTTAGGCTCTTACATGGAGCTAGCTTTAAGTATGTTATCACCAATACTCATCGGTCTTTGTAGTATTTATGATTTCTGGTTCAATGATTGCTTTTACTATTTATTCTCATACCCTATGTTCTAGACAATAGATATCTAAAAAAAATCTGAACTGAACTGATTTGTAGTATATAAAAAGCAGCTAAGCAAATCTGAACTGAACTGAAGAATGTTTTTTCAGATGAAAATAACAGAGCCTAAGCCCATGAGAAATTTTAGATGATTTACTAGAAATTGGGTTCATTTCAGGGTGTGCATATTTATAGTGACTAGACCATTTTATTCAAACTTTTGGTGTTGTTTGCAATAGCCAGAGCTGTCTTTTAATTGTTTAAATTTAGCGAAGTATGTGAAAGTACTTGTTAGAAGACTCCATGGAGTTCTTGCAGAAAATGCTGATAAAAGAGAAAGCTGTCACAGTAGTGTTTGTAGATGTTTGATTATCGAAAAAGTGTATCTAGAAGCTCTGCAAACCTTCTGCTTTCAGCTTTTAAGTTCAGAAAACAAAAGCTACATCCATTTGTTGCATCCGGAAGTATAACAGAATTTATTAACATTTGTCTTTCTGTTTGTTTAATTAACCGATTTTAAACAATTTATTCTGTAAGTCTAAATCCACTGCAACTTGAGGTAACCTCATTTTTTGAGTCAGATTAATTCTCACCACCCCTCCGGTGTTAGAATGCCGATATTATCATCTATTAACAGCATGGCTGCCTTTAAAAGATTTCTTATCCTTATCTTACTGTGTCTGGTTGCAGTTTCACCGATAATGCGGGTCTCTGTGGCATCATAGGGTTAAGACCGTGTGGAACACATCTTTCGGCTGGTGCCAAAATTGGCATAGGTATAGGTTCTTTGGTGGCATTGCTACTTATAGCCACCTGCTTTACATGCTGGTGGAAAAGAAGACAAAATATTCTCCGAGCTCAGAGAATAGCAGGTACCCAGTCTAATCTGTATTTATATAACAAAAAGTGTATAGAAGAGATAAGTAGTCGAATATGGTCACATTGCATGGAGAATATTAATGAATACCAGTATACCACTGTTTTATATGTACAGTACAAAATTTCCCATTATAATTTCAGGAATGTTACTTTTGTTGCATGAACTCCCCATAAGATTTTTTCAGACTGCATTAAAACCCCATTTTTTCTTTAGAGAGTTATGGAGTAGAAAAAGACTTTCTAAATTTTCAAGAAAAGGCGTGGTAATAGGTGGCACATTTATAGCCACAAGGTCTATAAAATTGATCATGGACCGGGTCTATCATAGAATTGTCCATGTTAATGCAATGTTATTTGTATATATACTTGAAGTATTCCTTGCAAATATAGCGGGTGTTCTTTCCTAAGTAATACACTCATTGTATATTTGTCTGTCAGCACGAGATGCTCCATATGCAAAAGCAAGAACTCATTTCAACCGTGACGTACAAATGACAAGACATCATAGCAGCAATGAACATGGCAGAACAGCAGCTGAGAACGGCCCTAGCTTGCTTGTCTAACCAATGTTCCATTAAGTTGGGATTTCAAGGAAAACGTGCAAGATTTTGTGGATGAATTTTTGTGCATATACGGAGGAGGCGTTCTACACTACAAATTATACATGTCATGGCTCTCAGCACTCTAGTGTATCTAATCAAGATATCTCACTGATTGAAGAAATGTTCATAATTCGTTCTTTAGGTGAGATAGCTGATCAGAGATCATGAAATTTGTTCCGCAGAAATCACAATACTTTCTCCATTTTCAGATCAAAGTAACTCCAGGTTTAAAGTAGTTTTTTTTTTTTTGGTAATTTTCTGTGTAAAAGAGATTGAGTATAGTTCATGTTGATGCATAGGTAGCTGTGGGAGATCATTTTTTGGGAGTCATTGTAATATTGTGTGGTTCTTTTTGTTTTTGCAATGTTTACACAAGTTTAGGCCAAACTATTTGGAAGAGTTGTGAAACTCTCATGCTCCAAACTCACATGGAGAGGCTATATTTACTCGATTCATACTACTACCATTACTCTGTAAACGAGTAAAGTTTAATGAGGCTGGTGGGTACATTATCTATAACACATTTATATTTAAATACTCTTCGGATTTTGGCATGTTTTGTTACCATAACACATTTATATTTACTTTCTACTGTATGCTAGAAATTTAACAGCTTTCTGCTTGTAAAATAAATGAGACATTTTGACATACTTAAGTATAGATTATAGAGATAAATGTTTACACTCGAGAATAATTGAGAAACTGTAGGTCCAATGTTGAGCTCATTAGAGAAAGGCCGTTAGCAGCCCAATGGACTCTTAATTTCCATGGGGGTAGTTTGATAGCAGCACAGTTACTGGACTATTTTGAACTTTTGCCCTCCTCAACCCCGTAGTCCAGTTTACTCTTACTATAGAAGTTTTGATGCCTAATCTAATCCAATGCTCACCAAATTATAGTATTTGTTTATATGAACAACAATGTAGTTTGCCCTTTCATTTAATACTTAGCATCTTGTTATCCGGTGTAATTTACGAGTTCTTTGTGATTAAAATTCACATAAATTACCAAAATTCGGATGGGATATTGGTACGGAGGAGAGGGGTCAGGGAGCCAATGGCGGAGCTATGCGGGGTGCAGTGGGGGTACTGCACCCCACTCAAATTTTCCATAATACTATATACTCCGTATGTAGTAGTACAAATTTCAATAAATCATTTGTCTCATTGGAGGCATAACAAGCTATTAAGCTTAAGGTCATGTATTCAATCCAGCTTTGGCCCAAATCGTATTTAGATTTGTGAATATCTTGTCCTCTTGTTTGTTTTAAGTTTGAACTTACCTCTTCCTTTCTCTTTTCTATTTTACCTCTTCCTCTGTTTTCTATTTTGTTAGTATGTGTTTATGTAGACTTTTCTCAATCATGTTAATTTTCTCTTTTTCATTTTTATCTTATAATTTTAAAATTTGTCAGTTTTTCTTTTTAAATCTAGTTGTATTTGCTCATCAATCATTTTCGTAACTATCGATATGGCGTCCTATCCATATTAATTCAAATTTAAACTTATACGTGTTAATATAGAGTATTATTTTAATATTCGAGTGTATATATATAGTTAGAAACATATGAAAAATAATTTTTTTTTTACTTTTTTTTATTAGATTACTATATGGTATATGTATAAGTCTTTGAAAGTTTTTTAAGAAAAAATTATATTTTTAATTTAGAACCCCCTAATTTTAGTTCTCGCCACGGCAGGGAGCCGAACATTAGATTAGTTTTCACTTTCCAGGGAGCAGCTCAAATTGGTCAAAAATAGATGGAGAAGCCGAGAAAATATTGTATGTATCGTATAGTAATACGAAGTATTATAGACATACTCCGTATGATATGTAAATCAGTTTCTTGTATAAAATGTACTACACAAATATCAGAAACGGTAATTACTGCACGGGCTGGTTCAGAGATTCCAAACTAGACAACACCATGGACAAAGAAACTGACTAGTGCAGCAGACCAGAAGAAGACTTCATATTAGTTCCACATCTTGCCAAAACAAAAGTTGCATTATTAATTTTATAATACTTTCAATTATTTTGTTGTGTTTATAAAATTAAAGAGTTAGATTATTCAAGAATTGACTAGTGTAAGTGGGGAATAAAGTTGAATTACTGGGAATGTAATTATGTAGAAGTAGCTGATGTCTTAGCAAATTAGTCCGTGGTTATAATAATGTACTGTAGTTTAGAATGTTCAGATTTTTCCGAACAAATCATATTAGTTCTTAGTATTAGTTGCGGTGGTATGTCAGTCGTTGTGATGTTATGAGAATCGAGTCTTATCGAGTGCTTGGCTCGGTTCGACTCGACTCGACAAGCTTTTCAAGTCGAGTTCAACCCTAAATTTAGGCTCGTTCCACTAACGAGCCGAGCTAGGCTCTGCCTGGGAGTACTCGGTAAGGCTCATTTATACTTGCTATATTTTATATGTGCATTAGTATTACTAGTATTTATGTCGCTTGGGGATATGTTAGTATTAGATTATTGGTTTGAAAATGTTTATGTTTGCGTTTTGTTAGCCTTTGATGATTTATAATTGAGGAGTTGATTGTAATGTGTATTCTTGAATTTTTTATATGTTATTTAATATTTTTAACATTTCTTCATGGTATTTATACTCGAGTCGAGCTCAGCTCGAGCTCGTTCGAGCCTAACAAGACGAGCTCAAGCCTATATATAGTTTGAGCTCGAACCTGAAATTAGACTCGTTTTGTTAACGAGCCGAGTTTATTAACGAGCTCGAGCTGTGCCTAGCGATACTCGCCTCAGCTCGACTCGTTAAATAGCACTAGTCGGGCGTATGTAGCTACTTTTGTTCTTAGAATAGAATCTAGCTAGTGTAGACGCTAAAAAATCTATAATCAAAATTAGGGTTAGAATTTGGGGCGCACCAGCGACCTGCACGTCAATAACATCAAAGCTAGAGTTGTGAGGTTCCAAGGTGACACCGGCATGGTGTTTGACCGTAGGGGCTCTGACGCTTAAGTCAATAAATATGTTGAGAAAAAGTAGTAAAAAATTAGGAGAAAATTTAGATGAGCAAAAGTAACTTTCTTTTGATCGGGTCGGGTCGGAGTTGTTCACCCATGTTTCGATGGAAGGTGTACTTTCCGTAGATTAGTCTCACCTGATCTCAGGTGGAATGTGAAATATGAGCTCTTAAGCTTGAACATGTGAGGTGGTGGATGAGATCGAATATCATGTCAAATATAATTTTTTTTTAAATTAAAAAAAAAAACTCAATTTCAACTTAACCAAAATAAAAAATACAATTACAAACTCTGTTAAAAACCTCATTATATTGCAACTTAACCAATATAATGTTGATATAACTTGACAGAAATGACTGTAGGAGTAAAAAGAAAAGAAAGTGTAGTATAGGGAATAATAGTAGCAGTACTAGTCGTAGTAAGTGGTGAATCTTACGCAGTGAAACAGACAAATGAAATCAGACGTAATGTCTTCCATCTTCACCCATCCAATCTCATCACACACACACCTGCACAAAAGTCAAAATTTTCCCAATACCCCATAAACAGAATTATTAATTTTTTTAATATAGTAGTACTATATTAAAAATATTTGCGCCGCTTAGCCATCACTGATAAAGCAGAGCACTTTCCCCACACGAACACTCAAAGCCTACGTCAGCTATTTGAAAATTTCCTGATTTAATTACTGCATTTTGACTGTTCAGTAAAAAAGGAAAGGTTAAAACAGAATAGGCCCAACCCCAGGTGGCAGGAGCAGAGGGCGTCTAGGGACCACAGAGTACAGACCGGCCAACAAAGTTTAAAAAAAAAAAAAAGGGCCTGTACGGGCAGAACGGGCAGCACACTAAACTTGTGGGCTGAGTTTTTGATTTGACCGGACTGGGCCCCACAAAAGCCCAAGACGTGAGTGTCTCCTTCAACTCAGACACCACGTAATGTTTACCCACTCCACGTGGGGGCCTGACACCACCCCCCATCTACCCTTCTTTCTTTCCATTCTCACACTGTTTTTTTTATTTTTTATTTCTTTAACTTTGATTAATTATTAATATGATTAATTGGGATAATACTGCTAATGCTAGCTAATTGGTCACAGTTAATTGGGAACCGAATAGTTTAAGATAAGGTTTAGCACTAAATTATCATCTTATCACAGTGACACCTTTTTGTTTCCAGATCAAATTTTATGGAATAATGTTACAGTATTTTAGAGAAAATCAATAAAAGGTGTCACTGTCAGATGGTGATTTAATAAACTATATGTAACTTTTTACTGTAAATGACAATACAATACACGGCTAAATGTAAAAATAGATTTAGAAGAGTTTAAGCCCACCCAAGACCCAAGAGTAAAACGGGCTTAATAAAGTTCATAGTTGTTGATATCTCTATATATTTTGTAGTAATATTTTCAAATAGTTCAGAACTTCAGCGTTTACCAAAAAATTCTCAATCCACCACTAATCCAAATCCAAGACTAGATCTCACCTTGTGTATAATCATTGTTGTTTACTTTAGCTCACGAAATAATTTATCAACTCCCAATACCCAATAAAAGTGCACCACTAATACTTATTGCAACCCTTGATTGATTATATTGGTAAGTCCGAGATTAAAAAACTCAAAGTAGCAAAGCAAAACAAAACAAGTGTGGGCAAGTAGTAGTACTGCATTATTGAAACCAAAGAAAGTTGGAGGCGCCGTACAAACAGTGCGAGGAGTAGTGGAGACGGTAGGGCATGCCTACATACGCAAACAAAAGTAAACAATTGTATTGAGTGTGAGTGTGAGTGTGACGATGCCGAACCAAACGCGTCGGTTTTGTCACATGACCATAGATATAAATGTCCACATAAATTATTACATATTATTTTATTATTTTCGTTCCATCTAAAATTATTAAAAATTGATGAGTTGGAATTTAAAATAATTATTTATTGGTTAGAAAATTGTAACGGAAAGACAAAAATATAAAGTTATGATAATTTAAATTGAACATTAAAAAGAGCCGGACATGGAGTATCAATAAAATAAAATTATATTGTGATATCATTTCAACAATTTTCATAACCTAATATTTGATTTCATAGCCTAATATATGTAGAATATCTATTGTTAATATTAGTTTGTATTCAAAGTAACCTACTATCGGAACGTTTGGCTCTCTTTTGGGCTTTCATTTTTAGTATGGGGGTGGAGAAGGTGAACATCAAAAAAAATTGTGATCGAGAAAAAAATAGTGTTTGAAATTATTTTGGAGAATTTAGTAAGTAAAAGTAAAATGATGTTGTATGAAAAAAAAGTTATAGAAAAGAAAAGGAGAGAATGGGTTATAGAGAGAAATAAGATAGACATAAAAATTTTGAAAAAAAAACAAAAAAAATAAAATGGAAAAGCCTAAAAACTAAAAACGTAAATAATGTTGGGGAAAGAGAGCCAAATCTAATTTTCGTTTTTAGAATGGAACTATCCAAAATGAAAAGAGACTCAAACGATTTGTATGATTTGTAAAAGTGATTTTAGCCAGAGTATTGAGTTGATACATCTTATATCCAAAGATAACGTAAGAGCAGACTTAGAACTTAGAGTTTGGAGGTGAAATTACATATAGAGTTATTTTGGAGGTTTGGGATGGGTGTGGATAAATTTTTAAAATCGATAATATTACATCTAAAAAGAAATTTAAATTTAGAACTTTGGGGCGGGTCTGCGGGAGGCATACACCTCACCATATCGACCCCTAACATCACGAGTTTAATTTAGTACTTGATTTGTGTTATTATGTATATAAACCTATAAATCTAGAAAAAAATATAATTTCATTTATTTATCATGATTGTAATATATTAATTAAAATAAATAAAAAAGTTTTTTTAAAAGAATAAAAAAAAAAAAAGAGACAGGTATTAGTAGTACTAAAATAAATTGGTACATGACCGCGAACAAGGAAAAAGGGCAGCAGCTACCCATGTATACACGCTCCTGCATGTACACACTACACACCCACACACGACACGTCTTATCAGGCGGCGGCTACTGCGTTCGTTCAATTTTATAGGCTACTTACATAATTAATTGTTTACGCGCCCCCAAATTTTCATGGTCTCATAATAATTACACGTCCCACTAACTACGTCTTCCTGGTAATACCTTTGCTTCCTGTGGTTCCATCAATACCCTCTATGGGGAGCATTTTAATCTTCATAAATCAAACTTTGTGGATATGCCTTTGACCACCCTAGCTATTACTTTGTGTAGCCACAGCCACTACTATTAGTAGTTGGTGGAGTATTACTCCTAACTTAGGTTCAGATCACAGCTCCACTTCTAGTCTAGCATATGATATTTTGGTCATTGTGTTGTGTGACTTGTGTCACTATTCTTAATATTACCAGGATGATCGCAGCTATCTACATTCATTTTTTGACTTTAGACCAAGAAAAAAATGATGACGACTGGTAAAAAGAAGACTAGGAGTATAAACTAATGTAATCAAGCCGAAAGGAAACACTTGGCTGGTTGTTTTGGATTGTAATTCTGTGTAATACTGAATCAAGATTTGAATCAAGATTTTCATGGTAACCCGGATAAACATATCATTATTATTATAATTATGCTTTATATATAACACCCCTGCTAGATGACATATTTTCATCTACGTCCAAACTATTTTATTTATTACATTGAGGTTCCAAATTCACTGCAAGAAAAACGCAGTATAGTGACGCTCCCATGCGTCACTAAACTGCTCCCCATGCGTCGCTAAACGCCTTAGCGACGATTTATCGACGCATAGAAAATGGGTCGCTAAACGCTTGGTCGATAAATGGCGAGGCGACCCATGGGGTCAAGCGTCGCTAATTTAGCGACCATTCTATGCGTCGCTAAATTAGCGACCCAAAATGGGTCGCTAATTTAGCGACGCATAGACCCATGCGTCGCTAAATCTGGAAAAATTTTTAAAAATAAATTCTCCTCTCTAGTCCACCTTGTGTTTCCTGGGTTTTGAACCTAAGACATCCTTACCCAACACCTTACTAACCCAACACCCTTACCGCTCGGCTACCAATACTTGTGATAATTCATGTATAAGTTCTAGATAATATATAGTTATTGCTCTTCATAGTCACTTCCATATGTTTATATTTATAAACCATTTATATTTTCATACGGTTTGAGATATCTCAATTACTAAGTGGACTATCTAAGGAATAGGTCACTAAATTTTTTTTTTTTTTTTATTTCTTAACGGTTGAGTTACTTAGACACTAATAGTTTATTTTTGAACGGTTGGGGTTACTTAGTTACGAACTTCAGTTTTGGTGTTATTTTATATTCTTTGTGCACTCCTTATTTATTAAGTGTTTTTTTCTTTTAGTTTTGTAGAATAGTGTCACGTTTTGATGTTTTTCATGTTTCAAGCACTTAGGTACGAAACTGTGATTTTGAGCTTAAAACGCTGCAAAGTGATCTTGTTGAAGTTTCTCGATCTCCATGGATATTTTTGTGAGTGACCGTAGTTCGATTTAAGCCAAGAAGTTCATTGGGAAAAACTTAGACTTACCTTAGAAGCACATATTCAGAAGTTCGAATAAAGGTTTTGGAGTCGTTCAAGTGTGCAAGATTAGTGCAGTCTAGCCATTTCATCTATAACTCCTTCATACGATATTCAATCAACCTCAAATCAACGTCCACGCGTAGATAACTCAACGAGGTATCCAACGGTAGGTCATGCGCACCAATCCGATAACAGATGAGCCCTATAGCTCCAGTTGAATGTGAGGAGACCCACCTGAAAATTATGCAGTTTTTGCGACCCATAGCCCATGCGTCGCTAATTTTAGGAACCCATAGGCCATGCGTCGCTAATTTTAGCGACCCATAGCCCATGCGTCGCTAATTAGCGACCCTTAAACTTTGGTCGCTAAATTAGCGACGCATGGTTATGCGTCGCTAATTTTAGCGACGCATGGGCTATGGGTCGCTAAAATTAGCGACGCATAACCATGCGTCACTAATTTAGCGACCCTTGAGCTTTGGTCACAAAAATTAGCGACGCATGGGCTATGGGTCGCTAAAATTAGCGACGCATAACCATGCGTCGCTAATTAGCGACGTATGGGCTATGCGTCGCTAAAATTAGCGACGCATAACACTAATTTCTGTTTTTCTTGTAGTGATCGGAAAAAAAAAACGTCGACCAACAAAATTAGCACTATTCATTTAGAGCAAAACAAACATGGCCTTAGCCATATTTTAATTTTCTTTTCCTTTAAAATTTAAATTCTTTTTTTTCTTCTTTATCTTCTCCGATCTTCAAACCGGAGCTCTGATCGGAGCTAAAAATTTCAGCTTTGATCGGAGCTGAACTTTCAACTCCGACGCGGAGTTGTTAAAGCTCCGATAAGAGGTGTAATGCTCCATTTGGAGCTGTAAGCTCCAATCCACTTACAACTCCGGATCGGATCTGTACAGCTCTGATTGAGTTGTACCAGCTGTGTGAGCTCCAATCGGAGCTCGGTCAGAGCTCCGATTGGAGCTTTTTTCTATTTATTTTAATTTTGAGTTTAATTTGAAATGTAAAAATTTGTCAGGGATTCTTTTACAATTAAATATTAGACCATTTTAAAATTTCTAAAAGTTATGTGTGTTTTTGCTTAATTATTGAGTGTCATTGTTGTAAAATTGAAATATTTTTATTCACCTGTGTAATAAAGCAAAGTTGGAGTTGTTTGGATGCCATCAAAATCCAATTCGGCCGGGGCAAAATAGTATGTTTACAGCCTTAGTGCGCGAAAAGTCAAATTCGCCGGTCTAGATGTAATTAGATACTATCTAGCAGGCCGTTCAATGTAATAGGTGATATAGTTTGGAACAAGATATAATAAGCGATATCTATCAGGGTACTAGATGTAACGGGCCCTTATAATTAAGTGTTAGAATTACTCCAGTAAAGTTGTTAGATATTAACGGTGTAACTCTTGGGATTTCTACAAGAACTACTTTACTTTTTGATCGTGTCTAGTTTGCAAGTTAAGTCCAGCAATGCAAAACATCTCGAATATACTACTAATATATAAGGTTTTTGGAAGATTTTGTAGAGACAATACGAGTAGATCTTATCCGGTAACTGCTAAAATCATTTAACAATTCTAGTTACTAAAAAATGTTATCCGGTAACTAGAATAAAAGTGTCGCAAGCTCTGGCGACGTGTGAGGGCGACTGATGGCGCGTGGTGGAGGCTTAGAGGCTCAGGATGACATGTTTTTACCCCAAGAAGGTGGTCCTAAGGCTTAATTGTGTTCCCAAGAGAACAAGTTTCAATCTAAAAGGGAAAATTTGCAGCAGATTCACATCAAGTAGCTTATGATTTTGTAAAATTACTTGCTTAGTTTTTTTCGAAGCAGGAAAGTGAGGATCAATAATGGTTCCCCATTTACCCCCGTGGTGAGTTAATTACTTGCTTAGTATTAATATGGTGGGGTATGTTTGTGTTGGTCAGCGGGGTTCTATAATTGTACCAAGAACCGTAGGTAGGTTGATGGTTGAAGACAATACTGACGATTCCTCCATATGGAAGAAGATAGGTGATGGTAGCTATATGGAAGTAACAATGTGAAGCGAAGTTCATATGACATCCGGTGTCGATGATGCAAAGGTCGTTGCTAGCTGGGTGAATGGAGCATGCGCCAAAGTTATTTAGATAGAGCGGAAGCACGAAGCAAGGAGCTCTTGGAGAAATCTAAAGATCCCGCGAATAACGCAATAAGCTGGTGTTGCATTCAACTGGATATGGATCAAGCTGTGAAGGGTGCTCCGAAGAACATGAACAGTAGGCCAATGTTTGGCATAATAGGTCGTGACTTATTATACTATCTCATAAACCATCACCTCTGAACAACGAAGCCACGGGAAAGGTAGGCATGTTGGACGCAATACAGGCGGAGCTACTGAAGGTGACGTGTAAGGAAGGTGATCGTTGACCTTGGGGGAAGATCCATTTAAAGTATAGAACTCCTTTACGCTTGAGCCTTGGCTAGTTCACGATCTAATTCCAACAGTGAGAAACATCTAGAATATGCAAGTATCGTGGGCCTCTGAAAGATTTCTCAGGGATAAGGCGAGTAGATCCTATCCATTTATTTAGATTTCTTTTATGTGTATAGTTTTACTTGGTGAAAACTGTTATTCGGTAACTAGTATTATTTACATTTTGAGGCAATAAGATGATGACTTTCCCAAATATCTATGTTTGTTCTTTCTTCTGTTCATGTTGACTTTCCCTTTTCGTGAAGAAGACCAATCCTTCCTGATATGACATGGAATATCACCCCCTCATCCCCTGTGCCCAACCTCAGGGCCGGGAGCTACACAGAGAAGACTTACGAAGATTCTGGATATGGTCATGCCATCTAAGTCCAGAAAGAAGACCCGCAGGAAAGTTCCACCATGTGGCTTAATACGCGGGAAGAAGACCCACTGAAGAGAGCCCTTGGCCAAGTACGTTGTTAGAAGACTCGCAGGAAAGAGCTCATTGCGCAGCCAAGTACGCGGGAAGAAGACCAACGGACCAGAGCCTAAATCACTGGCCTGGCCCGCAAGACAAAGTGTCCCTCCGCATGGCATGGCCAGTAAGACCTGCGCATAGGGAGCAATGTTGAAGACCACCTCTGCGCAGCGGAAGATTATCCGCATGGTGGATGCCTTGTCTGCGGCAAGCAGACAAGAAGTACAGAAAAACAAAGCTGAAAGCCGGAAAACAAGGAAGAATGGTCCCGACAGGGCTGCTTCTATATATAGAGAGGCCTTGGGGTCTCATTTTGAGGTAACTCTTACTCTCCATTTCAATATACTTCTCTCTAAACATATATTCCATAACTCAAGTAAAGTCTCGAACCGGTTTGTCCAGTGCAAGCCGGTCAAAATGGATCTAACTCCCTTTCTCCCCTGAGCACAGGTTCCCGCAACCCACTAGTAGTAGCCAGGATACTTCATGGTTTTGGTCCATCGATAGTTAAGCCACCGATGTCTTACTATAGTACCATTCGTAATGGCACTACCATATTGAGATATATGGTTATATCACTTACTTTTTGCATCAGTCATATGTATGTGAACACTCTCTTTCATGTCGTAACCCATCAAAAACATCTTCCAATTTTCCTACTTACTGTTCTTCGACGAGTTTGACAAAATAAGATTAGTTATAATCTAATATACAATTATAAATTTAACACACATGTTTAATATATATATACATACAATATACATGCACATTACTTGCTTTGGTAAAATGGTAGAGGATATCAGGTATTAAGGTATAAATTTTAGTTTTAAGAGGTCATGTGCAATATGACATTGTTTGCGTCGAGTTAAGAATTTTTTGTCCTGCGGTTAACATGAGCGGTCGGGGTGTTCATAAACCAGACCGGATCGTATGATGGATCTGAAATCGGACCGGTAGATCCGATTCGGTCCATGCCAGATATGTTTCGGATCGGTTTCAGGTTCAAGGATTTGGCACTTTTTCATTTCTGGTAAAAAAACGGAATGCCGGTCTCAGACCGGAACGCATATAATATTATGTAATTATTAGTTTATTTAATTAAGTACCCATTGAAGTATTTATTCTTTTTAGAAGTAATTGCATTTAGACTTTGCCTTTTGATATTTTGATTTAGTTACTTTTAATTAAACTTTGGTATAAAGTATTTGAACATTTTTATGGACATGTAAACTATTTTGATGGATTTGATATTTGTTCTTTTGGTTTGCTTTAATTTGTTTTCTAAATTTTTTTGTTGAGATTGATTCGAAGAGAATGAGCGTGAATGATTTTTTTTTCCTAGGTTGGTAATCTGATCATTTAGAAAAACAAAAACAAAAAACACTAAATATATAATCCGGTCTACGTGGTCCAAAATCGGACGGACCGGAATATTTCAGTCCGATTCGGACAGGACCGGAACCTTAAGGTCCGGTTTCAGATCCTAGAAATTCTACGATTCCGGTCCCGGTTTCGATCCGTTCCCGATCTTGAACCCGTGAACATCACTCCAAACATCTATGCTTACCATTTTCAATTTTCATCCGCTTTAATCATGTTTAATTCCAACCCCCTCTCATAATAAGCTTTGTTTCTAGCCCTTCAAATAATCCAGCATATATGAGCCAAGTCTCTACCTTTACGAGACAACTGGATTTGTTGCTAACACAGCAGTTCTAATGCTTTCCATGCATATATTACGAGGCATATGGGTAAATTTAAAATGAGAGAAGACGGAGCAATGTACAAAAATGTGAGTTGTGGAATGGGTATGGACATTTGGATTTTACCACAATGATTTATCTGTTGAATAAAATTAGGGAGTACTAAGGACGTATATATCGACATGTATAAACTGAAAATTGAATGAATTAAAAAATCTGCAGAGTTAAGTGGTGGCACTTGTTAGGAATTTTATTGAAACGAATGAGCTTTCAATTCGTTCGATGTATTGGTCATTTGGGTCCAACACGTTGGAAACAAGGTTTCCACGATCGTGTATTTCCGTTTGTTGAAATGGATGTCACTAAGGCGTTAAGTCACTAAAATCCCTTGTGGTGAAAGGTGATTAATGCACATGGTGTGTCGATCAATACATGAATGAATTAAGTCTTTCAAATACAATTAGATCCATTGTACTAAAATTCATGGGAGAAAAGGCAATGAGGTTTGAAATATGCAACCAAATATGAAAGTAGTATTATTGTAATGTTTTAATTCATTTGTGTTTAGTGTAATTAATTACTCAAGTTATATGAGAAATTATTACACAAATAAACCATTTGAATTAGTGTATCCGTGATGATTTCACGATGTTTCCAAAAGGAAAAATATCCAGAAAAATGCAAAACTCAATATTGTGGGCGCTGGGGATCAAACTCGCAACCTACCAGTTGGTAGCATGAGCTTCTGCAGCCAGACCAACACGCCTTTTGGTGAAACGGTGTGAGCCGTTTAGAACCTATTCATTTTGGGCGAGTTTTGTGACTCTTGGAGATTGGTTGCTTTTCCGAAAGTGTATGACACTTGATGAATAGTTGTGTGACTATTCATTGAAGCCTTTCAAAGGGTTTTGCACACTTTCAATGGAGTCTATTGACAAGTATAAATAGAAGGAATAGATTCATTTCTCAAACAACATCCAAGGCATTTGATACTTCTATTCTCATTTGCTTTCTCTTTGCACTCAATCATACTCAAAGTAAGTTCGCCAGATTCGACTATTGGAGTGATCCTTAGTCGTCTACAGAGTATTTTTTATCTTGGGAGACAGATTGTCATTGTTCCGTAAGCACCATGAGCGGGACAAATATTTGTCTTAAGGAGAGATGGTCCAACCATCGACTCTACTCGCCTTCTTGTTGATTTATTGTTGTTCGTACCATGCCGGAGTTGCTTGAAGACATGACATTCTGTGGCGAGAATAAAGAAAGAGAAGTTTACTTTGTAAATTTCATTATTGTTGTATTTTCGCAAAGTAAATGTACTTGTTTCATTTTGTTATCACTCTCTTGTTCCATCTTCTAACTCTCACAATTCCCCGTGTGAACACTAAAGTTCCAACAACACTCTCTCCTTAAGACTTTATTTACCTTGCTCTCGGTGATTACAATATTCAGACGAACATTCTCCCAAGATAAAACTACAGTGAGATTGTATACATTCACTTAAAATACGATTCTCGAATGTAATAGAATTCCAACTTTTCCAAAAGCTTAAGTTGTTGGGGAGGAACAGAATTTAGTCATTTATATTAATTCTCCATTACTCCCCCGCACTCGTGGCCGATTACAACCTCTTTGGGGAGGCCAATCGAGTGGAAATTTAATATGGGGCGGAGTTTCTCTCCGGGAAGATTCGAACTCAGGTGGCGCGTGAGCCAGATGGCTCTGATACAATGATAGAATTTCAACTTTTCCAAAAGTTTAAGTTGTTAAAGAGGAACGGAATCTAGTCATTTATATTAATTCTCCATTAGAATGGACTACAAAAATATGTGAAGAAAGACTTTTAGAATTTAAGAGAAGAAGAAGGAAATTTTTGGATCCTCATAGAATTTCCGGTCTGGAAGTAGTCTCAATCCAACCATTGGATTTTTTATTTATACTTTTGAAAGGTTGCAAATAAAGATGTGTAGCCTTTGAAAATGTAACTACTCGCGCCTGAAGCTATCTATTTCAGTTGCAACATAAACTTTCACCAAAAGTTGCAATGGTTCAGTATGGTAATTGTGTGATCCTGTAACCACTTAATTTTTTTTACACTTTTTCAACTATTATGTCCTTTATCAAGAGTGCTCATTCAGTCATCCATAATAAACCCATAACAAATTTTTTTTTTTTAATATTTTGCTCCTTCATTCTTAATTTTAGCTACTTTTAACTTTTATTCTTTTTCATAACTAGCACACTAACTAACACACTAACTAACACACTTTAAGCATTAATTAATATTTCAAAAAAAAAATTTAATAACAAATATTCTACTATTTTAGTAGATTATTTCCAATAAAATTTCATTTCCAACGTGAAAGACGTTTTTGGTTAATAGTGTGCATAATTATAAATATACAAACTCATTTGGGTAAAATTTCAACATTATCTGAGTGTTTTGCAGACATATTGGATACATGTGTTTATTACACGAGTTTTCCCGAACATCAATATTTGTTCTTGGTTGCAGGATTTCAAAAATCAAGTTGGGTGTAGTGTTTTCAATATATTGGACCGCCCAGTAACGAACAGGAAATTGTTAATTTGGGGGTATATTTTGCTCAAGGGAAATCAAAGTATGAACAAGAGAGGAGATTGTTAATTCTATATGGCATGTGGGTAAGGATGACGCCTTTAGTTATCATTTATCAAGCAGTTTACTATCAGAATTGGATGGTTTAGATGCAACGAGACCTGGTCTACACTCAGTCATCTTATAACAGTTTTCACTTATCATTGTTTTCACATTCTGTTATACTTCGTATTATTAACTTGTCATTTCATAATAACTTATTAAAAGGTGAACGGTGAACATCCCATAATAGTTTTTATAATGGTCCATTCTCAATACTATTGTAGTATGTCGCTGCCTAATTAAGTGGAGTGATATGTAATAAATTAACACACAACTTAAACACCAATCAAAGTATGTGTAAAAATATCCATTCATATTTCCAGTTCCAAGTCAACCATTTGGAACGAAGATGGTAGGTTTCAATTTTTACGACTATGCTAATGTTATCTTGTGTTAAGTGGATTAACTTCACATATTTTTATTATTCGAACTTGTTGATAGGTGAAATTATTTTATCTTATAGGACCTTGGTAGAGTTTGATCTCGGAATCCAATACCCTGATATGTATATCCGTCCATCCTTTTTTTCTTTTTGAAACGGGTATATCCGTCCATCCTACAATGAGTGCGGAGAAGTATTGTATGAATTTAATATAAATGAATTACTTTCACGTATCTTCATTAAGGTCGAACTTTCAAGAAAGTTGAATCTATGATTTTATTATTTCCGTCTTTTTTCTTTTTAATTAAAGTAAACATAATTTAAATTGAATCTATTTGTATTATAAATATACATCTAATCAGATAAGTATATGAACCATAAACTGAATAAAAAGAAATTTCAACAATAACTAGTTACTGTATAATGTTGCATCTACTGTGATTTATGCATAGCAGCCGAATCTATTTAAGCCATACATCATGGGACATGTGACAACAACAACATACTTATATATGGTAAAAATCCCCCAAGTTTGAAACATTTCGTATAATAAACGTACTCAAAAGAGTAGCGGTTTATAAAATTTGAATTATACTACTATACAGTATAGGATCATCGGTTCGTGCCGTCCAGCCGACGATTACGGGAGAGCATAGTGGGCCCCAGTTTGTCACACACACAAACACGCACTGCCGCACCACATCACCCATAAATAACTCTCCTCTCCCAACATAACCAAACTACACCTCCTTTCATTCTCTCTCTCTCTAAAAAAAAATCTCTCTCTCTCCTCTTTCTCACTCTGTCATGGCTTCCACCCGTGAAGGTCACTACCGCGGCGTCAGGAAGCGCCCATGGGGCCGTTACGCCGCAGAGATACGCGACCCATGGAAGAAAACCCGCGTCTGGCTCGGCACCTTCGACACTCCGGAGGAAGCCGCCTTAGCTTACGACGGCGCCGCCAGATCCCTCCGGGGCTCCAAGGCCAAGACTAACTTCCCCCCGCCTCCTACCGCTCTGTCACTCGACCTCAACCTCCGGGCCGACCACCGATTCGTGGCGCCTCCGGCCCGGTTCGTCATGCATGAGTTTATCCAGACCGGCGTGATTAGGGATGTTGTTGTTGGTGAGCACCACCATCAGGTCAATGGGGTCCCGGTGGTGACGAGTGCACCGCCGGTGAGTGTGGCGGAAGCGCCGCCGGGTGATTTTTTTGGGGTCCCGCGTGGGTTGACCATTGACCTGAATGAACCGCCGCCGGTTTGGATGAGTTGATATTTTTGGTTGTTTCCATCGGATCCAGGTGCCGGTTTTAGTTGTTTTTCGAGCATTTCGGAGTGGCGTTAATGCTTTTGCCGTGGGAAATGGAAAAAAAATTGAAAAAATTAGTTTAAATTAATCAAGTGAAGTAGCTGTTGTATGTAAATACTCTCTCAAATTTATGTTTCTTTTTCGAGGTACTCGACTTTTATTGGCGAAGATGACTTATTTAGTAACTTCTCATTAATGGCATGATGGAGATTTTTAAGTTTAAATATATGCCTAGTTCTTCGTAGTAGTTGTACTTTTAAAGCTCCATTTTAGTCCTAAAAGTAATATTTATTGTTTGTTTGGGTCTGGGGAGTATATTCTTGGACCTCGATAACGTTTCAGTAAGTGGATCACGCCGGTTTATTTTATCCAATCCAATATCCAAAAGATCAGGTTTTAATTTGTGTCCCACTAATCTAATCTTAGTTTACGTAAATAAATGGAATAGTAGAATATAGTAATAATAATATCCAAATATGGAACTGAACTCGTACTAGGGCTCTCCTTATAATTTAGCTACTTCCACTGTTCCACATTCTTTTTCACCATGCAAGACCCGAAAAAGTTCTACAAATTAATAACAACTGAAAATGAAATATTGCAAAATAAATTCAAGTAACCACATTATGTTAGAAGTTAAAAACAAAAGAAGGAAAGAAAAAAACTTTTTAGAGGAATGTTGATGGTGAGTGAGAGAAGAAAAGATGAGAAAAAGATGGGAAGCATTAAGAAGGCAAGCAAGCGTGTGGGGATTAGAAGAAATAAATAAAGTGGGGGTGTGATTGCAGAATTTTTCCATTAAAGGGGCGTATATGGATAATAATAGTACACTGTACAAGGTTCTTGGGACTGCGTTGCGTTGCTTGCTTTTACAGTGTCGTTGTTTTATGCGATTTGTATGAAAAACAAGTCTGTTATATTCATTACTGCGGTTGGATTTCTTTTGGACTGTTTAGGCTCTTTAGGGCTCCATTCACGTGGGTTTCCCCTCTAGGGCTGTCCTACACGGCGCTGGAGCGGCTCAACTGCCCTCCGCTCCCGGCCTCCCCCCTTATTTTTGTTTTTGAATATGTTGGTTTGAACCGATATGGCGATTAGGACGGCACCAATTCATTTTTATTTTTTTTCATTTGGAAAAAGTATCGATATTATTACTACTACAAATACAGATTACACAAGTACTATTCGACTTAGCTAACCGAATGATGTTCACGATCGATATTTATAATACTACTTTAACAAAAATGGGCAAACATCCCAAACCCTACACTAGAGCTAAATCGAAACCACCGCCGAATTTTGATAAGATATCTGCTACTTGATTACTTTCATGGAACTGAATAACTATGTAGCTGCAACTAGAGAACCGAGCTAAAATAACTCCTATAGAGGGAGGAAACACATTATATAGTCATATCAATAATCATTCATTACATATTAAAAAATATGGAAAAGGGTAGCTATTTATAATTGCGGTACACAAAAACTAAAATGAAAGATAAATACTCATAATGTCCCGCTCATTTTTTTACGTATTCATTTTTGGGTCATCCCAATCAATTTTTTACGTTTCTATTTTTGGAAGGTATCCCACATACCAGTTATATTAATTTAATCATTGTCCCCACATTCACACTTTACTTTAATCATTTTCCACACCAATACTATTTAAATATTAACCCACATTCCATTTTATATTAATAAATCAATATTAGACAAAACATCTCATTAAAAACCGTACAAAAAGCAAATATGGACTTATCACCAGGACGGAGGGAGTACTAAAAATCCTACTACACGACAATGAATACAAGAGAATATTCATGAAAATATTAATATTCTGCTTTATGCCTGATCCTTACATACTTCCCTACATTGATGAGACCAACTCGGTCCAAAAGGATTTCAACAATACAACCCCCACTAAAAATTAACAGTAGTCTCGCATGTCCCTTCGCAAGACACACCCATCTCCGTATGTTAGTAATCGATTGATGCTTGACGTCTTTATGCCATGTTGCTTGAATGTCAATTTCCAGAGCAATCGTCAATTTATTCTCATATCTTTATTCTCAAAATGTCAAAATCATAGAGCAGTTCTTGGTACACAGAAGTGTAGTAGGCGAAGGTGTCGAACTTAGGAATTCTCAAAAATGAATAATGGCCTGGTCCAGAAGTAGAAGGTAAAAACAAAGAGGAAAAGAGCTATCTTAAGCTTCTCTAAAAAGTTTGGGTTATCACTTTTCAATAAACACGTTGTACCAGAAATGATTCAACCATGTAGGATATGCCGATGCAATTCATAGAATTCAAACGCACGTTTTGTTGGGATTAACTATGATTTCATTGATTGTTTATGCTATGAGTTTAGTGACAGATATGATCGTCTTCTTCATGTGAATTACTTCCTCCAAACCCTATGATCTTCTTTGATCTATCCATATGCACTTCAGAACTTTTCATTGCTTTTTTTTTAAACGAGAAATATTACAACTACTATTACACTAATGCTGCTATACAAACTTTCTGAACCTCCTTATTTCTCCACACTTAAACCAGCCTTATAATTCCGCCACCGCAAGGGATCGAACCTTGCACCTCTCCTTCACTATCCAAACTCCTTACTGCTGCACCACCTTATGACTCCCAAACTTTCCCATTGCTTTGTTTTGGCTTGAACGTAGCTCATCCTTCCATGATCGATATTGAAAGGCGCAAGATTCATCACCATCTTCTTCTGCTCCTTTATCTTCACCACTCATCTTTCTTCTTGGCTCCTTACTTCTTTGCTTTCTAGGATTCAAGAACTTCTCTTGCATTATTGGTGGTGATTGATGGGGATGGCGTCAATGGTGATGGCGGCAGCGGTGGAGCCGGTATTCATCTTCTCTTCAACTTCTTCAAATTATTCATCTATGTTGTGATTTCTTCAGCTGCATCTTCAATTCTCCAAAGCTTCTTCAACAAGCGCACAAAATTGCAGTATGGATCTTCATGTAAGGCTCTGGTGCCAAGTGTTAATCGGATTTGGCTTATCCGGGGTAACACGAATCGACATTTTGATATATCCCTAACAACGTTGATGTTTATATATTAAAAAATACATTGTATATATCCACTTTTATTTAATAGCATATGTGTTTTATGTTAAAACATAGTACAATTTATTTTGGAGTTAAGTCAGATGGTATGTCACAATAATTTCAGAGTGTTTGACTTTGAGTTCGTAAGAAGGCCCTCAAGAAGAGTTGTGAGATGTGAATAGTAGATAGGTTTGAGAAATTAGATGTTAGCCTGAGTTAGTTAAAGGTAGTATAAATGTAGTAGTAGTAATAATTATGTTTGAAAAATGTTAAAAGATGGTAAATAAAAGTAAGGTGTTGATTATTAATTGATATCAAAACCGGAAGTAGAGAGATAAAAACAAGGCTAGGGATAGAAATAGGATAGGAAAAAATTGTTGAGAGTTTTCTCGAGACCTTCCTTTTCTCTCACTAATTGAGAGCAAAGCCACAAATTAAACTATACTTATTTATGTTTCGGTCAAAGTTATCCAGTTGATTTTTTTCGGTAAATAACTTTCAATTTTGACTTCGATTAATCTTAAACTATAATGATAAATTATGTAATAAAATTATATTATGAAAATTTAGGTTCTATATTTTCATAATATGATTATGTCAAATACATTATTATTATTATAGTTTAAAAGTGATTTAGAGTTAAAATTAAAAATTGCTAACTGAATAAAATCAATGTGGTTTAAATTACAGTGTAATGGAGAGAGTATAAACATATATAATTTTGAAGGTGAAATCCAAACATGATGTATGTATGTGATTTTTATAATGTGACCACTCTATCACTATTAATATTAATGTGAGTTCGAGTGTGAAACCGGATGTGTACAGGGGCGGAGACAGGGGGTGGCAGGGGGTGGCAGCCGCCACCCCCAAAAAAAAATTTTTTGTTATTATTATATGTAAATTTTTAAAAAATTTAGGTTTCGCCACCCCTAAATTTTTTTATTAGTATTATTAGTATATTTATATATTTATAAGTTAGTTGGATTTATAATTAAATAATTTGAACTAATTTATAAAAGTTGAAAATATTTTACATTAGTTATTAGTATATATTACATTCATATAAAAAGAGATATTTTATTAATTAACTGATTTTAGAGGGTTAAAAGGGCAATCTTTTTTATTTTATACTAAAAACTCTTTCTAACCTAATTCAACCTCTTTCAAACCTCCTCAATAATAATGAATCACGCTAAAAGCAAGAGGAAACGCACCGGAAGCAAATCAGGTAATTAACTCCTTTTTATCTCGTTTATGAAGATGCAATGGAGTTGTTGAAGTTGAGTTCCTCTTTTGATCCTAGAGGTGATTATAAGTTGTTTGTAGTTGAGGATATTTGTAAGCTAGTGGAAAGATTCTACCCGGAAGATTTTACTAGTGAAGAGAAAACACACTTAAGATTTCAGCTGGGTCTTTTTAAAGTCGATATTCAGAACAATACAGAGCTTCATGTATCTACACTTTCTGAGTTGTGCATAGTGTTGACTAGAACAAGAAAGTCATCTACTTACTTTCTTGTTGATAGGTTGATTCGGCTACTATTAACTCTTCCCGTTTCCACAGCTAGTTCTGAGCGTGCATTTTCCGCCATGAAAATTGTAAAGACAAGACTCCGGAGCTCAATGGAGGATGACTTCTTGTCTAGCAATTTGATAATGCATATTGAAAAGGAAATTGTTGAGGATTTTGACATTGAGTCAATCACGGATGATTTTGAGAAGATGAAGAGACGTAGAGTAAGATTTTCATAGAGTGTGTCTTGTTATATGAGGTAATTTTTAAATTTTGAACCATATATTCACTTTTATTTGTGTGCTATCATGATATTATTTTTTATTTCTCTTCAGTTTACTTTGATAGTCATATTTAAATATTTATGATGAATTTAGTGTCTAAAATGGTGACCCGACCCGCCCCGAACCGTTTTACATGGACCTAATCAACTTATATATAGTACCTGCCGATCTACGTTATAACACTCCGCCACCCCCACTTTCAATTTCTGGCTCCGCCCCTGGATGTGTATAGTGATATGGGATCATACTTGACCCAACCCTTAGAGTTTAGAATACCCGAAAATTAGTGTGAAGATCTTCGGTTCTCCTTATCAAGATTCGTATATGCAGAGAGAGTAGGTATGTTTATGCTTTCAGATTAGAAGTACTACATGTATTTGTACAGTGTAGCCGCGTAGGGGTAGCCACGCTCACAAACTTGGACTTGATGGAAAGAGAGAGGGAGAGTGACGCATGTTTTGTCGTTTTATTATTTTCTCAGCTTTATTTAATCCTTTTTGTTAATTAAGGGAGAATAGAAGAGCTCAAGAGCATGAGAGGAAGACGTTGACCATACAGATTCCGTGTTAATAGTTCACTTATTAATAATTATGCTTCCGTGCTTCTCTCTTGCTGGGGGACCGTGATAGATTTCACTGAGACCAGATTCTGTTTTGTGTTTAGGCTAAATTTTCAGACAGTAAAAATGTGGGTGAACAATTGAAGGAGGGTCATGGAGGCTCATATAGTAGCCAAATATAAGTTGAAATAGTTGATCACTTTATCGTTAACAAGTTAATAGTAGGTTTTTTACAAGGTTAACATGGCACAACTCGAACCACCAGAGACTCAGAGAGGACATTGAAGGAACAAGAAGGGTGTTGAAATGGGCATGAAACTTTTAGTTTGAGTGCATCAATTTTTTTAAAGAACACGGTTACAAGATATAATTATGGAGTATTTAATTAATAATTTACTACGGTAGGTTTTTTTTTACACCATGTGTAGTAGTACAATTAATCTAACATACTCACTTCCATGCTACTCATCCGTTTTTTAGATTATTTACGTTTGATTTTGGAACAGTTTTTTAGAAGTTTGGTATAATGGGTGTGGTCTTTGAGTTAGTGTCAGGATCCATAATAAATTTATGAGATAAAAGTTTGTCAAAAAAGAAAACGTTAACAATTTAAAGAAACGAACTAAAATAGAATACATAAACAATTTCAAAAATCGTATGAGTATGTCTTAATCTTGTTAGTGTTGTTAACTCTTAATCTATGATTACAAAAGGAGACGTGTTATGTCATTTAAAAATAATTATTATTTATATAATGTGTGTTTATTTAGTGGTATGATCCACATTAAAAATGTTTAATAAAAATTTAAATAAATGGACAAAAATAAATACATAAATGGTGTATTAAAGAAACAAATGATTACATTATGGCGGCCGCCCTTGGAGTCAAACAAACATTAATCTGTTCTTTCCAACGTTGTTTAATCAAAATGTTTATTCAACTGAAGATATCACTAATCCTTAGTTCCTTCCGTGTTGAAATGGTCAACAAGTAGTGGACCTATTCTGTGCAAAATATATCTAGAAAAAAAAAAATAATAACTTACATGTAATTGCCGCTTCATATATTGTAAAATATATTTACAATTTCACCATATTTTATCGGATTATTTATTAACTCATTATTCTTCCAGAAAAGTACCTATTCAAATTGCTAATTGCAATAACTTTGCTCATTCGTATTTTATTTAATAATATTAAAATATATCCTACGGATTCAAAGACACTCTGAGATGAATTATCTACCTCGGGCTCGAAGAGTTCGTCGACACCAATCATGGGCTGACTGACTAACCCAAGTCTAGCCACTAGAGAAAGTCCAAAAGTCCAAAGCCATCTCAAAGTCCCTCCGGCACTTAAGTGTCAAGTTGGTCGGCAGCCCGTAGTCCGACCAACATTATCCAAATGGGTTGAATTGATAAATCACCCAAGTATGAGAGTTAAACGGGACACACCGCGTCCGAGTAATTCCTCGATGAACGAGAGACGAGGCCGGACAAGCCTAAGGACACCTTCTCAAGTGAAACCTCCGAGTAACACTGCGAGTGATGACTCCACACTCCAGTCTGTACATGGTGAAGCTTTGTCAACGAATCAAATCTCTTATGAAGCCCACAAGTCACTAGAACGGCCCATTAGGGTCCATAGGCCAAACAACAGGCCCAACCCATTTAGCCTAGGTCCAAGTGGTGCGATTCAGAGGGACCACTGGCGACCATTTGGAGGAGATGCGGTTTACCTAAACCCTTATCCTCAACTATAATTATATGTCACATTTATCAATGATAATGGTAAGTCATCTATGACACATAATACATAAATTTTATATTTTGAGAGTTTAATCTAATACAATTGATAACTGCTCTTAATTAGTAAGATCCACCTACCGACTGATTACGCAAATCGATATTATAGTACAAATCCCCTCTCCTCTTGAGTATCCCGGTTCTAACAACTCATACTGTGGCATTCTAGTCTTGAAAATTGAAAGTATTGAAAAATCCCATCACTTTATTAGCTCTTTTAAAAATCGTGACTTAATTAATAATGAGACGGAATTATATTGAACACGTCTCGTAATTTTAGAAAATTTAACAAATTCACAAGTGATAAACTATAGTACTAGTACTAAATATCTAGGATAGGGGTTGATGATGATGAGCAGGCTGGCTGGGTGGGGAATTTTGTAAACTGAGACACGCAAGTCCTATGGCTAGTCGTGTATGCCCCCAGAGAGACTGACTATACATCTTTCTTTCACTGGTACTAGTACTATTACCTAATAAAGCGACCATCTGAAATGGCAGAAGCAGCCACTGCTGATATTTTTATTTATTTTAATTATTGCTTGTATGAGGAAAAGTCAGAGATTCTTTCAGATCTTGAACTCCTCGCTTGCAGTGCTTTTTCTTTCTTTCTTTCTCCTTTTGTTTGTTTTATAACACTCGTGTCTATTTTAATATCATACATATTTTGGAGTACTTTGCTGCTGCATAATGCCACCCACTCTGCCGTCACTTCACTTCACTTCACCACCACCTCATTCTATATTCATTTTAATAATGTTGTAATGGACTCAGTATTCACAGCTACGCTCAGTATGTTGAATTCTCGCAAAACCTATTCAGCACCCGGAGTTGGAGCGCTCATAATAGTACTACTAGTAGAGTTCTACTTACACAAAATACGGCTTTTGAACACTAAAAATACTTTAGAATACCAAAATATGCTTCAAATGGGGTTTGTTGGATTTAGCTATAAATATGTAGGGAAAAAATGCCTATGTGTCTAGTTGTGTGAGACCGTCAAGAGATGATTTGAGTGTGATGTGGATCAATGTTGGAATTTTTGCTATTGTATTTGTAAACTTGGTTCGTAGTATTTATTATTTGTGCATTAAAAAATTAATAAAAGCGTTACAATAAATGAGCCCAATCATTATGAACTCTAGCTCTTATAACAATGCTAACATATGAGATCGGTGTTGAAATCAGAATGTAAATTATTCATGTGAAGTGTTTCGTATTAGATCCGTATGAATACCAACTTGATTAGAATCCAGTCGTAGACAAATTATTGGAATATGGAATATAGATTGACGTAATTTTATTTAGGAGGCTAGGACATATATGCAATGCAAGCAGTGACTTTTATGGTAGTTCCCAAGTCTCGCAATCAATATTCCGAAAAATACTCGAATGAAAGCGAGAAGACTTTTAAATGGTGGGTCAAGTGCCGCAAATGTTGATATAATTGTAGAGAGTGTTTAGTTAGCTAGAAGCGATAGTGATACGTGGAAGCTTAAAAAATGAAGTGGATCAAAATGGGCCATAAACTGGATTTGAAATGGTACCTTTGTCGGTAACAAGGGAAATTTCGTCTTAAGTGAGTACATTATTAATAATTAAGGAAGAAATTTCAGCAACTCTCACAAGTCACATGTACATATGTATGTGTCTCAATTTTGGTTGTTTGTGGCGGTGTCGCCTCCTTGTGGACTCTACTATTCGGCGGCGGCTATGCCAATCTGCGGTCGTCTTACGAGGATGCATTTTTAATTATTGCATGTGATTTGTTTAACATAAAGTTTATCTAATTAATTACTCATCAATAATTATTCACCAATTTTGCCGTCTACCTTTCCCTTTCCAACTTTACTTTCTTCCAGAAATTCATTGGTAGGTAGGGTAACAAAGTATTATTATTGTCTTTCTTAGTAGTAGTAGTATAAGTTAGTTTTTAATTAGCCATACGATTAATTACAGTGTTTGAATAATTAGGATTTGATTATACTACGAGACGAAGATATATAGTACTGTACTCCATTACGTAGTTTAAATTAATATCGTGATTAAAAAAAGTAGGGGGCACAAAAGTCAGCCACCCGCAGTAATATTGTTGTGTTCCTTAAATTACGGTCAAGTAAGCACTACTCATAAATGGCTCATAATCTCTCCATTCTTCTGTGTTGGTCAATTTTGTTGCTTTATTTGAGACTAGTGACGATAGCGCATTTCAGAATTGAGACAGACTTAGGAGTAGTACGTTGTACGTAGTAGTAATTCTCTCTCTTTTTTTTTCCTTCTTAAATTAAATTTATCTTAAGTGAGAAGATAAGCGGTTTAATTTGGTAGCCGTCGCTACCACGACTTTGTCCGTTAACACCCCACATCACGGCCGACTCGCCGGCTTAACTGTCATTTTCCAACACCTAAGCTTGTCTCCGTCAGAATTACTATACCCGGCAAAAACATTCGAATTCGAAGGCTCACTCGAAATATTTTGAACAACTATTCAAACTTTAACTCAAAATTCGATTCGAATATATCCGATATGAAATGACCACGAATCAATTTGATCCGAACCCATCCGACACAAAATCACCCAAATAAATGTGATCCGAAATGCATTTGATTTGAATTAAATATGTCCCGAACTCATTCGATTCGAATTAAATTGGTAAGTAAAATATAACTAATTTCATTTGTAATTCAATATTTCATTTATGACTAACTTATAATTCAATTTTTGAAGTTGCAATAAGTTATAAATTTTCATTATAAAAATATGTTTACGTTCAAATATTCAATTATTGTTGATTCAGAATTGATCTGGTCCGAACGGGCCTAATCCAAAATGAAGGAAGTTTCATGATCCGAAAACCAAACATCATCCGTTCCGACCCAATCCGATCTCATTCCAAAATAATTTTTAGACTTCATCTGATCCGAATTGACTAATCCGTATGCAAGGTCTAAGAATTACTACTTCTCTATTATTATTATTATTATTATTCTTATTATTATTATTATTATTATTATTATTATTATTATTTATTTATTTATTTTAATCACGCAAAATTGAAAGGGAGTCGAGAGACAAGCTGTGCTTCCACCCAAATATTATTATTATTATTATTATTATTATGTGAAATTCAATAAATAAAAAATAATAAATGTTTACACAAAATTAGTGGGCAGCCGAGAAACAAGCTGGTCTCCCACTCCCTTAGCAATAGCAAAACTAATCCTAGGGAAAATATGATGAGCAACACGCGCTCCAGTATCCTGAGCCAAAGTGAAACCCCAGACTCTAACAAGCAACTCAACAACATCAACATCCAACTCCCCAAGTGTCGAGAAAGAGAAAGGAAGAAATCCATGTCCCTTAGTTGCACACAAGTCCCGATACTTCGCACACTTGCGCTTGGCAACATCAGCAAATGCATGTCCAGTCACAAAGTCCACCATCCCAGACCGGGTCAAAGGGGAAAACCCGGTCAGATCCACACATACATCCCGTCCTCTATCCCAAGCATAAAGGAGCAAATCTGTAGGACGGAGGGACCTGTCACCCCGCCACTCAAACCAATATCCGCTTCCTTACCAGCAGAAAGGCCAGATCGGAAACAGACATCCAAGAGAGTGTCACGAACGAGGTTATGTCGGTGCTTGATACCCACCATCCCAGCACATGACACCGCATGATCACCAAACACATCTCCATTAAAAACCCGAGAGCAAGTAGAGCAGGGCGAGGACACCGGAAACAATGCAACACCAAGCCGATAACCCAGAACACACCTGTTAGTCCTCCTGTTCATCCCAAAATACAAAATTTTAGTATCACATAAAGTTAGATGAGATTCTAGCAACAAGCTGTGCTCCCTTGTTTCAAAAAAACAAGTTGTGCTCCCACCCCTTTTTGGATACAAAAACTCAATTTATGAAAAATAAAAATACCACTCTTAACATTGTTGGAGTGACTAACATAAATATGCTTAAGGTGTCAAAGTGTAGCCAACACCTTTGTGTCGAGTTCTCCAAATGTAGAGAAAACAAATGGGACGAACGAGTAACCGTTTTTTGCAGATTTGGATGAATACTTTCTCCTTTTCTTCTTTACGGTACTGTGCAATGCCACCCTAAGAGCCCAAGAATTCACCCCACCACCAGCAAATGGAGAGATAGTAGTCACATCTAGACATGCGTCTTTACCTTGGGACCATGCGAACAACAATAGGTCTGCAGGTCTAAGTTCATGCCCGTCCACAGAGAGACACCCCATAGGAGCCCCCATCTGCACACAAACACCAAATTTGGAGCAGATATCAACCAAAGTATCGCGCACCAGGTTATGCCTGAACTTCACACCCACCTCACTATAACAGTGAACAACGTGCTCACCCCCACTAGTCCATCCGATACAGATTACAACTCGAACCAAGGGTACTACCAGAGAACAAAGGGACCGTAAGACGATATTATTATTTATTTTTTGAAATAGCTAGTTCTCTCCCTCTTCATTTTATTTATTTAGTTATTATTTAATTTCTTTTGAGAATTGAAAGATTTTAGTTCTCAGTATTTATTTATTTATTTTGGAAGCAATATTTTACAAACCATGTAAACCAGTCTCGACTCAGGAAATATAAATTCCAAAAATTTTTCATTGTGAAGATTGAACCTGTGACAAAAAAAGATATTATCATCCATTTCAATTAAATGAGCCACTCTTGCGGGTTAATTATCATATTTTATTTATTCACTATTACTTCTTTTGGATTGGTATAGTTTTGTGAAAATGAAATATGTGTAATTATATAGAAAAAAAAGGTATGTTGCCCCCAAACTTTTTTATAAAGTTGTACTTTACCCGAAAATATTAACGGTGTTAGTAAAATCGGGTAAATTACAAATTTTACAAAAGATTTGGTGGTACCATGACATTTTTAAAAGATATTCAGGTAAAGTACAATTTTTTAAAAAGATTTATGGACAATATACTTTTTTTCTAAAAACTTTCATTCATTTATAACAATAAGCAAAAAGTACATGATGGCCAAAAAAACATAGCGTCAATAAAAAACATCTCGCAAAACAGAACCTCCATGACTATCTAAATCAAAGTTTTTGGCTAATCTATGTGCAAGCTCATTCCCGCAGCGGGCAGCCCTATCCATGAAAAAGAAATGGTTCACAGGAGCAAAAACTAAAAAAATGGTTTCAGATGTACTTAACGATGAACAAAAAGATAATTTATGAACGTACCCAAACAAAACACCAAATCACAAATCGTTTGTGACCAAAATCACAAACCAATTTTAACAATTGGAAGTGGGATAAATGCCCCACTCTCACCTTTTTCTTTTATTAAGGAATAGGTACAAAATAAAAACAATAAAGAAAAAGAAAAAGATGACCAAGTTTCACACATTAAAAATGGTTTATGAATGAAAGGTTACATATGGTTTGGGTTCTTTAACCACTTTTTCATAAATTGTGAACCAAATTCCAATTTTATTCATGGATAAAGGTGATGTTAATAAACAGAAACTTCAGTCTCGTCAAATCCAAACCAAGCACTTATATTTCCTTGATCAAATTACCAATGGGAGATAAAGAAGATAACATGTCCTGCAGCATCCGAATAACTGTGAGGCAATCACCCTCTATTTCCACGAACCGCAACTGAAGATCACGGGCTAACCGGACTGCTTCCATGGCCGCATAAACACTCCGCCGTTCTGGATTGTCAATACCGGGTAGTCTGCAACGTAACGACGCCAAGCCACAACCTGACCCAAGTGATCTCGAGCCACAACTCTAACACAATTACACAAGCGCCCCGCTCCACTGTCCACGCAATTGAGTCCTTGGACGTTAATTTCATGTGTTTTACTTCAAATCAATGAAGACCAAAGGGAAAAGTACATGTAGTAGGTCGTTTATTTAGTACTAGAGACGGTGCATAGTTTGATCAAGAGGCTTCTCCAGTACTTGCTGGCTTAATTTGCAAGGAAATTCACCACCGAATTTACCTCCCGATATGTACCTTGAATGTGAACTATCCCAAAATCTAGATGAGGTGTCTAATATCCTTGCACTAGTGTCCATGCCTGACGTACTGACTCCAACTTCCTGCATGAAAAATGAATAACACATTGAGAGTCGGTTCTAATTAGTAGGATATGGAGGAAAGATTTTGATCTCATAAACGGTAGACCAGTCCAAATTGTCCAAAGTTCAACAGTGTTATATTTATTACTTATATAAATATATTTTTCTTATTTAGTTGTTAATTAATATTCAGTACATTTATAAATTTTAGCTTAAATATTAAAAATATCCCCGTGCTTCTTCAGATATAATGTGATGGTCACTTGGTCAGATCAGTATCAACCTAATCATTGATGGGCTTAGAACAGTGAATAAGGCTTTGGGTTTTGGTAGGCGATCGAGGTATGGAAGAATTGGGCCTGGACCTTGCCTATATAGTCCATAACACTATATCAGCATGAATTGATGCCACTTTTACCCACACAATCTGCTCTTAATTTCATTAATTAAGTCGCCTAGTTACTAGTACTAGTATACTAGTCATTAAATCCACAATTCATCATCTCCTCCACCACCAAACTCTGGCACAAGGCCATCCCATTGAAACGGTGGTGCCGACACTGAGCCAACAAATGCTTGAACGTCTCATGAGCATCATACATGGTTTCATCATTTCTGTTGGATGTGTTCGAACTGATTACTCAAACGCTGAGATCTTGGAATAGGGGTAATATTTTCCATGAAAGTCATCAGTCATGTACACAATATCACCCATGTGTCAAAATGTCCAATAAGCCCTTGGGGAGACGTAGGCATGTCTTTTTCAAATTTTGAAGGCACATTGGAAATATTTTCTTGCGCACATCTGCATCGTATTAAACAAACATTTTTGCGCAAACACGAAGATCATGAGAAAGCCTAGGACGTTTAAGTTCTACATGGAACAGATTGTAGTAATGTAAAGAAAACCAATTCCACAGTGATGGATTGGCAAAATATTTGCGGTCTGCACTGGCCTAATTCCAATGATAAAGCCACCAACACCCACCAATGTCACATGCATTCACCGGATGGCACTCATTGTGGTGCATAAAATAAAACCTCACCGAGCGCGGCTCTGAATGGAATAAATTGTAGTGCAGAGAAGGAAACCTCACAGGGAGAGGCGCTGCAGGTGGCGGTAATTCCACGGCCAGAAAGTTAACCTTTGCCTTGGCGCCACGGAAATGGCGGGTAGCCTTGTCATAAGCCAGGACCAGCCAGGACCACGAGCATAGCCGTGTCAAATGTGCCGATCCAGACCTGACATTCTTGTAACAGATCACGTATCCCTACTACTTACTTTCCCCACAATAACATCCGAATGACTTGGTAGCGTACACCATTGTTGTTAGCTGCAGAGCTAGCTAGCTCCTATCATTCTCGGAGCGCCATTGCTAATACAAATTACAACAATAGGAAAATACAAGTTACAATGCAAGTATTTGTGTGTGAGAGTACTGTGATATTTCAGAGGTGGTTGAAGGAAATTAAAGAGGCCAGACACAACGGTTTTTTACCGGATCTTGTATCAGCCGCGTACCTACCCGGCCCATGGCCTTGTTAGACGCTGCGGTAGAAAACTCCATGGTCATTATCTGACTATCTGTCACCTTGGTTCTCATAGTCATTGTTGATTATACAAATTACAACTACATAATGATATATAGTACAACTTAATTACGGCTTGCATTTTTGTGTCGATCTTATCACATTCATACCATATACTATACAATCATTCAGGTCCGTGAAAATCCGAAACAAATATATTTTTGCTAAACGAAACTTGCCATTTAATTTGTCATGGTACATTTTTTTGTCTTAAAAACTATCACTTTTGTGCAAACACAAAAATCCAGGGAAAGTAAAAAAACAAATGAAAACATGGAAATCTGTAGTTCTTGCGCTTAATGTTTTATTATGAATCACACATTAAGCGCATCAGAAAATATTAAGCGCAAGGCCATAAAAGAACTACAGATTTCCATGCATATTTTCATTTGTTTTTTACTTTTCCTGGATTTTTTGCATGCGCAAAAATGATAGTTTAAGACAACAATAATGCACACCATGACAAAATGGCAAGTTTCATTTAAAATAAAAATATTTGTTTCCAATTTTTATGTACCTAGATGATATTTTATGATGCAGAGATCGATACTATACAAATGTAATTCCACATCCGAAAAGTTAAGCTTTGCATATGGGCCTTGGAAATGGCGGGCAACCTTGTTGTCAGCTAAGGCCGCTAGCATATATAGCAGTGTCGTGTGTGCCGAGCCAGACCCGACATTAATAATCGAGTCACGTATCTCGGCATCATACCTTCCCCACACCCTCTTGCAAACGCTGGAGTAGTGTACACTGTTGTTATATGCAGAGCTAGCCAGTGTAGTGTATCTCGGAGCTCACACCATGGCTAATACAAATTACAAGTATTTGTGTGTGAGAGTAGCTAGTGTGATATATGAGATTTATGATCCAGTGAAAACACATCGTGTTTACCACCTTACCTTCAACCACCTCTGAAATATCACAGTACTTATAATGTTCATAAAAAAAATTATCTGCAGCCTTGGTTCTCATAGTCATTGTTGATTATAAAATTACAACTTACAACTTGCATTCTTGTGTTGATCGTATCACATTCATATATACCATATACTATACAATCATTTAGGTCCGTTAAAATCCGAAACAACTATATTTTTTCTAAACGAAACTTGCCATTTAATTTATGATGGTGAATTTTTGTTGTCTTAATAAACTATCACTTTTGCGCAAACACAAAAATCTAGGAAAAGTAAAAAACAAATGAAAACATGGAAATCTGTAGTTTTTGTTTAATGGACTTGCGCTGAATATTTTCTTATGAATCATACATTAAGCGCATGAGAAAATATTAAGCGCAAGGCCATAAAAAAACTACAGATTTTCATATTTTCATTTGTTTTTTACTATTCCTGGATTTTTTGCTTGCGCAAAAATGATAGTTTAAGACAACAATAATGCACACAATGACAAAATGGCAAGTTTCATTTAAAATTAAAATATTTGTTTCCAATTTTCACGGACCTAGATGATATTTTATGATGCAGAGATCGATACTATACAAATGTAATTCCACATCCGAAAAGTTAAGCTTTGCATATGGGCCTTGGAAATGGCGGGCAACCTTGTTGTTAGCCAAGGCCGCTAGAATAGTGGTGTCGTGTGTGCCGAGCCAGACCCGACATTATTAATCGAGTCACGTATCTCGGCACCATACCTTCCCCACACCCTCTCGCGAACGTCGCAGTAGTGTACACTGTTGTTGATTGTTGTTATGTGCAGAGCTAGCCAGGGTAGTGTATCTCGGAGCTCACACATGGCTAATACAAATTACAAGTATTTGTGTGTGAGAGTAGTGTGATATAGTATGAGATATATGATCCAGTGAAAACCTGTCGTGTTTACCACCTTACCTTCAACCACCTCTGAAATAGTAATGTTCATAATAAATATTATCCGCAGCCTTGGTTCTCATAGCCATTGTTGATTATAAAAATTACAACTACATAATGATACACAATACAACTTACAACTTGCATTTTTTGAATCAATCGTATCACATTCATACCCTATCTATACAATCATTTAGGTCCGTGAAAATCCGAAACAAATATAATTTTTCTAAACGAAAACTTGCCATTTAATTTGTCATGGTGCATTTTTGTTGTCTTAATAAACTATCACTTTTGCTCAAACACAAAAATCCAGGAAAAGTAAAAAACAAATGAAAAACATGGAAATCTGTAGTTTTTTTTAATGGACTTGCGCTTAATTTTTTTTCTTATGAATCATATATTAAGCGAATGAGAAAATATTAAGCGCAAGGCCATAAAAAAACTACAGATTTCCATATTTTCATTTGTTTTTTACTTTTCCTGGATTTTTTTGCTTGCGCAAAAATGATAGTTTAAGACAACAATAATGCACACCATGATAAAATAGCAAGTTTCATTTAAAATAAAAATATATATTTGTTTCCAATTTTCTCGGACCTAGACGATTTTTTATGATGCAGAGATACTATACAAATGTAATTTCACATCCCATAAGTTAAGCTTTGCATATGGGCCTTGGAAATGGCGGGCAACCTTGTCGTCAGCTAAGGCAGCTTGCACAACGTTGTCGTGTGTGCCGAGCCAGACCCTACATTTATTAATTGAATCACGTATCTCAACACCATACCTTCCCCACACCCTCTTGCGAACGCCGCAGTAGTGTCCACAATTGTTGTTATGTGTAGAGCTAGCCAGGGTAGTGTATCTCGGAGTTCACTCCATGGCTAATACAAATTACAAGTATTTGTGGGTGAGAGTAGTGTGATATCTAAGATACATGATCCAGTGATAACTTGTCGTGTTCAACACCTTACCTTCAACCACCTCTGAAATATCACAATGTACGAATGTTCAAAACAAACTTTATCCGCAGCCTTGGTTGTCATATTCATTGTTGATTCTACAAATTACAACTACATAATGATACATAGTACAACTAACAACTTACATTTGTGTCGTATCTCATTGATACCATATACAATCATTTAGGTCCGTGAAAATCGGAAATAAATATATTTTTTTCTAACTAAAATTTGCCATTTGTTTTGCCATGGTGCATTTTTGTTGTCTTAAACGATCACTTTTGCGTAAACACAAATATCCAAGAAAAGTAAAAAACAAATGAAAACATGAAAATTAATTTGTAATTTTTTTTTGATTGACTTGCGCTTAATATTTTCTTATGAATGTTACATTAAGCGAAAGGCTCTAAAAAAACTACAGATTTCCATGTTCCGTAAGAAGCCAAGCTCAGATCCAGGTTCAGATTGAGCACCATGCCGAGGTTCGCATCTCTGCAGTGACATACGAGGGGCCAGGTTTGTAGTGGTGGAGGTGTGTATGTGCAAGACCCTTCAATTTTTTTTACTACTATATATAAGTTTATTTGCATTATGCCTTACCTATTTTTGCTTGACATGTCATTTTTCTTTCTCAAATTGTACATATATGATGAATTGTCATTAAACTTATAATTTCATTATGCATAACTTTCATTGTAATTAGTAGTATATTTTCATACCAACCAATAAAAAAAGTTTCTATGCTTCGATGTATATATATGCAATATAGGCAAGTTCTGGCTCCACTGCGCCCCTGCAGGTTCGCTACCGCCGCTAACACCTCTAAACCTTGTCGTGTTCAACGAATGCAAAATCACCCGGCGGAGTGACTCCGCGCTGAGATGCAACATATTGGTGCTCTGCACCCGCATGATTCCAATGAAGCCACCAGCCACCACCGGTGCCAATCATGTCACTGGACGGAACTGATTGTGGTGCATATAAGGAAACCTCATGCACCCAGTGTGGCTCCTTACGGAACTGATTGTGGTGAATGCGCAGAGAAGGAAAACTCTCACCGAGAGTGGCCCTGCAAGATGCTATATTGCACAGCCGGAAAGTTAACCTCTGCCTTGGTGCCACGGAAATTAAATGGCGGGCAGCAGTCTCGAATGTGCCCAGCCAGAACCGAGATTTTTTGAAAGCACCCTCTTCTACATACTTTCCCCAGGGCCTCCTGCAGTCCTGCGGACGCCACGGTAGTGCATACCATTGTTGTTAGGTGCAGAGCTAGCCGCTATCGTTCTCAGAGCACGCGCCATTGCTAATGCAAATAACAACAATTGTGCGATACTAAGTTACAACGTATAAGTATTTGTGTGAGATTAGTATGATATTTCAGAGATGGTCGAGGGGTATTTATAGCAGCCGCAGCTGCATTCTCTAATCTATTTTTGGACAATTTATTCCTTTTCACTTTCCTTTGTTTGCCCTAAGGGATCTACGGATTTTGATGATATTGATATTGTGGATAGAGAAAGGGATGTGCAATCTAATGTTGTTTCCAATTTTTATGAATTAAATCAACAACTTTGATATTACTATAATTGTGATCCTATGTAGTAATAAAATATGCAGTGCATTTTTTATTTATGGGATATGAAAATTTTAGATTCTACCTTTTTTTGATAGGATTTGAATTAATTGTGTCTTATGATCCCAATTAGAGTGAGTGTTGGACAAGCAAACGAATAGTATATGATAACCAAAGAAATGGTTGGGTTTGATTAACCCTAATGAAGTTCTAATAGTAAAAATTTAAATACAGTGATTTTTCAATTTAGTGATCCTAAAATTTTTATTATTATGTCATACCAACATTTCTTTTTCTTTTTTTTTCTCATACTATATATAAGTTAACTACTTATCGTGTTGTGACATCTTAATAATCACGTAGATTCGGGAAGTTGATAACAAATAAATACATGCGCACTTACACAAAATTTAACCTAACATATTTTCTAGTTACATGAACTTTGTTGTATTAACTAACACCCGATACAATCACCAAGATTCAGGAAAGCTACATAAATAAATGATGCAGTTGATGGGTTTGTCGTATCGGACATGAATGTTGAATGTCGACCATGTACCACGGTGTTTCTGTGTTTAACGTTAAACAAACAACGAAATTGGAAATGATTGCATTACTGGAAACGAAACCGATTCCACGGTGCTGGATTGATCCTAGGGCTTTGTTGATTGGTGATTTCACGAATAGGATTTAGAAAGTTCACTTTCACCTACGTGCACATTATTGACGAGCAACCTTGTCTTCAACAAGGTTGCAAACACACCCATGTCAGAGGTAAGGTGCCAAACATGACAGTTTTCATCGGATCTTGGATCTCAACCGCGTGGCTTCCCCCATGGCCCGGACGTCACGGTAGCTAGCAAACGTCCGTGGTCATTTAATTTTCGTTCCTCTTTGCTTCCGCCAATGGTTTTGGTAATTTACCTAACAAGTGTGAAGGGGGTTGGAGTCTGAGAGGGACATCATCGACCGTTTCTAGCTTCATCTCTAGAACTCAAAAGCGGTTGGTATCTCCCGCTTTTGATTTTTATTATAGTTGAATTGTTGATTCGTACTTCCTAAATCTTGGATAAAATTTTGAATTATACATGCTAGACAATGAGGTGATCAAAATTTAACTCATAACCTTAACACTTAGGTGGTGATTCAACGGATCAGGGACGGGGAGCACCAGGTGATTTTGAGTAGCTTTGTTGATATGAGGTAGTGATGTTGAGTGATGTTGGAATTTTAGCTAAACAATGATTGGTCTATCCATGAATATACACTAATAACCAAGAGATCATGCCTCACACATTAGAAATGGAGTTTTCTTAAACGTGATTGTGACGCATGTGCAAAGAAGGAAATCTCACCGAGAGCGGCTCTGCAGACTGTGGTAATTGAACATCCGAAATGTTAACCTTTGCCTTGGCGCCACGGAAATGGCGGGCAGCCTTGTCGTAAGACTTGGCGGCGAGGACAGCAGTCTTGAATGTTCCCAGCCAGAACCGTGATTTTTTGAAAGCTATTTCTGCTACATACTTTCCCCAGGGCCTCCTGCGGACGCCACGGTAGTGCACACCATTGTCGTTAGTTGCAGAGCTAGCCGCTATCGTTCTCGGAGCACGCGCCATAGCTAATTCAAATAACAACAATTGTGCGATACAAGTTACAACGTGTAAGTATTTATGTGAGAGTGATATTTCAGAGATGGTTGAGGGGTATTTATAGCAGCAACTTAGATATTCTGTAAGCAAGTTTTGGACAATTTTATTCCTTTCCACTTTAATTCCTCTTGCCTTAAAAGATCCACGCATTTTGATGATATTGATATTGTGGATAGAGAAAGGGACGTGCAATCTAGTGTTGTTTCCCATTTTTATGAATTATAATCAACAAGTTTGATATCACTATAAATCTATAATTGTGAGCCTATATATTGAAAATGCAGTGCGCGCAGTTTTAGTCATTGCTTATGAAAATTTTGATTCTACCTTTTTTGGTTAGGATTTAGATTAATTGTGTCTTTTGATCCAAAATCAAGTGAGTGGAATATATGATAACCTAAGAAACGGTTGGGTTTGATTAGCTTAATACCCTAATGTTAAGTTTTACTAATAAAATAATAAAATACAGTGATTTTTCAATTTAGCGATCCTAAAAATTTTATTACTTGTCGTATCGACATTTTTTTTCTCGTACTATAAGTTAGCTACTTGTCGTGTCGTGTTGTGACATCATGTAGATCCGGAAAAGTTGATAACAAATAAATACGTGCGCACTTACACAAAATTTAACCTAATATATTATCTAGTTACATGAATTTTGTCGTATTAACTAAACCTGGTACAATCACCAACGGTACGTTTGGAGCTCAATTAAGGAACTATTTTGGAGCTCCTCAATTGAGTTTCATGTTTGGAGTTCAATTCCAAAATAGACCCAGTACTATTCATCCCAAAACTCTACTTGAGATTTTTTTTAGATTTTGACTCATATTTTTAATTTGCTTTTACTATTATTTTACATCCACAAATAAAACCTCCACCACATATTCTACTCAAATTCCGTACCTGGTACAAAACAAAAAAAAAAATTCCTTCTTAAACCTAATTATTACCCTACTCTATACATCTATTTTTCCCTAAAGTTAACTCCAAACACAATTCATCTCCATCTCCTTAATATACTTTACTATTCCTCCTTAAAGGAGTTTTGCCAAATTGAGTTTTGGAATCGAGCTCCAAACAGCCAGATTCGGGAAAGCTAGAAAAATAAATGATGCAATTGATGGGCTTGTAGTATTAGACATGAATGTCGGATGTCGACCATGTACCACGGTGTTTCTATTTTTACGTTAAACAACGAAATAGGAAATGATTGTATTACCGGAAAGGAAACTGATACCACAGTGCTGGATTGACCCTAGGGCTTTGATTGGTTATTTCACGAATAGGAATTAGAAAGTTCACTTTCACCTACGTGCCACGTTATTGATGAACGGCTTGTCTTCAACAAGGGTTGCGAGTACATCCTTGCCATAGGTAATATGCTAGACATGAAAGTTTTCATCGGATCTTGTATCTTAATTGCGTACCTTCCCCCATGGCCTTTTCCAGGTTCTGCGGTAGCAAATGTCCGTGGTCATTTAATTTTCGTTCCTAGTGAACTGTGGAGCCATTATCTCTCTGACTTTTCTTCTCTTGTTTATCCTTGGAAGGATTTGCCTCATCCTATCTTTCTTTGTTGTAGGCCTTTCTTGACTGACCCGCTGTCACATCTCGAATCGGTACAACAATTCTCTTGGAACACCTTCCTCACGCGGGTTCAAGCCCCGTCATTCGCCCAGAAAGGAAAATGAGTTTTGTTCCTTTGGGAGGCTTTTTTGGTTGGGAGAGGCGGGAAACCAAAAATCAGCTAACTCTTCTTTTCTTTATCGCGTTTCATTCCTCGATGAAAGAGAGACAGGAACTGTTCTCCCATACATAAGAACCAATCCCGACTTTGTACTGGGGAGAAGCTCGACTTCCACTACAAGTCCATTACCACATGGATCCCTTTTCGACCCCCGCCTATGGTTTTGGTAACTTACCTAGCAAGTGTGAAGGGAGTTGGAGTCTAAGTGGGATCATCATCAACCGTTCCTAGGTTCGTCTCTAGAACTCAAATGCGGTTGGTATCTCCCCTTTTCTGTTTTTATTATAATTGACGTAATTGACGACTTGTACTTTCTAAATCTTGATTAACATTTTGAATTCGACATGCTAGACAATGAGGTGATCAAAATTTAAGTCCTAACCTTAACACTTACGTGGTGATTCAACGGATCAGGGAGAGCACCAAGTGATTTTGAGTAGCTTTGTTGATATGAGCTAGGTAGTGATGTTGAGTGCTGTTTGGCAGAATTTTACCCAAACCATGATTGGTCTATTCATAAATATGCACTATTAACCAAGAGAGGCATCATACGTTAGAAATTGTGTTTTTTTAAACGTGAATAATCAACTACTCCATCCTATTTTTGTAATTGTCGTTTTAGAGTTTTCACATGTTTTAATACGTACATCTCATTCAATTCATTATTTTTTTTAAAATATTGAATTAATTACAAGTAATTATGATATGTCAACCAATAGAATACCTCTAAATGGTATGGAATTCAACAATATGCATTAATCATGATTAAATTCTTGCTCGAAAAATGCAAAACGACAAGTATTTTTCAAATAGTGAAAAACTTAAAACGACAATTATTAAAAACGGGAGAGAGCAGAGTAGTTGAAGTCAGTTGAGCATTTGTTACATAAAATTTTGAAAGTAACTAAAATTAAGAAGGATTGATAAATTATTAAAATTAATATTTCGTATGACCACTCTTGGATCCGTTATATAGGCTTCATTTTAATACACAATTACTTTCTCAACTTTAATTATTCTCTAAAAAGTAGTATTGTTTTGGTTTGGGTTTGAGATGAAATTGTAATTAATATTCATTAGGTTTTCGTCATATATGTAGGCTAGCTAAGGATTTTTGTATTCCTAGAAACATTTCCTATGGTATTTGTAACATTGGGTAATAGAAATTTATAGTTTTCGAAAAATTCACTAAATAATTATTTAAAGAAACTTTCAATTACTCTATAATTTGCAAAATAATTAATTAGAGAAATATACAAATTAATTATTTGGTAATAATACAGTACTTCCACCAGATATATCATTTATTAGTCCACTTTCCTGACTAAACTTGTCCCTGTCATCAGGCTCTGTGCCTTCTCCCCTAAACCCAATTAGCTTGAAAACATTTAACTGTATCCCTAAATTAATCTGGAAATATAAAAAGAAAATTAAAATACTACTACTAATAAACATGGTACTATAAAATCCATATATTAATCCCAAAACAAATTACCAATACATTTCCAATAACTAATAATATTAAATTACAATTTAATAACTCCCCGGTGGAGCCAGGCTCAGGTTCAGATTGAGCAACATGCCGCCAGTTGTAGTGAGAGACGAGGAGCCAGGTTCACTACCGCCGCCGACAGCTCCAAACCTTGTTGTGTTCAACGAATGCAAAGTCACCCGGCGGCGTGACTCTGCTCTGAGATGCAACATATTGGGGGTGGGGCCCTGCACCCGCCTGATTCCAATGAAGCTACCATCCACCACCAGTGCCAAACCTGTCACTGAACGGAACCGATTGTGGTGCACAAAAGGAAACCTCACCCTGCGCGGCTCCCAACGCAACTGATTGTGTTGCATGCGCAGAGAACGAGGAAACCTCACAGAGAGCGGGAGCGGCCCTGCAGGCTGTGATAATTGCCCAGTCGAAAAGTTAACCTTTGCCTTGGCACCACGGAAATGGCGGGCTGCCTTGTCGTAAGCCTGGGCCGCGAGCACAGCAGTGACGAATGTGCCCAGCCAGTAGCGAGTTCTTTTGAAAGTTATCTCTGCTACATACTTTCCTGAAGGCTTCCTGCAGACGCCACGGTAGCGCACAACATTGTTGTTAGGTGCAGAGCTAGCGGCTGTCGTTCTCGGAGCACGAGCCATTGCTAATGCAAATAACAACAATAGTGCGATACAAGTTACAACGTATAAGTATTTGTGTGTGAGTGTGAGCTAGAGAGTGTAGTGTGATATTTCAGAGGTGGTTGAGGGGTATTTATAGCAGCAGCTTAGATATTCTCTAAGCTATTTTTGGACAATTTTATTCCATTTCACTTTCCGTTTTTTGATTTCAAAGATCTACGGGTTTTGGTGATATTAATACTGGATAGAGAAAGGGATGTGCAATCTAATGTTGTTTCCCATTTTTATGAATTAAAATCAACAACTTTGATATCACTATAATTGTGAGCCTATATAGTGAAAATGCAGTGCATTTTTAGTCATTGGTTATAAAAATTTTAGATTCTACCTTTTTTGGTTAAGATTTACATTAATTGTGTCTTATAATCCAAATTAGAGTGTTGTAGGATAAGCTAAAGAGTAGTATATGATAACCTAAGAAATGGTTGGGTTTAATTAGCTTGACCCTAATGAAGTTTTACTTATAAAATAAATTGATTTATCAATTTAGTGATCATGAAAAAAATAATCGTACGGACATATTTACTCATACTATTCGTTAGCTATTTGTCGTAGTTGTCGTGTTGTACATTAAACTGATATCTAATTATATAACCACATAGATTTAGGAAAGTCGATAACGAATAATTATATGCCCTAACTAACACATAATTTAGACCAACATATTTTCTTGTCGTTACATGAATTTTGTCGTATTACTAAAACCTGAAGCAATCATTGGGTTTGTCGTATTGGACATGAATATGGGAAGTTGACCATGTATCACATTGGTTATGTTTTAAACGTTAAACAACGAAATTGGAACTGATTGTAGTAACGGAAAGGAAACCAGTTTTACAGTGTTGGATTAGCTAGGGCTTTGATTAGGGAGTTCACGAATCATGATCAGTAAGTTCACTTTCACCTTTGTACCACGATATTGGCGAGCGGCCTTGTATTAAGAAAGGGTGGTAAGCACAGTCATGTCGAAGGTAAGGTGCCAGACACAATTGTTTTTCACCAGATCTCGTATCTTAGTTGTGTGTGTACCTTGCCTATGGCCTTCACTGCGGTAGAAAATATAATTTACGAAGTTAAATTGTAAAAATATAATGATTATATTTTATCAATGTAACCCCGTAACTTACGTTTCCTGTATGATTTAGGATTAATAAGATATATGTAAATCGGAGCAAATTAAAAAAGGTTAACGAAAAGTTTGATGAGAGCTGGACGAAGTACTACTCATTTAGAGAAATACACAAACGATGATTATTAGAGATAACATATGATATTTAATTAAACCCATTAATGTTTTTTGTCAACAAATTAATTAATACTTCCGTGTTCCCGTCAAAACTTTCCATTTAGTTTTGTTAATCGTTTTTAAAAATTGGAATAATATACTTAATAATTTTTATACTTACAATTTTTGTCTTAGATATGATTAGAATAGTTTACTACCCATAAAAAAGTCAACAAAATTATACTGGAATGTTTTATCCGGATGGGGAATACATTTTATATATTAACAACATAGAGACATTTTACTTAAAATAACAACAATGTTCAAAATATATTGTAAACTATTTTACCCAAGAATTTGTGTTAAAAGTTTTATAAAATTACACATTTAAAATAAAAAAATTTCTAGGGTTTAATCAAGCGAAGTCGCGCCGCACATTGCACGACTCTGAGTCTTTGTTTCAAAGCCTCAACCAACCCTTGTCATTAACATATATCATCATCATAAGGCTTGCAATCCAATGATGATCAACTGTCTGATAATGGAGCTGTTTATTCGTCCCTGAAGCAGCACGACGTTGCACTCTTTATTGATAACCAGATTGTTCATGTACGGAGGTCAGCAAATCAGCTTGCCTAAATTTTGCTGTTGATGCATGATATGGGCTACACTATTTTACCTTTTGATTTTTTTAACCTCCTTATACATGTGTAAACTGTTACTGCTCTCATATCTGGTGACTTTTTCTGATGTAAACTGTTATTATGAGCTCTTAGCTCCTTGATTATAAAATCAATTCTTCTTATTCAAAAAAATACATATATCATCATCATATAAAATCCACCGTACCATATATTATTCCAAATTACCAACACATTTCCAATAATTAAGAATTATAAATTACAAATTAAGAACTCCCGGGCGGAGCCATGCTTAGATCCAGGTTCAGATTGAGCGAGTTGCCACCGGTAGACGACGAACCCGGTTCACTCTGTGTAGTACCGCTGCCACCACCAAACCTTGTGCTGTCCATCAAATCTAAAATCTCCGGGTTCGACTCCTCTCCGAATTGCAACATATTGACGGTCTGCTCTGGAGCCGCAGGCGGCGGTAATTCCAACACCGGAAAGTTAAGCTTTGCATTTGCGCCACGGAAATAGCGGGCAGCCGTGTCATAAGCCATGGCCGCTTGCACATTGGTGTCGAATGTGCCGAGCCAGACCCGGCATCTATTAACCGGATCACGTATCTCGGCACCATACCTTCCCCAGGGCCTCTTGCGGACACCACGGTAGCGCACACCATCGGTGTTATGTGCAGAGCTAGCCGCTATCGTTCTCCGAGCACGCGCCATGGCTAATACCTATACAAATTACAAGTATTAGTGTGATATCTGAGCAGCAGCTAGATGTGTGAATATTTATAGCATTGCCTGGATGTTCTAATCTATTTTGGATATTTTTAATTATACCTTTCACTTTCATTTTAATTAAAAATCTACACATATTAATGATAGTGATGTTGTGGATAGAGTACGGGTTGTGCATTGTAATGTTGTTTCCCATTTTTATGAAGTGAAATCAACAGGTTTGATATTATTTTAATTGTGATATTATGTAGTCAAAACGCAGTGCATTTCATTTATTGGTTATGATAATATTACTTTTATCCTTTTATGATGAAATTAGTTTTTGACTTTTGAGACTGTGAGTGTACGTAGGACTAAGTAAAGAGAAGTATATGATAACCTAAGGACGGATAGGATTTGATTAGCGTAACCTCTAAGGAAGTTTTACTTATAATTAAATACAGTGATTTTCATTCAGTTATCGCCAAAAAATAAAGTTTGTGGTAATTATAATTACGGACGTGCTTTCAGATATAAGTTACTTACTTCTCGTGTTGTACATTAACTGACATCTTAAATAACCACGTAGATGCGGGAAAGTCGATAATGAATAAAAACATGCACTTACATGCTCACAATATGTATAACACAACGTATTCTCTTGTCGTTACATGAGTTTTGTTGTATGATCTAACATCAGCTGATACAATCTCGGAGATTTAGGAAAAATTATAAATATATGAAGCGCAATTGATGGGTTTTTGTCGTATTAGACATGAATTTTGGAAGTTGACGGTATGTACCACGGTGTTTTAGTTTTAAATATAATTGGAATTGATTAGTACCGAGAGGAAATTTGTTTCGATAGTGTTGGATGGGCTAGGGCTTTGATTGAGGATTTCACAAATCGAAATCATAAAGTTCACTTTCGACTTCGTGTTGGCGGACATGTTTTTGTAAGCAAGGGTTGCGAGCACATTTGTCTCGGATGTAAGGAGCCAAACACAATAGTTTTTCAACATACCAGAACCGTTTTCATTTGCCTTGGCGCCATGGACTTGAACCAGAGACCTCGCCCGTGAAAGATCCCCGGAAAGTTAACCTTTGCCTTGGCGCCATGGAAATCATAGCCATGTTTAATGTGTCGAGCATCAGGGGCGGACCCAGCCCTTGGGCTGGGCTGGGCTCCAGCTCATGTTGCCGCCCAAAATTTTAAAAAAATTATATTAAAATTTACAATTTTTACGGACAGATTTTTGAATGTAGGTAACATTTAGCCGGCATGTAATATTTAGTCCAGGTTGATTGGAATTCCTGGATCCGTCCCTGTCGAGCATGACCATACATGTTTGAACAGATTGTGTATCTCTGCTACATACTTTCCCCACGACCCTCCTATAGGTGCCTCAATTTCATACATCTTGGAGCGTGCGGCGTCGCAAATGTATATTGCAAACAGTAGTAAGATACATGTTACATCATAAGTATTTGTGTGTGAGAGTAGTGTGATATTTGAGAGATGTTGAGGGGTATTTATAGAATCAACTGGATTTTCTATTAGCTATTTTCGGACCACCTGCTATGGAAACAATCACATAGCAGTATCTAGCACCTCCCAGACTTTGAGTAGGTATAGAATCTTATCTGAGTCATGTTGTGCATTTTTATCATGTTTGTTGATGTAGCATGGTTTCACCTGCAACGTCACGAGACTAATCCAACGGTCCAGGATTGATTATCATCTTAATGGTGATGATTAATTGAGTTAGTTACAAGAAGAGATATATTAGCTGGCAAATTAGTTAGTCTGTTTCTATCATTGCTTAGAAAGTAAGCGAGCTACTAGCTAGCACATATATTTCTGTAACTGCTTGAGGGCTAGAGAGATTGATTCTTGTTATTCTTCATTGCTGAGATACAGAGAGATAGTGAGATACAGAGAGCTGAGACTGCTTGTAATCTGTAGCTATATTCTGTGATTAGTGAAGTGTTTTCTCCTTCCCGTGGATGTAGATTCTTTTGGAATCGAACCACATAAACTTGTGTGCTCTGCGTTTGTCAATTCATTCAATTCTGTTGTTCCATTAGCTCCTTATTGTGAAATTGATTTGGGGATTCGAGCTATACGGTGTCGTGTTGAGTAGATAATCGGAACAATGTTAAACAAAGAAATTACGTAATCACGCACATCATGTAAAAGCTTATAGTGGTCTCAGTTCTAAATGTTAAACAACGAAATACTAATGATCGTACAATACTGGAAAGGAAAACGATTCCACAATGTTGGATTTGCTTGGTTTCACATTTGGAATTTCACGGATTGGAATCCTAGAATTACTTTCGCTTTGGCGTCATGAAAATGGGGCGATCTTGTTGTAAGCAAGGGTAGCGAACATAGGCATGTCGAAGTTACCGCTACCTGCAACGCCTCTCCCGCTGAGGCTTCCTTCTCGGCACCACAATATGTTCCGTCAAGAGCGTCACTCTGTGCGCTTTTATTTTATGCACCACGACCAGTTCTGACCGATGGCTGCATGTGATACTGGCGGTGGCCTCCTAGTGGCTTCATCATTAGAATTATGTTGGTGCCTTATCATAAGCCAACGCCGCCAGAATGGCAGTATCATAGGTACCGAGCCAGACACAGCATTTCCTGACAGGATCGCGTATCTCTGCGGCGTACCTGCCCCACGGCCTCTTCCTGACGCCGCAGTATCGAACACCATATTGGTTGCTTGGAACCATTGCTAGGAATAATACACAATATGAATGGGAAATGAGAGACTGTGTGAGTGAGTGAGTATCGAGATACGGCAGGGTTATTTATAGCAACAGTTGGATGGGCCCACCAGGCACGTGGCTATAGTGATTGGAGTGTAATTGATACGTGGATTTGTGTTGTGAATATTGAAAGTTTTGCATGGCCTAGATCTTTTTGGATGCTAAGCTATTAGCTATTCTTCGACAATTTTATCCCTGCACATTATTCAGTTCTTTTGTATTACAGTGCTACGAATTTTGATGATACTGATATTTTGGGATAGAAAAAGAAAAGTAATGTTGTTTCCCAGTTTCCATGGGATAGACCAAACAAGTTAATTTCATGTAGTATTGCTGTAATAGTGTAAAATAGCGAGAGGCTTTGTAGAGTCAAGCTAGATGCACTGCATTTATTTATAGGTTATCATAATATTATATATTTTACTTTTTACTTTTTGTTAGGATTAAGAATTACTACTAGTGTCTTATGATCTAAGATTAGCTAGACTATTATAGTGAGTGTAGGACTATAATGAGTATATGATTAATCTAATGGACTGTGGCATTTGAATATCTTAGCCCTAAAATACAATGATTAAAAAGTATAATTGTGATCGCGCAAAATTGATTATTTGTCGTATTGAATCTGTGTACGGACGTTGTTTCTTAGAGTATGAGTTAGTTACTTGTCGTATTGTACATTAAACTGACATCTTGAATAATCCCGTATATTCGGGAATTAAAGTATATGACAGATAAAAACATGCCTTACATGGAAACGTATCTTCTTGTCATGACATGAATTTTGTCGTAACCATCATCAGGATTCGGGAATGTTAGGATAAACGTTGACAATTTTTCGTATGCGACACAAATTTCGAAGTTGAACAATCATGTACCACCGTATTTTACGGTGAGAGACATATTATGTCGAAAGTTAATCATGTATTTACCGTATTATACATTTGTAATGTACGTTGAGTCTCAAAATTTAAAATAGTCGAAAAGTTTTACGACTTACTATTAGAGTAACACAGAAAATAAACAAACACAACATAGAAAGCTTCAACAATTTGTAAACATTATTTAGACATCAATCTTGCAAGAATCTTAAAATTAAAGAAATAAACCTGCTTTATGCAATTGTAACAGATAACTCAATCAAACATAAGTAGTGTGAACCTCTAAAAGGGAAAGATTTTCAAGTTAAGGACTGGTTCAGTTTACTGTCTTGTGTTCTATTCCAGTTGCATATTTTACAATTTCAAGTTTCAATCTTGCACTATGTAAAAGAAAACCATATTAGAATGATTTGTTTTACAAGACTATTAAACCATGGTTGTAAGAATAACTAAATCTGGGGTTATAACTCAAAGATCAACCAAGTTAAACTTAAAAGTATGAAAAGAAGCTGTAATATGTGCAGAAAACTGACTGATCACATGTACCGCACATAAGAGTTGGAATAAAACTAAATATCTCTCGGCTAAACTCAAGAAATCAACGAATACACCACATAAACAGATTCAATCGCAACTTCAAGCATACTTGATAAACCAAAAGCAGCACATCACGTCCCCCTCAAGTTTCATAAGCAAAAAACTGAGATCAGTATCATAAATCACGAAGAATAAAAAGGTACAACCTTACATATATGAGCAAGAAAGGTGAATGTGATTGTGCTAAATTAGGCATATGCAACACATACAGCAGTGTCAAACCATATGAAAACATTCGATAGACACATGAGCAGCCTATAACATAATGCTATCACGTACTAAACATAAACATCAAGATAACAGAGAACAAATAGAACTCAATGCCAAATGCTACACTGGTTGACTTAAAAACACAAACACATGAGGATAACATAGAAAAAATGCAGCGCAATAATGTGAACACCAAAACATATAACCATAGCGTTCCATATTGAAAGTACATAAAGCTGAACAGACTGAATGCTTGTGAAGCTAAGTTTAAGTTAGCCAAAGTAGCAAAAATACACCTGGAGAAAATATTCAAGAGAAGGCCAGATTCAAATTGAGCCAAAAACCTCAGCAACTGGAAATGGAACTAAATTACTACATAGCAGCCACTACATGCACTTGTTCAAAAATAAAGCTGTCAAATGAGACGTAATAAGTATGCGATTTTTGCAAATCGAAGAACGAGGTTGATGAAAATATATATACATGATAACATGAAGTCATGATGTTAAAACATATAAAGACAACTCTATAAACCTACATTGATTTCTTGTCAGTGTGGCAGACAAAGGAAAGCACTAAAGAATTCAAATGTGTTGAGCACTCCCTCAGTCAAAGGCAAGCAGCTCCATCTCCGGTGTACTTGCTGAGCACGAAATTGAACTCCTAAGGCAGTCAAAGAAATCGTGGGACCCTGAAACAAAGGAGGTCAATTAAATTTAGGAGGATTACCTTCCCTCTTGATCCGTAAATTCACAAAGCATTTCCACAGTTTCCTATGATATTAAAAAGCAATAGAATAGTTTACACCCATATACATCACTGTACATGAGTGGCAAATGGCAGGAGGAAACTGAAATCACACAACTACAATATACAGTAGTCTTACCTGAAAACAATAATCTACAATAAATCGAGTTGGGTTTCATTTTATTACTGGTTTTTTAGAAGTCTAGCTAACAGCAGTTCCCTGAAGAAGAAGAAAAGTAATGTTGTTTCTTCAGCATACATAAGATAAGAAATACTAAGAACCAACCCGATAGAAATTAGAAGATAAAATATTAGAGATGATTTGAGCTACGAATAAAAACAGTACTTATTTTATACGATAAATACAAGATCCGGATAAAAGTTGTCATCTTTATTATTAAAACCTCACTATCAAGAATTACAACTCTTTCCAATTATACATATACAGATATACTTTAAATATGAAATTATTCAGTTGAAGCTGGAAAAATGAGTAACATGCTGCTGCAAGACACCATAAGTTGCAAATTAAAATACGACGTGCTACTAAAACTGAATCAATGGACATAGTCAATTAGCCACTGCTTTAGTAGCAGTAACGGATTCCCAGGGGAAATTGCATTTTTGGTCCCTTAAGTGGCAGTCCCCGTGATTTTGGTCCCAAATTAAATTTTTTTTTTTTTTTTTGCACTTTTGGTCCTGGGACCGTATTACGTACTGTATTTATACGAAGGGGGACTACAATCGTGTGTACAAATATCGTATTTATAAGAAAAGGACCAAAAGTGCAAAAAACAAATTGACTTGGGACCAAAATCGCATGGGGACTGCCACTTAGGGACCAAAAATGTAATATTTTCAACTGTAATTCACTCCTTAGCGAAGAGACATTCACGATTCTTGCTCCAAACCTGGATAGCCGTAGAGAAGGAAGAAGGGCTTCACTAACATTCCTAACACCATAATAATTTGTATCTAGGCATTCTTTTTCCGTCTCATAGGTTGTCTTCATCAAGATTCAAAGTCCTTAAGCCGTCTCCATCATCAATTTCTACGACAGAAACTCCAACATTGTTTATCATCATCTTAACTCTTAAGCACTCGTAATATAGCTAATAGACAATGTTCTCGTTACATATTTGTATTTCTTGATCAACTCTTTAGTTTGGTTATTAATAACCTATTTTTTGCATTCAGAGAAATCTTAGCATATTTTGAAAAATTGCATTTTTGGTCCCTTAAGATTTTGGTCCCAAGTCAAAAAAATTTTGCACTTTTGGTCCTGGGACCGTATTAGATACGAAGGGACTAAAATGGTGTGTACAAATGTAGTATTTATACGAAAAGGACCAAAAGTGCAAAAAAAAAAATTGACTTGCGACCAAAATCGCAGGAGACTGCCACTTTTAAGGGACCAAAAATGTAATTTTCCCCTCTTTGCAGGATGGAAGGATCGCCCCCAACTAATATAGCAGCTGTGGGAAAGCAACTTAAAGATTTCTAAACATATGTAATTGCTGGAGCTTCTACGAAGGACAAATTCTTCAGATAAAAAGAGAAGTTCATTAAATTTGGGATTGCATGTTGGTGGATTATTTCATTAGTTCAAAAACAAGAGAAGATGACAGAATTGAGCAGAATTAGTTCACTCAAAAGATCCATGCAAAAATGTAAAAACGAACTGAATGGAGTATATATTTCCAATTTCAGCTACAAAACCGTTCCCCAACATAATAGAACTAACAGACGCCAAAAACGATATCACGGGAGAGACGAAACAAATGAAAAGGCAATGATAAAGCCAGCTGAATGGAAAGAAGTGAAAACCATTGTCCTAATAGGCCATTCAACAAAATGGAGTAACTAAAAGTTTCCGCAGCAAGGAACAATACTAATTCGCCTTGTTTACAGCATATAATTGGACTAATCAACTGCATATGGAAATCAACACACGCAAAATCAAACAAACACTTTGAGCTTATGAAACATTTAAACCAATAATCAATCGAACAGAATAGAACTAACAGTGTGATCACATTTGGACATACAAAACAAACAATCACCAGTACAATGTAATATATTTTCAGATATTCTCAGACTGAGCGATTAGCAAGCAAAGAAAATGATATGTACTTGAAGCTTCGTCCTTTATCACATCCAATGGGCGCATAGCTGTGGCAGCTATAGCACCTGCAAATTCATTTAAAAAATCAAGAAAACCAAAATCATCAAAACACCAATCGAACAAAAAAGAAATATCGCAAAAGAAGAAAAAAATGAGGAGATGGCTAGAAGAAGATGGAATGAGGAGAAGGAATCAAAGAATGAGGAGGGGGAATCCGGCTGTGAAAGAGTGAGGAAGAGGAATCCGGTGAAGCCGTAAAGAGAAAAGGGAAAGGGGCGAATACCGTTGAGCGCCGTTACACATTTCCTGTAAACGGAATATTCTAAGACTGCGTCACATGGAGATATAGACATATTGAAGAAAATGACGAGGATAAAACGGAAGCGGCGGTATAAAACAAATAATATATCATCATAAAACGCAATAGCTGAGTACGGTCCGTTTCTGTCTTGTGCGATCCGCCGCTCGGTGGGCACTATCCAATAAAATAAGGGCAGGTAAGTGGTGAAGGTGTACGTGTTGGTAATCGTACTACGGTAAGACGCCATTGTTATTAATTTCTCGATCGCCCCTGGTCTGCTAACTAAAACCACTACTCGAGTAGTAGTATTTATTTATGTGACATCACCATATTCATGGGCGTAGCATGTATCCTATTAGCAGTTTAATTCTAAGGTGTACGTGTTGGTAATACGGTAACGCCCTTAAAAATAATTAAGGGCATTAAAAAAGTTTTAAGCGAAAGCGAAACATTATTCCATTACACTACACAGATTCAAACCAGCTATATCGTTGTGCTTCACAATTTACATTCCATAACGATCTTTTATAATATCATACACATTCACACAGTATCATATATATAACCCATATATTCCACCATTTTACCCATACCCAATAGTAATTAATAATTATATAATTATTATAAATACTACAACATAAATCTTCCCAAATTAATTCGCCGGTGGTGCCAAGTTCAGATCCAGGTTGAGCGACGACTTGCCGCTAGTAGGAGTTTTCGGCATCTCTACAGTGACCGATGACGACGAATCTGATTCACTCTGCGTATCACCGCCTCCTGCAACACCTTCAACCCTCATCCTATGAATCAAATCCGCAATCTCGCGGCGTGCCTCAGCTCCAAGGTGCAGCATAGTGGTGGTCTGCACCGGCATTATCCCTATAAATTCCCCTGTCACCACCGGCGCCATAGCCGGCGCCGGATTGTACTGATTATAATACTGGAAAGGAAACCTCACCGGGCGCGGCGCCAGAGCTGGCGGCGGCACTGGCGGCGCCATCACCGCCGATTTCACAGTGTTGGACTGGATAGAGGTCTGGAAAGGGACTTCACGGATCGGAATCGGAAAGTTCACTTTCGCTTTATCGCCACGAAACTGGCGAGCGGCCTTATCATAAGCCAACGCCGCCAGAATGGCAGTATCATAGGTACCGAGCCAAACACGACATTTCCTGTCAGGATCGCGTATCTCTGCGGCGTACCTGCCCCACGGCCTCTTCCTGACGCCGCGGTAGCGAACACCATATTGGTTGCTCGGAGTCATTGCTAGGAGTAATACACAATATGAATGAGAAATGGGAGACTGTGTGAGTGAGTGAGTGAGTGAGTGTGTATCGAGAGACGGCAGGGGTTATTTATAGCAACTGCTGGATGGGCCCACCCGGCACGTGGCTATAGTGATTGGAGTGTAATTGATACGTGGATTTGTGTTGTGAATATTGAAAGTTTTGCATGGCCTAGATCTTTTTGGATGCTAAGCTATTAGCTATTCTTCGACAATTTTATCCATGCACATTATTCAGTTCTTTTGTATTAAAGTGCTATGAATTTTGATGATATTTATATTTTGGGATAGAAAAAGAAAATTAATGTTGTTTCCCAATTTCCATGGGATAGACCAAACAAGTTAATTTCATGTAGTATTACCGTAATAGTGTAAAATAGCGAAAGGCTTTGTAGAGTCAAGCTAGATGCACTGCATTTATTTATAGGTTATCATAATATTATATATTTTACTTTTTACTTTTTGTTAAGGATTAAGAATTACAACTACTAGTGTCTTATGATCTAAGATTAGACTATTATAGTGAGTGTAGGACTATAATGATTATATGATTAATCTAATGGACGGTAGGATTTGAATATCTTAGCCCTAAAATACAATGATTAAAAAGCATAATAGTGATCGCGCAAAATTGATCATTTGTCGTATTGAATCTGTGTACGGACGTTGTTTTTTAGAGTATGAGTTAGTTACTTGTCATATTGTACATTAAACTGACATCTTAAATAATCCCGTATATTCGGGAATTAAAGTTTATGACAAATAAAAACATGTCTTACATGGAAACATATCTTCTTGTCATGACATGAATTTTGTCGTAACCATCATCCGGATTCGGGAATGTTAGGATAAACGTTCACAATTTGTCGTATACGACACAAACTTCGAAGTTGAACAATCATGTACCACCGTGTTCTACGGTGAGAGACATATTATGTCGGAAGTTGATCATGTAATTACCGTATTATACATTTGTAATGTACGTTGACATCTTAAACAATCATATATAGATTGGAAAAATAAAAAAAAAAATCAAATAATTTCTTAACCTAAATCTTCCCTTCTTGTCGTAATGTGCATTTTTGTCGTATTAAACTTACACTTTTGCACAAACATGAAGACCCCGGGAGGAGATTCAAGTTCATTAAGTATTATGGAAACTTCAAAGATTCATATACAATATTCACATTCATTTTTACTACTCCTCTACACTTGTATCCTTCAATATGTTAGATCCGATAGAATCCAACTCTCCCAAAAGTTCAAACTATTGGGAAGATGCGGAATCTATTCACTTATATTAATTCTCTCATAGTCCCCCACACTCGTGGTCGATTTCAACCCGTTTGGGGAGACCAATTCGAGTGGAAATTTAATATGGGGTGGAAATTTCAAAGATTCATATATATACACATTCATTGTTACTACTCTACCTTACATTTGTATACTTCAAGTATGTTGAATTTGATAGAATTTCAACTCCCCCAGAAAGCTCGAACCATTCGAGTGGAAATTTAATATGTGGTGGAATTTGTCTCCGCGGAGATTCAAACCTAGGTGGACGTGAGCCAGATGGCTCTAATACCATGATAGAATTTCAACTCTCGCAAAAACTCGAACTAATTAATGGGGAGATGCGGAATCCAATTAATTATTTATATTAATTCTCCAATCGAATCAACTCTCAACCTGACCAAACTAAGGTTGGTTGGGAAAAATTAGGGTTGATAGGGAATCAAACTACCCGCGAGCCTCTCGTGAAAAAACTCGGTCAAAGATTCAGATCGAACTCAGAATCTGTCAACATGAGCTTGGTCTCATTTTCAACTTAAATCGATAACCCAAGGAATATGATCAGAGCTCACGCATAATAATTAATTTAATATATATTTATAACTATATATACATATACTAGTAATAGCAACACATGTGTGCGTTTGTGTCTTCTTGTAAAATATGTTTGATTTTTATAATATTTTATTAATTATTCTACATGCATGAATAACATAATGATGTCCAAACTCAACCAAAAAGATTGAGAAACATGTAGAAGATTAAGTTTGGGACCCAACATTTTCCACTAAAATAATTACAATATGGATAAAAATTACATTAATAAGATTCGAACCCAACACCTTCTATTGATAAAAATTCCTCTCAACAAACTTCAAACCATGCATCTACATCTTTAAATTGAGTAGATCTCATTTAGGTAACCATTACGTTATTATACAAAATTATGAGATAAAAAAATAAAAAAATTATGTTATTATGTATCTTTAACATTACTTTAATCATAATTAAGAGATAATTTCACTTTGATATCCTCTTAGAGAATTCATTCTAAAAAAAGACCTCAAAGATCAACAATAACAAATTTGGACAAATTTCAATTCGATAACTTTACAAGTCGAGTACGTATTCGATCATGTGGTGCTCTTCAATCACGAGCAGATTTAAAATTATAACAACCACTTATCAATGAAGTTAAAGTCTCGAATTCAACTCGTTAATATCATTACAAACACTTAATTAAGAAACCCCCTACAAATATACCTTGCCCGCGTCAATCACCACGGACTAATTAAACGAAACTCTAACAACACAATGAAACACGATTTAACCATGATCAAATAAAATAAAATTGGATCAATGAGTAGCTAGTACTCATCCGTTTTTTTAGATTGTTTACGTTTGATTTTGGAACGATTTTTAAGAAGGTTGGTATAATGTGTGTGGTGTTTGGTTTAGTGACAGGACCCACAATAAAGTTGTGAGATATAAATTTGCCAAAAAAAAATGTGAACAATGTAAAAAAGTGGACGAAAAAGGAATACGTAAACAGTAAAAAACCGCCGAGGAGTAAAATATAAAGTATACTCTATACTCTACTCCGTTGAGCGCCATTACACATTTCCTGTAAACGGAATATTCTAAGACTGCGTCACATGGAGATATAGACATATTGAAGAAAATGACGAGGATAAAACGGAAGCGGCGGTATAAAACAAATAATATATCATCATAAAACGCAATAGCTGAGTACGGTCCGTTTCTGTCTTGTGCGATCCGCCGCTCGGTGGGCACTATCCAATAAAATAAGGGCAGGTAAGTGGTGAAGGTGTACGTGTTGGTAATCGTACTACGGTAAGACGCCATTGTTATTAATTTCTCGATCGCCCCTGGTCTGCTAACTAAAACCACTACTCGAGTAGTAGTATTTATTTATGTGACATCACCATATTCATGGGCGTAGCATGTATCCTATTAGCAGTTTAATTCTAAGGTTGTTGAGAGTTTATTTGATTTTTCATTTAAGAGGCAATGTAGTATAGTATATAAAATGAAGTTTATAAGAGAAATTGATCCATGAAAATGAACCGTGATGAAAATTGCGTTAAGAGCTAGCTAGCTATAGTTATAGAAGTAATTAAGTTCCGATCGAGTTAAGTTGTTAAGGACATGGATACCTAGAATTACGCTGTGTTATCTACGTATGAAAACTCATTATTTTCAGTTGAGTTCAATTTTATATTGTTCAATTTTGTTTAGTTTCATTCAGTACAGTTCAATTTTGTTCAGACTTGTCTTTTGTACTACAAATAAATTCAGTTCAGTTTTGTTTATACAACAAGAACAATTTCTTAATCAGTTGAGATAAAACGAAAGGTTGTTTGTTGACCTAATATAGGATACTAATTATACGGTAATTCTAAAATGCATGTAGCTAGTTGCCCAGTACTAAGGGAGTGAGTGTTTGGAGCTTCTTTTACTACGACTCTTTTAAGGCTACTGACTTAAAAGATGAATAGTAAAATCTTTTAAGGGGATGAGTGAAAATAGTGTTTGAAGTATTTTGGGAGATAAATAGGTATATATAGTAGGATAATGATGATGCGTAAGAAAGAGTTTTTTATTTTTTTTTATTATTTTGTACCATGTTTCGGAATTTGAGAAGAATCTTATTCGAATTTGTGAGTTTTATTTGGAAGTATGTGTTGGAGGATATAGAATTGTGATCGTCCAAAGACGAGTTGAATGACAGTCTCATATCACTAATCAAGACTCAAATGCCAACGATTTTATCCGGAAAATGGGTGGGGTGGTTGAGGGAATATTCTCTCGTCTTTTGGGTCTGACAACCCGAGAGAGAGTGGAGATAATAAAACATAAAGGAAAAATCTCTAAAAGATCTAAGAAGAGCTACAGTACAATTTTGGAGCTAAGAAGAGCTCCAAACACTCCGGCTCTTTTAAGACTCTAAAAGAGCTTTCTAAATGGAGCTTCAAACGCTCCCTAATTAACCTGACTCCACAATGTAATTTCCTCCACAGAGTTGGCGTGTCAACTACTCCCTCTATTCCACAGTAAACTACTTTTTAAGGTTGAATTTTTTCGAACTTTAACCACAAATTAATTCTACATTACGCAATTAAAAAATAATATAATAAAATTATATGATAAAACAAAATTAAGTATATTTTCCTAATATAACTCTATTTATATCTTAATCATGTGTAATGTAGTTGTAATTTACGATCAAAGTATGAAAAATAGTTAGCTTTGAAAGTTTAAATGGAACGGAGAGAAGAGTTGACACTTCACTCACTGTATAATGGACTGGACAGGCAAATCCTTTTACCAAGTTGGACCGCGTATATCAACTCAATAACCGAGTAAACTCTTGTAGACGACATTTTATTTTTATATATAAGTTTGAGGTTTAATTGGTGTTTTATAGGGATCATATAAGTAAAATAAAATTCCACATAAATTAATCTTTCATTAAAGTTGGAGCTAAAACATGCATACATTAATGGAGTTGCGAAGTGGGCTTTGCTGGCCTAAGTTGTACGCGGGCTAGATAAACAAAGTGAGGTTTTCAATATGGCCAATATCTCAAAAGTCGGCAAATTATACGGGTATAGTTGAATTGCTAGGCCCAACTCTTTTTCACAAGATGTGTGTGAATTTGGCATCCAGGCCGAACTTTCCCAAAGTTCTACCCCCTCTATGTTCTATCCCATTATTTGGTACTTGAGGTATCTCTTTGGGCCAAATATACTCTTATTTCAACTCGGTGTTTAATGTTAAAAAATTTACAACAAATGACAATTTTCATTCTGAATGTTGACATTGACAACTTTTATGAGAATGAACATCTCTTAGCTGTAATCTTCTATCTATCTATATAACTCTGCTTTCTTTAAATAAAAAAAAAAAAACTTTAAATAAAAAAAAAACTTTAAATAAATAAAAAAAAACTTTTATGAGAAAAGTCTAATTCAGCCCTCAAATTTTATGATTATATAATTTTTTTTAAATGAAACTTTTACCATATCACACATTTAGCCCAAATTTGTTTAATTCTACAAGACAATTTCACTAAATTAACAATTAATCCAAAATTTGTGATTTGGTGGAGCTCTGCTCCGCCTTAAATATGGCGAAGCTTCTATGCCTTAAAATTAAGCTGACCAGCTATGCTCTATCTTAAATATGGTGGAGCAGTGCTCCACTTCGTCAAGAAATTTGGTGAAGCACTGCTCTATTAGAAGTTAACAAAATACTGTCTAAAATTAGGCGGAATAGCCTGCCTCCTCAATAAAAGTACGATGAAATGGATGAGAATGAAAGGGAAGAAGGAAAGAAATGAATTAAGAAGGAAGAAAAAGGATGCTTGAAAGTTTTAAGGGTGGAGAAAGATGATTAAATAGAAGGAGGCACAAGTTGAAGGATGTTTTTGTTGGTAGAGTTGTGTCCGTCGAGTAATAGTTCTCCTTAATGCGTTGTAATAAAATCTTTTCGATTGTCTAAATTAATACGAATTCTTTCCATTGCTTGTTTACATTTTTTAGTGTTACAACTTAATTCCTTGCATGGTTATACACTTGTTGATTTTCCCTGACAACATAGCAACTGTTGCTACTACGTAAACAAATAATAGGTTGTGACAATTCACGTCAAGTAATGAACCGGTTAGAAAGATTAAATCAACTTGTTTAGAATAGGTTGTAACGATTCACATCACATAATGAACCGGTTATAAAGATTGACCAAAGCACACTATCAACTACCATCACCACCAAAACCAATTTAAAACTTATTATATTATTTTAATATCGATGAAATTCAAGTGTATAAAATCAACTTAAAAAAAATATCCAACTTGTTTGACCAATTATTATGCATATTCATTCCATGGTTTGAGTTTCACTTTTCGATAATTATATTTCACAAAAGACAACACTTTATCTCTGCGACCATACTTCCTATTAAATCCAACAACAACATTTAAAACTCACAAATTAAAATGTGCAGTACATCACACGAAATCAACGAAATCCACTAGGAAGCAGCAAACATGGTCAACATGCAACACCAAATTGACTATATAGCCCTCACAAATTCTCCCAACTTCACAAGGCTATTTCCGTCAATGACCCTGAAAAGGAAGATACTACCATTTCCGCCTCCGTCCCAATTAGAAGTTTTTCACATTGATATTTTTAGAACTTTAATGACAAATAAATTGCACAATAAATAAAGTCCCCCTCCATGCCTCTTGACATTTTTTTAACAATTTTACTTTAGATTATAGAAATATATTATATTTACTTAAAAAAGTGTTACTTTATTTTAAGTTTTATAATATAATTTATAATTAAAGTTGGAAAAAAAAAAACTAGGAGGGGAGGGGAGTAATTGAAATTCATAATTTAAGCATGACTTGTAGTTGAGCCATTTACTTTGAAGAAATCAAACCCAAGTCAGAGTCAAAAGGTGTACAGCACTACACGTCTCCCCCATTCCCTCCACCTTCTCTACCTCTGTCATTTATTCCCCTCCTCCTCTCAGAGGCTCAAACTCTGGGGAATTATGGCCTACAATCCGAACAACAATTCTAGGATGGACCCTCACCAAGCTGCCGAGAAGGCCGTCTCAGTCATCGGATTCGGCTACGACCTCACTTTGGATATCCGGCTGTCCTCCTGCAAGCCCGGCCCGTCTGGCTCGGGCCTGATCGACCTGGACCGGAGGAAGACTAAGGATTTGGTTGTGCCGGGTAACGTCGTCGTTTCTGGCGTCTCTGGTTCTATCAAGTGCGATAAAGGCGAACGGACCAGGTTTAGCTCCGATGCTCTCACCTTCAATCAGGTATGGGCAGTGGAATTAAGGAAATTGGTCTGTTTTTTGTTGTTACTTTTCCTGTAATTGGGAGATAAATTTAGGTTTTCCTAATTGTTTCAGATAGTTCCGAGTTAGTAGTCAACTGTGACCAACTCCGTGTTGAATTTGGATAGTTTTCATTTTCATTGTCTAGTGTTGACTATGGGAGTTGGATTTTTTCAGGATTATAGTAATAATGAGTTGGTAATTGTGATGATACTGACCAGTCAAGAGTACACTAGTACCGTTGTCATAAAACTGAACAACTCCAAGTATTTGTGTACAAGTACTAGTACACGAATTCAAATTATACGTTTTTCCGAGTACTAGTACGTAATTTGCTAGCCTATTGAAGTATTATGCAATTCCCTTAAGCAAATTACACAATTAGAGGAATGCACCTAAAGACTTGAGGTGGGTGGTAGTGTAGCTATTCCTAGTGAATTAGAGGAATGCCCCCAACACTTGGGTGGATGGCGCCATGACGGAGTGGTTATTTCTAATATTTACGCCGTGTGAATTAGGGGAATGCACTTGGCTAGGTGGTGGTGTGGTTATTCCTAATGTTTAAGGTGTTTCTAACTGTAGACACTTGGACTGCCTAACACTTTTTTTTTTTTGGTTTTTTCATTATATTCTGAATCTTCAATAATGTTGAAACTTGTGACTCACTCGAACTACCTTTTGCTTTGGTTGTATATATTCAGATGTCGGAGCATTTTAACCAGGAATTATCTTTATCTGGAAAGATACCGTCTGGTCTGTTCAATACAATGTTCGGTTACAAGGGTTGGTGGCAGAATGATGCATCAACTACAAAAATTCTTGCTTTTGATGGCTGGTCGATTGGTTTGTACACTATTCAGTTGGAAAGATCACAAATAACTTTGTCTGACCGGGTGAAACAAGAAGTACCTCCTACATGGGATCCTGCTGCTCTTGCCGAGTAATATTCTTTGCTTATAGCTCTTCCATTTTTCACGTGCAGAGTCTAATAAATACACTTTGTGCTAGTTATCTGTTCCTTCAACTCACACTTGTCTTGCATTATGTCTTACCCTAACATGATGAACAAAAGGAGCCTACTCAAATTAACATTTTGGCTTTTAACATCTCTGTTTAGTTACCAGCATGAAATAGATGCAAATCTTATTTAACCTACCTAACGTGGAGAAATACTGGTCCTAAGTTATGCTACCCAGATTCAGTGCTAAGTACTCAACTCATGTGGGTGGACCTCTGAATCGGAGTTCGGGGAGTGGGGGGATTACATATATAGGATATTTTGGAAGTTCCACAGGATTTGGGGGGGGGGGGGGTGTTGGAGCCCCAGAACCCAGAATGCCCCCCTTTGTTCTGCCCGTATACATACCGGGTGTCGGACTCGTCTACTTCATGGGAAAAAAAGAAAAAGAAGAAAACTTTTGGCCTGAAAGTGAAATGTCCAAGTGCGGCACCCATTTTGGGTCTCAAATTTCTGCCATGGGTATGAAAGGGGAATTGAAGAGTCTGGTAACGATTTTAATGATTCAATTCTTGTGGTTGCGTACTTGGTAAACTTGGTATGGAATTGTTACATGTGTGAAACTGAACTATAGTTTCTTCACGCAATTCGTTGTCATGAGAATGAGTGCTGAAGTGAAAATAGCATTTGAAAGGGCAATGGCATGTGGACTTATGGTCCAAAGGATTGGGAAATTGAACTGATGAACAATGACGCCAGAAGAAATATCCCAATTGATGAAGTAAAGTCTGTTACAATGTCTTATTTTGGACTTGGTAACAAGCTACTCCAGTGCTTTGAGGACATGTGTTGGCCATCCCAAAAATCTCTAATTCCGATAGTTTTGCTGATTGTGAATGGGACCTGCAACTATTATACCTCTTGAAGCATCGGATATAATGACGTAATCACAGTATAAAAGGAAAACAGAATGAATAAAACGACACAGAAATTTCTCTCAGATATAGTTTTACTATCTTTTTACTTTGTTTAGCCTGATTTGACATGATATATATTATGTTTGGATTTGCCTAATTTCGTCTAAGATCCTTTCATGTTCTTTATTTGTCATGTTCTACAGGCTTGTTTCAGTTAATCACAGAATCCCAAAAACATTAACATCTCTGTTTCATACTGCACATGAAATTCATGAATTATATGCCTTTAGGAAATGATCTGGATATTTTCGAAATTATAGTTGACACTTCGCCTAATGTGTTACAGTAACATTTATTAACTGATAACATGATTTTTACAGGTTCATTGAAAAATATGGTACGCATGTCATTGTTGGGGTTAAAATGGGAGGCAAAGATGTAATTCATATTAAGCAGCTTCAGAATTCAAACCTTGAGCCAAGTGAAGTGCAGAACTTACTGAAGGAGTTAGCTGATAAAAGTTTTTCTGAAGCTGGGGACAGCAACCCGGTGGCTAACCATGACGTTTCATCGGGGAAGCAAAAGGTAATTGAAAGAGTAGCATCAAATTACCTTAAAGTGACCATAGGTTGAAAAATATTGTTACAGTTTTGTCTTCATCGTGTAACTGAAGCATCAAACATCATGGATGGATGATTACGTTTTGTCACTTGTCTTTTACATCAAGATGTTAAAAATAGCCTCGTTATGTTGTTGTTGCCTATTGAAAATGAATCAATGGGCTTATAGAAATTCTTGTCCATTAGTATGAGGCATTTTCATTAACAGAATATGAAGACTGAGGCAATTAATTTCACAATCAACTGTCTGATAGTGGCCACCTCTGCTCAATGTACAGGCTGAACAATCCATGGCCTGGGATCTTCAGATGCCATTTGCCAGTACAGTGAGACCACCTGTTGTTTCTCACTCCAAAAATGATGTAAGCCCCATGTCACTTTATTATTTGTGGAAAACATGAATTCAACCTTATCAATTCAACGGAGTCCCATTTTTCAATTGATACAGGATTTGTTGAGCGTTCATATCAGAAGGGGAGGTTTTGATATTGGACAGAGTCATAAGCAGTGGCTTTCAACCGTGTCACAGAATCCTAATGTCATATCAATGTCTTTTGTGCCTATTGCTTCTCTTTTGAGTGGCATTCGAGGCAGTGGATTTTTAAGCCACGCAATCAATCTATATTTGCGATGTAAGTATGCTTCATAAACTGAATATGGTTCTATGAAGAATTATTTTTCTTGCTTGTACCTTAATACTCAATGGCTGCTTGTTTATGTTATTACCACTTTGGGTTCAGATAAACCACCATTGGAAGAACTCACTCAATTTCTGGAATATCAACTACCTCGGCAATGGGCTCCGGCTTTCAATGATTTTCCTCTTGGCCCTCGCCGTAAGAAGAAATCATCCCCCGCTCTTCAGTTTACATTATTGGGTCCTAAACTTTATGTCAACACTATCAAGGTAAATCTTGAGCTGGCAACTAGATACAAAGACATGAGGTTGCTTGTACTTGGTGCATCTCCTTTGAAACATTGCTTTTACTTCTCATACAAACATCTTATATGCCCTACTTAGGGTGCATGGTGCTTAACCGAAACCTTTTCGAAGACTCCTATCGTCTGCAAATTAGCCTTAACTGCTAGGAAATTCCATTTGAGATTGTGTTGATATAATCGCATATTAGCATATCCCAGGTTCATGATTGCAAGCAATGCTGAATGGTAGATAGTCGGTGGAAATATTTGCATCTACTGCTTTTGAAATCAGTAATTAGCAAAAGTCAAGTTCTTAAAGACAAAACCAGTCGGTGATTATTCTCATAGAAATTTTTATCTACAGTGAAGTTTTTTAGACACTCATGTTCATTTTTTATTTATATATTGCCATAATCAGTTTTCAAAATTATTCATGTGCTGGAACTGATGTTTTTACTCATTATACTACTCTGACGCTTATTGCAGGTTGATACTGGAGACCGCCCTGTTACTGGCATCCGTTTATACTTGGAAGGCAAAAGGAGTGATCACTTGGCAATTCACTTACAACATCTGTCAACTCTTCCTCAATCTCTCCAACTTTCACACGACTACACTTATCAACCCGTAGACGAGACCATAGACCGAGGCTACTTCGAACCTGTCAAGTGGAGCATATTCTCACACATATGCACCGCCCCAGTAGAGTATCATGGAGCACGCATAGATGAGTCTGCTTCAATTGTCACCAAAGCCTGCTTCGAAGTTAAGGGTGTTGGCCTGAAAAAGGTCCTTTTCCTCAGGCTTGGATTCTCTATGGTAGCTTCTGCCATAATACGTAGATCAGAGTGGGACGGGCCAACTAGCACGTCTAAGAAGTCAGGATTGATGTCTATGTTAATGAGTACACCGTTTAGTGCAGCTCTGAATCAACCCGATAAGCAGAAAAAGGTTGATCTGAATTCAGCTGTTTATCCTGGAGGCCCACCTTCCCCTTCAAGAGCTCCAAAGATGTCACACTTTGTTGATACAACGGAGATGGTGAGGGGACCTGAAGATCCGCCAGGTTATTGGGTGGTTACAGGCGCAAAACTTTGCGTTGAGAGTGGGATGATTCGAATCAAAGCGAAATATTCATTGCTGACTATAGTTTCAGATGACTCTATGTTTATGTAAGGAATCGGGAAAGCAAGGGGGCCAAGGCATAACAGCAGAGTGCATGTTGTACATCATGTTGTACATTTACTATTCTTACACTAGCCATGATTATTTGTTGATATACGAGGTGGGTTTTGTCGAGATGGTAGTAGATGAGTTGTTGCTTTCTCTTTCGTGAAGTGTGAAAGAATGAAAAGAAGAAGGATGATCGATGCATTAGCATTCAGCATGAACCGTGGAAACAGTTATTGAAAGTTTGAAACAAAAACTAGGGGAAGTCAGAAACCATGGATACTATTTAGTCCATGAAACCAGAAAGCTATAGATTCGACTTTGGAGCAATTAGCAACTGAGTCAAACCAGAAAACTATAGATTTGAATGAATATTTGGATATAAGATTACAATTAAAAAAAAAAAACTCCCAACAATGACTAAATCAGATGTGATCGAGAGTGTAACCCCGAACACCTTTATCGGCAAGGTTGTCGATGACTACGTTTACGGAATGAGCTAATTTTTTTTAGTTTTTTTTTCGGAGTCGTATTCATTCACATAGGACTAATTTGTGTTAACCATTCAGAATTCTGATACGTGGCATCTTCAATTTATTAAAGTTTAATAGGTATAAATAAATAAAAAGTTATAACAACCCCAGCCCTCCACCGCAACAAGGGTCAAATAAGACTTATTCAAAGCAGTAATGCAAGACTTATTTGCCAAAGGGAAACTGAGTTATATAACCTTATCAGACCTCGGAATAACATAACATGAGTAACTGTCTCTGTCTTTTTCTTCTCAAAATAAATACACGAATTATCCATTGATCTGAATTCTGATTCCATACAGAAACCAGAGTCATGGCGAATACAGCAACACGAACATGGCGTTATGCTGCACCTCATCTGGCCAAACTCAAATTCACCGGCAACAGATTAATGCTCAACAACATTCCTAACAATCCATTATTCTTGCAGAACACAGTTACTGAATTCGCAGCTGAACGACAACAGCTCCGTCTTAACCAGCAGCGTTCCTGCTGCTCAAGGCGGAATGATGCAACCGAGGTACGTAAGGTAACCTAGCATGCGCAGTAACAAGACATCCTGAATGTTAGTATATTTCGTTCTAGCATGCAGGGCTTAACGTCTTATGTTTTCTAAATCTTTAGCAGCTTCTGTGGAGATCAGGAGAAGATGTGAGGATGATCAAAGAGCAGCGTTTCTCCATGTTAGCGGAGGACATTAGGAAGACTAGAGCACAGCTTTCATGTAAAGCTGCTGAAGCTTGGATGATTCGGGAGCAAATAGCGCATCTTTGGCAGCAGTATTCTTATATATCAGAACTTGTTTCCAAGATTGAGACTGGAGTGGTACCCAGATTGGCGAAAGAAGTCGGGAAGATTGATGAGCAGCGTTTCAAAAGATTAGCAGAAGATGCTGTCAATGTTAGAAAGGAGCTTGAATCTAGCTTTGATAATGAAATTGCACAGATTACAGATCAACTCTGGTCTAGAGGAAAACAAGATGACAAGAATTCGATTATAGAAGACTGAGTGCGAATTGAAAGAGCATATTTTAGCTACATTTTTCGAGCTCAACTGTGTTAAGAAGCACCATTCAGCTTGCTTATTCTGCTGTAAATCTTACCACTGCTGAAAACAAAATGACACTTTTTTTTTTTTTTTGAAGCAAACATATATAGCAACTAGAGGGAGTTTACAGCTCATCAGCTTGTTTGTTACCCGGGATCAACACGATACACACGGGGAACCTATTGCAAGTCTTTTAACAATTACAGATTCAACCAACAAACTACTGTGCTTTACTTTAATCAGCAACAAACTGATATATATAAAATTAAATACTTGCATATACATAAAAAATAACTTTCTACTATAAAACAACAAAGTGTGTATAACTTGCTTCAGCAAAATAAGTTGCTGAATCAGTGAACAGAACAATTAAGAATACAGAAGAAAAGAACAAGAACCAACAAACACACCTACTAGAATTCAATCTATGGTATGTAAACAGTTTTAACTCTTTTCTTGTAAACCTACGTATATAATTATGATGATGTGTGCTTCAAATAAATAGCTCCACAGGCAAGTAAGCTCTACTGTTTCCACTAGTTTTCAACGAATCAGGATGGAAACATTACAACCACATCTCATTCTCATGCAATGAGATGTTATCATATTTCATCTCTGAAAGTTGCATATGGAAGCAAAGACATACTCTTAAATAGCTTCTTGTGCCAATGCCAATGTGTTGGTGATGGTGTATACTATTTTTCAAGAATAGAGCATGCTCATTGCTCCATTAAGAGACTTGAAAAAAGCAGGTCTTGGACAAAAATGGCCCTTCCAGCAGCCTGCCTCATTCTTTCTTCCCGCTCTTCATGACTCAAGGAAGCATCAAAACTGAAACGTCAAAGGAAATAGATTATGAAAATGATCTTTAAACATAACTTAAGCTTCACAGGTTTTGTTTCAATGGCGAGTTTTTTATCCCTTCATTTCCCAAGTCAAAAAGTACCGTAATTGGAAGTTTTAGCTGCTACCTTGATTTCCACATGTGTTCTGAAGCCCTGCTTTTCAAGGAGTCCTCAATACTTGAGATCAAAGATTTTGTAATATCATCAGCTTCAGATGTAGAGAAATTCAAAACAAGAGATGAAAGGAGTGGATCAGTGGCAACACTAGAGGTTGTTGCACTACTTGATCGATATCCGGTTCCCCCCAGAAGAGCCTGCAAATGGGCTTCTCTTAAATCCCTTCCCAACAGCGATAGAGCTTGAGTATTAGGAACCGCAAATCTGCGCAATCTTCTACGACGCCTCAAGTAATTATCAGTCAAGGACATCGACCATGAATTCTCTTTGAGCATATTATTCAAGTTTGAAGTACTCATAAATAAAAATTAACAAGGAACATGCATGAACATACTGTTTCATGTAACTCATTCCTCGTGCCTAAGTTACACATATAATTTTACAACAAATTTCCAAATTTTGAGAATTCTTAGGGCACAGCTTCTGTACACAAAACTATACATATAAACAGGGGATTTAGCGCAAGTCACACCTGATAAAGAGGTTACTGCCTGTTAGCTACTTAAGAAATGCTTATTTGTAGCAGAGGCAGAAAATAAGTGTTTGCATCCAATAACTTATGCTGCTAACCAGCTTAAAAGAACCTAAAAAAGCTGGAAAAAAATCGGTTTCATGGAAGCACCTCCCGTCTCCACTCTCCAGAGGTATTTCTCAGTATCCTTTTTTTCCTTTATTCTTAAACACTTAAAGAATCAAAGTATTTGCACATAGGCACTTATTATATGGTATTATCCATAATCCATATGAATCAGCAGTGCATTTTATTGAAGTTAACAAAAAAGGATATCTTGAACAAGTGTCCGTGTTGCAGCGTTATATGACTTAGCATGTCCCGAGAAACTTTAACCGAACAAACAGGACACACCTGCAAGAACAATCATATGTAACACCATAAGCTTTGGAAAGCAATATTTCCAAGCCTCATAGCTAAAGCAGTTCAAGTGATTATAAAACAGAATCAGTAAATATCAAATCAAATACACTAAACGTTGGATAAGCATGCACATTCTTCTGCACAACATGATCAGGTAAAATTACAAATTCCACAATGAAAAGCCAATAGGCAGATAATTAACCACTCCCATGATAATTCAGCAATTCTTTCAGCTTATGGTGATATGAAAAAAGCTTCTCAGGAAAGTACGAAGATACACGTAAATATGGTTCATGTAGATACATCACAATTCACAAGTGTCCAACAAACAAACTAATGCATAAAAAGCAGATGAAACAGGAAATGGAACAAAGTTAGGCATCTATCTAGTATTATAAAGAGAAACGTACGGTGGGATTGGATTCACAGGAGTGTTCATCCTCAAGATGGGAGCAAAGGCTAGCTATATCAAACTCCTCGTAACAATACGGGCATGGGAAATCGGGTCGGGTCTCTTCTTCAACCTCCAAATCATCCATGTTAAACCGATCTTTAACATACATAAAAAAAGCGATCTTTAATGATTTAATCAAACCATGAAACATAAATAGGATGGTAAATAATCAGATAATTAAAGAAATAGCAAAACGTACGAACCCAATTGAGAGGTCTGGTGGTGGTTGGTGGCGGTTGCGTGGCCGAGATGTTGGTGGTGCTGCAAGTTGAATTGGCGCTTGGCAGCGGCAAGACGAGCCGTCCAGAAATCAGCATCCATGTCTGTAAATTTTCTTGAAGGAAAAATGGAGGAGGATTGGTTTGAGCTGAAAAATGGTTTTTGGAAATGAGACAGGAGAATTTGGATCTGGTTGACTTTTTTCCTTGATATTGCTGTCTGTCTGTCTGATTTTTATTTTTATTTTTTCTTTTTGCTCAATTTTATTTAATAATATTTGTTTTTCTGTTTGTATGTGTAATTTTTATTCGGAAATGACGGGCCTTTTTGTTTTTCTGTGTGTTTTATATCAATTTTTTTATTCAATTGAATTATCCAATTTTTGTAGACAACCAAGTACAACCAACAACGATTTTTGGGAAGGGGAGAAAAGGCTAACTAACGAGACTCTTATATCCAAATTCAGCAAAAACGAACGGATTTATTTTTTGAATGGAAAATACAAGAGTATCAACTGAACTAAATTAAAATTGAAATTATTTATAGTACTTAAAAAACAATTAAACAAAATTTGAACCGAAATGAGAATAGAGCCATTATTTCACTAGTGGTTATGCTCGAAAACCAGTAGTCCCTCCATTGACAAATTTTGGCATTTCCTTAGCCACTCGATTTGTGTTTGGGGAATCCAACAAAGCTCGATCAACCAAGATCTTCATAGCAGTGGTCAACATTGTTTGACAAGCTCTTCTAGAACCGATGGATAACTCTCCTCCCCCATAAAACAACAAGACTTTAATCCCTAGGGATGGAGGTTAGGATAACCTAACGTGAAATATGATATTAGTATTTTTATGTATGTTTTGGTGATTTTTTAATATTTTATTTCACCATCAATTAATTTTAAACCATATTAAAAAATTAATTAATAAAAATATATTATAAAACTACTCTAAACAAGTGAAACTTTAACTATCCAAAATTTTAAAGAATTTAATTGAATTGATAATGCAACCCATACAACAAGGCACGCCCTCTATGTTCTTTCGAAAATTCACACACAAGAACTCTAGGGTTAAGCATTCAATCTATGAAACAATGTGGGGTCAGAATATCAATTTGAGAGCAGCTTATGAGTATGTGGCCAAAAGGACCATCGGTCAATAAGTGGTTAGGGCATTGCATTATTAATTTAGGCTATGAACTATGATGGTTCAGAGTGAATGGGTTTTATGTTCGTTCTTTTATCACATGTTCGGTTGATACAAATAAAAATGCCATGCATAGATATTCTCAGTTAGAAGTGATATATATGTTCAGTCGGATGTCCAATTTTGTTGTGTGCATGTATGGATTTTACCTCACTGGATGAATCGTATATATACATGCCAATGAACCCCAACTTTGGATAGTCGAGTTGATTGTCAAGTCATTGTTGGTGTTTGATTTTGACCTGAAGAGTAGTTATAGACCTAGTCTAGAGCCATGGTTGTCAAATGAAACAAGATGATATTATTATAGGTCATTTGCAGTTTATTGGATCACTAACTTTTTTATGGAAGTAATGCGAATATATGTTGATACTTGTGAAATTAGAGGTCCCATGGGTCATGCATTGTGTACTAGAGTTCATGGACCTTGTCCAACTTAGACAGTCTCAAGCTTGATCACAATGATTTTTCTCGCAATTTTTATCATCCGAGATTACGAGATTTGTACATATTGATGTATTCCTCTCTCATCCTTTACATAATTAAATTGGGATTCATTAACATAAACATCACCAGTCCACAACTACCTCTTTAAAGCCAATGTGGTGTTGGTATTCAACAACGTGGTGATTTTGTGTTATACAGCGACAATTCCATCACTTTTGATCTTTCATTTGTTTTGGGTGAAAGGGCAGAGAAGCCTTGTTTTGTTTTTTTTTGTTTTTTTTTTTTTTAATTCTATTTTTTCATATTTAATGTACAAGACATGAACGTATTAGGGGTTCGATTTGGCCGAATCAGAACAAAAATCCTAACTTACTTTCGATGTGTTTAAATTAACCATCGGAGTCTAAAATTAGATTTGACAACTTCACAAAACCAAAGTAACAAAAATAGAACATATTAGTATAAGACAAATATAAGGGCCAAAATGAAATGAAATTTGAAAATACTAGTAGTAGCATTGTAAAAGGTTTACATGTGGAATGTGAAGAGGTATACAATTTGAATAATTATTTGTGGGTCTAAATAATAATGGTGAAATTGAATCACATATTCCCAACATGACTTTCAAAATACTGACAAACCATAACTCTTCCAACTACTACCAAGTCTCTCCCACTCCACCCTTTCTTTACTTAAACCTTGGATTCGCTTCCAAATTAGGGTTAGGGTTTTCTCAACACTTTTTCTTTTCCTTTCATCTGCGCCCCAATCCAAACCCCAAAACCCTCACTCTTCTCTCAACCATCATCCATGGCGTCCAAACCTCAATCGACCGCACCATCCCAGCAGCAGCAGCAGGCCAAGCCGGCCCTTCGCAAGCCCGTCTTCGTGAAGGTCGACTCTCTCAAGCCCGGCACTACTGGACACACGCTGGTTGTGAAGGTCGTGAGGGCTAATCCCGTCCTCAGCAAGAAGCCTCGCAACTCCAGTGCTCGTGGGCCACTCAATCAGAACTCTAGGATTGCTGAGTGCCTTGTTGGTGACGAAACTGGCTCTATCCTCTTCACTGCCAGAAATGAACAAGGTCTAATCGCTTACCTTTTCCCCAACTTTTGTTTTATCTGTTGTTCTGTGTGATGAAATGGTTTGTAGATGAATGTTTGTGCTTTGATTGTTTCGAAATGTGAGAACTTAATGTCTCTTCGTTTGTTATATCTGTATTTAGGAACTTTATGGGCCTATTGGAATATGATTGTTGGTTGTGGCACTCTGTTTTGGAGAATTTAGGAAGAGCATATTGGGCTAATGCTTATCAATTCAGTGTAGAATTTCTCATTTTTCTAATGTATATTGTTTCGAGGAACTGAATTTGCTCACTGTGTGCTCTAGTTGCATAAATGTAATGGTGTTCTGTTGCACTGCACTAGTACCCTGATTTGAGCTCACTGGTAACCTGCCTGCATGGAACAATATGTTACATTATGCATACACATTACTTGGCATTGCTGCTATGGTAATAGCCTAATTCAAAGCTGAAACATCTCTATGGACCATTAAGCTCTAGATTACCAGTTCTTTTCAATTGGTTTGCAAGCTCTGCTGCTTATGTTCTTGAATTTTCGACTGTAAAAAGCGTCCGTTTCCTGAGCATAACGTAAAATAGATAAAAAGAGAGTCAAAGAATCTAACATGCGGGTGAAGACTGGTTTTGATCCACATACCACCTTCTTTGACTCTTTTTTGTTTTGATCTTTTTGGAAGGTGAGTCCCCTTTTTTAGGTCTTATTGGAAAGTGGTATCTTTAGGTTGGTAGCTACAAAAGATGGATTTCTTTGTATAACTATACTGGAAAGGAATAAGCACTTCTATTAAATGGAGTAGTACAAAGCTATGTTGTTACGTGTCCGAGTAACTCGTTTTTTGCTATGGATGGCGCATTACTCCTGTTGTTATATTATATTTGTGACGTAAGTAAATCTCTTTGGTTTTAGCTATTCGCATTTACTCTTGTTGTTATATATGACGTCAGTAAACCTCTTCCGCGGTATGAACAGTGATGATATATTTATGTTAACAAGAAGGGTTCAAGTGGTATTATTTTCTAGAACTAATACCTTGGCCTACCTTTAGATTGTTTTATCGGTTGTGGTATCAACCCATTATATTTACATTGAAGAAACACGTTAGTTTGTATACCTATGATATTATCTCTGCTATACGATATGTCCTGTGGTATTTCTGATTTGTCAATCACGCTTGTTGATGAAAGTTGTAATATCCTTGCAGTTGAGCTGATGAAGGCAGGTAGCACAGTGATACTGCGCAATGCTAAGATTGACATGTTCAAGGGGTCCATGAGGTTAGCTGTGGATAAATGGGGACTTGTTCAGGTTGCTGAGCCAGCAAAATTTGTGGTCAAAGAGGACAACAATCTGTCTCTGGTAGAGTATGAGTTGGTGAACGTTGCTGATGAATGAGCAGTGCCTGCCTGGTGTGTGTTGATGCTATTGGAGTTCTATTTATTGGGTTTTGGTATACAGATTTCTCTCTCAAATTGTTTTTGCGATGAAGGTAATTAACATGTGGTAGGACTAGTCTAATTTTGGCTTCGATGGTTGGTTTGTAAAAAATACTGTCTCCTGGGTGGAACCTTGCATAATGTCTTTCAAATGTGGAAAAGTAAAATTATGAAGTCTTATTATTGAACATGTCATTATTTACCTAGTATTTGCTATTCCTGAGTTCCTCATTGTTTTTAACGTAACATGTATTTAACTCGGGCACTTTCCAGTAACTAAGAAGCAATTCTCGTTCAATTGTAACTGGCTGGCTTTTTTCTGTCACCTGTTGAATCGGGTTGGCATGTGTACAGGCTTTTTAACTGGTGATGGGTTCCATACCCAGAACCTTACATTTTCATGTTTGGATCTCGAACCTAATCCAGCCCCCAGTATCTGAATCGGAGCTAGACAGGAACTGATTGCTTAATCTTATAATTAGGTCTTGGTATTAGAACAGTAGGCTGCACAATAAAAGGCCATGGACTTTTATTGCTTCATTTTGTTCACTCTCCCTCCATCCCTTCCTCTCGGTCTCTGAATATTTTGTGGTATGACTTTAAACTCCACTGTTCACCCAATTGAATTATACTGTGGAAAGTTGTGAAGATGGTAGATTCTTCGTACTTTTGAATCGCAAATATGGGAAGATTGATTCAAACTCTCGAGGAAGAGGTCTTTTGTAAGTAGTAAAAGCTGCAAGCTAAAAGTCGCACCGTAGTGGTAGATTTGCATCCCAGGAGGATGTTTCAGGTTCCAATTTCTGAAGATTGGAGGCCGAAGGTTGATTAGTAATCCTCTATAATATTATATATGTTGAGTCAACTTCTTCCGACCAATAGGTTGGGGTTCGAGTCACTACGGGGTAATTGAGAAATCATTATTGATCCTCGTTTTGCCGGTTCAAAAAGGAAATAAAAGATGACACAACTGTGAGTTTTATTTACTCGATTTTAATGAATTCTCAATGTTTGACTTTTTGTACGGTATTTAAGTAATATATTACCCTTTGCCCGCCCACAAAATTTTACTGGTTTGCCATTTTATTTTATGTTGTAGTGAAATTTATTGTACCTAGGATTTGATAAAGATGAAATTCTTGATAAAAAATTGCAACTTTTAGCTGGTCCAAATAATTGCTCCAGAAGCCGAGTTATTTTTGCTGTTTTTGGCGTTGGTGAGATGATATAAATATGGGTAATCAATTGCTAATAATCAGCGCCTGTAGCTCAGTGGATAGAGCGTCTGTTTCCTAAGCAGAAAGTCGTAGGTTCGACCCCTACCTGGCGCAAAAGAATAAAATTTTATTTTTGGCCCTTTTGTTCGATTTCATTGTTTTAAACTTGTAATGACACCCTGATGTAGAGTTACTTGTAATGACACCCTGATGTAGAGTTATTGTAACACACACTCTTTGTTGTTGTCATTGTAGAGTGGTGGTGAGTTGGAGATTTCTTGAGATGACTGGTTCGTTATAATTTTAGATATTTTTCTCTGTCGTAAGTTTAATTTTGTTTTTGGCCCTTTTGTTCGATTTCATTGTTGTAAACTTGTAATGACACCCTGATGTAGAGTTATTGTAACACACACTCTTTGTTGTTGTCATTGCAGAGTGGTGGTGAGTTGGAGATTTTTTGAGATGACTGGTTCGTTATAATTTTAGATATTTTTCTCTGCCGTAAGTTTTTATTGGTTAGTTGTATCTTCCACCCCCTATTTGACACAAAGCAGATGTTGTAAATATACTTTTTTTCTTTTTTTCCTTTTAATGGTGTTAATCCATCTGGATAATAACGAAGATTGTTGATATCAACAATCTTTTATTATAATGATCAATAATCTAGATGGTTATAATATTGTTAACGTACATGTACTTATTTTGTAATGTAAGCTTGGAAGGGTAATGATCCACTCCAGCAAAAGTCTAGTTTCTTGCTGTCGATCGAGACCTGGGATTACCTTGGCTTTTACGTCTCATCAATTTTGTCATTAGTTGAATGCAGTTCGCTAGTTTTAACTTAACTCCTTAATTTGAAGTTTGAACTTAGACTATTTATTTTATATCGAGATTCAAAGCTCAAGCCAGTGACTTTTTTTTTTGTCTTTATACAATAAATGTTACAATTACAATGTTAACCAATTTTTGGATCCAATTTGTAACCTCTTGGATACCGTACGATTTTGTTTACCCTTTTTTGCTTAATTTTTTCCTTTTTTGGAGTACTTTTTTCAACTAGGAACGTTCAATACAATAAATAATTTGTTTTGATTTGACAAAATGTCCTTTTTTTTTTTTTTTTTTTTTTCAACTTGTCTAATTTGACAAAATGTTTTCCAGAGTTCGTCAACTTGTCTACATCTGCTCCGATTGGGCTGAGCATAGCTCCTCCAGATCGGATCAGAGAGCTGCTCTCTGCTCCGAATGCTCCGATCGGAGTAGAGAGCTCCGATCCGTTCTAGAGTGTTTCCGGAGATTCGGTGATGGATCGAGAATAAGTCAGAGAAAAAAAGGCAAAAGAATAAATAATGAAGTGAAGGAAGAAGAAGAAAAAAAATGGTGCTCTTAAGTCGCTTAGGAACTTGTAAACTATATTATTATTATTATTATTATTATTATTATTATTATTATTATTATTATTATTACTACTTTATTAATTTGAAATATATAAATAAAAAACAACGAATGTTTACACAAAATTAGTGGGCAGCCGAGAAACAAGCTGGGCTCCCACTCCCTTAATTAGCAATAGCAAAACTAATCATAGGGAAAATATTATGAGCAGCACGCGCTCCAGTATCCTGAGCCAAAGCGAAACCCCGAACTCTAACAAGCAACTCAACAACATCAACATCCAACTCCCCAAGTGTCGAGAAAGAGAAAGGAAGGAATTCATATCCCTTAGCTGCACACAAGTCCCGATACTTCGCACAGTTGCGTTTGGCAGCATCAGTAACTGTATGTCGAGGCACAAAGTCCGCCAACCCAGACCGGGTCAAAGAGGAAGGCCCGGTTAGATCCACACACACATCCCGTCCCCTATCCCAAACATAAAGGATCAAGTCTGCAGGACGGAGGAACATGTCACTCCCGTCGCTCAAATCAATATCCACTTCCTTACCAGCATAAATACCAGATCAGAAATAGATATCCAAGAGAGTGTCCCGAACGAGGTTATGTCGGTGCTTGATATCCACCATCCGAGCACACGACACCGCATGATCACCAAACACATCTCCATCAAAAATCCGAGAGCAAGTAGAGCAGGCGAGGACACCGGAAAACAATGCAACACCAAGCCAATAACCCAGAACACACATGTAAGTCCTCTCGTTCATTGTCTGCCCAAACCAGAAATAGGAACTACACGCAACCAATTAGAAGAATGGGCACCCCGTTGAGACTTCCAAAGACCTACCTGACGAGTGGATAAAGAGAAAACAGATTACGCAGAAGCAACAACCTTCATGAAATATATATCTGCCAGTCTTTTCATAAGTCTGGGGGCAGCGATCTCACTGGGGTTACTCAAAAGGTCAGAACCTGTGGTCTCAACAAACAAAGACCGGCATCATCAAAAGCAGGTCCAAGAGAAGTGATACCAGAAGGACACAGAAGCTTAGCATGCAAACCAGCAGGACTGAAGGCGAGAGTGTGGAAAATACATTTTTGTCCCTAGTCAAAATTCAGACTTTTGCTTTGACCAAACAACTCCAACTTCTCTTTATTATGCATTGACCCCCTAACATTTTTTATTTTACGAAATTGACACTAAAAACTTCTAAAAATTTCAAATGGGTCTAAAAATTTATTGCAAATCAATCCCCAACAAAAATAAATAATTCAAACAGGTCTATTTTTTTTTTCAATATTCAGTTTTTCTTTTTTTTTTTTTTTTTTTTTAACAATCTTCTTCTTCTAAAAAACTCCGGTACCGGAGTCCATTAAATCCTAGGTTGGGAGCTCTTCAGCTTCCAGATCGGAGCACCCTTCAGCTCTGAATGGGAGCTTTGCAGTCTTCAGCTCCCAAATCGGAGCAGTCTTCTGCTCCGACTGGGAGAGCTCCTGATCGGAGCAGAAGATTGCTCCGACTGGGAGCTTTGAAGCTCCCAAATCGGAGCAGAAGAATCTTTTGCTCCGATCCCGTCACCGTATTCCGGTGACTTCACCGCAATCCGGTGATTAAGTCGAGGAAGAAGTAAGAAAAAAAGACAAAAAAAAAAAAGAAAGGGAAAAGAGATAATGAAAAAAGAAAAATGAAAAAGAAAAAGAAAAATTGTTAAGGCATTGTTTGGATATATAAGAGAGAGAATAAGACCAAGTTTTTTGGTCAACTTAGCTTATAGAAAATGGACCCAAAAATGTAATTTAAAATACGACTGTCCCTTATACGAAAAATGACTATCTAGTGAGGGGTCCAGACGTAAAAATCCCTTTTATTTTTGTAGTAAAACTTTTGTAAATGATCCTTTGATGCCGGCCGGTCATATGTCATATGTGTTGTGAGATCCGGGAGATTTTGAGCGGTTAAAACTTAAAATGACAATTTAGTTATTAATCCTAAATTTAGCGTGTGGACGATTTTAGGTGATTAGTACGTTATTAATTCTATATTTGGCATGTAAGTGAAATTAATATAGTCATCCTCATTCACTATATAAAGGATGTTTCAAATGGTAAACCAAACACACACATAATTCACGATAACACAAAAACACAGCTTCAAGGAAATTATAGAATGACAAGAATGTCTAAATCTTGCTAGCCGTGTTGGCTCTCTTGATGCTCGGCAGCAATATTGCACATGCCAGGACACCCGAACTATTTGTAAGGATCCCAAATCACAAGGCCCCCCCAGCAGAAATGAATGAGTCGCGGGTACACATCAATCATAGTGGCCCTTCTACCTGTGAGGATCGCCCTGAGGCCGGTCCAAATTGTGGCCATTGATCAAGGCCAAGCTTTGTTATTGTGATTAATTATATGTGCATGTCACTTTGTTATTGGGATGAAACAAACGGCATAAAATTACTACTCCCTCCAATTTTTAGTATTGAACAATTATGATAAAATAGCTAAAGCGTCATTTATTTTCAAAGTGTTGAAAAATCAGGACGACATATATTAAAAAATTAAAAAGAGGTGATAGTAGTTAATTCCAATTGTGATTTTTTTATTGAGCTAATTACAGTTGTGATTATCAAATATAACATATGTAAATCTGTGAAATAAATTCATGGGTATAAATTTTCAATTTATTCATCTAACATGAATTAATAATTTCATTGTTTAAACATTCTTCACTTTTGCAATTTTTTACCCAATTCCTCCTCAATATGTATGCTGCTATCAAAATCAATGGAGAACCATTGAATTTCACAAATGGATGGATTCCTGTTTGTTATTCCGTCGAATAGTTTCATAAATATCAATCTTTTATGAGAATAGATTGAAATTTACATTAAAACCTCTACTTGAATTTTTTAATATAAAGTTTGAATATATCTTACGAAAATCATCAAGATTTTCCATAAGATAAAGAAAATCAGATTTTAGCAGCTCAAGAACCGGAAATACAGTCGAACCAACCAAATGCCGGCCAGTTTGGTTCTTCTATACATAACCAGAACCAAATATGATTTTTGAAACACATAGAAAACACACAAGCAATAAAGCAACTCATAATGGTCTTAGTTAAACTAGGAATACGTTCGCTACGTGATGATTGATGATTATTGGCAACCAAGTAATCCTCGGTGAATTTAAATACAATAGTATGTAACATGCAAAACGGAATTTATAATAAGGTGGTGTAGTGGAATAGAGCCAGCGTGGGGAAGAAGAGGTGAATGGATTGATTTCTGACGGAAACATAAAGTGGTTTATAATTAAAGTAATGTGATCCTCTAGGTGGTTTAGAAGTAAAATAGTGTGATCCCTATTAAGGCATAGTGGTGTTAGCATATGTGTGGTTGTTGTTAACATGAGTAACAATATAGGACGAGTAGTGTAACATTTGACGTTTAAAAAAAAGTATGTAATACAACGGCCTCTAATGGTAGAATGCCCGGTCTTTTGGACCGGCCTGGTTACTCCTAAACTGTTTTTCGGAAGATATGCTGGTTCCACATAGAAATCAATGTAAACACGCTTAAGTTTGAATTTTTTATGAATTAATTTATGAAAATAAAAGTACATCTTATTGATGATAAGAGCTTTCTATACTTTATAAAACTGTAAGGCGTAACATAATAACTCAAGTAAACACTATAATTCCTTATATTTATATTAGGACTTGTGTCGCACGTTACACGTGCAGACATGCGAAGCGTTCTCCTTGTTATAATTTCTTTTGTTAATGTTCACTCAATCTTTGCATAGATAGGGTATGTACCCATGCATTTATAATATTCACAATACTGTAATTGTAATGTAACCATCACTAACTAAGTAAATAAATATTTAAGCAAATATACAAAACCATATGCTATAACTATTTGATATTTTATCTCTTTCCAATGTGAAGAGCTTTGAAATTAACGCGTCGCATGTTACACGTGCGAAGCATTCTCTTTGTTATAATTTTATTGTTAATGTTCACTCAATCTTTGCACGTTATACGTGCGAAGCATTTTCCTTGTTATAATTTCTTTTGTTAATGTTCACTCAATCTTTGTATAGACTGGATATGTACCCATGCATTTATAATATTAACAATATTTTAATTGTAATGTAACCATCATTAATTAAGTTATTAAATAATTGTTTGAGCAAGTATGGTACAAAACTATATGCTATAACTATTTGATATTTTATTTATATTTCAATGTGAAAAGCTTTGAAATTAGTGTAATATAATACTGTTAGAGATGTGGACCTATTTATAATACTGTATGAGAAAAATACCTATTTGTAATGGGTGATTATTTTTAGCACTTATATGTAATTTTCCTTTTTTCATAAAAAAAAAATAATAAAGGAGAAAAAAATTCTAAATTGGAGAAAAATTAGGAATTGAGAGAGTGAACTACAATCTCTCCTTATTCACTTATTATTACTCCATCCGTCTCACAAAACTTTACCCACTTTCCATTTGTAGGTGTCCCACAAATCTTTATCCATTTCCTAAAATGGAAGCTACCCAACACATTAAAAATATTATTTTTCACACTATATTACAACTTTGTCACTACTTTAAACAACTTCATTTCAATTAAAATATTAACACAACACACCCCACTAACTTTATACTACTTTATTGTTTTTTCTTAAACTGCGTGCTAACCCTAATGGGTAATGTTTTGTGACACGGAGGGAGTAGATACTAATGCCAATACTAATATAAATACGCTGATAACCCACCATTATTATCGTTTTGGTTTGATGATATGAACTCTCTGTGTTTCTTTCCCTGAAAAGCCTGAACCAAATTTATCTGAACTGAACTGAATTTAATAAATTTGAACTGGACTTAATTATTCTGAACTAAATTTATTTGAAATATAAATTTTAACTAAGCAAACTTGAACTGAATTTATCTGAACTGAACTGAACTAAACTTAATTATTTTGAACCGAACTGAACTGAAGTTAATAAAACTGAACCGAACTGAACTGAACTGAACTTAATATGATTGAAATTAAGGTGAAACAAACAGAGGTGAAGGTAGGGTAAACTTGTAAAATTATTTGGGAGATTCCCTGCATGCTTTTGAACCTACCTCCGTAATTTGGACAATTACATTACATCTAAATCGGAATTCGGAACCATATAAACAAATTAGATAACTATTATATACATGATCAAATTTACAAATTAGACTCTGTTCTTTTTGTTTAAACAGAACAGAACTGAACAGAACTGAATTGATTATTTGTATTATAAAATATTATTAATATTATTAGGTAAATTTAAATTAAATTTAAAATAATCAATTTATAACATTAGTCCGTTAGTTACCTAACATCATCTTCTCACTCTCGGACGAAAAGTATGTGTATGGGGAATCGGGATTCTCCGGCTCCCAATATAGTCAAGTATAGCAACCCGACTTAATTAATGCACATTATTTTGATTACTTCTCAAATCTCAATCCCGGTCACAGAATTGAATAAACATTTCTTTTTTCATAAGTAACACCAGCTGGTTTAATTTGGAAGTGTGACAGCTCCAACTTCCGATATCTACTCAACTCAACTGAGCATTAGAGAATCCATTTAGGAATCACTCATGACTATTTTGAATATTTGGCCCGAATGATTGTAGTAGTGAAAAAACGAATATGGATTTGTTTGATTCACCTAAAAAAACTCTAAACTTATTTAAAATGATTTTATTTTTAATTGAACTGAAAGTAATATTTTGAACTAAACTGAACTTAAGGATCCTGAACTCAACTGAAATTAATGAACATGAACTAACAATTAACTCATATATTACACAGGCTAATAATCTATTTTCGTCCCGTTTCAGTGTGTAATAACTGTAACCTTTTTCCTAGTTAATTGATGTTAAATGTGGACCAAAAAAGTACTACTACTATCCTACTACTCTACTAGTAGTATATTAGTAATTCGTTTTTTGACCAGGATTATTCCGAATGATCCAGATTCCAGAACCAGGGGCTAATTTAATCCCCTTAGTTTTCAAAGCAACAAAATTTCCAAAACAGGTGTAAAATCAAATTGCAGATAATCAATTCCTTACAGTAAGTATAGGGTTGTTGTAATGTTGTTATATATTGCAATTTTCAAATCTCTGCATGTGAAGTGTGAACTTGCCTATATATATATCCGTTCTATGTTAACACTCCCTCATCATCATCATCATTCTAAGCTTCAATCCTTGAACTTCACTAATTAAAAAATCTCTCTTTATTATCTTCAAATTTACTTCCATTCTTTCATCAAATATTGAAATGGGATTACACATTGTCCTTCTTCCAATGGTAGCTCCTGGTCATATCATCCCCATGTTAGACTTTGCCAAGCTACTCTCTTCCAGGGGTGTCAAAACTACTTTCATTTCCCCTCTTGCATATGCAGATGCCATTATCAGGGCCCAAGATTCGGGCCTCGATATCGGTCTCAGCATTATCGATTTCCCACCCAGAGGCTGTGATGAACTGCCTGAGTTCATGACCACCCCTGACTGGCTTCAACAGTTCATCAAAGCCGTGAACTTACTCCAAGAACCAGTCGAAAAACTGATGCAAGAGATCCGGCCTGATGCTATTATTTCCGACTCGTTCATGCATTGGACTGTTGACTCTGCTGCCAAATTCGGTATCCCCAGGCTGGTTTTCTACGTGGCCGGTTTTATGCCCATGTGTGCTCATGAGGAGTTGAGGCTCCACAAACCATATGAACGATCCGATCCCTTTGTCATGGGGGATTTGCCTGGTAAGTTCACTTTTACGAAATCACAAGTTCCTACCTTTGAATTCCAAAAGGTAGATAAAAAAGACGATGCTTTCATCAAGGGGCTGTTGCAGATGGAAATAGCTGATGAGAGAAGTTATGGGGGGATTTTCAACAGCTTCTATGAGCTTGAACCTGATTACGTTGATTACTGGCGTAATGGTTTAGGCCGGAAGGGATGGCATGTAGGTCCCTTGTTTTTATCCAACGATGAAAAACCCGAGGAAAGGTCACGTAGAGGTAAGAAATCAGCTGTTGCTGGACAGGATAAATGTTTGGCATGGCTGGATTCAAAACCAGCTAGTTCGGTTGTTTACGTGTGTTTTGGAAGCACGGTCAACTTCACTCCAGCTCAACAGCATGAAACTGCGGTGGGGCTCGAGGCTTCAGGGCAGGATTTCATTTGGGTGGTCAGGCAAAACGAAGGAGATAAAGAGGAGTGGCTTCCTGAAGGGTACGAAGAGAGGGTGAAACCGAGAGGCCTAATCGTAAGAGGATGGGCCCCACAACTTTTGATTCTGGACCATCCGGCCTTAGGGGCTTTTGTGACGCACAGTGGATGGAATTCGGCACTTGAAGGGATTTGTGCTGGTGTGCCTATCGTTTCTTGGCCAGTGAATGCAGAACAGTTTTATAATGAGAAGTTAATGGTGGATGCTATGAAAATTGGAGTTTCGGTTGGGAGTCAGAAGTGGGCGTTGGTTGGAAGTGAAGGGGTGTCGAGTGAGAATATTGCGAATGCAGTGAAGGATGTTATGGTTGGAAAAGGTGTCGCCGAGATGAGAGAGCGAGTAAAAGGTTACAAAGAGTTGGCGAGAAAGGCTATTCAACCAGGTGGTTCATCTTACTGTTGCATGACTGATCTTATAGAGGAGTTGAGTAACTATCCAAAATCCAATGGTAAAGCTTGAAATATAGATGTATTATAATTGGACTTAGTTTCTGTTTACCGTGTAGTGTTAATCGTTATCTGAGTCGATCAAAGTTGTGTAATAAGCTGTTTTAACTAGCGTTCTAGCTCTCTGTAGTTCTTTATTTGCGATCATGATTGATACTTGTTCTCTTGAATATGATCATTTTGTAACTCTGGATTCAGTACAATCTGGATGGATTAGTTGAGATGAGTACTAATGTTTATTTGTATTCCAAGTTCACAATATTCATTTGTTGTAGTAGTTTTAGCTAGCAGATGAGTATATAATGGAAACTCACGCATCCAATGCAATGAGACAATTCGTGTATTCAATTTCTATCCTTCCTCTCACTCGCACTTTTGTTTTGCTACGTTTTGGCTTCCCTTTCCTAGGTACTACAATCGGAAAATACCAATTCGCATGTCAGATTTACCCGTAAGCATGCTATGAGTAATACCTGGTGTGGAAGTCCTGCTGTCAATTGGACTCGATCGAATAGAACATACTCCAAACAACCCCTCACCAGTAAGACAATAAGGGACCGTCGGATAAGCCAAGCCCTCGACATAGCGAGCGCAGCCCAAAACAGGTTGCATACAAGTAAGGACGAAACTAACGAGATATCTCAAATGACATGATCTTGTCCCCAATGCCCCAAAGTGAGCTACGCATTTATTATCAAGTATCTTATACTTTAAGAAAAAATCCACTCTCTTGGAGCTTTTCTGAAACTTAGTATTGGAGTCTAGTAAAATCTACATGCGTATCTGCACCAGACAAAAAGCCGGTTCAAAAGGGTAACCCCCTCCCCTTTTGTACACGTAGAGCAACAGACCAACAAAATTAAAAGAGAAGGGTTATATTTATAGAGGTAGTCTGATTTAGGCTACATAATTTTACTTGATACATCTTTTCCATCAAACCCGATAGATCCGATCCAGATCAAGCCCGTAATTGTACTCTGCTACTTCTCGTGTACAAAAAATTGAAAAAGAATTAGAGCTGGACTAGTAGACTTGGCAATATTTTTCAAGTCCAGAAGTACTGTCCTAAATAACCTTTGACTAGATTAACGAATTATTTACATAGTTCCAAGCAGGGGTGAGTCCAAGATCAGTTAGCGGGGCAAATTTATTATTATCCGGTGAAAATTTTTGGCTAAAATTTTTGAAACTATAAAATTAGGCAACAAAAGTGGATAAAAATAATTATAAAATTATTTTATCTCAATTTCAAATTGGAATTGTTAAATTTTCACAGAAGTATAAGAAAAAAAAATGGATTTTACACTATAATATATTGAAATTTCAACCTTAGTGCTAAAATATTGCAAGTTTAGTTTGCATTTGGCTAATCCATAATTGACACTAAACTTGAGTATCTTGTTTTGTTATTTTTCATAAATTTAGGGGGTCAAAATAAATTATTAGAGAAGTCAAAATGTGAAATACTATATTATGTGGTAGGGAAAAATAAGTTTGAGCACTTGCCCTCGGCATATATTGGCCTCGCCCATGTTCCAAGTCCAAGCTCAAATTAATCTAAGGAGAACGGACGTTAAATAATTATCCAACATGCGATCGACTTTCACATATCCAACAAATCAATGCATTACACACATCACATAATTATTAATTTTGTCAATTCATAGATAGACAGTGATAATAAAACCATCACACTCACTTAGTCACACGTAACTACAGTAACCAGGACGGATCGATAATTTCAAATTAGAGGGCGTGAAATTATATATACATAATTTTTCGAAAGTTCATAAGGAAATTCTTAAAAGAAAAAAAAAACAAAAAGGCGGATTGATAATTTTAAATTAGAGGGCGTGAAATTACATATACATAATTTTTTGAAAGTTCATCAGGAGGGGGGCCAAAACATGAAAAATCATTTATATTTAGGATTTGAAAATAGAGGTGACGGTATACAGGTTGGGTTCTGAGCTTATGTAATATGTTCAACCGTATAGGATCTATAAATAAAGTTTTGTACGATAAATTAAATTGACAAATAGTTAAACACAGTACACAGATGTCGAATTAGAAATTTGCCCGAATATTGGATAATAAAATAGCACGGATATCAAATTAGAAATTTGCACGTAATTTATATTTAAAGTTGATTATATATATTTTTTCCTCATATGTTAAATGTTAGAGGGACGGTCCGTTTTCAATTTTGGCATAGAGTCTCACAAAATTAAAGACATTACAATACCTAACAACAATGTTGAAAAAATATTGGGTGATGTCTCAAACACGGAACCCGCAGTTTGTGATGACAAGATCAGTAGATTCAGTTATAATAGATTATGGCTTCTTCATTGTCGACTTAGTAATGTTATCCGAGTCTTTCAGAAGTACTTCCTCCATTTTTTTTATTTAAAATTTTAGCTTAATTGAGTCATTTCAAATTATTTGAAGTTTTATATTTTGACAAACTATTTAAGTCAAATTATACCTATTCTTCTTCTCTTTTTCTTTTTAATCTTTCAATTTAAATATTATTTTATGCAATTAAATATTTCTCCATTTCTTACCCATAGACTAATCATCAACTTTATTAATTAGTGTGCCACAAACTAAAACTTCAAATAAATAAAAATGGAGAAACTAATACTAGCTACAAGTTGTCGGTTATTTGCATATCATTCATCGAGACATGGGGAGTGGCAATTGGTTATATTGCTCCTATATCAAGAGGGTTGCTTGCGGTTAGATTTGGGAGCTCAAAAATAGCCCACACCAGGATAAACTCAAGATAGTAACTCATTGGACCGGAGCACCGGTATATTAGAGAGAGAGCCCAATACCACTACAAATTCGAAACATCAGGTGCAAAAACATTCTCCATGCAATTAAAAGATTATTTTTAAATGTGTGTGTTGGGACCCAGATTTTGATTACTCTTGCTAGCAAACTAGTTTTCATACTTTTTGTGTAGTGCCTATATCTTGCACGCATGTTCTTCCACCAATTAATCAAGAAGCTAAAAAGATGTGTTCTTAGGTTATCATCTAATCATCTAATAAAATTGAACTTGAATTAGAACTTGATTTTAGTCAATATGTGTTGGTACTTAATGGTGAGTTTGAATTGCCAAAACATATCATTACGAACATGTGTAGTCATCTAATCATCTAATAAAATTGAACTTGAATCAGAACTTGATTTTAGTCAATATATGTTGGTACTTAATGGTGAGTTTGAATTGCCAAAACATATCATTACGAACATGTGTAGTGAGGTAGATAAGCTAATCCAAGTTGGCAAATTGCGAAAACCAAGAAATATACTCGGACTTGTACATAGCCGTATAGGATCTATAAATTAAGCTTTATACTATAAATTAAATAAACAAATAGTTGAATACAATATGAATGTCGAATTAGAAATTTGTCCGAATTTTAGATAAGAAAATAAGAGGGATATCAAATTAAAATTTTAAATATAGCATGGTTGTATTTAGTTATGTGATGTGTGTACTGCATATTTATGAGAAATTAGAGTGGCAATTATATGTATATTTATGAAAAATTGAGTTGGCAATTTTTCGTCTAATAATTATGTGATATGTGTGCTACATTGATATGTGAAAAGTAATTTTTTTCATAAATATACATATAATAATAACAAATTTAAAAAAATTGGGGGTGGCGGTTCGCCCCCGTCCCCCCCCCCTCACCCTTGCAAGTAACACGTGCACTACTTTGATAACTTCTTACATTCGTTTTTTCTAAAGCTTTCATACTTTTAATTATTTATTTAAAAATAATTCTAACAATAATAATAATAGAAAATTACAAATTGGTAATGCTTTCAAGAAGTGAACATAATATAAAGCAGATTATTACATAATTTTACTCCACAAACACCACACCACAAATTAATGAAACAATCCAATAACATACCGAACCATCATAAGTTCATAACCTCTCATTTTATCATTTATGTTTCATTCGTTAACAATTATCTCATACTTTAACAAAAAAAAAAAAAAATGTCCACAAAACGGATCGAGAATACTTAATTTTCAGCTTTACAGTTGGATTTTGGATATTTATTCAACTCCTCTATAAGATCAGTCATGCAACGGTACGAGGAACCACCTGGTTCGATAGCCTTTCTCGCCAGTTCTTTGTAACCTTTTGCTCGCCTTCTCATCCCGGCAACACTTTTTCCGACCATAACATCCTTCACTGCATTCGCAATGTTCTCACTCGACACCCCTTCACTTCCAACTAAAGCCCACTTCTGACTCCCAACCGAAACTCCAATTTTCATAACATCCACCATTAACTTCTCATTATAAAACTGCTCCGCATTCACTGGCCAAGCAACGATAGGCACACCTGCACAAATCCCCTCAAGTGCTGAATTCCATCCACAGTGCGTCACAAAAGCCCCTAAGGCCGGATGGTCCAGAATCAAAAGTTGTGGGGCCCATCCTCTTACGATTAGGCCTCTTGGTTTCACCCTCTCTTCAAACCCATCAGGAAGCCACTCCTCTTTATCTCCTTCGTTTTGCCTGACCACCCAAATGAAATCCTGCCCTGAAGCCTCCAGCCCTATTGCAGTTGCATGCTGTTGAGCTGGAGTGAAGTTGACCGTGCTTCCAAAACAAACGTACACAACCGAACTAGCTGGTTTTGAATCCAACCAGGCCAAACATTGGTCCTGTCCAGGAACAGCTGATTTCTTACCTCTTCTTGCCTTTTCTTGAGGTTTTTCGTCAGTGGATAAAAACAAGGGACCTACATGCCATCCCTTTCGGCCTAAACTGTTACGCCAGTGATCAACATAATCAGGTTCAAGCTCGTAGAAGCTGTTGAAAACCGCCCCATAACTTCTCTCATCAGCTATTTCCATTTGCAACAGCCACTTGGTGAAAGCATCGTCTTTTTTATCTACCTTTTGGAATTCAAAGGTAGGAACTTGTGATTTCTTAAAAGTGAACTTACCAGGCAAATCCCCCATGACAAAGGGATCGGATCGTTCATATGGTTTGTGGAGCCTCAACTCCTCATGAGCACACATGGGCATAAAACCGGCCACGTAGAAAACCAGCCTGGGGATACCGAATTTGGCAGCAGAGTCAACAGTCCAATGCATGAACGAGTCGGAAATAATAGCATCAGGCCGGATCTCTTGCATCAGTTTTTCGACTGGTTCTTGGAGTAAGTTCACGGCTTTGATGAACTGTTGAAGCCAGTCAGGGGTGGTCATGAACTCAGGCAGTTCATCACAGCCTCTGGGTGGGAAATCGATAATGCTGAGACCGATATCGAGGCCCGAATCTTGGGCCCTGATAATGGCATCTGCATATGCAAGAGGGGAAATGAAAGTAGTTTTGACACCCCTGGAAGAGAGTAGCTTGGCAAAGTCTAACATGGGGATGATATGACCAGGAGCTACCATTGGAAGAAGGACAATGTGTAATCCCATTTTATTATTTCAGGAGAGACTAGAAAGATTTATTGAATTAGCAAAGTTTGAGATTTGAAGCTTATAAAGATGATGGAGTGTTCATTCATGGAACGAGTATATATAAGCAGATTGACAGAGATTTGGAAAGTTTTTCATTTGCAGGGTAAATCGCAACCTACATCCTTTTTAAGTCAAGTCCCCGCAAAATATTGTCCATATTTGTACGTGTCACTACTCACTTGTCACCTAATATTAATTAAAAATTGAAACAAAACCATAGATAATATTTCCTCCATTTCACTAAAATTAGCTTCTTATATTTAAGAAATATTAACTTTTTTAATAACTCGTTTATCTCATATTATTTTAAATCGTATCGAAAAAGTAATTTATAAAGTTATATTGTGAAAATATAATCATTATATTTTGATAATATAACTTTATAAATTTACTATGTGGAAAATTTATGGCAATTAGTTCAGCCTATCTTATCAGTAGAAAATTACATTTTTTAGTTACATTTCTCAAAATTATATTAGATGTTAATTTTTTTTTATTAATTTATTATACTTTATTAATGAAAACAATCAAACATATTACATTCAATGGGCCATTTATTTTTAACAAAAACAATTCCATTAGATTAACAATCATACTTTAGTCCAAATTGATCTCTTATGATAAGGTTAGACAAATCTATCCATAAAGGCACAAATACAGGCAAAACCTAAATAAACAAAATATCTAAATGCACTCCCATTACTCGATTTTTCATGTCCCACGAATTAGTTATGATCCAAGCGTGTTAAAATTTCTGAAGTAGTACAACCAAATGTGATATCAAACATATAAAAAAAATTCCCAAAAGAAATAAAGAATTCCCAAGTATCTAGGGCGCCCAAGTATCTATCTAATTTTTATTATGAGTTGCCAATCATTTTCTTTTTGTTGGTACCTTTAATTAATTTACTTATCAATGCTAATGATCTTACAATTAGGTGAATATACTGAAAAAATATCAATTAACTATAATATGCAATATTATCTGGACTGTTCGTGGTTTAATTTACGGATTAAATCCTAGTTCACGAATGTTGTAGAGTTTTGTGGTTTCTTGTAAATTTGAGACATGAATTTAACCTATTTTAATCTGATGTTCAGGGATGGAGGCATTGGTTTACCTTTTACACAAGTAGTACCATAGTATACTTATGTTTGAATGTACAGTAGGTAATTCGAAACGCCAGTGAGTTCTTAACATTTTTGTCAACCAAATTCCGTGACATAGTATCCACAAGACCACAGCATAAAAATAACCACAGATATCAAAACACATTCTCTTCTCCAAAAACAAAAACAAAAGTATTTTTTTTTTTCGAAATAGCAAACTTCATAGAATTTAAATATTATCCGTTACAGACCGATAGACTACGAAATTATCCATACAAATTACATTACTTAACCATTGGGGACAAGCATCCCAAATGTACACAAAAGAAAGTTCGTCCCGAGCTGATGGTTGTCTTCCAAAAGTGCGTAGCCTTCCTTCATTAGCTAGCCTGTCGGCTACCGCATTTTCTTTCCGGTATACAAAATGTGTTTGAACTTGCTGCATTCTTCTAATTCTGCTGCGTACATCCTGGAGTATCACTTCTTGGTTTCTTGTTGGCCGTGTTCCTGTGGTCCTGTTCATATGATATTCCAACAATTTGGAGTCAGTTTGTATAATAATATTGCACTTGCCAATTTGTTCACAGAGTTTAATGCCAAAAAGTAATGCATGGAACTCGGCCGTAGCCGCATCTGTGTGGCCAAGATAGGATGCTCCGGCAATTAGAAAGGTGCTGTCATGGTTTCTAATAATTGCTCCAGCTCCTGCTTGGCCAGAGATTGGATCAAATGATCCATCTATATTAAGACACACAAATCCTTCTGGGGGTGCTTTCCATTTACAAGGTACAGACCTTGGGGTTTTGAGCTTGACTGGTGAGCGGATTTGCTTATTATCAGATATAGCTTGAAGCAATCTTGTATGCATTTGATCATGTGTATTTTCTTTGTGTGCAACAAAAGAAAATACACATGTTATAGTACAACACATCTCAGTCAAAATTTTGAAAAAAAACTAAAATTGGTATTTGACTGATGAAGTATTATATTTCAAGGAATCATTAAACATGGACTAAATCCGCTCAGATTTAAAATTGGTAGTAACATTTTCAACCTTTTTATTTTTATCTTATAGGACTACACTAACAAAGAAGGCCCAAGTAAACGGGTTTATACAGAAAAAGTTAAAAACTGAGTGACGTGCGTCCCGTGATGTGTTTACTTTGAAGGATCAAACCGCTTAACACTAATGTAATCCATATTAATAGGGTGAAGATGTCAAATACTTGAAGACTGATATTTCTTACATTGTGCTGGGATCCATCCTGTTTGCTAGTCTAGTTCTATACGGATAGTAATATTTCTAAATTCTATGTGCTTCAATTCGTATCTTTATTTTATATGCATATGGTGTACTAGGTTTATTTGGCCATTTATTAATTAATAACAAATATATAAATCTCAACGGTGGTAGGTGATATTTTGTTTTTTTAGATTTCAGATAGGACTCTTCCAAACAATTGTGTCTCTTCGCAGATTAATATCCACATAACTCTTCGTTGCACCACCTTGCAATAACTTAAAAATACCGTCGGTTTTTTTTCCTCTGTCTGACACCGATTAGTATTTCTCCGTCCACCAACAATCCTCTGCCGTTTGTTTTCCGGGAAATAATAATTCTCGACTTTCTCCGATGTGGCGTCAATAGGGCTGCTCTGCCTGACACAAGTGTGTCTATAAATTCTCGGAAATCAACCCCTCCATTCTATTTTGGATGAATCCTTGTGCAATGCAAGTCAGGGTAATTTCTCTATCATCTTTTGCGTATTTTAAACTTGAGTTTAATATCTTAGATCACATTGCATGTTGGTGTGGGGTGTACTAGAGAAAGAACAGAAAACTGAGTATTGGCAATACTCTTTCGAATCTTCAACTATTGGAATTTGTTGTAATTTCCAGAAAACAGTTTCCTAAGCATTGTGATATGATAGTATAGGGATCGGTGAAAGATTGGTTATCTCGTCTTAGGACAACATACTGTATTGTGTTTCTAAAGTTATAGGTGAGTTGATCATGAATATAGTGCAAGGTCACCGTCTTTGTATAGAATTTTTCAAAAGAATCTGTGTGAAAAAAATGATTGTTCTGGTACCATTTATGTATTTATAATTCTAGTTGCGTCAGGCTGAACTATTATATAAGCTCTGCCAAAAAAATCATTATAAAAATTCATGAGTTGATAACATATTGTATTGTGTTTCTAAAGTTATAGGTGAGTTGATCATGAATATAGTGCAAGGTCACCGACTTTGTATAGAGTTTTTCAAAAGAATCTGTGTGAAAAAAATGATTGTTCTGGTACCATTTATGTAGTATTTATAATTCTAGTTGCGTCAGGCTGAACTATTATATAAGCTCTGCCAAAAAAATCATTATAAAAATTCATGAGTTGATAACATACTGTATTGTGTTTCTAAAGTTATAGGTGAGTTGATCATGAATATAGTGCAAGGTCACCGTCTTTGTATAGAATTTTTCAAAAGAATCTGTGTGAAAAAAATGATTGTTCTGGTACCATTCATGTAGTATTTATAATTCTAGTTGCGTCAGGCTGAACTATTATATAAGCTCTGCCAAAAAAATCATTATAAAAATTCATGAGTTGATAACATACTGTATTGTGTTTCTAAAGTTATAGGTGAGTTGATCATGAATTGAATATGTGCAAGGTCACCGTCTTTGTATAGAACTTTTCAAAAGAATCTGTGTGAAAAAATGATTGTTCTGGTACCATTTATGTATTTATAATTCTAGTTGCGTCAGGCTGAACTATTATATAAGCTCTGCCAAAAAAATTATTATAAAAATTCATGAGTTGATAAATGTTTTTCTGTCGAATCTCTCTTCGTCTCTTGCAAGATGACTGATTTTGTGAATTTTCTCTTCCTCTCACCAAATTTATGTTCTTTGCGTCAACGAACCGTTGGAGGTAATCTGCCAAACGGATTATCAATGCTCAGATCGCGAGAGATCTCATCACTTGGGCTTAGAGCCTTGGTTGTGAAGATCTTTACAACGCTTCCGCATTAGTAGCAATCGATCCGTTCAAGCATATGTCAGCGTAATTCATGGTCGGCCAAGGGAGAGTCGATGGTAGAAGAATCAATCCAAGGAATCCAAGAAACCGTAAAGATGCTCGAAGCTGTGTTTGGGTTGCAGCTGAAAAACCCGGGGATATATAACCGAAGAAGCCACCAAGCTGCCACCAGTGTATGCCGTCGCATGCAACCGTTAGTTACGGTCGATCACCAACAAGTTTTCATTTTGATTCATGTGTTTCAGGTTTGAAATCAGATATCCATGGTTTCTCGCAAGGAGTTTCGAAATCGAGAGAGATCTGAACATGACTTCGTCCTCAAACCTTAGGTTTATTTATGCTGGGCCCTTCATAACCCTAATAGAACTTCAGCGGTGTTCTGTTAGGTTCGTTGAACGAATCGGTTCTGTTGAGTTCTATTGCCTTTTTTCTATTTAACATGATATCAAAGCCAATACATACATTAATCAAATCAGTTCATGTCATGATGTGTGCGCATGGAGTATAATTGTCAATAAATAGATTTCAGGGATTGAATAAAAGATAAAAGACACAGAGTACATGATGATACTAACATAGCAAGCACATTATATATTCTTTTGCTAATACAGAAGCACATTACCGACTGAAACTAGCTAGTTCCGAGTAATATCATCAATATACTGGTAAACATTCTCAGTATTGCCATAAAAGTTCCTGTTGACATTTTCACTCCTGGCTCGAATCCTCTCGTACGGATGATCGCTGCTGTACCTCTCAGCATTGACATCGTAAAAGTACTTTCCATTCTCCAAGAACCTCGTATCACTCATTCCCTGCCGCTTAACACCATTTGCAATACCACCATGATTGAAATAATGTTCTTGACCAACACTACCACTGAAACCAGACCTCGCATCACTCATTCCCTGCCGATTAACACCATTTCCATAGCCATCATGGTTGAAATAATGTTCTCGACCAACACTACCACTGAAACCAGTATCCCTTAATGCCTGAGGCTGGTTGTTGAGGCTACCAGTGAATGGGCGACTTCTATACTCAGGATCTTTTTCTTCTTGCTGAGAATCATAGTAATCTTCCTCACCGTTGGAGTTTCTGTTTGAATTGATTGTTTCTCCAGGGAACTTAGTTTTTGCATTTATCTCATCCTCAAGCTCGGTGACTGAGTCGTGTTGTCTGGGGAGGTGCTGTTTGGATTCGGCTTTGTTGAGGGTGGAAGGAGGGATCAGGCCAGATTCATGGCCGTATAGGCCATATGCATGTTCGCTTTCGGGGAGGAACGATGGTTGTTGCTGTTGATCATTTAGGAGATCATTGTTGATGTTGTTTGTGGATGGAACTTTGTTGAAGAGTTGGGTGTCTCTGGCATGAGCAATGTGGAAGAGCAGTGTGATGAGTAGGAACAAAGAGAGGGGAGAAAAAGCCATTGATTTGCAGCAGAAAATAAAAAGTTTCTTAGTAGTTGTGTGAATGAATTGTGAAAGATGGTCTCATTAATTTATAGATGGTGATCAAGCCAACGGTTCAGGTTCCATTATCAAAAGCCCTTCAATCTCCCAATTTAATTTCTAATCTAATTTGTAATTAATTGTGTAAGATGTGTAAATGTCATGCAGGAAAAGGTTTTAATGCATTACTGTTTTTACCGTGTTACATTGTTTAGATTTAAATTGTTACTGTTTTTGCTGGATTTAAAAAAAAAAAAAATAGCATACGACAGTACTATGTAACGCCTCAACCCTTTGGACCAATGCAGCTGCTGTGCGGGCTGATATATTATCCACAGACCAACATTAAAAATTGCTTTAGACCCAAACACACCTTATTTTAAAGTTCAATGGACTTTCGAAAAGAAAATACAGTACCCCTGGTTAAAATGGAGAGCATTTTCAATCACATTAAACATTTTGAAATTTAAATGAGTTACAATGTATCTCAAACTCTGAGTTTTTTAGGACTTCGTACTTTCACTACAAAGTTGACACATTGTTCTCTACTATGAAACACTAGAACATTTTTTAAAGACGCTGCACATGCATACTTTCAAGAGTATATACTTGAATTATAAAAATTCAAAATAATAACACACACAACTCACAAACCTTAAATCTAGTAAGAACTTTCTTAACCTAAAACTCAAAATAATAACACACACAACTCACAAACCTTAAATCTAGTAAAAACTTTCTTAACCTTAACTACCCCGATAAAAATGACTAAGTTTGACTTTTTTCAGTCAACATATTTCAATTTTAATTTCCGATTGATCTTAAACTATAACGATAAAATATTTAATAAAATTATATCATGAAAATTTAGGTTCTATATTTCATAATACGATTTCGTCAAATACCTTATTATTATATTTTAAGAGTAATTGAGAGTCAACCGTTGCCGAAAAAATTAAATTGGTACGGAGGGAGTATTCGTTTCAATCGATCATAAAGTTTGCATGGCAAGGCTCATGATGAGTTGGGAGAAATAGTAGATGACCATTATATGTGCGGGAAAAGTTGGGTTAAAAATTTAATGTTTACATAAATCTAGTAGAACAAATCATTTGAAATTCAGGTCACTCAACCAACAATTCAAGTACTCCTAATTAAGTGAAGAGTCAACAAACTTATAAGTGGTCTCTCATCGTTTTATTGCATTGCTATCGAATCTCCATGTGACTGACCAATTATGAATTATGATTATTTAAGAATTCATAATTGCCCAACGCCAAATATATTAATTGTTTTTTTCTTCCCACATTCTTCAAAAGTTTCTTGCTGTTAAATTTCGGAGTAGACAAGAGTCACAAGACCCAAGAGTTGCATTTTGTACTTTCTTTCGGGAAACAAAAAAGATGTTCCACAGGGATTTTGAGATATTAGACCGTATCATCCAACATCTTCTCACATAGCATATGAACTGTTTCAAACTCGCATCTAATAAATTGCAACATACTTACGATTTATATGTAACGTTTGCTAATTGACTTGGGGAACACATTCAGCTACGCATTCTACATCAAACCGCACATGTGATGCTAATTTTTTACCCAGGGGGGTAGTGGCTGAATAAACTCTGCATTTTGGAAACCCTAGGGAGAATGGAGATCAATAGGAACGGACTTTCTTGCAGGGTGTTTGTAGAATGCAAAAGTTCCTATAGTATTATGCTTATACAAACAGTAGGGTAATGGAGTTAATGCATTGCACATATGTACTCTGATGAACTATTTGCTAAAGGTCTAAATGGCCAATGAATGAATGCTCTGATATTGGATCCAATTCGCCCATGGGCACAGAAAAGTAAGGTTTCATGAAATGCCAGAGGTGTTCATTATCGGGATAGAACTCCTTTCTCAGAGCTGAATTCATTTCTCGGACAAGTATAAGGCGCTGTATACTTTCAATAATCAATCCTATAGATAAGTGATACCGCTCAACAAAGAGACTGCCCAATCAAAACTAAGAGGGGACTTCCCATTCACATTCTGAATTCTTAGCGCATTTTGTTTCAGGGAGTGGCATTAAGACAGCCTTAGAAGTAGTCTCCACGATACTGCAATAGCGTGCTAATCCCCCAGATACATTTCCAGGGCAATTTCATCAAGACTTCCATTGGGTGTGATTAATGACGCAAACTTTTCGGTTTAGAGGAACTCTTGCAGATATTGAAATTGAGACAGGACACACATACAGGCTGCCATTATAGGAAAAGCCACCAAGGCTGAAGCCTAAATTGGCAGATTAGAATATTAGGCAAGTAATTATAGGTTTGTTTATGCAAGAAGAAAGTAGATCATATGAGGTACGATCACATTACCACAAAGAAGACCACCTCCTCATGAGCAACAGCTGCAGTGAGTTCATTGCTATTCATCACTTGCCTTGTGAAATGTTGTAACTGACAATTAAAAAGAAAAAAAGAAATGTCACTACATAATAGCAAAAGGGATACTAAGTTTGGTGACCGGATACTATTAGTGCACAGACTACAGAACTTCAAAAAAGAAAAAAAAAAAAAAAAACTATCATGTACAGCCATGTAGCATCCCTAGTTAAATAAAGATGTCCTTCCCCATACATTACAGAATACAAAACTAAAAAAACAAACCCTTGTCAAATTTCTTTTTTGTGAATTTAGCAGCTAATTTTAATGAATCTTGAGGGAAATGAGTTCAGGGGCCAAAAGGCCAGTTGCATAAAACTCAGCTTCTTGTTTGTAATTTGTGAGGATTCAAGTAATACAGATGGAAAGGCACATGACTTGCACTAAACAATGTGACATGATCAACTTAGTCACTGTTCAGTTTCAAAACTAAAGAGCACAGGGCTAAGATAGTTAGTCATGAATGCTGGACTAGGGAGAGGGGTAAGGTTCTGAGTTTCTTAACAATGATGCATTAATTCACAGCATTCTAAAACTGTAGGAGTTTAGTAGAATGTGATTGGAAGGGGAGCTTGCTAATGACCTTGCTGATTAGTGATTACTAACATTAAAGCTACTAAATCTGATCCTCTGATACTCAAAATAATGACAGTATGGACCTTGTCAGATACAAGTAAAATCATACTGGCTGCTAATTTGATAAATACCAAATATTATCCATCAAACCAATAAAACAAAAACGCCGCTGCGAGAGCTGCCCTCTCAAAAAGAGCCTGACAGGCTCTGCCGGATTAGTTGCACATAGCGGATACCGGTGGAAACCCAAACATACAAGTTGGAACATCATACGACTTGATAAAATAACACTGTTGGGAGTCTTGAGACCATGAACATTCTTATTTTAGAGAAATAATTAATTTATCGAGAGATAAATTTACGATTTTTGTTACTGAATGGGAACAGAAGAAAAGTAGTAGCAAGAATTAATCCAAGGAGATTTTAGGACAACTGTAGAATGAAAACACAAACCGTTGATTGGTTTGTTGATAGCACAGAGTCACATTCAGCTACGTCTTCTAGAGAGTGAAGAACAGTTGAGCCCCATAGAGATCCTAACTTGTACTAATATATTCACATACATGTACTAAATCAAGTATGCTTCATTACTCTTAAAAAATTGAACATTTTGAGATGATTTATAGAATTTTGGTGGTCTAACTATCTATATTTTAGCAATTGTTTGATAAAAAAATGAATAAAGCTATTGCATGATGCAACCTAAATCATATGATTTCTCATCCAAATTCATAGTTACCTATTTTTCTTCAATATAAATATAGGTTAAACGAGCCCCTCCCCCCCCCCCCCCCACACACACACCACAAAATACAAAACCCTAAATAAGAAATTACAATCCGTATGCCACTTTTGCCTTGGCTAATGCAAGGTGAGAAGCAAATTTACACCAATCTTATGGATAGATAGAGGAAAGATTCTAGAACATGACAATATGTCAGGCAACCAGGCAAGAAAAATAGAATACAGAACCTAAAACAGGAGGCCTATATAAAAACCTACGTTCAATGGTCAAGAGGGATGAGCTTTATACCTCATGGTGATATTGCTTTGCAGCTGAGAATATCTGCAAACCTTGAGACTTGCAGAAATGCAACACATGCTCATACCTTGGAACGTAAGGATCTAGTATCCGATTTATGAAAAGGTGACAATCTTTATATAGATCCACATAGAACTGGAAAGCAAAACAATTGTCTGTCTCAGAATATATACAAATTCAGAAAGAAGATAAGAAATAAAAACAAATTATTTAAATGTGCTATAAACTCTGTCCATTGATCTGAATGTTACTATCTTTCAAAGATGGAAACAGTGAGAGAAATAAAATGATACAGAGAAACATATTATAGAGCTGAAAGATATATACTATACCGTCAGAAACGGGCATCTTTTCCAGATTTCCTTTCTAGCGATTTCCGTTTTCAACTGTAAAAATTGAAAACCATTCAAAGTCTACACAATAATACATTGACAAGTTGCTCCACAGCGAAAGAAAAGAGAAATCAAGGAGGTACCTGTGCTATGTAAACAGCCTGCTCAAGTTGCTTCATTTGATTCCACTGCTCAGTTACGATTTCATTCATCTGCCAGCCAAAATAATAATAACATAATTTAAATGTCTCATTTCTGCTAGAACTAGATTCTGTCATCACATAATGATCACTTCCAACAACCCTGGACATTTACAGAATTTTACCTGTTCAACTTGTGAAGCAACCTCATTTAGCTTCCTCTCGGCCTCTAAAGCCTTATGCTCCAAAGAGTGAACTTCAAAATTTGTTTTCCGAGAGGCATCCCATAAAAGTCGCATCTACATACATTACAAAATCCATTTACTAAAAGTACAACAGCAACGAAGATATAGGAACCAAACAGTACAAGCTAACAATACAAAAAAATTTATTTATATTATACCTCATTCTCAAGAGCAGTGATCTTCCCAGTAACGCGAGAGTTATCATCTCCAAAACTAGGCATTGTTGATTTAAGCCGGTCAATTTCAGCAGTCAACCCCTCGATTTTGTTCTCACACTCCTTCAGATACTGACTCTTCCCATCTGAGTCTACCATTCTTTCTCCAAAACTCGATTCTGCGATCATGACTGCTTCAACTCAGTATTGGTAGACAAATGATAAATAAACAAAAATAGATGATCCATAGATACGATGTGGAGAAATAATGACCTAATCGAGCAATTCTGAGATTGGCATCTTCCAGCTGACATGCTAGGGAATTGTCCTTCTGTTGGTTCGAACAGGACGACGTCGTTTGGGTGCCGACTGTGGAAATTAGGGCAGTCGATTGAGGTATAGATAGAAAAATAACGATGAGGGTGGCGGGAAGTAGTATCAAAGTTGTGTCCATCATTGAGGATTTGAGCTCTGTGGAGTGAGCTCTGTTGTATTACCAGTGACTCCAGTCAAAGATGTGCTTCAAGCTTCAAGAGTTACCGACTAGACAGCTCTGTTTGCTGGCCCGTATTCTGCTCCATTATATACACCCACTTTTTTTAAATACTTATTTGTAATACCCGAGCACTTATGGGTCAAGGCTCGACCATTTGGACCGGGCAAGTTGACTCCTCACCTGCTCTTCGGTGTAACATATTGACCCCCAATAAATTGGTCTGCACACATATACAGATAATATTGTTTTATTTTGAGATAACCTAAAATACCTCATACAACCAACGTGACCGATAGTCAACTTATATACTCCCCCCCCCCCCCCTAATAAATTACATTTTAGCATTTTGGATATTTGTAGAGTAAATGACGTTTTGAACTATAGACCATTCACATCTCTTCCCTAAGATGAGTATTTTATTTAAATATTGGTAAAAATATCAAAATATATGTAAAAACCGAACCACCAAGAAAAATAGAGAACACACTTCACTTGCATATAACATTTTTAGTGCATTAATCATTAATTTATATACTATATTTAAAATATGTGGTTATTAAAATTATTATTTATACATATATTAAACCACTAAGGGAATCTGATTTTAGTAAATTGTTAAATACATACTTAAAATATTATAGGGAATGAGTTTAAAATGATTTTAGAAAAAATTTCATAGGGAAACTACTGTAAATGCTCTAACTCAACAGTTTTTTACTTGAAAACAATCCTAATTTTTTCAGTATTTATTTTTTAAAGACAAAAGTAGTTTATTATCACAATGACTTTTAAAGATATACTCCCTCCGTCTTAGAGCATTTACACAATTTATTTTTTACACAAAAATAAAAAGAATAGTTACATATTGAATATTGAGTTATATAACCTACTTGAAAAAATTTAGCAAGAAGAATACCAACTAAATACGAATTTTTATTTCGAAAAAAAAAAAAACTAAATAGGAATTTGAGAATAAGGAGATGGTGACCCGGCCCAGATACCGCGAACCAACCCACCAAATTGTCCGAACCGGGGTCTAGAAAGTACTAGGCCCTTCCTGCTCAGAAAGCTTCAACTGATTTCCAGATTTTTCCATTGACATATATCCCTTTCTCTCTGCCTATTTCTTCTCCGAATTCCAAAAAAAAAAACATAAAATTACACCACACACACAATAAAAAGGTGAATCATTTGCAATTGCTTTGAAGAATAGAATAGAGACTTAACAGAGGAAGAAAGAAGAAGAAGAAGATGGGCGTCGATTATTACAATCTATTGAAGGTTGATCGAAACGCAAGTGACGATGACTTGAAGAAAGCTTACAGGAAATTGGCTATGAAGTGGCATCCTGATAAGAATCCGACTAATAAGAAAGAAGCCGAGGCCAAATTCAAGCAGATTTCTGAAGCTTATGAGGTATATCAACTTGTTCTTCTCTACTACTTTAAGCGCTTTCATTTTATTTATTTATTTTCGTTTTTCGGTGTGTATTTGATATACTTGTTGCATCTGTGCTTCAATTGCGTCGGATTCTAGTTATGTTACAGCTCTATCTAAATGGATCGGTTGAATTGGTGATGAGTTAGTAGCAAATCTGTTTTTGTTCTGTTTGAGAAGATTGAATGATCTGTAGATGGCATTGTGATAAGAGTTTTGATTGATTGAGATCATAATGTTCAAGGATACATAGATCACTTGCCTATTTTGAGGTTTTAGGTTTTGTGTACTGTGTAAACGTTCTGTATGTGGAGAATTATGTTCTTCAATCCTGGAGTACAGATTAGACGTATCTTATATATTAAAAAAATGAGATAATTATAACTTTGAGCTACCTGAATGCTTGATGTAAATCAGTCAGGACTTTGTTAGTTGTTACTCCTTTGACTTACATTCTTAGCCAGCCAAGCTGTTAAGAGTTTCTATATGAGGCTGATTCTTGTATTCATTTGCAGGTTCTGAGTGATCCCCAAAAGAGGGCTATATATGATCAGTATGGTGAAGAAGGTCTGAAAGGAGTGCCGCCACCTGATGCTGGTGGCCATGGTGGTGGTGCAACATATTACCAAACTGGAGATGGACCAAATGTTTTTAGATTCAATCCTAGGAATGCCAATGACATTTTTTCCGAGTTTTTCGGCTTTTCGAGCCCATTTGGAGGCATGGGTGGTGGAAGTGGAATGGGAGGTGGCCCCAGGTTCACTAGCTCCATGTTTGGGAGTGATGACATGTTCAGCTCTTTCGGTGAGGGCAGACCTATGAGTTCAGGTCCTAGGAAGGCACCACCAATCGAGCAAAAGTTGTCTTGTAGTCTGGAAGACCTATACAAGGGAGCAACAAAGAAGATGAAGATCTCCAGAGAGATAGCTGATCCTAGTGGGTATGTCTTTCCTTCTTCTCGTACACTTGCTTATTGCTCTTTGCATTTCTTAGTACCCCTTGTAAAATGTTGTGTGCTTTGCTGTGTCCTGTTTTCATGTGGAGTCTATAGAGAATATGAGTATTTCTTTTTCCTGTTTCACAAAGTGATGTTAACCTACAAAAAGCTTAACACCAATTTTTCCTTCAGTCATACTTAACCTTAAGGCTTTACTCTCTGTAGATTGTATGTGTTGCATTATATCTGTTCTTATATAACTGAATTTGTATGGATGGTATGTGGTACTTGCTGTTGATACAACGCGAGTGACAAATGTCGTGTGCTTGATTTTGAGTGCAATCTATTTATGTTATGGCTTTTAATCCTAGTCAAAGTAGACAAGTAGTTCTTGTATCTTTGGTTCTCAAGCTGTGGTTATTTGATCTGGGCAGGAAGACTATAACCGTAGAAGAGTATCTAACCATTGACATCAAACCCGGGTGGAAAAAGGGGACAAAGATCACATTCCCAGAGAAGGGAAATGAACACCCAAACATTATTCCTGCAGATCTAGTATTCGTTATAGATGAGAAGCCACACAGTGTATTCACAAGGGATGGCAATGATCTGGTTGTCACTCAAAAGATAACACTTGCTGAAGCTTTAACTGGATGCAATGTGCACTTAACAACATTGGATGGCAGGAACCTGAACATACCTATTACCAGCGTGGTCAACCCGAACTATGAAGAGGTTTTGCCTGGAGAGGGAATGCCGATTCCAAAAGATCGCACCAAACGTGGAAATTTGCGTATTAAGTTTAACATCAGGTTTCCAGCTAGGTTGAGTGCTGAGCAGAAATCTGGGCTGAAGAAGTTGCTGTCTCCATGAATTGGGGGAGTTTAGTCTGCTGAAACTGGGCTTGTGAGTGTAGTATGTGCTGTATATTCATTGCGGTTATGCTTGTTTGGTTGAGATCGTAGTTTGCTTTTTTGTAACTGCAGAATTTTAAATCATAGGATGTATGCTGGAATACAATAACAGCGGAGCAATGTGATCCTGGATTAATTTGCAGTACGATTTCCCTTTATACAATGGATTAAATTGAGTTCAAACTTCAAACTACAAACAACTGATATCTTTAGATAGGTTTTCTATTCCAATCCAACTGTCGTGTGGTGAAAGTAGAATTCACAAAATTTCAAACAATTATCTTGGGCTAATGGATGACAAAATTGATAAAACTTGTACATTTTGTTTTGAAAAAGTGAAAATCAATTGGATTTTTCACAAATCTAATTGATATGGTGATTAAAATAGTTTGCTTTTAGATATTACATATAAAGATTAAAATAGACAAATACATCTTCAATCAAAGATCACTAATATGGCTTTTACTTGTATGAGTCAAAGTAGAAATTGGGGTGCTAATGTGGCAATGACAGAGTAATGTGACAAGTAGAAATTTTAAAATATATTTTGTATTTTATTTACTATGGGTTGACATGTGCTTAAGCTTAACTTCCTTGTTCATGTTCAGTTTAAATTCAGTTTAATCCAATTCAGATTTGAGTTAATTTGGTTTAACTTCCTCACGGGACCGAGAACAAATGGGCTCCTTTTGGGCTCTATACCACTGGACTATGATTTAATTTCTGTACCCGACCCAGACCGTTATCACATCCACTGGCAAAATTAGGTGAAGAATTCGGAATTAGTCTTCTCAAATTTCAAATCATAACGAAAAGATTGAGAAAAGCTTGAAACCAGTTGGCGCCAAATCAGTTCAGAGCTCATCTTACTCTCTGTGATTCTCGTAAGTACTGTATATTAGTTCTTGCGTTTTATACTCACCCCATTTCATTTGTTCTAATCAGTTCTGAAAACGTGCATGTCAGAGTGTTCCACAACCTGTTCGACGAAATGTCTGACTGAGACTCTCAGAAGAAACCAACTCATAAAACAAAGAAAACCGAAGATGGGATCTGTTCAACAAACTGCCTGAGTGAGATACCAAGAAGATTCGAAGTTAGGAAACGAATAGGATTAAAGATGGGAACCAAGTTATCGATGAAATGGCCCAAACAAATCACTCCATCCGTTGTTGGGCAGCTGATTCGTGCAGAGAAGGACTTGGATAAAGCGATTTCTATATTTGATGCTGCCACTTCCGAGTACTCGAATGGCTACCGGCATGATTGCAGCACGTTTGGCATGATTATTAGAAGGTTACTCTCTGCCAATAAGTTTGTCCCGGCTGAGGATATGTTGGTCAGAATGAAGCAAGAGAACTGTGGGATTGAGGAAGATGTGTTCTTGTCTATTTACAGGGCTTATGCTCGAGTTCACAGGCCGCTTGAGGTCATGAGAGTTTTTGGGAAGATGAAAGGGTATGGTTGCGAACCAACGTCAAAGTCCTATGTGACGGTGTTCTCTGTTCTTGTTGATGAAAGCCAGTTGAAGATGGCATTTGAGTTTTACCGGCACATGAGGCAGAATGGGATGCAGGCTAGTGTTCCTGCACTTAATGTTTTGATCAAAGCACTCTGCAAGAGCAATGCAACTATGGATTCTGCTTTTAGAATTTTCCGGGAGATGCCTAATCGTGGGCACACTCCGGATTCATACACTTATGGGACATTGATTAATGGATTGTGTCGAGGAGGGAGGTTTCTTGAAGCCAAGGAGCTTTTGATTGAGATGGAGGCGAATGGTTGTTCGCCAACTGTTATTACTTATACTTCCTTAGTACATGGCTTTTGCCAGTCGAACAGATTGGAGGACGCGCTTCAATTGTTTAAGGAGATGAAGAGTAAAGGCATAGACCCCAACGTGTATACCTATAGCTCTCTGATTGATGGTCTTTGCAAAAATGGGTATTCTACGCAAGCTATGACTCTGTTAAATAGAATGGTTAAAGGAAAACTGGTTCCGAATTCTATAACTTACAGTTCTTTAATATATGGTTTATGTAAAGAAAGTAAAATCGCTGAAGCTGTTCAGATTCTTGATAGAATGAAGCTGCAGGATTTGAAACCTGATGCTGGGTTGTATTCGAAAATCATACTCGGGTTTTGTGAGATCAACAAGTTTGTAGAAGCATCCAACTTCCTCGATGAAATGGTTCTTTCCGGGATAGCTCCTAACCATTTAACTTGGGGACTTCATGTCCGGGTTCATAATAGGGTGATTCAAGGTCTTTGTTCTGAGAATCATCCAAACCAGGCTTTTGCATTGTATCTGAGCATGCGTTCCAGAGGCATATCAGTTGAGATGGAGACTTTCGAATCTCTTATACAACGCTTCTGTAAAAGAGGAGATTTGCACAAAGCTTCTCGGATTGTGGATGAGATGGTGATTGACGGTTGCATTCCTGAGGAGGGGACGTGGAATATCATATTGGATGGGTTCTTGGATCGGAAGAAAGTCAGGGAAGCTGCTGAAGTATTACAGGATAAACTGATGAATGAGTTCCAGAACAACACCTCCTGTTGAAACACACATTGGTTTTACAGCTTCTGTAAAGCCAACTGAATGAACGAGGAACACTATGTTTCATTTCTTCAACCAACATTATTATTCCTAGTTCTCTAAGGTCTGTCAGTGGATTGGTGGAGGCTCTCTTATATCATCTATTTATTTCTGGAGTTATTCGATGTTCAGGTATATCTATGTTTCTAACTGTCATAGCCACAGAAATTTTGTTTCAAAAAGAGGCATAGTAAATTTGATATTTTAGTAATTTAGTTCCTTTAATATTGCTTGTCAGTTCTGCATTCATTTCGAATCTATGTGGCGTAATGGTATGTGTACGTTTATTTGCTTTTCAATAGTAGTCTAGCTGAAAGGAAGGGAAAAAAACAAGCAAATAAATAAATAGATGAAGTGTAAAATTTTACCTCGTTCTTGTGTGTGTATGCTTTATTATTATTATCATCCATGTAATTCCGCTGATGGGCAATTTATTTTTTGTGATGCGGAATTACAAAATACAAAAAGAATACTATATGTTTAAGAAAACTGTGGAAGCATCTTTTTCGAGGGGTTCGTTTATGAAAATGAAAGGGATGTTTTGCACCAAAATGGGTTTTATGTTCATTTTTTCTTCAAGTAGAAGTTGGCCCTTGCCTATTTGAGAACAAAATGTAAATTGCACACTGTAACCAGAGTTGGTTGCGATGAGCTCTTGTTAGAATTAAACCTCGAATTATTTTCAGTTTTATTTAAGATTTGTATTGATATGTTATCTCAGCAGGTTCTGATAGAAGGTACAATGTCATGCATCTGCCCACAAGAGGGCTTTTTGAGTTATGGTCTGTACTTGTGTAATAATAATAATAATAATACAATCAGCAATAGTAGATTACAACAAAGTGTTACTTATTACATCTGGGAATTGATATATTTGCTCAAATGGAATGCATTAATGGATTTTAAGTCTGAGTAATGGGGAAGCCAATTCCATGTCTCTTCGTGGGAAAAACAACGAATAACATGCTGCATATTACTCCAATAGCAACTGGCAGTGATGTGAGAACCTCTTTGGTTTCAGTTGATGGAGTCGGGTAGAAGCAGCTAACCACATTTTGATCAAACAGTGCAACGGACGAAAAAACCAATATCGACATGAAAGCATGAACAAAGTCAATGAACTTCAGCTTATACTTTGCCGCGGCCTCAGCTGGTAGGGTTGTGGAACCGTCAATTATCCAAAAGCCACGGAACGTGGCAAACCCATAACAGATATTCCCCCTTTGATCCTTGCAGCTGTCAGTAAAGCTCAACAGAAAACAGGACAACCCGCAGAAAGCCACGAGCCCTGCTGTCAAGATCCGGCCCACAGGATCACACTGCCCCTGGTTAGAGAAAATAGGTGACAGAAGTTGAAAGGCCAGAACTGAGCCAGTTGGTAGGAGGTTGGCTAAGTGAGCGGTGCTTTGGAAAGTTTGGCTAATGGCCTGTTGAGTCGGACTCCTCTCTACTTCAAAGAGGTTCTTGTCTGCCAGCAACGGAGTTTCTTCATCTCTTATTTCTTGAGATGGTTCGCCTTCCACATTAATCTCCATTTCTATTAGCTTTTGTGATTTTCCTTGTCTGAATTGCTAACATATATAGGCAATGGAAGTATTGGGTTGAGTTAATGGAAAGGGAATGGAGATTGCTTATATTGCCCTGCAAGAAACAGAAACAATGCTACTTTCTTGTGAATATTGTTACTCAAATTCGGCTTTCGGGTTTGTTGGATATTAGTGTCACCATAAAGCTTAATTTGATTGCTTATTGAGCTGGACAATGGATGGGAAACTTAGCTTTGAGTATGGTGTTGCCTGTTCTCTTTGTATGCCTTAAACGGCAAAATCAGGTAAGTATTTCTGGATTATGGGAAGCTTTAGCTTTGAGTATAGTCTTGCTTGGTTTTTATATGCTTTGAATAGCAAATTTAAGATTGTTTTGTACAAGTTTTTTAGGTGAAGTGAATTGAATGATATGCTTACGATCTGGGGTGGTGACTTTCTCGTTTTGTTTCTTCCTTTTTTAGAGATGGATAAAATTTTAAAAGTCATATGCTGATGGTTCCATGCTTATTTTCAGCTGAGTTTGTTTACGTATAACGTTTGATTTACATGTAAAATGGGACTATTACATCATCAGCACCATGCGGATAATATAACGCAGAAGTTATAAAAATAAAGATAAAGATCAGCTGATACAGAACGCGGAAGCTATAAAAATAAAGATAAAAATGATAGTGAGGTTAGCAAAATCAGAGCTAACAGCTTAAGAAACAAGGGTGAAAGCCCAATATGAGCATTTGCAGCAGTTTTTAACCGCTTATTTAGTGTTTAACTAAGATCAAATTCTCTATTAAGAGGTCTACATTATAAATAAAATAGCATTTGCGACATGACATGCATTACCTGTGTGTTTACGTTTTTTCTTTTAAAATATTGTTGATTTTTATTAATGTTTTTTTTTTCAAGGTATAGAGGACATGATTTATTTTCTTGAAACGGTACAAAAAAAAATTAATAAAAAAGATTACAAGTTATGCTCGGTCGAGTTTTCAATCTATATAATATATAAAAGCAGAGTTCACATTCTAAAAATATCAACCAATCAGAATGCTCAATTTAAGTTCATGCTGACGTGTCAATTTCTTATTTAATTGGAATAAATTTATTTTAAAATTCACTTGGAAAACATTGACTAAAAATAGAATAAAATTAAAATTCAACTAAGCATATATCAAAAAATAATTAATCTAATCCAAAATATAATCTACTAAGCGTATTCCTGAAAATAAACGTGGTGAAAATATAATCTCCCCGGCAAAGAAGAGGTATAAGGTTGGTTTAGATATGGAAAAATAAGGTGGTAGGAAATTTGTATAGCCTTAGAGTAGTTGTAATATTTGTGGTTTCAAAAATAATAATAATAATAATAATCTCCCCAAATTCAAATTATCATGATAATTTGAATGTGTTATCATGCTTGAATTATTTAATTATTTGTCATTAAATTGAAAAAGTATCAGAATTGGCAACATGTTACAATAAAGTACATAAATTGGATACGGGCGCTCTCTCAAGTACAAAAAATAGATTTTATTCGAATATTATGACTGAAAGTATGAGATGTTGATTATTGATTGGAAGAGAGAAAGTTGGAAATAAAGAGAGAAAGATGAAACCCAGAGAGAGGGAAATGAGAGGAAAAAAACGAGAGGTCTCTCAAAATGTGAACAATACCCGGGGCTCTATAATTGAAACCCAAATGTGAGGTCAATTATAGACGTCGAGAGGCCTTTATTTTCCAAATCAAAATATGTTACAGGAGTTTTGTTGAATGACTATTAACTCCAATATTTGAATGCATTTGAGAAAAATATAGTGAATGTGATATAGCTAGGATCTATGGCAAGTTCATGGTCACGGGGCAAATGAAAGACAATCATGTAGATGACACTATACTCAGTCTTAATTATGCCGAAATAATTTATAATAGTGGATGGGTTTGATTGTGTTCCATAATAACTAAAATAATAATTGCATTTGATGGTACTACCATGTAGGCTATCTATCCATAATAAGTGTATACTGGCTTTATCCTATTTTGAAATTCAAGAACTTAAGAGTTTTGCTGAATGAGAATTGAAATCCAATATTGGAACGCATTTGAGGAAAATAGGGTGAACGTGATATGGGATCTATGGAAAGTTCATGATCACGGGGCAAACGAAAGACATTCGTGTGGATGACATTATACTAATTATGCTAAAACAGTGGATGTGTTCAATTGTGTACTCATGTGATAATTTACAATAACAATCACAATAGATGGTACTACCCTGTAGGCTCTCTATCTATAATACATGTATTCTTGCTTATCCTATTTTGAAGTTCAATATATAAGGGGCTTTGTTGAATGACTATTGAACTCCACCCATTTAATTTGAGGAAAATATAGCGAAGGTGATATATGATCCATGACAAGTTCATGGTCACGGGGAAAATGAAAGACATTCATGTGGATGATATTATACTCAATCTTAATTATGCAGAAATAATTTATAATAGTGGATGGGTTTGATTGTGTTCCATGTTTAATTAAATTAATAATTGCATTTGATGAGACTACCATGTAGGCTATCTATCCATATAAGTGCATAATGGCTTCATCCTATTTTGAAATTCAAGAGATTAAGGGTTTTGTTGAATGAGAGTTGAAATCCAATATTGGAACGCATTTGAGGAAAATAGGGTGAACGTGATATAGAATCGATGGAATTTTCATGATCACGGCGCAAACTAAAGACATTCATGTGGATGACATTATACTCAGCCTTAATTATGCTGAAATAGTGGATGTGTTCGATTGGTGTACTCATGTGATAATTTACAAAAACAATCACAATAGATGGGACTACTCTGTAGGCTCTCTATCTATAATAAGTGTATTCTTGCTTATTCTATTTTGAAGTTCAACATATTAGGAGTTCTGTTGAATGACTATTGAACTCCAATATTGGAACCCATTTAATTTGAGGAAAATAGAGCGAAGGTGATATAGGATCCATGACAAGTTCAAGGGCAAAGGGAAATGAACGACATTCATGTGGATGACATTATACTCAGTCATAATTATGACACATATGAATATTATGCATGTACGTGTTAAGTTTGAAGATGAAAATAACATCATGTTAAGTATTTTTTAAATTCAACATTTTTTCTATGGTAAAGGTGGAGTATTATATGACCGTGCTCATAGGGCAAAGGAAAGACATTAATATCGAAATAGCATAGTCCCGATGGTTATTGGAGGTCGATAATAGTACCAATGCCAATGAAAATGATAATGAGGTGATACTAAATTCCCATATGACATTCGAATCCAATGAAAAATACATCCTATTAAGTTTTTGGATACTATAAGATGTTCCAAATAGTTGGTGCATAGTAATGCTTATGAGAAACATAGACCAAGTAGAAAGATAAACAATTGTGTAACAATACACATATGATCGATATCTTTCTTTATTTGTTGTTCCACACAATCAAATTTATTTAGTAACAAGTGTGCGTACAACTTTTTTATGCCCCGTCGAGTACTCGACGGGTTAATTAGCTAGTACAACCTCAAACCAAAATGCAATAAACAAATGCCTTGACATGAATATAAATATAAATATCATAAAAACTTCATCGGATATACCAAAAATATACATGTTAGAATTGAAACTATGGTTTGTTATTCAAGTCGACGATAGGAAAAGAGTTTGAAGATTGCTAGCCAACTGAAAAAATTGAGAGAAGGATGCAATGCGTGTGAAAAGAAAACGAGAGAGAGAACTGAGCATTAGTCTAAAGAGAGATGAAGGAGATACAAATTGTGATGAAAAGAAGATGAAATTAGAAGTTGTGAGGAAAAAAGAAGAGTTATAACTTATACAAATGCATTTGATAGAGGTGATGAAGTGACTTGATAATTAAAAGTTGTGAGGAAAATGGTATTACGGAGCACACTACGTACATGGAAAGTCTGGAGTTTGGAAATCTTGTTGTATTAATACTCCTGTCCTGTCCTATAACATGAGTACATAGTCCAACCGTGGAAAGTTCATATGTACATTGTTTTTTGGCAACTGCTCGGTGCGAAGGTACAAAAATGTGAGAATGTATATTAGTAGTAGATATAATTAAAAGAATAAAAATCTTTAAATGATTTATTAATTACTTTTATAGATCAAGTATAACCAATTAAGTAAGATGAACAAAAAGATAATATCAATATTTCATATTCATAATAAAAAGTTGTTCTTAAAATATTTTCATCTAAAAAAAATTTAAATTTTAATTTGGATTGAACTGAATGGATTTGAGCTAACTAAAATGAAAAGAAATGAAAAGAGATGGCCAAAATAGGCCCTTACCGGCAAATATCCTTTCCTTTGGGGCCGACATCTTAGGCGGATCGGAGGAGGTCGGTCCAACGAATGTCTTTCTTTTTTCGGTATTTTAGACCTTCTCGCCTTTGTTCGAGTCCACAACGATTAATATTTCTTTTGGAAATATTCATTTGGACCGGAATGTGTATTGTTGTAGGGTAAATTTGTGTTTACTATAATTCGCCAAGTATGAGTCCTAGGACCACGAGTTACTAAGACCTGAAAGACTTGACGGGTGGGGGGCTTAGGACCTCTTGTGCGGTTTGCCAAAGATCAAACCGGAGCGATGATTTTACGTATATGGTTGTAAGATGCCCTCGTAAGCATATTGAGATGGAAGATTGATTATTGATTACCTTCAAATGAGTGAAATGTAGTAGCTATTTATACCTCTCCACGTAAGTGTCTTCTCCGGAAAATGCCAAGTGTACGCCTTAGATAATGTCACATGAGTATTTGAGACCCATTTAGCTTTAGATGGGCTTGGCCCAATACTTTGCTCCTTGGGGTTGCTCCATTTACCATCTTAGTGGACTATTTAGGTCGGACCATAGTGCTAGGAGTTGGTCCTTAGCACTTCGTCGGCCCTAAATGTCCAGGAATACCTTTGGAACGTTCAAATTCATAATTTGCAGATTAGACATATTTTTACACCAACATGTAACTTCACCAATTAATAGCGCAACAATTTGACCTGAGACGAGCCTTGCATAAGCTTGGCTGACTCATTAACAATTAGGAACAATAATTATCTTAAGGCTCCAACTGGGGGCACAAGCTCAAGATGAGCCTTGCATAAGCTTAGCTGGCTCGTAATCTCGATCAAAAGGTTACCAAATTAAAATGGTTTGTCAATTTTCACCCGAAAGTTCGACTGTAAGCTCGAAACATGTGGTATAATTGGAAGCTCGAAGTTGCCTTTAATCATTTTTCAGTTGGAGAATTCCATTTGATTGCTATTTCACTTGACTATGCATTTATGCTATATTAGATCCAAGTAGAAACTTAAAACTGCGTGTGGATCGTGTATGAGGACCAGAATAGTGTTCCTGGTTCCTGACCACGGAACGGGTAGAGATTAGAGAACCTATCATTCAGTGGGCCGACAGTACAAGTTTTGTGTTAATTGATTTGCCTTGACAATGGACTGAAATTTCTCCAGTAGGGAAAATTCGGTCTGGAACACTATTCCTTCTAAATGAGTGATTTCATTACCCATATCACAAACAAACATATACTACTAGCTACTTCACTATATATCTATATTTGCTTCATCACTTAACAAAATTTTTTTGAAATATCAAAGGTTTTACAAGCTGAAGGCATCAGGAGATAAAATGATCAGTATTAATAATTGGGGAATTTCTTCCAAAAGTATGCTTCCTAGCTTCATTTACAATATGATCAGCTGTTTGATTGAATTCTTTGTGCAGAAAGACAGTTGCACCCGTTCCATTGTTTATCATTATCACTTAACAATTATTATGGCGATACTAACAAACATTTATCTTGACAAAAACTATAACATCATATGATTTCTTCCTTTGCTATATATAGTAACTAGTACTAGTACTTAAATTTTATTTCACTTGAAATGAAAAGGTTGAACGTCCAATGCTGATTTAGAACCATGCACTTATGGAGCACTCCTAAATTAGAAGCATAAATCATGACTATCAAAACACTTAGTCGTGTACTACTAGTAATTAAAATATAGAAAGGGAAACATGGAAACCAGGTGTTAGAGATTCTGCATCATAGAGAGCAGCAGCAAACCATGTTAAGTGTACGAGGTACATGCATAGGATAAAAGTAGTAGAGACCTACTAAAATGAGAAGCATATACCTAATCGCCAATCAAGATTTCCTATCAATTCAATACGAACCTATCATCAATGTACAAAAAATGTGTAGAAATAGTTGTAGCAATAAAGTACAGTAGTACCATAATGATACTAGCTATCATTATACAGACAATCTGTGATTTACCTGATATCGATTCCCTCTATTCGGGATGCTGTTTGTCAAAATGGCGATAATTCTTTCTTTCTCTACTTTTATACGCCAAAATTGATGAATGGATGGATGCTACTATAGACCTGGCAATAATCTTTCATGTCATGTTTATTTATTTTTTCAATTCTTTCCTTAGTTTTCGGTTCGATTCATCTCTCATTAATTTCATTGTATGTTATCAAAATCCGCCCAATCCTTCTAAGTTACTTTCCTTAGACCACTCTCTCCTTTCTTTTGCTAGCAGGTACTGTATTAAAGGGTAGTATTAAATATCGGTTTTCATCGAGAGTCAACATCGAAACAGTTCATTACATTGTAAATTGTAATGATGTATCGAATATCGACATGATTACATTATATATAGTATTCCCATTGTTTTCTAAAAAATATTCACATTGCTGTTGTGGGAATATATATTTTAAAAAATTGATTAAAAGTTAAAACCAGATAAAAAAATTCAAAAAATATAAATGGGAGATTTCATATATGTGCATAATAATCTATAGTTCAAGTTTAAGTTGAATAGTATGCAAATGAAGATTTTATGTGAGTATTTCGAATTTGAATAAGTGGGAGTGGTGGCTGCCCCTATCTCTGCCCGTGATACACTAATCCATTTCCAGCTGAGTGGTGGATGGATGACCCAATTGAACGTAGTTACGTGACACGTTTTTTGGCACGCTAGAACACTTGGAATGAAAATAAAAGAATATGTGCTTGATGAAATATTATGGACAAACGGAAACTAACAAAGTTACGTGCAATCAAAGGGCCCAAATTCTATCATGTACACACCCATCATCGATCACTTGACTTGAGATTTTGTATTATTGGGCTGAATGAATATTATCAACTGTTTGATGAACAATTCATTCCCCAGAATTTGTCTCCATATTTGGTATATTGTCCATGATGACGACACCGTATTATATATTATCAACTGTTTCTAACTTTACGAACATTAATTTGTCTGCATCTGATCTCATATGTGGAATAGTACCTACAAATCTCGATCGCCATACGAGTGGGGCGACAGAGTTTGGAAATTCAAACTAAGGTGGACCTGAGAGTGATGACTCTATTATCATTATAAAATTTCAACTCTCCCAGAAAATTAAATTGATGGGGAGGAACGGAATCTAGTTACTTATATTAATTCTTTAACACACAGTGTGTAAATGATAAATGTTTTAAATATTAATTGTATACATAAAAAAAATGGAGTGTAAACATGAACTTAATAACTGTGATATGTACTTCCATGAACCACTTCTGTTTCCATATTCTTAAAGAGTTTGTATAACTTGTATTAGGATTGATTTAGTTATAAAAATCACATTATAGTTATGAGAAAAACTTCAGCATCGAAACGGAAAACGTAAATAATCTAAAATGCTTTAAAAACTATGCAACAAACGAACCAAGAAAAACAATAAAGGTGTTGTCCTTATTCTTTGAAAAACCAAATAACTGGACTTGTTTGTTTAACCGCATCCCACATCGCTTGAGAGTAGGATCTCAATTCAACATATAAGATTGGATAACCTTCTCCCCTTACATGGCCTTTTAAGGGGAAGATTACCCAATTCTAATAAGGTATCAGAGCAGACCCAAGTCGATGATGGTTGTTTACCCGTGTTGGGTTTGAGCCGATGTATATTCCGGCATTCATTGTCCACGTTGTAGGCCCGACTTTAGGGATGGCAATTTGGGTCGGACAGCCCGAACCCGGCCCAGGCCTAGCCCGATCATGTCGGGCCAGGCCCTCCCGATTAACCAATTGGGCTGGGCTTGGGCCTGTTATATAGGCCCATGGGCCGGGCCTGGGCCAGAATTTTTAGCCCGCTAGCCCGGCCCAAGTGTGTATATATTTTTCTTTATATATATTTTATATATAATATATATAATATGACTTTTTTTGTTTGTTATTTATACATTAGTAGTATTAAATTAAGTTCTAATTTAAATATTTTTCATACTTTTTTATGTATTTATTATATTTTCTATTAAATTATATATTTTAATATACATGACGACCAATAATTTATAACTTTTTGAAGCTTTTTTGTTTTAATTTATTAGATCTTTTAATTTCTAATTTTTTTTAAAAAAAAATTATCCCCTATAATGTTTGGCTTTTGATTTTTTTGAAAAAAAAAAAAGGGCCAAGCCCGACCCATGATGGGATGGGCTTGGGCCTAAAATTTTGGCCCGTTCTCGGGCCTGGGCCTGGGCCAAGTGTGTCGGACCAGTACCGGGCCTCTTGCAGCCCGGCCCGGCCCATTGCCCTCCCTACCCGACTTACACTGGGTTCTCTTGTCCGTGTGTATACATATATAATGAGGGGGGAGGGGGGGAATTTCTGAGAAACCTAATTGTTACTAACTTTGCCTATGTGTTTACCTTTCTACAGGCACCATTTGTGAAAGTTGAAACTCTTTTCTTGCACTACGTTTGTAACAAGGACTAACTGCTTTGGACCTGGATTCTAATCATTAACCTGGTTCAGAGTTGGACTAAAGTAGGCGAGCCAGTTCTGTTTAGAAATCTATATATGTCCGCTATGTTGATGTTGTGGTGTTTAAAGGTTTATAACAAGAGTTTCGGCTAGTCTTGTTTTGATAACGTAGATATGATAGTAGGCTTTGTCTACCTTGGACGTTAGCGAGAGTTGTGAGTACTAAGCATTGGGGTATGCCACTCAAAGCAAAGTTTGTACATATATTCTGAGTTTCGAATTTTATCTTGGTTCACAAATAAATATTAACTGAAATAAATTGAACTTAATTTATATGTAAAATAACAAACAATTACTAATCAAATTTCAATTGAAATGAACCGAATTGGTTTAAACTTAATATTGTTTTCAAATGAAAAGAATAGAGCCACATAATACTATGTGGAAGTGGGATAATTCGTGTAAAATTATGAGCGGAAACAGTTGGTTAAAGAGATGAGTATTTTTGTCTTAGTTATAGGTTAGTTATAGGTTGGAATCCTAAGAGAATTTGTGATTATGTCCTGAGTTAGAGTATGTCGCACGCTTGTGCGGTTTAACTTAGTTCACATGGTTTGTATGTTGTTATGTGAGTTTTTGGAATTTACCTAGTGCCCACTCAAAGAGTAGCGACCGCAGGATTTGCATGTTATTAAAAAAAAAAATTATGAGCGGAAAGGAACATTTCCGGAATAGAGAATAGAAAGATAGTCCAAGTAGAGGAGTACACTTGTTACCACGCTGTTTACTTGATCGAAAAATAAATAAAATTGAAAAAAGATCCATGCTAATCATGTGATCAATCACGTAGATAACCCTGTGAACCAGACTTGAACTGATCATGACAATGATTCTGTAAAAATATATAACACGCATTTAATTTGTACTACTTTTGATCGATATATCATCTCGTGATCTCCAAGTCCTAATCTAATCTATTCTAACCATCTCAATAATGCGCAATCTCAATAATGCGCAACAAGAAACAAAGCACGGTTTCAAAGTCCATCAATTACATTAATGAGTTTTTTTCCTTAAGCCAATTCGTTCTTGTTCAAGACTACTTCTCTAATCCATAGAGGTTTTCAGTCATGAAAATTTCATTCATTGTGCATTAAGAAGTATGTACGTACTTCATGTATATGATCACATATTGCTCTTGTGGCCTTATTCATTTTTCCCTTTATAAAATTCAACATTTTATGATAATTGCAAATGCATCTGATGGTTCCGCTTACTAAATCGTCCTATGGTTCATCCAATTAATAAGATAATTTATCGGTTAAAAATTATTTTTGTCCGAACATAACCGAACAAAACTAAACTGATGAGAACTGAATGAAGCTGAATTGGACTGAACTGAATTTATTTGTAATATGAAATACGTACAACTAAGCAAATCTGAAAAGAATTGAACTTAAATTAATGAGCGAAGATAACAAGCCCAATCACTCAAGGGGTGTTTGCAATAGCTTCAACTTAAAATAAGTGGCTTAATTTAAGGAGAAGTTTGTAAAGTTGAATTATTAGCGAATTTGATGGGTGTTTGCAAAAAAACTATTTAAAAGTTAGATAAGTTGTAGGAGTAGTGTTTGCAAATCTAAATTTTTGAACAAAAACAACTAAAATCCAGCTTAGTCATGGGCACTCTAAGTGGGTGTTTGCAACAACTTAACTTATCCAGCTTATCACTTATTTTAAGCAGAAGCAACTTTTTTAGTGTTTGCAACAGGTTATAAGCTGCTTAATTCTCTTAAATTAAGTTGGATAAGTTGAAGTTGGAAAAGATGGGTTGTACCTCCTTCAGCATCTTCTTCTTAAATTAAACTGGAATTTAGTTGTTTTTTTCCAAATAGTTAGGTTTGCAAACATTACTCCTACAACTTATCTAACTTTAAAGTAGTTTTTTGCAAACACCCATCAAATTCTCTAATAAGCCAACTTTATCAACTTCTCTTTAAATTAAACCACTTATTTTAAGTTGAATCTATTGCAAAGACTCCTAAGGTTAGTTGGTGGCAAGAACATGAGGGGATAGGGTTTGTATTAACCATATAAGATGACAATTAAGAAAGGACTACAAGCACAAACAATGGGTTGGTGAAATCATTGTTTCACCCCTACTATGATTATCACATTCAATTTTATAAATCTTTTTGGGCATACACTGTGTTCTTTACCTCAAAATTAGCAAAAGCCTTTGATCATGAGGTCCCATAAAGATCTCTCCAAGTTGTGTTCCACCATGTTAAAGCTCTAAATCTTGATTAATCTTCCAAACATTGACAAGCTTTAGAAAAAAATTCATTACTATAATCAGCAACTAATTACTTGATTATCTAACGACGACTAAAGCTCATGATTGTATCAGCAAGAATGCGACTCTTTGGTCCTTTTCACAATATATGGACCACGCCACTAGTAGCATCGACTAACCTCTTCATTGATCACCTTCCACGAATTAACTATATATGTTGAAAGTTAAAACCCCACAATGCAAAATTGTGTTTTGTTCAAAAGCATTTAAAATTTAATAATTAAAGTCCAATATGTGTTGGAAATTATGAAGAAAAATGATAAATAAATAATGCCCTCAGTGGTTTATTTATTTGGAGACCATTTCTTAATTATTGATTAATTAAGATAAAGTAATATATATCCGAAAGCTACTCCGTAAGAGCTTCGAATGGATATATTGGATACCCATAATGGACTTTGGGTTAGTGAGAAATAAGTGTTTAAAGTTAGAATATTGTGTGGGCGTGTCCTACATTGCTTGAGATAAAGTGAAGTCTCTAGTTTATAATCTACTAGTTACTACTTGGTATCCAAGTGGTGTAACTAGATGAGTTGAGTACAATCCTGATCAGATTGGTACACGAAACTAGAGGACTTATGTACGAGTGGATGCGCGCGACCCTCGAACATGGAACGTGGATCAAGCTCAAGTGGGTGAGTCCTTGAGAGCTAAGGTTTTGCTCGTTCCACATCTCAAGACCTTCTAGAAGGATGTTGCTTCATGTTGACATTTGTAACTCATGGGAGTTACAAATATTTCACATGGCATTTGTTGTCATTTACATGACATTTGTTGTCATCCATAATGCTCCAAATATTTTGTAATGATGGACACTTATGATATGACATGAAATACACTTATGGACTTGGGAGTTACATACTCCATGCTCACATATATAAAGAAGTCTCACTTACATGTAAACATATAGAACATATACAAGATATATGAGATGTAAGACATGTAAGAAAGATATCCAAAGAAATAGAAGAAGAGAAAAACCCTCCCTATTCTATTCTCTTCTTCTCCCCTTGCGCATAATCCAGACATTAGTTCTCGTTCGCTGGGGATTGCTAGCTTGTGCGGCTAAGTGATCTCGGAATTCGTTGTATCTTGGGAAGCAGCCGCTCAACGTCTCAAGCACCGTAGTGAGAGGGCGTATTTTGCTTTAAGGAGACTGCGTCCGTGCAGGCCTCGAATTCAATCTTCATGCAAATGTGTTTTGTGAAACAGGAAGAGAGTTCTTTTTATTTCGTTATTTCTTTGCATTTCCTATTTTGTACAAGTTAATTATATGTATTTTCGATTCATTATGTCTTACAATATGTACGTGTAAAAAGGGAATACTTCAATGTGTACACATCTCACAAAAATGAGAGGCATATACTAGTGTGGTTTACCCAGAGAAATAAAAAAATGGGCTTCTAGCCACAGCTCCACGACTGTGACCAATGCTACCTCTACCACTAATTTTAGGATGACGAAACGTAATTTTTTTAAGAAACATACCTATAATAATTTTTATTTTAAAAATAAAACTTGACCCGTCTCCGCCCCTCAAACTTGGGTCCATCCATCAGAATGGATAGCCACCCCTGTCTCCGCCATGGGAGGGGATGACACAATTCCACTATGATACTAGGACAAATTCATGACGATGATGGTTTTATTTACCCATTGTGGGTTTGAGCTAGTGTTGTTACGCGAACCGAGCCTTATCGAGTACTCTGCTCGGTTCGTTAAGGTTTTTGAGCCGAGCTCGAACCTAAAGTTAGGCGCGTTCCACTAACGAGCCTAGCTAGACTCGCGAATACTCGGTAAGGCTCGCTATGTATATCATGTACATTGTTTATGTTTGCGTTTTGTTAGACTTTGATGACTTATCATTGGGGAGTTGATTGTAATGTGTCATTTTTGATAGGTTATTTAATATTTTAAAAAAATTTCATGGTATTTATACTCGAGCCGAGCCCAGCTTGAGTTTGTTTGAGCTTAATGAGCCTAACGAACTGAGCTCGAGCTCGAGCCTGAAATTAGGCTCATTTTGTTAACAAGCCGAGTTCGGCTCGTTTGTTAACGAGCTCGAGCCGAGCCTAGCAATACTCAACTCGGCTCGACTCGTTAAAGAGCACTAGTTTTAGCCGACATTTAACTTCCGGCATGGAATGTGTTGAAACCTCAAAGTTGTACAACATTTGGAAGGGAAAGTAGATGTTGAATTCACCGTATTGATTGGGCAACCTTCTTTCTATAGTGGTAACATTTGGAAGGGAAAGTAGATGTTGAATTCACCGTATTGATTGGGCAACCTTCTTTCTATAGTGGTAAATATAGGTAATTGGATCTGTAATACGGGTCTAATTTTAGATAAATGATGGGCCCATGAATGACATGAATAGTGAATTGTATAGTTTGAAGGACTGTTAATGAAATGCAAAACCGTGATTAGGTTCATTAAGAAACTAATGGTAGTTTAAGTAGTTGATCAAACATGTTTTATAAATATTAAAAATTAAATTGTATCGTTTTATAAATACAGGACAAGAGAATATTCAAAGTTCTAGAAGATCAACATCTCTGGAATATATATATATATATATATATATATATATATATATATATATATATATATATATATATAAAAGGGCATTCAAAATAAATTTAGAGTAGTCAAAAGATACACTACTTGTGGTATATACCAGTATGATTGATTATGCATGACGATGACAGCACTCAATTAATTACTACTCCACTACTTAAATCTATTTATGTGTACTTGTAACTTCAAAATATACCAATCTTATAAATTTAAAAAGAAAAACAGTAAAAAATTTCCTTAATACGGAAGGATTTAACCTTCTCCAGCAGTTAGAACCCAACATAACTAAAACACCATCAACCCTCTTTAGCAGTTAGAACCCAACAGAACCCACAATTTAAACCCAAAAAAGCAACAGAACCCAACAGAACCGGTTCTGTAAACTGTCATTAAACCCAACAGAACACTGCTTGAGTTCCAACATAACCCCAACAGAACATTGCTGGAGATGGCCTAAATAATACTGAAACTACACTGGAAAACCGGGTAACATGCAAATTCAACCGAAAAGAGGCACAAAGTCTAAACCATATCAATAAAAGGTGCCAAAGACCGAGAGCACAGTAGGCCAACTGAAGTGAAGTGTCCACCGGCCATCATCCAAACCCAAAGTTTCTACGTACCCTCTTTTTAATTCAACAAGTTTCTAGGCATAATCTCGGATTCAATAGCCAATCTTCCAAATGCCTATATGGTTTTAACTTCTTTTTTCCTTTCAATCAAGACCAACTTATAAGTTTAATCTTCTCTAAAATTTGTCAATGAAACCAATCCACATCATTGAAAATAGCATCATTTCTTACTCTACAAATCATCCATATTGTTCCAAAGTCCAAACCACAACACTAGCCAATTCTTTTTCTAAATATACCTACACCTTTATGATTGAGTCAGGGTTTGAAGCACCACATTTTTCAAGCTACTCAAATATCTTTACTATCAGACCATCCTATAACTTCCCTTGATGTCAAATTGTAAATTGTATCATGTATGAGATGCATTTTTTTCTTTTTAACGCAATTTTTCTTAATTCAAAATGAAACAAATATAACAAGTTGTGGAGAAGATTTGCACAACTTCCAACTCAACTCCCCCAAAACCGAATAATACAATGAAATAATACAACAATTCGAAATTACCTAAATAATACTATAGGAAACGGGATATAAACTAAGAGTGTTCTCTATATGTCCCATTTTTTTATAATCATAATAATGTCATAATGTTGTTGTGTTTATGGGGTAAATGATAGGTCCCGAAACGCCCAATACTATGAAGATAGCTAAAAGACCTATCGTTTCTAAAACCTACTCATATTCACGGTTGGTAAACAGATAGACAAACAGTAAAGCACAAATAAACTACTGAGGCCTACTACAAAAGAATAGCAATATCTGGCGTGGGCAAAGACAATCATTGCACAAGAACAACAACTCCCCTCTGGTCGACTTCCTTAGTGCACAAGAACACCTCGTAGCCTTCGATCCTTTAACGTCTAATGAGACGGCGTCCACAAGAAGACACACTAGAGCCCACAAGAAGGCCGGTTCCAACGAACACTTTAACTAACTACTTTTCCATTGCATAAATAATAATGAAAGTCTTACAATGCTTAAATAGTAGAATACTGACTTGCTACCTAAGAAATAAACTTACGGGCTAAGAAAAGACTAACAGGCCTTATTACTAACTATGGGCTAAAGCCCGACTATAGGAGTGTTTTAGAAGAAACAACCCATACCCTAACTTATTGGCCAAGACTCAACTAAATAACTAAATAATATATTAAATAGACAAAATAGAAAGATGACGAGCTCGAGTTCCAACCAATTGTGGTTAATTAATTAATGAGTAGTAGTAGTAGGTATTAAGAGAAAACATTGTTATATTGATATAAATTTCCGACATGCATGCATCATGCGCGCAGTACGTATACGAACATTTGAAATAATGTCATGTCGTGTAATGCAATGTAATTTATCCATATATATTAACTTGCATGATTCGATCATGGTAAGAAATATTAACTGATCATGGTTGTGTAAGCTTCACGCAATTTGCATGAAATCCACATAAGTATTATATATTCATCTAATCATCTATTTAATGATCGATTGATACATACACAATATCTATCTACAATCATTCATACTAGTAAGAGAGCTAGAACACTACTTTAGCTTTAGCTTAGGAATTTGTAAGTTGGCTGACCAGACCAGATTGTGTAAAAAACACACTTACAACAACTAAGACTAGTGCATCTGAAGTAATATGAAGAATCTCAAATAAACTGCAAGGGTAGGATTGGCAATTTGGCATGACTGTACTAGCTAACCTCTTAAAAGTTGACACAATTTTGGAACAAGAAGCTAGCTGTTTCCACATTTGTAGTTAATTTCAACAATTCTGTGATTTGCAATTAACTTAGCATATATAAGTCAATATATGTGGGAAAGCATAGCATAAGTTAATTATTACTAATATAATTGTTACTCGCATGCATATATAGCGTAGATGAGATGATTTTACATGCACTTTCTTCATGCATGATCGATCGGAAAAACTATCACGCGGGTGACAATATCATCATATCATTCTTCTATTCATAACTTGCTGGATTATAATTGATGGAGTAAAATGTGTCCGTCTTATCTTCCTTTTATTTTACCCATGACTAGTCAAATAAGTCATCTTTTCTAAATATTTTACACTTCTGTTAGCTAGCTGCTACATGAGTAAACATTATTTCGCCCATCTTGTTTGTCTGCCTAATTAAGACCCAACATCTAATAATATACTCTACGTTACGTTTTTTGGTTTTGATACGGAAGTTTTATTTTGTGTAATGCTTGACGTAACATTTTTTATGTTCGTGTATTTTATTAATAAATGGATTTTTACCCGCTTAAAAAAACACTACAGTATTTGGGTATTCATGAATGATATTGGACATAATTTTCGAAAGAGTGTTTGGTTTAAGATTTTTTATTTTAGTAGCTTAGACCGTTAGAGTCTAGGGATGATATATGGGTTGAGAGAGAGAAATATAGGGATGATGTGTGAAAATTGTGAATTTGAGTAGTGCTAATGTAATAAATGTGATTTACGTATAGTGATGTAATTTTTATATTGGACGAAATTCATTCCCAAAGCCATCCATGTGATTTTGGGCGACGAAAATAAAAAATCATGTATGGTAATCGTCTACCAAACATTGTCAAAGCGTTTGTAGCGGAGTGGCAAGCTGAGACACCCCGTAACCAAGTGGTCACGGGTTCGATCCCCGAAATGGGTGATTATCTGCTCTGTATAGAGATTATTGAAATGAGGTTGATTAGTAATTTATTGATGCAAATTTGTAGGCCAAACATTGTAATTATAATAGTATCTCAAAAAAAAAAAAATCGTCTACCAAACACCGGGATAGTCTCTTTTTCCTCAAATCTCTGTCCCTAACGCTATTTGAGTGAAATATTTGAGCAAGAGTTGCGGCTGGAATTCTTATTTTGCTCAGGGGACGTTCATAGATGTTGGATAGATTATCGGCTTCTAGTTAGAACATAGTCTATGAATAAAGTCAACTAGCTCCTTTGAATTTATTTATTTTTTATTTTTTTTAAACGGTTAAACTTAGAGAGTACAAAATGAGAAAACGAAACGTGAAACAGCCTAACGGGCTAACTGGGAGACAATCCCAAAACAACCATTCCAAACCTACCAGTTACCCAACTCAAGAACCACAAAAGACAGGAGCCTTGCTAACTGAACCATACCTGAGGATATTGTCATAGAAATTATTGGCACGCCATTTCCTGATAAAAGCCAAACCGATAAAATTGCTTGGGGGGATAACAATGGTTGCTTCTTTGTGAAGTCAACTTATAACCCGTGTCTAGCGGACAAGGATTGTTCTGGTCCTTGCCTTCCATGGCTTAGAATATGGAAGATCAAAATAACCCCAAGAATCCAATTTTTCACATGGATCTTGGTTCATGGCAGAGTACCAACATTTGATTTCCTTCACTCAAAATCCATCCTTAATAATGCAACCTGCCCTCTCTGTAAAACATACTTGGAAACAAGCACCCACCTGTTCTTAATCTGCCCGGCGTTCAGGAACTTCAGGAATACTTTCTTGCCTCTTGGAACCAATATGAATAATATTGTAACAACTCTACTAGAATCAGGAATATGTACGAATAGTGGAACAAGGATCCTGTTATTGAGTTGGATATAATATAGAGAGAGAAAGTCCGAAAAAAAAAAAGAAAAGGAAAAGTCTAAAACTTAAAAAACGTAAATAATATTACTGAGAGTGTCTTAAAAAGAGAGTCAAAGTTGATTTATATTTTAAAATATGACTCTCCATAATGAAAAGCGAGCCAAACGCAATGTCCATCTCTTTTTTTTTTTTTGGTCTTACATTAATTCTACGTTTTCATTTTTTACACTCTATGATACTACTTCATTAAGGACTAATCCACTCAATTACAAAGGCATTCACTAAAAACCAAAACCGTGTAAAAATTTAAAAAAGAATGTACGTTATTTAGAGATACCGAGTAATTACCAAATTGGCATGTGCAAGTATATTTATTGTTCGTATTTTATCCTGTTAATTAATTATAGATTCGAGTCCAAGATAAGTTTACTCCAAACTTGACTAGTCGTGCTTGAGCTTTGATATGTGGAAGTAATGATGAATTTAATGGCTGGTTTTGGTTTCATTAACGTGAAAGCAGAGTAACAACAACACGTATGCTTCAGTTACCTATGACGCAAACGTGTTCGTAGAAGCTTCGCATTTTTATAATGGTGTGAAAACAAATAAATTAGAGGGTAGCCACTAGCCAGCCGTCAAATTGGAAAATTGGTATGCTTCCAACATCTCATTTATCTCTAGACTAGACGATAATAGGACAGAGCCTTCACAGAATTCAGATTATTCTGGGATCTCTCTTAGATTAGTGTGATAATGACCTTGCAAATTTGCACGTATGTTTGCTTATCAATTGTTGTGGAATGACTGACTGAGGAAACAATTTGGACCACTGAACCTCCTCTACAAATTAATCTATTTAAGACATCTCCAACCATAAGACTCAAAACTCAATTTTTTATTCTTTCTTTCATAATAGCATAAGACTCAAACTCCTCTCCATCTTCAACCATAAGACTCAACTATACATTTTTTATTCTTTCCTTCATAATACCATAAGACTTAACTATACTCAAATAAAAGAAACAAATAAAGTGGAAAGAAAAAGAAAAAGGCAAAAAGAATAAGATAATAATAAAATATTACATAAGACTCATCTTATGTGGGAAGGCTCATCTTTTGCATAAGATGATAAGACCCGCTTTTTTACCATCTCCAACCATGAGTCTTATGAGGGTCTTATGCATAAGACCCTCATAAGACTCATGGTTGGAGATGGTCTAACTGATAACATAGTTAGAGTTGATAGCTGTTTTTGTTTTTAAATAACTAAAAATTTATTCAATAATAATAAAAAAAAACATAAGAAATGGTCGGGTTAAAAAAAAAAAAAAACAATGAAACTAAAAGAAATACCCTACACTAAAAATCAGTGAAATGGGCTATTCCACAACACTGAACCACCAGAATAGAACCATAGGCAGAAAACTAAGTACTAATTAAGACCTTCCAAGCACATAGAGAAAGTAAATTACAATTGTTGAAAAATATGGGAGCAAATAGGGACGTATCGAATTGTATGAACTGGAAATTGATTGAAACAACAAATCTGCATAGTTCGAGGGTAGCCCTCTCTCCTTAAGACTTTATTCGCCCTGCTCTCGGTGGTCACAGTATTCAGACGAACAGTCTCCCAAGATACAAATGCAGTGAGTTTTTGTATACAAGCACTTGAAATACAAAATTCGGGTGGACTACTACAATATGGGAAGACAAACTCTTAGAATGTAAGAGAAGAAGAAGGAGAATTCTGGATTCTTAAGTGTATATCTGTTCTGGAATTTTTATAAATCCAACATATGAGTTTATTTATAGTTTTGTAAGGTTGTAAGCGAAGAGGTGCAACTCTTGAGAATACAACTTCTCGCTCCAGGATCTATCCATTCATGTCGCAACACAACATTTCACCAAAAGATGCAATGGTTCCGTGGAAAAGACTCCAACTCTCAACTAAGAGGTCTTGGGTTTGAAACCCACCCGTGACAAACTATTTCCACTAAGAGCTCTTGGGTTTGAAACCCACCAGTCACAACTTCTACTATTTTAGTAGATTATTCACGTTAAAAAAAACTCCATTCCTAGCGTGTGAGGCCTCTCTTGGTTAATAGTGCATATTCATGGATTGACCAACCATGGTTTTGCTAAAATTCCGACAATAAGTTTGTGCTCACGTAACAAATTTATATTGGAAATTAATATAAAGGATAAAATTTCGTTCCTCCTCATCGGTTCGAGCTTTTGGGAGAGCTGAATTTCTATTATGGTATCAGAGCCATCTGGCTCACGCCTACTTGGGTTCGAATCTATTCGGAGACAAACTCCACCCCATATTAAATTTTCAATCAATTGGCTTCCCTAAAGATGTTGAAATCGATCACGAGCGTAAAATTATTGGAGAATTAATATGTGCAATTTTGCTTTGGTGGGGATTATTTAGGTTTTCATTGGTGATGGCAAATTTAAGTGGATTGATGATTGGTTGACTACGAATCTTGTTGATGTTTTGGTTGTGTTGTTTGATTTGGTTTCGTTCTAAACATTTAAGGTATTCATATTTGTATTTCTGGTCATACTATTAAAAGTTTGGTCCGTTATTATTAAAAGTTTTTTTTCATTTTCAAAAGAAAAAAAAAATCACTATTCACCGCTCATATTTTTACCAAGACTAATAATGTACCTAAATATTGATAATATAATTTCGTTAAATATATTATCGTTATAGTTTAATAGCAATTGAAAGTCAAATGTTGATAGTTGTTGGCCGAAAAAAATAAAACTAGGACACTTCTGGTGGAATGGAGGGAGTATGTTCTTTGATTTTACCGTTGAAATTTACACATGTTTATTGTTTTTTTTCTTAACAACAAATATTACAACTACTCCTACACTAATCATATACAAACTATCTAAACCATCTTATTTCTCCACACCTAAACCAACCTTATAACTTCATTTTCATCGGAGATCGAACTCTACATCTCTCTCAGTACCCCAACTCTTTACCGATGTACCATATTAGCACTATAGCACTAGACACCTTATTAAAATTCTGATTTGTCCAATTCAGATGATATCAATGTGATCTGTAATAATAATAACTTTGCTGGGTTTTATTAGGTTTGAATCGATACCACGGCTTTCCATACATTAACTCGGTATATATTGAAAAATATGGAAATTTCTGGGGCCATACAAATTTTACTGCTCCTTTGACAGTTTGACTTGTATTGTAATTCAGCCAGCATTGCTTTTTACTGTGTTTACTTTGTATTTATTCCTCCTGTCTTCACTGCAGATTTAACTTTTTACAGTGAGGTTCAGTCTCAGATTTTATAAATATGGATTACCAGTAACTTTTGGCATCTTATGCTAGTACTACTTCAGAATACAACCAAGTGACCAAACTTTTAAATTCCTCACTCATTGCTTTGTTTTATTTACTTTCTTGTTTCTTTAATATTCAAATATATATTAATTCCTCCATCTTGTAAGTTTATTATTTGATTTTGTTAATTTTTTTAGTTTATGCTTGACTCCAAATTATTCTTAATTCTTATGAAAAAAATAATTTTAAAAATTATATTATAAAAATATAAAATTTGCACTTTCATAATATAAGTTCGAATATTGATTTTCCATTAGGATTTATAATTAATTTGGAGTTAACGGAAACAAAAAAAGTCAACAAAAACAAATAAGAAACTTATACATGGATGGAGGAAGTAGTATATATTTAGAGGTTCAAAGGGACGAAGAACGCTACTTATACTAGGAAGGTGCGCCTTTTTTTGTTTTTGGAATTTATAATAACCTACTGAAAAGTTCTTGATGTACTTGTGGATTAAAACACGTGTTGATCTATGTAACTAAGTATAATGTATTGGTCTGTGTTAACTAAGTATAATGTCTTTTTGTGTAATGTTTAGTAATTTTAAGATGAGTATGAAAAATTCTAAGGTGTGGGAGCTAGGGTTTACTTTATGTCTTATTATTTTTATTTTATTACCCAAACTTTACTACTGACTACTAAATAATTTGTGGATACGGCATACCGGTTATGTACGAAATAGTAAATACGATCAATATTACAACTACCTCTACGTACAATACATCTATAGTTTCTATACAACATCATATACCACCTTATATCTCTATATCTTACATATCTCCTTTACCTACTTGATCAGTCCCTTCTACCATATCACCTTATAATTCCAATCCAATCCAACGCCGGTTAAATATTTAGTTAAATATTTAGTGGAGTTTCTAAATGAGTTTGAGTAAAGGTTCAACTCTACCGATTTTCAATCCTAATTAAACTCATTGGATTGAATGTTTTTAAATAAAATATCCCTGTGCTACGAAAAGATACCGATTTTCAGATTGGTTTGGATAAGAGGGAACATAAAGTTTTATTCGGAATGTTTTTGAGCTCAACCAATTTTAAATACCTACTTAAATTTGAGACTACAAATAATTAAAGGAATCTTCATTACACATATGTTACGTTGTTTGTTTGTGTACAAGTGGATATATACATGTACATTGTACAGATACACTGAATACAAAATTATGGGGGATGTATAATTAGGTTCCTAGAAGTAACAACGATATTCGGAGACATTTTCATTTTATCAGAAAGAAATTAATAAGTAATTAGTAGTACTATACTTGAGAAATAATTATTATGTTAACGACGTCTCTTTCAGTGATAATCTAACAAAGTAACTTTGGGAAACATCACTTTCATGCTAGATTGCATTATAGCTTTGGCATGTAGTTTAGAGGCTTTAAGTAAAGCGCAAGTCAAATACTCACGACATATTTTTACATCTCCTATGTAATTAGAATGCATGCTTTCATAAGTAATTTTGGTGATATTTAGTTTGTTTCTACTCCTCTACTTGAGAAGTACTCCAGGAGTAGTAAATGATCAGTGAATTTATTACAAAAACCACAAAAAGAAAATATACTGTAAAAGAAAATTCAAGTAAAGGAAGAAGTAATCGTTTTCTTGTTCTTGAATGCATATTTCGAATCCTTAAAAAAAAAAAAGAGAGAGCATATTGGGGATGCTTAGAAAATGCATACAGCGAGTGCTAAAAAAATGCGATATAAAAATTGCATATTGAGAATGATAAAAGGGAAAAATACATATATAAATCACTAAACAAAATAAATTACAAAAACATTCACCTTAAAAAACAAAATACAAAAGTGTTGCTACTTTTAATAGCTATGGACTTCAAAATCTCTCTAAATTGAATTTAATGAGAATTTTTTAAATCCACCTACAAAAAAGGACCTCAAAATCTCGCTCAGTTGGATTTAATAACAAATTTAACATCTGAAAGCTAGTTTCATCCACTGGAACTAGCCGAAACTAACTGAAACTAGCTAAGCGACCTCTAAATCTTGCTCAACTGGATTTAATTAGGATTTTTGAAATCCGACTACATAAACGGATCTCAAAATCTCGGTCAACTGAATTTAATAACAAATTAACATCTAGTTCGGTCACTGAAACTAGCTAAAAATGACTGAAACTAGCTAAAACTAAGCGAGATTTTTGAAGATTACTTGATAAGATTTTAGGGCACCAAGAAAAAAAATGAACTTTTTTTGTAAGAGTTTTATGAAGGTGGTTGTTTTTGTAAGGAGGGGGTCTAGAGTAGCATGTTTATGTAATTTTATGATGCTAAAAAAAGGTTCTATATGAAAATTGCATATTAAGAATGCAAAAAATAAAAAATGAAAAATGAAAAAAGTAAAAGAATGTTCTATATAAAAATTTCATAATGTGAATGCTAATAAATGCGCTATATTAAAATTGCATAACGAGTATATTACAAATGCTAAAGGTGAATATTGTGAATACTAAAAGAATGAATACTGCGAATGTTAAAACAAAGCATTCATATTGAATGCTAAAAAATGCGCTAGAAGTTGCATATTGTGTCTTAGAGCATTCATAACAGTTTTCCTATAAAAATTTATCTAAAATTATTTTAAACTTGTTCCTTATAATATTTTAAGTACGTATTTAGCAATTCACCAAAATCAGATTCCCTTTTAATTCATTTAATACAAATATAAATAATAATTTTAATAACCACATACTCTAAATATAGTATATAAATGAATGATTAATACACTAAAAAAATCTTTTGGCATGCACAAGTTTAGGCATTTTGAGGAGTGTTCCCTATTTTTTTAGGTGGTACATACAAGTTTTAGGGAATCTTATTTGTTAAGTTTTTAACACATATATTTTTTTTTTGTCAATATTTAAACATGTTGTGAATGCTCTTTAGTTAGAAAAATATTGCGAATGATAGAAAATTCATTAAACACGTTAATATTGCGAATGCTAGAAAAATGTATGCGAATTTTAGAAAATTCACTGAAGAAATGAATATTGCGAATGTTAAAAAAGTGCACATTGCGAATGTTTGAAAATTCATTAAACAAATGAATATTGCGAATGCTAAAAAATCCATATATTACGAATGCTTAAAAATGCTATATATAAAAATCGCATATTGTGAATACTAAAAAAAATGTACTACCATATAAGAAAAAAAAACAATACCTGTTCAGGTAGAGGATCCCAGTTCGCGAAAGAGAACAAGACAACAAGCGATCCTACCTTTGTTCGCTTCTTCTCCACCAAGCACGGAACTTTTTCCCCCTTTTTTTTCCCATTCCAATATTTATGTCTTCCTTTTTCAAACCTCATTGGTTTCCCCAAAAGACTGCAAAACGCACCTTATCTCAGCTAAAGAAAGTCACTCAATTTCAACGAGCGAAGAATGAGACAGATAAAAACTAGCCAGCTTTTCCAAATACCTTTCTATAGGCCCTGAAAGCCCATTCACAACCTAGAGGAGAGTCGACTCAATATTATAGATAGTTCAGAACCTTTCCATTCGAGCCACTATCGGAACCTTTCCAGTCGAGCTACTTAGAAGCAGGACTTTCCACGAAAGAGGAATCTCGACTTAAATTTGTATATTAAAAATGCTAAAAATGCATGTTGTGAATGCGAAAAGAATGAATAGTGTCTTCTTCCGGCTAAGGCTAATGGAAGGAAGGGTATTGGGGCGAGCTTTGCTTCGCTGCGAATGATAAAATAAAGCTTTCATATTGTGGAGTTATAAGGTGGTCCAATGGAAGGGAGTTGGGTTAGTGAATGGAGAGGTGCAGGGTTCGATTCCCAGCGGAGACATAAGACAGGTTTAGGTGCGGAGATATAAGGTGGTATAAGACATTTGTATAATTGTAGTGTAGTAGTTGTAATATTATCCGTTTCAAAAATAAATAAAAAAACTTTCATACTGTGAATGCTAAAAAATGCATATTGTGAACGCTAAAAATGCGCTAAAAACTACATATTGAGAATATAAAAAGTCTAAAAAATATGAATATTGCAAATGTTAGAAACTTTACTAAATATATGAAAATGTGAATGCTAAAGAAATGCATATTACAAATGCTAAAAAATCATTTTGCGAATGCTAACAAAAATCATATTGCGAGTGCTAAAAAGGTAAAGAGAAAAGAAAAAAAGAAAAAGATTTCGCATATTGCGATTGGCGAACGAGGATAAATGCGAGCGCACGTTGAGGAACAACACAAGTTGGGAAAGTAATGCGCTTAGTTTGGTCTAATATCGATTTGCACTAAAAATTTAATTACCAATTCATAAGAATCGCGACACTTTTACTCCCAAGGCTTTTGTCGGCCGCATTCTTCACTTCTTAAACAATTTTAATCTCGCACGCTATACCATACTTACAACTCTACACGTGGCTTCTGTTGGCTACAAAAGACTTAATTGGAGTTAAATTGTCAAATTAAGCCTCAAATATTCCCGATAGGGGCTATAAAGAGGGCAATTATTAGTATACCATGAAAATAGGCTCATGAAAATGACATACTAATTATTATCACCAATTAAACTCAAATATAAGATCCACAAAGAAAAAACAATTATATTTGGAAGGGTTAATGTGGTTAACACAAAAAAAGTTCACATTAACCCTCCAAACTATTGAAGACTTCATTTGTAAGGGCTTTTTGGAACTTAAATTTTAAAAGGCTTCTAATTAAACCCCAAGAATTGCTCTAAAAATATAAAATAGAAAGTAAAAATCCAAACTTCTTTTTTTTCCCCAGCAAACAATTTCAGTGATAAAAATGCAACAATACAACTTTAGCAAAGTAGTATACTAAAATATTAAACCATAATACATTAAGAGTCCCAATATTCCGATGGCTTTGATATCATTTTAGAACTTTGATCTCAACAATACTCAAATGTTAATATACAAGTCCAATAATTCCTCTTTACCCGACTCTCACAAACCTCCATCACTAAAATTAGATCTAGCTCCTCTTGTAATCGAGTTAAAGATTTGATAAGAAATTTATGGAATAGCTTCGGCCACCTCCATACATCAAACGAAAATAATGGTTAAAACTTATCCCGATCATAACCATTTGTGGATTTTACTCTAATTTATATACTAGTAAACTTATTTTGGTTTGGGGTTTGTGTATGTTGATTTTATGTTTCATGTGTAAGTCTTTTACACATTGCTGTACTTATAAAAAACAAACAAAAACTTTAAGATAGTGACTAATTTAGCTAACGAGTTACAACTCGACAAACATTTTAAGAGATGACGACGACTACCTACTTAAAATTACATCAAGTGAACCTTTAGAAATGTAAAACAAAATCACCTCGATCTCCTGTTGTCGTGAAAAAAAAAAATTGCTTAAGTTTTAAGTGCTAATCACTTTTAACACTTGCACTTCTCAATCCTCCAAGTGCAAGTAAGAAAATCATACTACAACTTGTAAACAGAGTACCATAGTACCATATGGCTCCTTCAATTCTTGGGGGACAAATTCTCATTTTTATATCTTCCGCTGTAAAATTAAGTTCCTGGTTGTAATATTCGAGTAGAAATGTAAAAATAAGTAGCTGGAAGTAACTTTTTGTTACAGAAATGTCAGAAACTGATGGTACGAGTAACTTTTTCTGTTTTGGTAATAAAATTGTACATGGTACAAAAATGGCAGTTTAAAGAGTGCCTTCTTGTAGAGGTTGAAAGTTGAAACCCTGCATGTACCAAGCCCACTAGCTAGCTAGCATTAGCATCATTAGTTGTTGCATGCCGATTGTATGTTTGTTTACCAATATTCAACTATTCAACCTTTTCTCATCTAATATACTCTCCCTATATAGATAATACTAGTACTACTAGTAGTATCCATAAGTTATACTACAGTTTGCACATGATCATTTAATACATACATGATACATGGGGTTTTTATTGATAACATTGTATAACCAACTCTTCCAAGGCTTTTATAAATCAATTAATAACAGAGTATTAAGTGAAAGTTAGTCTACATTCTATCCACTTTCTATTAATATATCCTTCTCTTCAAGTCACAAATTTAGTCATATAATACAACAGTAAATTTTAGTTTATTCAACTATTGCTTGTTTCATGCAAATATACCTACTTTTTCTTGGTCAAAATTAATATATTGTGAAAATCTAATAGGCCCTTTGGATATTAAATTTGGTTAGTAAACTGTATGTAACCTACTGTACTAAATATGTGAAAAAAAAGTACCATAATTAAGACACCTAGCAAACATTGATTTTGACAACATGTATATGTATTTTTCATGAGAAAACTCGTTAATTTAAGCTTAGTTCAATTATATATGTTCAGATTTTAGATTCATTGAGTTGATTCCAGTTCAAATTTATTTAGTTATTTTTTAGTATATGACAAAAATAACGTTCACATACGTTCAAACAAAGAGAACAAAATCTAGGACATGTCCCGTCTACATATCCTCCTAGCTATATGTCATACTTTTTTTTTCTCACACTAGTATTCTTATATTAGGACTATTACAGTTGAGTACTGTCATGTTATTTTCTAGGGGTTGACTTTCCCATCGGCTTTTTTAAAATTGAATTCAAGTCCCTTAGTTATCACTTGAACCAATAACCATTTTCGGTGTCCAGGTCAATAAAAAAAAAGTAATATGAAATATGTTTTTCCTCAAGATATCAAATACGTACTTCCCATTTCAATACAAATTATTTTCATATATTATTATTACCTATATAATATATACACACATGTATTTAGATGTAAAGAGACAAATCTACAATGGGAGAGATGAGCAGAGATGAAGTGAAAATTAGACAATTCAATGATTTAACCTTATTATTAGTTGGAGAAAAAAAGGAAGGATTCATCGGAAATTGAATAAGATAAACAGATAAACACAAAAAGGTTCCATTTGAACCACTCCCATCACTTCACTCTCAAACAGTAGTGTTCCAAAATGACACAGATTTGAAATTGCTTTCCAGAATTCACCTGGATCAGCTATCCATTTTTAAATCCCACAACACAAACAGTGCTAGTGCTATATAAAAAAGTAGCAGCAGCAGCACTGGTACTAATAACAATAAAAACCAAAAAAAAAAAAACAGAGCATTACCATTTCCATCCAATACCAATGCCTTTCCTTCTTCTTCCTCATTACTACTGCTACTAACTTCCACTCCATCATAATTCTCTCTCACACTCCATTTATCATTCCATCTACCTTCATTCTCACACTATTACTTTTCCCCCTCTTATATATTAACAAACCAACAAAACCTCTTTCCAAATTCCTCAATCATGCTGTAACTGAGTAACTCCAACTCTGTAACAAATCTTTTCTCACCGACGTAACCAAAAATGCTCCACCGCCACCTCCACCTCGTTTTCCTCCTATCCCTGCCACTAATCCTCGCCGTGAACCAAGAAGGCCTATACCTCCAACGAGCCAAACTCAACCTCGACGACCCAAACTCCATCCTCTCCAACTGGGACCCATCCAATGCCACACCCTGCAACTGGCACGGCATCTCCTGCGACTCATCCACCACCTCCGTCACTTCCATCGACCTCTCCAGCTCATCCCTCTCCGGCCCCTTCCCAACAATCCTCTGCCACCTCAAAAACCTCACCTTCATCTCCTTCTTCGACAACTTCATCAACTCCACTCTCTCCGACCTCGACCTCTCCTCCTGCCAAGCCCTCCAGCATCTCGACCTCTCGCAAAACTACTTAACCGGCCCTCTCCCGACCGGCCTCCCTCATCTCCCCAACCTCAAACACCTCGACTTGACCGGAAACAATTTCTCCGGTATCCTTCCGGAAACCTACGGCACGTTCCAGAAGCTCGAAGTGCTTGCGTTGGTGGAGAATTTACTCGAAGGGACAATACCGTCTTTTTTAGGGAACGTCTCGTCTCTGAAACAGCTCAACTTGTCGTACAACCCGTTTTCCCCGGGTCGGATACCTCCGGAGCTGGGGAATCTCACGAACTTAGAGGTTTTGTGGCTCACGGAAACGAATCTGGTTGGTGAGATACCTGACTCGCTGAGTCGACTCGGTCGACTGACTGATTTGGACTTGGCCTATAACGGGTTGGTCGGGGAGATCCCGAGTTCGTTGACTGAGTTGACCAGTTTGGTGCAGATCGAGCTGTATAATAACTCGTTGACCGGTGATCTGCCGGCGGAGGGGTGGAAGAAGATGACGGCGCTGAGGCGAGTTGACGCGTCGATGAACCAGCTCACCGGGACGATTCCGGCCGAGCTGTGTGAGTTGCCGCTCGAGTCGCTGAATTTGTACGAGAATCGGTTTCATGGCGAAATACCGGATTCGATCGCTAATTCGCCGAATTTGTACGAACTGAGGCTGTTTCAGAATCAGTTATCCGGTGAATTACCGGCTAGTCTCGGTAAAACATCGCCGTTAAGGTGGATTGATGTTTCGACTAATAAATTTACCGGCAAGATTCCGGAGAGTCTATGTTCTAGTGGAGCTCTGGAGGAGCTGTTATTGATTCAGAACTCTTTCTCCGGGGAGATTCCGGCTTCTCTAGGGGAATGCCGGAGCTTGCTGCGTGTTCGATTAGGCCATAATAACTTCTCCGGTGATGTTCCGGCGGGTTTTTGGGGGCTGCCACACGTGTCATTGTTGGAGTTAGCTGGCAATTCGTTCACTGGTGGGATTGGAAAGACTATTGCCAGTGCTGGTAACTTAACGCAGTTGATTTTGTCCGGTAACCGGTTTTCGGGTGGCTTGCCGGATGAAGTTGGGTTTTTGAGCAATTTGTTGGAGATATCTGTTAATGATAATAGGTTGTCTGGGGAGTTGCCTAGTAGTTTAGTGAATCTTGGGCAGTTGGTTAAGCTTGATCTTCAGAATAATGGATTCAATGGGAAGATACCGGGCGGGATTCATTCGTGGAAGAAGCTGAATGAGTTGAATTTGGCGAATAATGATTTGTCAGGGGAGATTCCTAGTGAGATTGGGGATTTATCTGTTTTGAATTATCTTGATTTGTCTGGGAATCAGTTTACAGGGAAAATCCCTGTTAGGTTGCAGAACTTGAAGCTTAATAGGCTGAATTTGTCGAATAATCACCTCTCTGGTGATATTCCGCCGATGTATTCGAAGGGGATGTATAAAGACAGCTTTCTGGGTAATCCGGGTTTGTGTGGGGATATAGATGGTTTATGTGCGGGGAAGGGAGCCCAGAATGATGGATATGCGTGGGTGTTGCGGTCCATGTTCGTTTTAGCTGCATTGGTGCTTGTATTGGGTGTGGTGTGGTTCTACTCCAAGTACAAGAAGTATAAGGAGTCAAAGAGGTCGATTGATAGATCCAAATGGACGTTAATGTCGTTCCACAAGTTGGGATTCAGCGAGGATGAGATCTTGGATGCTCTAGATGAGGATAATGTGATTGGAAGTGGTGCATCTGGAAAGGTTTACAAGGTGGTTCTGAGTAACAGTGAAGTTGTTGCTGTTAAGAAGCTCTGGGGGCGTAAAAAGTTTGCAGATGAGAGTAGTGATGACCTTGAGAAGGGTAATAATACTGTCCAAGACGATGGTTTTGGTGCGGAGGTTGAGACGTTAGGGAAGATCAGGCATAAGAATATCGTCAAGTTATGGTGTTCTTGTACTACAAAAGATTGTAGCCTTTTGGTTTACGAGTACATGCCTAATGGTAGTCTTGGGGATCTGCTTCACAGCACAAAATCCGGATTGTTGGACTGGCCGATAAGGTTTAAGATAGCGTTAGATGCAGCGGAAGGGCTGTCCTACTTGCATCATGATTGTGTTCCTGCAATCGTTCACAGAGATGTGAAATCGAATAATATTTTGTTGGATGCAAGTTATGGTGCTAGGGTCGCAGATTTTGGTGTCGCAAAGGAGGTCGATGCAAACGGGAAGGGCACAACCATGTCTGTCATTGCAGGTTCTTGTGGTTACATTGCTCCAGGTTAGTAATTTTTGCATTTTACACTTATTTCCTTCCATTAGCAATGCTTTACATTTTACATTTACAACATTGAGCCTTTATGTGTATAGCTTTGTGTGTTTCTTAGGTAGGTATGAAGATGATATCTTTTGGAATATAAAGAAGTTTAGGTCCCATCCCATGTTGTCTTGTGTTGACAAAGTCACATTGTTATGAATGTTCTTCATGCTATACTAATACCTTGCCAGCGCCCATACAGCTAGCTAGTCTTGTCTGTTAGTTTTTGTAAAACAGTGTCTAGATTGAGTCCATGAGCGAAGTAATAATATTATCACTCCAATGTCTCCAAGTCTCCATGCTATTGTTGCTTGAGTATTACGAATCGTAATACCCGTGCTGAAAAATACGCAACTTTTCTACTAGGTGTATAACTTAGTGTACACAGACACGGTCTAGGCAAGAATTTTCTCGTACGATAGTTTGCACAATATGCCAGAAGAGTAGAAAACACAGCTTGGCCATAACCATAAAGGAAATCCACCTTAGAGTGGAAAATCTATAAGCATGATAATATGACATGACAAATTGATTTCTTCATCATAGATCCACTAGTTGCTGTTGTTGTTGTGGGATATGTTTCTTCTACTGCTGTTACATCATTACATCTTGCATTTCAGAGTACGCGTACACGCTTCGGGTGAATGAAAAGAGTGACATCTACAGTTTCGGCGTAGTTATCCTCGAGTTGGTTACTGGCAAGCTTCCAGCAGATCCTGAATTTGGCGAAAAAGATCTGGTGAAATGGGTGTGCACAATGTTGGACCAAAAGGGTATTGACCACGTAATCGACCCAAAACTCGATTCTTGCTTCAAAGACGAGATATGCCGAGTCCTGCACATAGGCATCCTTTGCACAAGCCCACTTCCAATAAACCGGCCTTCTATGAGACGGGTGGTCAAGATGCTGCTAGAGATAGGCACCGTTCAGCAGCCAAAAAATGTCGGTAAAGATGGCAAATTGACGCCTTATTACTACGAAGATACCTCGGATCACGGCAGTGTTGCCTGATTAACGGAACAAACAAGACATGGACATGGAAAAGTTCCTCCTTTAGCTAACTTGTCAACTTATTTACCTATTCGGGTTTGGTAAGAAAAGGTAAAAAGCATGGAGCAGTAACTTATGGTGAGTAGGAAATAGTATGAATGAAGAATGATATGATGATGATGCTCTATGCAAGTTGTAAATGAATGAATCAACCACTAAAGTTTTCCACTACTACTATTAAGATGGGATTGAGATTGAAAGTGTTGTTGCATTTAATTGTTGTTTGTGCTGTGTTAACCAAAGTTCACTGTTTCTTGAAATGGAATTTTGTCTTTAATTCTAAGAATGATGCAGTTGGTTGTTGTGTGATGATAAATTGGTGACTTAAATGGCAAAAGACTATTTACTCTCTGCTTTAAAGATACACTTTGGTGATAGAAATGTTTCATCTATCCGGTGGGTGTTTTTGTTTTGGATTGTATAATAATGTTCAGTTTTGTAAGTGATATTTGATTTGCACTTGAGATTTTTCCTCTTTGGTGATTTTCCACTTCTGGTGCATTTTTTATGCCACAAAATTTATTGCTACTTGTTTCTACTTTAGTGAATATCAGGTTGTCCGTCCAGCTTGTAGCTTCAAGGATAAAAACTGTTAAAAATGTTTTCGCCAGAGCTGTATCAAGTATCAACTAGCTTTCGATTTTTTATTGTGACATTACTACTTTAGTATGAGTGCAAGTTATAATCGCTCTTGATGTATGCCAGAGATTGGTTGTGATTTAGCTTATGCGAAGAGGCCACGGAAGTAAGTAATCGCTTTATGTGCTCTTATAAAAATAGTGAAATTAGGAGTTATAATATGGTGCGTTGGAATGGAGTTTGAGAAGAGTGATGGTGTGATTGGTATATGAGTTCGTAGCGTAATTTTTGCCGTTTTAAAATTTCTTGAAATTTCTTGGATGAACTGACACGCTCACAAGAAAATCTCAAGAGTCTGGTGAACTAAAGCGCATTGTTATAATTGGAGTTGACTAGTTGTGTTTGGGCGGGCTGCATTTCAAAATATACGGAGCCTTATTGTTATTGATTGTGAAATCGGTGAGCTAGTTGTTTTAATGTCTTTTTATATGTGAGTATTTAGTGATGTTATGTAATTGAAACCTTATTGAGTACTCGATTCGGTTTGGTTGGCTCGTTAAAGTCTAAACTCCACTTGTTTGATAAGGATTTTAGCCGAGCTCGAGCCTAAATTTATACTTGTTTATTAATGAGTTGAGCTCGGCTCAGGTCAATAAATATTCGAGAGGTACATTAGACTCGTCACACCTCCATACCCTTCATACTAAAACCTACATTTTTAAGCCCACCACCAGCATCTAGAATGAGTATATTTATTATTTTGAATGTTAATTTGTAATGTGTAATTTTGAATTCCTTAATTTTAACATCTCATCTTATCTCATTTTCACTCTTTTTTGAAATTATTGCGAACTCGACTTGGTTCGATAAGGTTTTCAAACCAAACTCAAACCTAAATCTATGTTCATTTCCTTTACGAGCCGAGTTTAAGCTCAGCTCGAATGTTATTTGAGCTCGAACTGAGCTCGACATGTGAACAACAATATTACCAAATTACAAAGCGCACAATAACAACTAAACCCCAAGAATGGGCTACATCAATCAAACAACACCCAATCGACAAGAAAACAAAGCAAGAATACGAACAAGATTTAAAGAACACAAAGTTTAACTGGTTCGACTATAAATAGCCTACGTACATTCAACAAATTCATTATATTACCATAATCCTCAATTACAAGTGCCTAACAGAATCCAAGAAATAAAAATCACAGTTTCTTAAGTTAGAACCTATAATATCAAGTATATATTCTAGGGATTATCGATGATGATTTGTGTCTAAATTAAATTATTGTTTGACTGTTTTGAGGTGATTATATAAGTGAGTTCAAATACGAACTTTCATATCTTCTCCTCTCCAGAAAAATACTTATCATACAGGCAATCCTGTATAAAAATTTAACTATCACCAGTGTAATGGTATGGTGATTCTTTTTCGTTTAAAAAAAAAAAAAGAGTAAATATACCATACTCACTGTAGCACATCATATTACTTATTGGCAATGGAAGTTTCTGAAACTTCTGATCAGGTCAGCGAGGCAGCAGAGAGTTAATAATAGATTTCTATAGTCACATGAAGGATGTGAGTTTGATAAATTCCCCTAACAGTAGAGTTAATTTAGTCAGTTACTACATACATTCAATGCCCTTTCCATCAATGCTATCTCATCTACATTTTCAAATTTTCAGATACGTACGCTCCCGTGCAGTTTCTAATATGAATGTTTCTGATATATTCATTCCACGTATCACTCATTTAGGTAGCCATAGTAAATACTCAAACGCCGTAGTGATGTTAGCCTGTTGGACTTAGGTCAGTTAACCCCAATCAGTAATCGGTTTGGTAAGACTCAATTTCAGTTCACTCGGTAAGGATCTTTAGTCGAGATTCGAGTATTTATTTAAACTCGTATTAGTAACGAGCCAAGTCGGGATTCGGCTCGGTTATATTCAATAAATCCGATAAGATTCGTAATATATCATACGGTAATACCTTTCTAGGTTCAATAAAACTCCTAATGGTAGATTATTATTTATTTTTCTCTTTTTGTATCATGAGTTAGGTTTGGGGGCGACTCGAGCCTAAACTTTTACTCGTAACCGAGGCAAACTCGACTCGTATGTTATTCGAGGTTGAATAACATCACTACTCAAACCTCAACTGCCATCTCTTCCATTCAATTAAGATTATTATGGTTAAACTTAAATATTTCAATGTATGATTGACAAAATTCCTTCAGGTGAACTTTTTTACCTTTTGTTTTATTTATATACTGTATTATCCAGCGTGGTATTTTATTAAAGTTAATAGTTGATTATAAAGTGAATTATAGGTAGGAAATAAGAAATGTAAACAAAATGGTACTCGAAGACTAAAAAAATGTACACTTTCATACTAAAAAACCATCACTGATTTATGAAGCTTACGATGGTTACCCACTTACCCAATAGCCAATAGGACATTTATTTGTTTACCGTTGAGTGTAAAGTGCCATGAGAGGGACATATCGCTCGCTGGGTACGTAATAATACTTTCTCCGTCTCAGAAAAATTTATCCACTTTGATTTTTTATCAGTAGCTTTCGACTTTGAAGTAGTAATTCTATCTTGAAAGTGTAATTCCGAAATTTTCATCATTTAATTTACAATTAAAATTTAAAAGTAATTTGTAGTCGAAATTGAAAGTTGTTGACTAAAAAGTCAAAGTCAAAGTCGGTAATTTTTTTTTTTAATTTAGGAAAGGATACTGGATTTGTTGGAAGTTGGACTTTGTCGTAATAACTAATGCTCCCTCTGTCCCGCTACAAATTACCCATTTTGACTTTTTTTGTCAACAGTTTTCAACTTTGACTCCCAATTACTCTTAAACTATGATGATAAAATACTTGATAAAACTAAATTATGAAACTTTAGGTTCTATATTTTCATAATATAATTTTGTTAAATATTTTACCATAATGGTTTAAGAGTAATTGGGAGTCAAAGTTGAAAACTGTTGACCGAAAAAAGTCAAACTGGGTAAATTGTAATGGGACGGAGGAAGTAATTGTTTTGATTTAATTAGAATTTAGAAACTTGTGGTTTTTTGGTCCATGGGCCTTTAGTAGGCCTAGCCTATTAGGTAATTGGATTGGTCCACTCCTCAAGTCCGGATACCTCAGGTTACTTTCCCATGATCTTAGGGACCTTTAGTTCCGCCCATGATCTTAGGGACCTTTAGTTCTGCCCATGATCTTAGGGACCTCAGGTTACTTTCCCGGCCTTGAGTGTCTTCTTTGACCTCAAGTGACCATTCCAACCTTATGTTGCTTCCGGGACCTCCTCGATCATGTGACCTTCCCAATATTAACCCACTATAGTTGAGTTCATTGACAAGGGAATGAGAGTTAGCCGGTCTAAATTTGTTCCAGAAGGCGTGTAATATACTCCACATTATCAGTATAACTTACTTCTAACTCATACGTATTATTACTTTTTCAATACTTTTTTCCCTTCAATTTTAATGTTTGGGGGATAAAATTCCGAAAAGAATTTCGAATAACCTTGTTTACAAATTTCTACCTGGAAAATTATTGTGGAGTTGGAGCATTGGGCTGGGCCTTACTTGGTTAACGTCCAGTACGTCCAGCTCAATTTAGTTTCTCCATATTGGATCAATATATATCCTCTTTCAGAATGGGCTTAATTTAATTAATGTCCACGAACAATTTTTCCATATGATTTACACGTGCAAATGGTGATATATTAGTTTACTGCATTATCAACAACTAAATTAAAGAAGAGTGATGTGCAATGAATAATAAAAAAATAAATCATCAAGTCAATTAGTCAAGTCAAGTAAAGCTGGCAGTCGGGACTCCGATTTTGTTTGCACAGCACCAGCTAACGTATGCAACGCAACTACTTATAGATATGATTATGTAATTAGGCCTTATTATGCAGAGAATTGCAAATCTTAATTTTTTAATCAAACTCTCAAACTCACTCTTTCAATTACTGTACAATTCTTTGGTAGAACAATATATGAACTATCTTGATGTAGGGACTGAATTTTTAGACTAAAATTTTAATTTTGTAGTGTAAATTTACATTTCAAAATAAAAAATTCACATTCAAAACTCATTCCCAAAGTTAAAATAACATTTGATATGATATCGTCATAAAATTTATCATACTCCTTTTTTTTTTTTTTTTTTGGTACGTATCATACTGTAATGTTGAGAATAAAGTGGATCGATTTTTAGTTTGAGGCTCAAATGTTTGAGTGCCTATAGGTTTACAATTTTCCTAATATGGAATTGAAAATTTTGTAGAGAGTAAATATAAAGAATGGAATATGAGTTTCATCAGTGCGGGAGTTTTTTTTTTTTTTTTTAACTGATTGATCGAGATGGTTTGAGATGTTTGTAATTTGTAGTCATTCGAAATCTAGGAGCCATACTTGTGCATCTAAGAATTGCTACGCGCATTAGCGTGTGGCATATCTTCGATCAGTAATTAATCCGTGTATTTTATTTATTTATTTATTTATTCATCAGTTAATAAACCCCGTAACAAATATTATTGCCACAACAAAAAGTCTTTGTCATATTTGCATGCACTCAAACCCACAGTTCTCTATATTTAGTACTCCCTCCGTTTTTATTTATAAGTAGTTTTAGCATTTTGAACTCTTCCTTAAATTTAATTAATTTTAGCTTTTATTAGATTATTTTACTCTTTTCCATGTACTTTCTCCTTAATTTTAGTAGTATTAAAAGTGCATCTCTTCCTTTTCTCTCTATCTCTTTCTTATTAAAACAATAAAAGTTACATATTACATTAATTAGTGAAAGAATAAAATAAAGAAAATCAATTATTTTCTTAATATGTGTGAAAATTCCTAAAACTACTTATAATTAAAAACGGAGGGAGTATCACTTAGCTGAATCTAATGAAATCCAAATGAACATTGCCCACAAAATTGACACATTTAATCTAATATTTTGTGGCTCAATATTGCACGAAAATGACATGACATAAGTCTTTAAGTCTTTAAAATGAGATAGCCGCCGGCCAAGTCGCATAATCAGTTTGTCTTGTACATCCGGGAGAAGTTAAAAAAAGTAAACTGGAAAATAAATGGAGAACGGAATTTGATTAAAGCTACTAATTAGTCCTAATGATCTGGAGCTATATAAGTCGTACTGCATTAATTGTCGGCGCAGTTGACATGCAGGTACTGAAATACAGTAGATCATTACGTGCCAGATAATAATAATCGACCGATCGATTATAGTTAGTACAACTCTATTGAGTTGATTAATTTTCAGCTGACGATCGATTGATGGATATTTGTGGAAATTAATTTTAATTTGGTAGGACATGTTATTTATAGTAAGTAATTAGAGTGCATGCATATTCAATTAACTCATCTAACCTCTGGTCAATTTGTCAATTGTCACTAGACATTGTCACGCTCGTAGGTCATACATAAATTAATGCTTCCCATTTAAAAAACAAATTTAATCTAATATTAATTTCATTGTATCAATCAACTATACTATAAGTATAATATTAATTAGAGAATTTATTTTTATCATGAATCTTGATCGACCTTTATTATTGTATCTGACTTATCATCACAGAAATATTAATTTGGGCAGCAATTTAGATAATTATAGTACTAGTACGAAATTAGGCAGGAAATGTTTAGTTTAATTCCCTCAACTTGAAGGGAGTTTTGTTTTTATATATGCAGTTAATGTGACTTAATTAATTTTTGTGCGTGGGAAATTAATTTTTTGGTCATATTCGTTTCTTTGTGGCGGCTAGAATTTTTCAAGCACTCCGAACATCTCTAGAACTACTCTAGAGCCAAATTTGCTTTCCATATAGACTGCTGGTCATACAATCAATTTTTGCATTCAATTTTATAAGTTATCAGAAATTTAGAATGCAACAAGTCTGGTATTACAAAATATCAACGATGTAATAGTCTAAAAACCCCCGACATGCTTACATCGTGCCAACACGACTTTATACAAAATGATGAAATAACACATCCTATCTGTGATGGGGACCTAATACATAAATAAAAAATACAAAGAAAAAAAAAACCATAAATCTATAATTGGGCCTGCCATCTAAAAATTAAACGATAAGAGTCCAAATCAATGTTTTGTTTCCAAATACAAATTGGCATTATAAATTTAATGGAGTTTATACGGAAATGAAATGTACATTGTTCGATTCTGGTAGTTTTTTTTTTTCTAATGCATAAGGTACTACTCTCAGAGATCAGAGTTTGAGATACAAAAACCTGGTCGACATGAAACATGGAAAAAGATAAAAACGTATGAGAAAAAAAGTTGAATATTATATTTTGTACAAATATTACACAGCTAAAATTGAAAAATGAGTAACAGTTCGGGTATACATATGGGAGTAATAGTGTAATACACACATAGAGGGGCCAACCCCACGGATGACAGCCCTCATGCCCATGTATGATAGTGACTCCACGCCAAAATTTTCAATCTCAAGTTGTCTCATTACTTTATAACTTAAGTCTATAAATTCAATTAAATACCATACTCCAATTTTTACAAAACAATTATCACTCTCTCAATAAACTATGCAATAACATGGATCATCATCACTCACAACAATACTCTTCCTCACCAATAACCCACCAAACCCTCCAAAACAAACACAAGAAACGCCTCACTGAGGACCAAGTAAGGGTATTAGAGACCAACTTCACCTTCAACAACAAGCTCGACACCGAAACGAAGGCTCAACTAGCCCAAGAACTTGGTGTGCCACCTAGACAGGTCGCGATATGGTACCAGAACAGGCGGGCCAGGGAGAAGAATCAGAGCCTTGAGGCTGATTATAATTCTTTGAGGGTGCAACTTGACAACGTGTTAGAAGACAATGCTAGGCTGAAGGAGGAGTCTATGCGGCTTAAGGCTGAGTTGACTCGGATTCATAACATGCTGGGTTCAATTAACTCGACTGGTTCCTGTGAGTCGAGCTTGATTCAGAAGCAGAATTTGGAGAAGGAGTTTTATGATTGTTTGGTTGGGAGAGATGGAGGGCAGTTCATGGCAGCGAATGGGTATAACTTTTTTGGTTCGTCTGTATGATTTTCTTTAATATTTGAAAGTTTGGGATTTTAGATTTGTGCTCAAGTTAATTTACTGGGAAATTAATCAGCAGATTTGTATATATTATCATTGTTGAAAACATGGAGTTATTCTAGCTAGCTAGCCTGCACGTGCATAGTATTTATGTCAAAGAAATTCAGCTGTAAGGTTTTAATTTAGCTGGCCAGTTCTGGTTATGATTCAAACTGATACTTGTAATTCTAAACCATTTGAGATTGGCATTATATATTTACAAACATTAACACATAATTTGATACACTAAGGTGCTCAAGACAATTCTTTGTCACATAATTTGATACAAAGGTGTGACATCCACAATCTATGTAAGAGGGTTCGTGTACAAATAGTTATACCAACATTTAAATTATAAAAAAAAAGCCATTAGTCACATATAATATAGCATTCTGTCGTTAATTTGGCGTGTGGTCAAATATGGAAGAATCATCCACGAGACTTTTTTGTGGAGCCTACACGGCTACACCAGGAAGACTGCCTGAGAAGACCCCTTAATTACCACCCACATAGGGCCAGAAGCCCTTCGCCACGGCCAAAGGAGCATGCCATCAGATGGTTCTCCAACTCCATGTCGTGTGCATGCATCTGACATGGTCCCATTGTCCCAAGTTGTTGGAGGGCCTATATATAACTAAATAGCTAAGCATTTTAGCATAAACATATCTACATTAGTTATGGATGTATGTTTATTGCACATATCAAATAGTGTATAAGTTAGATGAATTTATTTGAATAATTTGATCATTTGACCCATAAATTGCCTGGTCGACCGATAACTTATAATCAGATAATGCAAGTGGAGGAGTGTGATGTGGTGTTCTTGTTTTTGTGACTCTTGGTGGCTGGTTCATCCCCGGTTCATTCTGTTCGTTGGGGCACTGGACACTGGTTGTTTCTACTTTCTGGCCTGGTTCTGGTTATTATATATACTTCACTTGGCGCCTCAGTTCTTTGATGGCCCTGAATTTGTTGCGGCCTTTTTGCTGGTGGCTTGGTGTTGCATGGTTGCCTTAGTTAGAGTACTACTTCCGTTTACCGGTTACACAACTCTCTTGTTTCGTTGGTTTAATTGTTGTTCTTTTCTCTCTTTTGTAACTGAGCATTATTACTTGTGCTCTTTTGTTATTAATAAATTTTTTAGCTGATTAAGAAAAAAAAAAAACTCCTCGTGCCTCTTTAGTTTAGAGGATCCTGCATTTTGTATTGTCAGATAGACGAACTAATGTACTACTGAGTAAGGGATTGACTATTCCGTGAATATTTTAGTAGTAAAACTAAATTAACTAATACTCCATTTTGATTTATCTTGACGAACTTATAGCTATGGTAAAATTCTCAAATTTTAATTACTTAAACTATTTGTGATTCGTACCAAGTTATAACACCCTTAATTTGGAAGGGACAGTGCAATAAAAATAGAGAAATTGAATACTCCAATGCCCCGGAAATCCTACGTGGTGCTCAGAAATGGCCGAAGTACTTGAATAGGAGGATTGATTTGACTATATAGCCGTTGGTAAATCTTCGAAAGAAAAAAAACAAAAAAGATTTATTTGGTACTTCAGTTGGATGACTTGTTACGGAGGGACCGCTTTGTATTTTAAACTAGTATGTTTCTCATGCCTATTTCTCTTGTGTCTATTTCGTTTTTTTGGGGTTACACCTTGGGGTCTAAGTTACAATGGGGACTTTTTAGGGACTACATTTATGTAGGCCATGCAAATGGGATACATAAATGTAGCTTCCAAATAAGTTCCAATATTAATAAATAATGTATAATTTCAATTTAAAAATAAAGAACAATTAGGTGATTGGTGTTTATGTTTTATGTGGAACCCACGAAAAAGCTTCAAATAAGTCAAAACCAGTGTAAACTCAAAATGAAAGAGACTTATTTGGAGCTTATTATAATAAAATAAGCCCCAAGATTGAATCAACCATTGCTAGTAACCATTGCTAGTGCTCTTAGTCACAAGAGAAGAGCAAAAGACCGGACCGGTCTATATTTGGACTTCGAATATCCGCTCCCAAGCTTCATGTAGAGGTTACCAGTGATTGCGGCTACGGTGAGCAAGTATGAAAGTATACGTCAAGTGCGGAATGTCTCTTATAAAGCAAGTGAATATCGTCGAAGTAATTTACACTTGTTTAATGATTTTGACTTAAATTTGCCTACTAGATCTCATCAGAAACTTTGAAGGACCAAAACAATACAATCACCGCCATAAAACTACACATCACGTAGCAGCAAAACCTCAAACGTGAATAAGAAAACCTCGTTACAACATTCTTTAACAAGCACCTACATAAATCACACTTGAAAAACAAGTCCAGCCGCCTCTAGAATTTTATCAGAGCCGGTATACTCTACTTTAACCAGCTCCCAACCATCACCTTAGTGATAAGTGGAGGTTGATACAGCTGATCTTCGGTGCATGGGAGTAAGTTGCTCTCAAAAGTAGACGGAGTTGGGGCATCTCCATTACCAGCAGAAATTTTTCCTTCTGTCAGAGGAAACCCAAAGAGTCTGCAGCTCTTTTTACACGTAGTAACGAACTTCTGATTGTCTACAAACAACTGTTGACTTGGAAGAGGACTTTTTTGAGAAACATTTATGGAGTCCCTATTCATCACCTCTGGCTTCTTATGGTTGATTGATGTTAATGGAGGAGGCCGGCTGTAAATCTGGTGGAGAGGAGACCAATTATTTTCATGACTTGGCAACTGGGATCCATTAATCACCAAACCAGCGTTGTTTATCGGAAAGTGGTTAGCTTCAGATACCCGCCCATATGGAAGGATTGATCTTGTTTCTTGACCTTGCAAGACCTTGCGGAATTGATAGGCGTCACACAATGCAGTACCCTCTAAGAAATTCTCAGTATCTGGACGAGACCTGGAATAACTCAGTGTAGGATAGCACCTCAGTGTGGATGAATGGTGACTTGATCCACTTGGAGATTCTACTCTCACATACGGAGTACAAATCCGGGATACTTCTTGACCTTGCAAGACCTTCTGGAATCTTAACGATTCTCCGAAGTCTGAAACTTCATTCCCATCTGTAACATACAAATAGTTGACCATAAGATACCACATCAAAGTACAAATAACTCAAAACCATGAACATTACTTCGTAATTTAAAAAAAATAATAATGGCTGGACATGAAGGTGTTATTTTTCCCCAGTATAGACACATTATCATTTTGAAAGTTGAAGGGCTGTAAGGCAGTGGCCAAGATAACCTAGTAAATACTAAAGCCATCGAGCATATACTAAGGCCATTCCAAAAGAAGCCACCGAGCAACAAAAACAGTAAATGGGAAACAACACTCACCTCTAGGAAAATGAAAATCTGGATTTGCCGAGGGGAAACCAACTCTACTTCTTTTAGTGCTTTGTAACAAGAAGCTGTTGGATCCTGACACGGAACCAGATGGCTCAATTTCCCATGGAGAAACCCTATTGAGGCAATTGGCCTCCATATCATCCCATCTCACCTGTAGATGTAATATTTAAGTTAACTTCATTTGCCAAAACAAAGGCCATCAAATGAGATTTTAACAGATTTTTACGGTTGGTTACAAATAATACTTTGACCACAAAATACACATCAATACAGGAAAACACAACTGACACTAGAGGAGCCTTGTCCTATACCAAATGTATGGATGCATTTATCATGCAACTGGCTTGTAGGAACACATCCCAATTATCATATGTCACAGCATCTGGTAGTACCATAGAATTTGCGCCAAGATAAAAGCCAAAAATATTTAAAGATTTCAAGAAGAAAATTTCATTGTGGGATCCATAAAAGATGACTGATGTTTACTGGCAGTAGATTTTAAACTCCAAACACATCCCGGACCCAGCATCCCCCCCCCCCCCCCAAACTCCCAAGTTAATAGCGGTGTATAAGGTAGATGTAATCCTCAAAACGGAGAAATAGAGTAAAAACTGACGTCAAGGTGAGGATTTTGAACCAACTAATTCTGATTCCAACTTGTTGAACAGACTGTTAAGAGGCATGCCACGGAACAGGAAACAACAACAAAACAAAACAAAAAACCCAAACAAAAAGCAGCAACATTTGCATATGCACAAACAACATTAAGGAACAAATGAAGACCAAAGTAACATTAAATCCACTGCATTGAGAAGGAAGCCTACAACATGAGAGAAATAAACATACCAATAAGCACTTCCACTTTGAACCAGGCCATCGTACAGGATCAACATCACTAACCCCAATAATGAGCCCACTGCACCTGAAAAACTATATTAGTTCTCTGGACATGCATAACCAACAACACTTGCAAAGAATAACAAAAACCTTCTTTCAGAAGAATCTTCAGTTTCAAAACGAATTTTGAACCGCATCCCTGAAGAAAAGGAATGCACAAGGCTCTTGGCAAACTTATAATAAGGTACAACTATCTTGGACGAGCGAGCCCTGCAGCAAGTTGCATTAAGTGGATCAGTAAGATGGAAAGAAAAAACTACCATAATTTAGGGAAAAAGAACACAGAAGGAGAAACACACAGACAAACTGACTCATGTGCCTAAACTGACGTGATTCATATGGTTCATGTAATATATTCAATCTGACTTGTGGACTTGGCACAAGATGACTCATTTTAGGGATAACCATTCCATTCCATTCTATTTCCATAAAGAATTTAGTTGTTGAATAATTTCTCAATGCAGAAACAGGATCTTCAAGACACTTTCTTACATACAAAGCACGCTGACAAAAATTTATTTATCATAGCTAAGATAAGACTTGGGCTACTTCAAATTATATTATGCTTAGAGAATACGCACATATGGACAAATTCCAGTTCATCCAAACCCATAATCCAGACAAACATAAATTCATCAGTTTGTTTCATAAGATAAGCCATGTCTATGCATGTGGTCCACAAATGTGATCTGAATTCAGCCAGTGTTGATCTCACAAATACCCGAACGAAGATAGATAATGAAGCTCAAAGCCTCAAATTCATTCTCAACACAGTACAACGCCAATCAAGATCAACTAACATGGATAATAAGAATTTTACAGTTAGGTTAGGTACCTTGGATTGTAACAAATGCTGAAAGTACTATGCGTGGATACGGCATTCACAATAGATGCAATGCTGCTTGCATTGAGTTCTTGGCAGCTACTCGGCGGAAGAACGTTAGCATCACTCTTGACTTGAGAAGCTCTACGAATTCCAAGCCTCAGAACTCCATCACCACCTCTGAAACAGAAAATCAATGTATAAGAATTGAACATTTTCAACAAAAGCTTCCATGACTTTATGTTATTTCAACCTTAGAAAGAGCACAGCATCTCCAGAGACTAGCTTCTTCTTGTTGACAAATGCACTCCAGCCAGTAGTGAGTAAATGCCTTCGAGGCTGGCCTACTCAACCAAATGTTTGAAACAGAATTTCAGTACCAAATAAATATAGGTTCAGCACAAGTTAAGCATTGAAGTCTACCTCTGTAGATATGTCGAAATTTCCACTCAGTACCATGTAAATCCTTAGCCACAAGCTCTTGTGAAGGTCTCTGCTGATTGTAGTCCTAAACGCACAATAAACAACCCATAATGTAAAGTGATGAATAACAAGAATGTTGATTTGATTAGTGCCTTCACATTAGTAAAAGTAATAATCTCATGGAGATCATATAATGATAATAACAGGAAGAACTCATATAAAATAGTTACCAAAGGAGGAAAGCAATCCTCAGCAGCTCGACGAGGAACAGAGAAACCACCGTGCGTGCTAGTATCCGAGGCAGTGAGAGTTTTACAGAACATGTGAGGCGTCATAGACATCCGCACACCTTCACCATCTTCGTCCTCACTCCCGGTATCCATTAAACTCTGCCTCCATTTTTGCTCAATCTGCCAAAAGCAGAAATTCACCAAATTAAGATAATGCATCTTTAACTGGAAAATAACCAAAAATTCAAGTTCAGCACTGTTGCATCTTTAACTGGAAAACTGGCTTAATTTGTCAACAATACAGATGAAGAAAATTTCCAAGAAAGGAAAAAATGGTCTAGCTGCAAATAACATCACCAAACAACCCTCTAGAATAGCATAGATTCTACATATATCATTCAAACAGTTTTATAATAGTAATAGAGCACAATGTGCTCAAAATGATTACTGTCAAGGCCATTATTGATCCTCAAGATAGACATACATACTATACCTCCCTCACCTAACTTTTAGGGAAAAAAAAAACTTTCCTCTCTTTGAAAATTTGTGAAAATGAAAACCATAACAGAGTTTGATTCCTCAGAATCTCTAAAGTAATAGTCCCTCCTCCGGAGAGACATACACACCTGTTGGTCTGGAATCAGAGTAACCTGAGCATAAACCTCATCACTCGCCACATCCGCCTGTCAAACCCCAAAATTAGCATCACCAAAACAAAAAAAAAATTCCAAACCAGAAAAAGTTAAAATTCGCTCATAACATACATGGAGTTTAACATCAACAACACGACAAAACACGTGAGGAGCGAGATCGTAAACAATAGCAGGATGCTCAGGCAAGTGCTCCACGTGTCCCTGAGGGAAGTAAACGACAGCGTTTCCTTTCTTCGGGAGCGAAATCAAAGGTCCAGCACAAGCGTGCCATAGCTCCATACACACAGCCGACGACGTCGCCACCGGAGACGACGGCGCCGTGTCGTCTTCGTTATCATCCACGGTGTTCAAATCAATTAGTCCTAGCACCATCACTCAGAATTCCAAAACCCTAAGCAAAAATAAAATCACAGAATAGAAGACAAAAATAATGAGGACTACTAGTATGGAGTATGTGTATAGTGAAACTTTGAGGGTCGACTTACTTTATTAGTAATAATGATAGAGAGAAAGAAAGAAAGAGTACCCTAGCTTTTTTAAGTTAGCAGAGCACTAACTCGCTGCTTGCTCACTCAGTCATTCACACCAGGCAACGTAGCTTTCTTCTTTCTTTCTTTCTTACTTTGTTTTGTTTGTTTCTCTCACTAAAAAAGTGGAGGAGGACTAGTTTGCTTTATTTTTACTCACTCTGTACCAACATGTATGTATGTACAGGGGACGGATCTATTTAAAAAAGTGATAATGCTACTGTTAAATGCTAAGTAATCAAGCTTTCATATGTTTAAGGAAACTACTGCTACTACTAGTATTAATGAATCAAAGCTACGCATAAATACAATATTAGTAGTAGTGGATATTTGTTATTAATTTATTTTATATTTGATAAAAATGAAGACAGAGATATAGATACAACAAGTAGTGTACTATATGTGGGGTTATAGTGGGGAGGTGGGAAGTGGCAGAGCAGTAGCTAGCTGGGGGGAAAAAGCAGCGGTGCTACCGGTGGGTGAAAGAGGGGGAAACCAACACAGCTTGCTGCTGCTGCTTAGTGATGCGTGGCAGATACTGAATGGACTTTGTCAGCTTCCCAATTTATTACTGGTCGGTATACTGTTGCTCTTTCATTTTACACATACGCACCCTTCATTCCCATGTATTTCTTCATACACCCCGGATGGATATATCATATATCACCCACCTTACTTACCACGTGTACATAAAAAAAATCCATATATGATACTGTATATTTCTTTTTTAGATATTTCAATATATTAATATTACTACTATATATTTTAATTTTTCTTTAAGTAGTGTGGCCCTAATTTCTTATAGTATATCCATATAGTATAAGAACAAGGAGTTCTCTCCTTATCCTTATACTTTGTAATGATTCGGATGATCTCCGGTCACCGAAGTAAACAAAATCCAATTCAAATCCAACACCCTAACATCACCACTATTCGGTATTCACCAATAATAATCAACCGCCCACTAATTAACCAATCAATCAGTTGTTGTTAACACGGTCATAGATACCAACATGATAAAGTCGAGACAAGTAATTACGCATTTCGGACCTAATTAAATCTCATATAGATTGTGATTTGTAGACCAAAATTTGAACTTTTTGGGACTTAGTCGGGAGTGGGGGAGAAATAAGTAATAACCAATAAATAATAAAAGAAAATGAAAAAGTAAAAAAGATTAATAAAGAAAATGGGATTTGGTTTGGTTGAGCTCTCATAATAATAATATAACAAGTCTACTCCTCCCCTTATTTTCGGGGGATGTCTTTTCTGTCCCCTTTGCCTTGAGCAAATCTCCTTCATGTCCCTTCACTCCCCTTATTTAATTTCTTTACTCACATTATAATTTTATTTATATGCACTTTTATCTCTCCTTTCCTTTATTTTTCTTTTCATTCTCGTAAACAATGGATGAAATGAATGAATGGACAAAAAGTTTTAAAAGTTCAAATTTAAAGGCGACAAATACAACTGGGTGGATATGACTCATCTAAAACTTCAAAATGGAGTACCACATTACTAATGTATTTGTATTTGCAAGCCACATTTTATTTTATACAGTCTACCCAATCTTATTAAACAAAAGTATGTTTGGGTAACCTATTGATAAGTAATTTTCAAAAGAAATAAGTACAATGAGGTAGCACATGAATTAAATAATAGTACTAGTACTTTATGTGAGAAACAGAAACAGGACAATGTTGCGGTACGTACTGGAACTGCAGGGTTAAATTCGTCGTATTAATAAGGGTTTGACCAATAAATCCATTGTTAAAGTGTGGGGTGAGAATCTATACATTTACCTATTTTAATTAAATCCAATTATTTTTTATGTCATAAATAATTTCAATTCACCTCAGGGTTTTTTCAACAAAAATAATAGAATCTCAGTTCTTCCAGTATTAGTTAATCACTCTATATTTTTATTTGTGGTGAATGGCTTTAGAATAGTACAGATAATAATCATATAAATACATCTTTTGGTGTAGTAGCATAATTGAGAACAAAAAGTTGCTAAAATCCGTCACATTAACATTCCACTAAAACTTATAAGACTCAAACCCCTCTTCAACTCCAATCATAAAACATATAAGATCCAGACCCAGACCCAAATAACTAAAATAAACAAACAAAAAGGAAAAGCAATAAAAAGAAAAAGAAAATAGAAAAAACATATTACATAAAGATGTCTATAAGATGTATCTTATGGTATCTTCAACCATAGGTCTTATGAGATGCATAAAACTCTCATAATACATACAAGTATTCCGTATGGTTGAAGATAGGATAATCAGATTCACATAATAGTGGTAGTAGTAAATCTTTTAAAACCACAATAAAAATATTGACTATTTGGATCCTCTCTTGTATTTGGATTTAGTGATATGTATTGTATCACAAATGGGGTATACCCCTCTTATTCATGTACTACACGTTTTGGGTTTAATGAATTTTTTTTTTGTGTTTAAAAAAAATAAATATATATATTGACCTAAGATAAGTTGTAAGGGTGGGTTAAGATCATTCCTTATGGTTGGGCTTAAATTTAATTAGAGGGGTTTTATCATATAAGCCCCAAAAAGCTCCATCCAAATGAAGTCTCCAATGATTTTTGGGGCATAATTAGAGTTTTCTTGTGTGGATCCCATATTATATGATTTCTAAATGTAGTTGATTTTGTACGTGGATCCCATATCCCATATTTGAGGTTTAAATTGGGGTTACAAATTAGTAGCCCATTTACATAGGCTACTAATTAATAGCCTCTTTATAGTCCTTGTTGAAGGTTATTTGGGGGTTTAATTGGACTTTTTAACTCCAATTAAGCTCCTCTGTAGCCTTTATAAGGAATGATCTCCTGATATCACCAGGATTTGGCCGTTTATAAAGGAGGAAAAATTTTACGTAAGTAATTAAGTTAACAATAACAATGACCGTTAGCTAATACTATCATTTCGTTGGATCAATAAGGGGTCTTTCAATCTATCTATAATTTTATACTTTGAATAGAAAGAAAACTATGGTCCCAAGATATCCTGTAATTTGTTTGCCCTATCTTTAATACGCAGTAGTCTCTGTACATTCACATCAAAGACACATTCAATTGTCCCCCTTCACCCATTTCTCTCATATGCGCCCTCAACTTATTGAAGAAAAATATACAGGTTAATAATACTCCTTAAAATACAGGACTAGTGTATAGAAATAAATTATTGATCCTTAAAATTAGTATAGTGTGCCTGTTTACGTTTAACATAAACGGTAGTTAGTGATTTCCAAGAAATCATCATACTACTAAAAGAAAACAAATGCAGGCAGAGAGAGGGGCAGAGTCACGACGAGAGGGTATTGAATTAGATATATATGTTGTATTTTTTATTTTTCAGGCGACGAGACCGTACACAGATACAGAGGTAAGAATGTATACCACCGTATAATAAACTAATACATCACGAGGCACAACAACACAATGTATGAAAGACTATACCAACATTACACCGCCTCGCCTCTCTTAATTCACCACTCTTTATATTTTATTATTATAAACAATAAAAATAATCATATTGCACATTTGCATATAAGAGGATTAGATACAGTTAAACTTGTCCAGTGTTAGGTGGTTTAACAAGGGTCTATTTTCATTTTAACATGTTTATTATGATTGTGACCGAATAGTAAAAATACTAACATAAAATATCAATTTATTATGAATGTGACCGAGTAGTAAAAATACTAAAGTAAAGTATCAATAAAATCATCTTCTTATGTTTCAAAAAAAATTTACAAAAAAATCATCTTCTTACATAAAATACTCATTATAGTTTAACATCAATTAATCAATAAAGTTTTTAAAAGTTTTGAAAAGTAGTTGTGAAAAAGAGTAATTTGAGCAATTAGCATAGCCAGACAGGTAACTATTACTGTGGAAACAATAAATAATTTTTGGTGTGATAGTATACTCCATCTCCAAGTAGTATAAGGCCTTTTTAGAGATGAGTCATGAGATGAGATGATATTTTTTGCAAAAGGTCCAAACTGTTCCCCTTGTAGTACGTCCCAGAGGCGTTGCCTCGCTTTTTCCGACGATTACTAACATAGTCTCTATTATTAATTTATGGAAAATTGCTCTTTTGGTATTTTTACTATAAATACTATCCATAAATGATTATAGGCCAACTTTAGTGTCGAAATTTACATTGAAAATCCTTACCCAGCAAAAAGTAGATTCTTCAAAGACACCATTTTGTACCCTGTTCCAAGGAACTTTGCTTAGTTTGGGAGTTAATTTTGCACAACAATATCCTTAATTACCTCCTTATTCATGCACGCACGAGAAAGTTAAAATGACCACCAGTGATGACAAGTTTCCATGAGATGATTGCTTCTGTATTATGGATAATTGGTGAATTCTAACTTTACGCACATGCATAGCTTGTCCATTGCATATTAATGTTACATAAACTTGTAGTAGATGATTTGAATTTTTGTTCAAAATTTCAAATAGATTATTACATTTCATATATAACAAATCATTTGTTCCGTAATTAATTTACTAAGTTAATTTATTGGTTAGTATATACCTAATAATACCTAATGTAATTGTGATACCATGAAAAGAGACTCGTGTGTTTTGTATCGGTGAAGAGATACTAATTGAAATCATAAATTCGTGTGTTTGGTAAAATAAAATGATAAGATAACTGGTCATAGATGATACGTCATTTGTTAATATATATGTTACATAAAGTAGATTATTAAACATTTAAAAAAATTTCTTATTAGTATTTACCAAACAAACTTATATTATGAACAAATTATCAAATGATATGAAATCAACTTATATAAATATAAGTTTGGCACTAAGTTTTTTTTAAAAAAAAACAGCAAAATTTATTAAGTAAAAGAAATAAAAAGTACAAATATATACATCACATGAGTACATAAGAGGTGCACAAAATGGACACTCGACCCAAAATCAAAAAGAGTATAAAAGCATGTTCGAACTTCAAATCCGTTATGGTCGTATCGAAACTTGACCACCCCCGTCGTCTAGTATGTCAATCTTACTAGCAAGATGTCAATATTAGGGGGTGACGGAAAAAGCCACCAATTCTAGTCAAGTCCAACGGAGTGGAATAACTTTCGTTGCAAGTTTAGAGAACTTAGCAAGAAAACGAAAGTTGATGATCTCCATTGGGATACGATGCAATCACGAATAGAGGAAGACCCATGATATACCCAACAAGGTCCAGGAGGAGAGTCAAATGACAATGCGATATAGAGCCCAAACCTGAGGGGCTAAAAAAGTCGCCAACATACGTAAGAAACACAATCACCTCCAATCCTTACACCAAACCACCGACAAGGAAGGCAAGACAGCAGGACCAGAACTGAACTTAGTTCCTGCAATACACAGAAGAGAAGCACGCAGAACAAATCAGAGCCACAACAGCAAACTCAGCAAGCCCGCAATGATAGAAAACAGAGGCAACAACAGCTCACTATGGTGAACTGCATGAACTGTAGTTCACCACACTTTTTTGGTTCTAGTGAACTGTGTGAACAACATTTCAGTTCACTAGCCTGTTATGGTGAACTGGTTTATTTCAGTTCATTAATTTATTTTTTTATTTTTTAAAAAATTTAATTTAAATTATAGTTTGTATTTTTATGGTAATTAATATTTTAAGGAGAAAAATGATTTTGAAGTAGAGAGGTATTTTAAATTAAGTTAAGAAAGAAAATAGAGATTGAGAAGGGATAGTTGGAAAATAATCAACATCGGTGTCTATTTATAGAGAGAAACAAAATATGAATATTGATAATTTTTTCAAAACTGTTTGAATTTTTTTTAATGTATTTTTATGTAAAATAGTGAAGACATCTTAAAAAGGAAAAAAGAAATAATCAGCTGGACCACCACTTTCACAGTGAACAACACGCCACTGCCACTCAGTGGCGTGTTTGTTCTGTGAAATGGACAAATGGGTTTGGTGAAATTGCTGATGAACTGCCACAACAGAAGAAATCTTGTTCACAAGCCTGTGAACTGTGTCGTGAACTGGTGGTGAACAACACCATATTGAGCAGCCTTTAGCGATTAGTTTTCCAACACCGATCGGGGTGCAGCAACCAAGTAGACAGATTATACTCGAGAACAATACCCCCTTTAATCCTCAACCAATGCCAAAGTGTGGATTTAACTCTATCAACCACCTGAGAAGTCGTCCCATTTTCGTTCTTAAAACAAATCCCATTCCGCGCTTGAACCATGACCACCCTGTAGCGATTATTCATACTAGGTGAGAGCAGGAAAGTACCATTTATAAGATCATACAATGAAACACAAGGTAACAACACGAATTTGCCGAATCTGCAACTTTTTCCCACACACACTAAGATCACTCTTTATGGAGTCTTTTTTGGGGCTTAAATGGGACTAAAATTCTCAATTAAGCCTAAGAATGTCTCCAATGGGGACTTTATTGGGGCTACTATTTAGTAGCCCATGAAAAATGACTACTAAATAGTAGCCTCTATTTAAGCCTCAAATTATATAAAAAATTATTATTTAATTAGAATATAGATTAATGAAGTAGTATGTGTTATATAGGTCCCACATAGAAGCCCTCACTAAAGTCCCAAAACCATTGGAGACTTCAATTTGGGAGGGGCTTTTTTTGGACTTACATGTTTAAAGTCTCAATTGAACCCAAAATCATAAGGAATGATCTAAGTGACCAAACACACACTAAATGTATTAAACATACTTATGGAGAGTTGGAGACATACAGTTGTGGTAAGATTTGGCAACAATATTTCTTCAATGACTACAATTAGGATAAGTTATTATTATCAACAAAGAAAAAAGGAAAGGACGGCAGGGCCGCAATTCTCACGTGCAGCCCCCTTGGCAGGGAATGATGATGAAGTTAATAATGCTTTAGACATGATTTTGCTTGCCCAATAATCATGATTAGACTTTAATTAACCTTATCTTATCTGTACTACTAGTACTCCAGAGATACACAGTAGTATACCATGAAAGAATGAAAGTTAGCTTTATTATAAGTTATATATGCTTACAATAAAAAATTTTAAAAGTTTTTTTTTTTTAAAGAAAGGTAATTGTGGGGGAAAAGGTTAAAGATAAAGAGAGAACACCAGATAAGCAATGTGTGGGAGACAAGTTACAACTATGGGAAAACAGGTGAGTGAACTATCTTAAAACATTGTGTCCAAATAAAGTATCTTGAAACATGAAAGTAGGAAGCAAACTACCCATATTTTGGTACTTATTTGTCAAGGTTGTATAATTTTCTTTTTCATATTTAAGGAATGAGAAATGCATTAATTTAGCCAAATAATAATAAGTACAACACAAAAGTTACTCCATTCCTTATCAAACTTCCCATTTGGTTTTGTTGACTTTTTTTTGACTCCGTTTGACTCCGAATTAATCATAAATCGTATTGGAAAAAAAATATTTGAAGTTATATTATGAAAATATAAGATTTCCACTTTTATAATATAAGTTCAAAATATTTTTTTTCGGTGTGATTTAGGATTAATTTGGAGTCAAACAAAGTCTCGAAAAAGTCAACGAAATGAAATAGGAAGTTTAATAAGGAAGGGAGGAAGTAACATACACTGGTTTTGCATGCATTGGTTTGATCTTTAGGACTCCAATGGCATGTTTAAGCAATCTGCTTCTGCAATCTTCATCGAAATCTTGAACATTAATATGACTGAATTTGGGCTATTAGCGTTGGACTAATGCATACAAGAAAATATTAATGAGCTTATGATACAAACGTACTCACACTATACTTATAAACTATATCTGCAGGATCTAGGACCCAACATGGTGCCACCATAACCTAGTCAATGAAGTACATGTTCTTATCGATCCGTTGAATGAGGTGTAGCTGCAATTTATCTACTAGAAAATGAATCAAATTGCATATATTTTGGTAAAACGTGGAAGTACTTGTGATATCAATGGAGTGAGAGAGAGAGCCCGCGAAAAATTCTTCATTATTTTAGCGCAACAAAGTTAACCCCGCGAGAGAGAGCCCCCCGAACTAAATTGTTCAATTGATGTGAGTGTGAGTAAAGTACAATGAACCGAGACACCACCGTAGGGGTAGGTTTTGCAATTTTGTGGTGCAAACTGCAAAGTGAGGACTGAGGAGTGGTGGTCAGATGTGGACCCCGCTTACCCTTGAAACAAACAAAGAAGCTGGTTGCAGTTAGAGAGAGAGAGCCCGCGAAAAAGTCGAGGGTCTATCCTGCAACAAAGATGAAATCATAAATGCATCTCATCTCATCGGTCCTTGTCCCTTTCTTCATTTCACTCTTTTGTTGCTTTATTTTCCATCCTCTAGCTTTCTCTCATTCATTTTCTCTCTATTTATTTTATTTTATTTTATTTATAATTTACTAATTTGTCACCCAATTCTGCTACCCTTCGGGTTTTTTATTGTTTAAACAAGGAAAAACCGAATTTCATTCATCATCAATCAGCAAATTACAAACATTCATCAAACTTAAAAAGTTAAAACACAAAAATCTCCACGAATGACGGTCGAACTGGCTTACTCAACGGAATGGCGGTGACCCAAGATTTCTTCGCCAACTAAATAGGACGAATTTGTATACTCGTTGTACTCGGATGGATCGTACTATGGAGGACATTAATATTGTAAATTGATTTGATTTGAATTTTAAATGTTCTAGTGTACCATTCAAGTTTGATTTTAATGTATTTATACAATTATACTAGTAGAATTTCTAACTTTTGTGGAGTTATAAGTGGTATGTTTGTAAGTGTGTTGGAGTAGTAATGAGAGGTCGAGAGTTCGAATTATGACAGAGTCATAATGTTGGTATATGTGTATTTGGAGTTATATAAATTTTGTAAGGGGTATTGTAGTATTAGGACTAGGAGTACCATAGTTAAATACTTAAATATACTCGTTTATAATATTTTCATATTTTCACAATATATAAACAAACAATGGAAACGACTACATAGTATATATTTTGATCTTCAGAATACAAAATTCACGAAAGTGAACAAAACAAGGACCGAATCAAATTGGCAGAATGGCAGGTGTGCTTAAACGGATGATTTGGGTACTTGTGTACAAGTAATTAAAGTAAGAACTTGCTGAGCCATATTAACCCGTGACTGGAAATATACAGTGAAAGTGAAACAAGTAACTGTTTGATTACTACTGTATTTGACCGGGACAGGTGAAACTGGAAAATAGCAAAACCATATAATAATATTTGCTGCGCGCAGGTATAGTCCGAGCTTGCTTGCCATGCCAGAACCATTGACCATCTCTGCATTGTATTGTACCCTATGTAAATGCGTTCGCTATGTAGAGCGACAAAATAGGTTCTCTAGTGTACCATTGCAACTCTTTATTTCTTTTGTCATTCCACTTGTCAAATAATTTTTCTATTATTTTACTAAGTTCCTCATTACTGTTTTCGGCTCAAATCATGAATTAATTACAATAATAAAGTATTTATATTTTACTGTATAAGCAAAGATTCAAAACCGGGAACCAAAAATTGAACAGCTGGCCAGTCATAATCCTTCTAATTGATCTACTAAAAATTAAATTCGTAGCTCGCTTGGAAATTTTTCACTTTCAAGTTTCTAACTGCCTCAACATCTTTCATAGAATAATATATAAGGGTTACAATTCAAAACGTTCTCCACATAGACTTGTTCTACTATTGAGTCATTAACATAATACCACAATCCAGTACATCTCACGTAGGCAACAACATGAACATGCCTGCGTAACTCTACTAACCTAGTCAATCTATATAAGTAAGTGTTATCTCTATCAATGTACTTGGGATCCATATAGGGTTTGAGATCAAGTGTCTCCCTGAAGTCTACCTTGCAAGAGTACCCCTCGACAGTGAACATGATGGGTAAGATTGGTGGAACCTTGGTTATTATATCAATCCTGTTTGCATCCATTTTCACTATAGGTAGAAAACCACATAGTGTTCTCCTCTGTTGTCTCAGATATTCTTCCAAACATCTCTCAATAGTAACATTGCCATGATCGTTCTCAGTTGGAAATTCCAATTCGATGGAAATTTCATACGAGTAATCATTTGTATTAAATTCTATACCGAACATGGTTTCCTCAAGTGGGGCTTCATGAGGCTTTTATTGGACTTGATTCTTCAACAACAGACAAACCGCGAACCAAATCCAAAAGAAACATCTCAACATCTCCTCCTTTCCCATGTCCATAATCACCAACATAGGTTTTACACATGACATTAAATAGTTCATTTGCTTCCAATACGTCCCTAGTTTTAGCATCGGGTTCAGCTTCAACACTTGTATCCAAAACCAATTGTCTCATAGCAACGTTTAAAGGGCCATACGTGTCGTCCACCGATTGATTACGCAGAACATCAATAGCTAGCAAATTCTGCAAAACTGCATTCACGAAACAAGTACCCTGATCATGCTTCAAACCTTTTACGACGCGATCAACCCTTGTTGAATCGTACAAACTGTCAGTACCTTTGGAATTGAGTGAACCTTTTATGAACTTATCATCAATTTGTTGTGCGGAATTAACCGAATCGATTTCAATAACGAGGTGATCACCAATTAATTGTTCTGAATCTGGATATTCCAGAGGCTGACATTGTTTAGAGCTCCAACGTGAAGATTTGTTCCAAACCCAATTCAAAGTAGCAAGCATATAATCCCTCACCATCGCCATTACCTATCGCAAAAAACAAGGAAAGCAAAAAAAATATATAACTGCATAATTCGCTTTGTCTTCTTCTGATGAAAAATTAATGTGATAATAATTTTGGTTTACTGATGAATGGTGCAGAGGGCAAGAACATGAAGGTTGAAGCTGAAGGTTTTGACCGAATACGTTAAATGGATAGGACCCGGATAAATGGGAAGGTAGATAGCATGCTTACTGTTCTTTCTGGTTGAAATGAAGCAATTTCATCTTGAAGATTCTAGCTAATTTTCCATCTATTTTCAATTAAATGAAACCTCTGTTTAATTAGTTTCGTTTGGTGATTTTGCAGCTAGGAAATGGGAGGTTCCAGTAGATGAATTTGATGCCGTCATTGACACTAATATCAAGGGAACGGGAAATGTCATGCGCCATTTCATTCCAATTATGGTTGCGAAACAAGCAGGGGATAATTGTCAACATTTCATTTGGGGATGGGAGATCTGCTGCGCGCTGAAGGTAAATTTAGTATTCAAACAATTTTTTTTCTCATAATTAATATTTCTGAGAAATATTTTATAATCTGATGTGCTATAGGCCTCAACTAAATTACATTAATCTTGTTCATTTTACTATTGGTTCCATTTTTGCTGTTGTGTCCATGACTCCTTTCCACTGTAAATTATAATAATGGGTAATACTGGATCTGTTATGCTTCAACTTTCGTTGCTTATAGTATTAGTTAAGTTTCCTCACCAGATGAATCCATGAAAACATTGTATTGAGCTGGGGTTTTCAAAACTTATGTTAGCACATGCAAAATACAAAAGATAATACTTGATGCCACATTCGTAGAAAAAATGGAGTCACGGAATTGAAGCCGTTTTTATTACCTACGGGCACGAAGACCACATAGGTGTGTTGCTTTGGGTAAAGTGATTTAACTATCAACAAGGAAGATACTGGATTTGTGAATCATATCTATTAAACTCTATGTTGAGTTTGATGTTTTAACAGAATTTGACCAAGATGCATAAAGCTAGGCAAATTAAATACTTCTATGTTCAATTTAGTTGTTTGTTGTATAATTTTTGTTGCAAAGAAAATCTTTAATCAAATTCAAGCATGAACCTTTTCTGGTGACAACTGATTGCACGGGTGTTCTGCTAGGGTCCCGGCAATTTTTAGCTAGGTAGGACTAGGGCCGTTAATGAATGGAGTTGATCGTGAGCAGTTGAGATCGGTCAACGCGAGCTTGATCGACTCATTTTCAATATCCCCAGGATCATTGTAGCAAGCAAAACACCCGTTCATGATCGCGAGTAAACACACAACCAACTTTGAGTTTTAAACCATCCTTTATAAGATTCGACCTCAATTCTTTTTCCTTCTCCATCACAATATCCTCGTTGGGTTTTCCACTGAATTCACATACTGCAGCCAAACCGCCTTCAACCTTCCTCAAACTAATTTCTGCTTGATTTGCAGCTGGCAAGCTGATATCAATGGTTCATGTACAACATTTAAATACGAGTTTAAAATCTATCACCAACACTGTAACAGTAAACCAATCTTTCATTTAGTTTAGTGAGTAAATAACCAAGTACAAAGTTCACCTGCTAATATCTTTTTTCTTATGGAAGAACAATCTGAATCGAGACACCTAGTTGGCCTTGGAAGAAAATTTGGAGTTTTAAACTTTACCTAGAATAAGATGTTTCATTTGGTTACTTGTGCATGATAGAATACCTATTTTTAGTAACCTGTTTAAGACACAAATTATCCCTTCCCCTTTAGTTCTTGACTGTAAGGCTTTCCATAGTTTTAGATATAGATCGATATCTGCCTGTTAATTGGGAAAGAAAAAAAGTAGCTAGTATTAACTTAAAAGAAGATCGGATTCTTCACAAGCTGTTGATACATGCTAGCTGGCTTATATGGAAAATCAGGAATGACTATGTCTACAATGGCAAGACCATTAGTTGGTTTCATATGCATAATGAGTTTAATATGCTTTTACTTGATTTGAAACCTGATAATGTTGATAAAGTAAACAACAAGACTCAAATTCAATGCAAATGGGAACCTCCTCCCCAGGGATTTATTTGTCTAAATACTGATGCTTCTGTTCTTGGGAATCCTGGACATGTAGGATTTGGATGTGTATTTAGAAATGATAGAGAAGAAGTTATTAGAGCTGCTACTGGTTATCTGGGAATATTGGATAATAACACTGCTGAGTTGCAAGCTATAAGAATTGGATTGAAATTAGCTCTAACTCATAACATTAAGAATATCATTCTCCATTCTGATTCTAAATATGCTATCAATGCTATATGCAGGGACCTGGAGCCGGCGGAGGTGCACCTGGAGGTGATAACTGAGATCCAACAGCTTATAGGAGTGATTAAGTCATCTTTTGTCTACAAAGAAGCAAACCAAATGGCAGATCAGCTTGCAAGGGAAGGAAGCAAGAATAAAACCATTTGTAACTATTTTGGGATCATCGTTAGATGCTCCTACCATTTTCTAATAAATCTCTCTAGTTCAATCTTAATCGAGATTTCTCAATGTCAGATGCTTGTGTAAACACATGTGTTGTCATTGATATTTTCTCTTCCGCTGAATTCTTCCCGAATATATACCTTCACCATGAACTACAAGTTAGAACATACCATTGCATGATTGCATGAAGCTTCGGTCAAGCAGCCATAGTTCATCCACTAGGCTTGGTTTTATGTCTCCTTAATTAGAAGTCAAGGATGCAGACTTGGTTTTATGTCTCCTTAATTAGAAGTCAAGGATGCAGAGGTTGTCATTGATATTTTCTCTTCCGCTGAATATATACATTCAGCGTGAACTACAAGTTAGAACATACCATTACATGATTGTATGAAGATCTGGTCAAGTAGTTCATCCACTAGGCTTGGTTTTCTGACTCCTTAGAAGTCAAGGATGCAGAGGTACAATCCTATAGAACAGATCCTGTTCAAGTAAGGTCGTGCCATATAACCTTGCTTCTCTCCGCCATATAGTGCTTCTCTCTTGTTTCCTCTTCTAATGTGGGATCTTAGTGGTTGCTGCTTTTTACTTCTCATTTAGGCTCATGGGCCTCTATTTGGACTCTTAATGGACCAAACTCAAACTCATTAATATATGTATGACACTTTAAGAAGAGCCAAGAGATTAAAAAGGGACTTTAATAGACTAATAGAGATGTCTTCGGGCATACATTACCAAACATTCAAGCTATGTTCACTCTCCCAAACGAAGGTCTTACACCAAAAAAACATGATGTATGTGATACACTTATCCATCTACAAAATCCAGTAAGAGTATGTACCTCATAGTTTGCAGCTAGTTTCAGTATAAATTGTATTTGATACTTTGGTGTCTCTAATTCGGTAGTCTTTGTAATACCGCAACTGAAAAGTGATAATGTTGGTGTGAATGCACATCCCTAAATGAGTGCATTCACACCAACATCCTTAAAATGAGTTTTTTCGCTTAAATATTGATAAAAATATTAAAATAGGTATTAAAGCCTAACAAATCAAATTTCCTAAAACTTGTATGGACCATAAAAAAAAAAATAGGAAACCTATCCACATTTCTAAACTTGTGCATGCGTAAAACTTTTTTAGTGTATCAATCATTTATTTATATAATATATTTAGAATATATGTATATTATTTTTTTATACATATTAAATAACTAAAAGAGAATTTGATTTTAGTGCATTGTTAAATAATTACTTAAAATATTATAGGAAATGAGAACGATTTTAGAGAAATTTGTATAGGGAAACTGATGTGAATGCTTTGAGAGTACAAGTTATAGTTTTTAAAATGAAATATTTCTAAATGATACATTGTGTAAACAGAACGCTCAAAAGTAGAAAATTATAATAGAAATACTTCATTTTAGTGGGGAAGAGGATGGAACCGGGGGTGGGGCAGGGGCGAGGCTATGTACAAGCTTACCCCGTGTGGCCTATGGGCTCAAATAGGAAGTACTACTAATCTCCATCAACTTTAAAGTCTAATGAAGTGTAATTTTCATTAAGGTACTGTATTTATAGTTATTTTCTTATATGCCCCACATATTTTAATTAATGAGATTATAGTCTAATAACTTTTAAACAATCATCTTTCTATTTTTTGTTACTTTTCTCTTATTAATTTGTATATTTAGTTTAATTTAATCTTTTTATAGTCCATTTAACCACTATTTAATTATAAATTATAATAAAAAATTAAAAAATCATATTATTAAAATATATAAACCTTATAATTCCTGAAAAAATCTATTAACAAAACTGCACAATTTCTTCCGGAATAGGGGAAATTAATTTTCTCTCTTGTTAATTTTAATGGCGTGCAACTTTTCGGTTCAAATAGATTATATTGATATGTGGCATGCTATTTTCTTTTATCTTAGTTAAGGTGGGCACACGGGTTAATACAAAATCCTAACTTTGCCCGTGGGGTGGGGCTCAATCCCACCCCTACTTCCTCACAAATTCTATTAGATTTAAACACGAGTGAGTGAGACTCGTTAAAAAATGTATGATGAAAAACTAATTCAGCTTAGAGTTTACAACTTCTTTTGGCAAGACCCATATTACCGAACTTGTCGTCCATGCATGACTCGGTTTTGGGAAACGTTTAACAAGAGATTTAGGGAAAAACTATAACCGGGGCATAATAATTGAAACATCCTCTCATATATGGCATATGGAACTAAAAACGTGGATCAATGTGTCACGTGAAATCCTTATCCAACTCATCTTAAAATTCTACCGTAATAAATAATGTCGGTGTTACCTTTTATATCCACATTTGAAATTGTGTGCATTATAATGGCCGTTGCAAACATTTGACACACTAGTGGCATGATGAACATGAAAAATGCAATGTGGAAAAGTTGGCAAGATGCGATAGCAATGATGTGTACTCAAGAAAAGTGCGGGGACTTGATCTAAAACTTAATGGGTTGGGCTAAGTTGATGTACTATTTCACTCTCTTGCCGGACTTGCACTTTGATTTTCTCTGTATATATTTGGGTTTGATCATTATGGTTGGATTCTAACTTTTGTTACTAAATATAAATTGTTTTCGTCTAAAAATTGATTATATTAATCAATTCAAATGAATTAAGTTCAGTTCAGTTCAACTCAAATGAATTAAGTTCAGCTGAGTTTAGATGCATAGTTTAGTTCAATTTAGATATATTAGGTCCAGTTCAGTTCAGATACGCTTAATAGCATTTTATTTTATACTACAAATAGTATATAGTTCAGTTCAACTCCATTCACTTCAGTTCAATCCAACTTCATTCATTTCAATTCAAACGAAGATAACATAGTCTAATTTTTATAATATTTATAACCTTAATTGAAAAGAGAGATTCTAACACATCACTCGTAATAATAATAATGATGTTTTTGTACTTAGAAAGATAAATTTTTGCTCCCACAATATTCAAAGAGATCAATATGGCTTGCACAATTTTAGATCATCAGTTCAGTCGTCGGAGTAAAATCAAGAAATGAATATAAGAATTGAACCAAGAAGTATTGAAATAAAATTCTTTGGTTCTCAGTTTGACAACCAAGTTGAGCATCATTAGCTAAAGTGAAACAATTGACAACAAGAATAATTTTGTATTGGTGGATTTAACCCTTTATTCGGTTGTGGCCATACGCTCCACTTTTCAATTGTCAGAGAGTCGTCGCATTTGGAAAGGAAGTTGGAAATATATAATGCTAATCTTTGGTCAAAGGCATCTCTGGATAATTTTTGCAAGAACTCAACTATTTTGAGAAAAGACGTTTTATCATCATGCTTTTTCTCTTGCGTTTTGATCGATATGTGGACATCAATGTGTGGATCTTGAACGGATTCAGTGGATTCTGAAAACATTTAGCAATTTATGTATCTCCATAAGACGGCCTGCACCGGTGGCGACGTGGGTGCCGGCGTGGGTGCACGGCGTCGGACGCCGGGGCCGTCGATCCCTGTAATACACCGCGTCGTCTCGTCTCACGACGCGGTGTATTAACAGAGGGATCAGTTGAGGGGCTGCCACTTGGCAGCCCCTCAATGGTCCCTTTTTATTTTTTTTTTGTTTTTTTTTTCTTTATTTGCTTTTATACTCTAACGGACAAAACGATTATAACTCAAAAAAAAAATGCAAAAAATAAATAAAAATCACAACAACTCTATTTTTTCGAGATCTATAAATAGAGACCAATCTCGGCTATGTTTGGAGCACCCCATCTCTAGCTCCCATTTCTCTCTTAATTAAACTCAAAATACACTCTTAACATCAAAACCCCCCTTAACCCTCCATTTTTTTGTCTGGTGAGATGGAGTTCAACGGCCAGCTTTACACTCGTGAAACTCTTGCATATATGAAGGAATATGAGAAAGAGTTGTACGCAGAGCTCATGAGCCAACTTCGCAAACCGTTGTTGAACTCTACCTCACCGAATGTCGTTCGCCCTTTGTTTCAAAATGAGCCCGAAGAGCCAAACACCCAAAATTTCCCATCTCCTCAATCTCAGATACCGGGAATGTTCTCCCAAACTCCTGAGTTCGTTGCAGAGACTCAGCCCCAAAATCGGTCAAAGCCAACGGGTCGTAGCCGAAAAGGGAAGGAGGCCGCCACTACTGATGCGACAAACGCGAAGGCTCCACCACGGAACGTGCAATGGACCGAGAAGGAAGATTTGGTTCTCCTTCGTTGCTATATGGATGTTTGCTCAGATCCTATCATCTGTACGAACCAGATGTATGCTACTTTATTCAAAAAGGTTCATGAAATGTATGAGGAGGCTAGGGCGGACGGGTTGCACGCCGGACTTATCCACCGCACTCCAGATTCAATGCGCAAAAGAGTCGGACGTATCAAGAAGGAAATTAATAATTGGCTTGGCTGTTATGAGAGGGCTGTGAGTGCAGTTGGCCAGCGTAGTGGATTCAACAACGACGATGTGATCAACACGGCTCAGGAATTTCACAAGGAAAACACACTGTACAGCTCTGGTTTTCATCTGTTTAAACAGTGGGATGTTGTGAAGTCGTACCCACAGATGATACCGACAGATGCATAGCATCAACACGCATGAACGACTAACTTCAGACCTCATGGAACATATTTGGAGGTGTTAGTGATTGATTGTGCGAGCTTCATCAATCGTGTGTCTTATTTGTTTTAAGTTTCATGCATTTTATGTTTGTGTGTTGTGGTTGTTGCATCTCAATTCGTTAGATTTTGTGTTTTAAATTTGATGTGAACTCGTTGTATAATGAGTATGATTCTGTGTTATGTGTTTAAATTTGATGTAAGTTATTTCAAATAAACTATTAAATATATTTTGTTTTAATTTTAGTTCATCTTATCATAATATAACTATAAAAAAAAAAAAAAAAACAAAAAAAAAACAAAAAAAAAAACCACCATGCCGCGGCATCGTGGCCACCAATGCAGAAACAAGCTACGATGCCGCGGCATGGAGGCAAAATAGTGCATGGTGCCATGGCATGGGATGGCACCAATGCTGGTGGTCTAATAGACAAATACCTTTTTACAAGATTGGGAGAGTCAATAACTCTAGTATTTTATCATAATAATACTTGAATTAATGAAAATATGTATGTCGTTTATATACTGGAATTACAAGTAACAGAAGGAGATAAATAAATAAATAATCAAAAGATAAATAATTAAGATACAAATAATCAAAAGATAAATAATTAAGATACCGCCACATATGCATGTAAGAAACTATTATTGAATATTTTCTAAAATAAAATAAAATTCTATTATTGAATATTCCTGATTTTACCTTATAATGTGACCTACGTTACCTTATTGAGAAGATAAGCAAGTATCTAGAAAGATCATGTAATATTATTTCCCAACTATAGATAGATAATTAAAGTACTAAACAAGTAAAAATAATTGAGAAATATATGCATAAATAACAAAACAAGTAAAAATAATTAAGGAAGATACGCATGCATGGAGATATTGGTAAACCTTAGGGCAAGTCGTAGACGCTCTACGCATGGACCGAGCTCGTTTGAAGTCTCTATAATCCTCCTCCCCAAGGTCAGCTCCTTCACGCTCCCCCACTCGAGCGTTGGTGCGTCTCTCCGAATTTGTTGAGCAAGCGGTAGATCTTCTCATGTGTGGCTTCTCCCCGTGGAACCTCCCTACCAATTCCTGGTCCAATGGCTAGTCTTCTCTATGCTAAAGATGCGTCTCCCCCTTCATGATGATTCATGGTATTTCTTGATTTTGGTGGTTTTATCGCAACACTTGTCCCCATGTTATCAAATCCTTCAGTCATCAACGTGTCAAACATCACTAATCATCCTCTTCATCTTCAAGAAACACTCTGTAACGCCCATATTTCAGAGAGCTTAAAAGGGTTGAGAACGCTACTTATACCAACAAGGTGCACCTTTCTTTTCGGGAATCCACCTATAAGAACTTCAGAGTTAAGCGTGCTTGCTCTGAAGCAATTCTAGGATGGGTGACCCACCAGGAAGTTCCTGGTGCACGCACGAGTGAGGACAAAGTGCGCGGATTAGAACATGTGTTGGTCTGTGGGGCCAGCATATCACCTCGGAGAGCGCCCATGAGTAACCTCGCCGGCCCATTGGGCCGGGTGTCGGCCCATTAGTGGGTCGGGTCGTTACACACTCCTTGTTCATCACCGCTTCCTCTACTAAAGTACTCTTCTCCTCTTTTTCCTCTTTTTCTTCGATGTATGTCAAAACTTTGGAGCAAGACGAGTTGAATAAAGAAAAAGCGCAAGAAAGAAAGAAAGAGAGAAGAAAACCGTTGAAGAAGAAAGGAAGAAGAGTGAAAAACAGCTGCAAAAAGATAGAAAGGGGTAGATCTAGTTTTTAATTGGGGCAAAATCACATTACATTTTTGCCCAAAAAAAATCAAAATACAACACAATTCATATAAAGCGCGTCCAAACCGCTTCTTCAAGGTCTCCCCGCTCTATAGCGTTTGGAGCGGGCAAGTCCCCTGACATTCCTGAGCGGCCGCGAACTTATTTAGAAATGCATTGTTGTACTAAGTAGCCTTATGATTATGAAACTTTGTTGTATTTTGACTTTTATATTCTTATTTATTATTACATTATTCTTTATTATGTCTGCTTTTCTTCTTTTTTTATTATTATTAGGTGAATATTCTCAAAATACAGACCTCATTTTTTCTTTAAAAGTTAATTAGGGTTTGTAATTTCTTTTTTAATAATTGGAAAAACCAACCTTGCATGGTTAAACACTTAAACCATGATTAGAATATAGAGACTAGGTGAATTTAATTAATTACATCTACCCAAAAAAAAGAAAAAGAGAAAAATAAATATAGGGCTCATCTCATGAAATTAAATTTCCTTTCTTTTCTTTTCATTCATTTTATGCAAAGAAGAAAGAATCGATTTTGGTGAAATTATAAGAGAGAAGAAGAATCATATTCACAATTCTTCACAAGCTATCCCTCATCACTTTACTCTCTTGCCTATCTTCACCTCTAACAGGTATAATTCGCCTTCTTTCTATCTCAATCTTGCTCGATCATCACAGTTCATGTATGTTTCTGTGCTCTTGTTTAACTTGCCTCTACTTGCTCAAAGTATATTTTAGTATTTCTTGTTTTCAAACATTGTTGCTGTTTGTTTGCTTGTTTGCTTGTACCTGTTGTTTTCTCCTTGAACTAGCCTATTTGTGGTTTGCCTCCCGATTTAGGGTTTCTGGGTTTTCCTTTAACTGTGTGATTTTGGGCATCTGCTTCCAAGCCATTATGATTCTTGTTTCTTTTAGCTTCTTGTTACTGTAATTTCCAAGATTATCGATTGTCTATAATTCTTGCGATCTGCCCCTGATTTCGTGCTCTTTTATGTATATCTGATGATATTCACCTTTGCTTGCTGTTTTTTTTTCTGGTAAGCAATAGCACCAGGGTTTTCCATTTTATTGTATTTTTATTTTTTTTAATATTGTATCTCTGGGTAATTACTTTTGGTATTTGTTCTTGTTTGGCAGCTTCTCCGGTAGGCAGTAGGGTCAATCTTGTTCTAGTTTGATGGGGAAGGGTTCGAAGAGTGGTGCATGCAAGTCAGCGTCGCACCAAGTCTTCAAAGATAGGGCTAAGACTCGTGTAGATGATCTCCAAGGCATGTTCATCACTCTCCAATCTGCCAGGTACGAGAGCCGCTCCAGTGATGTGGCTTTGCTGGAAGAGCAGGTTCACCAGATGCTTCGTGAGTGGAAGTCTGAGCTCAATCAGCCCTCTCCAGCATCTTCACTGCAACAGGTACGGTATTTTTTTGTTCTTTTATGCGTTTACATTGGAAACTTTTTGACAGTAGGCAGTTGGATGTGAAGGGATACTTTTTTGTTTAGTGAGAAACCCCCATTGAACAAGTAACTTCTTAGAGCTGCTTCGGAACATACACATTGCAATCTTGTTGTGTGATAAATGTTAATGTAGCCTTCTATCCAATCTACACAGCCTAGACACAAAATTTTAGTGGCCATGCTAATAGAGAGAAAGAGATGCATTGTTCTTGATTCTTGCATGTATGAAGAATATTCTTCAAGTAAGCATAGAAAAAACTACTTAGCCTACCTTTCATAGGAAAACACCAGCATTAAACATTCTTTGAAGTTGAGCCCCTATTGGCGGAAATCATAGCTTCCACTATTTGCTATTATTAGGGAGCATAGATGATGTTGTCTGTTGTTGCTCTATAGACTTCTTTTCCTCCATGCTCATGGTTTGATGTATAACTTTGCCGGAACAGAATCTTGGTTGGAAAAATGTGTTTGCTTGGAAGCTGTGTCCCTGGACATGCTGAGCATAGTGTTTATAACAACATATCTTATTCATTAAAAAAAAACTCGGGAGAAGAGTAAATATCTATGTAGTATACTTGTCGACATTAGATGGCAAAACTTACACTTGCTGAATTTGTTTTTCTTTCTTGTAGGGAGGGAGCCTTGGGTCTGATATTAATCGGCTGTTGCAGCACTATGAGGAGGATGATGATGCAAGTAGTGCATTACCTGCTCTAAAGCCTGAACCTGATACGCAGAAGGTTGCCGATGGCTCTATTCTTCAAGAGGTGATTAGTGTCTATTTGTTTTGAAAGTTCTTGCTCTATTTGTTGAAATTTACACTTATTTTAGCTTGGTGATACATTCCTACATATTTACTTTTACTGTATATATCATCTATATTTTCAGTAGTCCTTGATACTTTTGTGATGAAATATTTGGCTTCTGGGCTCTCTCCCTCCCTCCCTCCCTCCCCCCAAATGTTAATTGATTGGTCAATCAATTATCTTTTTGCAGTCTTGTCATGGAAGCATTGTATATTTTTGAGTTTTCACGCCATAAATTGTCAAAAACATCGATGTATTGCTTGCTAAAATGGCTGTTACCTATTTTGTTTGATGCAGGGTTTTAATATGTCCAAGGGTCCTGAGCAACATGGTCCGGAGATGGCTGATCAATCCAAGAATACTGGCATTGGACTTAACAACAATATGGCAGTAAATAGCATGAATTTGGAATCATTCTTGGATTTGCATTCATTTGATTTTAGTTTTGAACCACAGTATTACCCTGAATTTGATGCAACTGGTTATGTTGCTGAAGATGGTATGCATCAGAATTCGGGTTATCAGCAGCAGAGCATGTTTCCACCACCCCCTGCTGCCTTTTTGGGTCCAAAATGCGCCCTCTGGGACTGTCCAAGGCCAGCGCTTGCTTTAGATTGGTCTCAGAAAGCCATTGACTACTGCAGTGCTCATCATTCTACGCTTGCACCCAGTGAAGGCTATCCAGGCAGTCCTCCAATTGTACGACCTGGAGGCATTGTCTTAAAGGACAATTTACTTTTTGCTGCTCTTGGTGCAAAGGCACACGGAAAAGAAGTTGGTATTCCTGAATGTGAAGGTGCTGCTACTACAAAGTCCCCTTGGAATGCGAATGGTTAGTTGGTTTATTTGTTCCTCGTACTTTTTCGGTTCATTATTAGGGTCATTTAAACTTAAAATCTTTGAAGTTTATCAAAACACCTAGTTGACCCAGTAGTTTCATAAAGTTACAGCAAAGCCCCCCCCCCCCCCCCCCCCCCTCCTTTTTTTTTGGTAAGTTACATATAGCCCCTTACTTATCATGAAAAGCCTTGCTTTCTCTCCTCCACAAAGAAATTGGTATATGTAAAATTTGTTGGTCTTGGGTCTTTTGTAATTGAGCCATACTGTTGGGGTGGCATAAATAACTGTTAGTTATTAGGACTCTATATTGCTTGTATAGCTGATTTTCTTTCTTGGTATTAAACAGAGCTCTTTGATTATGCCATTTTGGATGGCGAAACAATCAGGGAATGGTTGTTCTTTGACAAACCTCGTAGAGCATTTGAGAGTGGAAATAGAAAGCAACGTTCCCTGCCAGATTATGTTGGGAGGGGCTGGCATGAATCGAGGAAACAAGTGGTGAATGAGTTTGGAGGTCTCAAGAGATCCTACTACATGGACCCACAGCCGATGGAAAATTACGAGTGGCACCTGTACGAGTATGAAATCAACAAATATGACACATGTGCATTATACAGACTTGAATTCAAGCGTGTTGATGGGAAGAAGTCTGTCAAAGGAAAACTGAGTAATGATTCTGTTGCTGATCTGCAAAAGCAGATGCGAAGGCTGACTGCTGAGTTCCCAAATGACAAGCAGCGTGTAGTCAAAGGAAGGGGAAAAGCAAATACTAAAAGTGGAGCTGTAACCATTTACCCTGCTTCAAATGCAATGGAAAGTCCAGCAGGTGAAGGGTATGGAAGAGGTGAACCGCTTGATTATCTTGTTGACGACATTGATGGGTACTACACATAACATGGTTGGTTGACTTGTTATGCATCTGGAAGACTGGGATGAGCAAAATTATTATAGCATAAATCATTCCAGGTTGAGTCTTTATATTTATCTCTCCATCCCTTTTATAAAGTTACTTTGAAGTTTTTTTGTCATGGTGGATCTATATGTCTTAGATGCAGTGTCATGTTGTCAATAGTTCATTGTCATCTGAGTACGGTGCACAGCTGACTCCTCCGTAGTTGACCAAATTAACTGCGTATCTGTATGATCGAAAATTTAACCAGTAGAAAGACAGGTGTTTGCATCTACAATGCACTTCTTGTGCAAGTTGTGAGGAGGAAGGTTTACTTGAAGCCTGATAATATCTCCTCTTCATGTAACTATTTTGATGATTGTTGTATCTTGGGTTATTATTATCCTTGTAAGAAATGTGCTCTTTTTTGCTGCACCTTACAGTTCAATTCTGAGCGTCATTTCCTTGCCATTTTAAAACATTTTCTAATACTGGCGTGACAGAATGGAGCATGTTACGAAGTAGTAAAGCTAAGATATACTTATAAAATTCCCCAACTCCAGATGGTAGTGTTTCTGCTAGGGGTGTTTAGAATTATTCCGTTCCAACCATAAGGCATTGAGATTGTAGTAGTCTGATCATTTTTGTTATCTGATCTGAAATGTTGTGGATTGTGCGATCCAATTTGATAATTATGATTCCCACGCGTACCTTCGTACTTCGTAGTTATAGAGAGAAAAACTTGTTCACCCATCATTAATTGTTATGGAAAATAGATAATCTTCTCTTCAAATTCATAAGTTGATTAATTTCGCACCTTTTTTTTAATTATTTAATTTATATCTTCATCTACTTCCACCATCTAATGACAACAAACAGATGAATTAATTACAAGTTGATTAATTTCAATCCTCTCTAATTCATTTGTACTATGTTCTTCTACTTTACCACCTAATGGTAGCAAACGGTGTGTTCAAACCGCAACCTCTTAATTCAATTCTCCATTAACAAAGACAATAATGCAAATAAAGTACAATATTGCAACAAGATTGAAATGAACAAGTCAAAGATTGTCTCCAAATTTTAAGCATAAATCTTGGATCTTTTGACAGGTAGTTGTAAGATTGGAGAAATCCAAGGAAATACTCTAGTTCAGTAGGTTCTCAACTTGGTATTATCATTTTCATTGTCCATTTGTGTTTCATAGCATATGCAGCAGAAATTTGTTTAAAGTATGGGTGAAAACAGCCTGAAGATTGTTATGTATCCATGGTTTGGCTTTGGCCATCTCACTACATTCCTTCATCTCTCCAACAAATTAGCAGAGAGAGGCCATAAGATCTTCTTCATCCTACCCACTAAAACACAGTCCAAACTAGAACCACTCAATCTTCATCCAGACCTCATACAGTTCAAACCGGTCGACGTTCCTCACGTCGAGGGCCTCCCTCATGGAACGGAAACGACAGCCGACGTGCCTTTTCCTATGTATTTGCTCCTCCGTCATGCAATGGATCTCACAAGGCCTGCGGTGGAGTATCTCCTCCAAGAACTCAGACCCCATTTCGTGTTCTACGATTTCACACCTTGGTTGCCTGCTTTGGCCAGGCCATTAGGTACTCTGATCATGAGAAGACATAACTTTTACAATAGTTCTCATATGGTGAATTATTTGATAATGTTGCTCTCTGTTGACAGGTATTAAAAGTATTCATTACTGCATCACAGCTGCTGCAGTGTTAGCGTACTTCTTTCGCGAAGAATCTAGTTTTGAAGCGTTCGTTGAGCCACCGGTTGGTTTCCCTCCATCAGTCATGAGGCTATACAAACACGAAGCACGTATAGTGAACTCAATCAACAATGAAATGGAGGTAAATGGCGACATGACTTACGTACAGAGGATGATTGGAGCAGCCGAGGAGTCGGATGCTATGGGATTCAAGTCTTGTAAAGAGATGGAAGGACCATACTGCGAATATCTTGAAAAGAAGTTCAAGAAGCCGGTGATTCTAGCCGGCCCTGTTTTGCCTGATCCGCCGAACTCAACCCTTGATGAGAAGTGGGCTAAATGGCTAGAAGGTTTCGAAACGAAAACTGTTATATACTGCGCGTTTGGCAGTGAAGCTAGGCTTAAAAGGGAACAATTCCAAGAACTTCTCTTGGGTATTGAGCTGACAGGAAACCCATTCTTCGTGGCTTTGAAACCGCCTATAGGTTCCGAGACACTGGAAGAGGCTCTTCCAGAAGGTTTTTCTGAAAGAACTGCGAAGCTAGGTGTTGTTATTGGGAGTTGGGTGCAGCAGCAACATATTCTAGCACACCCGGCTATAGGGTGCTTTGTAACGCATAGTGGGTGGGGTTCATTGTCGGAGGCTATGGGTAATGAGTGCCAGTTGGTGCTGATGCCAAACGTGGGTGACCAATGGGTTATCGCACGGTTGGTGGGAGGAGATTTGCGCATAGGGATTGAAGTTGAGAAGGGAGACGAAGACGGTTTGTTTACTAGAGAGGGTGTAGTGGAGGCAATAAGGTTGGTGATGGAAGGTGAGAGTGAGATTGGCAAGGAGGTGAGAGAGAACAGGGCTAAATGGAGGGAGTTCTTCTTGACAGATGGACTTGAGAATTCTTACATAAATGGTTTTGTTAGCAAGCTAAGAAGCCTCTTGGATTGATACTTCTTTTGTTAGATATTGAGGAAATGTTTCAACTTCCTTTCAGAAGCTAAACAAATGTTCACTCAACATGTTTTTTAGAGGTTGAATTTCAACTAGTTTTGTTTTTAGTTCTTAATCTATATACATGGTTTTTGAGAGCCTCTAACACAAATCTGCAGTAAGGATTGTGATAATCTGTAGCATGTACAGATAGGTAAAATGTAGTTGGTGCACAAATAAGTTCCCAAAGAATCACATTATATAGTCTATAAGAACAAATGAATCATCATATAAAGTCTTTATAATGAACAAATGAATCATCAGTGGTTCCTATAACCAAGAACTCCATTTATGAGTATACATGTTAACCAGAGCAGCATCCACTCTTCTTCAAATCCGAGACATCGTCTTTGCTCCCAATGTTAATTGTTTGGCCCCTAGGCGGTGCAGCAGGGTCATAATTTATGTCGAGCGCCTTTCTGCTGACGACATGGTAGATTTGTGTCAATACTTCAGTGAATGCTTTCTCTACATTTAAAGCTTCCAGAGCCGATGTCTCCATGAAAAACGTGTTCTCCCTTTCTGCAAACGCTTTGGCATTTGCCATACCAACTGCTCTTAGGTGGCGAAGATCTGCTTTGTTGCCTACCAGCATGATCACAATGTTGGAGTCTGTGTGGCCTCTGAGTTCCTTGAGCCATCTCTCAACGTTGTCAAATGTCACATTACGGGTTACATCGTAGACGAGTAGTGCCCCTACGGCTCCTCTGTAGTAGGCGCTTGTGATTGCACGGTACCTTCAATCAATCAATGGAATAGAAAGTCTTGAGATTGATCAGATGCATTTTGATTACCAGTTGAGCCAATTTCACTTTTATTAGCCCAAAAAACCATTTCACTTTTATTAGCCCAAAAAACCATTCTCTGATTCTGTTAACCGAAACTGGCTGATCTATCTAACTGATAAGTTAACGCTAAACACACATACAGACAGATTTCAATTCAGGACACGTACAACATGAATTGAATTTATCAAGGCAATGTGAATGAGAAGCATGCAAAAGATGATAATATTTGGATACCTTTCTTGGCCGGCAGTATCCCAAATCTGGGCCTTGACAACCTTGTCATCGACGTGAATGGACCTGGTGGCGAATTCGACACCTATGGTGGATTTAGACTCCTGGCTGAACTCGTTCTTGGTGAAACGAGACAGGAGATTGGACTTTCCGACACCGGAATCACCAATCAAAACTACCTTGAAGAGGTAGTCATAATCCTCATCCGCTCTGTATGCTCCCATATCGTCCTCCTTAATTTACCACGAGGGCAAGATGATCATATATGATATAGGTTGTGTGTTATTTAGATCATATTTTTTCTCCCTTTTTTCTAATGGGAATTTATTGACAAGTTTTTCGATCTAAGGGGGAAAGTCTGTTGTTTGTTTGGAGAAATGGATTCTTGGCTGTTTGATTCCTTTTCCTCCGGTTTTCAGGGAAACTGTTCGGTTCTGTTTCTCACCATGCTGACCATACGAAATTTGGTACTAAAATCCATGTTTTCTTTTAATTACTCACCATGTTTTCTTTTAATTTCTCACCATGTTTTCTTTTAATTACTATTTAAAATTGTACATACTTGAAATAGTAACACTTATTCTAAATAAGGAAAAAGGAAAAAAAAAAAAAAGAAAAAAAAAAGGGTAACCAACACTTCACTCAATTAGTTACTATTAAAGTTGGATCAATAACACCTTAAAATGAATTGTTAAGCTGATAAAGTAAGCCAACTTATATATGTGTTAATTATAGCTCTCACAAGTGATGTATAATATTCCTATGATATCTCTCTCACCTAACTCTAACTTATTCTCCAAGAAATATTTGGTTCTCACTTAGCTTAGATTTGAATCACACAACTCGCTAAACTACAACTGTTATCGTTTTCTTTTTTAAACAACAAAAATTTTATTAAATCCAAAGTATTGTACAAGAGTAAGAAGGGTATATCTTAATTATGATACAAGATGTATCACGGAAGCTCATGTATATAAGAGGGACTAAAACTAGCCAATGAACCTCAACTACAACTGTTACCGTGAAAATTACATGCTCATGTGCTCACACAAAACAGTACAGTGTTATGTTATATGTATAACATTTCCACAATTGTTGCCTTGTCTTGTAGCTGGAGCTTTCCAAAATACACCAGGATGGAAAATTTCATTGTGATAATAATCAATAAGAAGCTTATTGATATGTTCCTTGTTTTTACAAACTCCTTCGAAAGCATATGAATATATGATTTATATGTTGAAGTTGGAATTCATATATTGTGACAGAATTTAAACTTGAAAAGACAAATTAAGAAACCTGAAAAACGTGTGGTTAAACCGAACCATCAAACATTCAAACTAATATAATTAAGTTAATCTACAACAGCTACAGTATTGTGAATTCATGAGAACAATCCAAGAGTTCGTACTAGCTAGTAGACGTTTTAAATGAACATGGATGAATAAATTGCTCGAGTAGCTACCTTAATTGTGATGGCACGTTCAAATTGTAAGTTTTGTAACTCATGTACTCGCATATATTACAGGCCACCATATGCGCCCATGCATGCATAATATGTTACCCTCAGTATTAATTAATACAGTACGTACTGGCCTTTAGTTTAATTATTAGTAGATGAAAAAGTCAATTTGTGTCAATATGTTCGATAACAACATTTCTTTCAACAACTAATTAACACCAACTTTGTACGCAATAATTAATTAATCTCAATCTCCAACTAGAAATTATTCAATTTGGCCTTTTCAATCAACAGTTTTTAATTTGAATTTCGATAACTATTAAACTATAATGATAAAATATTTAATAAAATTATATTATAAAAATTAGATTTTATATTTTTATAATATAATTTTTTAAAATATTTTATCATTATAGTTTAATCGTAATTGAGAGTCAAAATTGAAAATTATTGACCTAAAAAAATTAAAATTAATAAATTATAGTGGGATGGCAAACTATAGTACTGTCTATATAATTGCTCGAGCTAGTCCTGTAGCTAGCTGATGATGAGTACCTATTACCTAATAACGAGAGTCTAGATCTGATGTTTAAGAAACTTTCTATTGGAAAGGGTTATAAGCTGATTTTGAACCTTGTGTTTATTCTTTAACCGTGTTTTTTATGCGTTATCTTTGGCATTTTCAAAAAGAAAAAGAAAGGGAATAGAAATGAGGATGGAGAGAGTATGGTTTTGTATCATCATCGACAATTGTTGCACTTGCACGGTTGCACCCCAATTAAGGACATATACATATGCAGTACTGTGTTTGCAGTATTTTTTTTTTAGATGTTTGCGGTAACTTTTAGGAGATTTAAGTTATATATTCTCTTTTCTACTAGACATGGTAAGTTCTCCAATTAAACGGCGGTCTTTTTTCGTAGAAAATTAATATAAATAAGTAGATTTTGTTCCTCCCCAATAGTTTGAGTTTTTGGAAGAGTTGAAATTATATCAGTCTTTACAAGTAATATATAGTACTTGAGCCCAATATTCTAAAAATCAATGTACTCGTATAAATAAATATTTATGCTCCAAAGTTATACTTCCCCCTATGTGCAATCTTCCCCTAAACAAATGCATTTGTTTATAAACAAATGCATTTGTTTATGTTGTATTTTCAATATTCGATTTAACCTCATATTATTTCCAAATCAAATCGAATAAACATTAACTAGGTAAGGCCGGCCGGGTATGAAAATGCATGACTAGAATTGTGAAGTCCCATCCGATCCGAAATATACTGTTCGTTGAATTTAGATAATATATATATGGTTGAGTTTGAGTCCACATACGAGAAGAAACATATGCTCAAGCTACAATAAATCAATAATGTACTGCAACTAATTAATTTCCCCATTTATGATATGTCCATTACTCCATGTCTAGTCCATATCTTCAAAATCATTGATAAAATTAACTTCATTGCCAGCTATTTACGGGCAGTTTTCGTCCATGAAGTTTGGGAGGGTTAAACATATTTGGTACTAGTTCCATACTTTTATGTTTTGTTTCATTGTGGTTTATGGTTCTAATTTTCAGAAATTCACAAATTTGGTACACCCCCTTAATTAAACTTATTGGACTAATACGTATAACTTGGCAAATTGTTCCTATGAGGACGAATATTAAACAAAACACACACATGCTCAAATCTACCGTTCTGGTCCAATAAGTTTGATCAGAGATATGGTCCATATGGACCAGTTGCCAACTTATGAAAGTTGTGGGCTAACAATGCAAATAAACAATGGGAATGCATGGATCACCCCCGCAAAGTTTGAGGACTAGGTCTGACATTCTCCCAATGTTTATACATAGAGACATCTCCTGGATCACCCATCACTATCTCTATATCGGTCTCACACTATATATATATGGTTGCAGCAGTTACATAATTCAAAGTTTAAAGCTATAGCATGTGCACCAGTAAGAAGTAATACAATATATACTAGCTACAATAATGTGGCCTTGTAATTTTGTCTCTCTCTTGATACTGTTAATTGCATTACGGCCAGCAACTGCAGGAAAATTAGCAAGGCTGTTCAATAACTCGATTTCGGCTGCCTTCGTGTTTGGTGATTCAACAGTCGATCCTGGCAACAACAATAACCTGGAATGCTTAGTCAAGAGTAACTTTGCGCCTTATGGGATGGATTACAACAAACGCGTTGCAACCGGACGGTTTACAGATGGAAGGCTAATGACAGACTACGTAGGCAAGTCCATCGATCTCTTATCAATTTACCCTACAATATTGTTCTTTACGTATCATTTTCCTCGTAAGATTATAGCTAGCTAATTTTATTTTTAACTTGAAACAGCTTCTTATGTGGGTTTAAAAGAGAACGTTCCAGCTTACTTGGAACCGGGTATTAGCCTGGACGAAATGATGACCGGAGTTTCCTTCGCTTCTGGTGGATCCGGATTTGACCCGCTCACAGCTAAAATAAGTGTGAGTCTAGCTAGTAACACCCATTGTTTCCGGAATTTTTTAAATGTACATGTTAGGGTGTAAGCTAAGTAACTTATAGACTGCATGCAATATTAGAGGGTGTACTAGTGATCGATTACACTTGGTGCATTTATATACATGAGGTAATTTATATAATAGCTAGAGTATGTATACATATAATTTGCAGGGGGTGATATCAATACAGAAGCAAGTGGAGAATTTCAAAGAGTACAAAAGAAAACTTGAAGGTGCCATTGGAGAGAAAAGGACCAAAGCTTTGATAAGAAAGGCTATATTCATCATAAGTGCAGGCACAAATGATATAGGCATTACTTATTTGACAACACCATTTCGACGAGCTACCTACACCCGTACCGCCTACCAACAACTTCTATTGCGAAATCTCAACGATGTTCTTCAGGTATAAACTTAATTTTTACGCATTGATGTACTAGAATCTATGTGTACCATAACTTATCAGTTCAATGAATGTACATATTAAATTTCAATGTAAAGTATATTACGTAAATTAATGTTTAATTAATTGATGATAAATCATAATTTATATATATATAGTACCGTATAACTAAGTTTCTATTGTATACTTAGTAAAATGTCATGAGTTGAGTGGAAAGTACTTGCTTAGCTCATCGGGAAAGTATCATATATTTACATTTGGGGAACATTTTGACTTCCTTTTGCCCTATAACTATGAGCTATTTTATATGTTCCTCGTTTAGAAATATAGGGTCCCTCCCAGCTCATACCGTGGGTGGTCCTACACGCCTACTTCTTTCATAAATTAGTTTGAGGGGAAAAAAAAACAAAAGGGATCTACCTTGGAGTTTTGTCTGTTATATATCATAAGCCCGTATGGTATTTCCTCCACGGTAACCGTAAGTTTCATGGACCACCGATATAATGAAAGGGTGAGATAATTAGGGGGTGATGTAGTGCACAAAGAAAAGGTTGAAGTTTCATCACCTGTGAATAGTTCCCTAAACTTTATAAGATTGTAATTTGCTAAAGTTTATGGGACAAAATGCACCTTTTTGTCCTTAGTTAATTAGTTAATGTGGAGTGATATTTTGTAGTTAATAGTTATCAGGGTGTACGAGTGGTAGGGGTGTTGGAGTAATATATTAGAGGTCGGAGGTTCGAAAGGTTCGAACCCTGACGGAGACATAAGAGTAGTTTAAGTGTATTTGGAGTTATAAGATGATTTGAATTTAATGTAGGGGTAGGAGTATTGTCTTAATGTTGATACTAAATTGATTACCAAGGCTATATATGCTTGCTGATTGAAAGGTTAAAATTTCAAATATAAATAATTTAGTAAATTTTGACATATATATTTCAACATTAATTTTTAATTTTGACACTCAAGTTTGTGGATGGGACATTTTTCGTGTAGGGTCTACAGGCGGAAGGAGCTCAAATCGTAGCAGTGGTAGGGCTACCGCCTATCGGTTGCTTACCGGCCTTGATTAGCCTGTATTCCCAAGGTGATGTTTCAAACCGGTCGTGCCTAGGTTCCATATCATCCATTGCTATCGATTACAACCGAAAACTCCAACATATGTTGGATGCTGCTCGAACCCCAACCTTCAATTTGGTGTACTGTGACATTTACGAAAAATTGGAAGAATTGATTTCAAATCCCTCCAAATATGGTAAGTTCTGGATTTCATCCATTACTTCATAACTCTGATTCTCCTTCGCATTAACTTATCAACTTATCAGTTACTTTATAAATTAATTTAATCGAACATGTATACATATATATTCGGAGATGTTCAATAGACCACAATATTAATTATGTTGGTACAGGTTTTGAAGATGTGAATACTGGTTGTTGTGGAAGTGGGCTTTTGGAGGCGAGTTATTTGTGCAATCCGATGTCGACACATTGCTCTAATCCATCGAAATATGTCTTCTTTGATTCAATACACCCAACTGAAATGGCCTATTATCACATTTTCAAGGAACTACAACCTCTAATAGATCGAATTGTGAAGTCATTGTAACAATTTCGATTATAGGGTTGGTCACATATAATCTACCGCTCGTATAATGTATCATATAATTTCGATTATATAGCAAATAAGATGCCTGTAGAATTTTTCACCTTTTTAACTTAAATAGTTTAAGGGTGTGTAATTTGTTACTCGGGCGAGCCCTCGCTTACAGGGCTCATTCTTTTGTTCATTAGAGGACCAAAAATTTGTAATGGTAAACATTCAGTGGCATATGTCACTTATGTTGATTTGTTTTGCCCAAATTCATGTAATCATCCAGTGTAGTAGAGTGGTTACTCAGTGTCTCAAAGGTTAGTGTTATTATGTAAGTTGACTATTATTGAGCATTTCACTCGATATAACTCGACTTGTTTGTTAATTAAAGTGTTCAATTAAAACTTAAATTTCACTCGAACTTGATTTGCTAGTGAGGCAAGTACTCGGAATGATGAATTCTTAAATGGTAGGAGCAGCCTTAGAATTGCCACATGAAAACATATGACCCCCATTTTCACAACAATCGATCGGAATAATTATACATAATAAAAAACTCACAATTACCACTAAGGGGTTACTATAAAATAGCAATAGCCTGGTATGGATTGAGATCTGTGGTCTCTATATTGTCCTGCCGACTAAGCATTACGCTAAGTAAACTACTGATTGAGCAATTCATCTACTTGGTATAATAACGCCAAGAGGCCGCACACATACATGTTTAACTAAACTTACACAATGTATTTGTCAAATAATAAATGTGTTACGGTATCTTTACATTTTAAAGAGAATGAAAAATCGCAGAACGGTCCCAGAGAGACCTCTTCCTAATTCACTTAGGTAAGCACTATTTCAAAGTTTTCAGTTTGGTATGGTTCATAATATAATTTTATAAAATATTTTTTTTGTTATGGTTTAAGAGTAATCCAAAGTCAAACAGAGAAACACAAAAGTCAACAAAACAAAGGTAAAAAATTCATTGAGACTTATGAGTTGCAATCTAATCTTGGGGACCTGATGGTTTATTAAGTTTCTCTAAGCATCTAACTAAACCTTGATTTAAACCTGACTGGTTCATTGAATTGGCGGTTTCCGGTTCATTATTAATTGTCGGTTTAATTGTGTCCAACCTATGAACTAGCTATAATTTAAAATTATAACCATCGATTGTGATTGCAACTTCTGAACCGATCGTTCAGAGTTCGAAACCTTGAATTGAATAATTTCAACCGTGAATTAAGAAGATTATAAAAATAAAATAAAAGAAAAGAAAAGAGATAAAATTGGGACTCCTTCGTGGCCTCCTCAAGGTTGGGGGGGGGACCAAATTGTTTTTCTTTTTTGGTATTTTGTATTTTATGAGTTATTTTTGAATATCGGCAAAAAAAAGGGCTTACACAACTAGTTATTTTTTGGGTCATTTGCACATGGTATCCCTGTTAGTGCTTTTAATTACATCTAGCCCTTCTTAGTCCGAAGTTTGCATCCACTACGTTGTTAGATAATATTAATTACACCTGGATCCACGAACTTGACTTTTCGCGAACTTATTATTCATTGAAAATACTTTTTTACCCTTGGTCAATTATCAGATTTTTTGGTTGACCAAACAATTTGAATTTTTGTTTATTACAATTTTAACCCAAATATTTTCATTTTTACAAAATTTTACACTATTTATTTAAAAATGAACCACATAATTTTACAATATTTCAAAATTTTCTAAAAAAATATTTAAAAACAAACCCTACAAAAATTATATTTTAACATAAGTCCTAAGTTATTAAAAACTTTAAAAAAATTATTTTAAAAAAAGAAAAAGCAAAAGCAAAAGATTTGGAGCTGCTACAGCTCCAAATTGGAGCTGTAGCAGCCCCGATTTGGGGCTGTTACAGCCCCAAATTTGGAGCTGTAAACAGCTCCGAATCGGAGCTGTCGGAGCTGTGGCAGCCTCGGTTTGGGGCTGTTACAGCTCCAAATTCGGAGCTGTTTACAGCTCCGATTCTGGAGCTTTACAGCTCTGATATGGGACTGTAAAGCTCCAGAATCGGAGTTGTAGTCGGAGTCCGGTACCGGAGATGAAGAAGAAGATGAGGGAAAGAAAAAGAAATAGAAAAATGAAAAGAAAGGAAAAGGAGTTAAGGCCATATTTGGTTGTCCATAAATGAATAGTGTCTTATTTCTTGGTCAACAAAAAAATGAGCTCGTGAACCTGAATGTAATTCTGAGATTAAGTGGGTTGTATATGCAAAGTGATGTCCCAAGAGGGGTATATGATATTTACCCTATTTTTTCCAACTTTTTTATGATTTATACCAAGTGTGTAACCCCCCATTTTTATTATTAAACATACGATGAAAAACGGAAAAGAACTAATGAGCACTTGGTAAAGTACAAACTATTTTACCAATACATATCTTCTTAGAGTATAGAAGACTTAAAGTCCGCGTAGTTCACTAATGGACCTATTGCGATTGGTGCATACTGAACTAGCGGTTCAACAAACCTGGATGAACCACTATTGCTTCGTCGATTCCCAATGAACTGAAGTTTAAGAAATCAAAAACCCGTAACTTTCAATTTGGTTTGATTTCGGTTCGGTTTAACGGCTCATTTTTGTCAAATCTAATTGACAAAGAAATCATCAAACTTGAAAATTACATCAATTTTCATCAAGCATCAGTTATCTGAAGTAGCAAGTATTTTATTTAGATTACACTAATTTACTAATTTGATACAATATTTTCAAATTTATACTCCCTCCCATTTTTAAAATTTTTTATTTTATAATTTTCATACATTTTAATACACCTCATTCAATTCATTGATTTTTAAAAAATACTTCATTTATTACCTTTGATTATCTACAAGTAATTATAACATGTCAACAAATATAATATCTCTGAATGGTATGAAATTAAAAAAATACATTAATTATGATAAAATTCTTTGTTGAAAAATAAAAAACGACAACTATTTTTCAAATAGTGAAAAAATTAAAATGATAATTATTGTTTAAATAGTGAAAAACTTAAAACGATAATTATTGTTTAAATAGTGAAAAACTTAAAACGACAATTATTTAATTATTTTAAAGTGGGAGGGCGCACTAATTTGTACTACTATTTTTTTTTTAAATAAAACAAATAAACTCACACGCTCCTAATCACGTACTTATGTAAATTAATAATAACATGGATATCAGCTATCTAATCCACTGAACCTGAAACTTACCCAAACAAATTAGGCTTGTTAATATTTCACCTAAACAAGGTTGACCTGGTAACTCCAATTCTTCTAAGCAATTTAGGAAATTTTGTGAAAGTAGAAAACGAGTAGGATTTTGAATTCCAACATCCTTCAGGTGTATAAATATGTACTATACGACGTTATGCCTCCTCTTAATAATTCATCACATTCTACTCTTAAAAACTCCCAAGAACAATTGAGTGCTGTGGTTTGACGATTTGGTGGGATAATCACAGTGAATATATATCAAGGTTCAGACCCGTAAAGAAAGTTCAACTGAGGTACATTTGAAGCAAAATTACTTTTATACGTGTTTTTATTATTATATTGTCACAATTATAAGCTAGTTGCAGTAAATTTCCATATATTGACCTTATAGTTAACTAATTTTCATCATAAATCTTCATCATCTTGCTTTTTGAAGAAGCTTGCGAATGGCTAAATCTTCGCGAGTTTCTCCCTTTGCTCGATTGATGATTATCGACTCATCAAGAATGAATAGATTCGCGATTTGATTTGGCAATCTCAAGCTTCGATTTCGGATTTTGAGATTGCTTGACGGTGGAGATTATTGTTTCGGAAAACCTAGATTCGATTTAGGACTTAAAATAAGTTACTGGTGCTGTCGTGCTGATTTGAGAATCTGATGTTGCTTAGGGACTTATGCTAGTTTGATATATCTTTTGAAGAATAACATATTGGCCCAGTTGCATAGAGTAAATAGCTTAAAACACCCCTCAATTATTATTTAGCAGCGAAAATCCTCTAATTATTTAAATTGCACCAAACCCCCTCATTTTATATTAAACCCTGCATATATGCCCTTTTTCATCCAATTTAGGACTGCGCACGGATCGGATACGGATCAATCCAATCCGTTTGACCGGATACCCGGTCAAACGGATCATAAAAAATTCAATCCGTGATCCGATCCGTTCTGGACGGATCGGATTGCGGATCGATCCGTACGGATACGGATAAATCCAAGTTCGATCCGTTATCCGCTCCTTTTATTTTTCAATATTTTTTGTAAAATAAATTATGGTGTAAAATTATAAAACGATAGCTACAGAAGTTTGAGTTCAAATATCCAAAAATAATATGTTAAATGTGAACTTAAAATGTCCGTAAAAAGGACACAAACATATACTCAATATGTACTTGCTCCATTGTAGACGGAGTTCTAATATACCAAATCACCAAGATCGACAAATACATGGGATGGAGACAAGAAGAGACATATTTCTAACAACCTCAAAATCTTCAGATATGCAAAATATGCATCTAACAAGTTATTTATGAGTCAACTAATATATATGGAATACAAACATAACTAAAAAATATGAATTTTACTTTTACTCCCTTTCCTTTGCTATATATAGTCTTTTATATATATATATATATATATATAAAATAAAAAAAATAATAATAACGGATGATCCGCGGATCGGATCAATCCGATCCGTTATTCGCGGATCATAAAAAATGCAATCCGTTAGCCAACGTATCGGATTGATCCGATCCATAAATGCGGATAAACGGACCGGATCAACGGATCCGGATCATTTGAGCAAATTTAAGAGAGAGTGGCATACACTTGCTACATGTGAGACTGGGCAATGATAATAGTAGTATAATTTATTTGTTATCCCTTATACTTTATTTATTTTACAATTTGATTTTTATATACATGGTTGAAAAGTACAATTTTCATTTCTTGTTTAGCTTATTCATATACTCATTTTATTATTATTATTTTTAAATTTGATTGAAATATATCTTAGTACCATATAGTATTATATGCTTAAATAGTGGAACCCATAGTAAAATAGCAAAAAAAATAATCAAGTAAATATGAGCTAACGGATTTAGAATATTTGTTTTAAAACAGATATAAGCTAGTTTTTTCTGTTAATTTTTATCATAAATTATTCCTATACTTTTAGAAAAATATAGTATAAGGTTGTGTAGAAATCTAGTATAATTTATTTCTTAACATATTATTTATATTATATTATAGTATTAATGAAATATTTGATTTGTTTTTATAATTTAAGTTATTCATTTATTTATTTTTCAAATTGTTTACAATTTCATTTTTAATTTAAATATTATTGAAAGTTCTTTTGTGTTTTTCCATTTTATTTTTTAAATTATAATTATCATGAACATTTCACTTTTTCTTTTTTTCTTATATTATCCATGTATTATGCGAGTATAAGAAAATTTCAAATCATAATGTTATAATGGTGTTTAACGTTAGCAGTGTTATGTTTGACTTAACGGAGGGTGTGTGGTGCAGGGTTTTATATAAATTGAGGGGGCTTGGTGCAATTTAGATAATTGAGGGGGATTCGCTACTAAGTGGTAACTGAAGGGGATTTTAAGCTATTTACTCCAGTTGCATATACAAGTACTATACAGTATATTAATTTTATGTTCACGTACTTGAATATTTATTTATATAATTTATTTTTGTATTTTTTCAGCAAATTACAAATGGCTAATCCTGCAACGTACGAAAAGATTCTTGGGGTATTACGAAAGGATGAACTGACCGCACAAAACTTCACATCATGGAAAGATCGTATACATATAGCTCTCATTGGCCTTGGTATTGATAATGTGCTCTGCTCTCCTCCTCGGATAGGAGGAGGATATGGCGACAAGGAACGTGAAGAGTGGGTTAGATGGATGGATGACAATCGTAGAGCAAACACGCTTATTTCTGAAAGCGTCTCTCCTACTCTTAGGGGATGCATTCAGACAAAAGACAGTGCTAAGGTTAACCTAGATAGGTTGGAAGACATGTTTAAAGGAATCTCCTCTTCTCTAGATGGTGGTGCTCGGGTAGAGGACCGTGATGATTTCTTTGAAGGTCTGAAAGAATGGAAACCTATCACAGGTTACTGTACTTACTGCATGCGAGGGGATCCTGATTTCACCACCATTAAGGAAGAGAAAAACCCAGAAGCAATTAATGCGAAGTACATGTTGAAGAACAACAATTTATGCTACCATTGTGGAGAGGCGGGGCATTTCAAGAGGGAGTGCAAAGCCTTTAATATTGAGTCAAAAGACAAGCCGTCTAAGAAACAGAAAGGTAACGGTTAATGTTAAACCTGTTTCTGTTCTTTTCTAAATTGGAATCAATGAATGCCTTAAATTTTTGTACCACATATATGTGTATTATCTAAAAGAAATTCCAATTAAGTCACCATTCAATTGTGGGTACTTGTATGCATCACTATTCTCTGGCTCTGGTCCCCTCACATTACATTTGTATATGCATGATTGTAGACATGGTTTTACATAACGAGGATAGTGAAACCTCAAGTGGATGTACACATTATTGGGTGGGTATCACATCTAACGAGGTAACTAGCTAATTATCCAACCACCGGGTTTCTTCCCGGAATTCGACCGTAGGGGGCTCCTGGTGAGACCCAGGGGCGGCTCTGACTTTTGGAGGCCCTGTTCGAACTCGTACGGTAGGCCTCAAACAATCGTATAACAAAACGGTGGATTAAGGAAGGAAAAAAAAAAGTACTACATAGGTGTCGAAAGACTCGAAACAATGGTATAACAAATAATAATAATAATAATAATAATAATAATAATAATAATAATAATAATAGTAAGAATATTAGAATAAAATATATGTTAAAAATGTGAAACAGGGAAAACAAGTTAAAATATATATAAATATATTATTATATATATAGATGAGTAAGAATAAGAAAGGAGCAAAATAAATAAAAATGAGTAAGTAAATTAGAGCAGAATGGGGATAATGGGAGTTGAACCATTGACCAATTAAAATCAAGGGACTTTAACCAACACCTATATCTGCTTGGCCACAATATAATTAATTAATTTTATGCATAGATACATATATATAGGAATACTATTAATTTGGAGGCTCCAAAATTAAGAGGCCCTGTGCGGTCGAGCTGATCGCACAGGACTTTAGCCGCCACTGGTAAGACCCCCTACTCACTATTCATGTGGCCCTGTAGTGAGAGGGGATCTATTGTAGGGAACCCCTATGATCTAACAAACTGATTTCTTCCATGCTCAACTTCTAGTGCTATAGACAAGTGACACAAATGATGTAAGACTCACTGAATATGCATGTGTATGCTGAGTGCACCTAATATCCATTAGACGATCCTGGAGGCCTAGTGTGAACCCCCCCACTAACATGTGTATCCTAAGTGCACTTAATATTTATTATTCGATCCTCTCCCCTCTTAATATGCATGTTGTCACCTAAAATGATCACTACATGCAACATGCACGGTGAGAGGGGATCTTAGTGGACTACATGCGCAGTATTCCTTTTTTGACGTCCCAATCAATTCTTTACGTTTCCATTTTTAGAAAGTACCCCACATCCCATCTATATTATTTTAAATATGGACCCCACATTTACACTTATTTATCTTCAATCATACCTCACACTTTTTTAATCAACTACCCCACATTTACATACAATATTAATATAACACTACCAAACAAAATTATTCATTAAAAACCGTGTAAAAATCAAACGTAGACTTATCATCGGGACGGAGGGAGTATTTTATTTCCCCTTCTTATTTGTTTACTCCCTCCGTCCCACTTTAAATTACCCAGTTTTACTTTTTTCGGTCAACAGTGTTCAACTTTGACCCCCGATTACTCTTAAACTATAATGATAAAGTATTTGACGAAATCATATTATGAAAATATAGAATTTAAATTTTCATAATATAATTCTATCAAATATTTTATCATTATAGTTTAAGAGTAATCGAGAGTCAAAGTTGAAAACTGTTGACCGAAAAAAGTCAAACTTGATAATTTATACCGGGACAGAGGGAGTACACTACATGCACAGTGAGAGGGAATCTCCCTAGACTCCCCTATGAATATATAAGGTCACCTAATATTGAATTTTCTCTTGAAAATATATATTAAAATGGTATTCTAATTTTCATTTTGTATTATTCAATCTATGGACATATGGAATTTTATTTACATGTATGCTATTGTTAAACTGTTATATAATCCCACCAATTCAATTAATGGTAAAAGTTATTATGTGCATATAACGACTATTCTGCAGGTATAAATATTGGAAGTATGTTAAAAAGAAACTATCAGGTACTAACGGTAGATCAATTATCATTTTATACATTTATGATTTGTAATCTTATGTAATTACACTTGACCGGATCATCATATTTAATCGATCATCAAAGTTTTCTCTATGATTATGATTATATGATTATTTGTTTGTTTGGTTGGGTGATGAAGTAATAATACTATACATTCATGGAACCCATATAAAAAAAAACATTAGAGTTTTCAAATTTGGAGATACTTCTTTTAAAACCACAAGAAATGAACTAATATCTAATTCCCTCGACTTTCAAAGTTAGATTGAGGCAGGTAGGTAGGTATTGATGAGACAAGACAACAACCGGTTTAAATTTAAGGGCATTAATTAATTTTGTTACTTATGGAAAAATCATTGTATTTTTGAAGATTTGTATCTGCGTGTGATGAGAGCACAAAAATGGCATGATAAATTAACCAGGTGAAATGACTTGAGATAAGAAACGGAAGCATGGAAAGTTAAAAGGAATCAAAGGAAATTATTGCTCCCATTGTTAATAGTTAATGCAAGCACCTAAAAGGCTAAAACCTCATCATTTCGTAACAAATTAAATTTCACCTATAATAATGTTGAAGTACGTAAACCTAAAGGGAAAATTAGTGAGTAGTCTACACTCTACCAGCATGAAGAATGCGATTATGTATGTCGTTTATTATACTTTATGTTCTGAGTCTCTGACCGTTGGTTTATCTGGACTCCGGAGGACAACCTAGCTCCCGGATGGATTTAACCTCGGTCAACTCAGAGAGAGTTGACACACATGATGTCATAAATATATAAAAATTATATATAATTATTTTTAATTGTAAAATAATATATTTTCTATAAAATTTGTACCACACATATTTATTACCAAATAATATTTAAAATTTAATTATAAATATCATAAACTCATATTGTAAAAGGTATAAACATTACTGTCATTACAGTAACCCAAATAAAATAAACTTCAAGTAGTAGTAGATAAATAATAAAATGAAAGGTTTTATGTAACAAATCTAAACATGGTGCACCTTTGAAATTTATAATTTTCGACCACCAATAGGAAAAATTAGATTTTCTTATTTATAAAACCCAGGTTAACCCAAAAAAACTTCAGGAAAATTGGTGAATAATCCAATTTTCTGGTTTTGCTAATCTCAGCTCGAAAATGCATCTAAGCACCGATTAAACCAAGTTAATCCTGATCGACCTGTCGAGATTTACAAAGTTGGATATAGTAATCATCTATTTTTTAAAATTGTTAACGAATTCATATTTATCCGTTTTTTTAAGACTCTTTATTTTTTTTTCATAAGTTGTGTAATATTATCCCAAACATCACATACTAATTAAGAGTGAGTATAAGAATTGGTGAAATATTACATTATATGTATGTCTCACTTTCTTCAGTTACTATCCAATTGTACACTCATCCAAATAAGATTTTCATGCACCAAAAATGGATGTGATTCAAAGTTCAAACAAGGTAGTTGAGACCTAAAACATTTAGCAATGTTACTACTACTAGAGCTCGATTTTTTTTCCCAACTACATTTAAACATTAAAGTATTAAAATCCAACTCACAAATCTTTTACATTAAAAGCTCTTAAATATAGACAGTTTGATCCATATTCGACTCCACCAGACCAGAAAGGGCCATTTTCTCTTCTACTTATTCTTCTTCTTACTCACTTCCATTTGCTTGAGACAAAATGCGCTTTACATTCAACACTTTTGCACAATATTTTCTATGTCCCTTGCTTCTTTTGTTGGCTTTATCATCTCAAACAACAGCTCGAAAACTTGCTGCAGAGAGTAGTACTTCATCCGTCTCCTCTGTTCTTGTCTTTGGTGATTCAACAGCTGATCCTGGAAACAACAACTACATATCCACTTCCTTTCGGAGCAACTTTTCGCCCTATGGGAGAGATTTTGTTAACCATACGGCTACTGGAAGGTTTACTAACGGTCGACTTGCTAATGATTTTATTGGTGAGTTTAGAATGCATGTCACAATTTCAAATGTTTTAAAAAATGATCATTATTTGAAGTTTATATTTGTTCATTTCATTGCAGCTCAGTACCTTGGTGTTAAGGAGTATGTACCTCCTTACTTGGATCCAACACTCAGCATTGAGGAGCTTGTTACTGGAGTCAGTTTTGCATCAGCTGGATCCGGGTTTGACCCGCTTACACCGACTATAGGGGTCACTCTCTTCTCCTTTAGTCCTTTAATTATCTCTATGATATGAATAAACAACCTTGGACATTTTGTTAGAAGCCACAAATTAACATCCTTTACCACCTAGAGAAATTCTAGTTCATGATAGAGATTCGTAATTTGTGTGGCTTGAATACACCTCTAAGTACTCTTGGCTAGACCGCAAACAGAGGAACAAAATCCATCAAGATCGCAAAGTTATTCATATTTCAAAATTATCTATTCTAACGGTTCATTTATTTTTCTAATTTTTTTTAAACGTTAAAAACTTATTAATCTATGAAACAAAATTACAGAGAGTTCATTTGGTTAAAGTATTTAGCAACGCTTTTAGCTATTTGCACGCAAGTTTCACCAGAAATTTTTTACCCGCTATCAAACACATCATCTCTTAAAACTTAAAAGTCTTAAATCTTGACAATTTAGCGAAGTTCCCTAGGATAACTTTAAATAATGGACTAAATCGGTACCATGAAGACTGTAGAAGAATTGTCAATTTATTTTTGTAATATAAATAAATGTGCCCAAGAACTTAATTTGTAGCAGGAGGGCGTGAAATAAATATTAATTTAATTTTGAGTTCATATGTAATTAGAAATATATCGAGGAGTGTTGATGTAATTAGAAATATATTGTCCCCAAAAATCCACATACATGCAACTTGGTTCACACATCCCAAGACCTCATCATAATCCATAATCCATGGCGATTTCATGATGCTAATTGTCTGGCCATGAATGTTTACTGATATACAGAATGTTGCATCCATATCAAAGCAACTGGACTACTTCAAAGAGTATCAAACAAAGCTACAGGCATCAATCGGGCAAGAAAAAACTAAGGAACTGATCAAGAACGCACTATTTTTCGTCAGTGCTGGTACAAATGACTTTGTTGTCAACTATTTCACCATGCCAGTTCGAAGCAGAAGCTACACTATCCCAACTTATATGACCTTCCTCACACAAGAATCCAAGAAGTTCTTACAGGTTCGTCGATGCATCCTTTTCGTTCCACAAATGGTACATGTATATCAGTATATGCACGTTTGTAGTAAATACTTGATCTGTTCTCTATGGTGTAGACATTGTTGGACCAAGGGGCTCGACGAATTGGAGTTGCGGGACTGTCTCCAATGGGTTGTTTGCCAGTTGTCATAACACTATATGGCGATCACCCGTTACTTAAACGTGACTGTGTCGATTATTTCTCCTCTGTAGCTCGAGAGTACAATAAAATGCTCCAGAATGAGCTTAATGTACTACAGAGCCAGATACAGGGATCCGGAGGTCGAATAGTATATCTTGATATTTATACGCCCTTGGAAGACATGTCGTTTCACCGCAATTATGGTGAGTTACTGGAGTTTTTAATCGCATAGTTCAAATGTTCTGCTATAAACAGTTAGTATGATTGAGAGAATGTAGCTTTGTGTCCTGTATTAATAACCTAATTATTAAGAACAACTGGTTATTCACTAAAATGCATGTTTATCTTGCGAGGGGGCATAGATTTTGAGGATGTTAGCAGTGGATGCTGCGGGACAGGCATGGTTGAAGCTTCGTTCTTGTGCAATCCGAGGTCACCTGTATGCACGGATGCCTCAAAATATGTCTATTGGGACTCGATTCACCCTAGCGAAAGAACTTATGAACTTGTGGCTCAATCCTTCCGACCTGCCATTGATACCCTTCTCAAGAGTTAACAAATTAACTCATATATATTGTACCGTTCTCTGAATTCCATATGATTCTATGAGTTAGTTTGTTCTGGAATTCGTTGCGCATCATTTAGCCCTACTTTATGAAAAGTTCTTTAACGTGCATGGTGAAGAATTCCCCTGTGACAGTGTACATCTCTTCTTGTTATGATATACACGTAGGATAGTGGATATTGTTTGCCATTCTTAGGTCTAGATTTGTGGCAGAGGTCCCACCCAAGGTGGTACATTGGACCAGAACAGAGGAAACATAAAGAAGCGAAACACATTACTAATTCAACTAAAACTAAATTCATAGGGTAAACAATGGAATCCTTTGCTCAAGAAAACCAAGTATTTGCAAGGAGCTGTAGAACTTGATCAGCAATGATCTGATACATTTTCTCAGTTGGATGAAGTGCATCCCAGAACACATACTTGGTTCGATCAGCACATGTACTCTGGTTCTTGCATGTATTGGAGAACTCGTACATTCCTGATCCACAGCATCCTTTCGAGGGCTCCACAAAACCTGCACAGGATTAATTCGCCTCATTTATCGTTGTCTTAAAAGCATCGATCTAACTGGACAATATTGTACTCTACTTACCATATTTCCTTGGATTCTCAATGGCATCTAGCAATGGGGAGTAGATGTCCACATAAAGAACTTTTGATGAATTAGCTTCATTTTGAGCATTCACCAATTTCTGTACTTTGGTATTGTACGAAAAGGCCACATTGTTCAATTGAGCATCACATCTGGCTGTGTCTCGAATCAGCTTAACGAAAGGCATACACCCGAATGAGGCAACTCCAGCCACAAGTATTTTCCTGGCACCCATAGATTGCACATCCTGCCAATAAAAAATGAAAAGAATTTAGCAGTTTTTTTTTCCAAGGACAATGTGAAAACTTTGTTTGAAAACCTGACCTTAATGACTGAGAGCATACGTGAAATCAGATAATCCTGATATTGTTCGATGCTGTATTGTCCTGAACGTGTAGGTTCAGTATAGTAGTTTAGAAGGAAATCATTATCTCCCATGCTCAAAATGTATATCGCATTTCGCATAATTTCCTGAGATCTTTCTTCTCCTACCACTGATCTCAGATGGATTTTGTAGTGCCTCAAGTAGTCCAGTTGCTTTGTTATGGATATAACACCCTGTCAATTTCAGAATTCACCAAAACCAAATTCACTTCCAGTACTCATATTATTATATAAACGGAACAGAACGTATCTAGCTTCCACCCTACATTACACTTTAGAGAAAGACTTACACTGAGGTTGGCGGTAAGATCGTCATACCCTGAACCAGCTGATCCGAAACTGACACCGTTCAGCAAGTCGGTCTCGGTCAAGTTCGGGTCAAGGAAGGCCTTAATTGCATTTGTTTTACCAAATGCCTCAGCTAAAATAAAAATCAGGTGTTAGCTAGAGTTCAATGTACCAAAACTTTAGAAGGTGACTTCTAAGTTGCAAACAAACATGGTTACGGCTAATTACAGTACCGTCGCACTCCAAACGAGATCCTTAAAACGATGTACAAAAGATACCGAACTTACCCATAAAATCGGGGACTAGTCTCCCATTGCAAAACCTCCCGGTGGGTTTTCCGTTGAAGAAATCCTTCCCGTAGGGCGGGAAGTTGCTCTTCGATTGTGTATTTAGCCGGTTATTGTTGCCTGGATCGACGCTTGAGTCACCGAATACCAACATACACGTCGCGTTCTGCTTTGCGACCTTAAGTCTCAGCTGAGCAATGTCTATGGCTCCTGCATTGTGTAGACTAAGACAGCATGATATGATGAGTAAGGAAATTGTTGATGCAACAAGATTATAATTTCTTTTCATAAGAAACATGCTTGCTTCAAAGTTTTAGACTAGGATGATATCAGGTTGAATGCAGTTATATGCAAATGCAAGTGATGGAAATAGTTGAGTTTTCTTTTAGGGCCTTTCTTTTAATAAGCGATCAGTGGTGTTAGGTTTAAGTATTCAATGCTTGGTTTGTCCAGATGAAACACCACCATTCAACTATGGAAGCCAGTAGTAAATATGCGCGCAACTACTTGTGTACTAGCTAGAACGTACACTAGAAATAGGTAGATGAATTAAGTTCCAACGGGACTGGTATGAAGATATTAACCCAGGAACACATGTGTTGGGTTATGGACTTATATATGGTGTCGTTGACGCCTATCTATATATAGATAGATAGAAGTGTGTAAAATTCCAGTGATGTTAGTAACTTTGAAATACTAGTAACTAGTAAGAACAGTTCTACAAATTTTCTAGAAATTTTGAAACTTTCCTAACGACTCCTACACTAACACCTAAACCAGCCTTATAACTCCGCCCCCGCCGGGGATCGAACCCGGAACCTCTCATTCACTAACCCAACTCATTACCGCTGCATCAACTTATGACTTATTGCTCTTGAATATATAGTGATCCAGTGGTATTCACATCAAGGTAGTCTTGTTCTTCTTCGCGTCCTTCAACTGTATGGTATTATTTCATATTGAGTGCACTTCTTCAAGAGCTTCTCCTTAGGAGTTTTACTTGTGTTTTTGCCTGTTTCTAAATATAAGATCTTCAAAGGTTCTTCTCCTTATTGAAGGTACGTTGTCTTACTTTCTTCGACATCTTTATTGCATAAACTTAAGATTCTACACACAATAACCCATAAACGTGTAACTAGTTAACTTATTAAAGAAAAGACAAAAATTAAAAGGTTTTCGATTAAATGTTTAGTGAACTGTCCGTGGAGTATCAAGGACTCTAATATGCTTACATTGAGTTATTATCCATTTTTGGGAACATAATTTTCAATTTCAATATATAATGATCAGAAAAACATCACGTATAGTAGTATATGTCTCCATCACCTCATATTAGTACAGCATTTAATATTTTTACACTTAAATATTTCTTATCCTCAAACAAGAAGATTAGCCAATAAACATGAGCCAGATAGTTTGTTTTTCCTGCAAAATGGATTGGAAATGAATCATCTTATCCTCACCAGCAATATGTCAAAATTGTTAGGACCGCAAAATTCGAATTTAAAAAAAGTGAATAAATAAATACCAAACGTCAGTTTCACTGCACAGTTCATATAGCTAGATTCAGGAAGATATTAAAAATTCAACAAGTTCCATATAAATAGGAACCGACTGGTTTCCTTATAAATTTTAATATTGGTTCTGCTTCTGCATCTTATATATAGCAGTATATTCGAAATTCAGTTATAGAACATTTGCCCTTTGGTCTGATTCTACATATCGTCCATGGCCCACTCAAATGTGAAACAGTATGCTTGTATAATTGAATGAAAACACATGAGTAAAATGTTTTAGTGTGACTGTGTGAGGTTGTAATTAAGGTCCATGATATTTTCTTGTTCTTTTGTTGTTTTATTTGCACCAGAGTTGACACTTTGTCGTGTCATGTCACGGACACTCACGGTTTAAATAGAAATCAACACTTTTACCCCCAAAGCCTAAACATGCCGGATAAAAATTAGATTCAATATATTCGGATTTCGTCATTTCATGACTTTTTCAGACGAATAAAATAATACCTTATTCTATCAGTATGAACATTCCATCTCAATCTGCCCTTATTGTGTACTACCCCCTCTGTTCCAAGAAGAATGTACCGTTCAACTTTTTGAATTCGACATTAACTGCCAAGTTATTTCTAAATTTTTCAGTATTATTCAGAACTAATTCGAAGTTACTTATATACCCATAAAACCAAATGAAAACCTGGAGCAGCAGGAGGAATATTACAACTTATAATCGCTCCAAACACCCCCAAACATGTACACATCGTACTCTAACAACTTTTTGAGAAAAAAATTCCGTACTTTTACACCTTGTTAGGATAAAATAAGGGATCTTCCATAGTTGGAATATTGTACTAGTATCACATAGTTTAATCATGGAGTGCCTTTTCAGACATTTATAATATAGTAGTATGAGTTATTGATCGTGACTCAACTTCTATGTCCCTTCCCTGCCTCGAGTCTTGTAATTTCTTGAATGCTTTTGATTTCTTGATACAAACCAACTAACCAAGTTCAACTTTGTGCGCCTGTAGGTATATTACTAGAACTATTTTACTATTGTAACATGATACTCATGTTGTTAAAAAAGATTCCTCCATCTTCCATTGACAGATATTTTATGTATAAACAAACCTGTTACACATGCCGAAGGTGACAGTAATAACAACTTTGTTTCCATTATACAAAACAGACAAAACTACATTTTTAGATCCCCAGAAGAAAAAAAAAGGAAAATGAAAACCTCACGTTCTACATGCATTCTCACTAGATTCTAAATAATGTCATCTATAAGTTCAGCTAGCTAATACTGCACTATTAACCCAAACTGGCCTAACTAGTTAATTGCATTTTCCAAATTGTGTCCAAAATGGCTAAATTTATGAAACTTGCAGCTTATATCTCCTTAGTTGTCATTCTTGTGAGTCACATGGCTTACAGCCGTGGTATTCCAGCTGCAGGTTCGGATCTGGTTTCCGATGGGCTCACTACTCATGAGAAGAAGGCTTCTTTTCTCGAGTGGGGCGTATCCGCTGAACCTCAGTGCGAGCAGGCTTATGGAGTTTTGCCATGTTCGTCGAATGTTTTGGGACTTGTGTTTCTGATTATTGTGTATGAGCTTGTGCTTTCTTTTGGTGGGCAGTATGTTGGAATCGGGTCGAATCTTTTTTTCGAAATCATTGGACCGGGTGTTTTAGGAGGCAGTTTGTTCCAGTTGCTTGGCACTATCCCACAAATTATCTTGGTTCTCTGTAAGTAAATACTCCCTTGGTCACAAAATTGTTATTATATACTATTTGCCATTTTGGGCGTCCAAGTGAAGTCACATTTAATGTCTTACTCTTTCTCTACATGCTATTGTAGCTTATTGTTGGCCTTTTAGTTCTATACCTAGTTGGAGAAATTCTGACATAGATAAAGTATGCCATTGATTCGATCATTTGAAATTAACTTCATATAAACTTTCTTGCAAGTGGAACATTATGGTACAAAAGAACCATGAAGTTCATAGTTTATTAAGATAAGAACATATAACAGTACTAACAGATCTAATGGTAGTTTAAAGCATAATGATCTCTTTGATAATCAAACCTGAGTTTGTTAAGCACGGTTTGTAATGTTAAGTTAATTAGGTGCAATATATGATAATCTAATTTTATAGAGAACTAATGGCCTACTTGATTAATTCTGTGTTTTTGGAATGAAGCATCTGCACTTTCTGGAAGCAAAGATGCTGCTCAAAACCGGGCAACGTTGGGTATGGGTATTGTTGCAGGAACAACAGTTATGCTTCTAACGTTAATATGGGGTAGCTGTGTTGTTCTTGGCAGCTACGATCTCTCCACTGATGTTAAACTCAATGAAATACATAGAATCACAACCAAAGGTCAGGTCGAATATTTCAATTATGTTCTCTGTTTCTATCATTCGTTTACCTAGCTACCAAACTAATTATTGATTAGTATCATGATATCCTGTGGCAGGCATGGGTGTAGTCACCGACGCTGAAACCAGCTACACTGCTAGGTTAATGGTGGTAACATTGATCCCATTTATCGTCCTGCTGTTAGCAACGTTCTTTGGTTCTAGTGGAGGCAGAATCATTATTCTTGTTGCTCTCATCATCACTGTTGTTTTGCTGTTTGGTTACATACTCTATCAGGTATTATTTGAGTTTTAAAATAATCAGGATCATAGCATTTACTCTATTAGAGTTTTTGACAACAAGAAATTAAGTATTGTTTTTTTTTTTCCGATTACTGTTACGTGTTCCAGATATTCGAGCCATGGGTTCAAAACCGAAGATTTGAGTTTTTGATGAATAAGTATGCCAAAGACAAGCTGTTAAAGCTTCTGTCGAAAAATGGAAAGCCTGATGCTCAAAAGATAAAAGAGTGAGTCTCCATTTGTATTTTAACCACAGATGCATAGAGCCCTTTATTGCCTTATTAACTAACAGTCACTTTGTTCGAATTCACAGTTTGTTTCACTCTATCGACAAGAACCATAGTTCATATGTATCAGGAGCCGAACTCAGAGTATTGCTGTTTGGACTGAGAATAGATGACGAAGATAGTGATGATTTGAGTGTACAGAGAGACGTTGAAAATATATTGGACTCTTTTGATACCTCTGGTGATGATCAAATCAGCGAGGAAGAATTTATCAGGGGCATGACCAATGTGATTTACGAACTATCTGATCAGGCGCCAGACAGAATCAAACGGACTGGAAGTAAGAGAACCAAGGTAAATTTATACATGCATGAATTCTCTTGTGAATGTTCATTGATCAATATTAAATATGACTTCTGAATTAATTAATTGAGTATCCTTCAATTTGACAGGAGAACGGCAATCCTGATCAAATAGGACGGTTGGCGTCTACCAAGAGCATGTCCAAGAAAGCAAGCAAGAAAGTGACTCAAAGAGCATCACAGTCCTGGCTTAATATCTTGAAGGCTACATTCTATGTGATATTTGGGATATTTATTCTATGCGTGTTCTCAGAGCCTCTGATCAATAGTGTAGTCGGTTTAGCAACAGCTACCAATTTGCCTTCCTTCTGCGTTTCATACGTGGCTCTCCCCTTTGCCATGAACTATGGTGTTGCAATAGCATCTATTACTTCCGTTGGACAGAAGAATCTGAAATCCATTTCTTTGACGCTATCTGGAGTAAGTACCTGCATTTCACTACATCAATGCACCGTATAATCCAAATATTAAGAAGACTTTTAGTTAATTTAATTTCCTATATTTGTATATATGCAGCTGTATGATGGGGTGTACATGAACAATATCATCGGTCTGATAGTGTTCCTGGCACCAGTTTACGCACGCAACTTGACAAGTGATGTGTCTCTGGAAGTGCTTGTGATTGTGATAATATGCATTATCATGACCTTATGGACAAGCTTCGCCACAACTTTTGCTCGATGGATGGGTTATCTTGCGATATCTCTGTATCCGATTTCTCTAGCGATTCTCTATTTGCTCAACGATGTTCTCGGTTTTTAATGTCCGATTTGACACACAGTTTGATTGTTCAAACCAGATGAGTCATTTATAGCTTACAGTGTAAGTCTATATATAGCTTACAAATGTACCTAGCTAGCCTGTTTTGTTTTATACATGTATCAATTTAGTCTTGGTTATTATGACATTAATGTACTTTTTTCTGGTATAACAAAAGAAGTACTAAAAGTTAGGCAAATTTTTAATTTAGTGCAATCTCGAATGACTCTCTTAGTGTGATCTCCCAAAATGCGCTTAGTTGTGTGACTTAGCACAATAAACAGTATATATAGCAACATTTAACATGTGGCTTTGGTGTACTGAAATTTAGCCTGCTTGATGTTAAATTGTGATTTGTTGTGTGTGTGTTTTATGTTACATAAACGGCGTGCTAATCAGTTCACTAACGCCTACTTTTTAAAGAATAGCAATAATTTAGCGTGGATTAGTACAATGGGCTACTAACACAAATCGTCCCAGTTCAATACTCCGTATGTAACACAATTCGTCCCGGTTCAATACATGTGGCTGTGGGTGCAAAAGTTTATATCTTATGGGGGCAAAATTTTAATCTTGTGGCTGTGGGTGCAAAAATTTATAACTTATGAGGGCAAAATTATAATTTACAGGTTTTTATTAAAGAAAAATAAAATAGCTTGTGGGGCCAAACGCCCCCACAGCTTTCATGGTAAATCCGCCCCTGTTTCAACATCAACATAAAACATTTATACCATAACATCAAGCATTACTACAGTAATCTAACCTCACGAATTTAAGTACACTAATGACATGCAAAATTGATATTATAATGAATAATTATAATATTCTAACTTCTAAATCTTTATTTTAAATTTATGACAGATGAAATCTTGCATGGTTGTATATGATATTCACTATATAATCATTACAAATTTAATTCGGATTATTTTGAATCGGATGATTTCGGATCAACCTTATTCATATGATTTAGTATCAGGTGAATTCGGATCGAATTTCATATAATTCGGATGGTTGAATGTTGTATGACGACCGTTCCACTTAGGATCTGTCTTCGGATTAATTTTGCAGCGTTTACTTATAGTGCCGAATAAAGGGTTAAAGAGGTACTTTTATCTTCCAAAGGATTCAAACGGGCTAATGAAAATGGAAATACACAATTAGTACAGAAATGCAATTTGAGCCCGGTCAGTGGCTGAAATTGAATGTGTCTTTCGTCTTTCAGTGACCGTTTGATGGATCAGCCCTTCTGATGATGACATGGACGGGTGCGATTAAACCTGAGACATCTCTTTTTTCGAAATTGTTACGACGCCGTTTCAACCTAGGGCCCAAATTGAGGTAAATTGATTTGGTGCCGCCCTTTTCACTCTCTCTTTCACTTTCTCAGCCTACTGGTTCCAAATACAGCTCTACCACTACCAAGCACATGCAACCATCAGTATGGCTTCCTTCCCTGGCTGGGTGGAAATTTTTTGGGGGTTCGTGTTCATGATAATGGTCTATCAGGGTGTGGAGTGCTTGCTAATATCTTTGGAACAGTAAAAAATCTGAATGGTGCAAACGTCGGGGGTGTTATACTTTCTATCCTTACGTCGTTACCATCCATGATATTGATGATTGGTAATTAAGTCAAAGATCACCAACTGCACTTTCTGTCACAAATTTGTTCCATTTATTTATTACGAGTAGAGATAAGCAGAGATGACTAGCAATGTTTGAATTTTCGGTGAAGCAGTATTTCAGGAGCCTTCAACTTCTTATCGCAACATAACATTAGATATGTCAAAATCAAGATGTTATATATGAAGTAGTGAATAGATGGTCCATATTGTTTTTTCCTATCTTACTCCTTGACTTTTTATGGCATAAATTAGAACACAGATGAATGGATTAGGCCTATGTATATCACTATCTTTATTGACTTCTTCTATATTCTGTGCTGAATGCAGTATCTGGAGTTTTTCGTAGTAAAGAAAGTGCCCAATCAATGGGATCAGTTGGAGTCGGTAAATGAATTATTTAAGGATTTTGATGAAGATGACAGCAAGGAAATTGATGAATCAGAATTTGTAAAGGCACTAAACCGATGGGTTCATTAGGCCATTTCTGTCTCGAAGACCCTAGACAAGACAAAAAGTATCTAAAAATACCATGATGTAAGTATAGTCTGCCTGCTGATTTCCTCTAACTTGCTGCCAGGTCTATAGGAAATTCATTCATTTGATACTGATACTTATTGTCTTCTGCGAATTGCAGATAGTGTGGACAGAAAGGAAATTTAACAACTGGGATATTTTTAAATCTGTATATGAAATCGTTTTTGGCATTCTTATCTTGACTTTCTTTGGAGGACCACTCATGAATAGCATTCTACAGTTATCATACCATCGTTCTGCATCTCGTTTGTCATCGTCCCACTGGCCATAAACGCAAGAGCAGCACTTAAATCACCCTTGCCTACCAGTCATAAGACTGAAGAAACAGCTTCACTGACATTCTCAGAGGTATACTATCTCTACAATTACATGAACTAAAATCACATTGTAGTTTTACAACAGTCGAGCACTTAGCTGAAATTGTCATTTGCTTACGAATTTGGGGATTACTTGCAGATATATGGTAAAGTCATAATGAACAATGTGGCGGAAATGACAACTCTGTTGGCTATCGTGTATGCAAAAGGCTTGACATTTGATTTTTCAGCAGAGGTGCTCACAGTTTTAGTGGTCTGTGCCTTGATTGGGACTCTTGCATTCTTCCGGAGAAGCTATCCAGCATGGACTTGCCTATTGGCATTTCTCCTCTATCCTTTCTCATTGGGGTTGTTCTGTTTTATGTTTTATGTTTTATGCATGTTTTATGGAGCTGGAACTGACTCATAATATCTATGTCGATTGTCGAAATACAACAGTTTTTTCCCCCTCTTTCCTTTAATTTGGAGATCACCATTCATTCACAAGGGTGTGGATTATATTTTTTGGGTTGGGGTACTTCGGTCATGTGAAACTAATGTGACCTTTTGACTGATTAATGAGGTGCGTATTGTTCTCAAATGCATTGTTTCTCATAGAATTCCCCAAATCAAAATCAATGTACAATCGACCAAAGCAAGTACATATTACAATCAACAACAAACAACAAGTAGAGATTACAATCTTGAATCTCAACTATATGTATCACTACCTATCAGGTTGGATTCGGGCGATCATCGAAAGCAATTTGGCGATAGAAAAATTGGATCTCACCCATGTGTTTGCCGACTTCTGTACACCAAAACAAAACAGAAAATTTAAAAAAAAAAAAAAACAAAAGAAGGATTTAGATCTAAGTAAGATAACGTGAATAACATGAAAATAAAAAAAGGCAATTAGATAAACCCAGAACCATATTACCTCCTATTCCACTGGCAGAGCAGAGATCACAAATGCGCGCATAGTTCCAATTCCAAACCCAACTCATTAGTAATCACTACCATTATATTGTGGAAGTCATAAAATTGGAGTGCTTTATAAATTCATGATCTGTGTTATGTAAAATGCTTGATCCCAGATGGTTGCTTACCTTACTTATATACTAGTACTAACAGTTATTTAAAGTAAAATGAATCAGCTGGAAGATTTACTGTTACTTGCTCAGAGTAAAAATAGTGGGTAGGTTGGTAGCTAGGTGGTGATTATAATTTGCATGACTACTTGACCAGTGTCCTTCTTTTTGTTTGACCATTAGTACTGATTAGTATCCTGTCCTCCATTTTTATTTACATGAGTAGATTTGTGTGACTAGTTCATTTACAAGACTACACAACAACTTTTGTGGGAAAATAATAATTGCATTCCATTTCCACCAGTAGTTTTGCAGGGACAATAATGGATGACTTTTACTCTTGATGAACACTCAGATGAGTTTCATTCTGTAAATTAACTACTCTATCTCTTTTTTTTTGTTATGCTTATAAATTTGCTTACTTAATTATGTCAATCAATTAAGACATCAATTAATTTGTAAATGATAAATGATCCTATATTTATGAACTGGACAATGAGTACAAAAGTTAACCTTTATGAGATTAGATGACATTGTTTCTTGATTTTAATTAATTAACTAATAATGTTGATTGTTCCATCACTATCTGATTTACTAGGAGAAAAACATGTCACAGAGCCTAATACATGGATTTTAAATTCTGTTCCAATCAAACCTTGAAGTGTGGAACAAGACTCTGTATTGTACAGCACAAAAAAATGGATAATCATGAAGAGATATTGATGTTGCACCAACAAGCTTTAGATCTACTCATGCAGTCCACGTAAAATCAACGCGAAAATGTTCTTTAATTGAATTTCCTCTGTTTTATATACGTAAAAAACTTGTTTCTAGTATACTGTCCGAGATAAGGTTATAACATTGTACAAGTATCTGGTTAATCAAGGATTGAAGAAATGTGTTATGTTATGTATCAGCTGTTCATACTGTAACAACCGAAGTTGCAATTTTTAATTGTTGCTTAAATTTTTTGTGTTAACAGCATTGCTTGTTATATAAGATCCTTGGCCTTCTGCTGTATCCGGACAAAGTTTCTTTTTTGTCAGTTTGTAATTTTGATTTAAATGATGGCTTTTCTTGTATTGCGTCTAGTTTTGATTATCTTTGTTATCGGCATAGTTCAATGCCGAATACTGAAACTTAACTCTTCTGATAATGAATTTATCTCAGATGGAACTGATCTTGTCAAACATCTGCCTTCAGTCCCAAACACCTGTGACCATCAATACGGCTTTCTACCATGTGCGGAAAATGCTGGGGGATATGTGTTCCAAATACTGGTTTATCAGGGTCTACTTGCATATGGAGGAAACTCGATTGGCAAAGGCAGTAAGGTGATTTTTGATATCATGGGAGTTGGAAAGATCGGGGGTATTGTATTTCGCATCCTTACGTCATTACCATCAATGATACTAATGATTTGTAAGTAAGCAGTGACAAGTTATATTGTGACTTTCAATATGTTATACTACTCCATAAGTTTTTACACTGAACTAAGAAGGTAATCTTTCATGCTGAATGTAGTATCTGGAGTTTTCAGTAGCAAACAAAGCGCTCAATCTATGGTTTCAGCTGGTGTGGGTATAAATGCTGGAATCACCGTCTTTAGTCTTACACTGCAATGGGCTATATGTGTGATATATGGTAAAAAACGTTTACCAAAAGATGGAGCCAGCGGTCATACAGAGGAGTCTAAAACAAAATGTTTGCCAGCGAAAAGAGCAATCGTTGTCTTGAAAGGTTTTCCCTTAATTATCTGATATGTATCTTTCAAACATCTTTGCAAAACTGTAGAAGCTGATATTTTATTCCTGTCCTGCAGATTCTGGTGTTACAATTGATGAACCGACTCAAACTACTGCTGGTATTATGCTTCTATCGTTGATTCCATATGCTATCCTGCAGCTAGATGTCATATTTACGACTTCAAGTGGAACTCGTGTTGTCACACTCATATCCCTGATTGTGTCTTCCTTATCTTTAATTGCATACTTCATTTATCAGGTTACTGGGCTAACATTTACTCCTAGGTTTATACATTAATTTCTGGTAGAATGCAGTTAAAATATCCTTTCTTTTTCTTTTCCAGGTTATCAATCCTTGGATTCAGGAAAGATGTTTACACTACTCGAAACATGAGATCCTGAGGACAGAATTCTTGAAGCACGTTCAACAACAAGGACGACTCATGAATGAAAAAGGGGAACTTAACACCGAGTTTTTAAAAAGTAGGAACGGGAAAATAGTATATGTTATGTGTGGACAGAAGCTTAATTAAGAGTCCTTCTCAGGTGGATAGTAAAAATCTCATATTACAATCTTGATCTTGCAGATTGTTTTCTGGTCTAGATAAAGATCACAATAACTCAGTTTCAGATGTTGAAATGGAAAAGCTGGTGCTTGAGATCATTGGGACTGGGAAGCTCAAGATTGATCAGAAATTTGCGATTTCAGAAATAATGAAAACATTTGATGGTGATGGTAACACTCGCATTGGCGAGGAAGAATTTATTGCTGGTTGCAAAAGATGGATAGAAGAAACGCCACGACCATCTGAAATTAGTGACTCTTCAAAACATATTTTTCATGAGGCAAGCTACCTTTTCATATTCGAATTCCATAAACATCGGTGCCAATGCTAATGAAATATGCTAACTATTAAATACACTACTGCTTTTCAGTGATGAGATTCATAACTATGCTGTGTTTCAGCTATGCACTAATGTGGCCTAATCTGCTTCAGATTTTGAAATAGTTTCTTGCACATTATATATCAAAAACTGATTCAGCATTGTTTCAATACGCAGCTTTTGACTCTGTTCAAGGAGAACAGCAAACATGATCCCCGAAAAAAGGAACTTGTAGTTTCAAAGATTTTAAAACATGCTGAAACCGAATTACTCAAAGCCCAGTCACTTGTAACAGCTGACGGGAAGCCAAATGATGAACAAATTAAGGCGTAAGCTTTCATAGTATTTGCCTTTTTCTTTGATATTCCACAGATCCTATAACCAATGTATTTTTGTTTTTCCAGTCTTTTCGGAAGTTTGATTCAAATGAAGACAACTCAATATCTAGGTCTGAACTGGAAGGCCTACTAAAGACTGTCAAGTTTGGAGAAACACAACTGAAATACGAGGACATATTACATGATCTGTTTAAAGATTTTGATACAGATAACAACAATGTAATTGATGAACCTGAGTTCGTTGAGGGACTGAAGAAGTATGTAGATAAGGCCATTAGAATTTCAAAAGCACAGGACAAGACAAAAGCTATCGACGAGTATCATGAGGTACGCCAATCTACTAGTAAGCAAGTTTTATATCATTTGATGTCTTGAGCAATCTATATGATTCCATAACTGATGAATCATTTGTCATGTTCTATGTCTTGCAGATGGTATGGACACCAAAGAAGTATACAGAGTGGGATCTCTTTCAATCCATATTTGAAATCTTATTCGGCATTGTGTTATTGACATTTCTGGGAGGACCTCTCATGACTAGCATTCTACAGTTATCATATGCCATGGGCTTACCGTCGTTCTGCATCTCATTTGTGATAGTGCCAATTGCTACGAATGCAACAACAGCATTTAAAGCGATCTTGCCCTCCAGACACAAGACTGAATTTATGGCTTCTTTAACATTTTCAGAGGTACAAATGGATATCTTCTTTATGATTTTCCAAAACATAAATATAAACATGTTTATTTTCATCTCAAGCTGAATTAATTGTATTAAGCCAAAGAACGGAAGGAAATTAAATCTTTGATTTTGACTTGCAGATATACGGTGGAGTCATCATGAACAATGTGTCAGGAATGACAGCACTATTGGCGATTGTATTAGCAAAGGATTTGACATTTGATTTTTCAGCAGAAGTGCTCACAGTTTTAGTCGTCTGTGCCATCATCGGCGCCCTTGCATACTCCAGAAGAAGCTATCCAATTTGGACCTGCGTATTGGCGCTCTTCCTCTATCCATTCTCCTTGGCCTTGTTTTATTTTGTGCAGTTTTTCTTGAATTGGAACTGAACTTCCACAATTTATGCCCTTGCAATTTTTTTTATTTCTGTTCACGTACTCGTTGAAATAAAATATCAGCACAGTTGATCAGTGAATTGGTCAAGTTATACTATTAGTATAATTTTTGTTTAATTTTTAAGCACTGCTTCTACAGATCATAAATTCATAATGAAATGATGGTACATATGAGTCTTTCTAAAACGTATGTTGCCGCGTGAAGTTTGAATGTCCATGTGCGCCAAGGCATGAAACACAAAAATTACATTTTTTTTTAAAACCTGCCAAAACATTTCTTCTGCCGGTTAGGGGTAAAGTTACAAGTAAAAAACCATCAATCATCATCATCATCGATAGAATTCCAACTCTCCCAAAAGCTTAAGCTGTTGGAGGAATGAAATCTAGTCATTTATATTAATTATCCAACACTCCCCGCACTCGTGGCCGATTTCAACCTCTTTGGGAAGGCCAATCGAGTGGAAATTTAATAAGGGGCGGGGAGTTTGTCTCCGAGGAGATTCGAAACCAGGTGGGCGTGAGCCTGGTGGCTCTAATACCATGATAGAAATCCAACTCTCCCAAAAGCTTAAGCTGTTGGGAAGGAATGAAATCTAGTCATTTATATTAATTCTCCAACAATCATCATCATATGTGAACTCAGTAAAGTACTCTACTGACTTTCAACTAATTAAATCCAATTCTCCATTAAATAATGATAGGTTCCATGTTCAATAATACTTCTATACTAAATATCAACTATATATAGTATATATATTCCTGAACTGAGTAAAATTCTATGTTCATTCTCAATACTAGTTGTTAACCTTCCTCTGTGTTGATGGTTTGGATACATAATGTTTACTTTGGAACTCCTGAGGCCACTCAACTCCTGATTTTGGAAATAGAGCACATTTAGCCGACTTTAATTTATAGTTTTAACTTTTCTTAACAATTAACTATATCCACGGTTGTGATTGTTTGTCTTGTGCAAGAATTAGTTACTAGAAGGAATTTGTATTACAAATAAAGATTTGAGTCAAAATAAAAAAGAATTATGCTATGCAAGAAAAGACTCAAAGGAATAGAATTCTTGCTTGGAGACCAGTCCTCGTGGTATTCGACATAATTCAACACTATATATATATATCATGACTTGGACATAATAGAATACGAAGCGAGCAAAGGAGTTTACGATCTTGAGAGCTTTATTTATTTATTTATTTTTTAAAGATAAGGGGGACTGGCTATCCTCTAATTATTAGCCCAAATTAACTTCAACACCCCATCGTCTAGTATGTCTAGACAAGAGGTAGAGGTGTATATATTCAAGCAACACAAGTTACAAATATCTACCATGAACTAGAATTTTCTCTAGGTGGTAAATGATGTTAACTTGTGGCTTCTAACTAGTCCTTAGAGGATAGGAGCTAAATATTATTGAGAGCTTTAGTATGTTTTGGTATGTTTTGTTCGTGTGTTTCACAAGTTGTATAACCTTTAGCTTAGGCTGCGTACTGAGTTATACATTAGGTGGAGTGCATGTCCATATTGTCTTGTGTGAGTTTTATCTAGGATATAAAAAGTGAGTTCAAGCAATTGTTTGAAATATTTATATCTTATTGTTTTTCGCATTTGGGTGTCGAGCTGTTGAAAAACAGCTTGAATATTTTCAAACACAGGTTCTCTTTAAATACCTCTGCGCTTTACTCTTTGTTCAAATATTACTGTGTTTGATCTAATCTGCAGATTGCAACTGTGAAGTTGACCTAACTCCATAGTCAACACCTGTGATTCTTGTGTCGTCTAAAACAAGTTATACCGATCCTACATTCTTTCAGTACTATCACTATCATGTGAATCTGGCTAAATGCATAAATACTCGAGTCTGGGAAAGAATGGATGGAATGATGGATTGTCAACTTTTAACCAAGAAACTTTATTGTAATGCTGGAACATGGCAACATGCTTATAGGGATCAGATCAACGTAACTAAAGCAGGTTGATCTTAGAACCCGATAGCTTTCTTGTATTTTACATGCTGATGTATGTTATATGACATAAGCATGCATTAATGATGCAGCCTGTGTTTTATCAATTATAATCAATTAATTTCATGTTGGTTGAATAAAAAATGTGTGTTTACATTGTGGAAACCTAGGATTAAGGATCTGAGTTACAATCACAACGTGCTAGCCTTTTGCTATAAGTACCCTGTTCTTTCATCTGGATCCAACAAGCTTAATTTTGTTGTGTCAGTTGTAATTTTGATATAGACGATGGCTTTTCTTGCATTGCGTCTAGTTTTTCTTATCTTTGTTATCGGCATAGTTCAATGCCGCATACTGAGGCTGAATTCTTCCGATAATGACTTGATCTCAGACGGAACTGATCACGTCGAACATCTGCCTTCAGTTTCAAACACCTGCAACCATCAATACGGCTTTCTACCATGCGCAGAAAATGCTGGGGGATATGTGTTCCAGATCCTGGTTTATCAGGGTCTACTTGCATACGGAGGAAACTTGATTGGCGAAGGGAGTAAGGTGCTTCTTGATATCATGGGAGTTGGAAAGATTGGCGGTATTGTATTTCGCATCCTTATGTCATTACCATCAATGATACTAATGATTGGTAAGTAATCAGCAACAACTTATATTGTGACTTTAAATTTGTTATATTCTGTATATTTTTCACACTGAGCTCAGAAAGTAATCTTTCATGCTGAATGTAGTATCGGGAGTTTTCAGTAGCAAAGAAAGCGCCCAATCTATCGTTTCAGCTGGTGTGGGTATAAACGCTGGAATCACTGTCTTTAGTCTTACACTGCAATGGGCTATATGCGTGATGTATGGTAGAAAACCTTTACCAAACAATGGAGCCAGCCGTGATACAGAGGAGTCTAACACAAAATGTTTGCCAGCGAAAAAAGCAATCATTGTCTTGAAAGGTTTGCCCTTCTTTACCTGATGCATCTTTCAAACATATGTGGAAAACAAAACTGTAGAAGCTGATACTTATTCCTGTCTCGCAGATTCTGGTGTTAAAATTGATGAACGGACTCAAATTACTGCTGGTATTATGCTTCTATCGTTGATTCCATATGTGATCCTGCAGCTAGATGGCATATTTACGACTTCAAGTGGAACTCGTGTCGTCACACTCATATCCCTGATTGTGTCGTCCTTATCCTTAATCGCATACTTCATTTATCAGGTTACTGGGCTAACATTTAATTTTAGGTTTGGTTATACATTAATTTCTGGTAAAATGCAGCTAGCTTACATCTTCTCTCTTTTCCAGGTTATGAATCCTTGGATGCAGGAAAGAAGTCTACACTACTCGAAACATGAGATCCTGAGGACAGAATTCTTGAAGCACGTTCAACAACAAGGGCGACTCATAAATGAAAAAGGGGAACTTAACACCGATTATGTTAAAGAGTAAGAACGACAAGAGAGTATATGTTATGTTTGGGCACAAGCTCAATTAAGAGTCCTCAGGTGGATTGGAAAACGTCATAATATATATGCTTCATCTTGCAGATTCTTTTCTCGAGTAGATAAAGATCACAATAACACAGTTTCAGATGTTGAATTGGAAAAGCTGGTGCTTGAGATCATTGGGACTGGGAAGCTCAAGATTGATCAGAAATTTGCCGTTTCAGAAATAATGAAAACATTTGATGGTGATGGTAACACTCGCATTGGCGAGGAAGAATTCATTGCTGGTTGCAAGAGATGGATAGAAGAAACGCCGCGGCCATCTGAAAATAGTGACGACTCTTCAAAACACATATTTCATGAGGCAAGCTACCTCTTCTCATTCTAAACATTGGTGCTATATTGCTAATGAAATTGGCTAATTATTAAATCAGTTGTAAATCTTTTGCAAACTTTAAATCTCTCTGGAACACTACTGCATTTCTGTGATGATATTAATAACTGTGTAAAAATGTGACCTAATCTGCTTCGGTTTTTGGAATAGTTTCTTGCACATGTCATTTAAAATTGATTTAGCATTGGTCCATTTTAACAGAGTTTGTTTCAATATGCAGCTTTTGACTCTGTCCAAAGATAACAGCAAACATGATCCCCAAAAGAAGGAACTTGTAGTATCAAAGATCTTAAAACATGCTGAAACCGAATTACTCAAAGCCCAGAAACTTGTAACAGATGATGGGAAGCCAAACGATGAACAAATTAAGGCGTAAGCTTTCATAGTATTTGCCTCTTTGTTTCCATAATTGACTTTTTCTTAGATATTCCACCGAGTCTATAACTAATGTGTTTTCGTTTTTCCAGTCTTTTTCGGAAGTTTGATTCAAATGAAGACAAATCAATATCTAGGCCTGAACTAGAGGACCTACTAAAGACTGTCAACTTTGGAGAAACTCAACTGAAATACGGGGACATATTACATGATCTGTTTAAAGATTTTGACACGGATAACGACAATGTAATTGATGAACCTGAATTTGTTGAGGGACTGAAAAAGTATGTTGACAAGGCCATTAGAGTTTCAAAAGCACAGGACAAGAAAAATGCTATCGACGAGTACCATGAGGTAATCCAATCTGCAAGTTTCTTCTCATTGGATGTTTTGTGAGATCTATATGCATGATTCCATAACTGAATCATTTGTCATGTGTTGCAGATAGTATGGACACCAAAGAAGTATACAGCATGGGACCTCTTTCAATCCATATCTGAAATCATATTCGGCATTGTGATATTGACATTTTTGGGAGGACCTCTCATGACTAGCATTCTACAGTTATCCTATTCCATGGGCTTACCGTCGTTCTGCGTCTCATTTGTGATAGTGCCAATTGCTACAAATGCAAAAACAGCATTTAAAGCAATCTTGCCCTCCAGACAGAAGACTGAATTTATGGCTTCTATAACATTTTCAGAGGTACAAATGGATATTTTCTTTATGGTTTTCCAAAACATAAATATGTAAACTTTTTATTTTTATCTCAAAATGAAATTGTATTAAGGCAAACTCCAAAAGGAGATTTAATCTGTGATTTTGACTTACAGATATACGGTGGAGTCATCATGAACAATGTGTCAGGAATGACAGCACTATTGGCAATTGTACTTGCCAAGGATTTGACATTTGATTTTTCAGCAGAAGTGCTCACAGTTTTAGTTGTCTGTGCTATCATCGGTGCTCTTGCATACTCCAGAAGAACCTATCCAATTTGGACCTGCGTATTGGCACTCTTCCTCTATCCATTCTCCTTGGCCTTGTTTTATTTTGTGCAGTTTTTCTTGGATTGGAACTGAACTACCATAAGTTATGTATTTTATCTTTTTGTATTTCTCTTCCTGTCCTTAATCGTTGAAATAAAATATCAGCACTGCTGATCAGTGAATTGGTCAAGTTATGCTATTATAATTTTTGTTTAATTTGTAAGCACTGCTTCTACAGATCATAAATTCACGAAAGGATGATATCATATGAGTGTTTCTAAAAAAACAATGTATGTTACCGCGTCAAGTTTGAATGTACACATGCATGATGGCATGAAACACAGATTGACAGAAATTACATTTTTTGTAAAGCTGCTAACACATTTCATGTGCCAGTTAGCTGTAAATTGAACTGCAGTCTACAAGTAAAAAACCACAAACTCATCATCATATGTGAACTCAGTAAAATACTGTACTGACTTTCAACTAAATCCAGTTCCCCACTAAATAATGATAGGTCCCATGCTCAATAATACTTCTACTAAATATTAATCAACTATAAATATTCCTGAACTCAGTAAAATACATATTCATTCTCAATACTAGTTGTTAAAATTCCCATGCTGATTGTTTAGATACTGAACGTTTACTCGGAACATAACTGTTTTGATTTCAAAACCTCTTATTTCAGAAATATCTTCAAAAGTTTCCTGTTCTGTAGGATGAAACTTCGAAAACTGGACTGTAATCTACGCACAATATAAAAAATAGACATCTTTCTTGCAATGCAGAACAAGGTAACTTGTGATTATTATTGAGAATTGATTTAAGGGAGCACAACCATTTAGTCTCATTTGCTTCCATACTAATTTACCTTTACCATTTGAATACTACCATACATATTAGTCTCATTAGTTATAGTACCCGGGTACTTGAATTTTAGTACCCCGCTAGTTATAGTACCTTAGTAGTTGTATTTAAGTAACCAACACTTATTATCCACTAATTTTGGTACCGGTTAGTACCCGACACTTAATATCTCATTTATTTTAGTAGCCGGTACTTTTATTTTAGTAGCCGGTACTTGTATTTTAGTACCCGAGTACTTTTTTTTAACAATCAATCTAAAAATGAGACCAAATATTTTGTAAAATATTTTGTGTTGTGATTCATTTGGTAATTGGGTCCAAATTATTTGACCATTCGGTAAAAACCCCATTGATTTAAATAGTGGATGAATAAAAGAATAAAAGAGGTAAATATTGCAACAACAATTTTAGGCCGATTAATGTCGACTTTAATATCAGAAAGCTATGTTATGTGTTTTACTCACAGATAGCTGCTGATGTCATATACTGTGACATAAGCATTGGTGATGATAGTAACAGCATTCAACTTAATTATATACATACCCAACTGAATATTAATGGTAGTCAATATAAGTAAATGTTACAAATGCAACCTGGACGAATAAAAAAATGCATGTTTATTGCTTGTTATAACTATATAAAGTCCCATATATGGTACTTCATCTGGATCAAAACAGGTCTTTCATTTTCGCATCAGTTGTTAGCCATGAACTCTGGGACCGACATAGCAGAGAGAAGGGGTAGGCGGGTAGCAAGTGCTACGTACCTCTTGGACTTTTATGTAGAACTACTATTACCCCAGGGGGCGAAGCCAGAATTTACATTATTTTAACCTGTATTCAACTCGATTAAGACTTATAAAGGTGACATGCCATTTACCAATATAATATCTTTTAAGGTATACAGAAAACAAGTGTATTGCCAAAATGCAATTCGGACATAATTTCCACACTAGCTTTTTACTTTCAGAAATATCTTCAAAAGTTTCCTGTTCTGTAGGATGAAACTTACTTCGATAATGGACTGTAATCATGCACAATAAAAAAGAGACAACGTACTTTCTTGTAATGCAGTACATGGTGACTTGTGGTCATTATTGAGAACTGAACACCAAGATTTACGTGGTTCGGTTATAAACAACTCACGTCCACGGAGAGCCAACTAGAGTGTTACAGATTACAAGCTTTCTTCTCCTGTGATTTGAGCCCTACAATCCCTTGGAGCTAAACCACTACAAAGCTATCCCACCTTTCATAGGGAGAAACTTCAATATATCGGACAGGGATCAATCATCTGATAAATCAGCAAGCAATTATTCAAGTTCGAAGACACAGAGGAGCTTGGCGGAATTAAATTTCTTGTTTACAAATTCACATTAAAACAAGGAATCAAGATTTTCTTTTTACTATTTGCTTGTTACTACCTCCATTTCATTAATAAATTTCTAAGGTAACTATTCATCGCGACCTTTGACCACATATAACTCCTAAATTACATTAGAGAAAAATATAATAAAATTATATTATGAAATTAAATGAAATATATTTTCATAATCAACTTTTAATTTATATTGATACAGTTTAATTTAAAATTTATACGTGATCAAAAGTCGCGATGAACAGTCCCCTTAGGAAGTAACTAAAGAAATGGAGGAAGTATTTAAGTTCTCCCTTGCCAGTCTTCAAGCTTCACCAATCACCATCATTTGCCCATCCATGGCTTTCCTTGTGGCAAGCCTTTAATACTGTCCAGTAAATAATCCCGATTTCCTCCCATGCATCTAATTATTCCACATCGATTCACAACTGTCCTCCTATAACATGCAAGTAAATGCACCTCCATGCATTTATACAATAGGACAAACAACTCAACAAAATGCTTGTTCATATTGTAACAGCCAATGAAGAATTTTCAACTATCTGCTTGTTATTTAAGTGCTCCCTTGCCAGTCTTCATCTGAATCCACTAATCCAATCAAGTCATTAGCTTCACCATCATTTTCCCATCTATGGCTTTCTTTGTACCACAGTTTACTTTGCTCATGTTCTTTTCCATCAGCATGGTTCAGGGTCGGATGTTGACTCTGAATATGAGTTCTACTGAGGATTTGATCTCAGATGGTATTGATCATGTGGAAAACCAGCTGGTGATGAGTACCTGTGAACACCCATATGGGTTCCTACCATGTGCTGAAAATACTGGTGGATACGTTTTCCAGATACTGGTCTATCATGGTTTAGCCATATTTGGAGAGCGTCTGATAGGCCGTGGGAGTAAGATTCTCTTTGCCATCACAGGAGTTAGAAAAGTAGGTGGTATCCTATTTCGCATCCTCATGTCGTTGCCACCAATGATAATGATGATTGGTAAGTAAATGGTTTCCTGATTTCTGGACATGCATTTATCATTCGTCAAGCCATTGAAACAATTTTATCATGTTACAATTCTGAACCCAATCAAGATATTTGTTCAATCTGCAAAATATGGAGGGTCCAAATATTGATATCTTGTTTTTTTTAGCCTTTATATGGTCTTATTACATTCATGAGTCATTCTGTATGTGTGTGTGTGTGCCTTCCTTTCTTAAAATTTCTTTAGATTAGGGCTTTAATTGTGCACTGAACATTTTCAGTATCTGAAAAGAAGACTCTCATTTCTCTGTTCGTGCCAGTCTCTTTAATATATTTCAAAATGTTTTTGTTTGTTGAGTGTAGTATCTGGAGTTTTTAGTAGCAAAGAGACCGCTCAATCTACAGTTTCAGCTGGAGTTGGTATCTACGCCGGAATCACTGTCTTTAGTCTTACTCTGCAGTGGGCTATATATGTGATACATGGTAAGAAAGATTTAAAGGAAAATGGAACCAGCAGAAATAATACTGGAGAGCCTAATTCTAAATGTTTTCCAGCAGAAAAGGCAATTCTTTTTTTGAAAGGTTTGCCCTTAATTCTTACTTGACTACTGACTGCAGGAACGAATATAAAAAAACATTTCCAGTTAATTTCCACATTAATTGTGACAATGATCTCTTTCCTGCAGATTCTGGTGTTACAGTGGACGAGAAGACTCAATATACTGCTGGAATTATGCTTTTATCATTGATTCCATACGTTGTTGTGCAGCTCGATGTCATCTTTAACACCTCAAAGCGTATTGTAACTTTGATAGCTCTGATAGTATCATTCTTATCTCTAGTCGCATACTTCACTTATCAGGTTAGCTGGCTAACACATGTTCTGTGCTGTCTAATGCCTTTTCTTGACATAGTTTATCATCAAGTGAAAGTGCAGTAGTGAACTCCATTCTTCTTTTTTCAGGTCAGGAACCCTTGGATTCAGCAAAGAAGTTTAGAATACTCTGGAGCAGTTTCAGGTACAAGCTCAAATTAAGAAAAAGAAAGTAGTGGACTAGTGGGGGGGGGATCATGTAAAGTATTGTGCATAACGTCTGATGCCTAACAAGATTCTTTTACTTACGTACAGATAATTAATCCTCTCGAACTTTAATGAACTCTCCGATATTCATACAACACCCAGAATTCCATCTTGTTATTGCTTGTCTTTGGATTATTTTTTTAAACAGTTTTTCACCACTTTATCTAAGAGCTTCATTCTGGGTACGGCTTCCATATCGGAGCAGTTAATTTGATCTGGACTAGTTTATCATTTTAATTCATACCTATACTAGATGAATAAATTTAGTTTAATAGTTTAATTACTATGATACTATAACAGGTGCCGAACTACAAAAGCTTGTGTTAGAGATCATTCGGACTGGGAAGCTGAAGGTAGATCGGGGATTTGCGGTTTCACAAGTAATGAAAGTATTTGATTTTGACAATGACGGAATTATCACAACGGATGAAGTCATTACTGGTTGGAAGAGATTAGAGGATGGTTACATTCCTGGTTGCACATGGACCCAGTCATCTGAAAATAGTGACTCTCTTAATTACATTTTTCATGAGGCAAGCAACTTTACCTATTCATGCATGTTTCTGCTTTATATCACTGGTTCAATCAATTTGATCCGTGGACTGAGACCGATCCGGCGAGGATCACATGGATTTTGATCCACCAGCTTACCTTTGTTTCTGGATTGGACTTGGATCCATCTGGTACTGGATCGGACTCAAATTGCCAGGTCTAAAGATGGTGAAACATGTTAACTGTGCCTAATGGCTAATGCTAGTGAAATATGTTAACTTAAAATCAGCTGGTGATCAGTTTTACAACTAGCTATGATCATGTTCATGAACGTTTCTGCTTTTCTGAGATCATATTGATGTCTGTGCTGTATCTTTGCTATATAAGTAATTTGGTCAGGCTCAACTTTTGGATTCAGCATTAATGTATTTGATTAATTTGGTGTGTTTTTAATATGCAGCTTCTGAAACTGTTCAAGGAGAATAAACAACATGATCTGTTCAAGGAGAATAAACAACATGATCCCCATGAGTGGGACGAACTTGTACAAAAAATATTAAAACATGATGTGAATGAACTACGTGATCCCCATGAGTGGGAACTTGTAAAGCAAAAAATATTAAAACATGATGAGAATGAACTACTGAAAAAGCAGGTGCTTGAGATCCTTGATACTTCGAAGTTGAAGATTGATCAGAAATTTGAAGTTTCAGAAATAATGAAAGCATTCGATACTGATGTCAGTGAGGAAGAATTCGTTGATATATGCAAAAGATTGTTTTTAGAAGAAACACCCCTGACATCTGAAAACATCTTTCATGAGGCAAGCAGCTACCTTAACTTTCATTTGATTTCTAACATCATGTGGCAGAACATTTCATTAAGCTAGCTAGAAAATTATCAATGAGTGTTCCCTTTATTATTATATTTTTTCCGGGACAAAACTGGTGTGAGACAACCAAATCACCACCCACCTAACTGTTGTGACATTCTATGATTGTTAACCTTACATATTTACATGTTCCCACACGTCCAATATCTACCCAAGTTCAAGTCGGACAATTAAAAATCCCTAAAGGTGTTGTTGTTATGTAATTAGAAAAATTTGAAGAAAAAGGAGAATGAGCACCCGGAAAAGGATCAGATAATCTTGAAGATCTTAAGATATGCAGAATCACAGTTTCTGAAAGGCGAACCACTTGTCACACCCGATGTTGATCAAATAAAGATGTACATTACTACAATCTCATACTTGCTTCTGAGTTTGTTTCCTTACCTTAACCTCGGATATCAACCTCTATTTGGTTCTCGCATGCAGTCTATTCAGGCAACTTGATTCCAATGAAGACCAATCACTGTCTAGATCTGATCTGGAGCAACTACTCAAGATTGTCAACTCTGGAGAAATCCAACCGAATGACAATATTGATATAGTACATGATTTGTTTGAAGATCTTGATAAAGATAACAACGGCGTAATTCATGAATCTGAATTCATCGAGGGAGTAAAGAAATGGGTGCAGAAGTCCATTGATGCTTGGAAGACACAGGACAAGAATAAAAGTAAGAAAAAAGACGATGAGGTGAGTAGTATCTGCACAGGGTGATTTCAGTTAATTAACTCTGTTAACTGCATGTATAATATTTACCGTATTTGAAACTCATGGTTCTTCTAATGCTATCATGACATTTTAATGTTCGTTCAGTAACAAGTAAAAGCTTATCCTATTGTTTGCATCCTGCAGCGAGAATATAACACTTGGGATTTAATATTATCAATACTTTGGATCATAATGGGTATTGCCATAATGACTTTCCTTGGAGGACCTCTGATGACGAACATCCTACAGTTATCATATGCCATGAACTTACCATCATTCTGCGTTTCATTTGTCATGGTGCCATTTGCTACAAACGCAAGAGTAGCATTAATAGCAATCTTACCCGCCAGTACACAGAAAACTGAAAAAGCAGTTTCTTTGACATTTTCGGAGGTACGCCAGTCTCTATAGATATGTAATAAAATCTGAGGTGGATCATATGCCACCTGTATTTGTTACAGAAGTGCATTATATTGTACTCCCTATGCCTTGAAAATTGTGAGATAGCTTACGGTCTAAATTGCATTTTTGGTCTCTTAAATTAATGTTCCAGTGAATTTAGTCCATCTGAGCTCCAATCTGGGGCTTCTGTGGCACGACAACCCAGTGAAGCAAAAACAAAACATGCCACAAGGGGAGGGGGTGTATTTTGCGGTTGCTGGAACCTTGACTTGGGACCAGCCAGAATCGCAATCTACCTGATAGCTTACAATCTTTGGATAAAATGCCCAAATTATCCTCTTTTGTTGCAATAGTAACACTAATTTGAACCCAAGAAAGTCCTCTTTTGCTTATATATTATTGTGCAAATAAACTCTGGATGATTTAGAAAGAACAAGAATAAGTGTAGTTTGGTTTACATTTGACAGAGCTTAATGTGAAATTTATGTTCTTGACCTCAACAATCAATGGGTAATAAAATTAAGCTCTGTGATTCTACTTGCAGATATATGGTGGTGTAATCATGAACAATCTAGCAGGAATGACAACGCTGTTGGTGATCGTAATTGCAAAAGGCCTAACGTTTGATTTTTCAGCAGAAGTGCTCACAGTTTTAGTGGTGTGTGGCGTAATAGGAAGTATGGCATATGGGCGAAAAAGTTACCCTGTATGGACCTGCATATTGGCGTTTTCCCTCTATCCTTTCTCCTTGGCCTTGTTTTATTTTGTGCAGCTTTTGTTGGGCTGGAACTGAGCTGCACATCTATATATGATTGTTGGTCATTGTTGACTTCTCTTCATATTCATCTTAAAGCATTTTGTGTTAAAGGTAGGGGTGTCAATCATAAGTTTAAGATAAGATTACAGATGAATTTGAGTTTGAGTTGCTGAGTGACACAAATATTACAGATGGCTTCACACTGGCTATAAATATTACTACTTTCATAATTCTGCAACTCATTGGCTACTTATGCTAATGAATTTTATGTTTGCACTCTCCAAATCAAATACTTAATTAGTAGTTATTTGTAGTTCGTATTATACAATGAACACATGCATTTGACGTAAAACACACTCTCTGCAGCATGGTAATGCTATAAATAGACCACATAACAGTGACCTTGTGACTTCTCAATTAGGTGACAGCTATATTTAACACAATAAAGTAATACAACTTCATAATCAAGTACCAGATGCAAAATCATGGAAAATGTTAATAAGTACTCTTTATAGGACTTAAACAGATGTAGTGTAGTATAGTACTATATATACATATATATAGTGATAAATGATTGGCATTAAATAACTGAGTAGCAGTCGATCAGGATGCAATGCAAATACACAATTGTCAATGTATGTAAACTGTAACAGAAATTATCCGTCTACAAGAGAGAAAAGGGACTCTTCTGTATGTATGAGAAGTTGAAGTCTTGTTTCCAAATCTCTGGTATCAGTTGGAGTGGGTATATATGCTGGAATCACATTATTTAGTCTCACATTTCAATGGGCTGTATGTATCATGTGTGGTAAAAAGACCTTCAGAAAGAAAGAACCCGCAGCAATACTGAGGAGCCTGAGTGAAATTGGTTTCATTTTTAAGTGAAAGAAGTACTTCACTTCTTGAAAGGTTAGGCCTCTCTCTGATAACAGACAGAAATGAATATAACAGACTTTTTCCATCTTTGACTGACTATTATTACTTTCATGCAGATACAGCTGCCATTAGAATTGATGAAAAGACTCAATATACTGCTGGGATCATGCTTTTAATTATTACTATAACCTTACCTTATTGTGCAGCTCGTTTACATATTTAAGTCCTCAAACTAGATTGTAACTTTGGTAGCTATTGTTGTGTCATTCTTATCTCTCACCAATTATCAGTTGAGTCGGCTAACAGGTTTTGCCATTATGTATATTTTCACCTTTGTTCGATTTCTGTCCATCACGATCCATTAACCATAGTTTAAAATTTCAGATTATGGATATTTGGTCAATTCGAAAACGCCAGTTAAAGTTCTTGAACTATGAGCTGAGAACAGGATTCTTGAAGCATCAGCAACGTCGTGGAGAGTTTATAGATCATACAAGGAACCTTAACACTGATCTCATAAAAAAGTAAAAGCTGATCTACACTTTAGTAACGGATAACTGAAGTTAAAAGGCCATGAGCATACAATCGTTCCTGCATTTCGTTTGTGATAGTGCCATGCTTTACTTGCGGAGTAGCTACAATAAGGGCAATCCAACCTACCCAACAAAAGGTCGCTTTGAAATTTTCAGAGGTATGGATCCATCTGTTTAGCTTTCTCATAGGTCTTAACAGCGCTCGCGGCTTGCTAAAGTATTTACATACATGTGATTTTTTGTTGCAGATATACAGTAAAGTCGTCATGAACAATGTAGCAGGAATGGCAACTCTGCTGACAGTTGTGTATGCAAAAGGATTGACATTTGATTTCTCAGCAGAAGTGCTAACAATCTTAGTGGTCTGTGCCATTATAGGCACTCTTGCGTATTTCTGAAAAACATATCCTGGATGGACTAGCATAGTGGCAATCACCCTGTACCCTCTCGCTTTAGGCCTGTTCTGGCTTGTCCAGTTTGCCTGGAGCTGGAACTAGCTGATGATGCATCATCTTCCATCAGATGATCAGAAGATCAATCACATGTATGATTGTTGTATTTTGCACTTGCTTGATATTGGCTAAATAAACTGAAATTAACTACTACTAGTATAAGTTGAACTACTCTGCTTTGTATGTATGAGAAGTTGAAGTGTTGTTTCTCAATCTTGCAAGCGTCGAGTCCAATTGTGTTGATTAATTATTTAACAGATAAGGGCTTTAACATCGTCATCATCAAAAGTCCCTAGTTGATTTTAGTAAAACGGATATCCACTCAAACGGATCGGATCGGATCCGCACAGCCCTATCAAAACCTCCAACAACCACAAATATGTAATTTCCCCTTTTTATACTCATACCATCACCATAAGATGGACTTATTATTTATACCATCACCATCAGATAGACTTATATTTCTAACATCACCATCAGATCGACGTATAATAGACCACTGTTTTGTCCGTTCCGATATAGTAATAGAATTCTTTTTGTTAAGAAATTCTGCAACAACTCTTCTTTTGGCGTTTTATGGAGCCATAAACTAGGGTCGGGGAATAAGAAATGGCAATCGGAACACCCTGAACTTTAGTAGAAGGCTGGATCCAACTAGCAAAACTGTAGGTCAATTTAATTTCAATTCTTTCTTTCACCCCAAACCTGATCAGACAAGACCATAGCATGTTTCATTCAATCTGAGATCTACTGGACCTTTTGTTTTCCCTGTTGAATTCAAGAAATGTATTCTTTGAGATATCATAATTATCTGGGAATAAGAATACTGTCTTTCTTTACAAACCTATAGGTTAGTGATGCAATGGCATTATTTAGATGAAAGGTTAGGGGGGGGGGGGGGGATGACTTTGTTGATACTATATTGCTAGGATAATTGCCATTTCTGTCTAATAATTTGGATATGATCCTAGGATTTTTTGTACTTGCATATACGTATTAAACTGAATTTTTGGAAAAAATTGGCATGCACCTTTGGTTCTATTCAATGTAGGGCTAACTGATGTAGATAATTGTGATTTGGCTTTGAAAACCGATCAAACACGCGCTAATTTGCATGGGCCAATTTGTGGTTTCAGAAAAGGAGAACGGCTTGATTTTGTGAATTTCGCCCCACAATTATCTCCTCTCTTTCATGCATGCAAGATGACTGTTGTGAAAACTGAAATGGACGCCTACTCATGCCACTTCACCTATTTCGTACTCGCTCCCAAACAAAATATGCTATTGCTAGCTAAACAGTGATCTACAGGGACATCGATCATTGTCCGAGAAATTTATTAGCAGGAAATTGATTGTAAATACAATCGATTAAACAGGCCAATGGACGACCACATCTGCAAATCGAAAATTTCACTGGAGCAAAATTGCATACGGATCGAGTTACATGACAAAAAATGCAATTCTCCCTTATATTGTATTGCTAATTAATTGGTGAAGTGTCCTGAGCCTCCTCATCAACAAAGCTGCTGATCTCATATCCCTGACCTATGCATTCATAATAACATGTGTTGGAATAGATTAATTAAGGGTAGTATATTGGAAAGGATAAACCCACAAATTGATTAATTGACAAATGAACAATCAAGTTTGTAATCACAGAGCTTGCCGAATAAAAAATGCATGTTCACATTGAAATTAACAACCTAGGATTACCAAACATTCTTAAATCCTCAACTACTTGCTTGCTATATAAGTGCTCCCTTGCCAGTGTTCAAGTGAAACAAATGAAGTCATTAGCTCCCTCGCCATTGTTCAACTGAAACCAATATCAAGTCCTTATATAGCTTCCCTATCATTTGCCAATCCATGGCTTTCCTCGTACCACAGTTTATTTTGCTCATGATCTTTTCCATCGGCATGGTTCAGGGTCGGATACTGACTCTGAACATGAGTTCCACCGATGATTTGATCTCTGATGGTATTGATCATGTGGAAAACCAGCCGTTGATGATCAGTAGTACCTGTGAACACCAGTATGGGTTCCTACCGTGCGCTGATAATACTGGTGGATATGTTTTCCAGATACTGGTCTATCATGGTATAGCCATATTTGGAGAGATGCTGATAGGCCGTGGGAGTAAGGTTCTCTTTGCTATCACTGGAGTTGGAAAAGTTGGTGGTATCCTATTTCGCATTCTCATGTCCTCAACACCCATGATAATGATGATTGGTAAGTAAATAGTGTCCTATAGAAAATTGCATTTTTTGTCCCCCTAACATTGGGGTCCTTTGTTTGGTCCCAACCATATAAAGTGATGCACACATGTGGCGGGTGTGATATGGAGTTGAATTGGGAAATTAGGGGAAAAAAAAAGTAAAAAAAAAACTAATTAAGTAATAAAAAAATTAAAAAGAAAAAATCAATGACGACCGAGCAGGGCTTGGGTCTGGAGCTTAATCTCCGCTATAAAAGGAGCTTTTAGCTCCGCCGTGCCAAAAGTCAAATTCGTGGCGTAAAATGTTATTGTCGATCTAATGGTCCCTATTATGTTATTAGGCACCTTAAGAGACCCTTATATTCTGTAATTGTCACTTTCTGAAGGAAGATTCTCTCCACCAGTCGTTTTGATTCATTTCAAAATGTTTTTGTTTGTTGAGTGTAGTATCTGGAGTTCTTAGTAGCAAAGAGACCGCGCAGTCTACAGTTTCAGCTGGAGTTGGTATCTACACGGGAATCACGGTGTTTAGTCTTACTCTGCAGTGGGCTATATATGTGATACTCCTATATAGTAGTAAGAAAGATTTAAAGGAAAATGGAACCAGCATCAAAACTGGAGAGCCTAATTCTAAATGTTTTCCAGCAGAGAAAGCAATTCTTTTTTTCAAAGGTTTGCCCCTCTTACCCGACTACTGACTGCGCGCAGGAATGAATATAACAAAGATTTTCCAGCTTCCACATTAATTGTGACAATGACCTCTTTCTTGCAGATACTGGTGTTAAAGTGGACCCGGAGACTCAATATACTGCTGGAATTATGCTTTTATCATTGATTCCACACGTTGTTGTGCAGCTCGATGTCATCTTTAACACCCCAAAGCGGATTGCAACTTTGATTGCTCTGATTGTGTCATTCTTATCTCTAATCACTTACTTCAGATATCAGGTTAGCTGACTGACAGTTTTTCTGTGCTATGCAATGCCTTCTCTTGACATAATTTATCATCAAGTGCAAGTGCAGTGAACTCATTCTTCTTTTTTTAGGCCACCAACCTTAAGGTTCAGGAAAGAAGTTTAGCATACACTGAAGTATTTACAGATAAAGGTACATGTTCAAATTATAATCCTTTTTATTTTTGCTCGTCTTTACATTGTTTTTAAACAGTTTTTCACCATTTTATCTAGTAGCTCCGATCTGGGTACAGCTTCCATATGGGAAGCAGTACTTAATTCTTATCTGGACAAGTACTGTATCATTTTAATTCATACCAAGATCCATAACTATATTATGATGTGACAGTATTAATGAAAAAATTCGACAGTGATGGTGACGGATGTGTCACTCTGGACGAAATCATTGATGGATTCAAAAGATTGAAAGAAGAAACACCCCAGACATCTGGGACTAGCAAATCAGTAAACATCTTACGTGAGGCAAGCAGCTACCTTAATTTTCATTTGATTTCTATCATCATATTGCTAAAGCTAGTGAGATTGAAAGTTTCACTAGTTTTAGTCTAGGCTTCATTAATTTCTTGCATTTAGTAGAACTTTTCTTTAAGCTAGTAACGAAGTAAAAGTTTAAGGTTCTTCTAATCCATCATGACATTTTAAGGTTCAGTAACCAAGTAAAAGTTTATCCTACTGTTTGCATCCTGCAGAGACAACCGGCGTATAACAGTTGGAGTTTAATCTTGTCAATATTTTGGATCATACTTGGTATTTCCATAATGACTTTCCTTGGAGGACCTCTGATGACGAACATCCTACAGTTATCATATGCCATGAATTTACCATCATTCTGCGTTTCATTTGTCATGGTGCCATTTGCTACAAACGCAAGAGTAGCATTAAAAGCAATCTTACCCGCCACTACACACAAGGATGAAACAGCATATTCTTTGACATTTTCGGAGGTACGCCAATCTCTATAGATGTATAATTAAAATGTGGGTTGATCATATGCATACTCCTTATTCCTTGAAAATTGTGAGATAGCTTATGGTGTAAATTGCAGTTTTGGTCTCTTAACTTAACTTTCCCTGTGAATTTAGTCCATCTGAGCCCTAATCTGGAGCTTCTGTGGCAAGACAACTCAATGGAAAACCAAAAAAATAAAAAACTACACGAGGGGAGGGGGTGTATTTTGTGGTTGCGGGGACCTTGACTTGGAACCAGAATTGCAATCTACCTGATAGCTTACTATCGTAGATAAATGCACAAATTGTTCTCTTTCACTGCAATAGCTAACTCTAAATTGAACCAAGAACAATCCTTGTGCAAATAAACGATGCACGATTTAGAAAGAAAACGAAAGGCCTGCATGGTCCTTGTTAAAAATAAATGTATTTGGTTTACATTTGACAGAGCTTAATCTGGAATTTATGTTCTTCACCTCAACAATCAATGGGTAATTACAATAATCTCTGTGATTCTTCTTGCAGATATATGGTGGTGTAGTCATGAACAATCTAGCAGGAATGACAACGCTGTTGGCGATCGTAATTACAAAAGGCCTAACGTTTGATTTTTCAGCAGAAGTGCTCACAGTTTTAGTGGTATGTGGCGCAATAGGAAGTATGGCATATTGGCAAAACAGATACCCAGTATGGACGTGCATATTGGTTTTTTCCCTCTATCCTTTGTCCTTGGCGTTATATTATTTTGTGCAGCTTTTCTTGGGCCGGAACTGAGCTAGCTACACATCTATGAGTACTGTTGGTCATTGTTGTCTTTTCTCTTCATAGTCATCTTAAAGTATTTTGTGTTAAAGGTTGGGAGGGGGATGTCAATAAGTTTAAAGTAAGATTACAGATGAGTTTGAGTTGCTTATATATATTGCAAATAATACAGATGGCTTCACCGGCTATAAATATTATTACTACTCTCATTCTGCAACTCATTGGCGACTTATGCCAATGAATTTATTATTTATGTTAGCAGTTTTGCACTCTATAAATCAGATAGTAGTTGTTTGTAGTTTGTATACAATTGACGCATGCAATATAATGCAAAAGACAAGTAAAACTGGAGCTGGCAAACTAGAAGAAAGAAGGTAAGTATTGAAGCTGGGAGTTTACAACTTACAAGTGCTATTTGGAGTTGCAATTGCAAATGTAAACTGAAATTCACTTGATCCATTAATTCCAAAGATGAGCAATCAATCAATGTAACAGAAATCATGCATCCATCTACAAACAAGAGAGAGAAAAGAAAGAGACTAGTGTTACTACTGTTAACTACTACTCCACTCTTCTGTATGGATAAGAAGTTGAAGTCTTGTTTCCAAATCCTGCAAGCGTCGAGTCCATTCGGGTTTAACAGACAAGGGCTTAACATCACTAAAATCATCATCATAATCATCGAGATTCCCTTGTTGATTATTACCTCTTCTTCTTGTACTCGAGTTTTGATTGGTGGGTGGGCGACGTTTGTTGGGCTTTTTGGGTTTGGCTCTTCTTCGCTCAAGTGCTATCAGTACCTCTGCACCGCTCAGCTGCTGCTGCTGATTATCTTCTTCTTCTTCATCTTCTAGTGATTCTTGATCTGATTTTAAGGTCGGTTTGAATCTGAGAGGGGCAAATGCTTGCCTCCCCGGGCTGATGTAGAATTGACGCCGCGGCGTTGGTTGGGTGGTGGTGGTGGTGGTGGTGGTGATAGATGCCGGCCATGGTAGTATTGGTGGTGGCGCCGCCCACGCCGCCCACATGGTTGGTTGGTTTGTTTCGTGTGGCTGGCTGGGGCTTGCTCTTGAAAACTTGTTTTACGCTTCATTTATTTGGTTTGAGGGAAATGATAGAAAATTTGGAATTGTTTGAGGACCTCACAAAAATCTGGGATGACTTGTCAGTGACTCAGTGGTCAATTCTATCTATGGCCACAAAGAAAGGGCGACAACAAAAATATTAGTTTTATTATTTTTTTTACTTGGGTTCTTCAAAATAGAGAAACACAAGGTTTGCACTTGTTTTACTTGGGTTTTTCAAAATAAAAAATCCAACTCCAAATCTAGTACCAAACACAAGGTTTGCACTTGTTTTATTTGTTGTTCATATTTTGAGTGGGAAGGAAGGTTGGATACTTGGATTGGATGGTGTTCTCGTAGGAGATAAATTACAATTTTTTTGTTGTGGTGGGGTGGAAGGTAAGGTTTGTAGAAGGGAGATAAGTTAATTGTTTATTAAAGAGGGTTTGGTGGTTTTTTTTTTTAATGGTAAATCTATTTATCCATCCTTCTAGTTCGAATTCATGTCCCCTCTTTGTTACTGGAGCACCCTTACCACCAGACACCAGTTTGGTGGTTATCATGATTACTCGGTCACGGACTCACGGCTCCAACTTTTTACCATTCACCACCTTATGAAACCAAGTTAGAAAATGTGTTTCATAAACAACTATTTTCATGTGTTTTGCACAATATAAATCAAGTGGTGCGTGTGTCCCATTTTGGTCGAATTACACACAAACCCGAGATGATTATGGTCCGGGTAGCTAGAGGTGTGCTTCGGAAACTTTGACCAAGGCCAAAATCTACAAGACTAAGCTGCCGCTACTTATCTCTTAGTGATTCTTGATCGGACTTTAAGGTCTGTTTGAATCTGAGAGCGGCAAATTCTTGTCTGCCCGTGCTGATGTAGAATGGATGTCGCATCGGTGGTTGGGTGGTGGTGATAGATGCCAGCCATGGTAATGGTAATGTTGTTGGTGGCGCCGCCCACATGGTATTGGTTGATGGCTGCTCTTGAAAACTTAATTTACCCTTAATTTAAAGGAAAATTTGGAAGTTTGAGAGAGGAATAGCGCCTCTGCGAGACTGCGACTGCGATCACTTACCCTCCATTCTTTATTCTTTCTTCAAGGTCAAAGTCCAAGACTCCGATCGAATTTAGTGACCAAATTTGGCCCACATATAGTGAGATCCGAGGTGGCAAACGCAAGGTTTGGATCGGATGATTTCGGATGAGTGATGTTGTTTCGGATGACTTCGGATCGGTCGGATTCAGTTGCTTTAGGTTTCGGGTGTTGTTCAGATTATAAATTTCAAAACATTTTGGATCAGCAATTCAGATTCGGTGTTGGTTGAATATTTAAACGCTAAATTTTTTTTATTATAATGAAAATTTATAAATATTATTCCTCCCATTCTTTCAAAAGCTTTCTAGTTTGAATTTATTCAGTCAATAGTTTTCAACTTTGACTCTCAATTAATTTTGAACTATAATGATAAAGTATGTAACGAAATTATATTATGAAAATATTGGATGGTTTATTGACTTTTATTTACCACCAACTCAGTGACAAGAGCTTTCAGCGACCTGTTCCTCGGATGGTTTATTGCTTTTTATGTTTAAGTCATGTTTTTCTTCAAATCATTTTAACTGCACCATCATGTCTAAACTTGGTGTTTTGTTTCTTCAAAAATCATTTTACTTTTTATCAGAGTTAAAATGGACATCTGTCTTAGTAATTAATTACTATAGGCTTAATTAGTTCAGTATTACACATTACACAAATCAGCCACATAATGGAGAAATCTGGATAATTCTTGTCATGAAAGAGTTACAAATTCATAAACCATACATTTCAAAGAATTAACAAGATCTACATACAGTAGACACATACAAAGATATCTTCACAGGATAACATTACATTGTACCACATGCATCTGAGTTTTAAAGAATTCTCACATTCTGGTGTTCAGTAGTGAAGATCTGCTCCAGAACTGCGGTCTGCGCACTTGAAAATCAGGTAGTCGTTGGTACACGATTGAAGCAGTCTCGATTAATATCCCAGCGGTGAAAGCCCATATAACATAGCACTCGTTCTCAGCTTGATACTTAAAGAAGTGAAGCAAATATTTGTAACCCATCCATTCACGTTCCTCTGCTGTTCGGTTTTCATCCTGTGAGTCCAAACATACATGTTACTGTGATTATCGACTCAAATGTATGTCAAAATTCACAAACAAGTAAATGTGGATGTATTGACAAACCTTAAGAAACATCTCTAAAGGAGCATCAAATATAGATTCCACTTCAGCAGCATTCAGAACAGGCTTGAAGGCACTCTTATCCCAAAGGATTCCAATCACTGGAAATACAACTATATTCTTCTGCAGAAAAACTCAACTAACTATAAAATCATATACTACTCAAATAGTATATCATGAGTTTCATCGAGAAACAGTATACCAGAAGGGAAACTGAAGAAGAAAAAGCACGCAACAATCATGAGGAAAGTGTAGACTATACTAGTACCATCTAGCCAAAGAATACGATCTAAGGATAACTAATAGTCAAACAAAGAGAATAAAAAGTAGCTAGGCAGATCACTGCAAAGTGTTTGTTGGAAGCGTAGACTTGGCAGAAAATACAGCACAAAAATTTAAACAAGCAGAAGCTCTTTGTGATCATCTCTCATGTAATCTTCTCAACCCTTTTCTGAGATGAAATGAAACACTAAATGTCTCAAAGTTCACTCCATAGCTTAAGCAAACTATCTGGACTTATACATTCTTCACCCCGGAATTCAAAACCGTGAAATAACAACGTTCACTCACCAATTCACAATCATTTCTACTTTTTAGGTAATCGAAATCAATAGTTCTTCGAGTACCTATCTAACCGGACAAGCAAAAGATGACAAAAACTATCTCCAAAAATTAAAACATTTGATTCATGACCATGACATTTAAGCACATAATCTCAATTAATATTCTTATCTCATCAAAACTACAAGACACATAAACCGTAAATTAAAACAGCCACTGAAAATACAATAAAATTTTCGAAATAACAGTACCTTGGAGTAAAAGGGCTCGAGTATAGCTACAACATCGACAATAGAAGGATCCAATCCAATCTCCTCATTGGCTTCCCTCAATGCAGTCTCAACGTCAGTCTTATCACACTGGTCCCTTTTCCCACCAGGTAAAGCAACTTCACCTGAATTTATTTTTAACCAATAAGACTCTTATAACCCAATTGACAAGAAAAAGTGAAAGTGGTAATAGAGGGCATTTAATTAATTAACTTACCAGAATGGGAAGAGAGAGTGGAAGATCTCTTGGTAAGAATTACCCTAATATCTCCATTGTCGTCTTCGAATAAGCAGATCAGAACTGCTGCTCTGTTGCTTCCTTGTCGAAGAGGAGAATCTTGGGATTTTGATTCTCCGAGGAGGTTGAGGGTAGTACTAGTATCGCCGGAAGAAGAAGGACATGGATTAGGTTTGTAAAGTCGGAGAATTTCAGCTAATTTTTGGAGATACTCTGACTTTCCGGAACTGTTACAGGAACACATTTCAATTTCAATGTAATCTTACTCTCTACTAGAGACAAAGACAATTATAAGTATCAATAATAGCAGTAAGACTTTATGTTGTAACATGATAGACCAACGAGAAATGTACTCTTCATCTTCTCGAAAAATATGTCGTTTGACCTTTTGTGATCGACAATATTAATGTAATCAATCAAATCACATGTATTTTTTTAATAGGCAAAGTGAGGATCAAATCACATGTACCTCCGAACAAGCCCCTGCCCCTGTGCACTTTTTGTAAGGATTTGAACCGTTGTGGGAGTAACTTACCATTACTCGGTCTCATTCCTTGAATTCGACTGCTTGTCTCTTAATATCTGCCCACTTCTTCATCTTCTTGACTATCTTGTCTAAGGATGGTCATCAAAATCTGCCTCCTCTTGTAAGGGTTTGGCAAAAGTGTAAGCCAATGGGCTACTCCCCAACAAACCTGTAGCCAAACAATGCGGAGTCATAGATTGCCACCCCTTTGCTAAGTCAAAATGACTCCGCCCCGTAGATTCACTCTTTTGTAAGTTGTACGAGAACCGAGCCGTATCGAGAAGCCTTACCCAATCTTTCTAATTTGCACTCACATAGTGGCGTATAGCTCTAGTTTGTCCATTAGTTTGTAGGTGAGAACTGGTTAAGAACTCGAAGTTGGAGCCCAAGTGCTTAACAATTTGAATAACTTGGATCAGAATTTATCGGTGAAGCGGGAATCTCTAACTATTGTCTTCGGCACTCCCAAATGCTTTATTCAGAATCTCTTTTTACGTTGTGTCAAGTACATGACTGCGTTTAGTAAAATGTAACCTATGTTAAGAATCTCTTGTCATGGTGTACAAAATGGTTACAACTTAATTTACAAGATATACGCCCAAGTAAAACTGTATATGGTAGGACAGGACTACAACAACCTTTTCATCCACTATGATCAGTATATAAAAGATAAAAAATTAAAAATGTTGAAGATAATAACAAGACTGTCAACGTTCACCCTACAGTTTAAGCAAACTATATGGACTTATCTTGTAACTCATCGTCTGGTTGTGAAGTGAGAGAACCATTTCATCTAGCTAATGCTAAACTCTTCGTTACCTGCTCCGTTATGCAGATTGCATGTCGCCTATAAATTTTGAGTCAACACTCAACATATATTAATATCAGCTAGAAATCAAGATCGACAGTTTCATGCTCATGGTCAAACCAACCTGATTACAACACCAAGGACTAAAGGCTACAGCATTTACAGATTAGCTTCACAAAATACAGTATATATATTGATCACATCTCATATTTTCATGAGTTGTTGGAAGATTTCTAACACTTGTGCATTCAGAGGTGGCTTCTGCCCCAAAATTTAGGCTGAGAGTTTTCAAAATCTGGTGGTTGTTGGTACACAATGGACGCTGTCTCAATTAATAATGTAGCAGTGAAAGCCCATATTACATAAGACCTGTTCTGATCAGCTTCATATCGAAAGTAATGGAACAAATAATTGTTACCTATCCATTCAAGTAGCTTGACTGTGTGATTTTCATCCTGTTCATTAAGAATAGCAACTTAGCATCACAATGTGAAGTGTGAACATTAGCTTGAGTGTAATTATACAATTTACAGATGAGTGATAAACATGGAAATGTAGCTGAATGGACAGACCTTGAGAAACATCTCCAGAGGAGCATCAAACATAGATTCTACTTCAGTAGCATTCAGGACAGGCTTGAAGGCTTTCTTATCCCAGATTATTCCAATCACTGGATATACTACAATCTTTCACTACAAAAATGACTCAGAATACTTAAAATATCAGTAAGCTGAACTAATCGATTCTTTGTATATTTACATGCACTTGAGCATCACTGAGAAATACTGTAGTAGTATTGTAGTAATCAAGAAGAAGGGAAGCAAAGATTGGATAAAGAAGCATAAGTGTAGTATTAGAAGTAGTTTATGAAAAAGTCCTAGATTTAGCATCCAAAAACAAAACTTTTATCCATGATCATGAAATCTGAGCGCAGATATGCCTATGACAACAACAAATCATAACAGAAGCATCGAATATCCCAATGAAACAGTAATTGGATTGGAAACATGAAAATCAAATTTGGAAGGAAAAAAAAAAAATTCATCCAACAATACCTTAGAGAACAAAGGTTCAAGCACAGCAACAACCTCAACAATGGAAGGATCCAATCCAATCTCCTCATTAGCCTCCCTCAACGCAGTTGCAGCATGACTCTCATCACCTTTTTCCCTCCTGCCTCCAGGCAGAGCAACTTCACCTGAAATCACAAATGAAACATTAACTCCCTCACCTCTTTGACCTTATACAACCAAAATGACGGGGAATATAACGTACCAGTATGAGAAGAGAGAGATGAAGATCGTTTGGTAAGAATCACGCGAATATCTCCCTTGTCGCCTTCGAACAAGCAGATCAAAACAGCAGCCGTGTTGCCCTCTCTAGGAACCAAAGCATCCTGAGATGTTGAATGTTTAACATAGGTTTTGGAAACATCCAAAGAAGTATGGTTGGAGTTGTAAAGGCGGAGCCTTTCTGCTAATTTCAGCAGATTTTCAGATCTCCATGAACTGTTGGGACACATGTTCAGATTAATTAAAGATGTGGGTTGACTTTTCCTTCTTTCTTCTTGCAAAGAGTGATGTTGTTGGAGATTAGTGGAGGTTTTGAACAAGTGTGTGTCAGGTAACTTAAGACTTTTCTAAACATCATTAGCAAATTGATCTTCCTTGTCCTTTATAATATATATTTTATTATTCCTTTTCTTTTCTCCCAATACTTGAATCAACCCCAAAGTGAAGGACCCAGACTTCTGATGAAAGAGCTAAGTTCACAAACTTTAACCCCTCCATCTAACTTGCATATTTCATTCGCGCGAAGGGCGCTCGAGGATTTATATAGGAACCGAACCACTCAAAGCAGTCAAGGAAAAGGAAGCCATATATTCCGAACAGAAATAATAGACACTACATATTGAGTTAACAGTTTCACTCACATGTACATTACAAGTATAGTCCAACCACAACCAGATGACAGCAGCTAGCAAGGCCTCACAGCTAATATAATACAGCCAACCTGATTACAGAATAAGGACTCAACAGCTTCGCATGCAAGGTACGTTTGTTTCATGTGTTGAAGGATTGTCGCACTTCTGCTATCAGTAGCGGCTTCTGCCCCAAAATTTAGGCCAAGAATTTTCAAAATGTGGTGGTCGTTGGTACACAATGGATGCAGCCTCGATTAAAATAATAGCAGTCAAGCCCCATATTACATAAGACATATTCTTGGCTTCATAGTGAAAGAAATGGAAGAAGTAATTGTAACCCATCCAGTAGTGTTGTTCAACTCTGTGGTTTTCATCCTGTGGATGCAAAACAACATCATACTCTGAAGTCACAAGTGAATGACATGAACAGAAATTAATGTAGTTGAGTTGACAAACCTTGAGAAACATCTCCAAAGGAGCATCGAACATAGATTCCACTTCAGCGGCACTCAGGACAGGCTTGAACGCATTCTTATCCCAGAGTATTCCAATCACTGGATATACTAGTATATTTCGCTACAAAAGGACTTGGAATATTCTTAAATATCAGAATACACGCAGAAATCAATCAATTGTATCTATAGCAATATTGAGTTTCACATAACGTACGCAAAGAAAGTGAACTGAAAGATAAAGATAGAAAGCAACAATTATCATTTAGAAGCATCTATGCAGATAAGTACTAAAGATATCTAATTCTCAGGTCTCCACCAACCATTTATCATCCAAAACCAAAACTGATCAGTGATCACTCTATTTTCTTTTCCCGTCACAACTTCAATGAAAACAAACAATCTAACAGTAACTGAGAGACAAGGTTGAATTCGAGAAAAGAAAATTATATAACTATACCTTAGCGGTTATGGGTTCAAGTACAGTAACAACCTCAACAATGGAAGGATCCAATCCAATCTCCTCATTAGCCTCCCTCAACGCAGTTGCAGCATGACTCGCATCACCTTTCTCCCACCTCCCTCCAGGGAAAGAAACTTCACCAGTATGAGATGAGAGAGTTGAAGACCTCTTGGTAAGAATTACCCGAATATCTCCCTGTTCATCTTCAAACAAGCAGATCAAGACAGCTGCCCTGTTGTTGCCATGTCCAGTAACCGAAGAATCTTGAGCTGTTGAGGCGTTGGAAACACGAAACCTTTCAGCTAATTTCAGCAGGCTTTCTGATTTACCGGAATTTTTGGAACACATGTTCAAATTTAGAGTTTGTGGGTTGAGTTATTTTAATTTCTGCAGACAGAGATTAGTGTTGTGCAACATGTGTTGAGATGTCTTTTTCTTTTCATAAATTTTTATTTAGTTTGCTGATGCAAGGTCCTATTAAATTATTTGACAGAAGAGCATTTGATGGCTTTTTGACTTCTGACCAAACATGCAAATACAATGAATTTGGTGATGAAAATGTGAAATCTTCTCAAATATTGGCTCTTTTGTCTTCATTTTAATTGGTACTAGATGCAGTTAGAGTTTTTGTACTAGATGATAGTTATATGTCTGTTATCTTACTCCTTAATTTTCTTCAGGGTAAATTGATAATTTTCTTCAGTAAAGTCATACAAGGTAAATCTTCTCAATATAATGGGGGAACAATACTACCGTATATTGTATCTCGTGTATTGGAGTTTCGTAGAATTCCCAGAGCTGGGCTGGTGGTCTTGAAAATCAGGTTGTCGTTGATACACTATCGATGCAGGACAGGCTTGAAAACATTCCTATGATTCCTATCCCAGGATTTCAACCACTGGATATACAACTATATTTTTCTACAAAAGGACCTGGAATAACACAGCAGAATCAATAACTTCTGTATATACGCAAAATATTATACGAGGATGGAAAAGACAAGAAGATAAAAGCATAAACGTGATAGAGAAAATATCCCAAGAAACTTTAGTATCATTAACTACATACCTAATGCTTCGCAAAAGACAACTCATCATCTAATTCTGATGTGAGAGAACCATTTGATGCTAATGCTTAACTCTTCATCACCTGCTCTGTTACGCAGATTGCATGTCGCCTATAAACTTTCGAGTCAACAGACATCAGCTAGAACCAAGATCGACAGTTTCATGCTCATGGTCTAACCATCCTGATTGCAACACAGAGTACAGGTATTGATCACATATTCACATATCATATTCTCATGAGTTGGGAGATTTCTCACACTTGTGCATTCAGAGGTGGCTTCTGCCCCAAAATTTAGGCTGAGAGTTTTCAAAATCAGGCAGCCGTTGGTACACAATCGATGCTGTCTCAATTAACACTGTAGCAGTGAAAGCCCATATTACATAAGACCTGTTCTGATCAGCTTCATATCGAAAGTAATGGAACCAATAATTTTTACCCATCCATTCGAATTGCTTTACTGTGTGATTTTCATCCTGTTCATGAAAAATAGCAACATAATGTGAAGTGTGAACATTAGCTTGAGTGTAATTATACAAGTTACGAATGAGTGACGAACATGGAAATGTGGCTGAATGGACAGACCTTAAGAAACATCTCCAGAGGAGCATCAAACATAGATTCTACTTCAGTAACATTCAGGACAGGCTTGAAGGCTTTCTTATCCCAGAGTATCCCAATCACTGGATACACTATAATCTTTCGCTACAAAAACAATTCATGATACTTCAAATATCACAAAGCAGAACTAATCGATTCTGTGTATATTTACACGCACTTGGGCATCATTGAGAAATACAGTAGTATGCAAGAAAGGAAGCAGAGATGGGACAAAGAAGCATAAGTGTAACATTAGAAGTATTTCATGACAAATTCCTAAAGTTAGCATCCAAAAACAAAACTCTGATCCATGATCATGCTATATCTGAGTCTGAGCTCAGCTAATGCCTGTGTGAACAACGAACTATCGAATATTCCAATGAAACAGTAATTGTAAACACAAAGATCAAATTTGGAAGGAGAAAAATAATAACATCTCAGACAATACCTTAGAGAATAAAGGTTCAAGTACAGTAACAACCTCAACAATAGAAGGATCCAACCCAATCTCCTCATTAGCCTCCCTCAACGCAGTCTCACTATAACTCTTATCACCTTCCTCCCACCTCCCTCCAGGCAAAGAAACTTCACCAGTATGAGACGAAAGAGTTGAAGACCTCTGGGTAAGAATTACACGAATATCTCCCTTGTCGTCTTCAAACAAGCAGATCAAAACTGCTGCCCTGTTGTTGCCATGTACAGTAGTAACTGAAGAATCTTGAGCTGTTGAGGTGTTGGAAACACGGAACCTTTCGGCCAGTTTTAGCAGGCTTTCTGATTTATCAGAACTATTGGAACACATGTTCAAATTTAGAGTTTGTTGTTTACTTTAATCTTCTTGATTTCTGTAAACAGAGGTTGTGTAAATCAAGTGTGTTAAGGTGTCACTCTTTTTTTTTTTTTTTCTTTTTTTTGTTTTTTTTTTGAGTTTGCTTGTCATTATTCCATTATAGGACAAAAGCATTTGATGGCTTATTATTGACTAGTGACATCGACTAATGACCAAAGCATGTAGACAATGAATGCAGTGGAGAAAATGTGAGATCCTAACAAATTTGGGCTATTTCAGCCTTTAGCATTCATTGATTTTATTTAACCATTTTACTTTTACTTTCTCATCTTATATACTTACCATTTACCCATTGTAAAAAGCCTCAATTCTAAAACTTTGTTGATTAAATGGATGCAACCTAAACAGGTTGTCTCCACTTGAAAATAGACCAGATGCCGGTTAGAGGTTTGTACTAGCTGATGACCATATATGTGTTGTTAATTAAGTTTAACCAAGTTTTATTACACTTGACATGTTATAATCATGTTAACTTTAGAGTTTAGAATGTTCACAGTATTATTTTAAAATTCTTTTTACCAACATAATTTAGGAATAATTCATTGAATTAACCATTTGAAGCAATCATTTAAAAGACACTCAAAATAAAATTAACAGTTTCAATCTCACTGACAGTAGAATGTGAAGCTTTTGTATTCTGTATTATGCGAATGCACTTATACAGCTTTGAATACGTACTACCGTATATTGTCTGTCGTGTATTGGAGTTTCCAAGATTTCCGGAGTTGAGGCATTCATTGATCATTGGCGACTTCTCTTCCAGAATCTGGGTTGGCGATCTTCAAAATCAGGTTGTCGTTGGTACACTATCGATGCAGCATGGATTAAAACTGCAGCAGTGAATGCCCATATAACATGAGACTTATTCTCAACCTGATACTCAAAGAAATGGAACAAATAAATGACACCCGCCCATTCACGTTCTTCTTGCCTCCGGTTTTCATTCTGTGCATGCAAAAATACACGATATTGTGAAGAGTGGGTCGAACAAAATAAGTCACAGGCATGGAAATGTAGCAGAACTGCAAAACCTTGAGAAACATTTCCAAAGGAGCATCGAATATAGATTCCACTTCAATGGCATTGAGGACAGGCTTGAAAGCATTCCTATCCCACAGGATTCCAACCACTGGATAGACAACTATATTTTTCTGCAAAAGGACTTGGAATATTCTAAATCATTAGAAGTTAGAACGCAGCAAAATCAATAACTTCTGTATATACACAAAATATTATACGAGGATGGAAATTGGAGAAGACAAGAATCTACACATAGTGATAAAGAAAATATCCCAAGAAACTTAAGATGGTCTCAGCCCTGAGAGAAGGCCAAGCAATGAAATTAACGTATTAGGTAGGTTCAACTATAGCTCTTATCAAATTGAGGTTCTATGTTAGATTTAGCACCAAAAAGACAACGTAACACACTAGTAATTTGACATTCTTTACAAATGCCTCAAGGACTCAAGGTGATCTTCTCATTCCTTTCCCTTATAAGACTTTGTAGGCCATTCAACGTGACATATACTGAATCTCATACTCTGTTTCTGTGGAGATATAACCAAGAAGTTGAAGTTCCCTTCATCAAAAAATTCAAATCATTTAGGTAGATGAAGATATAACACTTGGCGCCTATCTAACATTTAAATCACAGTTTCTAGTTTCTGGAAAATTGAATAACATCAAACATAATCAAGACACATAGACACGAATTCTCAAATCAATTCATATGCTCACTTTTCAAGAACAATGTGAAACACAAACCTAAAGAACCAGTCCAATATTAAAACAGAATACATATGAAGTCGAATTAGATGCGTAGCTAGCAAATGATACTACTACCTTAGCTGGAAAGGGACCAAGCAGGGCGATAACCTCGACAAGAGATGAATCCAAACCAATTTCTTCTTTGGCCTCTCTCAAGGCTGTATCAGCATCATTGGCATCAGCTTCATCCCTCTTCCCTCCAGGTAAAGAAACTTCACCTAAAATTACAATACTAACCTCGTTGACCTTAATCACCATCAAATATTGAATAGTAGTAGTATTACTAGTAGCAGCTTTATATTATAAAGATGAAATTGGCAGTAACAGAAAAAAGGATATTTGATTATATTGTGTTACCAGAATAAGAAGAGAGTTTAGATGATCTCTTGGTGAGGATGACACGAATATCACCATACTGGCCTTCGAACAAGCATATCAAAACAGCACCTCTGTTTTTGACATTTTGAGAAGGGTCTGAACCAGTAGGATTGGAAGCGTTTGAAGTACTGTGGTTGGGTTTGTGAAGACGGAGTCTTTGAGCTAATTTCATGAGGGTTTCTGATTTTAGTGAAGAGCTAGTTTTGGAAGAAGAAGAAGACATGATCGATCGATGGTAGTCATTTGTTTTGCCATGTGAAATTGCAGCAGCTAATTAAATAAGTCACTGGCGTACACTATAAGTTCTTAGTAGTATTTGACAAGGATCGGTGATGCAGCCTAACCAATCCAAGAGCTTACTTTATTTCGAATTAACAAATAATAATATAATACTAATGTAATGCCCCGCATTCCACATCGCTTAAGAGTGATAAAGGGTATATATATGTTAGACCACCACTCTCACATGTTATGAGTACTTTTGGGTGATTCCAAAAGCAAATCTGTGCGGTCTCAGGTTCAAAGCGGACGATATCATACTGTGGGGACGTGTGTGGGGACGTCCAGAGTAACCACGCCGGCCGGATTGGTCGGGTCGTTACAACTAATTTGTACGAGTTATTATATTTGTAAATTTAGTAAATTACTAGTGATGTAGACTTTTCCACCAAAGAAGCTCCAGACCTCCGCATCTTGGCGGATGGTGGAGCTTCGCCAAAAAGCCGCCACTATTAAATACTATCTCAGTTCGTCTTAAGGCTTGTTAAGGCTTGTTTGATTTGCAAAATTGGATTCTGAAAAATAACAAAAGTTAACGTAGAAATGGAATTTTGATCAATAATTGTTTGGTAAGGGATCAAAATTTTGAAAATGATGATATTTTAAAATCCCATTGTAAGATTATGGGATTTAAAAACTTGACGTTTGGTTTTTATTTTGCTTTGATGTCTTTCATTTTCCGCGTTTGGTTCGTTTAGTCCAAACATCACTGGTCGACTTTGTAAGCTTTTTCAGTAAAACTCTTGTTTGGTAATTGGCTGGAATTCCAAAATATGATGGGATTATAACGTGGCAAGGGGTTTATGGAATTGGGATTTTAATATCCCATGTTTTTTTTGGGATTCAAAATTTCAAATACGAGGCCCATTAATAGCCATACAATACAACCATGCCCAAATCATTTTCCCAGTTTAGGAAAAGATCAAGAAAGCTACCAAGCATGAAGTTTTGGTCCAAAATCCATGACCGACAAACAACCTATAATGGAAAGCTTCCATTAGGATGGAGTTCAAAATCAGATAAGAATTATTGCTCTGCATTAATTTAAAGAACATAAATCTTCTTGTAATATCCACCAAAAGCTTTGTTCATCTTCCAAACAAACTCAGGATATGATGAGTCTTACATAACAAACTTCCAAACAATGACATTTCAAAAGAAAAACAAAACAAAAAAAAAACTTGCAAACAATGAAAAACTATTAAATATAAAAAATTAAAGCAAAAATCGTATAATGAAACAAACACAAATGGAAATACAAAAGATAACAAGGGGGACTGTGTTAATTAATTGACAAAAGCACAGTGCCTCCTGATTTCACCAGCATTGCCAGTAAGGACCTCAATATTTCCCATCTTCACCATGGACGCGGCAAAATCCTTCAAGAACTGTTCTCTTTGGGCAGCACTGGCATGTTGCCTAACATAGGCTCTGGTCACAATATCGTCAAGAAGTGCAGCATCCGATTGAAATAGTCCTCTTCTCTTGGCGACAACGCTGAAATATTTCTCATCAAATGTCTTAAAGCTCCCGGGGTCCATCTCTGCAAGAGTGGTTTGGTCTGTGGCACTGCACTTGCTCCTCAAACGTGGAACATATTCAGAGTCCAATGTAGGGTCAACGTCCCCTCTACCGGTGAAATTGTACAACCGACTTGTGAAGCTAGAACAGTGGGATGTTCCTATGGTGTGGCTTCCTATAATAAACAAATAAATATTCACTCGTTTAATACTTCAATTCTGCAAACAACAATTCTACAAAAAGCTCCAACAGATGTCACGTTGCTAAATTTCGTCCTTTACCTGACAAAACAACAAGGTCAGTTGTGTTCAAGCCCTTGGAAGCAAAGTTAGCTATCAGCTGAGTAATGTTGAAAAATGGTGGTGGCAAATTCGCCAAAACTTCTGAGGCATTCGATACTCGTCCATCTCTTCTTCCTAATGGAACCTCCCACGGAAGTCCGCCCAACTATATGTAAATTCAAAATTTGAGATATATAGTGATCAACAGACATAGAGAAACAGATCCATTTTTCAATATAATGAAGATAATAAATTAATATCATAATGATTAAATTCGCAGTTACTTACGAATGCAGTGGCATCTCTAGCTACCAAAGCCAAGATATCGGCACATGAAACAACACCCGGGCATGTTGCTTCCACAGCAGCTTTTACTCTGTCAATTGACCCGTATCCTCTCAGCGATAGATTCGGGAATGCAGTTTTCTCCGCTGTGATGTTACTAGTTACATTCAACAGAATAGAACCATCACAACCCTTCAATTAAGAAATAAAACAGCTTAATGAGTGTTGATCGAGTCTGCCTTAAAACGTAATACTTGTTAGCTAGTACGAAAATGAGGGGAAGTGAAAGCATACCCTAACAAAGCAGTCATGGAAGTGCATTCTGAGCAAAGGAGCACATAAAGTTGGTGCACGGCCAAAAATGAGGTTGGTCGTGTTCTTGACAATCTCTTCAACTTTCGGACATGTTTGGCTGTAGAAGCCTACTTGCAAGCCCTGCCCGTTACATATGTCAAGTGCAACTAGGACAGCAAAAACCAAAACTATCTGATTAATCTTGAAAGCCATTTCAATTGGCAGAAAAGATGCAAACACCAGATGAGTGAGTGTTTGATCAATCCTTAAACTGTGTTTGGCATGTAACTGTTCTCATGGACATACATATTTATACTAACTTACTAAGAGAAATCAACACAGCTAATGGCCGTGTTTGAACATGTCATACATGATCGAGTTGCTATCTATCATTTAATTAGTTAATTAACTACTTATTCATCATTACTTGTTGGCATGAAATTATGCAAACCCTTTAGTCAAGTTTGTTTAATCTTCTTATAGTTGACTTGTTGTACAAAAACCAATATTTCACATGGATGATCTAATATATAATCTTAACAGTAAGTTTGTAATTAAATGAAATGACTAGCTGATAGTTCATCTCTACTGATCTGGCCGGACTGGCAAGTGCTATTGGTATGGGCTATAATTTCATGAGAGAGGCCTGATATCTATGATATGCTTGCCTTCTGGATCCGTACGGCACACCAGCTCTTCTCTATCCTTGGCCAAGAGTGCATCATGCATGGTGCATACAAAAAATTGAAATAAAAAAGACTACTGCCATGGACTGGGTCCACCCCTGATGTGTGTGCTTATTTTTGTTGTGGCTTGTTCATTCACGAATGAAGGTTTATCGAGTATGTAGTGCGTTGTGTGTGGCGTGTTGCATTTAGAAATACTTGTAAAATAGTGTACGCGGTACTCCCGTGACCGCTTGTATATTTTGACGCATACATATTTGAATTTAAACTAAAACTATATGCTCTAAATTGATCTCTAATCTTTTATAGTTAATCTAATCTAACTAAATACTAATATAAATTATTAAAGGTGAAAAATAAAAATTACATACTTCAAAAAACTGCGGAGTGAAAATGGGTTAGTGTAATGTGTTTCGTTTACACTTTAGATTAAAATGGTAATCGTAGTAACAATATGTTTTGTTCGTCAGAACAGAATTGAAATAAATTTAATTGATCTGATATAAATTGAACTTATTTGTAGTATAAAAAAAAATTAAGCAAATTTCAACTGAACTGATATAAAATTGAATTGTTTTTCAAATGAAAATAACGGATCCTATCGTGAGTTCATGCATTGTTCAAGTCCATGGAGTCCAAAGATGCGCGTAAAGTTACCATAGTAAAATTTAAATTACAAGTAAAAGAGGCATGTATAAAATCAAGCAGTTTGGCTCTGCCAATTGTTGTCTGGACTGTGGACCACAGTTACCGATCAATGAATTGATCATCGTACCCAAGTCTGGCACTTGCTTCGGTCCAGACCGATCTGGACCGGTCCACCATCGGTTCGCACCCGTACAGATCGGATCCATGTTGGATCAATTCCAAAATTTTCGAATCGGACTGGGATTCGATCCGATTTTATTTTTTTGAAAAATCTCCACAAAAATATGCTTTTCTGGTAGGATCCATATGGATTTGAACAGATCTTGAACTCGGATCGGACCCAATGAGTTGTAATGTACATGGTTTTTGGTCCGGACTCGGACAGACCGAAATTCGGATTGGACCCAAATTGTGCTAGGCTTAATCGTACTCAATAGACTCTGTTTTTTATTCATACTACATGAATTTGGGATATCAATTTAAGGGGGTGTTTGCAACAGTTTCAACTTAAAATAAGTGGCCTAATTTAAGGAGAAGTTGGTAAAGTTGGCTTAGGGGGTGTTTGCAATAGCTTCAACTTAAAATGAGTGGCTTAATTTAAGGAGAAGTTGATAAAGTTAGCTTATTAGAAAATTTGATGGGTGTTTGCAAAAAACTACTTAAAAGTTAGATAAATTGTAGGAGTAGTGTTTGCAAACCTAACTTTTTGGGCAAAAACAACTAAAATCCAGCTTAATTTAAGGAAAAGCTGCTGAAGGAGGTACAACCCAGCTTCTCCAATTTCAACTTATCCAGCTTAATTTAAGAGAATTAAGCAGCTTATAAGTTGTTGCAAACACTCAAAAAGTTATTTCTGCTTAAAATAAGTGATAAGCTGTTGCAAACACCCACTTATTAGAGAATTTGATGGGTGTTTGCAAAAAACTACTTAAAAGTTACATAAGTTGTAGGAGTAGTGTTTGCAAACCTAACTTTTTTGACAAAAACAACTAAAATGCAGCTTAATTTAAGGAGAAGATGTTGAAGGAGGTACAAACCCAACTTCTCCAACTTCAACTTATCCAGCTTAATTTAAGAGAAATAAGCAGCTTATAAGCTGTTGCAAACACTCAAAAAGTTGTTTCTTCTTAAAATAAGTGATAAGATGGATAAGTTAAGCTGTAAAGGGGTGTTTGCAATAGCTTCAACTTAAAATAAGTGGCTTAATTTAAGTAGAAGTTGGTAAAGTTGACTTATTAGAGAATTTGATGGGTGTTTGAAAACAACTACTTAAAAGTTAGATAAGTTGTATGAGTAGTGTTTGCAAATCTAACTTTTTGGACAATAACAACTAAAATCCAGCTTAATTTAAGAAGAAGCTGTTGAAGTAGATACAACCCAACTTATCCAGCTTAATTTAAGAGAATTAAGCAACTTATAAGTTGTTGCAAACACTCAAAAAACTATTTTTATTTAAAATAAGTGATAAGCTGGATAAGTTAAATTGTTGCAAACACCCACCAGTTATATATAGTTATATATGATGATGTGTCTACCTTGTTTTTAATATCCTAGATAAAGAGAACATGCATTTTCTTTTCCGTCCCTAGCTCTATCCATCGAGCTATAACAACTGGCCTATAGAATGTTTGACCGATGAAAAATCATGTTACCCGAGTACTAATCCACCTTCATAATTATTAATCATGCATGATGTGCAAGTTAATCGATCTCTAAATTAATTTTGTATTGATGAGAGAATCATAGTGCGCGTTAACATTAATTAGAAGAAATGTTTGTACTACTACAAACAATCAAATCAAATGTATGCTAATTAATGGGACTCCACTAATTAAACATCACAAAAGGCGGCATCCCATTCGACGACTCTTCACCGTAGTGAGCCGGTATTGCTGCTTAAGTTATTGGGTTTCTAATTAACACAACCTAGTTAGCTCATTGGATTGAGATCTATCAGAAACAAGGAAGAAGAAGAACAGAGGAAGCCGCAAGAACTAGCCCGGATTAACACAGTGAAGAAGAGGAATTGCAGTGACGAATTTATCTCACCTACGAACTCGTCTTTGACTAAGCCAGATCACGAATTACAGAGGGACGAACTTAAATTGAAGAACAAGAAGCTTAGGCGGGAAAACAAGAAATAGTATAATTAGTACGATTAGGGTAAGGGTAAGGGTAAGGCTATATGGTACTCGACATCGGAGGTTCATGCAAATTCCGAGGAAGTGGTGTGGGGTTGGTGATGGCTTTACTTTGTGGAGAGGTGCGAGGTTCAGACCTTGCACTAGAAGACTGGAGGTTGGCCGAGTGACCTTAGTAGTACTGCTTGCTAGTTTAAACCTCATATTCGATCCAGGAGGCAACGGAGGTGCAATGGTCGGTCAATTGACAAATCTGCGGCGAAACTGAAAGAAACTTGGTGACAAGTTTGGTCTAAAGGGGGCGTATTGTTGAGATTTCTATGCGCACTGACCGCCCAAGTCGTGGTTAGTTTGTCGGGGACAAGTCCATCAACGAGAAACATCTAGAATAGTTATTTTATATTTGTTTATTTTATTTTTATCCGTTGAGTCATCGTTGAGTCTGTTGTTCTTAACCGTTAGAGTCTAGATTGTTCTTTTTATTAAGCTGGGGAAGTCAGGACCTATGGCACGTGAGATACCCTAAAAGATTCCTGATTTGTTGTATAAATCAGTCAACCCTAGATGTCACTCTTACCGATTAATATAATAAATATAATAAGAAGATGTCTAAATGTCACTCTTACCGATTAATGTAATAAGAAAATGTCTTTCCCAAAAAGTTCTGATTCAGTGTCTTTCTTTCTCTCTTTATGGGGCCGCTTACTACTTTGAGCCAATTAATTTATAAATTTCACCAAGAATTGATTTCCTCGCCCAACTCATATATAGCGCGTAATGTGTTTTGCAAAGAGCTAATGAACGTGAAAAAAATTGTAGAGTGTAATCCATTCTAATTACTCTAATTACTGCCAATTATTTTGTGGATTTTGTTATAATTTGTTGGAACCATTAATTTAGCCATTCTAATTACTGCTTAATTGTTTAGTGGACTTTGTTATTATAATTTGTTGGAACCATTAATTTAGCAAAAATCATACCAAAACATATGGGAGAATCAATTTTGGTTTGATTAGACTAGAACGCTTGACATTGAAAGCATTTGAATTATTGATCATATAATGCACTACTGCTTATGCAATTTTGTAATTTTCTCCAGATTTATTCTTCCTTCACAACAAATTATGACTTTTTAAGTCATATCATACATAAGGAACCTTAAAATAATGGATACAAAGTAAAGTAATTGATTCATGAAACAAAAAATAGGCAAAACAAAGAAAATTCGGGATGTAAATTTAATTCACGAAAGCACAATGCCTCCTGATTTCTCCAGCATTGCCTGTAAGGACCTCAATATTTCCCATCTTCACCATTGACGCGGCAAAGTCCTTCAAGAACTGTTCTCTTTGGGCAGCACTGGCATGTTGCCTGACATAGGCTCTGGTCACAATATCGTCAAGAAGTGCAGCATCGGATTGAAATAGTCCTCTTCTCTTGGCAACAACGCTGAAATATTTCTCATCGAACGTTTTGAAGCTCCCAGGGTCCATCTCTGCGAGAGTGGTTTGGTCTGTGGCACTGCATTTGCTCCTCAAACGTGGAACATATTCAGAGTCCAATGTAGGGTCAACGTCCCCTCTACCGGTGAAGTTGTACAACCGGCTCGTGAAGCTAGAACAGTGGGATGTTCCTATGGTGTGGCTTCCTATAAATAAATAAACAAGTAAATATGTCACTGGCCGGTTTAATAGTAATGCTAGGATTACAACTCTAACAAAAGCTCGATAGATGATGAGTTGTTGAATTTAGTCATTTACCAGACAAAACAACAAGGTCTGTTGTGTTCAAGCCCTTGGAAGCGAAGTTAGATATCAACTGAGTAATGTTGAAAAATGGTGGTGGCAAATTCGCCAAAACCTCAGAGGCATTGGATACTCGTCCATCCCTTCTTCCTAATGGAACTTCCCACGGAAGTCCGCCCAACTATAAATTAAAAATTTGAGATATATCAACAGACGTATAGAAACAGATCCATTATTCAATATTCAACAGAATAAAATTATTATCAAAATGATTAAATTCGCAGTTACTTACGAATGCAGTGGCATCTCTAGCTACCAAAGCCAAGATATCGGCACATGAAACAACACCCGAGCATGTTGCTTCCACAGCAGCTTTTACTCTGTCAATTGACCCGTATCCTCTCAGCGATAGATTTGGGAATGCAGTTTTCTCCGCTGTGATGTTACTAGTTACATTCAACAGAATAGAACCATCACAACCCTGCAATTAGAAAAATCAACCGACTTAATGAGTGCTGATCGAGTCTGGATCAAAACATTATACTACAAGCTAGTATGAAAATGAGATGAAGTGCATACCCTAACAAAGCAGTCGTGGAAATGCATTCTGAGCAAAGGAGCACATAAAGTTGGTGCACGGCCAAAAATGAGGTTGGTCGTGTTCTTGACAATCTCTTCAACTTTCGGACATGTTTGGCTGTAGAAGCCTACTTGCAAGCCCTGCCCGTTACATATGTCAAGTGCAACTAGGACAGCAAAAACCAAAACTATCTGATTAATCTTGAAAGCCATTTCAATTGGCAGTTCAACACCAGATCAGTGAATGTTTATGATTATTCCTTAATTAAACTGTGTCTGGTATGTAATGTTCTCATAGACATGAGCATATATACTAAGAGAACTCAACCAAGGCTGTGTTTAAAAATGTCGTACATGATCCAGTTGTTATTAATTATTATAAGTATCTTTAAATTATTTATTACTAGTTAACTACTACTGATTAATCATTTCGTGTGGAGTTGTTGGCATCAAAATTGTATGTCAAGTTGTCAAATCTTAGTTAAAGTTGACTTGCTGTAATAAGTGTAAAATTGCACATGTATGCTCTATTATGTAAATTATCTCAACACCAAGTTTTTTAATTGAATGAATGATCATATGTAATTCATCTCTGTTCTGATCTAGCCTGGCAATTATGATATTATTGAAATTGAACCACAAGAACGCGGCTAGCTAGCGTTGCAAAAGATACGTTAAAGAATTTTTACAAGCGAATTACATGGGCCGGAAAGATTTAAATTTTACCTACACAATGACATACATTGATCATTCGTCCCGTCCAAAATTACAATGGTGAGAATTTTGGTTTAATGCAGTACAGAGGGAAGGAACCAGCTTGTGGTTGAAAGTGAAACCCAAGCTATTCATGCGAAATATTCTGGTGAATGTATAAGCATAAAGCATGCATGCATATATATATGATGGTAATCAAAATTAGCGCGCGGAAGTTAATTATTTTGATTGGTAAATGATGAGGCAAAGTCATCACTAAATTGATGGTAGAATCAATCAAAAGAAAGTCTTGTGCATATGATAGATAACTTTTAGATGAATTGCCTAGAGAAACATTCATGGGGCTTGCTTTCTATTCTCAGGTCGGCTTCGTACTGACCTAAACGTAGGTCTTTATTATATATTTCATTCTAATTTATTAAATTTTGATAAAAATATATAAATATGCAGTTATACCCCTACTTTCAAAAAATTCATTTAAATACTTTAAATAAATTCTTACTATTTTATAAGTATTAAATTAAAAATAAAAATTTACTTTAACTAAAATTAAAATTAACCAATATATATCAAATTAATTTCAACAACAATTCAATGGAATATTCGTTTTCCATAATCTAATTGCATTAGCTATCAACATTTGTAGAGGACAATAACAGAAGCTTAACTTTTAACTACGAAGTATATTATTTAGAAGTGTTCGATAGTTTATGTATCATTAAAATGGATAAATTAACTATGATCAATTAACTTTGGTTTGTGATTAAGATTAATTAATAAGGTTTACGTGTATATGTAATCATATAAATTGAAATTAAGGGCATTATATTTAATTTGTATTTTTGTGGTGATTTTAATGTTAAAGAAAATTAATTATAATCCATCGTACCAAAAATGACTTTGAACCGAAATGAATGGATGAGATTAAATTAAACGCCACATGGCAAATATTGAATGAAGACCTGAGTTTAGGTCGGTACAGAGCCGACCTGAGAATAGAAAACCCCAACATTCTTTTATTTAGTTGTTTTTCAAAAAATTTGATTTTTCATTTGTCCCTCTCCAGCTATAACGAGTAGACTCAAAATGTTTTGCCTAATGTCTCTAATCAAATCATGTTACCCGAGTATTGTTGCACCATCATAATCATGGATATTCAAGCAAATCAGGCTTTTAATTTTCTATTGATAACAGTCATTATCAAAATGCTTGTATTGTCAACTTAATTACCGTCAAACATGCTTATGCCCCTCCACTAATCATACATATAAAGGTTGGCAGTCCGGTCCGGTTTTTGTAACCAATATGCAACTCAGATCGGGTTCGGTACTATTTTGCTCAAATTAATTCCATATGTATTGTATACACAGTAATTATTATCCAAAATCTCTGATTCAATTTAGGTTTTGGGTATCCAGCCGGTGTATACTAAATTTATCAAAGAAAAAGATCGAAATATTTTAATTAATTCGATAACAACATTATAAGAAACTTGAATTATTACTTCTTCTTGATGGAATCTTGACGAAGATCTTAGAGCGTCACGAATCATAATACTTCTCACACTATTAGTACGCCCCCTCTGGGGCTAGCTAGCATGTTGCCACCTCTTGCGAGGGTAGGTTAACCCAGAGGGTATTCACATACAACGGTCATGTCGGAATTCCTGCAGTTCCAACTATTTATGGGTATCATACAACAACATTGTTAGTCCAAAGTCTTGTGATTTATACGAGTTACCTGACAAGAGGTTTAAACAATTTTTTCTGAAACAGCTAAAATATTTCATTCAATTATAAGAGAGAGCATAAGAAATGTTCAGGTACAAGAACAAAAACAACGTCGAAAAAGAAAGCATCTAAACCAAAGAGTCCGTGATACAACACTACAACAAGAGATGAAAACTCCAAACAAATAGAATAGACCAAATGCATCCAACACCAAATTTACACAATTATTCTGAAATGATAATAACAAATCCTAATGATTAGGGATGTATCCAAAAATCGAAGTTAGGGGGCGAAACTATATATACGTACATGATTATTTCAAAAGTTCAGGGTGAGGGGCTTAGCATGTGCATTATAAATGAAATTAGAATGGATATGCAGAATCAATTGGGATTTTTTATTTTTATATTTTGGGTTTCTACTCTATCCGCTATATGCAACTAATCCTAAACTCTTCCAATGACGTTATTTTCACCCATGAGACTCGAACCCTATACCATGCTTAAGTGAACTCAGGTACTTACCAGAGCCAGCAACGAGCCTGTGTAATATATAAGACAATCTGCAATATTCTCCAAGTTTTATTCTTCATATAAATTAACTCAAGTATCTGAATCATACATAATAAACTTCTAAACAACAAAAAGTAATACATTAAAGGAAGAAAAAATAAAAATGAATCATGGAACAACAAAGCTGACCAAAAAAAAGAAAAAAAGCGCTTGTGAGTGAGGAAAAGTTCTAATTGACAAAAGCACAGTGCCTCCTGATTTCACCAGCATTGCCAGTAAGAACCTCAATATTTCCCATCTTCACCATCGACGCAGCAAAGTCCTTCAAGAACTGTTCTCTTTGGGCTGCACTGGCATGTTGTCTAACATAGGCTCTGGTCACAATATCATCAAGAAGTGCAGCATCGGATTGAAATAGTCCTCTTCTCTTGGAGACAACGCTGAAATATTTCTCATCAAATGTCTTAAAGCTCCCGGGGTCCATCTCTGCGAGAGTGGTTTGGTCTGTGGCACTGCATTTGCTCCTCAAACGTGGAACATATTCAGAGTCCAATGTAGGGTCAACGTCCCCTCTACCGGTGAAGTTGTACAACCGGCTTGTGAAGCTAGAACAGTGGGATGTTCCAATGGTATGGCTTCCTGTAAATAAACAAGTAGATATATATTAATTTCATCACAGGTGTAATGGTAATAATAAAATTACACACTCTAATAAAGCTCGAACAGATGGTGAGTTGCTGAATTATATTTAGTCATTTACCGGACAAAACAACAAGGTCTGTTGTGTTCAAGCCCTTGGAAGCAAAGTTAGCTATCAGCTGCGTAATGTTGAAAAATGGTGGTGGCAAATTCGCCAAAACCTCAGAGGCATTCGATACTCGTCCATCTCTTCTTCCTAATGGAACTTCCCACGGAAGTCCACCCAACTATAAAGTGAAAATTTTAGATAGATATAGTGATCAACAGACATATAGAAACAGATCCATATCCATATTCATGAATGAACAGAATAAAATTATTATCAAAATGATTAAATTCGCAGTTACTTACAAATGCGGTGGCATCTCTAGCTACCAAAGCCAAGATATCGGCACATGAAACAACACCCGGGCATGTTGCTTCCACAGCAGCTTTTACTCTGTCAATTGACCCGTATCCTCTCAGCGATAGATTCGGGAATGCAGTTTTCTCCGCTGTGATGTTACTAGTTACATTCAACAGAATAGAACCATCACAACCCTGCAATAAAATACATCACCAAACTTAATTATGGACTATCAAGAGAGTAAATATATAAGTAAGCAACACTGAGGAAAGTGAATACTACGTATAGTAATTCAAGTAGCATATGGAAAAAGTAAGGTGAGCTTAATTACCCTAACAAAGCAGTCATGGAAGTGCATCCTGAGCAAAGGAGCACATAGAGTTGGAGCGCGGCCAAAAATGAGGTTGGTTGTGTTCTTGACAATCTCTTCAACTTTCGGACATGTTTGGCTGTAGAAGCCTACTTGCAAGCCCTGCCCGTTACATATGTCAAGCGCAGCTAGGATAGCTAAAAGCACAACTATCTGATTCTTGGAAGCCATTTCAGTGCAGTGTGTTTGATGAATGCTTAAACTGTGTTTGGCATGTAATTGTTCTCATGGACATGCATATTTATACTAAGACTCTAAGAGATCAGCACACACAGCTAATTAAGAGCTGCGTTTTTTATCATCAATATGCCATACAAAAACAATCATACACAATCCAGTTGTTTTGATTTTTTATTATTAGTTACTAACTACTAATTGATCATTACTTGGGGAGTTGTTGACATGAAATTTTTTAATCTTACTTAAAGTTAGCAGCTTGCAGTATAAGACCAAGATTGCACATGTATGCTAGCTCTAATAGTATATATTATTCTTAACATGCAGCAAGTTTCTAAATGGAATTACTCACTAATGATTCAGCTGGACTGAGATTCATATGGCACTACCGAGCCATCACGTACCAAGTTGGCTAAAATCATGAATACATTGGTTGGCAAATTTTACAAAAGAAATTACATTTAAAGGTTTAAATTTCACTTGCAATTTTTTTTAATGTGTTTAATTTGTTCCGAAATTTAAATCATAATCACTCGGTATAAAGCAAAGCATGGTGGTAAAATTTGCGGAATTGATTCAGTTACTCAAGCATTAAAATAAATAAAAAATGCATGGAAAAAAAATAAAAAAAAAAAAAATAAATAAAAATAAAATAAAATAAAAAATAATAATAATAATAATAATAATAATAATAATAATAATAATAATAATAATAATAATAATAATAATAATAATAATAATAATAATAATAATAATCGCCTTAGTTGTGTTCGTGCCCCTCATGCGCATGATTACTTATTCACCATTCCTATTGATGGGTTGGGACAGCGGATGAACCCTCGACAGTTCCGTGTTGTGTTGTGTTGTGTTATCGCCTTGCAGTCCCTTTGTTCCCTGATGGTTCCTCTTGCTCGAGTTGTCATGTGCGACGGATGGACCAGTGGGGTGACCACGCTGTTCATTGTTCTAGCGAGGTGGGAGTGAAGTTTCGGCACAACCTTGTGCGTGATACCTTGGCTGACATCTGTTCTAAGGTTGGTGTTGTTGTGCGAAAAGAGGTCCCTATGGGGTTCCTATCAGATGTTGGACGAGACCTACGCCCGGCAGACTTGTTATTATACAATTGGTCCCAAGGTCGAGACGCTTGCTTGGATGTTACGGGTGTCTCTCCTTTTGATGGTGGGGGTTTGAATTTTTGGGTTCCTGGAGCTGCTTTGCAGTCTGCCGTTCAAAAGAAGAAGAGTAAGTATTCTTCTAAGTGTGCAGAGCACGGCTACTCATTCATTCCATTTGCCTTCTCCACTTTTGGGGAGCTCGATGAGGAGGCCTTGGCTACTTTTTCGCGCCTTAAGCGCTTGTGTGTTAGCCATTCCAATGATGTTAGGAGTGGTATTTTCATTTTCTCTAGACTTAACTTTTGTATTCAGAAAGGGGTGGGAGCACAGATTGTCTCCCAACTCCCTTCCAATTTTACGTGATTAATAAAAGTCTAGTTTTATAATTAAAAAAAAAAACAAATAATAATAATAATAATAATAATAATTATTATTATTATTATTATTATTATTATTATTATTATTATTATTATTATTATTATTATAATAATAATAATAATAATAATAATAATAATAATAATAATAATAATAATAATAATAATAATAATAATAATAATAATAATAATAAAAGTCCTCGGACCACTCACTGATAGAGAAATTTAGCTGTTTTGCCCATCCAGCTATAACAATTTAGACTATAAAATTTGATTAATCAAATCATATTACCCCAGTACTGATGCACCTTCATAATCATGACCAGCAAGTTATCCAATCTCTTATTTTTCTTGGCAATCATATTGCGGAATTATAGCTAGGATATATTTCTAAAGATCAATTTGCAATTATCAGGGATAAACGGTGTACCAACAAACAATCTTATGGATTGTTTAGCAAAACTAACTGATAAATTAAATAGGCTGCCATTAAAATATAGCATAAGTTAATGGTATGTAATATCAGTTCAGTACATAGAAGTAATCCTTATAACTCAAGCGACTTCATATGTGCTTACATGGTGTTGTAAACATTGCTATGTCACATTTTATAACACTGACATCGATCAAGAAGTTTTCATAAATAATCTGGAAAATTAAACCAGGATTGCTTACATAAGGCCTAATATGAACTTGGCTTGAGTCGTCGCTGCATGCCACCACTTTCCGGTCCATCACAAATTAACGACTCGGCAAGAAAGCCAGTATCCATATCGGGTCAGAACCGGATTAATTTTACGGGGTGATATAATTGCTACGGTGTTCCAGGTGGATAAACTCCAGATGAACTTCCAGACATTTTAATCACTAGTGTATGAATTTGAGGTTGTGTTCATTGTCCTTGTTTTGCTGCTTGTTTTGCTGTTTGTTTTGAATGTCTTTTGCCTGATGTAATTAAAACTATAAGTACTCTCCATGTTGATTTGTATGCTTATTTCATTCAAATGCTAATTAAATTACCAAAGGAGTAGGACACGGTAAATACAGCAACATGTATAGAGTCATAGACACAGCCACAAAGGTAGTGATACTCAAATCCAACATTTAACCAACCAACCCACAGTAGCATACAACAGACATCCCCTTTGGTACTGGTTATGAACTGAATTGAGTCCCAAAACTGAGAACATGACACTCAAGATTCCTCAAGTTCAACTGCAAAGAAGCCAGGAAATGACAGAGAACCGGATAAGATACGAGTGAACACAAGTTCATCAGGTCAGTTAATAAAATAGCATATTAAAACGCTTACCATCACTGCAACTCCTGTTTCAGCGAATTTAGGAATAGAAATGAGCCTTACCACCTGTCCATCTGATCCTGCATTTTGATTCAACCTATTATTCTTTAGAAACCGTATAAGTGTGTGTGTTTTTTTAAAGATGAGGATGATTTTAACACATACCCTTGATCAACTTAGTCCCGTAGTTAGGCTGATTACCGACAAAGTAAACATGAGGACACGACTCAATGAAAAAGGGATCCCTGTCCGTGAAAGGATAACAGCCTGCAGAAGTAAATAAAGAAGAGTGAGATAAGGCAACATGACAGTTACAGGTACACTTGGTAAAAAAGAGTTGAGATATCAAAGGAAATAACATGATACGGAAGTGACCTAGAGTATTTGGGGCAGTTGGTGCTATGTGCCTCCATCTCAATGTCCTTTCCATGAAATCGAGATTATCATTTCCATCGGCATATTTTCCCAGATCGTCTATATTTTGACCTGATGTCCCAAGAAACCTGAAGAAGGTACCAAGATATAACACTGTTCTATCCAATTCTAAAATATCACATTAACTTGATTGATCTATCTCACCTCACATTGTCAAGCTCAAAAGAGTGAGGATTGGTGCAGGATCTGAAAGTGTTGTAAGCTGAAGATCCAGGGAAAAGGCACCGATGCAAAGCCTAATAGACACACAGAAAGAAACAGCTTGAAGTTAACAACAATGTACCTTATGGAAAGATCAGCCACACTCAATGAGGTTTCACTAATGCGAAGAATATAGCATGAATACCCACTTGTACAGATTTTACAACAAAAATCTCAGTTTATTTTATTGCTCGAAATACCCTCATGTTTCACAGAATCTCTGCAGCAAATTCCATGTTATTTTCTTCCAGAATTGAAATGTACTTGCATTGTAACTTTCTACATTTGAAAAGAGGGCTCTCATGCAAAATATAAATGCACAAAGGGATTCTTGGCAAAACAATAACATGGGGGGACATTGTGTAAGCTTATGAAGTTTCTGACAATGTGGGTAGTCTGACATTACACCAGACTCGGGTATGGACATTATTATTTCCCTATTCATTTTGGAGCAACCAATAAAACCTGTTGTGGTAAGGCAAAATTCGAAGGGTCCTTGCTTCCTGGCATAATGTCTAGAGGAATTCCTGCTGCAATCTGCACATCATTTTCAGATTTCAGACAATATTGCCAAAGAATAAGCTTGCTGGATATAATTTTTTTGAAGCAGCTTGCTGGATATAATTAAGTTTTACTTTTACCTGATTCAAGAAAATATCGAGCTCTTTTGTTGGCTGAGATAATCGAGACTGCTCCTTTGGACCCAAGTTCTGTAATAACACAAGTGTTATAATAAAATTATAGAAAAGCACCACGGGATAGCATATTGCATTTTTCTGAGGCCTTCAACTTTGCTCGGTAACATGTTATAACCGAGTAATCATACAGAGGTATACAGTATACCTAAGGCAAGTATACCTAAGGCAATCATCTCTACAGTTAACTTGAATCATTAAAGTTATCAATATTATTCTTCGAGTGAAAAAGAAAGGCATAAGTTGATTCCTAACCAATTCGTGCACATATTCAGGAAGGATAATAAAACTAGCATGTTTATCACTGGGAAGAAAGGGGGGAAAGAAGCCTTCGAGTAGTAGATCCAACTAAGCAATCATGTAGGAAGTTAAGAAGTTGATCTTTTGGGAGCAAAAAAGCTAACTATGGATTAGGATCCCCAAGGAATTGCACAAGATATGTCTATGGTAATGACAAGCTGTTTACCAAAAAGAGTTCATGGAAGGAGATTTTCATCTTAACTTATATGTGTAAATTTTCTGTTAAGACATCGAGTTACATTGCAATTATAAACATAACCGTATTATGTACTCATGACTATCTTGTAAATTTTCTTTGGCCTGAACTATGTAAAGAAATAGAAGAATTTTGTTTAAAAGAATAGCAAAACAGTCTGAAAAGTGAAAAGTGAAAAGTGAAGTTGAGTTTTGTTGCATGACTACAAGAAAATTACCCAGAGCTGTGCAACGCAGAAAAATAGATAGTAAATATATGAGGGATATTGTAAGTGTTACATTAAATATCAAAGACATTACCTGACCATTAAGAAGGCCACGTGGATATTCAACAGAATCTCCTGCTATGACAACTTGAACAATTTCAGCTGCAATGCCTTGTTCCTAAAACATAGGTAAAGATAATGAACATGTGAGAATAGACAGGTTGTTACTTGTTACGCATCCCATAACACATGAAAAATACGTAACATGAAAAAATAAGAAATTGACAAACATTTTCATCTCCAAGATGTCCAGTTATATGGTCGACAAAGAGCTGAAAATGCAGAGGATTAGCATTGCTGCTCCCAAGACTTAATCCGGATACAAAAACAACATATTTGTCTTCACCTGTTCAAGAGACATGGATAAAGACATCAGGGTAAAATTCCTAATGAAGGTTTGAATGTAACCTCCAGAAGAAGTCCGTCTTTACTTGTTGTAGCCACACAAGCTGCTATGAATCTATATATTCTATATATTTTCAGTGGGGAGAGAACCCAAGGCCATAGAGTGCAGAAAACACTGAACTTAAGTTGCAAAAGCAATCCTTTCTAGACATACCAACTTTGAAAAAAAAAATGAAAAAACATTTTCTTTAATTTGGCAAAATATTCTCATATATAGCCACTTATATGTGGAAATCTTTGTACAGGATTGGTGCATGCCCCTCTTACCTTGTAAATAGACTCTCAAATTCTTTCAAAAAAAAAAAAAAAAAACAAGAAGAAGAAGAAGAAGAAAGTTTAATTATTCTAATGTTCCACACTACGAGTATGAAAGATTTAGTCATTATCATTTTCCTCGAAATTGAATGACTGTATTATCATGGAGAACAAAAGTAGCCAAGGTTTGAGTAGGACAAGTGATATTTCGAATAGTGGTCATAATGAGCAGAAGAGCAGCTATTACCAGAATTAAGGGGACGCTCTATCTGGTGAGGCAGGCCAGCTTCTAAAACATCGTAAACCAGAAAATCACCAGAACCAGATTCTTTTCCATGCAATGCGACCACTATGCCTACAGATATGCCAGAGAAACTCAGTTACTAATTAAAAAAATAGAATTTACGTAGCATACATCAGGAAGTGCAAACTTTATCAAGGGTTTCTGATGAATTTCAGTGGATATACTCATTCTTATTTCTTCCTTTCTTTGTTTTATTTCACAAATGCAACTGGAGGATAACCATTTTACCCCTTGGTGACTCCAACCACCGACTTAAAAAAACCTATAGTCTTTTCGATAGGTTTCATATAAATTTTCCATGGACTCTACGCCACACTACTTAAATAAATGAAAGACTTGAGAAAGCCACAACAAATTCAGAATCAGAATGCATACCAGTTACATATCTAGAAGGCGAAAGGGTATCGCCACGAAGGTTAACTCGTCCACTTTCATCTTCCAGAACTAGATAATCATCCGAGTGCACAAAATTATGGCGGTTTACAAGTGGGGTTGATGATCTCTGCGTAGTATAGGTTCTTAGAGTTAATCTGAAAAGATATGTGAGGTAGATTAACAACAATCTCATTACCTCCTTGGAATATTCATCAAGTATAGTAGGTTTAAGCTTCATGTCCTTGAAAAGAGTCCCAACTATGATGCATTCTTTTCCTTCTTCCAGCTCTAGAATGGTACGAACTACAGTAACACAACAATGGATAATATCAGCCTAGTACCAATAAACTTAAGATGCCTAACCCAGAAGTTGAAACCAATATTTGCAATGCCATTTTATGTATCAGAAAGTCATAATAAATACTAAATAACCCAGGCATAACACAAATGACAATCCATACTGTTGACAGGATGAATTGAGAACTCTGACAAGCTAAGTTCTTCATCAAATTGTACACAACCCAAAGTATTTGTTTAGACAGAACTCAAAAACACAGAAAGAAAGATAGACACTTAATTTCAGCACTACATGTCAACACTAATGACGTAAAAAGGATGGAATTAAACAAAGGCGAAAAGCTTGCCCAATAGCATTCGGTTCCCATTCTAGGTCTTCTTTGACATTCCCTCCTTTCACTTTCGTCAAGGATGGAGAACTACAAACTATTGAACTACCAGTTCAGATTAATTACAATATGCGCTCACTTACAAGGACTATAGTTCTACCTCATTACCAAGTAGAGAAACAAAATTAACACTTTAAGGTGGTGTTGCATAAATAACATTAGAATAGCATAACCCACACATGTTGAACTAAAAAAAGAAAACAACGCAATACTAGGTTATAAAAACAGCAAAGAAACAAATTTTACATGAAAAAAACAGTAGGTCAAATAATAGGGGTCAAAATTAGAGAGATGGTCAAGTACTTGGCAATTGGGGTTTCCAATTAGGGACAAGAGTGTGAAGGTGAGCTCTCATGAGAAGAAGCCTAGCAAAGTAAATCTGACTGTATTGTTGCCCTCTGTACATCTCCTTCTGTATCTGGAAGCTTTCATCCTGCAAAATACAGTATATAACAAAAAATTGTAGGAAACGCTCCAAAAAATAAAGAAGAAAAGGAGAATAGAGCAAGAGAAGTTGGAGTCGGTAATGGGTTTTCTCACCAGCAATTTGTAGAGGGATTGTTTTCTCTGGAGGACGCCGTTCGTTGAGTCGACATCCATTGGTGAAGATTCTGCCATGGCGGGAAAAGTTGTACTGCAGATGATGAGTAGAATTGAACAACCTCTCCTCTCTTGTGTGTGCGCCAGTAGTGACTGAGGTCTGAGGGAGAAAGGGGTCAAAAATGTAATCAAAATTAATTCCACATATTACTAAGACGCTTAGACCCGATAAAATTGACCAAATCCAAAATTCAATATTCGAATTTGAAGTCTCATCCAAAATATTTTGGTCAATCATTTGAACCTTGACCCGAAATTCGATCAAGATTCATCTGATTCAAAATCACATGAATAAGTATTGACCCGAACTCATCCAATTCGAATTTAAATCGAGTTAAAACTTAATACAGGTCGAACTTATAATTAAGATTTTGAAGTCGTAATGATTTGTAAATTATCATAATTAGCCCCCCGGGTTCTAACAGACCCATTAAAAACATTATAATGGTACATTATCTCTTTCAATTTTATTTAGATTCATTAAATTTAATACAATTGCGTTCAACTTTGTTTAGTTGTTTTTTTATACTATAGATAAATTCAATTTAAATTCATTCAAATTGATCAAACATAGTTCATAAATAACTGTGAAATTCGGAAAAGTGATCTAGTATATCAAATATTTATATGAGAATATTAGGAAACGAGAGTTATGTGGAATCTAGTGAAGTGACATACAGTATATGGTAGAGATATTTGCCATGTTTTCTAGCTCGAGTGGCTCTTACTTGAGAGAGACTAGATGTTGACCTTCTTAGGTCATCCGATCGAGTTCCAACTATATATGTTGAAGACGTGACCGACCATGCATGCTCCGATGGGATCTTATGTGATATGCTTGAAATAAATCTTCATCAACAGTTCAACACCCCTTCGAAACCTAATGGTAGGAGACTAATTGAGATCATGCTACTTTACATCGTATATTTATTCTTCCAAGTATGAAACAACCACAAACATGCAAAAATTAAAAATTGTATCGTATGAAATTGGGGGGAAGAAAACAAATAAGAATAAGTACGAAGTTTATGAATTTGGGAGAGATACAAGGAAGATTAAGTTATGAAGTTCAGGAAAACATTTAAAGAAAACAAACACAAAAATGGTCCCGGCGGGGCTCGAACCCGCGACCTTCGGCTTTCTCAAATCCATAAGACCAACGCTCTAACCAACTGAGCTACGGGACCGACTATATCTTTGTTCAAGCATATCTTATCTATATTAATCCTAATTAGAATCTCCTAAAAAAGGAAACAAGTTTTTGTCAAAACACCTCTGTGATACTTAATTTATTTAAATACATAGTACTCACACGTAAAAATCTGAAAAACGGATGGGTTATAGGTTTGAGAAAATCAATTGTTTTATAGGTTGGAGCTGATTACATTGTTTGTTTCCAAACTCATCAAAAACACATTTACTATTAATTAAAAAATTATTCAATTATTAAATTTCTCAAAATCGAACCAAAAACGGTGCAAAATCTGCGCCAAATAGGTAAATTACTACTAGTAAGTAGAATTGAGAAAACCATTTGAAACTTGAAAGGCCTCCTAAAATAAGTACAGTAGTAGCGTTTTGAATTTTGATTAGAAAACCATTTGAAAGACCTCCTAAAATAAAAAAGCAAACCATGAGCCCGCCATTTTGTCCATTGGCTCCAACAAATTTCAGCTCCCTCCTTCAGTCCTCAAAATCAAACCCAAAACCAATCTTTAATTAAATTCCCAAATTTCACTTCTTCTCCAAAATTCCAATCCAAAATTTTCCAATCCCAAATTCAGTTCCCTCCCTCGATCTCCATTACAAATACCACCACCTCCATTTCACTTTTCAATTAAACACATTTCTCACCCACCAAAACAATAGCTCAGTCAACTCAGATACATTATTCTTCATTAGCCCCAAATGGCGATTCAATCAGTTTCTGAAGCCAACAAGGAAAACATTCCGTGTACTTCAGCTGGAAGGCAAGTCAATCTCTCTGCAACTAAAGTCCAGATGAAGAGGAAATTTGTGAGGAAGCCCCTTGAAGATATCACCAATTTGTTATACCCGGTGGAGAATCAGGATCTGTTTTCGGATGAATCGTGTTTGTTGATCCGAACAAGTTTGGCATCTCAGGTGAAGAATCGTTACAAAAGGACTGGAGTTTCAGTGGCGTCGAAGAATTCGAGCTCTGTGATTTTGAGGAAGCATTTCAGATAGGCAGAGTTTTTAGGAAATTTTGTATTGATTTAATGAGTTTTATTGTCCACAAGAAATATACTGGATATTTTTTTTGTTTAGAAAAATGATTTGATTATTCTGGACCAATTTCTTTTTGTTTTAAAAGTCCTAATAAGAACAATTAGTATCAAGAAAGAAGTCAAGTCAATAGTACAAGTAGTGAAGAGATGGCCATAAAAGTAAGGAAAAGCAAGATATGTATAGTAATTTTGTAATCTGTAATCAGTCTGTATAAGCATTTTGTAATCTGTATTTATTTGATTAATTAGGCTAGAATGATTAGTTGCAGATTAGATTAGGAGGAAATTTTAATGAATGTGCAAAGTCTCGTTCATGTATTAAATAAATAGCAAGAGCCGGTCAATGTAAATTGTACATATAATTATTCATTCTTTAAATAATACACACGGTTAATTTGTAAGGTATCTCGATGATCGATACCTCCATAGTTGGATTCTTCACTGTTGTGTCAATTCTGAGAACAATCAATAGACTTGAATGATTTTAGGTTCGACTTATCTTAGGTTATTGATCCAACTTAATTGTGTATTAACGAGAGTGAACTGTAAATTCATCTCGATTTTGAGATATGTATTAATGGAAGAATGAGACGTCAGAGACGATACAAGTTCTTTTCTTTTAGAACGATTCTAATATGAAATGAAAATTTGAGGAAGCATAAATTATTTAAAATAGTTTTAAATTTCAAATTCATTTCATGTGAGTGAGCTAGTAATTTTCATTTAGTTTTCACTTTTCAAACAAACATATTCATGAGAGGGCTGAGTTGGATGCTCCGGGGATTATTGCGTTTGTTCATCAATTCATCTCCAGATATCGGCAAGTGTGTGGCCTGTTCAGAAGCCGAATTGATCCAGTTCCGGTTTATGTGTGGCAGCGCCCACCTAGTGGTTTTTGTAAGGTGAATTATGATGCCTCTTTTCTCCGTTTCACAGGCAAGTCTTGGAGTAGTAATTCGTGATGAAGATGGGATTGTGCTAAGATGGAAGAGAGTTCCGGTTTCTTGTGTTGGCAGCCCAAATATAGCTGAAGCTTTGGCAGCCCGGTGTTGTTGGCGTTAGCAGCAGAACTCGAGCTACCACGCATTCTGCTTGAAGGGGATTGCTTGGGAGTAGTTCGAGCGTTGCAAGATGTGCGGATGCCTTTGTCTTCTGCAGGTTTGATTATTTCTGAGATCAAGGTGGCCGCTGCTACTTTTGTTTCTGTTACTTATTGTTTTGTTAGGCCTAGTGGGAATGTGTTAGCCCATGTTTTAGCAAAAGGTGTAGTAGGAACTGAGGAAGGCAGTCTCTCGACTGTTGCTTTCCATGAATATTTGTAATTTTCTTGTTTATCAAATGAATGAAAAGTGATCTGGTTTCTAACAAAAATCATGATTCATGACTAATAATTGGGGAACTTGATTGATGGAAATTAACGCTCGAGACGGTTTAATTCGTAAATTCGTACAAATCCCATTAGTTAAGAGCCTAGAGGACACTTAAGCTCAGGCTTTGTCATCTTCAACAAAATCTTCCAACCGCAAACAGTTGCTTTTCCATCGTTTCATGAACAAATGGAAATACGATGATCAAAGCCAAATTATCCAATGCTAAAACTCTAACAACCCTTGTGACCTATTTCCCACCAGCAACAGAACTCGGCAATACTGTAAACTTGTTAACAGACCCTTCTTTTCTTGCATCTACTCTGCAAACTTACATAAACTCCGATCACCCTTCCCATGGCCAAAAGATTCACACCCACATTCTCAAAACTGGGTTCGCCCTCAATGTCAATATCTCCATCAAACTCCTCATCCTTTATCTCAAATCTTCTTGCCTGCCCTATGCACGCCAGGTGTTCGATGAATTGCCTCGTCGAACTTTAACGGCCTATAATTACATGATAGCCGGTTATGTGAAACAGGGGATGGTTGATGAATCGTTCGAATTGGTTCGGAAGCTAAGTTTCTTGAATGAAAAGCCTGATGGATACACTTACTCGATGATTCTGAAGTGCTCGACTAATGTACGTTCATTGTCGTGTTCCAGGAATATTGGGAGGGAGGTTCATGCCCAGATATTTAAATCTGATGCTGTTGGCGATGACGTGCTTTATACGGCGTTGGTGGACTCGTATGTGAAGAGTGAGAGGGTGGACTATGCGCGGAGAGTGTTTGATTTGATGTTGGAGGAGAATGTGATTTGCTCTACGTCGATGATCACGGGATACATGAACCGAGGCAGGTTCGTGGAAGCTGAGGATGTGTTTGAAAAGACTAAGGAGAAGGATTTGGTGGTTTATAACGCGATGATAGAAGGATATAGCACGTCGGTTGAAATGGCTGAGAAGGCAATAGAGATGTATATGGAGATTCAACGTCGGAATTTTAGGCCTAGTATATCGACTTTTGCGAGCATCATTGGGGCTTGTTCTATTTTATCTGCTTTTGAGATTGGTCAGCAGGTCCAAGGACAACTGATGAAGACCGAGCTGTTCTCGCACATAAAGATTGGGAGTGCTCTTATAGACATGTATGCTAAATGCGGGCGAACTGATGAGGCAAGGTGCATTTTCGATCACATGCCAACAAGGAATGTGTTTACGTGGACTTCCATGATAGATGGATATGGGAAGAATGGATGTTCAAGTGAATCACTTGAGCTTTTTGATAGAATGCTAAGGGAATGTCGCATCACGCCAAATTATGTCACTTTTCTTGGTGCACTATCCGCATGTGCTCACGCAGGGCTGGTTTCTAGAGGAAAGGTGATCTTTGAAACCATGAAAAGAGACTATTCTATGAAGCCAAGAATGGAACACTACGCTTGTATGGTTGATTTACTAGGTCGTGCAGGGAGTTTAAACGAAGCACTTGAGTTTGTGACGCAAATGCCAGAAAGGCCTAACTCTGACGTGTGGGCAGCGCTGTTAAGTTCTTGTAGACTTCACGGTGACGTGGAGCTGGCTAAAATAGCTTCTAACGAGCTGTTTAAAGTAAACGTGGAGAATAGGCCAGGGGCGTACGTAGCGTTATCTAATACGTTAGCTGAGGCTGGGAGATGGGACAGTGTGAGTGAACTGAGGGTGTTAATGAAAGTAAGGGGAATAGCTAAAGGCACTGGATTCACTTGGATCGGGACAGATGCGGGTCTAGAAGCTTTCCATGCAGGGAGGCAGCTGCGATGAAAGCTCATTCTTTGCTTATTCTTGTGGAGGTTTAACTGTTTAAGGTACTATACACTTTAGACTTTAGAGCTTTCAAGATTTCTGTAGAAGTATTGTATTATGAATTTATGACTGCCTGAAAGTTTGAACTTTTAGAAACTAAAACTTGAAAACCAAAGAATTTGTAATGGATTGTTTGTTATAATAGAATAGTGCTGGTGACGTAATGGCATGTGTAATTGTCAACAAAGTAGTATAGTTGAAAACATAAAATAAGTCTAATTTCAACAATTGGTCTTCCTGGGAATCTACCTGCTGCATGTTCTTCTGTACCAAATTGCCAATCTAAAACCCATTGGCTCCCTAGAAAGGAAAGGTTTAACTTAAGACTGCTACCATGCAATGCATCATATATACCATTTACGCCTCTGGTTTTCTTGATTTTGTGTCACTTGATGAATTTGATAATTAGTGAGCCCCCTCTCCACTTTTACATATGCTCCAACTTTTCCATCGTACAAGTGGGAGCCATAGAGAACCATTTTGGGATTATATAATGCAAACTGTTTTAGTACATTTATTATGAATGTCATCCTGATTCATGATTGTCTCGGTGTGACAAGTTGTAATGTGGTTTTGTCATGTAAACCGACAACATTATATTGCAGATGGTTTTTGTTGAATGTGAATGAAGGACCTTAACTGAATTCGGTCAAAATCGATGTGATGATTTCTTTGTATGGATCGGAGTAGCTCATAGTTTCTGAATAGAGGTCCTTATTTAGTTAGTTGATATAGTTTGATATATTGAATGATGATTTGTAATATGTGAGGCAATGCAATGATATGGCAATGCATACATAAAAAATAAAATAAAAAGTGGTGAATTAAATTTAAACTGAATTTATTTGAAATATCAGAGAGAACTAATACTCTAATACTAAGTTAGATTTCATAAATTTGAACTAAACTAACAAAATATTTAATTTTTTTAAATGAATCGAACATGATCTAGTGCCTTACTTTCGAATCAAAATGACACATACTTCTTCCGTTCCAATACAAGCTTCACTGTTTTCCGAAGTTTGACACCAATGTTACTCTTAAATTTAAATTACACCAAGATATATAATAAATTCATATAACTCAATGCTTAAATAATCTGATGAAACTTCTTATAATTGAGCTAATGTTATATTGAGCCACAATTAAAAACACAAATGGTTGTCGGTCCATAATGTATGAATGAACATCATTGGATTAATGGAACGAATGAAATTGAAAAGTGTAGGCATATTATTGGCTTGGGAGAAAAAGTTAGAAAAAAGAATCAAATACCACCGAAGGTGTGCAGCAGTATTGCAAAGAACAAAACTGCCCATGGTCTTTCATTATTTATTTACATGACATCTTTTAAATCAAGCCCACAAACCAGTAGCTATAAATATACACACTCAACACTTCACTTGATCACCATCAAACAAACAAACAAACAAACAATCAAAACATCATGGAAACACACTGTCCAATAGTTCAACCCATCACTCCGGCCGGCACACTAGGCCGCCACCTTGCCAGACGGCTAGTCCAGATCGGCATCCGGGACGTGTTCTCTGTTCCCGGCGACTTCAACTTGACCCTGCTTGACCACCTCATAGCTGAGCCAGGGCTCAACCTCATCGGCTGCTGCAACGAGCTCAATGCTGGATACGCAGCTGATGGCTACGCACGTGCTAAAGGCGTTGGCGCGTGTGTAGTCACGTTCACTGTTGGTGGACTCAGCGTGCTGAACGCTATTGCTGGAGCTTACAGTGAGAATCTGCCACTGATCTGCATAGTTGGTGGGCCTAACTCAAATGATTATGGGACGAACCGGATTTTGCATCATACTATCGGGTTGCCTGATTTTACTCAGGAGCTAAGGTGCTTTCAGACAATCACTTGTTTTCAGGTCATGTTTTTTCTCAGGCTAAATTGAAGTTAAATTGAGTGATCATCAACATTAATATTTGACTATTGTAGCAACTCTAGGCATTGTTTATGTTAAACTGGTAAATGTTGTTTGAAATGGCAGGCAGTTGTAAATAACTTGGAGGATGCTCATGAGTTGATCGATACAGCGATTTCGACTGCTTTGAAGGAGAGTAAGCCGGTTTATATCAGCATAAGCTGCAATCTGCCTGGAATTCCCCACCCAACTTTTGCTAAAGAACCTGTTCCTTACTACATTGCAACCATGTAAGAATTTTTTCTGTTTTCCTAATTGCTTTAGGTTTTTACATTTCACACTAATTCGATGTGAAAGATCATGCATAGAAAGGCTATACATAAGTCCAAAAGAAAGAATGTAAAAATAGCTTTAAATTTGGACAGAGGAGTTTGTTGGAGAGTTTTTGGAAGCATAAGAGAGTATATATTATATGCTGCAACTTAGTATCTAATAGTACAAGTTTCCTACACTAAGCTATTGTTGCCTTTTTTCATTTGGCTTGTTGAATGCTGCATCATAACTGAGATTCAGAATGCTCTTATCAGTTGATTTTGATTGTGTGCTAATGCAGTTTGCATAGGGGAAAAGAAAAAGAAGCTAATGAATGACTTTGTTTAATGTCCTGCAGGACCAGCAATCAGCTTGGACTAGAAGCAGCAGTCGAAGCAGCAGCCGAATTCCTAAACAAAGCAGTGAAACCAGTCCTCATAGCAGGCCCCAAGCTAAGGGTGTCAAAGGCGCAACGAGCGTTTGTTGAGCTAGCTGACGCTTGTGGATATCCAGTTGCAATTATGCCATCTGCCAAAGGACTTGTTCCAGAGCAGCATCAGAACTTTATAGGAACATATTGGGGTGCAGTCAGTAGTAGCTTCTGTGGGGAGATAGTTGAATCTTCTGACGCTTATATGTTCGTTGGGCCTATTTTCAATGACTACAGCTCAGTTGGATACTCTTTGTTGATCAAGAAGGAGAAATCCATCATTGTGGATCCTAAACGTGTGACCATCGGTAATGGTCCTTCTCTTGGCTGGGTTTTCATGAATGACTTTCTGACTGCATTGGCTAAGAAGCTGAAGAGGAACGATACAGCTATGGAGAATTACCGCAGGATATATGTTCCTCATGGCATTCCTCTCAAGCGTGAGAAGGATGAACCGCTGAGGGTCAACATTCTGTTCAAACACATACAGGTAAAAGCCTCAAGCTTTTCCATTTTTTGAGTTATTCTCGGATACTAAAACTTCAGAAACATTCGGTTTCAGTCCCTGAGATTATGTGGATTCATATTACAGGAAATGTTGAGTAGTAATAGTGCAGTGATTGCGGAGACAGGAGACTCATGGTTCAATTGTCAAAAGCTTCGCCTTCCCGAAAATTGCGGGTTAGTCCATCCTTGCAATGGTTTTTCATGATCCTTAGATCAATTTGGATGAACAACATATTTTGACTTTATACTTGAAATATTTTCAGGTATGAATTCCAAATGCAATATGGATCTATTGGCTGGTCTGTTGGTGCAACTCTTGGCTATGCTCAGGCTGCGAAAGATAAGCGTGTTATTGCCTGCATTGGTGATGGAAGTTTTCAGGTTAGCTTCAACCTTTATAACTAAAACTTGAGCTTTCTTGTTGTAATTCTAACTATCAAGTGAAGACATGGTTCTTTTAGTTGCTTGAAGAACTGTTGCAGGAATACTGACCGACAACTATAATCATCTTGCAAATGCAGGTTACAGCTCAAGATATTTCAACAATGATAAGATGTGGGCAAAATTGCATTATATTCCTGATCAACAATGGTGGATACACAATTGAAGTAGAGATTCACGACGGTCCATATAACATCATCAAGAACTGGAACTACACTGGCCTTGTGGAAGCCATCCACAACGATGAAGGCAAATGCTGGACTGCCAAGGTTAGTAGTATATTAGACACAACCATGCATCTTTCTAAATTTTAATAAGCACATTAAGCAGAACGAGACCAAACTTTAATTAGTCTGTTCGAACACATATAATGAGAGTATTTTCGTTGATTTTCAGGTAAAAACAGAGGAACGGCTGTTGGAAGCGATAGAAACAGCAACAGGCGCCGAAAAAGAATCATTATGCTTCATTGAAGTTATCGCGCACAAGGATGATACTAGCAAAGAACTCCTGGAGTGGGGATCCCGTGTTTGTGCTGCTAACGGTAGGCCTCCCAATCCTCAGTAGTGAATCGGTTGATCATCATCGCAACTCGACTCAGCTGCCAGTCAGTTTGTGTATGGATAATAGCAATTTGAACCTTAATTTACTTGGTTGAGGTGTCCAGTTTAATGTCTAAGGAGCTACTGTTTAATTATATTGTAGTAGTAGACTAGTAGTGATCAACTCTTGCATGCGGAGTTGTTCAATCAACCGGTGTATCTGTATTCTGTAATGTAATCTATTTGTACTTTGCGGTTTTATCTAATTCCATTGGAATAATATAGTTTACTTGTAATTTTATCAATCTATTAAACCTGAAGTCGAATCCAATTGATATCAGTTTATGGCTTGAGTAAATACCATGTAAGCACAAACTTTATCCAGAATTGGCTTAAGTGGTTTTGGTTTCTGAGATGAGGGTAGAAAGAGTCTAGTCTAAATCATCATCTCTCAATCCATACCAACTTATGGCTCGAGTATTACTAGAACACTAGGATCTTCGAGCACCTGTAATGGGGGAGAGTGGGGGGGCGAAGGTAAGATCAATCTACTTTAGTTAGATCGATTCTCAATTCATGTGATGAGTAGTAAATTCGGCAGAATAAGTGTAGAGAGTGGAAAATGTAGTGTGTTGTGATCATATTAGAGGATACGTTGTGGGCCCCAACTTTGTACTTGGTGTCATGATCATTCCAGACTATAGGGTGGTTTGGTGTCAGTGCTAGGTTGTACTTTCACAGATTCTCTTGGTTTCCGTGCTCGTAAGGTAGAAGCAATATGCTTCAACGGTTCGACCATGTTCTCTCTGTGGGGGTGAGGGCTCTTCTTCAAGATAGGCTCAAAGTTGTAGACATGCCCTTCGTGTCTATCATTTGTGTTCGATGCTCCTTGGTTCTACGAAGGATGGGTTTTGGTGTGGTCAAAACAAAGGGGTTGAATCCTTTTTGGTAAGTTAATTAGATATTTAGGGGACGAATCATGACTGAGATAGGGTGTAAAGGGTCAAATCCCGTTAGGAGGTCGAACATGCCTTACTATTCTTATGACCTTATCCCTCCATCAGTTTCAAACAATTATGTGTCCACAAGTCTTTACTGGCTAGACTCTAACTCACAACAGCCAGCCAAAAGGAATGTATGTTTTGTTCGGATGACACTAGCAAAGTATGTCTTGATTGGGTATTTGGGTTTATGAACGGGTAGAGCTGAACCCCATTTGGATCTTAATCAATTTAATATCCGAATATATAAATGTAATTGGGCGGACTTTTGTCTCCGAGTAAATTCAAACCAGATGGGCGTATACATGATGATAACTCTCCAAAAAGTTTAAGAAGTTCGGAAGTAACAAAATATATTCATTTATATTAATTCTACCTGCAATCCATATAATCTGTTTTTATGTGTCTATTAGTATCAATCAATTTGTTACTATCTTTTTTTATGTTACACCTCTTAACTTATGAATCATTATTCATTAGCAATCAATCCGGTTTTGGTGATGGTGGCCGATTGTTTATACAAATCACAACGATTCACTTTTATTCTCAGAATCTATTCATCTCTTCCCGTCCAATGTGATGCTGTTGATGCGCTTGTACCGGTACCATATACAGATAAAGATTGAATTGATGAAGCCTCTTCTTCTCAACACTAATCTCCCTTCATAGTTTCCATCTTCTTCACCACCGTGCCGCTGGAAGCCACCCATTTGCGGATTGCATTATCTCATCCACCTCTTTGCGAATTTGTACAACTGCTCTCTGCTTATTATTGGTTTGATTAATCTAATATTTTGTCTTCATTTTTGTTTTCCTAGCTTGTTTTCTATATTTGCCAAATTCGCTATGTATAAAACTATAAATGTATAAATAGCTTGTTTAAACTTTCCTTCTTTTTTTCTTTTTTCTTGATACACTCAGAGGTAAATTAATGTTGGGGATTTTGCTCATGGTTGTATATTGGGGTTTGATGTGACTGAGATGTTTTTACACTGTTACTTCTATGTTAGATGAGCTTCTCTTTTTTCTTTTTCTTTTTTTTTTTGGAAAGATGTTTGTTTTCTTATAGAGTTGTTATGAGAGATTTGGCTACATGGGCAGTTATAATGAGAGATTATACTCCTCTTGACTACACGGTACACTCAAATATGGGGTATGGTTAGTTACTACTTACTAGTTAGTAAGCTCTAAATCCCCTCCCAATGAGCACATAGATCATAGATGCTCCATTTCTTTCTTGGTGGATTAAAATGTTACAGGAAGGCTTGCTCAATGGAATTTAGTTTTGTATGCTTCTAAAACCTATATAGATGCTACTCGGTTCTTGTTTTATTTCGCATGTGTTTCTATTCGGATATCCTCAGTCTGGCTCCCCACCCATCCAAATCATTCTTAACTTGCTAATTATTCCATTGGTTCACTGTAGATTGCAAATACTTGAACATTTTCAGTGATGAGAACTGGTAGAATGCCTCTATGTATCCTGATCAGCCTTGGGGGAGTACCGGGTCTAAATCATCACGTATAGTAGCAAAATGGAGTGGAGTAGTAGACTAGTAGCAAGGTCAAGGGCTACCATTTGTAAGACTTTTTCTAAAAACCTACATTGCAGTGTGAAACTTATAGCTCTATGATATGTAATACTACTCTTGCGTAATTATAAGCCCACTTGAGTATAAATGAAATCGAGGAATACCCCTTTCTTTCTTTTCCTCTAAAAAAAAGAGTTGTGGACGATTTAATAATGGAATATAATGTGAAGAAGATCGTGGGATATGCTGGAATCACCTATTCACATACTTGAACTTCTTCACTAATAGTGTTTGTGTTTAGTTCCAGTAATACACATGTTATTTGGAAGCTCAAAACTTTCTAAAGGCATCTTTGTATGAAAAATTTGCATATTCTTGCTAGTTTAAAATAGAGTGATACTTTGGTTTTTACTTGATAGGACCTGTCATGTTTGTCTTTGTCATGAAGCATATGTAATGCACATTTTGTTGGAAATGGCATTATGCACGCATATTTTTGGTTGTTACATTACTGCCTAATCATATATATGCAGCAGCTACACAGCTTTATCTATGGATGATTCTAATACATTTGTGCATTCATGTTGAAATATTTGGATGAATGTGTATTTAATTATTGAAGTCCACATGAACGTTCATGCCATGGTTTATTTAAAACATAAATATGCTTCAGGCTTGCACCCAGTTCTCCTCGTCCAGAACACTGAAGTCGGCTCAACCTTCCAAGCAGACACCTACAGGCTACAGGTAATCTAGTGAGGTTTTATTTAGATGCCTGAATAAATTTCCACCCCCCATTTGCTGAGTTAGGTGTAGTTGTGGGATACAGTAAAACGAAGTTATTCACCGGAGAGGAGAAGACAGTGAAAGGAATTGATCCACGATCCTGAACTGACATATGCCTTAGTTGGCAGGTCATTGAGTTACATATGAAAAATGTTATCACTTGTGGTGATTGTGCTAATACTATGACTGCCATTTACTTCCCACTTGCGTGTTCTGACCTGCAAGTTTTATTTTGGGAAAACCTCAAGCTTTATTTTCAAAAAAAAAAAGAATCATAAATAGTCTAACACATATATCATCACAACACATTGCTAGTAACTATTTCATGTAGAGGCAGATTTTCCTTTTGATTGTCGGTTGTAAGAAATCATTGGATCCATATGAAGAAAATCAAGTCTTCAATCCAGAGTAATTCATTATTAGTTCAACTTTGCTTAGTTGTTTTTTATATTACAAACAATGTTAACTCATCAGTTCAAATTTATTCAGATAAATCAAACACGCTTGATACCTCGGTCGTTTGACCTTTCAGTTTCTAAAAAAATTGTTCGAGCATTGCAATCTGACATACTTTTTTGAGCATCTGAAGTGTAATTTGAATAAATAAACAAATTTTTAATATTTATGGGCACTGCGCTAAGCGTGGTGCACCAATTCTCGTCAAGTTAATATAAACAATTTAATAGAAAGTTGTGTAGGTTAAAAACTTTGTTTTAAGTCCACATCATTCCCTTTATTGAATTTATATTTTTCTCAAACTAATAAATAGCCAGACATATATAAATTCAATTAATAAACTGAATTCATAATAGAAAAAATAACTAAGATGGCTTTCTAAATTGACTTACCAATGTAAACAAAAACAAACTTTCTTTCATCTGACTCTGCATAATTTCTTACCCCAAGGGGGCATTTTTGGAAGACAAGCAAAGCATATGAGTAACCATTGCAATGTGACCAAAATGTATTTAACAGGGGCCCCAACCAAATTGAACAACAAGATAGAGCAGTTGAATTGCAGCCTATTTAATGACACCAATATCACAACTTGATGAAATGCATTACCTTAGATCTTGTGTACCTTTCTTGGCATAAATTTCCTTCTTGTCCTGCTACAAACTGGGTAGAATGAGGATCATTTTATTCATTGCCATTTCCTTCTTATGGTTATGGAGTGCAGTTTCAAGTAACCCCAGTTTCAAGTATGACAGAATTTTCAGCTTTGGTGATTCACTTGCCGACACTGGTAACTTTATTCGATCTGGTGCCTTAGTGTTCCCAGTCATTGCCAAGCTACCCTACGGTCAAACTTACTTCAAGCGCGCCACTGGTCGATGCTCTGATGGCCGTCTCATTGTCGATTTTATTGGTACATTCCATCTCTAGGCCGTTTTCATGCAATGCACTTGTTTATAGTAGTACTATTGAATTATTATCATGTCTTGCATATATTTATCTGACGTGCGTTGTAATAAATACTACCACGCTGAAATCGCTTTTTAATGATCATAATTTTTGTGTTGGTTCTAGCTGAGGCATATGGGCTGCCTTTTTTGCCACCATATTTAGGACATGCAGAAGGGGAAAAAATTGAACATGGGGTGAATTTCGCGGTGGCTGGAGCTACTGCACTCGACTCAGAATTCTTCTATGCTCGTGGACTCGGCCGACTCCTGTGGACGAACGTTTCTTTGAGTGTTCAACTTGGCTGGTTCAAACAGATAAAATCCACACTTTGCTCTAGCAAAGAAGGTATCGTAGTTGACATTAATCATGATTGATCTAGCTATGAACTGTACAATTGTCGTACTTCATTCTAACCAGTTGAAGTAGGACTCATTTACTGGCATATTTTACTCTGTACGTAGTGCAAAACAGTACCTAGAAGTCATAAAATTTGGGTGTCGTATTGTGACAGATTGCGCGAACTACTTCAAAAGATCACTCTTTTTGGTTGGGGAGATTGGTGGTAATGACTTCAACTACCCTTTCTTTGCTGGTGGTACCATTGAGCAACTTAAAGCATTGGTACCAGCGGTAGTTGAGACAATTGTTGCAGCCACCAGTGTAAGATCCAACACCATTATTGTTAAAATGTTCCGTCCAAACATGATTTATGAGACTGTCTTTGCTACATCACAATCCATTAAATGTTTAAAGTTTACTTTTGATTGCAGATGTTGATTGAAGAAGGAGCAGTACAGTTGCTAGTACCAGGCAACTTGCCAATAGGGTGCAATGCAGTGTACCTAACCTTATTCGGAACGACTAATAGAGAAGCTTATGATCGAAATGGATGCCTCAAAGCATACAATGATTTTGCACAGTATCAGAACTCTCAGCTCAGACTCGCTCTGGATAAATTAAGGCCAAAATACCCTCATGCAACTATCAGTTATGTTGACTACTATGGTGCTGCCTTGGGATTCTTCCAATTCCCGAGACTTTATGGTACGCTTTCGTTGCATTTTATTAAGCATGTCTCATCTCGTAAATCATAAATCGTACAGTTTCAAGTAACTCTGAGCTCTAACCATGTTTGTGACAAAGAGCAGGATTTTCAGATGGGAGTCTAAGAGCATGTTGTGGAGGGGGTGGGACGTTCAACTTTAACAATTCAGCTCGATGTGGTCATACTGGATCTACAGTCTGTCCAAACCCAAGAACTTATGCTAGTTGGGATGGGATCCATCTATCAGAAGCGGCCAACCGTTATATTACAATAGGCTTGGTCAGCGGGCTTTATACTAGCCCACGGCCCCACAGTTGAAATTTGCACCTACACGTACATGTTATTTGAACCTATGTCGGAGTTGGAATATTGGCTTGTTGCATGGAAAATAATATCATCATTTTTACAATGAAATGAAGAATAATTTCGCATCCAGTTCATAAATTCTTCAAACATGATAATTTTTTATGCTTTCCTGGTAATTTAGTTGCCACTATTTGAGTAAATTATCAAGTTGAAGACTTTGCCACTTGAGACTTGATAGTTGAGTTTTGAAAGGCTATTCCTTGAAAATGGGCTGATGTGTTTAGCACAGGCATAGGTCCGTTTCATATTTTAAATGTACTACTCATCTATTTTTTAGATTCTTTATGTATTCCTTTTTTATCCGTCTTTTTAGATTCTTTACGCTTTCATTTTTGGTAGCTGTCTATCTCACAATTTTATTGTGAGTCCTGCCACTAAACCAAACACTACACTAATCATACCAACCTCCTAAAAACCCGTTCCAAAAGCAATGTAAAGAATCTGAAAAAACAGATGACTATTATTTATTATTGCTGGGCGGGACTCAAATTTGAGTATATTGGGATGTGCACATTTAACATAATCTCTCTCTATTGTACCTTTTGATTTTGGACATAGAAAATAAACAGAAGAGTTAAATATCGAGTTATATTGATAGTGGATGTTTACTTTACATTTGTAACTAATAATGCCAATTGAGGGAATATAAAATTGTTATATACATGTCCAAAAGTAGCAAATAAATGATATGGTGCAACTCTAATGGAACACCCAAAATGGTAAAATGGTGGAACTGTTCTGAAACGAAGATAGTATATTGATATTATGCAATTCGAGACTCACCAAGAGCTCGATTCGGTGACGCTCGAGTTCTCATCGCTCAATAAGGATTTCAGGGCGAACTTGAACTTTGTATTGAGCTCTTCTTACAAAATTCTTACAAATGAGTCGAGCTATGCTTAGTTCGGTGGTAAACTAGTTGAGTAGGCTCAATATAACTTTTATTTATTTATTTATTTATTTTTTATTTTTTAACTTGTTTAACACTACTCTAATAAATTTCAAAAGATATGATTAAATATATGAAAATGAGAGGATGAACGGGCAGCACCTGTTAAATGGTTTACGGAGTAAATTAGTGAAATAGTGATATACCAGATTTTTTTTTTTTTTTTTTTTTTTTTTTTTTTTTTTGAAAAGCTAGAAAAGGTACTTATAGATTAAGAACAACTTAAGGAGGTTACAACATTACATAAACTTGTTCGTGATACCATACGGATCTTAGTCTGGTCTACATCACTTGATACATACATATTTTTGAAGCCATAGAGGACAAGAGTCCCAGATACAGAAATGTTGTTGCCCTTGAAAATTGGGATGTTGTAATTGTTTTGCGCTTCCTTTTTTAGCTAATTTAGCTAACATGTCCGCCACTTCATTTGTTTCCCGATAGACAAAGAGCACTATCACCTCCTTAAGCTGCTGTAGAATGCCGTGGATCTCAGTTAGGAGCCCCCAGTGCATCCATCCGGTTCCTGGAGCCTGCAAATACATTTATAAGCATAGAAGGAGTCAGTTTGGATCATTAAATTTTCGACATTCAGTTGCATGCATAATGTTAAACCGAAGTGAATAGCACGAAGCTCTGCCATGTTTATATCAGTGTGGCCAATAAAACCAGCCGCCGCTTGTATAAACCTGCCCTCTGCATCTCTTAAGATAATACCAATTCCTGCGGAGCCCGAGTCTGTGAGAACTGACACATCAGTATTTAAAGCTATGTGGTTCTCTGGAGGTTTCTGCCATTTACAAGCCTTTGGCAGAGTTGAAGCTTAACGTTGGGAGCCTTATGATTGTCGACAATATCATGATAGAAAAATATTAAGTGGTTTTGTTTTTTAATAAAGGGTAAATTTCATCTAGCCCCCTCCTTAGATTTTTTTATTACAAAATCTTCCCTCTTAGATATTAAATTACATTTACCCCCCTTGTTCGTGAAATCTAATTACATTTTGCCCCACGGATTTGACTTTCAGCGAACTAAAGTCTGGAAATGTCTATTTTGTCCCCGTTCAATTTTTAGTAGCCAAACAACTTAATTTTTTTTTATTACACATTTGACTCTAAATTTTATTAACTTACAAAATTGACCATAAACTATTTAAAATAAACACCCAATAATTAGATAAATTTCAAAATGTTCTAAAAATTAATCGATAACAAGTCCCTAGAAAACTCACATTTCAAAATCCATCCCACTAATTTAAATAAAAAATTTAAACAAATTATAAAAGTAAAAAAATTAAAAAAATAACAAAAAAAAAAATGGACAGCTCCAATCGGAGCTGACTGGAGCTCCGGCCGGAGCTATTGACAGCTCTGGCCGGAGCTGTTAAACAGCTCTGGCCGGAGCTGTTGACAGCTCTGGCCAAGCTGTAGCTCCGATTGGAGCTGTAGAACAGCTCCAATCGGAGCTGTAAATGCTCCAATCGGAGCAACCCATCCCGGCTGCTCCTATTGGAGCATTAAACAGCTCCAATCGGAGCTGTGAACAACTCCGATTGGAGTTGTTTATAGCTCCGATTAGAGCAATTTAAAGCTCCGGTCGGAGCTGTAAAACAGCTCGACAGCAGCTCCAACCGGAGCTGCTGCCGGAAAAATTTCGGTACCGGATTTTGAAGAAGAAGGTAAAAATTAAAAAGAGAAAAAATGGAAAAGGAGAAAAGAAAAAGAAAAGAAGAAAATAAAAAAGAAAATTAAATTCTGAAAATTGATAAGGGCATGTTTGGTGATCAACATTTGAACAAAACCAAATAAGTTGGTCAACACAAACTTATCATTTTGGGGCAAAACGTAATTGATTATCTAAGGAGGAAGATTTTGAAAAGTGAGGCAGCAACAAGGTGGGTTTATGTAATTTTCCCTTTAATAAATAAATTGTATAGTCAACCATTCATAGGTGTCTTGCCATTGCCCACAAATTAAAATTTCATATAGCAATTTATTTATACGAGAGATCCATCAAATTTGATTGGGGCACCCGGGCATTGACATGGAGAGTTGTGGCTCAAGTAGTCTAGGGCCTATAAAGCCATTTCAGTTTCTATAATTTCCTTATTTGCTGACTGGATGATATATTGTAGTATTGTATCGCATTAGTCAAGTTAATACGAGTATATGTTTATTTTTGTTTTGATAAATAAATACGTAGACTTGTTGTATCCTCACAATAATTACCTCAAAGTTTAGTCGTCTCAATTAAATGTTCATTTTCGTTAAGTTTTTCTTAAATGGAACTTCATTAGGATACGTAAATACTTTTCTGTTTCCATACTTAAAATGTTATGTACTTATGTATACGCAATAATACAACCCATTTAAAAGAAAGTTGTACAGTACTAGCTAGCTAGCTAGGTTGAAAACAACTTTGTTTTAGGTCGACATCATTCCCTTTAATTAATATTTCACTTGATTTTATATTATACAACTTGCCAAAAGAAGAATTTGAGTTTACACGAAAGGGAAATAATTTGATTTTACATTCTTATAAATCTTATAAAAGAAAAACAAAATGGAAAAAGAAAACCAAAAGAAGAAATGCACCTAAAATAGAACGTATCACCTAAATGAAATGACTTTAGACTTGGGATTACTTGTGCCGTTGTGCAGTTATACCCTGTGCCTCACTGCATTTGACAAGCCAAGTATAATAATCAGGTTTTTAGTTTATAAATTTTTACATTTTTTAAATGACTTTGTGCCTAGACGGGCGGTGTTGATGCTGCCAAGCGTAAGCGTGCAAAGTAACGGGACTTGTGTGCATCTAAGGGATATGAATTCCTTCCTTTCTCTATCTCGACACTCGGGAAGTTGGATGCTTATGTTTAAGAAAATATATGGGTAATTGGCTTTCTAATTTGATTTACTTGCCAAATGAATTCAAAAAAAAAAAAAAAAAAAAAAAAAAAAAAAAACCTAGTTCTGGATTCAACTAGGGGGGATTCTGGAAGACAAGCAAAGCTTTGAGTAACCATAGTAATTTACCAAATGTAATTAACACCCTAACCAAATTGCACAAGCTACAAGCTAGACCAGTTGAGTTGCTGCCTATTTAATGACACCAATATCGCAGCTTGAAGAAATGCATCACCTTACATTTTGTGTACCTTAATTTCTTGGCACAAATTTCCTTCTTGTCTTGCTACAAACTGGATAGAATGAGGATCATTTTATTCATTGCCATATCCTTCTTATGGAGTACAGTTTCATGTAACCCTGCTTTAAAGTATGACAGAATTTACAGCTTTGGTGATTCACTTGCCGATACAGGTAACTTTATTCGATCCACCGCCATAGCGTCCCCAGTCATTGCCGATCTACCCTACGGTCAAACTTTCTTCAATCGCGCCACTGGTCGAAGCTCTGACGGCCGTCTCATAGTCGATTTTATTGGTACATTCGATCTGTAGGCCTTTTCCATGCAGATGGAATGCACTTGTTTATACTATAAAATTATTATCATGACCTAGCCTGCATATATATTTATCTGACGTACGTTGTCCTAAATATATACTACCATGCCGAAATCACACTTTCTAATGATCATAGTCTTTCTGTTGGTTTTAGCTCAGGCATATGGGCTGCCGTTTTTGCCACCATATTTAGGACTTGCAGAAGGGGAAGAAATTGAGCATGGGGTGAATTTCGCGGTGGCTGGAGCTACTGCACTCGACTCAGAATTCTTCTATGCTCGTGGACTCGGCCCACTCCTGTTGACGAACGCTTCTTTGAGTGTTCAACTTGGCTGGTTCAAACAGATAAAACCCACACTTTGTTCTAGCAAAGAAGGTATTGAAGTTTACATTGCGCATGTCGTACTTCATTCTAACATATTGATGTAGGCCTAGTAGTGTTTAACGAGCCGAGTCGAGCCCAAAATCAGGCTCGATCATGCTCGAGCTACATTATTTAGGCTCGTGCTCGGCTCGTTTAGCCTGAACTAGCCAAGTCTTACCGAGCTCGAGCCGAGCCCATATAAAATAAATTCAAAGATTGAAATAAAATATCAAAAATCATTCAAGATTATTCATTAACAATCAATATTTCAAATCATAAAGTCATCAAAGACTAACAAAAATGCAAACATAAATATTCAAATCTAATGCTAAAATCCCCGATAAAAATAGAAGTATTAATTCTCACGAGCCTTATTGAGCTCGGCTCGTTAATGGAACGAGCCTCATGTTAGGCTTGAGCTCGGCTCGAATACCTTAGTGAGCGAGTTGAGCCCTATGTAAGGCTCGGTTGGCGTAATAGCACTAGGCCATTTACTAGCATATTTTACTCTAGTACATAATATAACACAGTACCTAAAACGAAAAGTCATAAATTTGGGTGTCGTATTGTGACAGATTGCGCGAACTATTTCAAAAGATCACTCTTTTTGGTTGGGGAGATCGGTGGTAATGACTTCAACTATCCTTTCTTTGCTGGTGGTACCATTGAGCAGCTTAAAGCATTGGTACCAACGGTAACTGAGAAAATTGTTGCAGCTACCAGTGTAAGATCCAACACCATTATTGTTAAAATGTTCCGTCCATATATACATGATTTATGAGACTGTCTTTGGCTTTGGTACATCACAATCTATTAAATGTTTAAAGTTTACTTTTGATTTTAGATGTTGATTGAAGGAGGAGCAGTACAGCTGGTAGTACCAGGCAACTTGCCAATAGGGTGCAACGCAGTGTATCTAACCTTATTCGGAACACCTAACAGAGAAGCTTATGATCGAAATGGATGTCTCAAAGCATACAATGATTTTGCACAGTATCAGAACTCTCAGCTCAGACTTGCTCTGGATAAATTAAGGCCAAAATACCCTCATGCAACTATCAGTTATGCTGACTACTACGGTGCTGCCCTGGGATTCTTCCGATTCCCGCGACTTTATGGTACGTTGCGACTACTTGGAGACTCAAATCCTTCCTTGCATTTAAACACGTTTCATCGTAAATCTTAAATCGTGTTAAGGGGAGCTCTGAGCTCTAACCATGTTTGTGAGAAAATGTAGGATTTTCGGATGGGAGTTTAAGAGCATGTTGTGGAGGGGGTGGGCCGTTCAACTTTAACAATTCAGCTCGATGTGGTCAGACTGGATCGACAGTATGCCCGAACCCAAGAACATTTGCTAATTGGGATGGGATCCATCTATCAGATGCGGCCAACCGTTATATTACAATAGGCTTGGTCAGCGGGCCTTATACTAGCCCACCATTGAAATTGGCACCTGCACATCCTATTTGAACCTACGTTCGAATATTGGCTTGTTGCATGGAAAATAATGTTATCATTTTTACAATGAAATAAAGAATAATTTTGCATCCGGTTCATAAATTCTTCAAACTTGATAATTTTGCATGCTTTCCTAGTAATTTTTAGTTGCCACTATTTGAGGAAATTATCAAGTTGAAGACTTTGCCACTTAGAGAGTTGAGATTTGAAAGGCTATTTCCTTGAAAATGGGCCGATTTATTTAACCAAATGGGCTGATGTATTTAGGCATGGGTCTGTTTCATATTAAAATACACTTATTAGGGCCAGATTTGATTATATTGGGATTTGCTTCACATGTAGAGTTGAGTCTTACCAAGTACTCGATTTAATAAGGATTTTAAATCAAGCTCAAGCCTTCTATCTTACTAACGAGCCAAGCTATGTTTAGTTCGGTGTTACTCGATAGTTTTGGTAAGGCTCGTAGTATCACACAGGCATACAATTCTAAGGCTCAATATAGCATCCGTTACTAAATTACCCATTTAGTTTTTCATCGTTTCGACTTAGGCGCTCGAACTCAGTTCAAGCTCCTCTGAGTATAAAAAAGAATAGCCCAGTCTCGAGCTTGAGCATGAAATTTTACTCATTTACCAAACAAGTCTGGCTTAGCTAGGCTCAACTCCACAAAATATGTCCAATGTACGAACTATGAATTGAACATTGTACATTCCACGGGGCATTCCTAAACAGATAGAGCCGACCAAGTGTTGAGGATCTACGCCTAGTAATATGGGTCGACCCAAGTGATCATCAGTTTTACAGGTCTCATAAAATACCGTATGGACGGACTAAGTCCCTAAGGGGGCCAACCAAGTGACAAGGTTTGACACTTATCACTATGGGCGGACCCAAGTCATCATCAATTTTAGAGGTCTCATAAAATGCCGTATGGACCGACTAATTAAGTCCATAAGGGGGCCAACCAAGTGACAAGGTCGGACACTTATCATTATGGGCCGACCAAGAGGTCCACTAAGAAGGTAAATTGAGTGAGCCTAAGGAGTAGTTAAGCTCGGACGAAGTAAGCTTAGGCCTGACCAAGTCAACCGGACTTTACAATTGGACGGGTTGGCCTCCAATAACGTCTAAAAATCAATTAATACCTTGAGCCTTTATAAAGGGTCGACAACTGAATGGTTCGAACAAGGCCGAGCTTCGTGTAACAGACCATACAAGGTAGATGAGGGTCAGAGCCGAGTTTGTTGATGACCTGAACTAACTTTCACGGGATAAAACCAGCCCAAGGACCAAAGAATGTATAATAGCTCGGACCTTTCAAAAAGATGGTCGGACCTTTAGGTCGGACGCAACATCGGGCCAATGAAGAGCATGCGTTCTGGAAAGTTCGTTAAGGCAATAAAAGGATCAAAGTGCCCTAGCATAACCCTAATTGGGAAGTGGGCCACGACCATTAAATGCTAAATGTGCCTAGAATACTCATGTGACTCAATGTAAGACTACACTTGGCACAATTCGGGAGAAGATATCTATTTTGGTGAAAGTTATAAATAGGTAAACATCTACCTTGGTCATTATAACACCATTATACACATCTTATTAGAGAAGTGTACAAATCTCTATTTGTAAAGTCGCCCTTTTGGTTTGCCCCAAGCCAAACCAGGTTTAAGACACTACCGCCGCCCCCCCCCCCCCCCCCCTCCCATTCAAGTTTTTTTCAAATCCTAGTAACTTACGAAAGATACTTGATCGGAAGAACGTTGTTGAACTTATACGAATGATCTGAAAGACGAATTTACTCGACAACCGTAGAATATTTTTTTTCCTTCCCATTTCATACTCTCGTGGATGAAGCATGCAAATAGATAAGGGAAATTTTCAATTTTTACGTGAGGTTCTACCCATCATCATAATTCAAAAATATATACCACACCGTGGCATGCAACCGAATTAATTTTTGTGAATAGAGTTATCAGGAACTATTTTCTTTGATTTTACTAAAACTTTTAAGACATGATTCAACAACTATTAACACGCGCGTCGAATAATGGACGTCATTGCCTGATCAAGATCACTTAACAATTAATGTGTTGAAGATCAGATAAGCCAACTTAAAATTCAATGTTAAACATAGGGTTGGTGATTGTGAATACAAATACGATAGTGCTGCAAGAGTGAGACAGAGATCTTTAAATTAGCTACTACGTATTAGAAAGACGAAGCCTGAAAATGAGGGAATGGGAAAATATGGGCGGCTAAAAGATAAGACCGGACCACCTCTTTCATTATTATCTATATATTCACAATACTAATTTTGAGGCGTTAGCAAAATACAGTATATCACGGTTCTCTCATGCCAACCGGCCACCGTATCTACCGCTCCTCCTCCTCATCTCATCTGCTACTATTTGCTTCATTATATCTCACAGGGGGCAACGGTGGTTGAAATATATAAACTACCTGTTGGCGCGTATTTTGAAAAGCCTATGTACTTGTAATTTTAAAATTGAAAAAAATTACTAATGGATTAAAACCAAAATATAATTGCTATTTTTGTCCTCTTATTGTGTGTTTTGTCGGAGTGCTTGTGGCCGAGTGTGAAGTTCAAACGTTTTTGTCAAAGTGTTTGTGACCGAGTGGAAAGCCCAGACAACCCGTATCTAAGAGGTAATTATTAAACCTCGTATTTGTACGTGTGGAATTCCCTTAATTTGGCAATCGGGTTTCTTGGCCCTGGGAAAAAGTGTGTAGCATTGAGGCCTTGTGGGTTAATGGGTAAATGGTAAAGTTCTCCGAAGACCGTAAATGGCTTGGAGAGTACCAAAAGCTAGCAATACCTAGAGATAAATTATCACATGCTAGTGATGATTTTTCTTGGGATAATTGGAGAGTATCATACTAGTAGGAGTGTCTTTAATTTCTAGGGATAACCAAGTGAACAAGGCAAGTATCATGAAAAGCCACAAATTAACTTTGTTTAGGCACCGCCTAGCTAGCTAGCAATATTATTCTTGGCCAGTGTCCGCCAACTTAAGGACAATTAACCCAAAATCAAGGTTGCTTAAAAGTTTAGAATAGAGACCTATCTATGACTTTTGAGATTTAATTATAAATATAAATACCTGCATCTTACAAAACATGCAACCGTCTAACTAATGCGAAGAATTATTTTTATTAATGTGAATTGTGAAATACAATGCATACTACACCGCCTATAATGATGATTCTCAAATCTCAATCAATCAATTTGTGACAATAACAGAAGAAAGAGGGAGTGTCATATTGAAAAGGCAAAGCGGTAAGACTTTGAAGAAACAAGGGGTTCATATATCAATTTCAATACCCACTTACTAAAATTGTAAACGAATTGTATGGTATACATACATATAGAGTAATAGTATCATTGTTGTTTTGTCTGGCGCTACTTTTCCTTTGATGACACATCCACAAAAGAGGCTTTTCGTTTTGGAAGAAAACAAGACTTCTGATTTGCACTTTTGGCCTTTCCTTTGTTGTTACACCAGTGGCAATAGAATCACGAAATCCATGTTTAATGTCACCAGTCCTAGTCCCATCTCATCACACAACAACAGCACCATGGTTAAAGCATTATGACATCGGTTGTTAAACATTGTTTACATTAAGCAATGGCATTCTTCGAGACAGGTTATTTCCGAGTTATATCGATTTATAATAATGATGGTTAAGTGGTAATGAATTTCAACGAGCGTGAAAAATCTTTTCAAATCTGTAACAAAATGATAGTGCTCATATATTTTGGAAAGTAGGAAGCGATAATCGATAGGAACATTATGTGAAAAACACTCAAGCTACTCTTCGAGGTGACATGACTTCGAGGTCATGACCATAGTACGACTTTCAACCCCTCGAAGTCCATTAGAGTTGTTAGACTTCTCGAAGTGCATCATGACTGCTTAGCTTCCCATACTACAAATGGATTAAGTCTCAATTTCTGAAAAATTATTTAGAGCGGATAGAAGAACGACCACATATCTGAATAGAGACATGCTAATTCCATACTAGCTATAGGCAAAGCTACTCATAGGCGTAAATCTCGAAAAATGTGGAAAAAAACACCATGTATGTCTATAAATACCCTCATAGATGAAGTAGCAGAGCATGGACTTTTCTATTCTCTAACCGTTACTCCGTCAAAATATATCCACGTTGAACCGACTCCTACCGGACTAAGGCGGGTTGAGCCCTAACCCTCACACCTTTCTCTTGTCTCACCAGGTACTCCAAGAGCCCATTCAATCAATTTGGATATGAATTTTCAACTCAGAAAAAAGGAATATAGTCAGAAAATGAATATAGCGAAATTGGTCTTAAGATCTCTAATTAGTTGTAAGTGGTTACAACTTATTTTCTCATGAGTAGTCAGATTAGAAGTAATTACACTTCACCCTTAAACTCTGTTTAATTCGATTGAAAAAGTTTGAACTGAATTAAATTTATTTGGTTTTTTTTAAACGTCAATTAACCTACACTACTCATACACTATAGTTTAATTACCACCTTATAACTTCAAATACGTACACCCATACTAACGTTATGACTCTGTCGGGGTTCGAACCCCCAACCAGTGACCAATTTAGGAGCAAAGTTCGGGGTGGGGGGGTCAAAATTTAATAATGTATTGTGTCTTACTATAAGTAAAACATTATATGCTATATTCCGAGTGAATGAAAAAAACAATTCTAACAAATGACTATTATATATGGAAAAAAAACGTGTGCTTTTTGTTGAAAATAATTAAAATGTGTAAAATAGACAAGAGAAATGTAAGTGGAGGAGTCGAACCTGTGCCCTTGGGCAAACAAGCAGGGTCAACAACCACTCGGCCACCAAATGTTCGTAACTTTATTACTAATTTGGTTGGCTCCGCCACTGCCCAACCTCTCCTATACTGCTCCAATACCCTAACATAAATTTGAATTTTTTTTTTTTCAATTAAAGAAACATAAACATAACTAAACTTAACTAAAATAATATATATTTTGTAGATGGAATCAACTGAGGCATTAATTGGAAAACATACATTATTAAAACAATTACTTAATGTAAAAGTAAGAATGAAGAGTTGATTGTCAATTTGACACCCCTTCTACTCTTGGCATCTTGCTCGTAAGATGATATACTAGACGAAGGGGGTGGTTAGGCTTTGGTACGACCTTAACGATTTGGGGGTTGAACATGCTTTTATGCTTTATATGGGTTGAGTTAAGCTCTCGGGTTGAATTTTGTTGTGCATATCTTATGCACTTTTATTTTTGTAATTTATGTACTCTTTTGTTCTCCATTATTAATATACTTTGATTCTTCAAAAAAAAAAAAAAAAGAATGAAGTCAATTGTGTAATTTACGAGAGTTGGTAACAAGAAGAAGAGAAGAGTCTACCTTGGCCAATAGAGTGTATAATAGTTCAAGTTTAGTGAATCATCACCTTTAAATCAAGTGCGCAACAATATAGAAGACATCTAAAATATGAAATGAATTCGTAAGCACAGTCATCATCATCATAACAGCCCACTTGACAAATGACTACTAACAACTAGCGGTTAATTCACACAGGTGTTCTTCATAAATCACAAGAGTGGTGCTTAAACATTCATACCTAGCTAGCTAGGTTATTTCTTGCTGCTCAAACATTCCAAAACTGTACATTTACTAGAATTCTGATTTCTCATACTGTCATACACCTACTTTTTTGTTTGAAAAACTAATTAAAGAATATGCATAAATTCTACAAAATATTTGATTTAATATATTTTGGAACTGAACACCTTTTACTTGTTATATTCCAAAACATATCAATACACACGTCGATCAAAGGTCCAGACGGAGCTCTTGTCAAGCCACTTATTCCAGTCTCCTATAAATATTTGATTAATATTTATGTCGTGAAGAATATGTATAACTTCTAAAAGAACATGGTACTTAGAAGTGGCTTAAAAAACCTTTGTGGCATGTCCCTGCCTAGAACTAACCACATTTGGGGTGCACCCTACGCTTAAACTGATGGATGTTAAACATATTTAATACTTACGAAGTAATTATTAGTATTATTACTAATTATTATAATAAAACGCAATTTACCTACCGAGTAGTTAATGACTGAAAAGCGGGTACCAATATAAAAAACGTACAATCATCATTAAATTAGCGGAATTAGATGGAAGATAATAAGAAGACAAGGGAGTCCAAAGGAAAGGAGTCGGCTACGGTTTGGTTAATGGTCACATTCATTTTGTCCAGAGACGAGAATGATGCATTGCCTTTCACATTAATGGCATCTCCATCACCAACCACAAACACAATCTAAACCTAAGATCTTAGATAACTTAACTAACTCTAAGGACCTAGTAGATGATTATGGCTCTTCAAACTTCATAACTTATGACGATCGATACAAAATATCCTCACCGAATTTTGTTTTGTTACGTTTACAATCTTCTTTAGGGCCTAGCTCTTGCATGCCGTTAAAGAATTTGATTCACAAAATCACCAAATCCCTGACTTTCGGTAAAAATAAGTGTATGTTGAAAGATGAAACTCATTCGTGAGAAGATACTAAAATTAACATATAGATTATATAAAGTACTTTATCTCCAATTATTATGCCTGAATTCGGGTTCGAACACTCGACCTCTTATATATTACTTTAACACCCTTACCTCCACCAGAGTATCCATATATAAAACTTAGACTATCCAAGACCTTTATGTCTTTATCCTTCGAGACAATTATTTTGTTTCAGAAACACCTATAAAGTTTTATTAAAGGAAACCAGAGCATAAGCAATGCTCGGTATAACCACAAAGAGCACAAATCACCATTACCACTAGTAAATTAATGCAAGAACACCGCCTAAATTATTGCGAACATACTTGTCGAATACAGTTCAGACACATAATGGATCCAAGCCTGTCAAATTATTTTATATGTTTCAACCCATCTTTGATTTTTTATGCGTGATTCGCACACCTGGTGTGGCATAAACTCCGGTACCGGAATCTGGTACCAGAGATTTAAAGAAGAAGAATATATATATATATATATATATATATATATATATATATATATATATATATATATATATATATATATATATATATATATATATATATATATATATATATATATATTTTTTTTTTTTTTTTTCTAATATCGGGGCTTTGTTTGAATATAAATTTTGTTAGTGTTTGTTTTTAATAATATTTGAGATCATTTTAAAATCTAAATAAGTTATGTGGGTTAATTTTAGATTATAAGCTTTAATTTTTTAAAATAAAAAATATTTGTGTCAAATGTGTAATAAACATAAATTGAATTTTTTTGGTCTGAATTGAAATCCTATAATATTTTAGGGGTAAAATTGTACTTTTCACTTTTTAATTCGCAAAAACTCACATTCATGGGGTTAATTGTAATTTTCCCTCTTTTATTTATGAAGTTTGAATGAAAGGATCATGTAGGGGACAATCCTTATTCTTAGTTCTTGTAGATATCGTGTTGAATTAGGATTTGTCTCACTTTAGCACCCTCTTGTGAAGATCTTTCCCTTTCTTTTTTCTACTAAAGTAACAATTTCAGATGAATTGACAACTAAAGAAAAACAATTACATTTTGATATGCGAATTTAACCGAAAATTAATTAGTAACCATTTTTAAGATTTCAATTTTCGAAAATCAAATAGATATTTATAGCTTAAATAAATAAATAATAGAAATTGGGGAGCTTATTAGGTATTAGTAGCTTATTGCCCTCCATGAATGGAATATGGACCTCATGGCGAAGCTGCTTTGGAATATACAAAATAAGACGGACAAATTGTGGATACGGCGGGTGCATGAATACTACATCAAAGACACCCCATCCATAGTTATGAGCCGCCCACAACATGCAATTGGATACTCAAAGAGTCCTAAACTCCGACTGAAACTAGTCGACTTATAAGAATGGAGGGGCTGCAGTGCACATGAGAAGTTCTTTGTAGGGAAAATTTATCGGGGGCTTAGAGGGGTTAAAGACAAAGTGGCTTGGCGAGACTTGGTACTGGGGAATATGGCACGACCCCGTGCCACCTTCCTCTTATGGCCCTGTATGCAAAAACGCCTAGCCACAAAGGATAGATTGTTGCGTTTCGGAATACAAACAGACGACGAATGTTGCTTCTGTAAAGGCCCTGAAAGTGTGGAGCATCTCTTCTTTGATTGTGGTGAAACCAAACAGATTTATATGGCTGTGATGAGATGGTTGCACATTAATACGCCTTGGACAGGCTGTGACAATACGATCATTGAACTAAACCGGCAGACGTGGGGCAAAAGCCCCTGATCCAAACTGCTGAAAGGGATCTTGGCTGAAACTGTCTACGGTATATGGCAGAGCAGAAACGAATTTATATTCCAATAGAGACCGATTGATACAGAAAAAATATGTTACGCTGCCATACAGAGAGTGGTATATTATCGTAGCACCTTATACCATGAGAAGCTACAACAGGAGGCTCATAGGCTAAATTTTGGTTGAAACTCTGATGTAAACTTGTCTTTTTCGCAATTCCTTTGTTTTGTATTTGGTCACAAGGATCAAGGATGGCCTGGACCTTAGTGTCGACCTTTTGTACTTGACTTGTTTGGAGGTAATGATAAATATCGTTCAGTTCCAAAAAAAGAAATTGGGGAGTTGGGGTGAGCTTAGCACCCCAATGTTATGATTTTGTTTTACAAAAATACTAAGTGTCGTATTTGCATATTTTGAGCATATGATAAACTTGTAAAAATGCACCAGTCAACCAAAAAAACAAGAATAAATAAAACAAGAATTAAATAAATAAAATAAGAATTTTGGCATAAAATATTATTACTGACTTATTGAGGTCTATTATGTAATTATAGACACTAAAAAGGTAATATTAAACAAATGAAAATCATTCTCCTCACAAGTCACAAGATATTTTTGTTTTAATTTCTTAAAGAAAAAATATTTGTCCAGATGTTTTTATCAGTAATTGTAGAAATTTTCAACTTTATTTTAAAACTTTAAATTTTTATTATAGATTTTAAGAGTCAGATAAAGTAATTGATAATATTAAAGTTATTGATGAAAAATTATGAAAATAAAATATTTATCCTTTAATAAATATATAAATCATGTTCTTGCAATACTCTTTTTAGACTTATGTCTAATTTAAGAAATGCCAACGTAATATGGTATTTTAGTTTTTTTAAATAGATTTTCATGATATAAAGTTGTAAACCGATTCTATATAATTTTCTGTTTTAGAAATATCTCCAGTAAATATAATGAAGTATTTATTTAGTGAGTATTAATAACCAGGATCCGAGAAAGAAGCTAATATACCTCGAGACATGTGCTGCTCTCACTAAACCAAACCTCGCTCACTCTCCCCCTCTACTCTTTCTCCACACCCATCTTTCATTTCCAGTGAGAAGAAGAAGAAATAAACACAGAAAATTAGCTTCGCTTTAACTACCAAAACATAATAAAGCAAAACCCACCAACAATGGTTGCCGGCAAAGTAAAAACCGCTATCGGTCTCCAACGACAACCCAACACAACCAAACCTCAACCCCCATTGTTGCCACCTCCCCCAACCTCCGCCAAGAAGCACCATGAACCACCCAAGGGCTCACGCCCTTTCGGCGTCTACTTCCCACGCGCCTCCGCTCAGGTCCAGCCCCGCCCTCCCGACGTCCCAGAGCTCCTCCACCTCGTCGAGGAGCTCCGGGAGAGAGAGTCTCGGTTGAAAACAGAGCTGTTGGAGCAGAAGCTTCTCAAACAGTCTGTTTCGATAGTTCCGGTTTTGGAGAACGAGATTTCGTCCAAGGATTTGGAAATTGAACGTGCGAGAAGGAAGATCGAGTGCTTGGAGACTGAGAATGAGAGGCTCAGGAACGAGAATGAGTTTCTGCATTTGGAATTGTCCAAGCAGAATTTTAAGTATGATGAGAAGATTCGTTATATGCAGGCCGAATTGGCTGATATTAAACAGAGCTTTGCACAGAGAGAATCAGATAACGATTATGAAGAGGAAGAAGAAGAAGAAGAAGAAGAACCTGCTTCTGCTTCTTCGTCTTCGTCTTCATATTCACCATCATCATCGTCGACGTCGTCGACGACTAGAACTCCGAAATACGTCGATGTAACGAGCAAAAACGGCAAATCTGTTTTTACGGACACCAACTGTTTGACGAAATGCCTGACTGAAAATAACAACGTTAGGAATGATGATTTCTCCAAAAATGAATTGAGATCAACTGTTTCTCGTGTTCCTAAACCGCCTCCATTACCGTCGGCTTCATTTCTATCGTCGATTTCTCCATTGGCGGGAAAATCCTGCATTCCTACTCCCGCGCCACCGTCTAAATCAGTAGCGCCACCACCTCCGCCGCCTCCGCCGCCGCCTCCGCCTGTCAAGGGGGAGAAGACGGTACCGGCGAAGGTGAGGAGAGTTCCGGAGGTGGTGGAGTTTTACCACTCGCTAATGAGGAGAGACTCGAATGGGCGGCGTGAGGGCGGCGCCGCTGAGGGTCAGGCGGCCGGAGCTACGACCAAGGACATGATTGGGGAGATTGAGAACCGTTCTACTCACTTACTAGCTGTAAGTTTACTTTTACTACCAGTCATGGTTTTAGGGTTTATTTACTGCTTTTGCCACTGACTTTTAGTCTTACACTGACATTGTCCAGTCTTGGTGTCTTGTTCTGAATTTCTGATTCCCCTAACAATAGGATAAAGCCAGCTATGAGATTTGGGAGATCTAAATTGGTAATGGGGAAAATTGGAAAATTGAATTGACCGAACCGAACTACCATTCATTAGGGCATTTATGGCAATTCAATATTCATTACTACTACAGTTACATTTACAATTTGAATGTGCCCCTTGAGCTGTCTTGGATGTTTACATTTGGATTTGGAGCATGTGACATTATTGAATTAATACTGCATTGTAGTGCAAAATTTTGGAAATGTTACTTAGGTTATGTGCTAAAGGATTAGTACTTGTGTTGATTATCGTTACAGATCAAGTCGGATGTGGAGACGCACGGCGATTTGATTAGGTTTTTAATCCTGGAAATCGGGGGTGCTGCGTTTACCGATATTGAAGACGTTGTGCCTTTCGTCAAATGGCTTGATGATGAGCTGTCTTACCTGGTGATTTTCTTGGAGTGATTGTAGTTTTGATTTGCTTGTGTTGGTTTACTGTTCTGCTTAACTTACATAGAGTAATTGTCAAATTTATATGTAGGTTGACGAGAGGGCGGTGTTGAAGCACTTCGATTGGCCTGAGCAGAAAGCGGATGCATTAAGGGAAGCTGCATTTGGGTATTCTGATCTAAAGAAACTGGAATGTGAAGCTTCATCATTTCGTGATGATCGTAAGCAGGCTTTTGGTCCTGCTCTAAAGAAAATGCAGTCTCTGTTTGAGAAGTATGAATTTGATACAAATTTAGTAGCTTAGTAAATTGGTCGTTGTTTATGTTTCAATGAACCATTTGGTCTTTTTATCCAACTCAATATGATGTTTTACTGGCACAGGTTGGAGCATGGCGTGTACAAGCTATCGAGACTGAGAGAATCAGCTATGAAAAGATACAAAACGTTCCAAATTCCGACTAATTGGATGTTGGACACAGGTTACGTAAGTCAGGTAAATTTCAGTCGCCATGAATCTTGGTACAATCAATGACTTTTTAGTAGGTCAAAATTCTAAACTACTACTAATTGCTACTAATTTCAATAATTGGAGTAGGAATTTCCAGAAATTTGTTAGGACTTAGGAGTACATTTTAGCTGGACATGAGCTTTGACTTGATATTTTTGTCTAGACTCAGGTTACATGGTTGGCATTGGATTTGATATATTTGGATCATTATTTAAATAAACATGTCCTAAAAATGAGCATCATAATTAATGTACCGTTTAATAGAGCATTAATGTAATGCTCTAAAATCACTGTAGGATGCCTTCTTGACTTGGCAAATGCTTTAGAGGATTATTGTTACCAGAACTCCATGGCCCATGTGATGTTTCACTCAGTTGGAGTTGTTGGCAGTGTTCAACTTTTGTTTTGTTCAGGTTGAATATCAGAACACTAATATGCTAGATAAATAACTGTTGTTACTTCATATTAACATGAATAAGTAGATGTACGTTGTAGCTTATCCACGAGCAAACACTACCCACATCCTGATACCGAACATTTATATATTATAACAGTCTAGATGTCTTGGGACCAAAAGTTTTAGTATAACACAAACCTTAACCGACATTCTATTTTTTCCGTATGCTGAATAGAAAGCTATATAGCACCAGCTCGGAATTGGTTATTTCTACTCGCTAACCAAAGTATAATTGACATTGGGACCTTAGATGGCCATCAGTTGGTTGTACCTGTATGATTTCCATTTTTCGTGGATGATATGCATCTATCCACATGCCCTCATACTTGTGTGCAACTTGAGAAAATTCAGTTCTTGATAGAAACTTGGCACTAACATGTGTCTCAGATTCATATCTAATGCCTAATGCCCGAGTTTTCATCAAATTTAAGTGACAATGACATTTGAGTACTTTTCTGTATGATTAAGTAGTCACTTGCCAGTTGCCAGAAGGTAAATTCTCTCTACAGCTCCCAGCCTTTGAAGAAGGGGAAGACGAGTGAACTCAGAAAGCGATCCAGCTACACTAATTATTGACAAATTTATTAGGTAGTATGTGAGTAGGTGGTTTGATTAGTGGTCCCTTAAGATGATTTACATATTTCAAAATATAAAAAAAAAAAAGATTTATACAACTAGAAACTTCTGGGAAACTAAGAGAATTTATGGGAAGATTGAACTTTCACTATTATAAAATTATCATGAAAGTTGATGCTAACTACTTGACAAACGAGCTTGGAGAAAGTTGGATTCTTTTATAGATACCACCTCGGTTTCATGTCGTAAATGTGAAACCTCAGATCTTTTAGATTAATTTGCTTGTCTGCATTGGATTAATATTTAATACTGTCTGGTTTATTAGTGAGAGACATTTTCTATCCAACTCTATTGTGTTAGTCAACTTCTGGTTCCCAGTTCCCATGCTCTTTCTATTTGATCACCATGCTGTCCTGGATTATTATATTCTTCTCTATCTGAAGCTTTAATTGAGGGGCTTGGTTAAATTTCACGCAGAATATTTGATCAATGTCCTCACTGACTGATAGATGCTCTCTATCTTAATTATATGATTTGATGAATACTACGAAACCTCCTATTATATACAGCTTCAATATAATGTTCCCTTCGTACCTCCAACCCAAAGCTTCATGCTAAAAAGCACTGGGACCTTAGTTCTTTAAGCAGGCTAGGGTCCCCTTTGTTTATCTTGAATTGCGATGAAGTATTATAATGGTAAAAATTCGCGTTATATAATGGAGAGACTTGGCTTTTGATATTTTTTTAAGCGCAGAATAATTGGGAGGGTGGGCAGAATTATCTGATATTGCGGCATTTGAATATAGTAGGTTTCTAGAAAAATGATTTCATGTGATCCTATTATGAAAATGATGAATTTTCCGCCTTGCATCTCTTGTGGGCACCAAAACATTACTGTGCTATGCAAGTAATACAAAAAGGTTTTTTTTTTTTCACTTTTTTGTTGCTGCCTCTCTCGCTGTCTTTTGTACCAACAATAAATGTTCTCAACTGAAGTAATCTCATGTTGCTGTCAAGTGAGGACATGCACAGGATATACTACTATAAGCCTGTCTTGTACAAACTCTTGTGAAGCTTTGTCATTTGCTGTGAAATTCACATGATAACAGGACCAGCTGTGGTATTAATGATTTATCTACCTTCATTCCAGATCAAGCTGGCATCAGTACAGTTGGCGATGAAGTACATGAAGAGAGTACTTGCAGAACTCGAAATGGTAGGTGGTGGTCCAGAGGAAGAAGAGCTAATAGTTCAAGGTGTCAAGTTTGCATTCAGGGTACACCAGGTAACATAATATCTCTTTGGAAATTTATTGCTAAGAAAGTTAGTTACATGAGCCTGCCCCTTTTTTAGGTTAAATCGATGTCTAATAGAAAGGAGACGTGTCCTAAATTGGGGGCTACTTGGTTACTGGGTTTTTTTGTGCCTGCCTAAAACAAAAACATATTTGCATGCATCCGTGATATATTTAGCATTTCAACTATCAAATTGTTCACTGATTTCACTTGTATTTCTCAGTTTGCAGGGGGGTTTGATGTGGACACAATGAAAGTGTTCCAAGAACTGAAAGATAAATCTCAAATGTGCAATGTGCAATACCAGAGCCAGCATCCACATAAACTTGTTTGCAGGTCTTCAGCTACCTGCTGATTCATAATGCAGGCTTGCAGCAAACACAGCCCAAAATTGATACTCCTTTTTGTCTGGAGAACAGTTAGAGTTAGTCACTACAGCTGGGGTATTTATGTTGAGTTTAGGCAAGTGGAAATATAGTAACAGGGGCCTGTAATTTCATAAACTTGATCAGGAAACTAGTAGAGTAAGTTATGTTTTGTATCCTCTGCTACAATTGTGTCATGGATTTTGTACAAGAAAACAGTTTGGGGGACTGATCATGCAGGAGAGGAGAGGCTTTGATTTAAGACAAGTTCAGAATCCGGTTTTCGTGTAATGTAAGTTCTAAAAGTGTTTGAGATGGTGGCCAATTTGTAAAAGGAGATGAATAGTCTTATTATCCGTAGCGACATGGGCCTTGACAGCTAGAATACAGGGGCACTGTAAAGTTTGTATATTGAAGTTTGATGAACTACTCAGGTCTGAGAATACTACCAGGGGAAAATTGGGGCCTGTGAATTTGTTGTGGGATACTTGGTAGTAAAACATTTCATGTGAAATGTCAAAAAATCATCAAAAGAAAAGTGATTTTTTAGGAGAAATGTCATTTTTTCCTAACACGATAACACACCACCCACACCCTTGCTATTGGACACATTTCTCCAATTTATACATCTGCGTTAGATGTCCTCTAATGATCAAAATCGAATACACTATATCAGTAAAAAGGTTCGCAAAACTCTCAACTAACAATGACACATGATCTAATTTGATGGCTCTGCTGATATTATGTTCTTTTCATATTTTAACCTATAAATCTTTCTGATATACCAATAATGCTTAAATTGGCTTACAAGTAAAAATATACTTAAAGCTTTTATATCTCATTGTATATATTCAATGATTATGCAAAAACTAAACAATATTGTACTAATCGTTACTATTCCAAATCTTAAAATTTCTAAAATTATGTTCGGCAACATGTCATGTCATGTGTATAATTTGCTAACAATTAACTAGTTAACTTATAGTACATAATGTCATGACCTGAATGTCGTGTCAGTGTAGACCATCTAAATGAGGCGTTCCTTCTGGTTAGCTTGCTACAAGAGGGGTAAAGGGGACGACTATAGGAGTAAGGCGTTGTCGACCCAAATGCATTGGTCTGGCCGAGTCAGGCATGCAGACCCAGTTTGGTTCGGAGAGCTTGTAGCTGGTCGAGGACTTGACTATGACGGGGCCATTGCGAGTGTGGACACAACTGGTCGGGGCCCATTCCTGTCTCCCAGATGAGCCCATGGCAGGGCGAAACCAGTTGGCATGTGTATGTGGGATAGGCCGGTCTCGGGGTTTGCGTGACTTCGGGACGCCGCACGAGTTTCGGAACTCTCGTCCCCGTGACAATAAGCTTATCTAAGGCCTTATCCAGCAGCGTATGCTGCTGGAGATGAGTGAGCTCATCCCCTCTCACACGCTGCTGAGTGTGTGAGTGGAGATGAGAGGCTCATCCCGGGATGAGCTTATTTTATTTTTCTTTTCCATTTTATTTTCTTACTTTTATCTTTTCAATTGATTTGTTTTTGTATTTATTTAATAAAATAAATGAAAAAAGGTGGAATGAGAGGGGATGACTGTTGGAGTAGTTTGTGATGAGTTAGTGAGATGCTGACATGACATAAGAGATAAGAGGGGATGACTTTTTTGGAGAAGGCCTAATAGTTCTAGCACCATATACAGTCGTAAATGACAGGAACTTGCATTGGTATCGGGTTGTAGAGTCATTACCGGAATAAGACTAGAGGTAAATAATACATAGCCCAATATAAACACCAACTACATAGCCCAATATAAATACCAACTGACAAAATGTTAATTTTCTTCGGAGAAATCAAAGTTAGGAGCCCATAGAAGAATAGAGCTAGAAGCGATAGAGATCAATTCGACTGAACTCGTGTCGTGACAAGTGAGTGAATGACGACTCTTTGCAATTCAGGAACAACATTTGTAAATCGCCCAATTTACTTTCCTTCTTCTTCCCAGCCAATCAATTTCTCCGTCGTCAATATTGGACGAAATCACAAACCTTCCATTTCACCTTCTGTTACAGTAGCAGCTTCTGCAACTTCCATGGCTAGTGAAGCTACTCCAGTCAAACCAGCTCAACCCGTACCTGATTCCTCCATTAAGCTCCTGTTTGTCGAAATGGGCGTCGGTTATGATCAGCACGGGTAAGCTTTAATCCCTTAATTAGTTATCTCTGAATTGAATACATTATTATGGATATTTTGAACTGAACTTTCTAATTTGTGGAAACTGATACATATAGGCAGGATATAACTTCAGCAGCAATGCGTGCTTGTAAGGATGCGATTTCCTCTAATTCAATTCCTGCTTTCAGGAGAGGTAACTCATTCTCATTTGATTGTGTAACTCATTCTCATTTGATTGTGTTTATTATGTTTTGCTATGAGTCTTTCAACTCCAAGTGATAGATAATCATTAATCAGTGACATTACAATTAAATTTTAACTAGTGTCATCATCAATCATCATTATTTAAGTAGCTTCGGGGAGTGGTAGTAACTTGTAAATGTGATAACCAAACAAATTTGAGTTTGTGAAATCATGTGATTGAGAGTTGATTAATGGATAACTCCTTGTTGCAGGTAATATACCTGGGGTTTCTTTTGGTGAGATGAAACTTCAGATTAAACTGGGGGTTCCTCGACCACTCCAACATTTGTTGGATCTTGACAAGGTCAAATCTGTTTTCCCTTAGTAAGTACCTGGTGTTTCATGAATTAAATGAGACTATCTCAGTAATCGTGTTTTTGATAATGGACTTAAATGGAGTACGACATTCTAATCAAGTGGTGTCATACAGCGGAGCGATATTGAATGTCGAGGTTGTGGATGGGGGACTTATATGCTCAAGTGGTGTGCATGTTGAAGAAATGGGCGATAAAAATGATGATTGCTACATTGTCAATGCGGCTGTTTATGTTGGTTACTAAGTTAATAATAATAGGGTCTCAAGGTTGGTTCAATTCTGATCTGCATTTCTATAGAACTATAGAATTATCTTAAACCATAACGAAATATAAAAGTTACATACTTTCTGGTGCCATGATATTGTCATTAACATGGGTAAGATCTATGGATGAATAAACAGTAACGTAGTGGTTCCTCTTTGACCTATTCTTCATACTGCAACAGGGTTGTATACAGAAGTTGGTTCCAAGTATCAGGCAGTCCAGGGAGGCACCAGTGGCTGCAATCTACACTCTGGTTTACTGTGTATTGGGATGGATGGGCATCTTTTCGTAACTGTGATAGAGTTGTGATATTAAGCAGGTATACTGTGTCGCTTAGCCTACTCAATACTTTGTCTAAAGCAACAGCTTCTGCTGGTCTTCCGGCTGGATATGTTGATCCGTTAATTGGTACATGCTCATTAAGACAGTTACCTTTTGAACCCCAGTCGTTGCCACTGTTTGGATAAAATCAACTTGTTATGCATGCAGATACTTTACATCATGAAAGAACATGGAATTTTTTGTTTGGTTTAAATAAGAAGATGAGGTCTCCAATTTGTAAACCGACTCTGGTCTGATTCAATGAGAATTAAAAAGAAGAAAGACCAATTTTGGTGAAGAATTGAGTGCTATAATCCTACCAGCCATGTGAAGTGATTTCCGTAGGGTCAAGAATATATAATTACTCCGGATTCTCCCATCAGAATGAGTTAAAAAGTGAGATAAGTTACTTACTGCCAGTGAGATGGTGAAATTCCCTGAAAAAAGACTTTTGTCTTAGAAGCGTTCAGGTTTTGTTGAACCCATATACCCCAAGTTGTCAATCCTTTTGAAAATGCAAGTACACGGTCCATATCTTTGGTTATCATTGAACCATCTTGCACGAAATCCCACCTGCAACATACAAAATAGATGGTGGGATGGAATAATGTTATATTTCCTATAGAAAGAAAATCTAAAATGTGATTCATATTGTAGTTGCTCTACTTCTCCTCTAGTTAGAAAAATAAAGGATGAAATCTCACTGTTGAAGTTTTCCGGTGTGTGCCCACCAGTGCCATGTGTTGAATATTAGCATATCCATTCCTAGCCATGCTTTTCCTTGCTGAATACAGTCCAGCTTTAGGACTCGGCCTATTGGTTCCACTACCAGATCCACCAAGTATGGACTCCAATATAGATTTACAGTTAGTTCATAATCCTGCCATAATTAGCCTGATGTTTAGCATCAATTTGAATCAGGGAACACATTTGACCTTTCCCAAAGGACAGAAGTTTTGAGGTCATAATCTCATGAGTGATCCTCCTATGATCTTTAATTGAGACTTGGGAGTGTTTTGTATTTGATTTGTTTCAAGATTGTCAAAAGTACTACTTCTATGAAGTATGAATTGTGTTAGAACATTTTGTTTTCTTTCCGACACTAGGATCTTAGGGGCCTAGTGTGCCCCCTCCTCATTGTAACATGTGGGTCCCACTGGGACCCATGAATACAGTGAGAGCGGGGGGGGGGGGGGGGTAGTACTAAAATTGAATGACTGAATGAGAACAAAAAACTGGGAAGGGTAACTTAACCTGGAATGTGACATAGGAAAGTGGGCCACTCCTATTGTAGGAGGTGTTAGCCGAGGGATCAGCAACATGTAGTGCGCAGACTAATGAAACCCATTGGTTAGAACTTAGTGAATCACCCACGAACATTATCTTCTTTCCCGTCCATCTTTGGAGAAAGTCCAAGCCATCGAATCTGTAACATAAATTATTAAATATTTTTAAAAAATGAAGATGTAACATAATTTCAATAATATATCAATATGAAAATTAGTAATGGATATGCAAAAAGAATGAGAATAACAAAATGAAAAGTTAAATAAAAAATAAAAACATTCAATAGAAATAAACTTATGTTTCCAAAAAGAAATAAACCCGAAACATGCATAATATTTTTGTATAAAAAGATAAAACACATATCTAAAATAACACAGCTTTGTTTTTGCAATTTTATGTTATCCTATTTTTATAAAACTAATTTTGGGGTAGATTATAAACACATCACAATTTTAATTTTGATATATGATTGAAATTTATGTTGCCTTTTCATTTTCCAAAAATATTTTATAATTTGTTCATATATTTATTGTTTAATGGTACGTCCCTAATGCTTTTTTTTTCCTTATTTTCCATAAAAGGAATTCCATTTTTTTCTATTCTTCTAATTTTGGGGTAAATTTCAACTTTTTTGAAAGGTTTGGGGGGAGTTTAGAGTTTTATGATTTGTGGGAAAATTCTAACTTGTGCCAAAGGTTTGGGTGAAAAAAAAGTTGCCTTATTTATTTTTTTTTAATTTTTTTGGGTGATTCTGTGTATAAAATTGTGGGAACATACCTGGGTAGGTTAGAGGAGCTGGAATTCCAGGAGTACTTGAGGTAATCTTTGTCAGGGCGCCCAAACTTTAAGCAGTCGAATTCAGACTCCATAAATGGGCAGCTTTTAGGATCATAGAGAGGATCCGAGGATGAATTATATACCCATTCTCCCTGAAACAAGTCACTTGCATCTTGATATGAATCTGCTCTTGCAGCTACAAAGAAAGCTAACAGTAAAATGTTCAGCAAAGCTTGTTTAAATGGTACCATTGTGGCCTGTAGAATTATTTTAGTCCTGAGCATGATTGAATTTGCATCTGTTCAAAGAGTTCTTATATATATACTGATACACATGAACATGAGGCCACTGGAATGCAAAATTTATTGACTGGAGTTTGATTGCCTGCAGTTTTGGCCAACTTTATTATTTCAAAAGAATTAGAGCATTTGTAGTAATATTACCTCGTCACAGTTTGATTGCTTACTTAATATTTAATGTTTTAGTAAAATCAAACTCCCTATTACATAATCTAATTTATAAATTAAGTAATATATGTAGTAGCTACCATTTTTAAATAGAGTATTTAAATTTACAATTAATGCACTAAATTAGTTTTTGGTGGACTATGAAATTTAGGGAATTTGAATTTTAACATTTTGACCCCCCCCCCCCCCCATTACTCTTTTCTCTTTTAAATTTATCACAGACTATACCAAATTAACAAAGTTTCAGAAAGATTCATATATTACTTAATTTTTATTAATTTATGTTCAATTTTAGTTATATTGTTTCTTTAAAAAAATTATGTGTATTTATGACACCATCAGGGGGTTCCAAAAGTTTAAAAGTAAACAGTTGAAATTTAAAAACTAACTACAGGGGGTCAGAAAGTAAGAAATTAACGGAGCACTGATTTATGTGTGATAATTATGGGCACCACACAAAACGCCATTTGCCAATTCTAGTCTAGTACTAGTAGTATATAATCACCTTTAGGTAACTTATCAGTTATCTAGAGGAAACCAAATGAAAACAACTAGATATCTGTCCATAATGCCTTTCTCAATGGTGCATTAGAGGAAGAAATTACATGAAGATTCCTCCAGGTTACACCATTAAGGGGGAATCACTGGTGATAATAAAGTGTATAAATTACAAAAATCAATTTATGGGCTTAAACAGGCTTCCAGGCAATGTAATTCAATATTAACTCAGTTTCTCATTCAAATAGGATTCAAGCAATCTAAAAATGATTACGCACTATTTTCAAGAAACAATGAGCATAGATTTCATGCTCTTCTAGTATATGTTGATGATATATTACTAGGAGGAGATAAGTCAGAAGAAGTTGAGAAAGTCAAAATACAACTGAAATAAAACTCAAATTAGAGATCTAAGACAATCTAATTTTTTTTTTTAGGTGTTGAAATTGCTAGATCATCTAAAGCCTAAAGGTATTTTTATTTGTCTGAGAAAATATTCTTTAGAAATCATACAAGAGTGGTATTTTGGCCTACAAACCACCATACTTCCCTTGGACAAATGTGTGTGTTTTAGTATGACTGTAGCATGCCCTCTTTTATTATTAATTTGCTATCCTAATTGTTACTTTATCTAGCAACTGATTTAGGATGCTTCTTGTGATTGTGGTTGGTATTTTATGAGTTGATTTACATTTGTATGTATGACATATAGAGAACTGTGCCTAAGGTATAGTTGATGAAGATATGATAAAGATTTAGAGTGTATCTGTTTCTGTGGTGAGGCGAAATTTTTGTACTCCATCATGTGTTGTTGATGTAATTTTTCCGACTCACAATTAATAATGAAGGCTGAGAACAACGGGTAATTCAACTTTCTTCCGTCTTAAATTAGAACTTCCTTTCTTTCTTTATGTGTTTGAATCAAACTTTTAGATGTGGGGAACCAATGTGTTTTATTTTTAAATTGAATTATTTTGTAAGTACACGGATGATAGTGTGAGAAAGATGCCCTGGATGTTGGGACAACATGAGAATGCAAAATTTGGAGGTTCAGTGATGTGTCTGTACAAGCTGGTTTTAAGTTGTGGCCATTCTAGCTTATTCATGGACCTGGTGACAAAGCCCATGATTGTGGTGAGGCCGTTTCTTATGGTGCTGCAGTTCAGGCTGCCATTTCGTGTGGTGAGAGTCTGAGAGATAAGGCCAGCAACAGGCATGGTTTGGAAATGTTGATTTGCAGCTGGTCCCAGAGACAGTGAGCTTGTTAAGGATTTACATGCAAGATTTCAGGATTAATATTTGGATACAAGCTAGAGGATAACACGAACGCATATTAGGCATGGTAAAATAAATTTTGATGCGGCCTTCTCTCGACTTTCCAGTGAATAGGTCAGAGTGGTTGGTTGGTATTCAAATGGTCTTGTGTGGAAAAGGTAGAAATTCTGGCAGGCACCTGGTGTAGTTACAACTTACAACTGAAATTTTGATGGAATTGAAGGCTGTTAAGGTAGCTAGAGATAGAGGTTTTGAAGCAATCCAACCTGAACGTAGGGTTCATGTCCTGTCTCATTTCGTGGAAGTATACACTAGATATATCTAGTGTACCTAGTGTATACTTCCAGCAACCATTGAAGGCGGAAATAGTTCCTGACCACTGAATTAGAAGTATGAAATTAAAAGGATGAATTTCCATACCAGTGTTCTGTTCATGTGCTTTTTTACACAGGGTTCATCATTTCTATGCCTCTAATTCAGTAATTCTAATTGGAATATAACTTTGTATTTGCATACTCTGTTGCTAAAACTTTTCCCTAGATAGCCACAATATGTACACAAGCTTGATCAGTTTGACATCAAATGGGTTTAAATAACAAACTCTCGATCCGATGCTTGATCTGTGGATTCTGGATTCCATGCCCATCTCCATGTTGGTACATGTACTGTGCCATTCTACCAAGATCCACAGCACTTCTAACAAAACTATTCGGAAACGGAACTTCTTTAACTCGAGCTTCGTTCATCTTTTTCCATGTTTCTCGTATCAAACACCTTACGAAATCTCTGGCTTCATTCTCACCAACACCGTTCTCATTCATGTAACATTGTAACAATTTTGCAACATCACCTCTCTTCATCTCCTCCTAGATCAGGAAATTAATAAAGTCGCGTCAGTTGTTAAAAGTGGCATAAAATTGCTAATTATTCCTTACTATCATCAGTGCATTTAGCCAAAATCTGGCTTATCATATACTTTCACTTCTAACCAAGTAAACCACTTGTTTATATATATATATATATTTTTTTTAAAAAAGGCTTCATAATTAAGACTCATTCAAAGATTTAACACTGCTCTTACCGATGATGTCCCCAGGTCATCAGCTAGACGTAATAGCATCCCTGACCAGCGAACCAGGCTGTGATACTTGTACAAAGACTCAATAGTGTTCTTCTCTAGTGTGTTTGCGACTTGAAAGAAAACACGGGTTAACATAACAGGAGCTGAAATTGAGATCCATCCATGGTTGATGTATCCTTCCACTCCTGGTGTGTAACTCTCATAGTACCACTTTGCCTCTTGCAAATAGGCGTTGCACAGATCTTGCCACTGCATTTGGACGATTCATTCATTAGTTGATTAATAGTCCAATATTTTGCAAAACAGATGTATACATTCATGAAGAAATAAACTAATCGATCTGTTACCGATTTTCTCAAGTAAGGAAGGATGACGAATCCATGATCCCTCAGAGCGTTGTAGGCCACCTCGTTAATCAAGTTATTGAGAGCTAAAAAGCATATTCGCATGTAGTCTGGCAGTTGTTCCATTGCATGATCAATATCCCATCTGGATAGGCAACAATCAGCAAACTAATTAAGCAAATTTTAGAAGGAAGAATAATAATAATTAAGGTGGTTTTGGTTAAGTTTATAACCTTTGAACCACATCAGTGAACTGTAGCAATTCATCCAGGGTTCCGTAAACATCATATATGTCATCAATGATCGTTATGAACGCATTAACCTTTGTAGCCATAATTCGCGAGTAACCATATTGAGGCTCGAATAGTCCACCAATTGTCCAAAAGTAACATTCAACCAACCTATCCCTTGCAAATGGTAACTTTTCAGCTAGACCAGTTCCTCTCCACCACCTAAATTCAATACAATTATCATACATGAGTGCATTCTGAAACATGTAGATTGTAGACATATAGATTATATCCATAAATTAAATATATTAACCTTGAGACTTGTTTTAGTTCCTCTTGATGCGTTGCTTGAACAATGTTAAAGTCAAGTTTCGCAAACTCAAGCACCGTAGCGTTCATGTCCTGTCTCATTTCGTACACATTAATGAACAACCTCGTGTTTGGTCTCTGAATTCTCCAATGCTATGGTTGCTCCAAAGCATAAAAAATCATTGATTTTAAGCTCTCATCAAGTGTGTGACGCTGATCATCAAGATTTCTCTGCAAGAAAGTGGTGGCAAACTCTCTTGCTGACTCCAGAGTGTTTTCGCTTTCTATCAGTAGGTGCGAAGCTTCGTACAACTGGAGTAATCCTTGAGTATCATTTTGAAGGCTTGATTTGAATTCACCTTTCTCATTCTTGAAACAATCAAATACCTCTGCAATTTTTATAAGTGTATATATATGTGTATATGATACACATGCAGGTCATGATCAATTTAATATGAAAAATTGAAGATCTTAAATTTGCAGGCTAATTTCTTTTGTTTGTACCTTGGGGAACTTTGAACCCATGTTGCCTGAGGAGCCTAAATTGAAGAGCTTCAGTGTATAAATTCCCCTGCTTTGTCTTCAAATGCCTTTGCTCATAAATTCTGGTCAAAACTTGGTTGATTTCATCCTCAAAGTGATACGATATTCCAAGTTTTTGCAAGTCATCAATGAACTCCAGTTGATCGACTAGTTCCTGCTGATTTTCGAGCATCGTTCTCAACTGTGTCTTCAGCTCAGATGCCTGTTCCGAGTATCTCTTCCCCTATATATACATAAGTCATTTTGTATGAGAAGTCAGGATATATATGAGAAATATATTTGTACATACTAACTAAAATGTAGTAAGTTAAAATGTAGTAAGTACAAGTACTAGTAGAAAGAAATTACCGATGAGTATTTGGTATTCAAAGACTGGATAAATTCAAAGTTCCATGTACTTGGCTTGTAGTTTCCTGAGCGTCGTACGATAGTTGGCTGCAGGCTCTGGTCACATGGCGTCTGGGAACTTTGTATAGCAGATGAAATCATAAGACCAGTAGCTGATATTGATGAAGATGATGAAGCATAAGTTGAAGAGGATTTGAAAGTTAAGAATTTCTTGTTGAAGGACAAAACAGAACTAATACTTGGCTTGTTGGGAATAAGCCTAAGCATTCTGATAGTTGCCATTTGCGTTTGATTGCAGTAGATAGGTTTTTGTGGTTTGCTTTCTTGACTCATTTTATAAGCAACTGTTTATATTTACCTATCCTATATTTTAAATTTTAACTCAATAAAAATTAGTTGTGTGATTAAAGTAATAATCATTTTTTATCATTTTGTACCATAATAACAATTAAAAATATTATTTAATATAAATATTTCAAACCTTTCAATTCAATCACCGCACTGGGCAATTTATATACTATCCTTACTTCAGCCCAGCCTGCGCCTCCCCCTCTCCCACGGTTCTACCCCTGTTGCAACATTGAGCATGCATGTGAGTCATAATCATTAAGGCTACAGTATCTTGAATTAAGTGAACACTGCTTCGTCACGGTTCCTTCAATGCTGCACACCAGCGCAGTGCACTAAAAGTTTATCATATGGTGCCACGTGTTTCTTCTATTGCTCTTCCTTCCTTTTCTTTACTTCATCTTAACAAATTGCACTCTTGTGTGTCACCTATTTTTCACTCGACATGTACAAATGTGTAAAAGAAAAAGTGCAATTTGTCAAGATGAAGGAAAAAAAAGAAAGAAGAGTGAAAAATAGGTGAAACACGTGGCTCCATCTGATAAATATTGGTGCACTCCTCACCGCCAGCTTGATGTGGTGTATCTTTTTTTCTTCTAAAACTTGTGGCTATTTTTTGAACACCGGAGTACCATTCTTAATTAAGGGTTACATTACATCATCAACATTCCGTCACCGTTTTTGTTATGTAACTGGAAAATACCTCGTCGACACTTGGAGTTGCTGCATGAGAATTGAATGGAATTAATATTGAACCCAACCCACCGATATGCCGTACCCAAATGATGCTCTGTAATTTTTTTGTCGTGATCGTTAGGAATAGTAGAATTTCATCTAGGGACTAGCTAGGATGTACTAAAAGGGAAGAAGAGCAGGGGTGGTGCTCCTTCCCCACTCAAATTAAAAAATATATTATATTTGTATATTTTCAAATAAATAAATGCAACAAATAATAATTTAAGTAGGTGTTTTTTTTAAGAAAATAGCCCTACCAAATATATATTTTTTGAGAAGATATATATTATATTTCGGCGACGACGTGGTGGTGGCGCAGACGGCGGCGTGGTTGTGGTGGTGACGGCAAGTGGTTGTGGTGGCGCTGTGGTGTTGGTGGTGGTAGCTACAAACAACAAATTTCCCAATTGCATTTGTAACCTACATAATAAAATTGTTTCACTAAGACAATGAAGAGGCAAATAACTGGTGCGGTTTTACTTTTAATCTCTCCCACATATCACACGTCCAATAGTCTTACAAAATGTCACACATATACTCATATTTCTCACACATCCACATTATTTTAAACTTGATAAAGCTTGTGATACTAGGTTAATTATTTTTCAAATTCGTTCTTTCTAATCACGTGTTCGATTAAAAGTTCAATTTGAACTCGAGCTCATTTGAATCAAACGAGCCGCACGAGCTTGAGTATAAAAAATATTGCATGTATTCAAGCTTGAAATTTACTCGTTTTTCAACTAGCCGAGTCTATTATTCGAGTTCGAACTGTGATGTGCATTAATCCACCTTTGTGTGTTCAAAGCATGAAGAGGAAAAAATTCGGTTTGAAAACCAGCAAACCATATATTAAGGCTTACTCCCAGTCTCCCACGGTTGGACCCGACCGGCCGATCTTTTACAATTTATTTTATTGTCCGAAAGCCTCGAGAATCTTGAAAGTTAAAACCTCACCACAGTGTTGGCGAGAGCTAGCTGCAAACAAGATAAGGCAAAGAAGCTTGAAACGCCTCATAATAACCAGAACAACAATCAATATTTCCAGAGAGAGTGATAGATAGATAGAGAGAAACAAAGATGGCTTACTGCTTATCCTCAGTTGGGGCAACACTTTGCCCTTCAGCTTCACTTTCCCTTCTTCGTACTGGTTCAACCCCAAGAACAAATTCCCTTTCATTCAACCTCAAATCAAATTCTCCAACTTCCCATGGAATCCTTCTCCGCTCCTCCTTCACTCCTTCCTCATCCCTCTCCTTCTCCGGCTCTTCTTCCTTTGCAGGTTCTTTTTCCCCTTCAAAATCCTCTCTTTATTTTCTTGAATTGGGTCATAATGTCTTTTAATTCATGCAATGTGATTGATTTTGTTTGAACCCTTCTTGGGTTCTGTTGTTCATTTTACCTTGTTGGGTCTTTTAATTCATGGCATTGGTTAATTAGTTATGTATCTTGATACTAGGTAAGACTGAGTTAGTTATGTTGATGTTGAAAAAATGCAAATCAGTTGGAATGCAGCTAAATTTTAGTTTTGAGTTGGTTTTGGTGTGTTCATGTTTGCAAATGATTTGAGCAAAATCCTTAGAATGAAGTGGACCTAAAGGATTAGGAATTGGGCTTTACTTGCTAGAACAAGACTAGTATGATTTTCAACTAAGAATTAGTGAGTCTGTGTAGGTAACTTTGTACTTGTAGGCTTGTGTGATAGTGGAATAAATGATATGATTGAAAATTGAAATGAATGTGCAGTCCTAACTCTGTTTGCCAATATGGCATACTTGACACCTATTGTGTTAGGTTGTATTCTTGTATAATAAACATCGGCTGAGAATATATTTTGATGATTATGGAGTTAAGTGTGTGTAACATTGAGTATGATGTTTTTTCTTTTGATAATTTTCAACAACTCTATATGTGGGTCTTGTATGCCAGGGTCATCGTTAGGTCTGGATTTGAGTTTCGGCATTGGATCAAGACCAGTTCAAAGGCGTGGCCTGGTAGTGAGGGCAGGAAAGAAGTATCAACTTTGTCAAACCAAGAGGAACAGGTCTAGGAAGTCACTTGCTCGGACACACGGGTTCCGCAAACGTATGAGTACTACTTCAGGAAGAGCAACTATCAAGAGGAGACGTGCCAAGGGACGATGGAGGCTATGCACAAAAACCAACCCCAACAGTGGCAAACGCGCTTGATTCTTCAGTATTTTGAGTTCCAGTATCCATATCATGTAGGTAATGCAAACGTTGAGGCTGCAGTGAATTATTTGTTAAGTTTTTGAATGGCCATTTCATGGAAGAAATGTGTTTATTGACTCGATGCATGTTATATCTGTTACGTACATTTTCATTTACAATCCATTGTACTTCCCAACTTCTCTATGAAATGATCTATTGGAGTAAGAAGTTATCTATCATTTTCTGTCCTCGTTGCATAATATTGATCCTTGTGATTGTTCTGCTGTTGCATTCTTTCGGGTTTTTGCTGCTGTTCTTATATGTCATCATATACAAAGTTCAGAGATGCGATAGAGACTAAAAAAATTCTTTTGTATTATTGGTTGCAACATTATAAAGCTGATTTCTTTAATTTTACTCGTATGCCATCTGCAAAAAGGCAATACAGGCAGTTAATTTGTTTTTCCGTGGACTTGATTAGTTGATGGATCAGTAAGAGAACATAATGATCTGTGTATAAATATCTTTATTCTCTTCTGAGTTCTGTATGGATGAACATTGTATGGCTAGATTCCATGAAAACTTGAAAAGTTTATGCAATAGAATATGTAGCCTCCATAGTAAGGCCACATATCGGATATGTGGCCATTCTCTCTCCCAATTTGGACCTGTAAAAACTCTCTAGAACTGGAAGAGAGACTGGTAAATTCCATTGGCGTAGTACTGCATGTTGATTGCTTTCTCTTGTTTGGTATGGATGGATAATCTGTATCAGAAGCAAGGCCCCCGTTATGTGCAACAAATTCACAAGCCTTCTGCGGCAGGCCACCGTTACATCCATCACCATCACAGTACATTATGTTTTGTTCTGACAAGGAAGCTATCACAACTAATCTGATCTGAGGAATACCTTCTATGTCAGCCACATCTGTAAATCCTGTACAGGTTAGAGGAAACTAAGTTACTATCCAGAAAGCTTACTTGCGAAAAAGTACCAGAATTATTCAAGTTTTTAAACGTACAATCTGAAGATTTTTTTAGCGTTGTTACGAACTTTATATAAGACATATTTAGAGATGTGAGTATAAGAGTCTTGAAATATGAGTGGTCTGAAATGTATTCTTCTATTGAGCTATACTAGTGTAACTTTGTTAGCTCCAATTTTATACTCTTCAGGAATCTCGACAGGGGTAACAGCTCCATGGTCTCTCAATCTGGACTGGGTGGGACATCTTCACATTTTCATACTTCAAAAGGCAGCAATGGAATGTCTGTTGTGTTGGCACATTGCCTCTCCTGCATACCTGGTGAGGAATTCTTCTTTTGTTAGGTCAGCAAATGGGTTTATATGTCTTTCCTCCAGCTCTGTTGAAACTCTTGATGTACTCTATGTTATCTTTAAATACCTTCTGTCGCTGCTCTTTCTCTTCCCTGGTCTCATAGTAGAATCCATGGTCGACCATCCATCCACTTTTCTTGTTTTCTTGAATAAGCGCAAACTAGTTTTTGTGCTGAAACCCATTGCCCGTTAAGTGCTATTTTTTCAAGTGTTGCGACTTGTGAAGTTACTCCCCCCCCCCCCCCCCCCCCCCACACACACAACAAATGAAGGGCTATCTATACATGGTTACCTCTGAAGCTCTGCTCCTGTTTCCTCATTTTGCCCATTTCATTGTATATTCAATTTTGATCAATTTTCTGAGTCTCAAACTATTATGCTCCATATCATTAATGAAGTGCATGCAGGCCTAAAATGTTCAGTTGTTCCTTATTATCTTGTCATGTTTCTAAGTTTCTAGTCTCACTTATGGTTTAAATGTTATGTTGATTACCTCATTTTTACCATTTCACATTTCAGATTTGCTCAAGATAGATATACGGAACTAGAACAGAACATTTTAACTGCACAGTGCTGATAAAATTTAGCTAGATTCATTCACCATAATGATGCTGACACCATGGTTTGAACTTTGCAGTTTGAACACAACACAACACAACATGGTAGGTAAACCATAATTCTTTTTATAGCAAGCGCGTTGTTTACAAGAGACTTTTGAAGATAGGTACCTACATACGTTGAGAAAAGTGAGAAACATATATAGATACATGGCGCTTTTACTATTTGAAGCGTTTCATTTGCTTCAAACAGTTGGATATGAAGCCTCCATGGCAATTCCACACATGCCTTCTGCATCATAAATGTCCCTTTGCATTCTGATGTATCCATTTTCGCCCCAAGTAGTCCCCCATGAATTCTTAACCAACCAATACTTGGTTCCGTCATCCGTTTCCCCATATCCAACTGCAACTACACCATGGTCTAGTCGAGTTCCACACCTTCCATTGAAAACGCCACTTGAGTAGAACATAAAGTCAGAGTTACTAGCATCAATTGCTACCGATACGGGTTGCTGAGCCACTGCATTGAGTAATGCTGATTCACTATTGGCTGGGACATTCTCGTACCCTTTTATCGTGGCAATACTGGAGTATGCTTTCTCTGTGTTGCAGGTCATTTGGATCCCCTTGTATGGATAGTTGGATTCAGTAGTTAGTCCATTGTTTCCAATAATGTATTCGAATGCAGTGTCCATGAGACCACCATTACATCCCCTGTCTTTATATGTATCACAGTCCACTAGTTGTTGTTCAGATAACGAGACTAGAGTTCCTGTTGTTAGTTGGTTGATTCCTTCCATGGCTGCAACTGCTGAGAAAGCCCAGCAACACCCTGCATTTTAGTTCACAACATTTAGTCCCATTAATCTCAGTAATTTAAATGTTCCAACGCAGTACGTCTAAATATGTAAATGTGATGACTGTTGAATTATTATTTACCGCATCTTCCTTGATCCTTGACACCAGTGACAGCTCCCATCTCTCTCCAATCCATGGAAGATGGAATTGCAGTCACATTTGCATACCTGTATGATGAAACTTCCAATGGCTTTGGAATAGATCTCATCTTGTATCCTTTACGGGATACTTGAAACTCATCGTCTGTCATATCAGCAAATTTGTTGACAGCAAGCTTGTAAGGCCGAGACCCTGCATTAACGGATTTGATATACTTCACATTCTTCTTGAATGCTTTAAATCTTTTAGCCTTCTCGGCTTCATCTTTATATGTACGACCATGTCGTGCCATCCATACCTCATGTCTCCTAATCATCGCTGTGTCATTAAGCATGCGAGCTGTGGCTGTAGTAGCCCACATCTCCAGTACTAACAATGTTGCAAAAATAAGCTTTGAAGTGAGTTTCATTGCCTTTGTTTTTTTCTAGAGGTAGTTGAATTGTTGAGAGTAGTAGTGTATTAGTCCACTATTAGTGTTAGCAAGTAGGTCTGATTTCTGAAGCTATTTATAGAATACATGTAGTCTCACTCTTCTTCAACAGAGCCTTAAAACCATGAAAATCCCGAATCTAAGATTGCAAAGATCCTAACTTGATGGTGAAAACCCGGCAAGTTTGAATCCGTCCACTTACTCTAAATAAGAGTGTTCTTTTGACTGTTCTCAGGGATTTTCAGAAGAATCATACTGCTATATTTTTGGGTTATATTTAGCATAGTTTTAAATGACCAAGTTAGATTTTGTTCTGATAGACTCTTCTTTACTTGCAGCCACACCTTTGGTTTTGAACACTAACAAGAATAGAGAATTTATAGCTAAGTCAGAATGTGGAAAGAAAGCAGTATTATACCGAGTTTCTTGGAAGAACTTGATTGATCACTGATCAGGACACATTATCAGGCCTTTCTTTGCAAGAACTTGATTGATCACTGATCGGGACACAAATTTACATACAAGTTGCACATTAGCACGCTTAATGTTAGGCAGGACTTCTAATATTAACTAGTCTAGGATGACTTTTATGACATTGTTCACTTAACATTATATTTTGACACATCTCATTTGTTCAATTATTAAAGCAAAAATATATTTACCAAAACAGCGTAATTTGCATTTATTTTATTGTCATTTGTGTAACATTTTTAGGAGCACGTTTTCGAAATTTCATTTCATTAATGTCAAGATACTTTTTTCTTTCAATATTTGCAATTTTTATTAAAAAAAAAAAAAGAATATGAAGAAATGAATCATATATGCTTCCAAAAGTTTTACAATTGTGCTCCCTCCATAAATTTTATGCGTCCGCGGTCCGCCCCTACCCTGTATGAACCATAGTCTGATAAAAAAGATAATATGATAGGCTATATTTCTTGGGATAAAAAATAGTCTGATAAAAAAGATAATATGATAGGCTATATTTCTTGGGATAAAAAAGAGCCTTTGTTTACAAGCAGTTGAGTGAATAAGAAATTTACAAGCATTTCCACAGGGAAAACAGTACCCCCTTAGTTGGAATTTGGAAACATGCATGTATTGCTAGGTAGTAAGCCTTGTACATGACCGAACAGTCGGTACAGTTCACTTAGCAGTTGGATAAGAAGCATACATTGCAATACCACAGTGACTCTCAGCAGCACTAACATCCCTTTTCATTCTGATGTACCCGTTTTCTCCCCAGCCGGTTCCCCACGAATTCTTAACCAACCAATACTTGGTCCCATCCCTAGTTTCTCCGTATCCAACGACTGTAACACCATGGTTTGTATTGGTCCCACACGGTCCACTGAAAATTCCACTTGAGTAGAACCGGAAGTCAGTCCCATTGCCCTCAATGGCTACAGATACGGGTTGATTAGCCACAGCCTTGAGCAATGCAGGCTCACTGTTGGCAGGAACATGTTCGTATCCTGTGATTGTAGCTGCACTAGGGTAATGCACGTTACAAGTCCCTTGGGTTGCCTTGTATGGATAATTGGACTCGGAAGTGAGCCCTTTTTTCTTAATGATGAAGTCAAATGCCCTTTCCATTAGACCACCTTTACATCCCTGCTGGATGTCATCTTTGTCACAATCCAAGAGTTGTTGTTCCGATAACGAGACTGCTGAAAATGCCCAACAACACCCTGCATACGTGTTTTTGTGATTAAGCATGAACTACTACGTACTAAATTGTAATGTAAAATGAAGATATGACGACGTAGTTGGTTCATTTACCGCATTGGCCTTGTTCCTTGACGCCAGTGACAGCTCCGTGCTGTCTCCAATCCACAGAAGATGGAACACCAGCTACATTTGCATACATAAATGGTGAACCATTGAATGTATTCCGTTGATCAGATCCTATCTTGTACCCATTTTGAGAGGCTACAAACTCTTCATTTGTTAGATCAGCAAATTTGTTGGCTGCAAGCTTGTAAGGCCGAGGCTCTGCATTATTATTATTATTATTATTATTATTATTATTATTAACAGAGTCAATGTAGGCGACATTGTTCTTGAATATTTCGAATCTCCTAGCCTTCTCGGTTTCATCTTTATACGTGCGACCATGTTGTGCCATCCATATCTCATATCTCTGAATCATGTCAGTATCGTCAGCCAGTAGTGTGCGAGCGGTGGATTGAGTTATCCACATCTCCAGCAGTACTAACAATGCTGCAAAAACAAGCTTGCAAGTGAATTTCATTGCCATTTTCTTTCTAGAGATAATTTTCAGTACTTGTATACTGTATTTAGTACTTGATAAATAACTTAAGTTGTGATGATCAATTGTTTAGGTGAACAAGGGTATTTATAGATTCCAACTCTCAAAGTATATATTAACTGTTATGAATATAAGAATGGAAGGATCTTTGCTTAATTCTTAAAATCTGTTAAATCATACCATTATTTCCCTGTTATTTATTAGTAATCTCAGATATTTATACATTGATATTAATTTTGGATGTTATATCATCATATATGTAGCAAAGTCTAAAAACACATGTTGAATTTGGTCTTGATTTGTTTATAACTCTGTTGCAGCCTTAATTACATCCATGTATTGTGAATTGTGATTGATACGCATCTTGAAGAAGCTAAGATCTTGCATGAAGAAAAATAGAAAAAAACATTCAAGTTCTGATTCGAAACGATACTGCTTTGGCCCTACTTTTTCTTGTGTGAATAAATTTGAAATGTAATGAATTGAATAAATCCGAACTGAATAAACAAAGTTGAACTAATCACCCGCAAGGGTGGCTCAATCGGTTAAAAGGGAGGATAATATACTCTTGGTCACTGCAGGTTCAATCCCCACGCCCTCTGAGTCGAGCCTGTCGCAACTTGTTGTTGCAGATAAAAAACTAGTTATGGAGCTTGATTAGATCATGTGGTTTATATTGTTTTGTGATATCCTAACTAATCTGTTTCTTTACCAGCAGTTTATTGAAAAAGAAAACATATTTACACATATTCCAGCATACTATCTACATATATTTTGGAATAGATTCATGAAAACATGCAAGTTTGATCTAGTGAATGAAACCTCCTAAAGCATGGTTCAAGCAGTTGGATAAGAAGCTTGCATAGCTATACCGCATTTACTTTCCTCTGCATTCTGTCACAAGTTTCTCCATATCCAACAGAAATTACACCATGGTCTAGTTCAGTGCCATACTGCCCATTGAAACTCCACTCGAGTAATTACTGGGACATCCTCATACCCCGTAATCCTGTCAACATGAAGATTTCATCTTTATAATAACAAGTGGCCATTTTGTAATATCCGTATCTCATGCCTCTCAACAATTATTGAGAAAATATGGATATGCCCATATGATCAGAAGCCCATATGATCTCCAGACTCCAGCACCAACAACAAAGTGAAAATTATCTAGCTACCAAAGGTATGATCAGCAGGTTACAGGACGTATATATGGCCATACGAGGCATTCAACTTCATTACAAAGAACGGTCTGACAACAGAAAGCAACTATCCTCCCAGGGATGAGCCAGATACATGCGACAAAAATAAGAAAGCGTGTCGAAGATAAGTAGGCCTATGGGAGTATACCTGTAGACGAGAAAGCACTCATGAAAGCAGTTGCTAACCAGCCTGTTGCTGTAAGTGTGGATGCGAGTGGGTCAAACTTTCAGTTCAATTCAAGTGGCGTGTTCACGGGCCAGTGTGGCACCATGCTGGACCATGGTTTGTGAGGAAGGATACATGAGGCTGGAGAAGGATATTGATGAGAATTCAGGGGGCTCTGTGGTATAGCCTTGGAGGCTTTGTATCCTGTTGCTGAATGCTAGATTTGGCACTTTTATTTATATGTAAATATGGAGTATGTGATGATGTTCTTCTGTGATATTCCACATTTAGTTATGCTGTAGTAACGCCTGTTGTAAGTATGCACCATAGTTAGAAAATAAAACATGATAGAACAGATCAATGGGTATAGGTACTGTCCATAGAATTTGAATTACAGATCAAAATTATGTCCTTCTTGTAACTGGAAGACACTTAGTACCAATTACCAGTAGACTCTAGCAAGAAAACAGGACTTCCAAGGAGATCAACTGATTAGAAAAACAGATCACAGGCATCAAACTGATTCGGTTAAACTGCTTTCTGAGTTTCAAGTTGATGTCGTTTAGAAAGCTAAGCCATCAACAGTGATGACTTGAGGGAACCATATCAATAAAAGTAAGCAATTTTCACAACTTTCATCAAATCTGTCATGAGATCACTGGATCAATCAAATACAGCAACATTCAATATCTGAAACATTTTCTATTATAATACATGTGATAGAATCATCACACTACCTCCTACAAGCTGTACATACCAATGGGACTTTTACTTTGTTGCTGAAAATCTGAGTCATTAAACAAGCAGAAATTTCATTTAGAAGTCAAGCTAAAGCTGCTAAACAGATTCTATTGCTCAACTTTCTATTTGGTATTGGTGTGTTACTTGGTGGTAGTATAGATTCATTAGATTTCTCCGGATGGTAAACATTTAATGTTGATGGATGATAATGAAGTACACATCGTTGGAACATAAAAATGAAAGGAAGGGGGAAAGATCAAAACAACTTTTAACAGAAAATATGCTCTGGAAGAAAATCTGCAAGTGATCAACGAAATACATAAGATCTTTACAATAGATGATTAAATATGAGAATTTACATGAATGGAAGTAAAATGGTCAGCTAAATAATTAACCTCATTACAGATAACTCACTAGAAGTACTCCTCATCTCTCTGCCGGTAAAGCTGCAAGAAAAGAGAGAAAACTCTTGCTAAACCAAAGCCTGCATTCTGCTATTGCAGAACACAAAATCAACTCATCAGTATCCCACCCTGAAGATAATCATTCGCTTCCACGTCCATTAAATACATGCAAGTCCAACAAAGCATTGTAATATCCTTTCTCTATCTCCTCCTCTTTAACATTATGAAGTAGCAGAGTCTCAATGACAAGATCTTCAGAATCAATATCCAATTTCTTTTTCTTCCTCTTCTGTGAGTTTTCAGAGTCAAGAAGGTAAACCTCATTAGTTAAACCAGATTCAGTGTTATTGGCAGGTTGCTTAATATTCTGAATACGCAACTTGGCAGCTTTTATCCTTTCTCGCCTCTGTGCCACACGTGTGCATCCTCTATGAAAAGATGGAGGTGCATTATCCCATCCCACATCCTTGTTTGTTATCTGATCTGGAAGAAGCTTTTTGCTCAAATCCGATTTTCCTTTCCACCAATCTCTATCATCCTCAAGATCAAAACTTTCCCGTCCTTTTCTTTTATGACCAACTTCTGCATTGGCTTTAACTATAGAAATATCATCCAAGTAGTTCGAATACACCAGAGCCAAAGATTCCGCAGAGAGATCAGATTTATCTGAATAAGCTTCAATCAAATTACTCAAAGTAGTCTCAACTTCGAAATACTGAGATTCTCTATCTTCTTCTTCCACAGACAAACTATCATACGAATATCCAACCCTCCTACTCAAACAATCATCAACCAATCCATCAATATCACAACTAACCATCTCAAGCCCGGACCCCTTTCTTTTCCCATCCCTCTTTTTCATAGACTTCAACTCCATATACTGAATAACAAACGGAGCATTCGACACGATATTCTTCACGGTCACATCCTTCCCCCACGGCAAAACATTCCCAGCCACTTTCACAAGCGCCTCCGAAAGCTCCTTATACCTCCGCTTACACGTGGAAACAGCCACATTCATCTCCTTAGCCACTTCCCCAATCTTCACCCCAACCTGATTCAATTCCGCAACAAAAACCATAACCGCAACCACCACCGGCATAGGCCTCCTACCCGTAGAAATACACCACTTAATCAAACACTGCACCAAGAACACCCCCTGCTGCACCATTGTCCCACGCACATCATCCGAAACCCCACTAAAACAAGTCGAGTTCATAACCGCGTGTTTCAAAGCAGTGACAATGTCGAAAACAGGCAACTGCATATCAACAAAACTAACCACACGAGCAACCATACTACCCAACTCGTACACATCACAGCCAACAGCATCAGCAACTTGAACAATAGGCAAAATGAACTTACCATCTTTACGAACTACAACATAAGTACAGGCACCAATCAAAACAGGAAACCAATTGCCCATACCATACTCACCCTCAGTAATCTTGTGAATGAGGGATTTAATTTCAGTTAATTTTTCAGGTGAGAGGTTTAATCTGAAGACAAAGTCGTCTATTAAGTTGTTAGCTTCGTATACCTTTTTCTCCTTGAAGGTAGGGATGTTGCCGGTGCCGGAGCTTCCGATGTGTACATAGGTACCGGTCTCTCCGGAAATGCCGCCGAAGTAGGTCTGGAAATCATCGAAATCTTGAACACGGTCGCAAGATGAGCATATCTTCTTACCTCCTTCATCGTATGGAACTAGGGTTCTGTGCTTACAGAATTGGCAAGCGCCTGACATATCTCTCCAACGGGAACAAGACTAATCGGAGAATAATGATGAATCGATATGTTTGTTCAGGTAAAAGCGAAGAAGAAGAATTTAGGGTTCGAATAAAACAAACGACCCGCCATACCCTTTTTTTAAGGTACCAGAGATTTAAGACAAGGTAGAAGAAGAGAAGAGACAAGTTAACTCGTATATTAGGACACGAGATTATTACACTTTTATACTTGGTTATTAAGTATGATTTTGGACCTCTTTGTAAAGATCAATATTGTACGGGGCTAAAATGATTTGTACTTAAATTATTGGGGGTATATATATGTAATTAACTGGAAATTAAGTTATAACTGCAAAATACATTTTTAACTGTTTATTTAAAAAAAAAAAAAAGATAAACTCTTTTTTTACATGACAACGACCATTTATTTTTTTTTTTTTTTTTTGAATATTTATTGAATGCCAATTAGTTTGAAGAAATTAGATCATTCAAATTTTTGAGCCAACCTATCCGGAAGGATCTTCATCGGCATACATACTTCAAATCAAAGAGATCGGTCTAAAATTGTAGAGTGAAACTTAGACCTTTCGGAATGCGAATTATGAATCCTTTTCCGTTCTTCCCAAATCTGCCACTACAATTCAATGAGTTCCTCTATCTTTCCTTCTGGCTTGCTAAAGTTATTTCTATGTCAAATATTTATTCTCTCATTCAAAAGCGCCAAAACTTTTTTATCACAACAAAACCACTCCACCCAACCAAATTTGAATTCTCCCAAATTCTTTTCACCAACTCAATATACTCTTCGTTCCCTTCCCAACATCTGAAATATTTAAACAATTTTGGTCCCTAATCCATATAATCCAAGTTTAATAAAATCACGAGATGGCACTCTTTCTCAATCCAACTTGAGATATATTTCTCCATCTCTTCACCCAACCCGAAGAGAAAAAAGAAAAACATATCCAATCTACTACAACAAGAACCATTAACCTGATACCAACTATATCTCATGCGGTTCAAAGGTAAATCCACTAATTCCAACTCCGACCTCAATGAACTTATTGAAATTTTTTTGTCTCTTGAATAACGTTGCCTAACTGTTCTTCAAATTTTACAATTTCATATTCAGATCGATGGATGAACTTTGAGTCCATACCCCAGACTTTGATATTGGAATTAAATAAACAATATTAATGAAAAAAGGAAGAGGAAGACACATATGTTCATTTAATTAGACCACTGAATCAAACAATAAATGTGCACCAGTGGTCTAGTGGTAGAATAGTACCCTGCCACGGTACAGACCCGGGTTCGATTCCCGGCTGGTGCATAAATCTTTTTTCCTGCCAATCTTCATAACTGTATGAACTGATGCGCCCTGCAGCTTACCAAGCGCTTATCTGCTGGAGTAAGCATATTTATTGTTGACATCCAAACAACAATTTCAACATCTAGTTTTTAAATATCTATGTATATAAGACCATCAGTTGTTTCCAAAAGTTCAAAAGTAACATTCAAACTTTGAGGGTTTGTGAGTTTGTGAGGATCAAGATTTAAAAAAAAAAAGAAGAAAAGGATCATGATTCAAAATTCAATTTTATTTTGGGAATAGAGATGAATGAGGCCAATTGGAGGCCAATAGAAGTCGAAATAATTTAAACCTTGTATTTTTGATGTTTTACGTTTAGAAATTATTGGAGTGATAGTAATTTTCTTTTATGGGTATTTTTATGCTATGTTTATCTCGGTGGGTCAACACGGGTCAAATAAATACATTAAATTGTACGAGTACATGTTATATATACATACAATTTGAAACTTGATTAATATGCGGGGATAGCTCAGTTGGGAGAGCGTCAGACTGAAGATCTGAAGGTCGCGTGTTCGATCCACGCTCACCGCAAAAATTATTTTCAAATTTTTTCTTTATGTATTCCACACAAATTCCTGTCCTAAATTACAACATATTCCTTCTAACCGTCCACAACACATCCCCTGAGCACGTTCTACCGGTCATCTAGAGCATTGGAAATAGTTTACCCCATTCAAAAGTTGTGGTGTCCTAGTCTAAATAGCCCCAAAAATTTAGCGACACAAAGAGGTAATTGATCAGATTACATTTGCTTCTAAATAAACCGTCCCAAGTCATAACATACACACACCCAATGGGATAAAGATGCAATTATAGCTAGTCAGATTATAACATAGTACACACACTCAACGAGACAAAGAGGCCATTGGACGGATTTTTTCCTTCTTATTTCTATGAAAACCGTCCTAAGCTGTATGCATCTAACATGAACACGATCTAGAAATCATTCAAAACATGGATAATAGTTTAGACTTTAGAGTATTGAAAAGATGAGCCAGTTTTGGCCTGACCAGCCACGCCAAGGGCCAAAAGGAGGTGGAATGGAGCGCGGCCACCCCAACCCATACATGCATACGCATCCACGCGACATGAAGCAAGATGTAAGAACACACGTGTGTGACTGAGAATTCCTATGTTTCTGCATCGATCCTAGTTAACAAAATTAATTATATGAAGAGTGAAAATTAATAAAGAAGCTTTCGTTTGCTTTTGTCTTAATATTTTCAGAGCAGGCTGAATTGCTGGAAAACCAAGACAGAATCTGAATTTCAAATAGAGGCACGTGAGGTTAATAATAGTACCACGAATTATCGAGGACTTTAACTGTAATTAACTAAGAATAACTGGGAAATGAAATTATTAGTAGTATAATACTACTATGTATTCGATTTGTTTCTTCGATTGGAGAAATAAATATTGCAATAAGATACTTTCACATTCTTTGACATGAAAGCACATGTATGAAGTGAAGTGGAGAGCCAAATTTCGAGGGACAGTGCAACATGAGAATTCCAACAAGCTAACTAATTGATCTTAATATTTTGAAACAACTGACAGATCCTAATTAACTATACTTCCCAATCCCATAATGCATTAAACTAAACAACAAAAGTACTACTCCCATAATTTTTAAAATTTTGTCAATGAAACATCTAAAAACTACCAGTACTGCTATTATTGAAAATTATGTAACAAACTAAGCATGCATACCATCAAATATTCGAGTTTAGCATACGTTAAAATTTTACTATTGTAAAGCATTTTACAATGTGTAAGCCTGGCAGTGCGGATTCGATCCCAATTTGTTTTGGGAAAATTAGACAATCGATTTCACCCAATAGTATACAAATGCTCTACCACTACATCTGTCACATACTCATTAAATGGCCCATATTTTCATTTTGAGGTCTCATTACAAATTACTCGATTGAAAAAAAACTAAAAACACATCAATTTTCTCCTTGAATTATACTATATAACTTTTACTACTTATTCTTTTATTAATTTATATGCCATATAATAGCATAATATTCTTAATTTTCATAGTACTTAAAATGAAATAGGTAATTTAGGGAACAGAGTGTATTATTTTGTTATGATAGGTGGTTACAGTATGGTTACAGAGTGTGTGCCAGAAAATAGTTCATTAATGCATCCGACCAGACAGATTATTTAAACCTTGGTGGAGTTGCATGTGGTTATGTGTGTTTGTTTGTACTACTACTAGCTAGTCCCTTAATTAGTTTCTCTCCTGTCAGATTATTCCCATTATATTACCTCTTCCACAATTCATCATTCAAATGCCATTTCATTTGAACTATTTCGTTGACAAATTTAGTGGTAGTACTATATAATAAAATCTCAGTTTTCAGTTTGAAAAGCACCAACTTAAAATAACTTCCAACACTTCTTTACCTAATTCCTCTGCTTTTGCTTTTCTTGGCCCATCTTACAAAAGCCAGCCTTAAAATTCAAATTCCTTGCTCGCATTTGACGATAACCGGAGATCATGAAACCTATAGAATCTGCAGCTGCAATTGCGGAAGATATGCTTCTTTTGCAAAGATCCGTGAAGGTGCTTCTTTTCGGAACCAACTGGGAGGAGAAGGAGCTGGCCGTGAAAGAGATAAAGAATCTGGCCGAACAACAAGACTTCAAGTGCCGGAAAATCATGGCGGATCTAGGTGTTATTCCACCGCTTGTCGCAATGGTCGGTTCTGAATCCGTGGAGCGCAGGAGGCTGGCTGTTCAGGCCTTAATTGAAATTGCCAAAGACTCTTTCACGTAAGTTTCCTGCTTTTAATTACTCATCAGATCTTTCCACTTTTAAATATCATCATTTACGTAAATTACTCCAACATTAACATTTTTATGTATACTACTAGTATAAGTTTCATGTTTGAAGTAGGTATACTTTGCTTCAATTTGGTAATGTACAAACAAATCATGATCCAGCACATTATACTTTTAGTACCATAAGAGTTTCATCAGGTTTGCTTCAGGGTGAAGTTATAGAATTAAGTTTTGCAGGAAGTAAATTAACAAAGTTTCAAAACATGATCAAATAGACATGTGTAGCTACTCCAAACTCATTTTTACCGACTTTTCATTAAGGCCAGCGATAATGTCAGAGCAAAAATTGTTATCATTCTTTTTAACACGTATCGATTCTTCAGGTCCCACGTTGTATATATCCTAACAAGCTGGAGTCGAGACCTATTAATCGTCGTTGGCCCACAATATACGCATTAATTCGACCTCTTCACCTGCACAAATATTACGTGCCCTCACTTTTAATTTCCAGTACACTAGCCCATATTGGTAGACTGGTAGTAGTATCTTCTGATCCAAGCAATGAATGCATGTGTCCAATTAGCAAAGGCCTATATATGTTCCACAATGAATCAACTCTGAACCCATCCTGCAGGCTCCACTCCCCATTCTTGATTAATGACTTGTTGTAATTGTCCTGTTTTCCAGATTTCAATCTATCTTTGTCCTGTAAAATGACTGATTGGTATCTCACTTGACAAGGAATATTGATGCATTGACTAATGAAGTTCTTTACCTTTTGCTCTGGTATCAGGAACAAGGCTCTAATGTTAGAGGCTAGAGTCTTATCAAAACTATCCAAAGATATATCCGACCTAGATGAGAAGAACAAGCATGACTTTGCGCGACTACTGTTGTCAATGTCAACACTTGCCAACAGCCAACACTCCCCCCGTGTGGCAAGGATGACACCGGCTGTGGTCTCTATTCTCGAAACATCTTCAAGATTTGACACAAAAACAATCTGTTTAACTGCATTGTGCAACCTCTCCTCTGTTCTAGAAAATGCTGGGACTTTGATCTCGAGTGGAGTACTTGACATGCTACTAAACTTGTCTGAGGTGAAAGAAACATCGGAGAAATCGCTAGCCACGTTGGGGAACTTGGTTGTGACATCAGCTGGTAGAAAGGTGCTTGAAAGTAACCCTATGGTCCCAGAAGTGTTCATAGAGGTTTTGACGTGGGACGATTTTCCCAGATGCCAAGAGCTATCTGCTTATGTCCTGATGATATTGGCTCATCAGAGCTCACTGCAAAGGCAGCAGATGGCTGAGGCAGGGATTGTACAGGTGCTTCTTGAGCTAATGTTGATGGGTAGTCCTTTGGCGCAGAAACGAGCTTCCAAGATACTTCAGTGGTTCAAGGACGAAAGAGTAGTGCGATTGGGTCCTCGGTCAGAAAGCCAGCCAGTGAGGATGTCGATTGGGTCACCTGGTAGGGATTTGGCTGAAGAGAAGATGACTCTGAAGAAGATCGTGAAGCTAAGTTTACATAAGAATATGGAAACCATCACTCGCAGGGCGAATGGCGACCGGATTTCTTCAAAGCTCATGGCTTTGGTAAATAGTTCAAGTTCTAAGAGCTTGCCTTATTAGAAGGGACTACTGATATGTAATATTGAAAGCCAATTAATACAGGTCCATTTTTCTTTTGCTGCAAAAGAATCTGCAGAATCATACAACCAAGGACCTGTATCTAATACTTATGAGTAAGAGACAGAAGAGTATAAAGTCCTCATTTTGTAGATTTTGGTGATATATATGTTCAATAATTGTAATTTTCTCAAATGTCAAACTTTTACTTTAAATGTTCATCAACGCTAAGTAATCAAAGAATCACTCTAAGTTTGCAGAAATAGAGATAGTGATGCAAGAGAAAAACTATCTTGAGTCTGATTCCCAAATTTCATATAAATGTTGATTCACAATGATAAAACACTACTTCAATAATCAGTGGAGGTGGAGCCAGGATTTTGGGTCAGATGGAGCTAGTACAAATGGCAATAGTTCTAAATTTATGTAACTGGCGTCCACCCCCACGGCGTTTGCTGGGCAGAGCCACCACCAAAAACAACTTGAGAATGAGTTGACCAACAAGGTTGAAGCGAGGTGGGGCGGTTAATTAGTGCCTAAAGCTACCTTCTAATTGACTGTATGTGTGCACTATGGTGGTCACAATGTGATAGATCATGCATGTGGTAGACAGAAGTATGTTGGGGGATTGACAAGTTTGATTTTGTGGATCTTGAAAAATTTGACTCCATAAATGCCTTAGAAGCATATGCAGACCTATTTGGTGTTAGAAGGTACTATAGCCGTATGAAGGCTGGATTTGTACAACTTAAGTCCGATTATGCGGTTTTTGATTTGTCAAGTGATAAACATTGAGAGGAGGGAACTAGATGTCTTTATAGAGGGTGTTATGGCCTCTAAGAAAAAGCAGGAAAAAGTGGATGATGAAGCGAAGGTTTTATGAAGAAGAAGAAAAGAAAAAGGCTGCAGCTGGTAAGGTGAAATTGAGTGCTAAAGAGTATGTGGAGCAGCTTAAGAAGGAGAAGTTTGAGAGGTAGATATATTCAAGGCCAAGGCAGAACCTCAGTAAATGAAGGGGATACACATACTTGAGAAGAGTTATTCTGAGAGTGATGATGAATCTGATGTTGTGAAGGATAGCTCTGATGAGTTTGACTCTGCACTTGACTCTTAATTATGATCCTTCCTTTTGAGTTAGAGATGACATTTGTTACCAACGATGATTTTAGAAGGTTTGTGCATTCTCCTGGAGTTAGAATTTACAATCAAAATCCGCAAATGTATCTTCTTCTGTCATTTTTTTGCCCTTAAAATTTACATGCAGAATAGTTTACAGAAATTAAATTGCAATTCAGTAAGTATTAAAGCTGATTTAAAAACTTTCAGTATTTGAAAATTGCAATTCAGTATTAATTCATCAACTACCAAAAGGGCAGCTCCAGTTCAATTATTAGGAGCATTATGAGTACTTTAAAAAAAAATGAAAAACGGGCTATAGGACAAAAAATGCAACACTAGTACGAATAGTATTACTAGGCACTAGCAGAGTCTATTTCATACTAAACAGTAAACCCTTGACCCTACCACTCACAAGTTGCAATTAACCAGTCCAAAAGAGTGCATGGACGCACGTTTCTAGCCATTTCCAGACGACGAAGCTAGTATTGCAGCCACATAATTGAAACAGATAACGTACCAGCTCATGACAAATGATACTTGGTTGGGATCCCATACTTGGTTCCCTACCAATATATGCGACCAAGAAATTGGGTGGGCCAAAAGTCATCATTCGTGTGCTTTTAGGTTAATTAGCTTGGTGAACCAGGTCGAGTCGAGCCAAATTATGGGATCAGATCATACAAACTCTTGGTCAATGACAATGAGCATATACATATATACTTAAATTTTTAGGTATAATTCTGGTTAATGAAATATGCATATTCAAGCATATATCAGGTGCAATAATTGACATTATAACTATAATAATAGTAAGTTTTTAAGAATAAAAAACAGTCAAGGAAATTTTTTGTTTTGGGGATGTGTATTAGACTATTAGTGTACTGCATCCATCCCATTATATTCTCATTTTGAGCGTTCTGTTGGCGTTGAAGTATTTGATTTATATGTCATTTTGGAAATACCATTAACCCTTATAACATATTTACGCAACTTTACCACAATCTGTTCTTTAAGCAACCTCAATTACATTTTTTTTTTATCAGAACAACCTACTCCACTTATATTATAGTACACTAGCTTAATATTTTAGTGGATTCATTATTTTTTGTGCCAAAACGCAAATGGATCATCCGTAATAGGACAGGTGGAGTATATACGAACAATGTTTGGACCACCGCAGCCGCCACCCTTCTGTTTCCGTCCCCTGCTAAAATCTACATTCATACTACTGATAATTGCACAGTACACAAGCATGCATGTAAAATGAAAGAAAACATGTTCCATGTGTATAGTATAGCTTAACTGACACATAAATTGTGGTAAACATGCATTACTTAGCTTATTTTGATCTCAAACACTTACCCATTAAATTATACTTAATTTGCCGCCTATAAATTACCACTACCTCAGGGCTCTTATCGTCCATCATCACTCATCACCCTTAGCCTCCATTCAGTTCTTAAATTTCCTAATCAATATCACAAATCTTGTTGTTTCAAAATTTCCACACTTCTGTTAAGACAAAAAGAAAAATGGTGCTCGAATATGTTATTGTACTATTCCTGCTAGTTATCCTCTCAGTCAACCTCATAGCCAAAATCCTCAAACGCCACAAACTGAACCTTCCGCCGGGGCCAAAGCCCTGGCCAGTGATTGGGAACCTGAACCTGATGAGCTCACTCCCTCATCGTTCCCTACACAAGCTCTCTAAACAATACGGACCTCTGATGCAATTGCAGTTCGGTTCTTTTCCCGTGGTCGTTGGTTCCAGCGTTGAGCTGGCAGAAATATTCTTGAAAAAGATGGATGACAACTTTGCTGCGCGGCCTGAATCTGCAGTAGGCAAACATACCGGCTACAACTACTCCAACATAACGTGGTCCCCATATGGCGGATATTGGAAACAAGCTCGAAAAATTTGCTCTATGGAGGTTTTTAATGCTAAAAAGCTTCAATCTTGGGAGTATATTCGGGCTGAGGAACAAAACTCTATGATCAAAGAGATTTTTAAGTCCTCTGGGAAGGTTATAGTTCTCAAAGATTATTTGTCCACATCGAGTTTGAATGTGATTAGTCGCATGTTGTTGGGGAAAAATTACTTTGATGGAAGTTATGACGCAATCATGTCGGCGAAAGAGTTCAAGAAAATGCTGGATGAGCTTTTCGTGTTGAGTGCAACTCTTAACATTGGAGATTTCATTCCATGCATTAGTTTCTTGGACTTACAGGGCCATGTCAAGAGGATGAAGTTTGTGAGCAAAAAACTTGACAGGTTTTTGGAGTATGTTGTCAGTGAACATGAAGAGAGGAAGACGAAGGCAGAGAATAAAGTTAGCAGAGATTTTGTTGATGTGCTACTCGAATCTGTTCAGAATCCGGGACTTGAAGTCAAGCTCGAGAGGCAAGGGGTGAAGGCATTTATTCAGGTATGATAAGGGCCAAGGCCAAGTTGTTCATGTGATGAAGCGTATTTTCATAGTATAATTTTATTAATTGTTTTTCAAGTGTAGTATATAAACAGTTAAAAGGACAATTATTAGTGGGACATAAAGAGGACTGTAAACGTACTGATAGCTCTAAGTGGTACCTGATCATGTTTTCCAGGACCTACTAGCGGGTGGAACAGAAAGTTCAATGGTTATTCTAGAGTGGGCAATGTCAGAGCTTTTGTTGAAGCCTGAGTTATTTGAAAAGGCAACCGACGAGCTCAACCTCGTTTTAGGGCAACACAGGTGGGCGTCCGAGGATATGATACCAAAACTCCCTTACATAGACGCAATTGTCAAGGAAACTATGCGCCTTCACGCACTCGCTCCAATGTTAGCTCGGGTAGCACAAGAAGACTGTAAGGTGTGTTTCTCTCTATTTATTATTATTATTATTATTTTTAATTTCCTTTAGCATCCAACGTGACGAAGAAATTTTTCGCCAGCACTGGAGTTAAGTAATTAAACATTTTTTATGAACATTAGGTAGGTGGATATGACATTAAGAAGGGGACACATGTTATGGTAAATGTGTGGACAATGGGAAGAGATCCATCAATCTGGGAAAACCCGAATGAGTTTATTCCGGATAGATTCCTCGGAAGAGATATCGATATAAAGGGCCGGGATATGGAGATGTTGCCATTTGGGTCAGGTAGAAGAATGTGCCCGGGTTATAATTTGGGCCAAAAGTTGATCCAGATAAGCTTGGCTAATCTTTTACACGGATTTAACTGGAAATTGCCAGATAACATGACTCGCGAAGAACTAAACATGGAGGAAGTTTTTGCCCTTTCAACGCCAAGGAAGATCCCGCTTAAGGTTGTTGCTGAACCGAGGCTTCCTGTTGAACTTAATTCCTTTTGAGCCGGAGCTATATAATTAATTGAATAATTGATGATGCTACTATTATATTTGAAGAGAGTGTATTATGTGTTAAACGGTAGAATACATAAAATATTAAAATAACATGATCTGATAAACTAAACCTAACTTATCCTAATTAGGGTTCCGTCTAGGTTGAAATTCGGATCCATTATAGTAAATAAATGGAGATCTTCAATACTTCCTCCATTTCATTAGTAACTTCATCTTCGGTCAACAAGCTTTATATTTGACCGCACTTTACTCCTAAATTATACGGTGCAATTCATTTTTAAAGTTATGTAATTAAATTTCATAAGTTTGTAGTATTTTAAATATTTTTTGGAATTTTTTTTATCAATATAATTTAGATGTAATATATGAGTCAAACATGATCGCAGTTGACCAAAGAGGAAGTTTGTAATGAAATATAGGAAGTAATTAATTTACGTTTCAGGGTGTTGTAACTAGAGCTTAAATATAATTCCGCTCAAAATTTGTGGCAAGAAAATTCTTGTGTTTTTCTCATTCATTTGTTTCTTTCGTTGTACTTTGTAGTTTGTACTGTGTTTATGGCATGTCTCTCTCACACCTTCTTTTTCTAAACTTCTATGGCCTCAACATTTGGACTTGAAGCCGAACTTTAGATGGGCCCGCGTTAGGGTCTAGACTGGTATGTGTGTTGCGTTTCAATGACAAACGACACCACATTCAACCAAAATCCCCAAATCAATGGATCAAGCTAAGAACCCTTACCAGAGTAATCAACAAAATTAAGCATAAAACTAGAAATCGAACACAATGTCTACATAGATGGGGAACGATTCATTATCACAAGAGCAAAGTTTATATATTACAAGTGATGAACTCAAGCTCACACACTCTTCGGTATCTCTCACCCTGTAGTTTTCATTGATCTCTCTGAACTATGGAATGAATGAATGATAATTAACCGTCTACTTTGTACTACTTATATGCTACATGAATCAAAAGCAGTTACAAAAAAGAATTTAGCTAGAAATCTGAGAACAAACTCTAACTAATTTCCTGCTAGCTGGAAACTTCACTTGTAACAACCCGGTTTAATCTCGGCCTTCCAATCCCAAGATGATTCAGATGTCGTTGAATTAATCCTCAAGTAATTTATAGCTGTCAAGTTAATGCTACCATTCACAATATGGGTACGCTGTTTAGAACTCTAATACCCCTGCATGAACTTGTATGGTTCATAAGTATATAAACACAGTAGTAGGAGATGTTCATTCTTTACGTTTATGTTGATGAAGAAAGTTACTTCCTGAAAATCTCAAATTTCTCTTTCTTTCTGCTAATGGCGTCTTTCCTTTGTCTTCTCTTATGATCCATCTTTTTTTCTTGAACATGCAATGCCTAGAGGACGTGCAATTCATACGTACCAACACGAACTATCACACCACAATCTTGAGTCAAGCTCAAGATCCCAACACAATACTACACATACACAACATGGACATTTTTTTACCCTTCTTTTACCTTTAATTTCTCCATCATGATTTACTCTCCATTCATTTATTTTTTCTTGCAATTTCTTAGAGTAATTATGGGCTTCTAAAAAATTGTACTTCCTCCGTCCCTCATGTTAAATCTTCCCATTTTATTTTGTTGACTTTTTAGTCTCTATTTGACTCCGAATTAATCCTAAATCGTAAAAAGAATTAATATTTGAACTTATATTATGAAATTGCAAATCTTATATTTTCATAATCTAATTTTCATGACAGACTTTGGGAAGGGGCTTCGGTAATCTCTATTAGGCTCGGGTTTATTGTATTTTAGTTACTTTTCGGTTTGGGGCGCATTGCTTATGCGCCTCGTGTACGCATTGTAAACTTCATTGTTGTTGAATAAAATTTGACCAATTCTAAAAATAAAAAATAAAATTTAATTTTCAAAATTAAAAAAATAATTCTAATTTTCAAAATTATTTTTTCAAGATGAATTATGATTAATTTAAAGTCAAACAGAGAACAGAGACTGAAAGAAAGCCAACAAAATCAAGGGAATATTTTAACATCACCGAGGAAGTACAATTTAATCATATCATGATTTAATTAGTTTGATTTGGTTGATATGTCACATGTTCCTTGAGATGGTGGAGAAGTCGGTGTGTAGGATCTCAACCCCAATGATAAAAAATCAGAAGAATCTCATAGAAGAAGAAGAGAGAGGTAGATCTTTGAATAAGACTTGAGAAGACGTTCAACATAGTCGATCAAGTAGTTTATTGATTAAGACGACATTGCATGAAACATGCAAAATTGCAAACGATTGATTAATTAACTTAATTAACTAACAAAAAAAATTGTAGTGTATCATGATTCATGATCACCCAAAATATAAAATAAAACGAAAAGTATAAGGATTATTAACGATAACATATGATATTTAATTAAAATCATATGTTCTTTATGAACAAGTAGTGCATTTTATTCATCATGACATACACATTCTATTTCATAACATCCGTGTCTTTTTTTTTTTTTTTTTTTTTCAACATACTTCGTAGCATATGGTCTATTTTTAAAGTCATAATAGGTGGTCTCCCAAGAGATTTTATTTATTTTTTCCGGCTTTAATTCACACTCTAATCTTCCAATACTTTAGGTCTTAGCCTCCAGGCATTCAGTTGTTCTGTATCCTTAATATCACAAATCCTCTTGGAAAAAAAGAAAAGAAAAAACAAATGGCATTCACAACAGTTTTACTAAAATGTATTTTCTACTTAAATATGGGCAAAAAAAATCAAAATATGTGTTAAAAGATTAACAAATCAGATTCCCTAAAACTTGTATGGACCACTTAAGAAATAGGTAACAATTTTCACATGTCTAACTTGTGCATGCCTAAAACTTTTTTAGGGCATTAATAATTAATTTATATACTATATTAGGAACTGCGTCACACGCTACGCGTGTGAATTAAGCGTAATATTGTAAAACATATATTGAAATAAATGGAGTGAATATATAATCTTCACATAATGACTTCAAACGTAATAAAAAAAATAACTAATTGAGTAATTAAACTTAATATAAATGGTGTGCTTTATGTATATAGTTTTTGTAGTTATGCAATTAATAGTTTTGAATTGAACTATATTAGACATACGAAAAGTATTTTTCCGATGAGTTAAGAACCATCAGATACATCTCTAGACTTTGGAAATATTCAACTTCAAAATCTACAATGCATCTTTTTCTCATGTTAATTGGTATTCTTCATCAGTTGAGTATATTATCTTTATCTTCATATAAACATTCTAGTTTCATAATATGATGTTTTTAGTTATCTTTATCGTATGGTTTAAGAATAATTTAAAGTCAAAATGACCATAAAAAAATCAACAAAATCAAGTGTTACATTCATTATTGGACGGAGGAAGTATGTCTTTTTTTTATAAGAACATGTCATGGTTATTTTTAAAATTAAGTATAATACGTCATACAAGTTAAAAAATAAAAATTTAAAAAGAAAAAAATTACGTCAATAAGATTCTAACCCAACACCTTCAACTAAAATAATGATACAAATAATATAATAGAGAAAAATCACGCCAACAAGATTCGAACCAAACACCTTCAATAAAAATAATAATAAAAATAATATAGAAAAATCACGCCAACAGGATTCGAACCCTACCTCTTTTAATTAACTAATGACACATGTACGCACCAGATTGAAATTCGATAAACAAGATCAACGGATTAAAATTGATTGGTAGGTCAATCAATTGGGTAAATCAACCGACTTATTATATTACTAGGAACCGCGTCACACGCTACGCGTGTGAAGTTTAATATTGTAAAATATTATTATTTTATTAATAATATATTGAAATAAATGGAGTGAATATATAATCTTCACATTATGACTTCAAACGTAATAAAAAAATAACTAATTGAGTAATTAAATTTAATATAAATGGTGTGCTATAAATGTATATAATTTTTGTAGTTATCCAATTAATAGTTTTGAATTGAACTATATTAGACATACGAAAAGTATTCTTCCGATGAGTCAAGAACCATCAGATACATCTCTAGACTTTGGAAACATTCAACTTCAAAAAATCTGCAATGCATCTTTTTCGCATGTTAATTGGTATTCTTCATCAGTTGAATATATTATCAAGTGCTTCATATAAACATTCTAGTTTCATAATATGATGTTTTTAGTTATTTTTATCGTATAATTTAAGAATAATTTAAGGTCAAAATGACCATCGAAAAAATCAACAAAATCAAGTGTTACATTTATTATTGGACGAAGAAGTATGTCTTTTTTATAAGAACATATCATGGTTATTTGTAAAATTAAGTATAATACGTCATACAACTTTATGTTAAAAAATAAAAATTTAAGAAGAGAATAAATAAAAATGAAAAAAATTACGTCAATAAGATTCGAACCCAACACCTTCAACTAAAATAATGATACAAATAATATAGAAAAATCACGCCAACAAGATTTGAACCAACCACCTTCAATAAAAATAATAATAATAATGGAGAAAAATCACGCCAACAGGATTCGAACCCTACATCTTTTAATTAACTAATGACACATGTACGCACCAGATTGAAATTAGATAAGTAAGATCAACAGATTAAAATTGATTGGTAGGTCAATCAATTGGTTAAATCAACCGACTTATTATATTACTTTAAAATATATTTTGTGAATTTAATATTACTATCAAACTCTACTCACGGCCTAGTAGCAATATATTTTGTGAATTTGTGTACACATACCGTAAATATTCAGCATAATTAATTAATTCGTTTGTAAATTAATTAAATAATAATACGGATCATGTTAATCAATTTGAAATATGCACGAATAATAAAATATTAGTCACCAACCCGATAAAACTAAATATCTCAATAATTTTATGCACGAATAATAAAATATTAGTCACCAACCCGATAAAACTAAATATCTCAATAATTTTTTTAAAATCAATTATCAAAATAGGAATTTGAAAAGGAAAAAATACTTAATGACACATGTACGCACCAGATTGAAACTGAATAAGTAAGATCAACGGTTTAAAATTGATTGGTAGGTCAATCAATTGATTGAATCAACATGCTTAGTATATTACTTTAAATACTTTAATTTAGAATATGTAGTTATTAAAATTATTATTTATATTTATATTAAATCACTAAAAAGAAATATGATTTTAGTGAATTGTTAAATACGTACTTAAAATATTATAGAGATCGAGTTTAAAACGATTTTAGATAATTTTTTATAAGAAAACTGTTGTGTTGTGAATGCTCTTACCCTTATTTTTAGTTATAATCCTCCGTAAAATCCTCAACCGTAAGAAACTGAATCTTCCACCCGGGCCAAAGCCCTGGCCTGTGATCGGGAACCTGAATCTGATGAGCTCACTCCCTCATCGTTCCATACACGAGCTCTCTATAAGATACGGACCTCTAATGCAATTGCAGTTCGGTTCTTTTCCAGTAGTTGTGGGTTCCAACGTGGAGCTGGCCGAAATTAATATCCTTGAAAAAAATGGATGACAATTTTGCTGCGCGGCCTAAATCTGCAGCAGGTAAATACATTGGCTACAACTACTCCAGCATAACATGGACCCCATATGGCGCATATTGGAAACAAGCTCGAAACATTTGCTCTATGGAGGTTTTTAGTGCTAAAAAGCTTCAATCTTGGGAGTATATTCGGGCTGAGGAACAAAACTCTCTGATCGAAGAGCTTTTTAAATCCTCTGGGAAGCAAGGTTATAGGTCTCCAGGATTATTTATCCAGATTAAGTTTGAATGTGATTAGTCGCATGTTGTTGGGAAAAAATTACTTTGATGGAAGTTATGATGCAATCATTTCAGCAAATTAAAAGTGTTCAAGGAAATGTTGGATGAGCTTTTCGTGTTGAGTGCCATTCTAAATATCGGAGATTTCATTCCGTACATTGGTTTTCTGGACTTGCAGGGACACGTCGAGAGGATGAAATTTGTGAGCAAAAAACTTGACAGGTTCTTGGAGTATGTTGTTAGTGAACATGAGGAAAGGAAAAAGAAGAAGAAGAAGTCAGAAATTTACTCTAGCAGAGATTTTGTTGATGTGCTACTCAAGTAGGTCCACAATGCAAGACTAGACGTAAAGCTGGAGAGGCAAGGAGTGAAGGCAATTATTCAGATATGGATAAGGGCCAAGCATTTTCATGTCAGGCATTACACAGATACATACTTAAATTCATAATATAATTTTATTAATTGTTTTTCCAGTTTAATTTAAGAGTATATACGTAAATAGTCCAATGTACAATTATTAGTGGGACAAAGAGAGCTCTAAGGTCATATATATTCAGTTATAAATAAGTTCAGTTCAGTTCAGATTTCTCCGGATGAAGACAATATGACCTAACTGGTTCCTTATATGTTTCCCAGGACCTACTAGCGGGTGGGAAAGAAAGTTCAGTCGTTATTCTAGAGTGGGCAATGTCTGAGCTTCTGTTGAAGCCTCAACCTCGTTTTAGGACAAAACAGGTGGGCGTCCGAAGATATGATACCAAAACTCCCTTACATAGACGCAATTGTCAAAGAAACAGACTGTAAAGTATGTTATCGATCTTTTGTTTATTGTTCTTGTTTACATCGATGTGATCAAGAAATTGTTTAATAGCAATTAATTAGACATTTTTATGAGCTTTAGGTATGTGGATATGACATTAAGAAGGGGACACATGTTATGATAAATGTGTGGACAATAGGAAGAGATCCATCAATCTGGGAAAACCCGAATGAGTTTATTCCTGACAGATTCCTCGGAAGACATATATATCAATATCAATGGTCGGGACTCGGGATATGCAGATGTTGCCATTTGGGTCAGGTAGAAGAATGTGTCCGGGTTATGATTTGGGTGAGAAGATGATCCAGGTGAGCTTAGCTAATCTTTTACACGGATTTAACTGCAATTGCCGAATAACATGACCCCGGAAGAGTTAAACATGGAGGAAGTTCTTGCACTCTCAATGCCAAGGAAGATCCCGCTTAAGGTTGTGGCTGAACCGAGGCTTCCTGTTGAACTTTACTCCTATTAAGCTAGAGTTTGCATTACAAATTTTATGCAGCAGTGTATTAATATTCATTCCCATAACCAGAGAACAAGTACAGTCAAACATATGAAGTATGGCTGTATATTCTCTATTTGGGTTTCGGGTACTTTTGGACCGGGCGGGTATACCATATTCGCCATTTTCTAATCATCTTTTGGATGGAGCATTGAGAAAGAATCTGATATGTATATTTATAATTTATCTGAACTTAGTTTCTATATGAAGTATTTGATAAGTTTGATCTCTCTTTACATATATGATGGTTCGTAAACAGGCCAAATCAAATGATCTGACCAGGATAAAGGCTAAAATCAAGAGAATTTGTCCTTTTGTGTTTACAAAATTTCTAGATTATAACACTTCTTGAAAACCAGACCTAAAAAATTGTAATGATTAAATTGAGGTCGTCTAAAGTCAAGAAAATCAAATGGTAACCTTGCTCGTAGATAGAAGAAGTAATACACAACATGATCAATCAATTAAGGGTGGAAATAACATGAATCATATGATACTTACTTGTAGGCTTTGTCAACTGTTGCTTTCTCACAGATTAACACAACTACTTAGCTTCTGGTGCACACTGCAGTATACTTGTAATTTCATATACTAAAAAACATAACTGGGCCAACTAATATGGCTGAAAGAGACAATTAAAACTAAATGGTACTTGATTAATTAGTTGGCAGTGTAAATTATTGTGTATCACAAGATTACAAAAACGATAAGGAAAAAATTGTAATCTTGAGAGAGTGATTAGCAACAACGTCCACGGAACTATGCTTTGTGTATTTCATTGTCATATGAATCATATGCAACGTTCCGGGTAATCCAGGGACCTGTGTTTTGGCCTATGCATCAGATTCCAAAATCCAAATGATACTGCATATTCAGTGTGACACACTGATACTAAAGAATCATGAGGCCAATGAATCCTATAAATACCATTACCCTTGTGATATCACTTCACACACCTATCTAATCGGCAACATTAGTTCAAGGCTTATTAAACACACTAATCTACAATATCAGTTGAGCAAGAATAATGGCTTCAACATGTTCTTGGAAGCTAATTTTTACTGTCGTGTTAGTGCTTGGAATGTGGTCTTCACAATCAGCTGCCCGCACTTTGCCAGATGCAGAAATGGTAGAGAGACATGAGACGTGGATGGTAAAATATGGACGTTCATACAAGGATGATTCTGAGAAGGCCATCAGGTTTTAAATATTCAAGGAAAATGTGGACTACATTGACTCTGTTAATGCTGCAGGCTCTAGGCCTTATAAGCTTGCTGTGAATCATTTTGCTGATCTAACAAATGAGGAGTTTCAGGCATCTCGTAACGGCTACAAGATGCCTGCTCACCCAAAATCAGCAAGTATGTCATCCTTTAAGTACTCAAATGTTACAGCAGTCCCATCTAGCCTTGACTGGAGAACAAAAGGAGCCGTCACAGGTGTTAAGGACCAAGGCCAATGTGGTAAGTGATATCATTCGAGTATATATATATGGACTCATTTATCGAAAACGTATATATACACAAGTTTTACTGACACTCGTTAACTTGTGATTTTTGAACAAAAATCAGGATGTTGTTGGGCATTTTCAGCTATTGCCGCCACGGAAGGAATCAACCAACTCACGACAAAGAAACTTATTTCCTTATCCGAACAAGAACTTGTTGATTGTGACACAAGTGAAGATGAAGGTTGTAATGGTGGTCTCATGGATTATGCGTTTGAGTTCATCATTTCGAACAAAGGAATTACAACTGAGTCCAACTATCCTTACCAGGGAGTTGATGGAACGTGCAACTCTAAGGAAGAATCATCCCATGCTGCTAAGATTACAGGCTACGAGGATGTGCCAGCCAACAGTGAGTCTGCTTTGATGAAGGCCGTGGCAAACCAACCCATATCAGTTGCTATTGATGCAAGTGGTTCAGACTTCCAGTTCTATTCAAGTGGAGTTTTCACTGGAGAGTGTGGTACTGAGTTGGACCATGGTGTTACTGCAGTTGGTTATGGACAAACTGGCGATGGAACAAAATACTGGCTTGTGAAGAATTCATGGGGAACTAGTTGGGGAGAGGATGGATACATCAGAATGCAAAAAGACATTGATGCAGCTGAAGGATTATGTGGAATCGCCATGCAAGCATCTTATCCAACTGCTTAAAAACTGTGTAATTTTAGGTCATGTTGTGTGTTTGTGTTTCAATCAGCCAGCTTGTATATTAATGAAAGTGATGTATAAATGATATGTAAACAGCTGGTGATGTCAGGTTTATAAATATGTATGTATTGTATATTATTTCTGATATATATCAAGCTAAAAGTTCTATATCATGTTCTGCTAGTTATGAAGTCTGTACTATGTTAACTTTCAAATCAGAAAACACATTATGTTCTATCGTCTACACGGAAAGAGATGAATCAAATAATCATCTCATCTTTCATTTGCTGTGCTAGGCAATATAAGAACACATGGAGTATATGGATCATAGGTGCGTTACTGCATTTAATGTCAACCCTGTGATAATCTACTTTCAGATGCTGTAAATTCAATTCTTATATATGCATGCCCTACTTTCTTTACTTGAACAAGAAAATGATCATTACCATTATGTTTTAAAATCCAACAGAAACTCTGTATCGATCCTCTCTGCTTGTCACTCTATTGATGTGTCTCATGTCTTGGCAACCAAACTAAACATGCTTGTAACAAATGGTTGAAGGTTCTGCTCCAATTTCACAGATTTGTAGTTTTTACTGTGTATTTGCAAGTATACTTTCATATACCGAACGAGATGTCTATCATCATAATTGACTTAATCCTAATTCTTACAAGTTTATGACCACCAACACCATACATCTCAACAAGCACTGCAAGTTTCTTAAACCTGAACGAGGCACGGGTAACCAAACTATAATTTTCAAATGATAAGCTCTGGCCTCTGTGATTCTTTAGTTTGTTTAACATTGCTGCACTTCTGAAAGTCATTAGGTCCATGATCTGTCTTCTATAATTTCATATTCTTCATGACAGATGGAGTTCGATGCAATTATAAAACTAACAATGATAAAAGTCTTGGACCTGATTTAATTTACATGATATTGTTCAGCAACTATATGACAAATTGATGGCCTAATAGAACTACTTGGTTTTTGGTGCAAACTGCAATATTTTCAATCTGGTTCCTAAAAACTGTCCCCAAAAAGAAAATTTTAGACCAAAACAGAGAAAGAGACGATTCAAGACAACGTCTGTATGACAGTTGACAGAATGGAGCAATGACTTGTTTTTCGTCCATCACGGTGAATATAACTCAGAACATATGAACAAATACATTCTGTTTTGTTAGGTTCAACGATTGATCTGGCAGGTTGTACACTGCAATTAAATGAAATAAGGTAGGCTTATTGAACTTGATTTTACATGCATGATAGAATAATATTGATCAACAGAAATCAATAGGACAAATTATTGGCTTCATCACCTGTTGCTTTCAAAGTATAATATATATAGAGAGAGAACTGCATAGCTTTTGGGGCAAGCTGCAATATTATAATCCACTTCCGGTTTCTCAATATGTACAAGCATAAGTGCAGCCAAGAATGTGGCTTCAATGAGTCAATTTAAGTATGATTTCAAAAGATTCATAACAACATTCAAAACAGAAGGATAGTTACTTGATTTTGGGGAAATTACAAAAACCAGTTACAGAATAAAAAGAAAAGCCCTGTGCTACCACTTATAAATACCATGAGCCTTAGAAATTAAATTAAATCACAACACCTTCTACTTAGCTCAGCTGATAGAAAGGTTAATCAAGTACATTTTTCAATACTGTAGCAAGAATGGCTTCAACACCTTCTTGGAAACTTATTCTCACTGTACTTGTTGTATTGGGAATGTATGGTTCTCAAGCGACTGCTCGTACAGTGCCTGATGCATCAATGGTTGAAAGACATGAGGCGTGGATGGTGCAATATGGGCGTACATACAAAGATGGAGTTGAAAAGGCTATGAGGTTTGGAATATTCAAGAAAAATGTTGAGTACATTGAATCTGTCAACGCAGAAGGTTCTCGGTCTTACAAACTTGGCATAAATAAGTTTGCTGATCTGAATAATGAGGAGTTTCAGGCATCTCGTAATGGATACAAGATGTCCTCCCGCTCAAAGTCATCAAGAGTTTCTACCTTTAGGTATGCAAATGTTACAGCGATTCCTTCTAGCCTAGACTGGAGAACCGAAGGAGCTGTGACTGGTGTTAAAGACCAAGGAGAATGCGGTAAGAAAGAATATACTCAAATTCCTGATCTCATGATTCCAAATACACAATATTCTTTAGACACTTTCTAATTAAGTTTTCGTGAGTGAAACAGGATGTTGTTGGGCATTTTCAGCTGTTGCAGCAACAGAAGGAATAAACCAGCTAACAACAAAGAATTTAATCTCACTATCGGAACAAGAACTTGTGGATTGTGACATGAATGATCAAGGCTGCAATGGTGGTCTCATGGACAATGCATTTGAGTTCATAATTGGAAACAAGGGTCTCACCACTGAATCAAATTATCCATACCAGGGAGAAGATGGAACTTGCAACACCAAAGAGGAAGCATCTCGTGTTGCTAACATTACAGGATACGAGGATGTTCCAACCAACAGTGAATCTGCATTGCTAAACGCTTTAGCTAACCAACCGATATCAGTAGCTATTGATGCCAGTGGTGCTGACTTCCAACACTACTCAAGTGGAGTTTTCAATGGACAATGTGGAACAGAACTAGACCATGGTGTCACTGCAGTTGGATATGGAGAAACAAGTGATGGGACCAAGTATTGGTTGGTTAAGAATTCATGGGGTACTAGTTGGGGAGAGCAAGGATACATTAGAATGCAAAGGGATATTGACGCTGCTGAGGGTCTGTGTGGTATTGCCATGCAGGCTTCCTATCCTACTGCTTAACATTGGTGCAATTATCACGTTTGCTTAAGTTATTGCACCTCGATGAAATTATGACCGATTCTGTATGTATTAATAGATCTCATATCATGTGTATATAATACTTATTCTCCTTACTGCTGCTCCTCATGCAAATGAATATATTGTAAATCATGTAAGAATTATGCTTAATGGACACTACATGTTTAACTCACGTCGTCCTTGTATCACTTCACTAATGGGATATTTCGCATAACTACGAAAGATCAACATGTCATCATTAGACCGGAAATGATGAAGCTAGCATGTTTAAGAAAAAAATCAAACATTGTGAAGTTCATAGACATGACTGCATGTCCTGCTCTTCTTCATATTTTCCTATATTTTACGTTCAATATCTATTACTTCTAATGCTATGAAGACTGTAAGGATGAACGCTCGAATTCATGAATTCATAGAGTACTGAAAACAGAGACAATTAGTAATCAAGGGAAGTATTATTCATTCAATTTTAAGCTTGCAACTTGATGAAAAACAACCATTTTTAACAAGAAACAAACTACTGAGAGACAAAACTGAAGTGATTGTAGAACAACATTTGTCTCTCCATGGATTAATTGGAAGCAATTTCAACTACTGTCCTGCAGCAAAGGCCTCAGCAGGGAAAGTCTTGGTAATACCAGCAAGACTCTTGAAGTGTATCTTACCAGTTGGTGGATCATCAACAGTGATCTCACTAACCGGAGGCCAAAGCATAAGTTCCTTAGCCTTAACTCCCTTAAGCTTCTTGATCCTCTTCTTCTCAATGTATCCCGTTATCTCGGTTGCATAGCTCACAAGCTTGCTAATCATCTTGAAATTGTGCTCCACCTTCTTATTTTGCTGGATCCACATGTACCCTGTGGCTCTCACGAATCCAACTTCGATTACGTCAGCCAATGGGAGGAGTCCAGCTGGCAGCTCAAACTCTTCGAGAAGGGAGAGAGCCAACTTTAGGCCTTCTTCATGACCCTTCTTGACTGTTGCTCCTTCTCTTTCAGCCATTCTTTTGATAAGTGCAAAATGTTGGTTTTGTTGTTGTGGATTTATTTTGATGAGAGGTTTATTTAAAGTGGTGAAGGTCATGCATGAAACAAAAGATTATGGGTGAAAACAATGTGATGCACTTTGTATTCTCCACTCAAAATGCGCTTTTGTTACAACTCATTATAGGAATGCGACTGTTTCGTACAAGCTGTACACGTTTTTGTCTTTAACATATGGTTTAACATTAATGGTGAATTTTAGCGATGTAATTAATACACATAGACAATTAGACATAGCCAAGTGGAATTAATCACATATACAACTATGCAAGCTTCCAAAACATGAAGGATAGATCCGGCTTTGGCCCAATGCCGGAATGGAATATATTTATATATGTTTCTTCGATTCTTCCTCTTCTCAATGGAAGTGTAAATTAGTGGATTGAGCTAAGACATCTCTTTTTTATGCCATGACTAATGTGGATGTAGTATTACCTAAAATATGTTTAACATCTTTTGCACGGAACTGCTTTTCTTCCCTACTTTTGCGGATTATGTATACACTAATCATATTCATATCATATGTTAAACTGTCCAAGACTCAGCACCCCATCCCAAATTCGAGTTGAACCCAAAATATGATGGTTGAAGCACTCGAATATGAATTGAATCTGAAATAAGTTCGATCTGAGACTAACAAAATTGAAACAGATCAAACAACCGAAATCATCTGTTCCAAAATAATTCACCCGATTTTAAATCCGAATTGACCATAAATATGCCTCATCCGAGATTGACACACATCCTAGTTGACCAGACATCTCAAATTGCCTGAACAAAAATGGGCCAAATTCTTCCAATGCAAAAATGACCAAAATCAAATCTGATCAATTATCTACTACTAGTGTTGAAGAGACCCATTTGCAGATATAAACAATCCTTCTTATATGTATTCAAGGAGAAAGTGGACTTGTTTCCGATGTGGGATAACCAAAAAATTCTATTTATCTAGTACTAACATTAAGCAATTATTTATTAGAGCACTCCTTATAGAGGCTATAAAGGGTTTAATTGGAGCTAAAATGCCAAATTAAGTCCAAAATAGACTCCAATTGGGGTTATAAAGGGGTTACTCTCCCCGTTCTCTCATAAGTGTCCTTTTTTTACTTTTTTCGATCAACAACTTTCAATTTTGACTCACTATTACTCTTAAACTATAATGATACTAGTATTTAACGAAATTATATTATAAAAATATAGAACCTATAATTAAGGAGACATAATCATTATAAATTATGTAATTTGGAATACCTAAAATATAATTAAGGAGAACCCCGGTAGTACTCATTCTTTTTTTTATATTGTTTATGTTTGAATTTGGAATGCTTTTTTAGGAGATTTGTATAATAAGTGTAGTGTTTAGTTTAGTAACAGAACCCACAATAAAACTATGACAAAAAAGAAACGTAAACAATCTAAAGGAACGGGCGGAAAAAATATAAACAATTAAAAAAAAACAGATGTAGTTTTGATACATTTTCAGTTTAATAGGAAAAAAAAAAAAAAAAAAAAAAAAAAGAACAATATGTGAGAGTCGCACAGGGGCCTGACATACCAAAAATGGAGAAAAGATCAGAATCAAAAATTACGAAAAGAATAAAAAAAGAAATAATTACAAATTAGTAATATTTTTAGAACTTTCTATTAAATTAGTGTAAAGTATTTCTTATAATTTAGTTAATAATTTATTACAAAAGCGTTATACTACTAATCTTAGTATTAATAAGTAAAAATTGGTGTGTGCCATGCTTTTGCTCTTGATAATTCAAATAATTGTCAAATTGGTTATCTAATTACAAGAGAAGCCTCTCTTCTCTTTTTCTTTTTTTTTTTTTTTTAACAAGAGAAGCTTTGCTTGCAGGGAGCAAAGAACCAGAGTCTGAATGTACCTGCATGACTTGGTCATTGTATCAATCAATCACCTTGTAATGTAAGTTTCACTAAACGCGTCACCTGAATCACGTCGTAGATATGACATATGATATCATCTATCATATTTATTAATCAAGTAATTAAATTGACTTTATTTAAAATTCAAGTCAAGTCTTTTGTTAATTAATTTTGGAAGTATACTTGTACATATTTTATGCATTTAGTTGATAGGAATAGCTATATGTTCCATGAGCTTGAGCCTATTTAATGTAGAAACAAGTTGGCAGTAGTTTGAAGAGGACATTTTATTTATTTATTTATTTATTTTTTTGGCCTTTCCAATCGAAATTACCAGTGCAACTTCTGGTCAGGTTCACATAAACTTAATTAATTAATTTTAGAAAAAGAGTACAAACTAATCCAATATAAAAAAAAAAAAATCGAATAATAAGAATAATAATTACTTAGCTAGCTCGGTTATTGGTGATGTAAATGCGTGCTATGCTGAATTGCTAAAAAATACATAACGAGTTGGTTACTTGGTGACCAATTAAATCCAGGTCATTTCGTACTATATATATCTAGCTCATATAACTAAGACATGTACACCATTCCTTGTTTCCTGCATCCATCTATATAAACAAGGGCAAAGCGCAACCAAAGCTTCTTCAATTCATAACAACAACGACCTAATCAATCATTCATTTCAGCTCGAGTTCGTCCTCATTTGCAGACGATCAAATAGCAAGAGAACTTATACTAACATATAGTGCGTGACTGCGTGCGTACTTACTATCACGCACATTCCTAGCTATAAACTCGATCTATCAATCGAATATATGTCGGTGAGCATTCCATCTCCTCTTCAATTTTACCAACTTACTTATTCAATACAGTATATAGTTAACATTGAGTCGATCACAGTATTAAAGGTAGTTGCGTCATTGTTTTATGTCGATCGAGATGCATGTTTGCTTTGCTTCATCATCGCTTAATTGTTGTTTGCTTATACCTCTAACTTAAAAGCTGGATTTCCTTCTAACACATTAATTTGTTCTGCTAGCTAGATTAATCCCATGACGGCGCAAACTTAATAAAATAACTACACGCAACATTCATCACCAATTCATTTGCATGCAAGATAGCTAGTAGAAATTATATTTTTTTTTTATATAATATCCCCAATATTCAAATAATTAACTAATAATCCATATATATTTCATTTCAGTGTACATCAAATTAAAATGCAACATTATATATAATACACTTGTCAACACACGGATTATATAAAATCCTGTTTCGATCAAACTTATGACATTTCAAACAAAAAAACTCAGAAAACATTTTGTTATTTTTCAGAACTGAAAAATTTATGAATAACAAAGTATACGGTTTGGAATTTTATTGCACCAATGGTCAAGTACTTAATTATAAGTTAGTATTGCCAATGAGGTATTGGCCAAAATGTATACATTTATTCCTTACCAGTTAATTTAGAAGAAAATAAACTGTGTATAATTAAGGTCTTGATGCATGTTATATATATCCATCCGGCCAGCTTTTTTTTTTTTTTTTTTTAGAAGTGATGATTATATTGTTATAATTATTATCTGATGAATTAGTCCTACAGTACTGAATCGAAACTTGTGTTATATATTGGCCAGATTGTGGAGTTGAGAGTGGACGTAGACTGCGAGGGATGTCAAAATAAAATAAAGAAAGCTCTTTCCAAACTCGATGGTACATATACTACAACTACTACTATTTCCACTCTTCTGCTCTTTTTGGTCTTCTTTAGTAAGAATAGCTAATCAAATTAATTATATAGGTTGCTGTTATATATATATATTATAGTCAAAAGATATTTTATAACCTCAATGATCATATGGTAATTCCGATCGAAAGTGATATCTATGTTTAGAATTCTATTGCCTAGATCCATTGGTGAATATTTTACTGGGTTAATTAGAAGTTAGTTTTTCTGAAGACCTGGGTTAAAGTTAGTTGATTATGTTATACTATTATTAAGCTAAATAATCAGGTCAATTTTTTAGTTCGGTTCAATGTAAGTCGATAAGAGACTTAACTTGAACTTGAATGGAGATGTTTATAATTATAATACTAATTAATGATAAGTTAGGTTAAATCTCATTTCATCTTAAATTATGTTTACTTCAAATCTACTTAATTAGTTGAAAATTATATTCGAAATAAGTTTTAGTTCAGTTTAAATTCATTCACTTGACTTCAATTCATAAAGTTTAGATTTATTCATTTCAATTCATAATGTTTTAGATGAATTAAACATACTTACTTGGTCTTTTAGAAATGGAATATAAAAACAAATAAGTTGGATTTGATGTTAATAAATTACAAGTGGTTTGCGGTAACGCATTCTGGTAGAACATACTCATTTGTTTTTTTTTAATCCTTTACGTTTATTTTAGATTGAAGGTTTGTATAATGAGTGTAGCAGGAACTACAAAAAAGTTGCGGGATAAAAATTTATAAAAAAGAAAACGTAAAAATTCTAAAGAAACGGATAAAAATAGAATAAATAAAGAATCTAAAAAACCGATGAGTATTTATCTCGTTGAAGTAAACTCATTTAGCTTATAAAGTAAGTGGAACTTGGCTTATTTAACTTTTGTTTGGTATATAGGAGTGAACACCGTTGAAATTGACATGGACCTGCAGAAAGTCACAGTAACAGGATGGGTTGATCAGGAGAAGGTTCTAAAAGCAGTGAGGAAGACGGGGAAAAGCGCAGAGCTGTGGCCAATCCCATACGACCCGAAATACCATGACTTCACTACTCACTACGGCCAGTACTACCCCACTCAGGCCAGCAACTATTACCCGGAGCAGAGTCAAAACTACACCTATCCAGACAATTATTTCACGATTGAACAGCCCCCGACTTACAACTACCATCAGCATGGGTACAATGTGCCTGAATACAGCTACTATCAGCAGCCACCCCCTGCTGTTTATGTGGATTACCGGACCAGCACCATGTTTAGTGAAGATAATGCCACGGGTTGCAGAATCATGTGATGAAAATTGGCATATATGAACTGGGGCGGAGTAATATACTATATTTCTCTAACATTCACATCCACTTTTCAATCCTCGCTCTTGTCCGTGTATATAGACAAGTTTAATTCTCAAATGTCCACACTGTTTGCATTGTGTTTTGAAGCCTGGTTGTATGTAGTAGAAATCAATGGTATCAGATCATATTCAGATGTTTAAAGGTACAATGTGCTACTGGTCCATGAACTGGCTATGTATGATGTGTACTGTATTTAGGTGTATACAAACAACATGTACAAATACTATAACTATAACTTTATAACATACCAAACAATAGGAAGTCGGAAAATGGATCGAAGAGCACAAGTAGTTGGTTCGAGTCACCACGGGGTAAATGGAGAACTATTATTGTCCCTCGCTTTGCCGCTTCGAAAAAAAAGAGCACAAGTAGTTGAAAAGCAAAAAAATATTGGCCATGAAGTTGATAAAATATGCTTAGAGTAAACACTCCAAGACTGCAAAAGGCGATTCCTCTGTGGCCATGGAGCAGTCAATGTCGATTAGTGTTGTTCGAATCGGCCAAATCCACCCAAGGTCCCAACAAAATATATATTTACTTATGTGTTCATGTGTTCATGAGCAACTTTTTCTTTCAGAGTACTGACTTGATCAAAATTAAGTCAAACTTATTTGCAGCAATTAAGTTCATGTAGTCAAGCTCGAACAAAACTTTTTTACGAATTAACGATGATCCATTTAATTGGTAAACATCCTATACCTGTAGTGTAATGTAAGCTAGTCTTACTCAACGCGTCACTTGAATAACGTCGTAGATATACACGATGAGATCATCATTCATCATATTTATTACTAGGAAATAAAGTAAATTGACTTTAGTTATAAAAAAATTCAAGTCCAGTCTTTGGAAGGATCGATGAATACTTCATACTTGAACATATTTGATGCACATGTAGTACGTTTATAGGAATATATAGCTAGCTAGGTTCCATGAGCTTGAGTGAAGCTGCGAGGGTATTTATTAAAATGTACAAACAAGTTGACAGTAGCTAGTTTGATGAGGACAATTTTTTATTTTTTGCCTAATTTCAAATGGAAATCGAAATTACCAGTGCAACTTCTGGTCCTGTTCACATAGAATAGAAATAAATACAAGATGAGTGGACCTAATTAATTGTGGGAGCTACGTACGGAATAATATCTTGGCTAGGTTGGTTATTGGTGATTGGTGATGTGAATGCACGGTATGCTAAATACAAAACAAGTTCGGTTACTTGGTGTGACCAATTCAAAATCATCAATCAAACAAAATGGGAGAGCGAGTATATGAGAGATCGAAGAAGTTGGCCAGGTTACTTAGTCAGTCAGTAATTAATAAAATCCAGGTCATTTTTCGTACGAGACGACATGGACACCATTCCTTAATTGTTGTTTTCCTGCATTGCATTCCATCTATCTCTATATATACTCTCAAGGCAACGCGCCTTTACTACTCTCATGTCCTGACGCACGCTAGCTAGCTAGCTAGCTACCTTCCATTCCATATATAACCAACCAAAACTTCTCCATTTCACAACAACAACCTAATCAATCTATCATTCATTCATTTCAGATCTGAGTTAAGTTAATTCATCATTATTCATTTGCAGCACCACCATCGAATACCAAGAGAACTTATACTAGTAACAATTATATAGTGCGTACGTACTATCAGTCTATCACATTCTCCTAGCTAGCTAGCTATAAATTCGATCTATCAATCGAAATATGTCGGTGAGCATTCCATCTCTTCTTCAACTTTATCAGCTTACTACTACTTATTCAATATTGAAAGTTTCCATGTTATGTTTGTTGTTTGCATTGTACGTCGACAATTACTCAACTTAAAAACTAAGCTGGATATCGTTCTAACTTCTAACACACGCATTAATTTGTTCTGCTTCATTTCATGACGCGACGGCGCAAACTTAATCAAATATGTAACTACACGCAACATGACCAATTGATTTCCATGCATTGCATTCAAATAATTCATTAATACGTATCTCATGAATTAATCCTGCACTGAAACTTGTGTTATTGGCCAGATAATCGAGTTGAGAGTGGACGTAGACTGCCATGGATGTCGAAACAAAATAAGGAAAGCTCTTTACAAACTCGACGGTATATAGTACTACATTATATTACTACTACTATTTCCACGGTTTGGTCTGTTTAGCCTTTGTTGATCTTAACTTAAATTCAATTCTCTAAGTTCAGTTTGATTTAATTTAGATTTATTTAGTTTATAATTAGTACAATTTTGTTCAATTTTGCCCAGTTAAAAAGTAAGAATAACTTTCATATAGGTTGATGTTACAAATATAGCAGTATTTCATAACTTAAATGATATGGTAGTTCTAAACTTCTAATTCTAATTGAAAGATATCAATGTGTTTGAATTCTATCGGGTAGATCCATATACTCCATTAATTGGTAAATACTCTCACCACTCAATAAATAAATAGAATACATTTGCTTTTTATAATGTTGTTTTGATGTACCTGTTATATTATGTATATTTGAGTGGTAGGATTCACAATGAGTAATGAGTTAGTAAGAAAAAAAATGGAAAAAAAAAAAACAAAAGAAAATGAATGTGATTGACAAAAATAAAAAAAGTAAAGAAAATGAGTGGGAGAGGGAAATAGTTTACTCGGTTAAAAGTTAATCAATTCAGTTTTATCAAAGTGAAGAATATTATTATATTCATACAATACAATTAAATATATAATATTATATATTTAATTTGTACACTTTTGAAAGTCCACCAATCACCAAAAATTAGCCACCTTTGTTGTTGAGGAACAGGTGCTACACGCATCTATTCACTAAAAGAAGTGTTGTTCTAGTGGCAGAAGTGTAGGGTCTCAACCATTAGGTGTACTGTCGGTACCCCAGTGGATCAAAATTCTTTTTCCTGTTTGGAAACATCGTGAACTTATCACTGATACACTAGTTCAATGATTTATTTGTGCAATAATATTTCTCATTTATCTTAAGTCATTGTTTACACTAGGATGATTTAGAATATTTTGAGTTATATTATGGGAGTACTTTAGGAGTAGGATAGATTTGCGTTTCATAAGAAAAATAAAATGAATTCTACATTCCAACAATGCAAATATACCCGTAGGATAGATTGGTCTATTTGCATTGTTAGTTGCATATTTCAAACCTCATTTGATTTTTTCCATAAATTTTAGCACAAATAGATACAACTTTATTTGAATGATTTAACTTATCCACATTCTGAGCAACACAAACACTTCGGTAACATCCATTTCAACATCCATTTCAACAAACGATCATGGAAAGTTTGTTTACAACAGTTTATACCTAAGCTAGCGGTAAGACATCCGAATAGCATATTTATCTTGGTGAAGTAAATTCATATAGGTTATAACTTGGCTTATTGAACTTCTGTTTTGTTTAGGAGTGAAAACCGTTGATATCGACATGGACCTGCAAAAGGTCACAGTAACAGGATGGGTTGATCAACAGAAGGTTCTAAAAGCATTGAGGAAGACAGGGAAAAGTGCAGAGCCGTGGCCAATCCCATACGACCCGATGTACCATGACTTCACTAGTTACTACAGCCAGTACTACGCCACTCAGGCCAGCAACTATTACCCGGAGCATAGTCAAAACTACATCAGGCCACACAGTTATTTCACGATTGAACATACCCCGACTTACAACTACCGTCAGCATGGGTACAACGGGTATGAATACAATTACTATCAGCGGCCACCTCCCCCTGCTGTTTACCTAGAAGACAAGATCAGCACCATGTTTAGTGAAGATAATGCCACTGGTTGCAGAATCATGTGATGAAAACAAGTTTAATTCTCAAATGTCCACTGTTTGCATTGTGTTTTGAAGCCTGGTTGGTATGTAGTAGAATTCAATGGTATCAGATCATATTCAGGTGTTTCAATGTAAATGTGTTCCATGAACTGGCTATGTATGATGTCTTGATGTGTACTGTATACAAAGGACATGTACATATGCTTTTTTTTTGTTCCTTTTGCCCTTTTGTTCCTTTTCTATCTTTTTCTTTTCTTTTGGGATGAATTTAGGCATTCATTCTACACAGAAACTAAATTCAGTAAAGTTGCTTTAAATGAGAAGAAAGACAAATTTACAGATTAGCAGCTATGAATGTAGAAGAATCCTGCAGCGTCTCTTGATGTTTTATGGTGTCCGCGACATGAGCAACCACTCCTGCTCCAGCATTGTGAAACATTTCGTTTTTCACCTGATTTTCCAACAACAGAAATCAGATAGGGGTTGGAGTATAAACACGGAAATATAACAGCAGCAGATGTGAGAATTTGCGAATTGATCTTACATGGATATTATTATGAGCAAAGAAGGGCAAGAATGAGGAGTGAAAGCTGACATCTACTTTCATCCATCCTAACCTCTGTAACCCAAGTATCATTTCCTCTGTATGTAAAGAAAAGAACAGTCAATTTCCATACTTCTACAAGATAATCCGGTATTCGCGAAATTAACAGCTTCGAACGTAGGACAAGGAACATATGTGTACCTTCCATAATCTCATGATATTCTAATGTGTTCTTCAAGTTGGGTTCCTTTTGAGCAGCCTCCTTTGCTTTGGCTGCTTTCGAAGGAAAATGGGGACCCTCCGATGAAACAGGAGGACAATACTCAACGTCAACAACATGTTTGTAGCCAACCAGTGATCTTTGGGGAGGCTGCCAATTGCAAAAGAAAGTAGTTTGATTCAGAATTCCAAGAACATACTTCTGAAGTAGTCAAGTAGATATCTAGATTACATACAACATTAGTTATCTCGTATGAAATCACTTCAAATTTCAAACCCCTGGATACGTAACCTTAACAAGTTCTGTTTCCCTTCGAATGGAGGATGTGCGCCAACCAACCATATCTAAATTCTGTTAAGGGTTTCAGTAAGCAACAGTACATGACAATCGATGACAAATAAATTAACTGGGAAGTATTTCAAACACAGAATGTGAATGATAGTGAATATAAGGATACGGTCGTAAGACACATTAGCGTAAATAACACGACATCTGAAAGAGCCAAGAGCAGATCTGCAAGGAATTCAACCCTATAACTATAAGCTTCTATACATGGAGTGAGTTGCCAATGGAACAGCTAAGCAACCAAATATACTTACATGAATTTTCCAGCTTCAGAATCAGTGGTCATTCGGAGTAACAAAGGAGGTTTGTTGGGCTTGCCGTCCATAAGGAAAAGCTGACTGCCAGTTCGACCTGTGACAATTGGGGCAATTGGAGCAGCAAGTTTTTCCAAGAAGGGTACACCCAAAAGGAAAGGAAGCTGCATCATTCAAACACAAACGGCTGTCTGGAAGTCAGACTCCAAATGACAAACACACACGACTGTGTACATTTTAGAGAAATGAAGTCCAATATGAATAAAAACTCTGGTCAAAGCTGAATATTGAAAAACTTTATATGAGAATACACGATCCTGATAAGGGTCCAGATCATTCCATCGAAAATGAATTATTTCAATTTTATTTTATTATTTGTAAAAGGAGAGTCAAATAAGCAAATGAATTTGCATTTGCCATTACCAGCTTTGTTATACTTTTTGTACTTGAAGTATCCATTAAACTCTACTCATCAATAGCCACACAATTTATTTTTCCTTCAATTATCGGACTACCATATTTCAAAATTCCCAGGAACAAACTAATGAAGCCTTGATAAGTAAATTTGTCAGAAAGGAAAAATGTGATGTAATTACTGAAACCAGTAGCAAAGCATACCTGTTTATTTCCTCTAACACCAAGGTGAGGGGTTGCCAGGGTAATAAAATTTACCGCTTCAAGCCCAGCAATTAAGCCTTTGTCATCACTCTCATCTGTAGGCGTGTACAGTACAGAGACAGCATGTCTTGCAAATAATCCACCAAGGGAATGAGCCAAAAATGATATCTTCTTTAAGCTCTCTGTCTTCTTTACAATCTGCATGACCTGTTCATGACATAAAATAAAATTTTACATAAATTAACTACTCATGCATCATAAAGGATGGCCAAAAGAGCGAAACACCACACACCATGTATGTAGCAAATAAGAGACATGGAGCAAGCATTGAAAGAGGACCTCAAGAATATAAACATCCCTAATTATGATCAGGTGGTTTAAAGAGTGGAGTGTATAGGTGAGGTAGGGCGTTTAAGTGTAGAGGTGGAAAAGTTTGCCCATCAAAACATATTAGAGAAGAAAAAAGTTTAAACCTCCTCTAAAACTTACTTCATCTGCCAGTCGTTTCCCAGAACCGTCAATGCCAGTGAAAGTCTTAGTGTACGTATTACATGAACTTGCTGCACATACAATTGTGTAAACTCAGAATTTTATGAATTTAATGCATGGCTTGTGTTTATTTAAGAGTACATGTCAACTAAGTTCTCAATGTAGAGTGAGTAGCAAAACTATCAAGTAATAACCCATGATCTTGGTTGCAGTATGCCGAAAATCACATCCATTACAAGTCTTTCTTGTTCAAAGACAAATATACTACATTCTTTCCTACTTTAGCAAACCACAGCTGAACATATCTTGATAGGATTTTATCCTGAATTCTCTTTCAATGAAGCTACTTTAAAGTTCCTTTTTCATATAAAGTGTGATTTGAATAATGTCCCATCAACTTTATTGTTCGCATACCATTGTCACATACAAAATTTATTGTACTATACTGCAATACTGCATTAGTGGACCCTGACTATGAAATTCCTAAAAGTTCTGCTTATACTGCAATAGCCCAACTATATGAAAGGGATCGTAAGAGGAGAAAGTGCACGATATCTTTAATATGCTGAAAAGAAAAACGCAAACACACCATATATGAAGAACTTATTCCCAAGTCGTCTCTTCAATTCACCTTCAAAGTATATCCAGTCACTTGGGCTGCAAAATGTGGTATAAATTAACAAAATTGTAAGAGTACCTTGTGTCACAATGAGCTTAGCAAAGCTCTGACTGACAGACTAAGCATAAATATAAGAACAGCACAAGATTGTCTCAACTAAACCTCAATACTATTTAAGCACTATATGTATCACGAGTCTAATTCAGAGATTTCATAGGTGACATAAACAAATACAGTAAGCTATTGTGAACATGTCATGCAGTGAAGTTATTCATCAAAAGCTGAATTGCACTAATACACTCTTTTCAAACCCACACACGTTTCGGAAACTGGAAGAACTTCATTGAAGAGGACACATTTTTTAAGTTACAAGTACATTCTTCTTCACACCCATATACACACGTTTCCAGTATTTTCGTGCCAAAACTACAACTCATTTCCCAGATGGCCTATGAACAGGGAGAGATTCTCCATATACAAACAATGTAGAAGATACCTTGCCAAAATGCCATGAACAAGAACAAGAAGGTGCTCTGGTTTATCATCTGAACCAAGAAAGCCCGTTGGTGACGTGGAATTCCCCTGAGTGGAACTCATGGCTTGAGCACTGAGGCCTTGACGTGTAAAGATACTTTTGATGCCTGCATTTTCCAAACAGAAAATGATATAGTGCTATAAACATGATACTCCACATGCTAGAATGACAATTCGGGTATGGATCGGATCATTCTTGCTTACACAACATGTGAAGAATGATATGGTAACACGCACAAACTAGTTAGGCAAGCCTAACACTCAGTGTACCCAACTTAAAAAAGTATCTTTTCAAGGCCTACTACTAACATACAGTATCTTCTATTATTGGGACAAACAGGTTGGTAGTAAAGATGCTATCCAAGAAGGCCTTTCACAACATAACTCAATAAACAAGATTGAACACCTAATTGCATAAATACCTAATCATGAATATTGCAACAAACTGTAACAGAAGTAACTAACTAACAGATAGTATAACTGCATAACATTAACATACCAAAGAACACGAAGTCGAAAATCGAAGAGCACAAGTAGTAGAAAAGCACGAAATATTGGCCATGATATAGAGTAAATTGCAAACAATGTCAAACAAGAATAAACAAAAGAGAGAGAGCGAGAAATAATTTAGGCGTTGCAATTTGTAAATGGCGGGGAAGACAAAGAAGGAGAGCGAGGTTACCAAAGCAGGAAGAAATGAAATTCCGGTTCTGCCCTGGGCGACAATAATAATAGTTGGAAGAGTGAGGTGAAGGAGAGCAGGGGTTGGAGGAAGAAGAAGACGATGTCGTATTGGAATTGGAGGCGAAGATAATTCGAGGTGGAGATGTTGATGATGAATGAAACAATGAAGAAGCCATCTTCTTTTTATACTGTTACGCAACGCAATGGAAATCTATTTATGGTAATTAATGATGGGACAAGCAGTTAGATGATTTTGGAGGTAATGGGCTGATAGTGTCTTATTATTACCTTCCGGGTGGTGCCCCATACATGCTCGGCCCATTCTCTGCCATTGGAGGAGAAGAGAAGCAGATGAAGAATTATTATTAGCCTTTTCTTTTTCTTTATTTGATTTTGTTTGTTGGTCTTCCTTCTTTATTTACAAACAGGTACCTGAATTGTGGTGCCAAAACGGCTACGTGCCCAAGGTAGTTCATTTTCATCCTAAAATTTGATCATTTATGCCAAATGCACCTTAAACATTTTTAGTCTGCAACTTGCCCCCTTCAAATATGATCTTTTGTGATATTTGTCATTGTCATCTTAAAAGTTTACATATGCGGTATTTTATCTTTAAAATTGCAACTGTAGAGATGTTGTAACATTCTAAAATTTTAAAGAGTTTTAGGGGATTGAAAACGTTAATCATATTAATAAGGTGCACCTTTATTTTTAGATATTCATCTATAAGAACTCAGGTCATGAATTCAATTATTACCGAGTGCATGCATGACTAACATATGCGCTATGTTATCCTTAAATTTGCAACTGCAAACTGATTTGGTTATTTTAAAAGATAATTAAATATGAAATTTTAGGGCACCTTATTGAATTTTAATTCACTTTAAATTTAATGGAGGTTGAGGGTAAATTACACACATGTAAGCTTTATGCCTTTATGGACTTGAACATAACGAGTGACTTCACTTCAAGAGTCTACTACAACACTAAAAAACACTCAAGAGGTCATGAATTAAATTATCACCGAGTCCATGACTATTTATAGGTTGTTCTAACTTTATAATGATTGTTATAAAAGTTGGTATACCATCTAAATGTGATATATCACTTGGGATGTATGACTAATGTGTATTGTTGATATACTAAAAAGGAAAAACCTTGCATACTGATGATGCCTATAAAGTCCCTTATGTACTTAAACTAAATCTGTTCGGATCCCTTCTACTATATTTGAGCCCGAGTCTAACATTATATTTTCGGTTCAATTCCTTTGGGGCATATATTGAACACAAGTAGCTTTGGAGCGATCTACCTAAAACATATCGGTGGTGGCTTAACCGAGGCTTAATGGTCTGAATATAAGATCTATTCGGTGTTCTCAAATTATAGTAGGAACAATGAATGCAAGTTACCTCATAAATACGGTGGTCGAGCTTTATTTATAGGAAACTTGAGTGAACAAGATCCCAATATTATGTGTGGGCCTTTTGAGTGCTTCAACTATGGACCGAAGGGAAGCCTTCAATAACTCATGTTGTCTTATTTTCTCTTTGTCTTTCTTAATGAATCTTTGGCTCTATTTTTCTAATGCGTCGGTCCAAAGAACTTCATCGGTCTTTATCTTCATGCCTGGTTTCAGATATGATTATATTGACTGATATGTAGCTCTTATCGTACTCCCCATCACCTTTATGTATGGAAATCATTGCAATGTTACTTGAGAAAATAATTTTTTAAAGGAAAAAAAAAAAAAAAAAAAAAAAAAAAAGGGAAAATTGTAGGAAAAATGAAACAACGAAGAGTTGCTAATTTTAGAGCACGATTTGAGTAATAAAACCGTAAAGTCAGGAACAAAACGACAGGAAAAAAGGACAGCCCACCTAACCATTCTGCAGGCCCAGAAACACGTCACCACACCAATCGAATAATATCGCCAGCTCAGACACACGACAATTGTACAATTTCTCCATCATATGGTACAACCACCCAAAGCGAAACACACAAAATCAGTACACACTACATTTTCTTCTGGTTTGAATATATAAACTCTCCTCCTCACTTGTTGATGATGCTTTGTTGAAGATAGCAGTAAAACTGTACCAGCAAAAATCCCTAAACCTAACCTAGTTTCTCACTTTACCACTCGAGATCACAACTCTTCAATGGCTGCTGAGCGTGAGAGCTTCGTTTACATCGCCAAGCTTGCTGAGCAAGCCGAGCGCTATGACGGTAACTATTCATTTTCACCTTCTGCTCTTCGATTCATCGCAGATCCATTAGATTAAGGTTATTTCCGTTCGACTAAGTGTTATTAGTTGTCATATTCTGCTCTATTTAGCCTTTTTGTTGATGATATGTTATACTGGATTGATGTTGTTGGGAAGTCCTTTATGGAACTGCTTTTTAGCTTGTAGAAAATGATTTTAGTGAAGTAGATTTGCTTTCGTACCGCTTCATATGTGTATGTAATCGTCCAGTGTTACTACTGCTTATCAAATTATCAAAATGTGTGTGTATGTGTAGAAATGGTAGATGCTATGAAAAGTGTGGCGAAGCTTGATATAGAGTTGACAGTTGAAGAGCGGAATCTGTTGTCGATTGGCTATAAGAATATTGTTGGATCTAGAAGGGCTTCGTGGAGGATTTTGTCGTCGATTGAGCAGAAGGAAGAGGCGAGAGGCAATGAGCAAAATGCTAAGAGAATCAAGGAGTATAGGCAAAAGGTTGAGACGGAATTGTCCACTATCTGCACTGATATCATGGCTGTGATTGATGAACATTTGATTCCTTCCGCAACTGCGTGTGAATCAACTGTTTTTTTCTACAAAATGTGAGTGTTGCCTTTCATGTCTTCTGTTCATGCTTTTTGAATGTTCAAGGCTCTTAGGCTTTTCTATTTGTTGTTTTTTGTTTGTTATTGTAGGAAGGGAGATTACTATCGCTATCTGGCTGAGTTTTTGACTGGAAATGAAAGGAAAGAAGCAGCTGATGAATCTATGAAGGCATATCAGGTGGGAACTTATTTCTTACAATTAGTTTCATGATTTTCCCGTTCTGTTCTGTCTTGTGGAGTGAAATGATTGTGGTTTCTGAAGTTTCTCATCTCTACAAGTGTATATAGATAGATTATAGACAATGTATTTCTAGGCTGATAGCCTTGTGGTTTAGCCTTTTAGGTCTGTTGACCAATTCTTAATGTTAGCATTATTCAGAACTCTTCTGGAGTTAAAATGTAAAAGATTCTGTAGTATCACATACATACTTGGGATTAGTATTTCTGTGCAATGTGGGAATAATTGTCTTTCATTTGCAGGCAGCAATTGCTTCAGCTGAGTCTGAGCTATCACCTACACATCCCATTCGTTTGGGTTTGGCTTTGAACTTTTCTGTCTTTTACTATGAAATCATGAACTCCCCTGAAAGGTATCAATATTTGCTCAGTTAACATTATTCTTATCGATGAAAATTTTCTGCGAAGTAATTTATTTGACTGTGACTTGGATTGTAGGGCCTGTCACCTTGCCAAGCAGGCATTTGATGAAGCTATCTCGGAGTTGGATTCATTGAGTGAGGAGTCTTACAAAGATAGTACACTGATAATGCAGTTGCTGAGGGATAATCTTACCTTGTGGACATCTGACATTCCTGAGGATGGAGGTAACTTATCCAGTTTGTTTTATTATATTAGACATTGTTTGATATGTTGCAATTTTGTTTCATCAATCACATTGCATGATGTAGACACGATGAACCTTTTTACCCTTTTATTACTTGCAATTTTTAGTCTCTTGTTTGACTTCACTTAAAGATATTCTAATATTCACCAGTCAGCAAACCTTGCTAATAACAATTGTGAAGCAATTGATCAATGTTATTAATCATGTTCATTGGTATGGAATATGGATACATATGTATATTAGGTGATCTTATGGAATTCTTTTTGGCTTTGCTAAGGCCTAAAGGAGATTGAACTGTGCAGTAGTTGTTCAGGTTTTAAAATGAGGATTCCTTTGTCTTGATTTGGATAATGGCATGTATTTGTCCGTGTACAGTATGAACAAGTGCTAAACTTCTCATTGCTTGTGAAAAGAAATTTGGTTGGTTCTCATGTTGCTAGTTATGTGTTCTATCTTCCAAGTGTTTTTTTATTCGTTTTGATATTTGAAGTCCATCTCTAAGTTAGAAACTGTTTCCTGTTTGAACCATGCGTACTTTGTATTTGAATTCTGCATGTTCTTTCTAAAACTTTCTTTGTTGGGACATGTGCCAGCTGCTGTGGTTGGAAAATCTTGTTTGTTTTTGATAACTTATTTGCATTCAAACTGCAAAGCAGTTAATAGTTCGATGTTATAGTTAATCTAAGTTATATGCTTTTAGATTTACCAGGTTAGAAGAATGCCTTTTAAATTATTTGCACTTGTCAGAGAGTCACTGGGATCCATTCAACTAAAAGTCACTTTTGGGGGGATTTCATTTTCTGGATCTATTGTACTATCATATTCCCTACTAATCTACTTTACATTATCAGAAGAAGTCCACAAAGCAGATGGGCATGCAAAAGCATCCGGTGACGATGCAGAGGTTAGTTTTCTAGTTCCTTGTTATGCAACTAGTATTATTTTTAAAATACATCCTTGTTATGTCGCCCTTCTGCTATATTTTCTTGCGGGAGATGATTGTTTAATTGCATGACTTGTTGTGTTCTTTGCAGTAACTGAAGATAATCTCAATTTGCTGTGATTCTACTGTATTGAGCTGTCTGAAACTGGAAAAAACTCTCAACAACTTTGAAGCTTGGACTGGAGTTGTATTCCTTATTCTGAATTTTAATTCTTTTTCGGAGTATTTGGATGTTATCTCTCCCGTCCAATCCTGGGAATTACTCGTTTACTTTCATGTGTCTGAATGGATTCGCCAAAGGTTAAATGGCGGTGTTACATTTTAATGCAATTGTGGTTGCCTCATTTTCATAGTATTCAAGTAAAGTATACTCCATGATAAAATGATTTGCATTTCTTCAAGCATATAATTCTTCCCCTTTTAAGAATAAAATGATGTTAACTTCCAAGTCTACCATTCTTGTCATTCTCTGCGTACCTTGGGCGTGAAAATAATATTTTAGCAATCACACCCATATTTCCCCGTTTGGGGCCATTGCTGGTATATTGTAAGAGTCTAAAATTGTTCTATGTTCCAAATCTGGTGCTAGTTAGTGTTGTAGATGAGCCTTCAATTCATGTCCTGAGCCTTCAATTCATGTCCTGATTCGCATATGCTTTTGGTCTCCTAATCTGAGCTTGTGTAAATATGGGAGGTAAATTTCCACGGTGCTGCTAAAAACCAGGAGTTAAACAAATCCTCAACTAAATATAGACATATGAAAATGTAACCTCACACAAATAACCACCAAGAACTTGTAGTGCATAAATAAACACCCCCATACGTAATTGCCCTACAGTGAAACAAAGACTAGATAGAGTAAACGTTAACGAACGTGCGTAAAGAAAACTAACAAAATGGCAAGGCTTATGCAAGCTGTGATGCTCCTTGTAGCGTTGTTTTTAACATCTCTGCCAGGCATTCTAGCTGACCCTGCAGCTAAATTCATGATTCAAGGAGAAGTATACTGCGACACTTGCCGTGTGGATTTCGTCAGCAAGTACAGCGAGCCTATGCCAGGTAACCTCTTTGTCCCACATAAGGTTTTCTTCTCTTGTTTTCCTTTCCGCCAATTTCCCTTGACCAAACTAAAGGGGAAAAGAACATAAAAGTAAAAACCTATGGCTTCATCTGAACGGCACTTGCTTCGAGAAAAATTGCAGGGGCAACGGTGCGGTTGGATTGCAAAGACGAGACATCTGGAACGGTGAAATACAGCCTAGAGGGTGTAACCAACGAGAAGGGTGAGTACACTTTGGCTGTCCAAGGGGATCACGAGTTAGAGATATGTGACGTTGTACTGGTGAAGAGCAGCAGAATCGACTGCAGTGAACTCCCGCAAGAGGGACAAGGAAGGCTTCCATCGTCAAGAGTGGACCTGGCAATAAACACTGGCATCCCTGACAAAAAGCGCCACGCCAACCCTCTGAGCTACTTCAGGAAGACGGCTGATCCTCGTTGTGTGGAGGTGACAAAGGATCTTAAAGTAGATCTCGACTAGGCGTTTCATGTGGATTATGGAACTAGTCCTATATGTTGAATAACGGGACTGTATAGTATGTTTCTTTAGTTTTTTGGATTGTTGTTGTTTTTTGTTTTTGTGAGAAGTACCCGCTGTGTGTACATTAGAGTTGTTGCCCTGTTGCAACTAATTGTAGGCAGCTATTAATATAAGGAATAATCAGTTGGTTGATAATTAGAAGTTTAGATAACTTAGCAAGAAAACGAAAAGTTTAGATACCAATTTAGCAAGAAAACGAAAAGTGATGAACTCCGTTGAGTTACGGGACAATCAAATAATGGTGTTTGACACATGATATACCCAAAATATGCGGTGGGAGAGAAATAACACAACGATGCAGCAAGACATAACTATACCCACTTGGCCGCCAACATGATCATTCGGTAAACAACATCTAAACCAAGTCCAAGCATGGACAACAGTAAGCGCACAGAGCCAACAATTCCACCACCCTTCATACTAAGACCAGGTGCTAAAACAAATCCGAGCATCCTAACCACTGCATAGAACTAAGAGAATTTTCCACAATTTAATACCTGAACCATTAAAATCTGATAAAGGAGCAGCTCTACATCACCCAATACCGGACCAGCAGCGGTGTTATAAGGGTACCCCAAATAGCAGCGGCAGCACCCTGGAAATAAAACCAAGACTCAGTCACAATGATGAAGCCAAAATCACATTCAGCGGCATCAGCACTCCTACAAATCGATCCAATATGAACTTTGCCATATTCTCTATGTCATACCAATATGACCTATTTTCTCACAAATATGCTCTATGTTCTCACCGATATACACTATTTTTTTGCATTAATCTCATGAAAATTTAATATTTACAATATTCTCTATGTTCTCCCCGATATGGTCTATCGATGACATATTTTTTGCAATGTCCTTTATGAAATTGGTCTCTGCAATAGCTCGTGCACGTGGTGTCATAGGGGGCTTACGCCGATAGAGATCTTTCACGTTAGATCAGAATCTTACTCGGCACGGAGTTAGCCAGGGCTTCTTCCTCGAGTCTTGTCACTATGGGGAGTTGGTTTTCGGTTCCAGGAGCATTCCTGGCGGCAGGAAACCTTAGTCTGACCCCCCTTAAGATACTAAACGATGAATGGTCTTTCCTGCATGCATGACATAGGTTTAAATCCAAACAATAATGGCAGCAAAAAAATAAGCAATGGGAGAGAGTTCCCCTCATCAACACAGTCAAACATTGACCATCCATTAAAGAAGGGACAACAATGGGAAAGTCCTTCCTCTTTCTATGGAAATAAGATTTTGGTGAACGAATAGAAATAAGACCTTAGATCATTCTACTCAATATTCAATATTCTCTAGTATGTCCTCTGCAATATGTTCTATATTGTCACCAATATTTTCTATTTTCTATGTTCTCACCAGTATGGAGTATGTAGGTATAACTATCATTGCTGAAGATTTTGACACTCAGATGTTTACAACGCAGTGTGAGGGTGCTACAACGTAACTACTATCGAATCGAATTATGTCCTTGACCTAGAGTTTGCAAGGACAAAAGGAAGGAAAACACGACGTGTGAAGAACAATTTGAGAGGAAAACGAAAATAACCTCCGAATTTGAATCAAAGTCTCTAGACAAATACTTGATCTGATTATTTTCTCATGTTTTGTAAACAATTTTCTGACTTACAATTGATCTCATTTGTTTCCTATGTAGTTGTTTTACATTCTAAAAATTACACTTGTACATGTCTATATTCTACTTTGAGTACATAGGTTGTATTATATGTAACATAAGTAATATTCTGAAAACATAAAACATGATCATTTAATGTATAATTGTAAGTACATGCGATATATTTTTTTAAACATAGATCCATATTACATGGAAGATAGAACATGATCATATAATATTCAATTCCAATGATAGGATATCATCGTACAATATACCATTTTGACATCATAGGTTATATTGTCACCAACATAGGTAACATTACCAACAACAGAGAAATATTATATTGCAGAAAAGGCTAATTTCACAAAAGATACTCACTTATTCAACTTATATCATAAAAGGTACTCACTTATTTATTTATTTTTATTTTTTTTATCATGAATGGGTACTCATTTATTGACTTGTATCACATAAGGTACTCTGACGGAATATTTCACCGGGGATGCCATTATTATGGGCTTTTTCATAATTATATGTTTTTGTGGTTAAAATTATAAATAAATAAAAATCATTAAAAAAAATCAAACTAGTAGAAACCCTTCCCCATCCATATCCCTGAGAAGGATATTATTACCTTCTTCTCTATTTATTTGTCATGAACCAATATTTTCTTGGATAAAAATTTATAAATTACAGTTCTTCATTTTTTTTTCTTTTCGAATCTGATGTCCGCATATAAACAACTGAAACATATACCACCCTTGCTAGATGACCTGTTTTCATATACGTCCAAACTATTTCATTCAGTACATTGAGGTAAAAAATTAGAGAAAAACGTTGACCAAAGAAATTAGCACTATTCATTTAGTGCAAAACAAACATGGCCTTAGCCGTATTTTAATTTTCTTTTTCGTAATTTTTCTTCTTCTTCATCTTCTCCGATCTTCAAACCGGAGCTCCGATCGGAGTTGAAAATTCAGCTCTGACCGGAGTTGAACTTTCAGCCCCGGATCGGAGCAATACACAACTCCGATTGGAGATGGGTACAATGTACAACTCCGATCGGAGTTGTGTTTTTTTCTATTTTTTTTTATTTTATCTTTTCATTTTTTTAATTTTGAGTTTAATTTGAAATTTAAAAATTTGTTAGGGATTCTTTTGTAATTAATTAAATTTTAGACCATTTTGAAACTTCGAAAGTTATGTGTTATCTGTTAAATTATTTGGTGTCATTGTTGTCAAATTGAAATTTTTTCAGTCAAATTGTGTAATAAAGCAAAGTTGAAGTTGTTTGGCTGCCATCAAAATCTAATTTTTCGACAGGGGCGAAAAAGTTTTACAGGTTCAGTGCGCGAAAAGTCAAATTTGCGGGTCTAGATGTAATTAGATACTATTTGGCAGACCGTTCAATGTAATAGATGATATAGTTTGAATCTAGATGTAATAAGCGACATCTATCAAGGTACCAGATGTAACGGAACTTTGATTTCAAAATCTCTTAAGAAAAGAACCCTTATTATAAATATATCAAAACAAGTTACTCATTTTATATCAAATATGACAAGAACCAAAAGTTTTTAGTATAAAGAAGAGCTTAAGTAAATAAAAAATGAGTCACAAGTATCACAAAACAAGAGCCGCAAGAAACGTCACTATTTTTTTCAAGTTCATGAATATATCATGACCACCAGTCCACCATACATGCATCAACGAAGCTAGCAGTAATAAATAATCAGAGAATGTGGCAAAATATTGGTTCATGACAAATAATTAGAAGGTGAATAGGTTTGTGGATCTGGGCATGGGTTTTTACTTGTTTGATTTGTTTAAAATGTTATTAATTCATCTATTAACTATTTTAACCATAAAAATGAAAAAACCCATAATCATGGCATCTCCAATGGAATATTCCGTTGGAGCCTTTTGTGATATAAGTTGAATAAATGAGTACTCATTATCATGATATAAAAAGAAATAAGTGAATACCATTTGTGATCGAAGTTGAATAAGTGAGTATCTTTTGTGAAATTAGCCTTCGAAGAAAAATAGACAACTACTGCGAGTTTGGATCAAATTAAGTAAAAATAAGAGATTAAAAGCAATCTATTTACCAAATTACAAAAGTGCCACGGATTATGTTAGAATTTTATCTATGTTCTTCACTTTCCAGTATTTGATCTATTACTAACATAATACACATTAGTCATAGCAAGATGGTCATCATATCATATGAACTTCCATCACTCTTTGCTTCTTTGTTCTCTGTCCTTCCCTTAGCCTCATCCAACTATTTCTCTCCCTCCTTTTTTACAAAGCCTACTTTAATTGTTTCTCTTCCTCCTCTCTGCAGTTTCCTTTTTTATTTCTTCGGAAAAAAACCTAACACATACAACAGTCACAACTAAGAGAGAGAACATTGGACATATTAATTAAAAGAAACATATATAATAATCTAAAGAATACAGAACATATTCACACACACCTGAAAACACATATTGCATTAAAAAAATATATCATGGACAGACAATCTAAACAACAAAAAAACATGTATATAACTTCAGCATGAAAAAAAATTAACACATACCACAGTTTTAGACTTTTCAATGGGTGGGGTTGAACCCAACCCAACCCTAACCCGGTCAAGACTCGATCCTTTATAATAATTGATGGGTACGGGTTGGGTTAAAACCCGAACCCACATTGTACTCGTAACTATAATACCCGAAATCGAACCCAACCCAATAAAATGACATGAACCCAACCCATACTAAAACTTTAATCCAACGAAACCCGTTGACCGACCCGACCGTTTTGCACATAACCCCTTCTTCTTCACCATGGCCAAACTTTGATGTCATTACGACTTCGTTTCTTAACTAAATCGTATGATTCTAACGTCATTGGATTCGTATTGACGTCTTCTACGTGTTCCAACAAACCGTTTGAAGTTTCATCGCCTTTTTGAAAATCAGTCATTGATGACTTGAAGCTTTTCGAAAGCTCCGTACAGCTTCGTTTCTCAACCAAATTCATTGATTCTTTTGTTGTTGAGCCCGTCTTGACCTCCTCTATCATCCCCGGGTAACCAACCATCAATTTAGAACAAAAATTCAAATTCACCATATTTGAAGAATTTGGGTTTTTGTTCAAAATTGATGGTTGGTTACCCAAGGATGATAGAGGAGGTCAAGACGGACTCAACGATGAAAGAATCATCAAATTTGGTTGAGAGATGGAACCGTACGGAGCTTTCGAAAAGTTTCAAGTCATCAATGGAGGATTCTCTAAAAGAAGATGAAACTCCTAATGGTAGGATGGAACGTCTAGAAGACGTCAATATGAATCCAATGGAGTTGGAATCATGCGATTTCGTTAAGAAACGAAGTGCTAATGACATTTCGAAGTTTGGTCAAGATGAAGAAGGTGTGAAGAAGAAGGGGTCCGGGTTCTAAGGGTTTTAGAAATCATAACCCGTACTCAACCCATACCCGTTAATTATTAACAGGTTGGGTACGAGTTGGGTTTTAAACATTTTCGGATTGGGTTCAGGGATTTCAACCCGTTTCTTAAATTTTCGGGTTGAATCCAACCCATTCAAAATCCTACACAGTTTCATTAAAAAATACAGAGCACATAGGACATATTATAAGTAACTTGTAGCACAAATTCTAGAGGGTTAATTTAATTAATTAACAAAGTTGTAATGCTTCATTTTCTATGCAACATTTACGGTATTGCTCAGAAGTTTTGAGGTGCGCTCAAAATATTAATCAGATATGATCCAATTAATCGTCACTTCCTAATTATGGGATGGGTGGTGATGCTCAAATAACGGGTTTACACACCTTTTCATTCAAACTAACCACACACAAATAACCAACAACTTATATATAAACACTATTACACATAATAACTGATCATAAACAAACAACAAACCTACCTATACAATTAACAAATAAAAAAAGAGAAGGAAAAAAGAAAAAAAAAATGGTAAAGCTCACACAAGTTGCAATCCTCTTCATCGGGGCCTTCTGCTTGATGGCCTCCTCTGCCATTGCTCAAAAAACATCCCACGCCACGAAATTCTACGTCGAGGGAGAGGTATACTGCGATGTCTGTCGTGCAGATTTTGTCAATAAACTCAGCCAGCGCATGGCAGGTACTTAGGTTTTGGAGGTGAATTCTTATGAGTGAAAGTGTTAGAGAATTAATACAAATGTACTGCTTTGTAATGTAAGTTCTACTTTCGAATGAGATTATTTCATCTACTAACAATGGTTTATTTTTCTTGTAATTACCTTTACTGTATTATAGGGGCAAACGTGAGATTGCAATGCAAAGATGACAGTGACAAAGTCACATACAGTGTAGACGGCATGACTGGTGAAAACGGTGTGTACCGCATAGCAGTTGAAGGCGATCATGACGCTGAGGAATGTGAAATCAAACTGTTGAAGAGCAGCAGGCCCGACTGTAGTGAGCTCCCAAAGGAGGGATGGGCAGCAATTCCAGCCTCGAGAGTGGACCTTACAGTAAACACAGGCATCAGTGACAAAACCCGCCATGCCAACCCACTCAGCTTCCTCACAAAGACGACCGCCCCTGGGTGCGATGAAGTATTCAAGGATGTCGCAGAGGGCGTTTAAATTGGACAAATCCAATACCCTTATTTGGGAGTTTTTAGTTAATAGCAAGCGTTCATTGTGATTCCTTTTATGTTCCCTTTGTTCTAAAGCATCTAAAGTTCAATATGGTGTCTCCCTGGCTGAGGTTGGTTTCTCAGTATACTGATGAACCTTTCTACGACCCGTCAGCATTTACTAACAAACTTAGCACGACGTGAGAAATCAATATAAATGGAACTTCTTGTTTTTACACACGCCAATTTATATATTACTACTGACTATTGATTATTTTTAAGCGCAATTAACTAACGTGAGTGTTAACTGGGTTATTTCTTTTATAAATCAAGATGTGCCTCATGGTGCTTTTAAATGTTGTGCCATGCAATTTATGTGTTGCATGGTACACGGATCATGAGACACTACTATCCATATAGCAAAGAGTTAACTTGTCGACTGCAACATTTACCTACTGGCCCATCCCTCATGACATGAACTACAGCTATGATTGTGATGATACAAAAAGGACCTACGAGTTAATTACATAAAGAGAATGATGATTTATTCACATATATTTACCTCAGCTTCACCTAATTTGATTGAACACACATCAAGGTTACATGGTGTTTTCCTGTATAACCAAGAGCGTGAGAGGACATAATTTAAGTGTCACTCCAATTACTATCATCTTCTCCATCATCACTTCCAACAGCCTGAAGGGTCGCAGTAAGCATAGAAAATAGAGAAGAGTGTTCAGGTTTAGTTGCATTAATACACCAAATATCATCCAATGTAAAGAGTATGCATGTAGGAGAGAGGAGGAAACCTGGCGTATGGCATTCGCCTTCTCTAAAATTGCAGTGACTTGGACATTGGCTGCACCACCACTCGACATTGTTGTTTTTGCTGCAGCTATTGGTCTCAGGTTGAATGACTGACGTGGCAAAGGGAAAAAGCACAAATTATTTTGGAGAAGAATAGCATCACAAAAGGAAGCACCTGGTTCAGTACGGCAAGTGCAATTGTTCTATAATTTTTTGGTGAGGCTGTAAACTCTAAGGCTAGTATCTCGAGTAAACAGAATGACATTAATGTAAGGCGTAGTCACATTTTTATTCATAATTTTATATTAATGAATAACATGCAACATAGCAAAAACACAATTTGGTAAACAAGATTCAAATTGGAAATAAATAGTTAAATACTTCCTATATAATCACTCATTTTTATCCGCAATATTGTTCCTAGATAATTTTCTCTTCGTACAGATTGATATATTTTTAAATCTTTGAAAACTAGAGTCCCTTGAAGTGACTGTATCAGATTGATGGGGTACAGGGGTAGGTCGATAAGAAAAAGGAGGTCTACACCATTTTGGTGGGGTTTTAAGACATAGTTACAACCAAGTCAAATCTTCACAGGGAAACGGGATAGAAGCTTCAGAAATAAATACAGATAAACTAGTAACTAACCTTTGTTCTAATTTGCTGTAGAAAATCTTCCTTTTCATCCATGTTCTTGCCCTGATTAGCTTCTCTTCCTCCATTTGACTTCTGGGAGCTGAATATCTGTCAACAAGAACATATCATTTTCCATACACTTTAAACATGCACTTATAAGAAGCAAGTGAAGAAAAGATGGAAATAAAGAAATTATAAGTACAGACCTTGCTTTTCTGCACATTTATGGTCTCAAAATTTTGATCATGATGAAAGGGAGCTGGCTTAGGTTGCTGAGAAATTGTAGATTCTGAATGCTTGACATCTAATGTATAGTTACAACCTTCAGGAATTGCAGTACACCTGTCTTCTATAACATCCATGTGGGGCTTCATTCCCCGCCATTGAACAGGAGGTAGAGGTGGAGGTACATGAGGTGTCAGTTGTTGCTCCACAAGACTCATTAACATGGTATTATTTCTCAGTTCCTCCCTGAATGATTGATTAAGCACATCCAAACTTTGTAAATCAAATGAGCGAGAAGATTGAGAATTTTGGATGCTATTGTCAGCAAAAGGGAACTGGAGTCCACTTGTGCGATGGATCTCCCCATGGATTGAGCTGCCATTTTCTGGAACTGTTGAAACTGATTCTGTCAAAGAGATTCTTTGAAGAGCATCATACAAGTCATGGTCCTTGCTCCTTGGGGTTTCACCAGTCTCCCACAGTTCTGAATTTGATTGAGAATGACCACTGTTGCAATCATCAGATAAAGAAGGTGATGATCTATAGAATGTATCATCATCTGAATCTGAACCCACATTGTTCCGAGTAACAGACACTTCAGGAACCAACTGGAATGAAGGAAAGATCTCTCTGATGCATTCATCATTAGCATTCCCATCAGCGAATTTCATTTTCAGCTTCGAAGACTCAAAGCCATCAATTGGTTGAAGCAATAATTTCATGTGCTGAAGTGGGGGTGATGACGAGGGTGACTCTATCAGGGAGTCGACTCCAAATGAACCTTTACTTCTTCCAAATATGGCTTGATATGCAGCATTTTCACTATTTTTCATCCCATGGGCATTTCCATTGGTGTCGGTACTAGTGTTGGAGTACTGATCCCCACAAGGCAATACTTTCTTGTTAGAGCCATTGGTGAGCAATCTATTTCCAAGTTCAAACATTCTGGATGAACTTCTGCTATTTTTTTCATGCTTTTCGGCAGACTGGGATGCTGAATTGACAGGCACAGTTCCCGTAGAACTTCCAGTGTTTAGACACTGTAAATCGGATAATTTTCCAAGTTTGACATCTAAATCGGTAGGCGGAAGTTTCCAAGTGGGCCTCCTAAATAAAGTGCCACTTTCTTGGTAATCCTCGTCAGTAGGAGTATCCATAATTTGACCTTCTCCAATCTTTTGGCTGTCTGTTTGAAATGGATTTCCAGAAATCTCAGCTTTTGTGGGGAAAGTATCACGGGGAAAACCATTTGACCCACTCAAATCGGGTGGTTTGGAGGGCTGTAGTCCTAGTAAGCCACCATTGGTCCAGATTGTACGTGAAGCAACATTAACCATTTCTACGCCAGGTTTCTGAAACTCAGGAGTGCTCCTTGTTCCATCAGTAACTGACAGCCCTGAATTACCGTCTGTGAAGTTAAATGATCCAGTGTGTGAAACAGATTCTACACTTCTTCCATCATCAGTGCGATTATTGTCAGGAGAATCGACAGTCCTGGGGCTGCCTGAATTGAAGGAATCTTTAGCCCGTTGAGATGACAATATAGCGTCATCCACTAGTGACACCATGCTTATTTCATTCTTGGCCTCTGTTTCGTTAACAGCAATGAAAGCTGCAGAAGGAGATAATGGTGTCACTGACGGATAATCATAATCACCATTACCATTGACCTGGGAACTGTTTACCAGAAGATCAGACTCAGAATTTGAAGATTGACATTCTGAGTGATGTTTTATCTGTTCGTGTTCCCCATCAACTACCACATTGTCCTCCGAATTAGAGTAAGGCTTTGGTGCTTGCTTTTTCACCAACTCTGTATCAGTTTCAGACTCCGACTCAATAATATTAAGTGCATCCTCAAAATCATCTGCTTCACTTTCAACATCCTCAAGATGAATATCACCAGACTCCAGCGTTGGCAAGGCTTGATTACTAGACTGGACATCCCTCTTGTCAGCGGTTCCCAAATTACCTGCGGCTTTATCACCCATTGTTTCCAGGTCAAACTTCTCGGATACCAAGTCTGAATCAATATCCACTGGATGGAGATCATGAGTTCCCGCCAGTGACGATACTTGATTGTGAGACTGGATATCCATCTTGTGTTCAGAATTAACAACATGATTACCTATGGTTCTTGTGTCAAATAGCTGAGGTATGGGTTCTTGAACATGATAATCATCACAAGTTCCCAAATTAGGAGCATAATCCTGCATTCCAGGCTCACTTGTTTCAGTTTTCACATCACACACAACTGACGATGAACCACAGCCATTCTGCTCAAGTGATTGTTTGACCTGTTCATCACCATAATCATGTGCCATTTTCCCCTCAAGAAAGTTAAAATCAAGGAAATCGCTATCACGCCTTTTTATAGAAGATGAAATAGATACTCTAGATTCTTGTTCTTCAGGTTGTGTTGATTGACTCGGACAAAAATCACCTCCAGTGTAGCCTGATCTATTTCTCAACTCCAAAGTAGATTCGTCCCCCCAATCTGATCTTAATGTTGTATCGTCTGTAACTATAGTTTGAGTTGGGGAAGGGTGCTTGCCGACATTCAGTTCAGTAAAATTCATTCTGCATTGTTCAGATATCAGAAGGCCGTCTTATCATTAAAAATCAGAACATTAATATTCAACAACTAAGAACACAGAATTGATGAATGATTCCTTTATATTTAATTGAAATTGTCATCTTCGTGGTAAGAATATATATTTTTTATGTTATGTACCTTCCACTGTTGTAGGAAACTGATGTACCACGTGATACATCTCCATTTCTGGTCCCACTGTTGTAGGAAAATGATGTACCACGTGACCCGTCTACATTTCTGGACCATGAGCTTCGTTTCTGCAAAGATTGAGTGCAGCTCAGTAGGGTAAGCATGTAAGAGAATTAAGAAAGAATGTTATGTCGATTGTAAGGATGGTTAAACAAGATGTTTGTGCATAAAAATGCAAACCAAGAGAAGCAGGCCATATTTAAATGTTCACATAAGTACCGTACTTATCTCCATCATAAATGCAATTATTTCTAGGGATCTAGAACAAGTTATGCTCTAGGAGTCTAGTTCTACAAAGCAAACAACGACAAGCTAAGATCAATGCACAGAGATTAGCAAAGGTTACGAACTTCATAATAATATTTTGTATCACTAAATGCATTCAATATTTGTACACCAAGATTTAACTTTTAGCCCATTTCTTGTACTATAAACCATATTTGATGACCCAGATAGACAAAGTTGCTTCAGTGTTTAGAGAAATTCAATATTGTCTGTCTCTAGCTAGATGAATAGATGAGCTCTTGCATACTACTGCCTGCCTTGCTTTTGAGTAAACAGTCTCTAACAAGATAGATAGCAAGTATACTTGGTACCTTCTCTATTACTTCTCGAAGAAAATTTTACAGATCGTTTTGAACAAAGCTGGAAAATATAAGAAATATAGTATGACTCTGAGCTTAGTTGGTGCACAAACTAAACGTAACATGATGTAACTGCATCCTGATATTCAAATTACTCTTTTTCAAAAAGAAACTGCAGGCCATAAAAAGTAACTAGTATTACAGAAACAGTGCAAGACCTTTCAGGAGTTGCCCATACAGCCATATTTAGAATGATGTGAACAGTGACAGAACATGAGTTACTGAAGTTTAATGGCAACTAACAGATTAACAAGCACACATCACGCTCTTACTGCTCCCTGCTAAGTTGATGCTCTTAGAAATATTACCTTGATCTTTCGACTCTTCTTATCTTTGAAAGTTTTCCCAGTAACTTCAGCAAATGCTCCTGATGTTCTCCTAAAGAAAGTGGGATCAGAATACCTTCTCAAGCAAGATCCGGGGCCACCAGGGTCAAACCTGAAAGAAATGCAAAATCTCAATTCACATTCTGTTGTGAGGATCACCATATCAATCATAAGAGATGTCATACCTATCAAGCATATGTAAATGTGGAGGATCACGAGAGTCCTCGTAGGGATCCATAATAAACTGAGGTACATCACTATAGACAAAATGATTTTGCTTACATCTGATCCTAGTATGCCAGTTTGAACCTGCAATCAGCAATTCCAATAAGTTAACAAAAGAACGGAATAGTGATGCTGCACAAGAGTAACACATGCAAGATAAGGAGGCTGCTTTAGATGTTCGTTTGATGGGACAAAATTGCAATTGTACACTTATGAAGACATATGCCACATTAGTAATTATTTCAGTAATTTCATGAAATTCATACCAGCTGTGTAAGCAAAATGCAAGTGGCTCCTCTGCGCTAGCACAGCTTTCTCAAGCGGAGGAAGTGCAGCTTCTATTCTACGAACACGGGCCACCAATTTGTGGCTTCTTATGGATGTTACTGACACTTCTTCCTGCAGTCCATGAAAAACTTCTGCAGCAAATCTACATGTGAAAAGAAGCTTCGTTAGTTCAAACCGTGACTGTAAGGATGCTGATGGCCAAAGAAACAACAACTTAAACATAGTATGATTTTGCTATGATCATGAAGCTCTGCCAAGGATATTTTACGCAAACTATATGTGTGATGTGGGTTAACTGATGACTTTCTGGTAAATTGAAACTTAGTCTAGTACAACGATAAACCTAGACATACAAAAGGTGTGTAACTATAAAAGTACATATATAACGGAAAACTTCCAAAGTTTCAAGTATAGCCGTACAAAGAGGTACTTTTACCATCACGATCATATATGTTATGTTAGCCCGAAGACGAGCTAACTTGGTTGGCTTGATGCAGGAAATAGAAGAAGAGCAAGAAAGAAAGTTCTATGATATTAAATCATGTAGGTAGAAAAATACAGTTTTTTTCCGAGTCATTCTTCCATGCATTGTTTGAACGTAAAAAGAAGAGTTCGCGGAGATCTTAATCGGTCTCCAGTAAATTTAGAAAGCTAAACCAACCAAAAGACAAAGCCACTGTACAGAACATTCTCATCAACTACTTAACCAGATATCTATTAGCTTTGCAAGCCCATCACTAATGAGCAAACAACCATGTGCTTATCATTTACTTTCGGCCACGTGCATATTCTAAATGCCATCACATCCACTTCCAAATGCTAAGACAAAATTCCCAACCACACTTTCTTTCGTGACCTATATAGAGTATTTATTTTTTTAGTTCATTTTCGTTGCATGATAGGGGTAGAGGAAAGAAAGATAAAATAGCATTGGTATGAGCCGCTAATGTGGTCGTATAACCTAATCATACCAGGGTAACTTGGATACAGTGCCCATAAGAGTAAAAACAAGTTAATGAAGCAAGCCGACAACTGAAGATATTTTAGCTTTGTTCAAACTAAGCCACCGTCTGCAGTGAACCTCATCTTACACCCACATACATGCTGCTAATCAGTCTTTCACTAGCAACCAAAACTGCAGGTACATTGTTAAACTAACATATACACACTTGTACAGTAACAAATTTTTGTGACGGCACAAAGAATCCAAACAGGAACTTATCCAAAGATACATTCACTACAATACTAGACCAGGATAACTATTAACTAAGAATATAGAATAATCTCAGTTAAGGCACCTTTAAGATAGGAATGAAAAACCATAGGCGTTAGTTTCACCTCTCAGTTTCTTAATCTAATTCACTGTTGAAATTTGAAACGGAATGAAAAACCATAGGCATTAGTTGCGTCTCTGACCTTCAAATACTAATTGCACATACTGCTTTTTCCTAATTCAAAAATATTTCCATTCTCAGCAAACAATGCGCAGCAAATAAATTCAGATCACAATACTACAACAGTGAATCAGAACTTATTAGAGTAATAAATAGCAGAGAAGAAATACAGCACAAGTAAGCTCTGAGCTATACTAGTAATAGAAAGCTGAATCTAACAAATAGGCGATTGAGAGAAGAGAAGAAAATCAATAAAAATCATACTCAGCGAGATCACCGAGCTGGCGTAGGAGTCCAACGAGTCCAGCAACGGCAACTCCTTCGAGAACTTCTTTAGGATCTTCCTTGCTCGCCTGTCTCCATAGCTCCGGCGCTCCGAGCGCGTACTCATTCCTCACTTCCACTCTAACCAACGGCATCGTCTCGAAACTGACTAAATAGGAAACTCAACAGACTGAAAAAGCGCTTCTCTCTCTAGGAGTGTGACTGAAAGGAAATGCAAACTGAATGCGGAGAGCAATTAATGAAGGAATGATGCTAGAGAGAGAGAGAAAGGCGGTTTGGAGAGAGAGAGAGAAGGGGGGAAATTAGGTGGTAGGATTGAAGCAGGTTAACTGCTGTTGAGAGAGAAGCGCTAACTGCGTGTGTGTAGGTGCGTGTACTGTGTGAGAGTGAAAGTGACAGGAGATAGCAAAAAATGGCAAAGAGGAAGAAGACATTGCCAACTCTGCAAGCCATTCCTGGGAGAGGGGGGTATGTGTGTATTGTACTGGGAAAATGATGGCAAGTAGAGTGTGGTAGAAGGACGGAAATGCCCCTGGGTCTTATGACTGGTTTGACTTGGGCCCTTCTTCGTGGTTCCCATGAACTGTTTCGGCAACACTTTCGATGATCTGGTCGATTTAGCAGTTTGCACCATTGGGAAAGGGAAATTTGCAGTTTGTGCAACTACGTTTAGTACTTTTGCTGTTTTTAGAGTTGTGGTTTTGCAGTAGGATGAAGTGTGTGTGACAATTTTGGACATTCTACCCTTTTTAATGTCTAGAGAAAGATATTTTGGACTTTACTTGGGTTTAAAATTTGGAACTATGGATCAGCTCAGAGACGTGGGGTAAATGAAAATTTATTATTAATACTATGAGGTATTTAATTTTGAAAGAAACAATTAGAATTACTTTTAATGTATAGATTTATTTATTTTTTATTCACATGGTAGTTCACATGACTTATTTACTAAAATAAGATTGAGTTTACATATGTTCATGGATGTGACCTCAATTGTATTAAATTTATTTTGAATTTGGATTTCTCTCTAGATATGTTAGGTAAGTTTAGTATGTTACTTTATTAAATATTAATGCATGTTTACTTCAATCAAAAGAAAAAAACAAAAACCAAAACACAACAACTACTCAAAATAATTACTTATACTTCATTCGTCCCAAGAGAGTTGTATAATTTTACCATTTTGGACATCCCGTTAGAGTTGCACCATTTTATTTCTTTGTCATATTTGAACATGTTAATAATAATTTTATAATCCATAAATGTACTTCACAACCTACAAATCCACTAATAAATTAAATTCAACCCCCACTAACAATATAATTCAATATTTAACTTTTTTTCTTATTTCCAGTGCCCAAAATTGAATGGTGCAACTCTCTCATGAGACTCACTCTCAATCATATGCTACCAATATTATGAAAATATTTACCTGCAACGAGATGTACATTTAACTTTTATATCATATAATTCTTTTTTTTATTATGTGTGTAATTATGTAAATATATACAATACAAAATATATAATGTTTGTGAATTATTTTTTACGTGAAAGCATAAAAATATTTTAGTACGGGATATATGTAATAGTGTTTCCTTCTTGGACAAATGTGAAAAGGTTTTCCCGTAAACAAGATAAAAAGGTGCATTAAATTTTTGCCATAAAGCCTAAAGGACCAACAACCTGCGAGGTACAAAATGCTTTTTAACTTTTCCTAGGTGACCAAAGTGCAAAATGGGACTGAATGGAGGAGGAGTGTTGTAAAGTTTGAATTGAACAGCGTAAATTTTTTAATCAACCGTGCAGGTTTGGTCACGGCGATTTTCCGATAATGATAAACTATATGTATATGTTATGTTTATCTGTGCACCAAAAAGAAAAATTAGTATTAAACAGAATAAAAAAAATGTAAGACAGCTGCTGCATTAGCAAACCGGAGAAAGTAGGAGAATTATTATTGTAAATAATATAAGCATGGTGGGTTTTTGCTTTCCGCTTGCATTTCTTAAAATAAAAGTTTCGACACCCTATACAACATGTATCTATCTACTTTCTCTCTGGATTTAAAAAAAAAAAAAATTAATAATAATAATAATAATAATAATAATAATAATAATACTTATCACGTATCGAATTTGAAATTTGTAAAAAATGATTGAAATTTGAGCATGAGAAAATTCCAAGTTCCAAATAATAATACAGCTCCCACTTGTGAATTTGCGTTTTTCATGTGTTCCTTAAAGCAAACATCCAAAAGTTTTGAGAATACAGAGCAGAGCAGCACAGTGAAAACAAAATTTGTAGCAAAATATCAACAAGGAAGAAACTATAGTCTAAAGATATAACAACAAGAATGTAACAACAAAAGGGAATAATTTCTCATGCTAGAGCTAGACACTACTGATACAAAATAAATAAATATATCATGAGAAGAACAATCAATTTGTTGAACTGATAGATATAGATCAGATCTTGGTCCGTTCCTTGTCCAACCAAATCCATGTGGTATAGTACATAATTTATAATCTGTGACATCAAACATTATCATAATTATGAACTTACACTATCCATTTTAATTTGTTTCTTTAAAAATTAAAATACAGAATTGACTTTTGACTTATGGGTGTGAGGGCAAGGGCTAATTGGTGTTGACCCAACCTAGGTGTGTCATTGGAATCTTTGCATTGATTTCACCTACTGTACTTTTTAGCCAGTACTGATTATATATTCAATTCAAAATAGTTAAGTTAGTACTACTAGTATTCCATAAATGATAAGGCAATTGAATAAATCATAATGGCCTAAACAGTGTTGTGAGTGGTGACCATCAGTGCATCATGTAGCTAGCCAACCAGCAATTGAATGGCCTCATCCAGTACATTAGTTAGAGATTTGCTCGCCATTAACTCTCAGTTCTCAAGTGCCAGATTTTTTGAGTTTTTTTTACAGTGTTTTAAGTTGATTTTAAAGGTGATAACAATGATTTATATCTTTTAGTGTTATAAGGGTGTTGAGTATCACGTGAAAGGTTGGAGGTTCAAAATCTGACGGATTCATAAGATCGTATAAGTATATTTGAGTTATAAGGAACGTATAGATATATTGGAGTTATAAGGTAAGTATAGTTGTATATGTGTATTTGGAGTTAAAAAATTTATAAGGTGCTAAAACAATAGAAGTAGAGTAGTGTAGGAATTGAGTAGTTAGATTTGTGATTCCAAAAAAAAAAAATTAAAAATGGTTGAACTCTCACTATAGGAGTAAACTTCATTGTGGGGTCTACGATGAATATTGAAAAAATGAATTACCCTTTAGTTTTTACAGATAACTCAAAGAGTGTTTGGAGCTAAGTTCATGTCCTCAATTAAGAAAAAAGTGAAAACGGATGAATAGTGAACTCATTTTAAGAATGGAGATGAAATTGTGTTTGGTGTTAAATTGATTGATAAATTTTTTTTTTTTGAAACAGCAAAATTTTTTATTAATCTTAAAACAAAAGTGATAATACAAACTGGGGTGCATAAGAAGTGCACAAGGAAAAAACAAAAAAGTTCAATCCCAAACCAAACCGAGCGTAAAAGCATGTCCAATCTCAACTCCCGTTATGACCGTACCAATACTTGACCACCCCCGTTGTCTAGTATGTCTATCTTACTAGCAAGAAGCCAAGAGTTAGGGGATGACGAACTGACCCAACAATCCTAGCCAAGTCCAATGGAGTGGAATATTTTTCGAAGCAAGTTTAGAGAACTTAGCTTAAACGAAAAATGATGAACTCCGTTGGTGTACGGAACAATCACAAGAGAAAGATAAGCCCATGATACCCCCAATAAGCCTTGAGATTAGAGTAGGATAATAATAAGGTGTAAGAAGGAATATTTTTTTGATTTGTACTAGGTACGGAAATTGAGTAGAATGGAAGGTATGGATGATATGGATATGGAGGATGAGTGAAAAAAAATGAAGGGTGGAGATTTTACGGGAGTTATAGGTTAGAGAGAGAAAATAAAAAAAAAATGAAAAATGAGATGGGAATGAAAATGAAGAACATTAAAGTCTGTTTGCTAAATGGAAGTCCAAAGCTAATGGGCTCTATTTGCGCAAATATAGAGAGAGTGAAACTTAGCTTCAAACACTCTCTCAGGTTTTTGTACTAGTTGGAAGAAAATTCAACTCCTAAAGTTGATTTTTAGTGAATTTATGTAACCTGGTGTGAGGTTGGAGGGATCTTTAAAATCGAGTTACTTCCTGAGATGCAGCCATGCACAAGCATATGTTGACACTCCAAGTAGGACGTGTTGATCTCGTCCCGATATAGATTCAACTTGGTGCATATACAATTACATATGTTATTGTAATTATAATTGTAAGCATAAGGCTTGTCTGGAGACTCCGGACAAATTAAACAAGTATAGAGTCGGTAGTTAGATATCTTTCATTAACACAATTGTAAAGCATGAGGCTTACGAAATGATGGGCTTATTCTTAAAGACAATGGGCTTGTCATGTGAGTTACTACTAAGGTAAAGGAATTGTAGTCCAACTGTCCAAGTATAATTAGCTTCAACTGCAGCAACTTCATCTTAAATTGGAGATTTCATTCAGTAAATTGCACAACTTCCTCATAAGAGGAAGGTTCTTTTAAGAAGGAGACTGAGAGTACGCTTGATAAGCTGAAGAAAGATTATGTAAAGTGATGTAATTAGCTAGAGGATATCTAGTACCAGTTGTAGAAGTTTCATGAAACAATTTGTACTAAAAACACTGTGGCTTAGATCTACAATTTGTTGACTTGAGGGCTGACTGCTGAGGCGAGTACAAAAATTAAGAGATCTATTTATGGTCAAAGTCAACAAATCTTTTTTTATTTCTTAAATTTAGGAAGAATACTCTGTTCCATTCCAAAGTAATTGCAATATTTTGACTTTTTATAACTAACGGTTTTAGATTTTAATTATAAATTAAATTACTCTTAAACTATCACCGTAAAACATTTAACAAATTTTTTTTATTGAAAATTCAGAATGTAAACTTTCATAATAAGATTTTGGTAAATATTTTACCATTATAGTGTAAGAGTAATTTGTATGTAAATTTGAAAATTATTAACCGTAAAAAGTTAAAATGGTACACGTAGAAGGACGATAGATAGAAAAAAGTGGATGTGTAAACATCTTTATAGCTATCTTATTATAACAACGTTTAGCAAAACAAACAAAACAGATTAGAGTTTAAATAATAAAACTAAAAACTAAAAAGAAACATGGAGAAGATTGTAAGACCATCTTCAACAAGGAGCTGAAGGAGAAGGAGAGTCTGAAAATGCTTGGACCCTTTCAACTCCTTGCTGGTGAAGAGTTTGAGATGATTTTATTGTTTAACATGGTGTAACTGTTGAATCAACCTTCCTGAAATTTAATTGATGTGCCGTACGCTTTTAGCGTGTTCTTGACGAGCAGCCAAGCTTTTGACATGTTATGGACAAGAAACATGTGGAATCCAACGTGTATACTCCATATTATGGGTAACCCATAATGGGTTAACCCCATATATGCACCGAACAAGTTGATAAATTCAAATAGTACAATAAAAAAATGGAAAAGAGCATGAACCTGCTGCATTTGTCAAAAGCCAACTCATCTATCTTTGGGTCAAAACATGTCCATAAATAGATGGACACCACCTTCTAATTCCATATCAACACATTACACATCTACCTCATCTAACTACATAATCATGTTTTCTCCATTTTCCTTCACATCTCTCATCATACTCCTCAATCTATCAATCTTTTCATTAGCCATTGTTCCTTCATCAAACACGTTCAGTTATGTCAACGAAGGCGAATTTGGTGAATACATTGTGGAATACTCCGCTGACTATCGTGTGTTGAACATTGCTACTTTCCCGTTTCAGCTATGTTTCTATAACACTACACCAAATGCCTTCATTTTAGGCCTACGCATGGGCCACCGAAGGTCTGAATCCCTCATGAGATGGGTTTGGGATGCTAATCGTGGTAAGCCCGTTCGTGAAAATGCGACACTCACTTTCAAAAGCAACGGTAACTTAGTCCTGGCCGACGCAGATGGTACGGTAGCCTGGCAGACTAACACGGCCAACAAAGATGTGGTTGGCCTAAACTTGCTGCCAAATGGTAACATGGTACTGTATGATAGCAAAGGTAACTTTGTTTGGCAAAGCTTTGATCATCCAACGGATACCCTCTTGGTGGGCCAGGCCTTGAGAGCAAGAGGCGGCCCAACAGGGATGGTAAGCAGATTGTCTGCTACCGAACCCTCTAGTGGGCCTTACAGCTTTGTTATGGAGCAAAGGCAATGGGCCATGTATTACCAAAGCAAAAATGCAAAACGGCCACTGGTGTACTTCAAATCATTCGAATTTGGGAACGGTAATGATACTTTAGATAGCCTTGATTTCTATTGTGAGCCTGAGTATAATACCAATTTCGCATTTGAGCTTGGGTTTAGGTCTAACATGAGCAATACGGGTAGTTCAGGGTCGAGTATAATGACTCGACCGAAGTACAATAGCACGTATACCATGCTTAGAGTTGACATTGATGGTAACTTAAGAATGTATACTTATAATGAAAATGTGGATTGGGGTGCATGGGAAGTCACATACGCGCTATTTAATCGAGATAATAGGGCTGGTCAAGCGAGCGAGTGCAAACTGCCAAGCAAATGCGGATCTTTAGGAGTTTGTGACGAGGACCAATGTGTCGCGTGTCCAAGGCCTCAAGGGTTGTTAGGGTGGAGCAAGGGTTGTGTCCCACCTACATTGCCGCCGTGCAATGGTGGTGCAAAAGTTGACTATTATAGAGTTGATGGAGTTGATCATTATACCAGTGAATATAATGAAGGAATTGGGCCAATGGGCTTGGGCCAGTGTCGGAACAGATGTAACAAAGATTGCAAGTGCTTGGGCTTCTTCTATAGGACTGATACCTCAAAGTGCTTGGTGGTGCCTGAGCTTGGAACTTTGGTTAAGGTCTCAAATTCGTCTCATGTGGGTTACATTAAGATCTCCAAGTAAGAAATTCTGAAATTGTTAAAGTTTCCTATTACGTATGTTGATTGTGTTAATTTTATTTTGATGAATAAAAATACTCTATGTTATAGGGAACAATAAACTGAGCTCTCAGCTCTTATCGAGCGGTTGTTGTATCATGTATGCCCACAATGGTTAATGAATATTTTGTCTTTCCATTTGCTAACCCGAGCATGGCTAGATACAAGTGCTAAGGCACGACATTGACAAAAGCGCTCGGGTTAGGCACAAGTGCTCGTTCATAGTTACTTCAAGCTAGGCCCCAGGGTCAGTACTTCGGGCTAGTCACCCATGGTTGTCATTTGAAGCTAGGTACCCGGGGTCGGCCCAGGCTAGGACACACTTGTCTCGGTTAGCAACTTCTACGACTTCCATTTTACAGTATATTTTATCATCTAGTCAAATTATTTGTTAGTTAATGAGTAATATGTTTCTTTTTCAGAATTCTCTGATGTCTTCCCTAGAATTAGGTATGCTGATATCCAATTCATTTGTTTTCGTTCTTACCCTTCGTACCAAATATGTCTGGAGCCGAGGACGAAAAATTCAAGCGTATTACTACGATACTTGTTGATGGAATGTTCTCAAGTCTTTTCCCGGATCCAGTCATTTCAAAAATACGTTGGATATACTAATTTACAAGCACATGCATTGTAGAATGTAGCCTATCCTATTTTAGATTTTTTTGGAGCATGGGGTCAAAAATAAAATAAAATAATGAGGTATTCTTGACTTCTAGTTCAACTAGAAGATACTTGGTCAAGAAACCCACGTGTGGTGTTTGGATAAACAGTTTTTCCTAGTTTCCTTCAACCTACAATGGCCCAACATATTCTCCCCAGGAGTCCTGAGGTAGATTTGCATTCAGAACAGATTCAAATTAAATCTCAACCTGCATCGATATAACTTTTATAGCATACTCCATTCGTCCCAATAATAACAATCGATTAATGATGTTGTGCTAGATTATTATGAGATTGACTGTACGTACGTACTTATAAATACTCATTTACAGTACTCTCCGTCCCAATGAATTGTTGACATTTATTTTGTTGAAACTTTTAGTTCAATTTGACCCACAATAAATTGTACCGAACAAAATTAGTTATGAGATTATATTTATGAAAGAATTGAATAGACAACTATACTGTCATAATATAATATTATATATTTAATTTTGTGTTATATTTTAGGAATAATTAAAAGTTAAACACAGAAAATAAATTAACAAAATAAACATAATTTTTTTCACTGAAATGTAAAAACAAAAGCTAAAATTCCCTCCACTTGGTTTTTTCTTTTCACCTTTCAAATCTAGAAAGTGGTATATATGGGGAAGTGACATGACATGGAGAAACATTTGGCATTGTTTGGATTCTGTTCGCACAACTTTTTCATGTGAATATTTTGGGTCCAATTGGGGTAATTGGTACTTGTTGATTGAACATCTTTTCTTTTTCTAGGTCTCTGATTATTATTGAAAATTAATATATAAAAAAGAAAGACAATAATAATTCAACCTGTCTAGTCTCTTGAATCAGATTCACTAATTTGATTGTCCACATACTGTCTACTGCAGGGTGCATCATGTAGTCGTGTACCATCTATAAAGAACTTACCCTAAAGGCTATAAACCCGTACTCCCACATAAATAGACAATATAAACATAACAGAGGAAGAAAGGACACCAATAATTGTAACATTGAGTTTCAAATAGGAATATGGTTTGGGTGTAAATAAATAATACTGATGTTAATCGTCATAGCATACGGTTGTTGGATACAGTTAACAAAAATACAACTACGTACAATACGGAGATTTTAGATGAGATGACATTCTATTATAATAACATTGACTTTAGGCACTTGTTCATACTAGATGTTGACTCTCTATTGTTAAATTTGTGCTCGACTAGGAGTGGAAATCTCAGGAATTCGACTAACAATTTTCCTCACTTGTTGCCTAACAAGTGAAAATTTAATATGATATTTTTATTTTTAAACAACTGAGTGATACATTACAAACAATAAACCATTTATATAAGTTAGCCCGACAAATACAGAATTCGTAAACTATTGCAATCAAAGTCCTCAGAAGACAATGGAATTCCGAACTCTGATGGTTAGAATAGAGGAGTAACTCAGCTACAAACGCTCTCTGACAAAAGTGCATTGCAATATGGGAGCCGGCACACTCCACCAGTCACTGTCTTGTCGTTTTTGGTATTTTTTTAACGGTTAATTTTTTTATTATTAATTAAAAGAACGAACATAAGTAATGATTGAGAACTATTACAAAGACAGTGAGACCAACACCATCACCCAACTTTTAACCGTGATTTAAGACTGGTTGTTACAACCAAGACCTTACGATATAACCCAACCCAAACAACAAAACATTAAACCAAATAACAAACAAAGAAGCTTCCCCAAAACCACTAAACTGCTACTAGACCTCCAACCCACTGAACTGCTACTTCCCCTTCTCGCTTTATTCCAGCCAAACAATGATATCAGATCTATTTCGTGACAGCATCGACTATTTATTGGAGGGACAACAAGAAGCCATGGCGACTTGCTTCGTACTAGTGATTTGCACGGAGATTTAACACCGTTTGCTGTTAGATGAGTCGAACCGAGTCAAACTCAACTCGATCGTTAAGAAACGAGCAAAAGGGCAGGCTCGAGCCTTAACGAACTTAAACTGAGCCCCCGATAAATTTTGATAAAATTTAAGGAAAAAAAAGTGAAAATCTGAAATAAGATGCTCAGATTGAAGAATTCAAAATTTCACATTAAAATCAACATTCCAAATGATAAAGTTAAAAAGTCTAACAAAAGACAAATATAAAGATTCAAGATGGTCTTGAAAATGTAGACTATCCCTATATAGTACTCCTATATGACAAGCCGAGCCGAATACTATATGCTCGACTCGTTACACAATGAACATAAATTTAAATTTGAGCTCGACTTGAAAAATTTATCAAGCGAACCGAGCTCGAATATATATATATATATATATATATATATATATATATATATATATATATATATATATATATTCCTCAGTTTTACTATATAATACTGAATTTCTGTAATCTAAAATGATAATTGTCAAACCAAAGTTTAAGTTTTACACCTGAATATTAGTTAGTTTGTGTATTAACTAGAAGTACCTCGGATACAGAATACTTCATGCACTTAATACCAAATTCGTTTATTTTTTTATCTTTTTAAGCGACTTTTGTTAAACGGCTAGATCTAATCTACTCTACTCCTACATTATTTCTTAATCACCTTATAACTTCAAATATTCTAAATCATTTTATGCCTCTGTTGCAGTTCGAATCTTTGACCTTTCCTTACTACTCCAGCACCCCTAACACTCGACCACCCTTATAACTCAATAAATTAATTTGATTCGTTTGACTTTAGAAACTCATTATAACATTTATCCACTTTTAAAAGCTTTTGTCTAAGTTTTTTTGTATAAAGAAAACGTTTATAGAGCTAGTTGGGTCCAATACGAAACACTGATGAACAAATAAACTTGTGTGATTTATGCATGTAATAATAAAAGTTTTTGTAGGTGTCTATAACCTAAGATAGGACCATACTATAAAATTGTAAACCGAAGATTCGTTGAATCAAATGGAGAATAATCAAAATCATGCATAATCTTTCAGGGCCCCGCCATGAAGTACCAGATAACCATATTATAGAGCAATAATTAAAAGCACACGGTAATTTGTCTCACTGATTGTTTTGCCGTGAACGATGATGTGGTTCGAGTGCATACAGACAGTGGCGAATTCAGGATTAACTTTGAACGTGTCAAACTTTAACCCTTACCTAACTAGAGAAGAATTTTAAATTTGAATTTCGTGTTTGAATTTAGTTTTGCATATCGATATCGATGAGCAACCGTGAAATAATAAACTTGTCTATATATCTTGTCATGGTAAAAAAGTGAAAGTAGTACTTTATGGCAAACCTAAATCACACGGGACGATCGAATTGTCAGATGATTTACTACAACAACTGCTTAAAATAGTAATAATAATAGTAGCAATGTGAGCTTCGTGTGTTTGTCCTCCGTGAAGACACCAGAAATAATTTGGGACTCCAATTATTATTTATTTATGGGATTATCTTTATATATATCGGCCAAGACAAATAAATGTCATGTTGTGGTAAGAAGTAGCATAATTAAGAGTCAACAAAAATATCTACCTTCAGGAAAAATATCTTAGCAACCAGAAGCTTAGAATTGAAGAAGAATGATTATATAGGATTAATTTTAAATTAGTATCTTTCCTAAAGACACGTTTATATTTTGAGGAAAAAAAAAAAAGAAAAGAAAAAAAGACATGTTTGTATTTGGCCCGGAGTTTTGAGTTAACTGTTAGTTTAAATTTTTGCAGTACTGGTCAATCGATCAAGAATTCTTCAGGAGAACTAGACGAACTATTGTAGCGTTTTTGAAGGATTCTTCCATACACTTTGACAAGCATATATCCATAAGTGACTCATTTCCCATTTTCACGATTGATTAATTCTCTTCACTATTAATTTCCAAATGTAGTAGTCCTAAGTTAGATCAGCCCTATCCATGAACCAAAATTGATTCATATGGGAGCAAACTTTATCAAAAAATGAATTCATATGCATTTAACCATGAACCATTTTTTGTTCATGGCCAAGCAAATAAGAGCAAACCATTTTTTGTTTGTGATTTTGCTCACAAAGTGAGCAAAATCACAAACGGTTTGTGATGCTGGGAGTGGGACAAGTGTCCCACTCCCACCCCCCTTTTTTTTTTAATCCGTAAAAAAAATTAAAAGAAAAATAAGTCTTGCAAGCCATTTCACGTGAAGGCTTAAATGGGTTGGTCAAATATTTGACCAGCCCATGGCAATGCGACACATGTCACATTGCTACTTGCCTTTAAATTTTAAAGATAAAATTGCAGATTTTATCTCTTGCTTTTTTTTAAAAAAAAATATATATATTTTTGAATTTAATTTTTCAAGCTCTATTTATAGAGTCCAATATCGATATGCTTCCTCACCCCTCAATTTCTTCTCCTCCTTCATTTTAAGCTTTCTGCAATGGCTAGTCCCTTTGAAAATGACCCTCAATACCAAAAATTTTTAAAGTACATGAATTTCAAAAATTCACTAAGCTCTCTGAATATTGATCCCGGCCAGAACTCCCCACTTAATCCCGGTAACTCTTCCTACAACCCGTCAGATTCTTAATTTCCAACACTCTCCAAACACCTTCAATCATCCTGAAAATTTAAATACCTATTCTCAAAGTTTCGATACCACCGGTGTCCATTCCCAACCCACTACTGATGATTACTGGGAGGACCGTACTTTTGTGCCAGAAACCCAACAACAAATTCCACTGTCAACTGATGATTATCAGGATGATGTCGATGAAGTTCATGAAACTGAACAGTCTGTTCAAAATAATACTCGTTGGCAAATAGAGGAAGACGACGCTCTAATTTCCGCGTACATGAAGTATTCATGCGATTCCATTGTTGGCACCAACCAAAAGGCCAAGAAATTATGGGGGAACGTGAAGAAGGCATATGATAAAGCTCAAAGAGAAAGGCCTACTGTAATTCGCCCTAGGAATGCGAGTTCCTTGAGAGGTCGCTGGAGAAGACTCGCCGAGGGTGTTTCAAAATGGTGTGGTTCTTACGCATCAGCGCGTAAGAGACAGAGTAGCGGGCAAAATGAAGATGATGTCATAAGAATGGCACATGTTATTCACACTCGACAATGGGGACAGTTTCAATTTGAGAGTGCATGGATGAAGTTGAGGAAGTTCTCGAAATGGGAAGAAATAATTGATAAAACTCAAGGTGAAGAGACTCCGGCAAGACGTGAAGCATCTCAACCCATGCGGAGTGATCCAGATAGTGCAGGTAGTGGGAAGAGGAGTAAGATGAGTGATGGTGGTTACACCACACCAGAGGCACCAATTACTGATGAGGAAGATGTTGGGGGAAGCAGTAGCCGTCCTATGGGCCAGAAACTAGCAAAGAGAAAGGCCAGACAGTCACAATCATATCCGGTTTTAGATAACTTTTCTAGCACCCTGCAACTGCACACAGATGCCGTAACAGTCGACCTTCAATTGGATCATGAGAGATTGGCGCATGAGCGGGCAAGATCAGAAGAGAGGAAGAAAGAGCAACTGGTGTGGAGGAAACAAGAGGTGAAGTGGGAAACACTTCAAACACTAATGAAATCGACTCAACTGTCACCAGCCGAAGAGAAACTCAAAGCGAAGCTCCTCGAAGAACTCAGTGATACTTAATTTTATTATGTCCGCATTATTATTGTGATTTCTTTGTGATGTCGTATTTTCATTACTTTGCATGTTTGCATGTTTTCTTTCTTGTTTTTCACGTGCTTGTTGGTTTGCTCTGTCGCTTTGTGTAATATTTTCCAATGCACTGATGTAATATTTTCCAATGTATTACTTCAGCATCGTGTAATTTGTCACTAAAATAATTATTAAGTGTGACTCGTTTTAGTAAAATTGAGTTGTCAAATCAACTGCGAAAAAAATCAAAAAAATATCTAATAAAGTTGATCTACCAAATCAATTACTACAAAACAAATACAATAAAGTTGACAAGTAAAAACGAATATGATAAAGTTGAAACCTCAAATCATCTGCTAAAAACCGACAACTGGAAAGTTCAATTGTCAAATCGTTTAAAAAGTACTGTTGTCACATCCGGTTTTGTTTCTTACTATAGATTACCTCAATAAATAATCTTATGATGTTTGAAAACCTATACTCGGATAAGAAAATCCTCCACAAATCAACTCTCAACAAAAATGTCTTCCCATTCAAACTCTTCAAATTCTAATTCATCCGATGAGCACGAGAGACATAGAAGAAGAAGAAATAACTCTCGAGTAGTCAATCGGATGATTAATCACGTTGTCACCATATTGCCTCAAATAATACGCCCCGTATTCACTAGAAATCGTGGCCCGACTATTGAAAGAGATAGAGAACTTGGCCATGAGTCTCTGATGAGGGACTACTTTGGAGATAACCCCAAATTTCCTCCTAAAATATTTCGACGCAGATTTCGAATGCGGAAACATGTTTTTGAGAGGTTGGTTGAAGCTGCACGTACCGAGGAGTACTTTCAAGAAAGGCGTGATGGCACCGGTCGACTCAGCATTTCTGCATTACAAAAATGTACTGCAACAATGCGCATGTTGGCATATGGAACTGCAGCGGATAGTGTTGATGAATATCTTCGCCTAAGTGAATCCACCGCTCTGGCATCTCTTGAGAAGTTTACAGAGGTAGTAATTGCTAATTTTGGTAATCGCTACTTGAGGAGGCCTACTCCGACAGATCTAGCAAAGCTACTTCGAATTGGAAATCAACGTGGATTTCCTGGCATGATCGGAAGTATTGATTGCATGCATTGGGAATGGAAGAATTGTCCAACTGCTTGGAAAGGGCAATATCAAGGAAGATCTAGGAAGGCAACAATTATCTTAGAGGCTGTTGCCTCGCAAGATTTGTGGATTTGGCATGCATTTTTTGGCATGCCTGGCTCGTCCAATGACCTGAATGTCCTCTACCAGTCTCCAGTCTTCGATGACATTTTCGAAGGTCGAGCACCTCCTGTTAACTTTGTGGTGAATGGTCATCAATACGATAAGGGATACTATCTTACAGATGGTATTTATCCACAATGGGCTACATTCATTCAATCGATCCCATTGCCTGTCACAGAAAAGGATCGGTTGTTCGCAAAACACCAGGAAACAGCCAGAAAAGATGTGGAGCGTGCATTCGGAGTGCTACAAGCTCGTTTCCACATACTACGCCGACCATCCCTCGCGTGGAATACTGCAGTTCTCCACAAAATCATGAAAGCTTGCATCATAATAATATGATAGTGGAGGATGAACGAAACAGTTATGTTAATTATGATGATGCAAGTGAGTACTTGGAGGACGAAGATGAAACTCCACCACCACGTCGTCCACACAGAAGGAGGAGTAGGTTGGATGTTGAGCAAGAGGTCAACTTTCAATATTCGACCGATCGTATCTTGAATATCAATGAATACTTGGCCAATAGAGAAGATGTTCAAGACAAGCAGACGAACTTATGTCTCCACGAAGACTTGATCGAGAATATTTGGCAACTATATGGAACAAACGAGATATAACTAAATGTTGCTATCTTTTAAAGTTGTTATTGTTGTTCTTCGTGTTGTTGTTGCTTTCATTTCTCTTGTCATTTTATCATGTGTAATGTTTGTTTTGTTATTTAATTAAATGTTTCGTTTCCTTAAAATTTTCACATCGAATAAAATGTATGCATACCAGTTTAAATAAAATTAACTAGATAAATTATAATTAATATTATAATAATTTTCAAACTATTAAATTTATTTCTTATTTAAAATTATTAATTATCAGTTATTAAATATATTTAAAATTATTAATTATCAGTAATTAAATATATTAAAATTATTAATTAGCAATAGTTATTAATTGCATTTACAATAAAAATAAAGCAAAAAGATATTAAAAGTGGTTCATGGATAACTAGTTAGAAATGGTTTGTGTTCACAAACCACTATTCCATGAACAAAATTGTGAACCAAACCAAAATTTTGTTCATGGATAAGGGTGCTCTTAGCGGCCTTTCAAACCAACACGATGAGACCAGACCCTAGCTTAAGCCTTAACACAATGCATGCAGGTAAGGCCAGATCACACCAAAACACAATATGAGTTGTGTGTGATGTCAATAGATGATCATGTGGCGGTTAAGTCGAAGGTTAACTAGTTGACATTGTCTCCGTGCTAGCACTCTAAACCGAAAAATTGAGAAAAATGAAGAAACAGTCCTTATTAAACCATGAATAACTTTGAGATCAAAATTGCAAGAGGCGACCAAACAAACGTATGACTTAAAGTAACAATGTTAAGAATGTCCGATGGCAAGGATGGTAAAAATATTGAAATTGCACCCATAAATTTAACAATAAAAACTGAGGCCTGTATATATGTAACGTAGGGCCATACGTTCCAAAAGCTAGCACATGCCATGATGGGATTTTTCTCACCATCGTCATATATAGTAAAATGTACGTATTTACGCTTTAAAAGATGTTGGTGGACTATACTTATATATGAAGCTGTTTAGAATTCTGATTAGTGAGAGGTAAGAATGACGTTTCATAATTAAGTACTGGTAATTAAGCAGCTTGTTATAGAATACTACTATACTAACAGTTAGAAAGAAAGTGACACGCCAACCAATAAAATGATTTTATCTTCTTTGGTTTACTGTTAAATTAGCAGTAATATATATTCTTGATGTTGGTTGGCTGTTTGAATAAAATAAATTTCATTATATATCTTTATAGGGTAAATTATTTTAATTATGATCAACATCATCTGATTCATATATATGATATCAGATTTGAGAGGTCATGTTTGTGGCTACTATATATACTAGTAACTCATTAATTAAGTATACAAATAGTTGAAGCAAGTAAAACTAAGTGATGATGTATATTGTAGTCATATCTCTACAATTATAACGTTTTTCCTTTGGCTTGAAAGCAATTGCATTGTGATACTGAATAATTAATATAAATGATTAAATATTACAACTGCGCATTAATTCAAGCTTTATGAAGGAGCTGGAAGTCTATAAGAGCCATTTTCTTACATTTGGATTCAAAACTTCGCAAAGACAAATTTCACCATGTATTAAATTTCTACTCGGATGTTCTTCCTAAAGAGGTTGACAACGACTATAAGTCCAGGAGGCGAATTTCTGATTATGCCAACTTTTTGTCAAATTCTGTCGCACTAGCACGTTTCAAGCTGGCTCACACAAAGAAGAAAGTATAGGAGTAGGGTTTCATTTCAGTTTAAATTGAAATGGAGAAAGAATGGCTAATTTTATTTCTAAATTCTATTTCATAATTTTATAAACACATATGAGAGCCGTCGATCCACCCGTGTTAAAAACTATATATCCAAACCATCACATTTAGATTTGGGTGGAAAAAATTACCCTCCATGAGCCCCCCTCCTCCTGCACGTCGAGGATGGTTTGTATAAGAAAATAAATCTTTTATGTACATCCATCATCAATATATAGTTTTACCACGCGAATAATAAGTGTTAGGTGCATTGATTTAATTTTTACTATTTAGCCGCTTAATTCTGAGGTTATTATCCTAGGACTGAAATAAAAAGTAAGAAACAAAAGCAAAACTAATAAGGGCCCATGACATGTCTCTTCAATATTAACTCAAAAGTCTAAGATATGATCTTCTCTATTTTCTTTCCACTACTAAACAATTTACTTTCACTAGACTAGATCTCCTATTTCTTCAAAAAACTTGATCATATGAATTATTCTTCATCCACCATCATGTCCAACACTGACCCTTCTTCCTCCTCCGCCACCACCCATCCACCGCCGCAACCGCAGCTCAGCCGCTACGAGTCCCAAAAGAGAAGAGACTGGAACACTTTCCTACAGTACTTAAACAACAAAAGGCCTCCAATCCCCCTATCCCACTTCAACTACACTCATGTCCTTGAGTTCCTCCAATACCTAGACCAGTTTGGCAAAACTAAAGTCCATTTACGCGGTTGCGTGTTCTTCGGGCAGCCCGATCCTCCCGCGCCATGCGCCTGTCCGCTCAGGCAGGCTTGGGGCAGCTTGGACGCGCTGATCGGGAGGCTCAGAGCAGCGTACGAGGAGCACGGTGGATCACCAGAGACGAACCCTTTCGCGAATGGTGGGATTCGGGTTTTTCTAAGGGAAGTGAAGGAGTGTCAGGCCAAGGCAAGAGGGATTGTGTTCAAGAAGAAGAAAAAGAAGAAGAAGATCATTTGTCAGGATCAGAATCTGCAGTAAACTTGCTTGGAAGGAGGGCAAAAGTGGTAATTACTATAAATCATAGTTATAATTCTCTTAGCTTGCCTGTATAGTTCATATCATCACTTCCATGATCATTAAAAGTTTGCAAATCTAAGAGAAATAAGGAAAAGGAACATTAAATTATATGATAGATATCTGAAATGATGATGGTATGGAAATGGAATTGACTGAATAAACTAGTAATATTAATTTATAGACAAGGGGACCATATGATCACAGGTAGAATAATAGGGTAGTATATGCAAACAATGCTCTACAAGGAAAGGAAACCCTAGATCTAATCCCACCACTCAAAAACCCTAGCTTAATTAGGGAACCAATTAAGAGGAGGACTCACATGGATTAGAAATTTGTTTTCTTTATTTAAAAGCAAAAAAGAGAGAAAAAAAAAATGATCATCAGATCATTTAGTGTGTGAGCAGCACTAGTTAATTATATGGAGGAGTTTTTACTGTGAGTTATTAAACTCAAGTAACACATCATTTCCCACATGTTGAGCTTATCTTATACCATCTTCTAATTTACAAAACTCTGAATTAGATACCAAGATTCACACAGTATTTTGTTTCTAGATTTCAATCATAATCACATATTATCTTCTTCAGTATTGCCTTCCAAATTAGCCACACAATTTTCAGTTTGAATGTTGTATCCTCTTTAATTTCCAAATTCTTACCTCATTATGATTTTATTATCCTCTTTTTGCTTCTTTTTTTCCCCTGCGAAACGGACACTTCTCACACGATTGTATATCCCCTTTCCGGATTTCAATTTACTAGTTTCGTCCAAACTTACACAATTTGAAATTTTATTATCGCCTCTCTCCAAAATACTACTATTGGGGGTGTAACACTGTTGCATTTTGTGTTGGTTACTAGATATTCCCATAAGATAAATTTATGCATGGAGCAAGAGATTTATTACGCACCAAACACAATTAAATCTTCTCCTCATCACCATGACCAATTAAGTACCTTTTCTGAACCCTCACTGATCAACCACCATTCCTCTTTTCCTCATACTTTCTGTAACCCTTGACCAAGAGCTCAAGGTACTATCTCGGGGCTTAGCTAGTATATATAGTTAGTGTGGAACTATATGATGATCGATCATTCTCATGTTTCGCAGTATAGTTTTTCAATGGCAATGTATATGATGCAGAACCAAAGTAATGAAAAGAAAAAGAATGCATAAGACAGGAGAGAATATCAGGTTTTTGTGATCATTGCCACATTGTGGATTAAACGAAAAGAGAAAACTTTACATTTATTTAAGACCTCACATCTTCCTTAAGCATATATATACATATATATATATATGTATATATATATATATATATACATATATATATATATATACATATATATATATAGTTAAATGATGAAATCAATTCGATACTAAACAAGAATTATATAAGACCAACATAAGAATTCAATGTTTGAAGACTAATCAAGAGCACAGCATAATGATCACCTGAAAAAAAAAGCTTAAACATCACCTGATCTACAGAGTCTAACAATTCACTCAACATCATGAAAATTATAGATTGTCCTAATGAATATAATAAACCTAAAGTGAAAGGCCGTACAATGAAACCACAAATCAAAAGAAAAAGAATTAAAGATTGTAACTTAGACCTAAGTAATACTCCCTCTATTCCCTCTAAACTTTACCTCTTGCCATTTTGAGGCTTTCATTAAAAGTTAATTTCTTATAAAATGTACATTCTCTCAAATACATTCCCTTACATACAAGATTAAGTATATCTCATACAGAAAAACCAAGTATCACATTGTTACGTAAGGGAATAAACATGGGTACATATAGATAGGGGAGGAGACAACGGTGGACATTGGTGGGCCTACATCCTGCTCCTCCCCCTCCCCCATTACAATTTTATAAAGAAATTTTTTTAGGATAATGTTATTGATTTTTTGAAATTTCCACCCCCTCCCCTCTCTCCCTCTCCCACAAACTTTAAATCTTGAATCCGCCACTGCATATATAGATACGAACTCAATTGGATTGCGGCCTTTTGGGGAACCCAAATAACAAAACCACTTAGGTCTGGACCGGAGCCCAATGTGGACAATATGGACAATACCAATGGCTAAAATGATGTGATATCAAACAGGTTCCCGGGCTTAGAGCGGCATGGTGGAAGATGCAACCGAGGAGCCTAAAGAGAAATACTTAGCTTAGAGATATATGATGGAAGGAGTCCTAAGGTGTTCCGGTGGTAACGGTGTTGGAGTAGCACATGAGAGGTCGGAGGTTCGAACTTCAACAAATTAAAGGCATAATTAGGTGGTATATGCAATAATTGGAGTTATAAGGTTGATATATAGGCGTTAATTAGTGTAGGAGTAGAAGTAGGAGTGTTATATTTGTCGTTTAAAAAAAAAAAAAAAAAAAAAAAAGAAGTGGAAGAAAAGTGCAAGCCGGGAGCCTAAAGAGATTGAGTGAACTCCATTGTTGAACTCAATTGGATTGAGATTTCCAAATACGCAGCAGAATCTTGAGGTCACAAGCGATAGGTTCACGTCATTGTAAAAGTTGTGTCAAGTCGACGTCAAATACGGGATCTAGAGGTGAGACTATACTTTATTGGAGGCACAAAATGGACAAAGATGATTGAGATAGTTTTTTTTTAAAGGACAACTCTAACTACCTAATACCTTAGTTGTAATCCTACACGACTTATTTACCACCTTATAACACAAACTACATCTATGCTAACTTTATAATTCCACCTATGCTAACTTTATAATTCCAATTACGCATAGATGACTATATGTGTGTGAGATAGTATAACTCCATATTGTTGTGCAACACTTCAACACGTAAGTAAACGTTTTCCATTAGCTCTCTTACTTTAATACATTCTCTCAGTGCTCTGCCTGCATATATAACATTTTTTAAGCAAATACTTGATTAATTAATCGTATAATTGCAGGATTATGAAATCGAACTGTACGGCGGATTAAATGCCAGGAGATCAATGGATATGTGCTTTCTGCAGCAAATATACAGACCGGTTCGTGACTGGTGAAAGTAAGGACTATTGTTGTTATGTTAATTAAGCAATTCAAAAGCGTACGTAATGAAAGGTACTTGGAGGAGTCTCTGTTGGTTCAAAGCCAACATTAATATGCTTTGTATAAACCTAGAAGTTCAGATATATATGGTTTGGGCTTCTGTATATCATGATGGGCATGTTTTAAGAGTGACCTTTAATTAGTAATTTGTTTCTATATGCTACATTGGTGATTAAACGTAGCCTTTGTTTAGCTACGCGCGCAACTTGTGGCCTTGTTATACTTCAAGTTAAAACTCAATTTGTAGCGTGGTTGTTTTCTGGAAAAGTTTAAGCAGAAATTATAAGTTGCATTTGTACATGGCTAAATATTCCTCTTGAAGGACAGAACAACGTAAGGCGCAATTAACATTACTCAAAACATTAATGTTAATCAAAACCCCACACACCCACACTCCGCATTAGTATATCTATTTTGCAAAATTAGATGCTAATAATCTAAGGTGACTAGTTGGTGGTCATTCATATTTTCTTGAAAAGCTAGCTGAAGTAAACTTTTCAGATTACTCGTCCATATGAGCGACCCTACTTACATTCGCTAAGTGTACATTGGTTTCAAAAGAAGGTACAAAACCCTCCAGGCTTTTCCGGCCAAAGGTGGAGGGGGTTGGAAGTGTGTGCACACTTATTACATAAACGATTTAATTACATAGAAAGAAAAAAAAAAAAAAAAAGTAGAGCTAACTGTGGACTTCTTGAATGATTCTGTCGATCTTGGAGTGCAAACTGCACCACTTAATAACTATGTTGTGTGAATGACTAATCAATAGACACACTTATGTTTTAATGAGCTTAGTCACATCCATATACGAATATACGAATTGGGTTGCGTCAGTCACATTTGTCATACTCCGAAGTCCAAACATATACACATATATTGTGTGGTAGTTAGTTTCTGGCGCAAAAGGATTATAACTTAGCAACTCTAGCCGGCGATCCCCATATCCCGAGTCCGCCTCCGAGTGCAGCGAGACTGGTGTACTTGAGTTTGATAGAGGAGCCATCTATTTCCTCTCCTTTCCATAAAGTTACTCATAATATCATAACTCAAATTATCAATACTAAAGCAATTTGTGTAAATTTTGTGAATGATTGTGTGTTCATAAAAAAGATAATTGCTCTGCATTAAAAATACGTGAAATTGAGATTTTATTTAGCTTTGTTTTGAAATTTTATTTAGCTCCATTCCCTAGCTTTAGCCATGTGGGACTTCTTCCTTTTTCCAACTCTTTTAAGTATTCCATAATTTATGCACCCATAACATTTTAACAATTGATTACTATTTTTGTTTTTCACTATTTAATGAATTTTAATTCGTGTTCAAGACGTTCTCTACTATTTTAGTAAATTACATATATTCGAGAGTAGACGTGTAGAAAACCCACTTATCGATGAGAGTCAAGTTGATGAACAACCCATCAGGAAAAATTTCAGGTTCTGTGGAAATATGTAGGCCAATTGTAAGTGTGGCTATTTTGAGGTGATGCCGTAGGAGTTGACATAGGGGTTGTCCAATGTCCGACTCAACATCTATATTATGGAAACAAAACACACTTAGCTATTATATTGTTTTACATTTTCTAACACAATAATTATTCCACATCTGTAGTTGTTTGTCTTGTGCAGGAATTCTACAAGGAATTGTCATTACATGGAAAGACTTATAGAAAAAGAAAGAAGAGTTATACCAAATCCAGTTCACATCAAGACTACACGTTTCCTGAAGTCGGCCAAGTGTTCCACTATATATACAAGGATCGACAAGAGCAGGATACAGACACGACAACAATACAAAAAGTTTACAGTTTGAGAGTTTTTAGTTCTTAGTTTTAGTTGTTAGCTTTGTGTCTTTGCACTAGTTTATATTCTAGATCTCTCTAACAGCGTACTGAGGGTAGAATAGGCGGAGGGCGGCTCTGCATCATCGCTAGGTGACTAGTGTTGTTTTGAGCTAAGGTAGAATAGTGAGCATACAACGTTGTACGGACGAGATTTCTTACTTAGTGATTTTCTGTCTTAACTGGGCATCAAGTAGCTTTCCAAGCTGTTTGAAAAATTTGCAAACACATGTTCTTATTTACTTTACGTTGTGCTTAATATATATATATATATATATGTGTGTGTGTGTGTGTGTGTGTGTGTGTGTGTGTGTGTGTGTGTGTTTGTTGATCTAATCTGCAGGTTTATAGTTAGAAAGTTGCAGTGTTGTCCTAGATGTTGCACAACATCGTCGACAACTCCGATTAAAAGGCATGTTACTTGTACTTCTTAAACAATTTATATGATCTTACATTCTTTTTTCACCAATATTAATATGAGCACCTTCCCGCAGCACCAACAACACGGCGTAAATGGTCAAAAAGGCACATCCTTCTAGACAAAGCAGTGTAAAATTAATAAAGATCCTCTACCATTATCATTTGGTTGGAAACTTCCATCTTATTTATTTGCAGTATTATATGAGTGAAATCATAAAAGAATAAACATGCTCCTTCATCTGGCCCTTAATTTATTAATCATTCATCAGTATAAATGTACCAGCAGCCCAATCCCCATGTATCATAACTATAAGCTCTCACACCCTCACCGCACCAAAGCACCTAAACCATTTTGTATCTTCGTAACTGCCGATGGAAGAAAGCCCAGAAATTTCTGAAATAATTTTCAGTCGCCTCCCTGACGATCTAATTACAGAAATTCTGTCAAGACTACCTGTCATATCCCTCTTGAAATTCAGGTGCGTTTCAAAATCCTGGTGTTCTCTAATCTCCAGCAAACAATTCACCAAAACTCACCTCCAGAACTCAATCAAGAATTCCAGGTTCTCCCACCATAGCACTGTCTCAATATTTCCTCAACCAAACTATACCTACCGACTCAAACACTGCCCCCTGCCTGCCCTGTTGTATGAACCTTCTACTGCTTCAGTAGAATTTGATTTTGACATTCCTATGTGTCTTGACAAAACATGATTTGTGGGTTGCTCCAATGGGTTATGTTGCTTGTTCATAAACTGGTTGAATGATAAGTATTTCATTTTGTGGAACCCATCTACAAGAAAGCTCAAGAAAACACCTAATGTGTTCGATAGTAAGTTCGACCCGTGGTTAGAACACCACGGGTTTGGTTATGATGAGTCCACTGACAATTACAAGATTATGGCTGTTGTTATGATGTGGGCTGGAGATGGGAAGGAATATAGCCCTGTACTAAAAATTTATAGTTTGAAGACGAATTGTTGGAAAATAGTGGAGAACCTTACCTGGGAAGACGATTATAGTAATACCTTTGAGGAAGGAGGGAAGTTTGTAAACGGAAAGCTTCACTGGGCTAGAGAAGTTGGCGAGGGAATAAATGCCCGTTTGGATATTATTTCTTTCGATTTGGGGAGCGAAGCTGTTGGAGTCGTTGAGCCACCGATGCCCATTCATGGTAATCAATTTTACCCGCAACTGAGTGTGCTAGGAGGGTGTCTTTCTCTACTCTGTGATAACACAGCCGGTGGCCGGGAGATTTGGATTTTGAAGGATTATGGAGTGGTCGAATCCTGGTGTAAATTGGTGACTATTCCTTATGTTGGTAACCCTCTGGATCAATCAAATAAACAGTTTTTACCCCTCTTTGTAGCACCAGATGGTGAAGTTCTGCTTGATGATAGAGAATCTCTGTGTGTATACGATCCAAGAACCAAATCCTTTAGGCGTCCAGGAATAAGAAATGCATCCAGTTTCCTTCTAACCGATGTCTACATCCAGAGTTTAAGTCTCACCATTTCCTGATAGTGAACCAGTGGAGCAAAACTGAAGCCTTGGCTCACCATTTCCTGATAGTGAACCAGTGGAGCAAAACTGAAGCCTTGGTGCTTGAGCTGAATCATCACATTAGATACATAATACTACTTGTTACTCTACCATTGCTGTATACTTCAGTCATTAATATTTCAGTGCTACACATTTGTACCTTGAGATAGTGTTAGATCAATGAATCACGACTTCATCTCTTTCATGAGTAGAAACTAGAAATCCGGTAAAATCAGATAAGTAATGGGGAAAAATCGTTTAACCATCAAAATCGTTTAACCATCAAAACAGAGCAGAGATATGGGGTAATGATTCTAAACTACTAAGCACAGAAAGCAACCGAACCCATGTAAAAGAAAAAAAATCCCACTCTCAAGGTGCAATTTGATGCATAATACACCAATACTAGAAGCACATATCTTATGCATTTCAAGACGAACATAAAATGAGTTGGAATCATGGAGAAAATACGGATAAGTCTCCTAAATGTCATTTCCATTTACATGGAAAACATAGATATGTTCAAGCAAATATGTAATCCACGCATAAGTAACAACCGGCAAATATAGAAAGAGAAACCTACAGTTAAAAAATTACAGTCAACGGCGGCATAAGACACAGACTATCTAACATGAAGCCTAGCTTGAAACAACATGGAAACCTCTTGTTCTCTTACAGATGTTTCCACCCAATGCTTTCAGGTAAGAATTTTTTTTCTTTTTATCTCGGACTATATTAACACTCAAAAGGAACAAACATGTCACCACTGCAGCAGATCGCGAGCCCAACTCCTACACAATGGATCCCAGCAGCAATGTTCCCTTCTCATGGCTTAGCTATAAACATCTGTAGGAATGACAGGAAATCAAGTAAGACAACAGAACTTGGAAGTGGAGTCACCAGAACATGGAATTCACTTTTGTTAGTTTCAAACATGATCAGCATTTGTACAAGAGAACAACACTAGCACCATCAAGAATGAATGTGAGACAATTACCAAGAAGCTGCTGAACTTAACAGACACACGCGTACACACATACACAGAGCAAGAACATGAAAGTCCAACCAAATACACGTAATAATATGAAGTGTCATATCAGGTATTTCAAAACACGTACTATGCTGAGGCAAACATCCTACAGTCAGCTCATGTAATACAAAAGGATAATTATCAGCAAACATTTACAGGCTATCATCATGAAGAATATCCAGCGGAACATGGAGCTAACTCCAACTATTTAACAGAGAAGGGGAGAGGGTGTCTGTCATAAGGCTAGTTTTTATCAAGCATTTGCAGGAGAAACGAAGACAAAATTCTGCATGTTATGATTGTGTCTAGGCCGTAAAGTTAATGAACTGATCATGATATCTGAAGGGTGTGTGTTTGGCCAATCAAAATAAATACTATAGTGATTGCAAAGGGAAGGATCTACATATGTCTTAAATGGCACAGTTAACTGCTCTAGCAAAGGTAATAACAAAGGTCTACCATGTCATCCTAACCAGAATTTGAAGATCTCAGGGACACTTAGAATTTAGAAATAGGTAAGGTGACACGCCCATTGAAGAAAATAAGCAATGATGCAATTGTAGGTTGGCACCAAATGATATCACTTTGTGCAAAACCATTGTTTAGCACAGCTTCCTTCACGATAAAGTCAATTATTAACTTATTAAGAGCAGAGAAAAAGAGATCCATTAGCTCTCAAAAGATCCTCCAAACAGTCGAAGAAACAACACATCAAACCCTATTCCCTAATTGCAAGACTCCTTAAACAAACCAAAAGCAACCACAAGTCCACAAAAGATTTAAATCCCAAATCCTTAGGTGTTGAGGCCTAGTCATTTGCTCTACATTCAGGGCTGTAATAAGAAGCACCCTAGCTCGGGAAGATATACTCAGAGTCTCAGACCATAAACAACTACTATAAGGTATCCAACTCTATGCAGTATACAAGCCCAATTCATCAACTTAAAACAGAGAGTATAAACTTTCCAAATACATGACAATAATTGAAGCTGATTAACAATAAATTCACTTCAAAACTAAATCACATAACCATTAACCAAGAAATATAGCAATGGCACCACATACTCAATCAGTGAAATAACCAAATAAAGTCACAAAAACTCTAATAAATGTATACCATCAGAAGAGCCTGATCTCCTTGGCTTCTTCATCTTCTCCAACTGCACCTGAGTATCCATAAAGAGCTGCATCCTCTGCACCTCAAGATCCTTAGCAAACTGCATCCTCTGCTTTTCCAAATCAATCATCTGCTTCTGTTTCATGTTCTCCACCTTCTCATATATCTCCCCAAACTTCTCAATAGCCCTCGCCAACATCCTCATACCTTCTTCCCCTGCATCATCCACCTCCTCCACAACCCTCTCAACCTCCTCCTCCTCCCCTTCAGTCGCCTCCTCCTCATCATCATCATACTCCTCATCCTCCGCCGCAGCAGCAGCCGCAGCCATAGCCGAGTAATTCCTCCTAATATCACCAGCCGGCGAAGGCCTCTTCTGAGGCAAACTCACCGGCGTAACCACAGACGACGACGGCGTCGTCTTCCGATAAGCCAACGGAACAGCCATTGGAGGCGACGGAAGCGACAACGGCGGCGAAGGCTGAGCCACCGCCACAGCCATCGGCGGCGCCGCAAACTTGCTCTGATTCTTATTAAAATTCGATCCAATTAGAAAATTGAGCTTCTGGTAGAACGGCCAGGACGACGTGGCCGTGCCATTCGACTCCGTTATCCTGATTCTCTCCACCTTATACTTCTTCTTCAAAGTATCGATCCGATTTTTGCACTGGACGTCAGTTCGCCTGGTTTTCTTCGAATGGCCGTGCCGATCATTGACAGCATCAGCAACCTCCTGCCAATCCTTCTGCCGGAGGTTACCACGATTCAGATCCAGGAATTTCTGGCCCCAGGTCTCGACCAGAGTAGCCGTAGCCTCCTCAGACCAGCAATCCTCGCGAAAAGGAACCTGGCGAGGCGGAGGCGTCTGGAGAGGCGTCGATTCGTTCAAATCGGCCATGGATGCAGATCAAATTGGTGAGATTGGAGATTGGAGGTTGGAGAGGGAGAAGAGACAGACGGCGAGAGAGGGGAAAGGGTTTGGTGAAATAAAGAAGGAGAAGAAGATAGGGCTGACTGGAGAGAGATGATGATGTTATCGCCGGGGGGAGCGCGTGATGTCGACGCCCACGCGCCAGGCATAGGTAACTGCGTCACGTAACGTCGTGGCTCGGTCATCTCAAATTGCTGGCCGTCAATTTGTTTTCCTTTTTCTATTTTTTCTTTTTCTTTTAAAACTACTATACTTTCGCCGAACTGATTTTGTTTTGTTTGGACTTAATTGGAGAAGAAGACGATATGATAAGTCCGGTAGCTAATAATACTATGATAATATCGAGTGCGTATTTCTTGGAATTACAATTTTAACCTTGATTCTCATATAGTGTGTGAGTGGAGGAGTGGAGACCTACTACTACTAATTAATGGGCCTCATTTTGGTAACATTCTATGAGGCCCAATTGAGAAATTGAGAACAAATTGACATATTGAAATTCAAGCATGAAGTATACAACAAAGATTTCATAGTAATTTTGTTAGGAAAGTTTGGGTATTTTTGTTAAATTATGTTGTTTTATATAAGCTATGATTTTAAGTGATACTACTATTGGGATTTACAAGTAAAGGAAGTTAAAATGTAAAGAAGCGGATTGAGATTGATTTTAACGCCGTTACGCTGCCGTTAAGTAAAAAATCAAAGTGTTAGGTAGAACATGTAAGCACGCGCTATGTAATTTTTGGTGTGCGTCTACGCATGGGAAAATCTAAATGTGGGGCCCGGGATTAGTGTGGTATTGGGCCAAGCCCAGGTATTGAATAATTTACGATTGGGCTTAGCTAAGTGTGGATTGAGATTGATATTAACATCGTTACGATGTCATTAAGTGAAAAATTGAAGTGTTGGAAGACGGTGTAAACACGCGCTTTGTGTTTCTTTGGTGTGCGTCTACGCGTGGGAAAATCTAAAGGTGGACCCGTAAATTAGTGTGTTATTGGGCCAAGCACAGGTAAACAAAAGGTTTCAATTGGGCTTACCCGAGTATAGATTGTTCGTTGATTGGAAATAACATTTCATGTCATATTTGATTTGACGCGTGATATAGTTTGATGTATTGCACCAATAAGGTACAAGCATAAGTGGTAAACATAATATGGTAAATTTCAATTGTTTCCATATTACGAATCTAAGATATTCAACGTGTGCATTTTTTTCAATTTAACTCGGGAGTAGTCGATTTAACTTTGTTTCCAATATGTTTTACACTGACACCATATAACTACTTGCAAACAGTTTTTATCGTCGTTAACAATATATATAAGCAGTAAGCAGTTAACCATGATTTAGTTCGATTGGACCAATCACGTACTAATCTTGCAGTGCTAAGATGAAGTTCAAACATTCAATTTGATATACACCAAAGTATAAACAAGTAAAAGTTTAGAATACGAAACCATTCAAATGGAGTGCAAAGGTTCGGTATTCATTAGTGGGCTAGACAACACCGACTTCAAGTTGAGTTTGCCCCTAACCCCAAACCTCTTTAGTGGAGTTGACAACGTAACACGTAGGTCAAGTGCATATCCATAGTGGAGGTAGTAGTATAGGTCAAATCAAAGTAACTACTTTAGTGGAGTTTGCCTCTATGTCAAGATCACCTTGTTAGTTGAGCTACATGGAAGAAGGGCTTTGTTGAAAAGTGTTCGAATGGATGTGGGTTGACCAAGACTCTATTCCCAACACTAGGATTCACAGACTAATTTTTATTACCGTTAAATAGAATGTGAGTTTTTCTGTAATTAACAGTATAGCAACAGTAAATCTTATACAATAGCATATCAAATGTTTGAGTTTTTTATTTCATTTTTAGGTACATATGGGATTTGGCATTCGATATTCTAACTAATTGGAATCTAACTTTTGTTTTTTTTGTAAGATTAAGAAAAATACCATATAATCAAGTAGGAGCGGTACATAAATCTTATATACATCACTTGAGTCGTTGTTTGTTCTTTGTCCAAATATACTGAACATATTAATTAAGATGGGCACGATTCCATTCCTTTATAAACGATCTAAGTGATACTGTAGATTTTGTCGCATGGTGAAGTAGAAGCTTGCAGGTTTTTATATTAATAATCATACTTCACTGTACAATTACCATCATTAATAAACCCCAAGCAATTCTATCCTTTTTTTTTCCAGTGGGATTTGGATGCCAGATTGCCAAGAATTTGCGAAGCAACTTGAATCCAACTTGTATAGTTAAGAATGCCGTGAAAACCTTACCAATCAAACCGACATTAAGGGCACAAAATCTAAATTAGAACAAAAATATCTATTCGAATCGGTGATTGGTTAGGAAGCTTACAAGCTTACTCAACGGATAAAATATATTTATTTAATTATGTGGACTACTAAAAGCACTCCGTCGGCGACAATTAAAACGAAGTAAGACTTTTAGCGCATTCTACCAATTAATTCATCACACCGCACGGAACCGGAGAAAACAAACCGGAGGCAGCAACCGAAAATATCTAAAAACCGACATTTATAAAAATAAAAAGGAAACTAATCAAACTTTAATCAAACCCATACATTTACTATATTTAGCAGTCCACTCCCATCTTTAAATTCAACACTTTCCTCTTCCGTCTGCCACACTCACCCAAAACACCATATCCCCAAATCTTCTCAAAATCCCTAATTCGCCAAAAATGTGTCCACGAACCACCGCCGCCGCATCGGAGCAAATGGAGACCCTATACCACACTCACTCACTCTCCCCAAACCAGTGCACCTCCGTCGTCAGCCAGCGAATCGACGCGCCGGTTTCCGTCGTCTGGTCAATGGTCCGGCGATTCGAGAATCCGCAAGCGTACAAGCAGATGGTGAAATCCTGCGATCTCAGCTCCGGCGACGGTGGTGCCGGCAGCGTGAGGGTGGTGACGGTGATGTCTGGACTTCCGGCGAAGAGTAGCACCGAGAGGCTCCATGAACTTGACGACGAGCTGTATCTTATGAAGTTTGACATAATCGGCGGAGATCACAAGCTGATTAATTACAAGTCGACGACGACTTTGCACGAGCGAGGCGGAGGGACGGTGGTGATGGAGTCGTATGTGGTGGATATACCGGCGGATAGCTGTGAGAAGGACACGTGTCTGTTTGCGGATACCATAATTGGGTGTAATCTGAAATCGCTGGCTAGGATCTCGGAGAAGATGGCGGTTAAATAAACTTAAGTTGCTTTATTTTCAATTTCTGCGCCTTTTTTTAATTTTTTTTTTTTTGTTTTTAATTTAAATTTATTGGAGTGTGTCGTGTAGTGGTGGAGCTCTGTTTAATGGGAGTATGACGGATATATATTTTTCCGGTTAAGAGGGGCTCCAACTCGAGTGAACTTCTTGAGTCTTTCTCGCTGCTTGTGGATCATTAATTAAATTCATTAATCAATTAATAAAGATTTGTGATTGTATTTGATACTATTTAATTTAATGATGTTGTATTGTTTTTTTTTAGTGACTTTTTTCCATTTAAAGAATTAAAGTTGATACGATAAATACAAGGTTGATGTTGAATTTGGTGGGACGATCAGAGACTTTGACGCAATTATTGATGACATCCACCAGATATTTTGGCAATCACAAAAAAGTGCAGGGGTTGAACTTCAACGAAAAAAAAAAAGGAAAAAGAAGTTTAATATACCGACTCCCACCGGCTTTGGAGTGTGGAGGACCACATGAACTTTATTAAACAACAAACTTTAAACATCATGATTATGGTTGTTCTTGTGTGAGTTAATAACTTCATTAGGAAATTCATATCTATCTTTCACTAGAATTCCTTGGATAGCAGCATTTATTTATATTTATGACAAATTTACGTACAATTACCTTTTTCTTACCTTGAACAACTATATTTCTAATTTTTTAAATATTACAACGAAAAAATTTTAACAACCCTTTGACTTGTGTTAAAAAGACAATAATACCCTTCTATTTATCTGAATTAAATTTTTTCATACAAAGTGTAATTTTTGTATATAAAAAAAATCTAGAAAAAATAAGTAAATAAACTAAAAGTTCCGGCCATGGTTGGAGTTTTTAACTCCGTCCAATTTTTTCACAAAACAAATATCAAAATTTGAATAAATTAATTAAGAAATTTCCGATTTGTATTTTTTTTATTTTAATTAATTATTCAGTTCTGGAATAATAAAGGAGAGAAAATGAACATAGCTGAATCTTTTTACTCCATCCAATTTTCACTAAACGAACATCAAACTTTGGATTAATTAATTAAGAAAGCTTCGATTTGGATTTAATTTTTTTATGTTAATTAATTATCCAATTCAGGAATAATAAATTAAGAAAAGAAAAGGAATAAGATCCGACAAGAAATAAATAGCTTTTTTTTAATCTACCAAGTTTTTTATTTAAAATTTTCATATTATTAGATGAAAAAACACAAGTAAAAATAAAAGGATGGAATTGGAATAATAATACTATCTCTCATGTGACATCATCTACCAAGTTGACTTTTGTCCTCCGTTGTAAATATAAATTTTTTCACAGTTCAAAGTTTGTTGTCGTTGTAATATATGAATTATTGGGAACTAAATTGTTATTAGGACATCTTAAAAGGTACATAAATGAAAAATTGTCATTTATTTATATACTCCAATGTATCTTCGTATAAGTAAGCTCACGTGAAACTAATAGTTCGATTTAGAAAATTACAGTGAGATTGAAAGGCAGTAGAAATATATTGTAAATCGTAAATATATATATTGCAAATCTTGAATCCAATATATCTTCATATAAAATTACACGAATAGAAATAGGGCAAAAAGTTGTATTTGATGCTCGTCTTAGGAGCTCCAAAAGTCAGTGGGGCGTTTGGGTTGGTTTGTTGTGTTGTCTGTTTGGACACAGTGATCGTCTATTCGTCAGCGTTATCTACCTTATTTGATTGACTTTGACTTGGACTTGAATTGAATTTCGGATTGGGCTTTTGATTTTGAAATATTGTACAGGTGCACTTATTCTTGATCCAATTTGCTTTTTATATATTTTGCTAAACAAAACTCTGTATTTACCCCTTTTTAGCAATATTCACCAAAAAACCTGAAAAAAAAATATAAAATAGCAAAAATGTAAAAATACTAAATAAAACAATAATAAAAACGACTCTTAAGAACAATAAAAGATTAGTTTATAGGGTAAAATGAATTACTAAAATTCTTTTTTTTTAGCTAGAATACGAACATTATTTCTCAAGTGCGCACAATGCGTACTTGTTCTTTTACAAGTTATGAACTATGGAGAAATAAAAATGGGCGCAGAATACATAGGGCGTTTGAAATCCTATAAAACACAAGGATACAACTGATATAGTCACCAAAAAAAAAAAAAAGAAGAAAGAAAGAGTTAAGAAGCTAGTCCATGCCCAAACTTGATCAAAGCAAAGTAATGATTTCACAATTCATACTGAGAAAAAATAAACAGAAACTTCAGAAGCATCGTCATTATCATGAACCGAAGAAGACCCTTCTTGGGTATTTTCGCCTCCTTGGAATGGAAGATCACGGTGGTGGGACAACCCGTGGTGGTGGTCCTCTGTGGCGGAAGGAGGGTGGTACGTAGTAAAGCCGTGCTGTTTGCGGGTAGTGGGACCGGGTTGCCATCCTCACCCCGAATTCAAGAATTTCCAAACACTTCTCCATTTAAAGTCCAAACAAAATATTCTTTCTCTAGTGAATATGCAATTATTCTTCTTGTTATCTATTAAAATTCCTTCATTATGCACTATCTTTCTTTTTATCTGTTTGGGTTCTTTTCACGATAGGCAACTTGTATATAAACTAATATTTAATGTTGGGGCATTCATGTCAAACAAGTGTCGTTGAGGCATAATTCTAACAAGAATACATACAAATTTAAATTTATAGTTCACGGAGGTCTACAAATTATATTATATGTAAAAATAGTTAGTATGGTGAATAGTTTACTCAGAGGGATATGATTTATGACCAAAACCATGAACCACTAATTAAAAATGGTGCGGACCGCAAATGATTCCAACTTCCAACCACAATCTTCCTTCACTCAAAATTGAAATGTATTTTTTCTCATCTCACAGCTAAAATTGGATCGTTACCTAATTATAGCAAGTAGATTTTATACGATAGAAGAATAATATGAGTAAAAAAAAATTCAAGAAAAAAAAAAAAGCAGAGGGAATTTTGGGGGAGTGGTGAGGTTGCAACTCAAGGCAAGGGTGTGAGAAAAATGAAAGAAAATGAATTTTGTTGTTTTTCTTTTTCTTTTTCCTCTTCTCTTCCAAACAAAGGTGGTCGAGGAGACCTCTCACCTCTGAGATCATCATCTTCTTCTTCTTGAATTCTTCATCATTACCTAACTTAAGGCAAGAATCTTCATCATCATCATCTCTATCTTAATAATCTGTTTTGATTTTTCTTATCATTGTATTTGTAACCTCAAAGCCATTATTATTGCTATTTACATCACCACCCTTTTGTCCCTCATCAATTCATCATGCATGTTCATGTTCTTGATTCTTCTTTCCATGATTGCATAGACTTATCAAAAGGGATTTTCAAAAGAGCTACTTTTCCAACCCCAATTTTCTAAATTCCTTATCTTTTCTTACATTTTTTTTCAGCTCAAGATTTGATTTTGGAGATAGCTTCAATTTGTGCGGAAAAGGTGGTGTGGTGTTATGTTATACCCTCAGAAACAATCCCAAAATGAGAGGGCAAATTTTGGTGTTGTACCCTCCTTATTATGATGTAGTTTGTGTGTTTAAACACTTATCTTGATCTGGTGAGCTCAAGGACTTAGTTATTGCCACCAACAAGCTGGCTAGCTGGAGAATTCTTGCAATGGGTTGTAGATCGACTGGTGATGGAATCTCGTTATCTTGTTTAGCATTTCTTGTTCTTGTTGTTTTGGAAATTCAAGGGTGTTGCTCCCTCAATCATGAAGGTAATTTACTTCTATTTCTTTTGGGTATGAAGTTCCTTTCTATACTTTGATAGTGTGTGAATTTTGAAGTATTTAGTGAGTTTTTGTAATAGTTGCATTGTTTGTCAAGTGAGTAAATGCAATAGTTGCAAACCACATAAAAGGACTTATTCAAGAATCTACATAGTGTTTGTAAAAATGTCTCAGAAGATAGAGAAATGTCTGTAATAAAAAAAATAGTGTTTTCCCTTTTCAAATGATTAATTTCAAGAATCAAAATCCTTGTTGTAAGAGCAACCATTTACATTTCAGCAATGAAGGAACCTCGATATTCATTGAAAATCTGCATTTGTAGATTGAAGCTTCTGCCAAATGAGTGTTTTGTTGGATAGAAGCTGTTTTAGAGAAGTTATTGCGAACACTGTCTTAGTATGTTGGGACTTGGGATGTTGGTTTGACAAAAGATGGAAATGCAGGTACTGCATTGTTGCAGTTTCGAGCAAGGGTGGACTTTGATCCTTTTCGAGCTTTAGCAAATTGGAATCCCAATGACTGTGACCCATGTTTGTGGTGGGGGATTGAGTGTCTGGACGGTAAAGTACATATGTTGTAAGTGCTGATTGTGTACACACCGACTAATTTCTGCTGTAGGAAAGGGAATATTAATATGCTGAATCTCACATTACTTCTGTTGATGATGCATCACATGCATTGAAGATGGATTATGTATATTCATTCCTTAATGCATAATATTTCCTTCTGTCGTATAGAGATCTCAGTGGACGAGGTTTGGAGGGAGCACTGGGACCCGAGCTTGGAAATCTTACTCATTTAAGATTTCTGTGAGTTTCGAATTTATATCTTGCCAATGCCAATTTTAATTAGCATGTTCAGATTGTTTTAGTGTTTCATCATGTGGACAATGTTGGCCATATTCCTTTGTTCCTTCTGGTGTCTTGAGGGTTTTGAAAACATTTTTCGTTAACATTTCCTTGTTTTGTGATTAGTGACCTGTCACACAATCGCTTCTCGGGTAACATACCTACAGAGTTTGCCCAGATGGCATCATTGGAAGTGTTGGACTTACGGGACAATAACTTGACTGGGCCAATTCCTTCAGAATTTGGAGGATCGCCATCACTAAAGCTTCTGTAAGCACACACTTTTTACTCTAAGCAGTCTGTGTGTCATTAAATGCAATATATTCTCTTTTATGTTCCTAACCTTATTTCCTTTTTCTACTTAAGGTTGATCTGTAATAATAGCTTGGAAGGGAACATCCCTGTTGAGATTGAGAAGCTTGTTCTAGTAACTGATTTACGGGTTGATGAGATCCTTCCTGGTGGACCTCCTGGTGCTGGCTGTATGAATAGAAAATTTCGACACTGGTAATATACTCTGATGTTTAGCTTTAAACACAAAATCCTTATTTTTCCTGGTGGACCTTCCTCTTTTTATGGACTGTTACATGCTCTGAAAAAAATCTACTTTATATTTGTATGCATCTTTCCTTATTCGAATCCAGTCTGTGTTACATCACACTCTGTGCCCCTTCAGCAGTAGTAGTAATAGTTTAAAATCATTCTTTTGCTTCTTGTTCATGATATGATGTGCATGTTGAGCAGCATCTGGCAGAATGTTCTAACTCAATGGAAGAATCCAAACTTATTCAAGAGACCAATTGAAGGTGCCCTTGACCGCTTCCTCAATATGTTTCCACTGTAAGCTGTTGTGAGATTCCCTTTTCTTTTTTCCCATGTTTTCCCGAAGTGTCTCGTGTTCATGAAAATGCTTTGTTATTGTCAAGGTTCAAGATTGGAGCTGAAGTATTGCATGCTGATGCTGATGATAGGTGCACCAATGTAACAAGTATGCAACAAACCTTATATACTTCATCCCTGAAAATTGAGCTTGGCCAAAGTATATATACATTTGACAAACTCCTTGGTGTTAATTTGCTAAATTGCTGGAACTAGTTCCTCTACTTATTGACCGAATTGTCTTTCCTATCATTGTTGATATGTTAGTTTAATCTAACTGTGATCTTCATTTGCTGCTGTGTTTCGAAATAGATTCATCCAAGGATGGCTTCATCAGGACTGTAGACAGACAAGTGAATAATGTGCGTCGCATGCTTGTAGAACAGTTGAGTAACCTGGCAGCCACCCCTCCCACCATTAGGGCACCATCTCCATCTGTGTCTCAGAGTGCTGTTCCAAGCAGAAGTAGTGGATCTTTTCCTGCCGTACGTAATTGGAGGCCTGCTGCTCCTGCGCCCTCTCCTATACCAGCAGATCCTGGCATAACTAATACCGGTCCAGAAAGCCGTGAAACTGATAATCGGTCCAATGGAAATTCGGAGCATCATGTGAAAATTGCAGTCATAATATCGTCTGTAGTTTTCTCGGCTGTACTTGCTATATTTGTGTTACTCATCTTCAAAAGGAGAATGGCAAAAAGTATCGTGCCTTGGAAAAAAAGTGAATTAAGTGGGCAGTTGCAAAATGCTTTGGTTACCGGTATGTTCCTCACTTTGCCTGTTATATGCTTTGGTTACTTCTTTTCGTACAAGAATACTAATATCTTTCATTCATTTATAGGTATTCCCAAGCTGAATAGAGATGAGCTGGAGAGTGCATGTGAAGATTTTTGCAATATTATTGGCATACATGAGGGAGTGGCGACAATGTACAAGGGAACTCTGTCTAGTGGAGTAGAGATTGTTGTTGCCTCAACTGTCATAAGTTCTTTAAAAGAGTGGTCAAAACGTTGTGAAGTGGCTTACCGAAAGAAGGTTGGACGATACCTCCGTTCCTTATTTCCAGTGATAACCTACAATATTTATGGACAGTGAATATCCCCTCTCGCCTCGAGGATTTCTGCACCATATCTCTTTCCAATTTTATAAAGCTTTTGCAACTTTAGAAATTTGAGAGATATTCTACACTTGTAAACCAAAGCTGATTTAATTTATTTGTCTGGCATTATAGATTGATGGCCTGTCACGAGTGAACCACAAGAATTTCGTTAATCTTATTGGATATTGTGAGGAGGAGGAGCCTTTCACTAGAATGATGGTTTTCGAGTATGCTCCAAATGGCAATCTCTTCGAGCATCTCCATGGTAATTTGTTGAAGAATAAAATTTTGTTTTCATCTTTTTCAAATACATTTAGCCATTTCATGGAGCAAGTCAAATTCATTCATTTTCTCAGTTGAGGAAACTGTACACATTGACTGGAGACAAAGAATTAGAATAATCATGGGGACTGCTTATTGCCTACAGTACATGCATGACCTGAATCCTCCTGTAGCGCATATCAACTTGAGTTCCAAAGAAATATTACTGACAGATGATTATGCTGCCAAAGTAGGATTCTCTCTCTTACCAATGAATTATTCAGAAGTACTGCTAAATCTTTCACTAAAATGTGGAAATATTCACCTTTGCAGATAGTAGATCTCGCTTTCTGGGCAGAATTTGTGGCCAAGGCAAAGCGCAAAAGAGAAAACGAGTCGGAACATTCTGTCTTGCCTCCTCCCGCTGATATTGAAACAAATGTTTACAGTTCGGAGTGTTGATGCTTGAAATTTTAACTGGAAAGCCAACTTTCACAGAAGAGCACGGGCGTCTTGTTGACTGGGTATTCATTTCCTCTATGTTTTACTGAAGACATGCATGAATACACTTTATACACAACTCCCATCTAATCCCTCTATGTTATTGTCATTGCATTGAAATTTAAGCTTGGAAGGTCTGCACAAAAACACCTCTTTTAAAATTTAGAAAACATTTGCATAAAAATCTAGAATTTTGCTTTAAAAAAAGGTGTATTAATACTTACTCTACCTATCCGCCAAAATCCTTTGTTAGATTTTTTAAAGCTAAACTTATCCACCAAAATCCCCTATTCCATGCCATCTGAAACTCAAGGCTCAGGTTTTACCAAAAAAATTGATGCTAAGCTTTTTGAATGACACCTGTTATGTGAACTGTTTTAGGCTGCTCAATACTTGAACGATAGGAGGACAATCAGCAAATTAGTTGATCCGTCTTTGAAGTCGTTCAAAGAGAATGAGCTTGAGAGAGTGTGTGAAGTGATTCAAGCTTGTATTCAACAAGATCCAGTGAAAAGACCTCTGATGAATGAAGTAATTCAAATATTGAGAGAAGCCATAGATATATCGCCTGAAGCTGCAGTTCCAAGGCTTTCTCCACTTTGGTGGGCTGAACTCGAGATATTATCAGCGGAGGCTGCTTGATTTGAATAGTGCCGGTATATAATGTAAGTCAGTTGGATCACATTTTAGTTTACACGAAAAAATGAACATAATATACCTTTCTTTGGCTTCAAGAAAGTAGTTTCAAAGGATCTGTAAGCATCGTGTCTTCAATTTCATGTAATCATTATTATGAATATTATTTTGTTCTTTTAATGTTTCATTTACCATGAGTTATTTAGAAAATGTGTGCTTTGATGAAGCATCTAATTTACATGGCCTCTTTTGGTGAATGCATATGCATAATGTCCATAATGTCAAACCATTCTGGGGTCTTATGGTAACAGTGATAGCTATTTGAATACAGAAGCTTCTTGTTTCGAGAAGCTAGGCATTAATGAGATAATCAAACAGCTCTATTCATTTGACTGTTTTCGGAGATTTTACACTTGATTTAGTTTATGAAAGCTGTGTTTAATGCATGTAAACTGTGCATTGGAGCATGTTGTTGCTTTGGTGAGTTTGACGATACCCTCTTGTATCAGACTATACTGACTGATCTAAGGTGGAGTACGAAAGATGCAACAAGATGTGGTCAAAAGTATATCAGATGTATGGAAAACCTGTCTTTAGAGGATGACGATTAACAAGTTCAGCAGAGCCTTCACTCTCAGGTCAGGATCGTGTGTATATTAGTCGAAGGGAGAAACAGGATACATTTAGGAATCATGTCGATTGTATGATTAGAGAAGCTTGTGATTATTTCTCTTTTTTCTTTTCTTTTCTGTTTTAAATCCGTCTACATTCTCTATTTTTCCTTTTCAAATGTTTAGAAGAAATTTTGCTACATGGTTATGTTCTTTCTAGCATTTCTTACTTGTTGTATAACCTCACTACGCAGGCTCGTTTCTCCGTGAGTTTTCTGGTGTTTGCAAGAGACTTTAAGAACTGCCTTGACTTTTAACGGGCTTCTAACGTATTTGTAGTGTTTGCATGCGAATATGGTTTCTGGATTCTACTTGGAATTTTACAAGGAAAAATGGCTAGAATGAAAAATGATTTTAGAATTGATAAGATTTTAGAAGCTGGCTTGATGAACTCAGTAGTTTTCATCATTGGATTTTACTGATATATTTTCGATTTAGTAAAACGTACATGTACGTTTTGAGATTTTTCGGAACTTATTCTAGTGTTTTGAAAACAAAATAAACTTTTTATGAAGGACAAAAAAAGTTATCATGTTTGAAATGAAAAATCTAAACGCCACAATACTTTTCGCACCGTTTCGTTGAGATTTTAAACTAGTTCATCAAATACCATCTATGATCTACCTCATGCTGTTGGTAAGCAGTATGGAGATCCATCAAGTTTGTTGGAAGTAAGGTGCACGCGAAAGTAATAGAAACAAAAATTGTGCGGAAATTGAGAGAGCAACAGACAAAAGTGGCACGCGAAATACCGGGCTTCCTGAAAAATATCTAAAACCATCAAAACGGAAGCAAATTTGGCTCCCTCTATAGAGTCCAGAGATTTGCTCAAACTCACTGATTCAAGTTTTTGTATTCTTCTTCTTAAGTTAGCCAGCTGATGTTTTTATAGTATACTCCATCTTCCAACTTATTCTGCAATGATATTATATATATATAATGTCATGTGACAATAATCTGTTAAATACAACACAAAGAAAGGTAGCTAGTGAGACTAAAGCTTCATACGTACTCTGGCATACATCTGGCTTCAAATCGATCTTTTTAACAGGCTTGTAGTATTTGGTTTCGAATCGTCTTTTTTTCAGGTTCGTGGAATTTGTATTGATTGATTTAGTGGTATAACTTGCGTACTGATAAATGATAAATGTGTGATAAAATGATTGATTTAGTGGTAGGACTTAAGTAACTATATACGTAAAATGTGAAATACGTATAAAAATTAAATCAACCAGAGGAGTTAGTATCACGTAATCAATCCGTCATTTTTTGCGTTTTCTCCATCATATGACAACAGTTTCTTGTTTCTAGTCTAATTTGTGAATCACACTTTCAGTTTTCGCATTCAAGCTAAGTAGCAGCTAGCTCCATCATAGTGCATAGAGAAAAACAATCCCCATCACTTGACAGAAAAATTAAGATGGCAGCAAGTGATGATCATCAAGCCAGAGAAATTCGCCTGTATCAAGAATGGGTGAACCTCCAAGAGCAAGAACTCGCCGAGCTAAACCAGGCGGTTGCTCTCAAATCGAACGGCCACACCACCGATTCTGAGCTCACTCAACTCGTCGAGAAAGTCATGAACAATTTCGAGTTTTACATCCAGAATCGAATGGCCCTGGCACGTGTTGACGTCTCGCCTTATTTCGCTCCCACCTGGTGCAATTCCCTGGAACGCTCGGTCCTCTGGATCGGGGGATGCCGCCCATCCTCGTACATTCGACTTATATATGCTCTCTGCGGATTGCGAATGGAGTCGCAGCTGGCAGAGTTCCTTAGAGGGCGGGACATGGGGAATATAGGGGAACTTTCGACGAGGCAAATGGCGATGGTGGACGAGTTGCAGGGGCGTACGATTAGGGAAGAGAGGGAGCTTTCGACTCGGATTGCTGGCTTGCAGGAGGACATGTTGGACCAGCCGATAGCGGTCCTTGCATTGTTTTCTAGTGGCGAGGCAGAGGCTGGGATGAGCAGTAATGTCAACGCGGCACTGGATAAGCACGGGGCAGCAATGGCGGAGATTTGGAGGCAGCAGACAGGTTGAGGATGAAAACAGTGAGGGAGATTGTGAAGATACTAACGCCGTCACAGGCGGTGGATTTTCTTGCGGCGTCAAAGAAGATACGGATTTGCATGCGGGACTGGGGAAAGAAACGAGACGAGAATCATGGAAGGTAAGGTTTCTAAGTTCGAGTTTTGCGAATGTAAATAACTGAAAGAACTATTTGGTGTGGAAATGTATATTATGTTTGTTGCTTGCTTGTTGCTATATATATGTGAATGTAAATTTTGATATTTTGTGATCAAACTTAATCGTAGTAAGGTGAATTCTATATCTCATTATGAGTACTAGTTTTTTGAAGATCCATGTAGAATTGTACATTTTGATGTTACCTTGATGTGAGTTCACTAAGATGGATGACCTGATCAGTCAGATCAGGCATAGTACATCTCAAGGCAAGTTTAGCAACAGCAAAATGGTCTTCATTCACGCCTTCTATTATCTGAGAATCAAGAATTGTCATTAGGCTGTCAGTTTCCATGGTTAAGAGGAGATGTTTGACTAAACTTCTTTCCTCTTCTTCAATTGCACTTGTAGATATTGGTTTCTTCCCTGATAAGAGCTCTGGAAAAACCGCCCCATAGCTGTAAACATCACTCTCTCCGTAAATTTGCTTGTTTAGAAAGCCGAAAGTTCCTTTAACCTTTGTAGTAAGGTGAGTTTGGTCCACGGAAACTGATCTTGAGATTCCAAAATCTGTCAGTTTGGCTCTGAACTTTTCATCCAACAGAATGTTAGTAGTCTTCATATCCCTGTGGTAAAAGGGGATGGAACTTGCATAGTGCAGGTATGAGAAGGCATTTGCCACCTCACAAGCAATTTTCAGTCGCATTTGCCATGAAAATGGAATGTTACTGCCATCACCATGGATGAGATGAAATAAGGACCTGTTGAAGATGAATTCATAAACGAGTACGGGGACATCAGTCTCTAAACAACATCCTAGTAATTTGACTATGCTCCTGTGATTGATCTGGGAAAGGATGACAACCTCGTTTATGAATTCTTCCCGTTGGTTTTTATCTAATTGCTTGGACTTTTTATGGCAACGATTCTTCCATCCGAGAGTATCCCTTTGTACACTGTCCCTTGACCTCCTTTGCCAACTATTCGACTTTCATGGAATCGATCAGTGGCCTTCTCCAACTCTGTTGCGTTAAAAAGTCTCATTTTCTCTATTAAATGATCCTCAGCTGATGTTTGCCGTTGTAACAACAACCCCCGTTTCGTTTGAAGAGTTTCTTTCTGTGCTTTCTTAACTTCCTCCTCTCCAGTACTTTGTAAAGCCCAATGCTAAACAGCAGTGCAAGAAATAATCCAAAGCTTTCAAGTATACCTGCATGCCACAAGTACGTTACGATTGCTGGGAAAACATTGCTTAATGAGCTTGGAATGTTCTAAGCACAAAAGACGGCTGAAACATGAAAGTGGTTATCGAATAAAGTCACAGAGAGATCGAATACAGACAAATAAAAACATATCTAACCTGTAGACAGGACTCTTCTTGCAGGTGAAATGTAATGACAACCAACACTGTCTTTTCTACCATCACCGATATTATGATCACCCTTGCAAGAGCAATCATAAGAACCAGGCAAATTAGTGCAGGTGGCAGTTGCAACGCACGGATCATACTCACATTCGTTGATATCTGAGAAATAAGAATAACAAATTAAGATCTAATAATAGGCTATGAGTGCTAACATTTTATCAAGTAAACAATGGATTTCGAGTAAACTAACTTTGACAACCAGGACTGAGATATGGATTCCCATAGAAACCTTCTGAGCAGCTGCATCGATAACCTCCCAGAGCTATACCAGAATCAACACAAATGCTTTCTAACCCCTCAATGGTGAGGAAGACCTTTGGAGGGTTAAGGGAAGCATCACATTTTATTTCGAAGAAGCTGTTGAAAAAGCAGCCAGGACCAGTACCAAATGGAAATGGAACTGTTAAATTCCCGCATTTGCTGGGGCAGGTGGGACTTGCGGTATGATCACTTTCAGAAATATAACTGGTTGGGGTATTCGCATCTATAGATTGAAGAAACATGGTAATTTGAACCAAAACAACGTATGGAATAGAGAGCATCTCCGCTTTGAGGTATGAATAACTTTAGTTCACATTTGCAATGCAGAACTTTATCAGATAGAAAGAACAAAGTGGACAGGCAGGACACAGTAAATCTATATGTACCTTGTTTCCAAGATTGTGCACCACATTGATTTCTTAGGAGCATCGACTAATGAAAGTTACTAAATAAGTTGTTGACGTTCAATTCCCTTGTCCTCTTTGTATAAGATCTGAATCCAACTCACGCCTTGATGTTAATGTGTACATCCATCATTTCGTTCTTATGTGGCTTTAGAGATTGGGTATCAAGTGTCATGACAGCCTGCATTCATATGAAACAACACGAAAAGTTATAGAACAATGTTTCTTTCCTCAACTATATTCGCAAAAAGAAAACAACAATCATTAGAGTTGAGAAAAAGCATATCATCTAGATCCACCATTTCTGTTTGCAGTCAGCCCTACTGATCAATCCATCAGGCAAATAAATTAGATCATGAGGAATTTTTTCCCATGCGAATGGATTTACTAAAGTGAGTAAAGTCAGATCCACAGGTCTACAGGAGCAGAACACTTTTTGAAGTGAGCGGTGCTTCCAGATTTACATGAGCATTGTCATCGGGAAATTTCGATCCCATGCTCTAAGAAACCATGTCATTGTATGAATAGAGTGCAACAGACTAAAATATGAAGATCCAAGTTTCCTTTGCAGGCACACATATATTTATATTCACAACAATCTTTCTAACACTTTTTATTGACAAAACTAGTTATTCCTAAGAATTTCAATCAAATTCCACTCTTGCTAATATATGGAACGATATATGGGTATATAGATATAAAGTATAAACATAGACGCTATCCTCTAATTGGTATGAGAACCTTTGGAAGAACCCAAAAAGAGCGTACAATATTATACCAATAGCTGAGACAGCCGACTTATTTCGTAAGACTGTAACTTAAAAAAATAATAATAATAAATAAATTTAAAAAAAAAAAAAACACTAGTGCAAAAAACAAATCTGGAATAATCAGCGTTCTGCTGCAAAACTGAGAAAGTGGCTCTACAGAACCCGGTTAGCAACTGCATGTTGTGCAGAATACGCCCATGGTATACTAGATACTGACAAACCAGAGAGTGGTGAGCTATTTTGTTTTAAGTTAAATTAAACAGAACAAAATATCAAATACCTGACTCTCACATTGATTATGCTTCTATAGTTGGGCCAAATTAGCAAATTCAGCAAAACTCTTCAGAAACTCCACCATCTTGTTTTGGGTGTATCTGATAAAAAAGACCTGCCATCTTTGCTAGTTGTTGCTTGTCCTCACGCTCCAAATGCAATGTTTCACGACTCCCGTTCCTGAATGCTGTTTCAGAAGATAAGATTGTTAATCTGAAAAGAAACAAAAACAAAAAATTCAGAACCAATATTATAATACTCTTACTCCTTGAAAGCAAGCAAAGTATGAGTATGATTCATTTGTGACATCAAAGAACAAGATTCTGGAATGCAAATATTATTTATATAACACCACAAGTAACATTAACATGGACTCTACTCCTCATTATTAAAACTGCAAAAGCCTCACAACACTACTAGTTTCCATTTGAGGAGTTCCTTCCATGTTCACGATCCCTCTTCCTACCCCAAGCATGGACGCAAAGATGAAGCTTTTTTGATGTAGCAAGAAATTCCACGCCTTGAACCGGGGTTAAGATCACCATCAGCTCCTTCATCGTACTTAACCTCAGACCATCCGCTTCGTCCAGAAGTTTCTTCATGGACACGTAGAGAGCGTCCAGTGCCTCCTCACTTCACGACTTGCCTCCTCCGGTGTCCGCAGCTGTTTTGCAATGATGGCAATCGGTTGATCAGCAATCTCCTCTTGCAAGCTTGCCAACTTTTTGGATATTTCGTCTTCTTCGTGAATTGTCTTGAGCTGCAAGTCGTTAATCGAATTCATTTGACGAGCTGAGAGGTAGAAAGTGCCGAAGCAGGACCTACTTCCCTGAAGATACTCATCAAGGTGAGATGAAATGGTGTTGCCACAGAGTGTGTACACAAGCCGGACATATATAGATGGCCTGCAGCCACCGGCCCATAACATGGAACCTTCTAGAGACGTGCACCATGCGGGTGAGAAGTAGGGGGAGATGTCTTCTTGAGCCAGGTTCGATCGCTTGTTGATGTAATCTTGAAAGTGCCTAGTGCCCTTCTGAATAAGTTCGTTTAGCTCGGTTGCACGGTCATGCTCATTTGAATTACTGAGGTTAAGTGCTTGGACAAGTTCCGAGAGGTCTTGCTCTTGGAGATTCATCCATTCACGGAAGCAGCTTTCTCGAGAACCCTGACCGTGATCTTCCATTGCGGAATCTCCCATTTCAAGTGTGCTAAAGTTTTTAGTAGTATATGTACATATAATATGCATGTACAATATTATATATAGCCAGTGTAATAAGTATGGACAAGTATGATTAAATGAAAAGCCAATCCGCTGTGTCATCAACAAGATATTCTGGACATATCAGACAACCACGCGTACTTAATTTCTGACTTCCTGCACGCACTAGATGATAAAATCCGCAATCAAAATGAATGTGTCACCTGCAAGAAAATAGAAAGATCGAGAGGCTCCAGCTCCAAAAATGAATTCTGGTGATGGATAGATGGTCAACAATTCACAGTGTGAGACTGAGGTGTTTAAGAGTTTAATCATGAGGTTTTACTCAAAAGTGTTTTGCAAGATGGGGATATTCAAGTTAAGTAGCTTAATCAAGAGTTCAATCAATCATGAGGTTGCACAAAAGTGTTCTGAAAGATGGAATATTGAATTTTAACCTTCTACTACATGTGGTTTTAAGATAGGCAACACAAGTCATCAATGGAAATCAATCAATCAATAACTGATACTATTACTAAAACAATAGCAGTAGGCAAACCCCAAAAGATGCGGTATGCACGCAGCTTAACAACAGACAACTCGAAACTAATAATACAAGTCTAAGAAAAAACCATTAAGCTGCTGAACTCATGGACATACTAGAGCTGTAGAGCATTTGTAGGCGTCTCTAGCCTCTATTATCGATTTGAAACATCTTAGAAGAGGTGCAAGTAGATATCTAGTCCTTAATCGAAGGGGTGTTAAAATGGTAATCCAGTAGCATATTCGGCCTTATTAAATAGCGATAACCATTTAAGTTGGGATGGTTCTTTATCCAAATAATCCAATCGATAAGTCTGAAATCGTATTGGTCAATATCTGCTGTCCGTGACTGTGAGAGCAGAACTAAAAAATATTCCAAGCAGAAGTAGTTTAATTATCAACACGCAAAACACAGATATTTTCTGTACCTTCCTGCGAGGCACTTACTTCCAGGACTCTGAGGCAACCCACAGGCCATCCACGAGATGGAAGCAAGGTGCATATGGAAAGCCACGTGACAATCTCTCTGAACTGCATGGCGTGCAACATTTTGCTCAGATTAATGGTGACAGCGCACCACGCAGATGGATACTGTCGAATAGAAGATTCTCTCGAGAATTTCAGTATGAACGGCATTTTGACAAACAGGTGATGTGCTGTGCCTGTGAATGAATATATGAAATCATACCGTTAAAGCAGCAGCAAATGTGAATTGCCTGAAGAAGAATTCAAGTTTGATCTGAGTGAGGTTCTAATATGTTGGATTAAAGCTCCATCCATGGAAATCGAGATCTTCTAAAACCTCTCAAGACTCCAATTTACAGGTTTCGTGGCGACTGGTACATTATGGCTTTTGTAATCTGGGGTTATCTATGGGTTAATAAATGCTGGAACCATTCTAGAACCGTGAACTGACGGTTTCGATTCTAGAACCAGAACTATCCATACAGTTCGGTTCACAATTCTTAATTTAATTTGACCAAATCTAGAATGGAGGGAGGACTTGATTTAAAAATATACCATCATTATGAAAAAAATACATATGTTATTTACTCACTACTAAAAGTATAGTAGTATATTGTTAATAAAATATACTAACTGTTCACAAAAAGCATATACTATGTTCTCGTTAAAAGCTACTATTATGTTTGTCGGTCTATTTTATTAAAAAAAACTCTCTATGACATTTAATGCCTCTAATATATCAAATTTAAGATTTATTTACAAATGTTTGGTACTAGTTAACGAGCCGAGCCGAGCCTTAATGAGTAGAGCCAAACCGAGTACTCGATAAGTCTCGATTCGCGTAAATTTGGTACGCACTACCCAATCAAATGTTCACGACGTGCGATAGCGCTAAGTGCACTTTTTGAATCGTACATACCACCATGATTAAATATACTTGTCCGACTTTGACCAATTGGGGTGGATCTGAAATTTTTTACTTCTTTTGACCAACTTTCACCAAGTACGGCCATTTAAGGTTAACATGGTCAATCGAGACTATGGGCCGGCTATACGTTGTATGACCAAGCCTGATGTGGTAATGTCTCATTACTATTGATGAAAAGTCGTGTTCCCTACTGAAGTATCCTAGTGTCTGAGAGAGGAATATAGTCGGGAATATCATCGTTCTTTTGCCATATGTTTCTTGCCTTTCTAAGTTAGGTTTCAGACTAATGTTAGTGCCAACCTACTTTGATTAGGGAGAACTTGCTCCTTAGTTCATCTAACGTGACACTTAAACTTAATTTAATGCGTACATATATTTTAACATCATCATCAAATTTTATAGTTTAACGCCACACTTAATGTGTTGGGCGTATTTTAACATCATTAGACTTTATAAAACTTAATCCAAATCCAAATACATTCATCGTACATCAGATTTATAACATTTGTTTTCTCACATCGGAAAACCAACCCGGTATATATGGAACAACTTCAAATGAATTTGGGTAATCAACTACGTACTATCTGACCGATCGTTCTCTAGGTTCAAATTGGTGTATTAATCATTAATAATTTAAAATTTGCTTACTCTATGTTAAGGTTAATGGCACAATCGCTCTCCGTTTCTATACCTCGTTGAAGCACTTTCATGTTTAGTTGTTTGGGAAGTACGCAACTAGTACTAGGTACACAAGAACAAGGAGAAAAAGACAGAAAAAGAAAGATGAAACGAGAAAAGGAGAAAGCTAATCGTTCACGCTTCAACAACAAAAAGAGATGCAAGTTTACCATCAGCTTTAATTATTTAGGTGAGATTCAATAGAATGAATATGATGAAGCAGATGGTTTGTGGTAGTAGATGTTTATACTCATCAATCCTAAAAGTAGTGTCGACTGGCGTGCAAGGTGCAACAATGCATATTCGATATATTTTCAATTAGTCCGACTCCTAGCCTACATCTTCGTTAACAACGTTTGATTTTAGAATTATTATTTTACTTATTTACGAGATTAATGTGTGTGGTGTTTAGTTTAATAATCGGACCATAATAAAAATTTGTCAAAAAACAAAATGTAAACAATTTAGAAAACAGACGAAAAAAATACGTAAAGATTTTAAAAATCGGATGAGTATTTATTATTCCCACTCGAACAAAATGTACGTACTACTACTATTGCAGAATCTATATTCATATTACTGTCACGACTCACGAATCTATCATCTGTGGTTTGACTTGAGATATTTAGCCTAGGAACCGACTAATTAATCAACACGTTATGTGTCATCTTATTTGCGATGCACTAATTCTCTATTCAGCTTGGCATGGGATATGCCTTATTGGAGAAGTTTCACAGAAATATCGTCATTGTCAATGTAAACCCAAAAAACCAATATATATCTTCGAATCAGTGCTGAAGCAGGTTGGACGCAGAACATGGTGTATCAACCAGATTGGTGTATCACGCAAAGTGACAAACACCATGTTCTGTTATGGTTGGGTGAAGTTATATAGTCAACCAGATTAATCCAATAAGGCTCAACAAAAATGCACCAACCTAGTACAATTAAGAAGCCCAATCTCACCTGATTCAACGGTGAAACTGAAACAATTCACCTGCAAAAAGACCCTTTTTTTTAAAGGCATTGAGTCTATTTAGGCCTCGTTTGATAGGGGTAAATAAGACCCAAATAAGATTATTATACCACCCGATCCAATGTTTGATACAAAAACACAAATAGGCCCAAATAAGATTATTAGGTTTGGAGTTAGGCTCGGAGCAGATTACAAGCCGCATAATAATTTCGGCTAAAACCCAGCAATTACATTATCTGCCGTGTTTATTATCTCCTCATTGACTATTTCTCTTTCACAGTTTCACCAAAATCATGGCTCAACACCGATCCAAATTCCCGCGAAAAATATTGGGCGTTCCCTCCATATTCTTTCTCTTCTCCAACACGATGTATACCACGATCTCTATTTTCTTGTGGCGGGAGTTTTGGTCAAGGATCATCATCAGGATCCTGAGATCTATATAAGGCACATCCTAATTCATCTTTTCATATACAAGTTGAGTTGAAGTTCAATCAAGAAAAAAAAAGGTATCTTAGAATTTCTTAGTCTTGTTCTCGTTACTCCATTTTATTCTATGGTAAACTAATAAATTTTTGTTCTTTTTAACTCCAAGAGAAATTATGTAGATTCTGAAATTTAAGTTTCTCTTTTAATGGCATGTCTGAATTAGTTCTCTTTTTTGTGGTTTAGATTCTTAGTAATCTTTTTTAGTTGTGTTCTTTTTTTCGATTTTGATTTTTGGTTTTCTTGTTACTGTAAGTCCTTTTGCAGTTTCTGGGTTGTTATTTTTAGGGATTGAGTATAAATCCATGTTATATTTCAGAATGTTGTATAAGAATTGTGTTTTGCAATATTGCAGTTAGAGAAGGTGAAAATCGATATGGATTGGAGGCTGAAAATTGTGACTTTGATTGTTATTCATGAATATATGTTTCAGTCATCATTGTTGTTTTTTCTTATGCTGGTCCTACATGAGGCTAGTAGGAGACATAGGCTTATAACACATGTAGATAAGAGAACTTGGAGGATGAATAGTCTGGTAGGTGAGCACAGGAGTTATTTGCGTCGTGTTGTCCTACAAAGCGATAGAGATTGTCTTAACTTACTTAGAATGGATAGGAGAGCGTTTTGCAACCTGTGTTACTTGTTAAGAGATTCAGGAGGGCTTCATGATAGTATGTATGTTCCACTGATGGAAAAGGTAGCAATTTTCTTGTCTGTCTTAGCTCATCATAAGAAAATTCGCGTGGTTGGGTTTGATTTTAAGCGTTCTGGCCAAACAATTAGTAAGTATTTCAAAGAAACCCTCGGTTCCCTGATTAGGATATATCCTCTTCTCCTTTCCACCCCCACTGCGATCGACGATGGTTGCGATGACTATAGGTGGAGGTGTTTCCAGGTAACTTAATATTATCTAGATGATTTATTATACTGATGCTTTCATATTCAGAGTTAATTTAATCTATATTTTGTATTTGCAGGCTTGTCTAGGCGCTCTAGACGGGACATTCGTTGATGTTCGGGTTCCCGCATCCAAACGTGCCAGCTACAGAAGTCGAAAAGGAGACATCTCAACCAATGTACTTGCAGTTTGTGATATTAACATGAAATTCGTGTACGTGCTATCTGGTTGGGAGGGATCCGCAGCAGACGGGAGAGTTCTTAGAGATGCAATAACTCGACCAAATGGCCTCAAAGTACCTACAGGTGCACTTCAACTTCCTTGTACATGTTTTGTTATTATTCGTTCATTACTACTATGATTATTTTTTTGTTTTTTGTTTTATTTGTATTGACATTTCATAATAAATGCAGGACATTACTACCTTTGTGATGGAGGTTATACCAATGGAGAAGGATTTCTTGCACCATATCGGGGTGTGCGCTACCACTTGAAGGAATGGGATGCTGGTAGCGCAGCACCTCAAAACTATCGTGAATACTTCAACATGAAGCATTCAAAAGCTAGGAATGTTATAGAGCGTGCATTTGGTTTGCTAAAGATGCGATGGGCTGTGTTGCGTAGTAACACTTTCTATCCCCTGGAAACGCAAAATCATATTATTATGGCTTGTTGTTTGCTGGACAACTTTATAAGAACTGAAATGGAAAGTGATCCACTAGATCAAGGACAACAGTTTGGTGATGGACAAAATGCAGGGGTTCTAGGAATGAATGAAGGTCAATATGTGGAAGTGGTTCAGCCTTCGCAAGCATGGACAAACTTCCGTGATAACATGGCACAACAAATGTTTAATGAGTGGCTTGGCAATGGTCTTAACTAGTCGATTGGATCATATTATGATATCGTTTTCATTTTCTCTAGCTAAGTTTGTTGTTATTGTCCTTAAATATTTTACTTTGATGCTTCCATTGTATTGTCGATGTTTTGGAAGAAAATAGCTGCTGCCTGAAATTTAGCCGAAGGTAGGCCTATTTTAGCTTCCATTTTGAGGTATAGAATCATTGCATTTTTGTCTACATATCTTCTTTGACATGAATGGGTAGATTAGATAACAAAATATGTTGAATCTTAAGATCAATTTTACCTTTCAAACAACCAACTAGACTAGACTAGATTAGGCAAGATTGTAAATTTAGGATTAGAGTGGATTGGAGTCTTAATTTTTGTCAATCTGATCTCAAGTTATCAAACGAGGCCTTAGACTTTGTCAAAATTCAAAAATCCTGATTTAATTTATACGGAAAACACCAAACATTTGATTAAGCAGCTGGAGAGAAATCACAATCTACTCCAATCTTACACCAAATTCAAAGCCAGGGATGATTCGAAGGAAGTCCACTTTGAGCCTTATTTGTTGTGTGAGATTTTTTTTTTCTCGAAACAGCAAAAAATATGTTATATTTCGGAAAAACTGTACAAGTAAAGATTAGTGCAAAAGAATTACACCCCAAAATGTTTTAGTTTTACACCAAATATCAGCATAACCAACACCCAAAAATGTAGTACCAATTTGTTGTGACTTGTGAGAGATCTACCTTGTGTTTGGTACTGGATTTTGGAGGTGAATTTTTTATTTTGAATAACAAAATTTGTGTAGAGTTTGAAGTTTGAAGGTTAATTTATAAACAATTCCTTGTGTTTTAAAGCATCTAAACCAATCAATTAAATTTAAGAAACACGGCCAATAATCTGTTTCTTCTGTTCATGCACTATAAGACTCGGTTGGCATGAATCATGATGACCAACACTAACCACCACTCCTCAATCTTCTCAGAAAATTCGTAAGAGTACTTAAAATAGATAACTGGGTTTGCGAACCTAAAAGTAGTAAACTCATCCATACTTAGAATTGCATTCATCCATGGGGCTTTTTATCACAAACAAAATGTAATAACTAGTTTAGTTGGGGCCAGTTTAGTTTCATTCATCTAAAAAAAACTAGTTTAGTTTCATGGTATTTCTTCTAAAAGTTTTCTTCCTTGCCTCAATTGCAATCTTATCGGCTACTCCATTGGCTTCTCTATATACAAAAAGATCTCATTTTCTGAAGTTGCCTTACAATGTTTTGCTCATATTTTTACAGATGAGATTTGTGAGGTTAAATGAGTATTATACCAGTAGGGTCAAATTTGAATTCATATGTTAGATTTAAAATGTATTTAAGAATAAAAGTCAATTTAAATGTCAAGTTTCACCGGTGGAATTCCATCCAACTCATTAGATAGAGAAGTTCCTAACTAGAATAATTTATTTAACAACTGAAGCTCAAAACTTAACGAGTCAACCAGAGTCAAGTACTCCTTAAAATTCAACTGACATAATAATATAAGGCTACCTAAATTTTACTCGTACTATTTACACTCTCTAATTTTTCGTTCATGGCTCAATTAGGGAGGTTAATGGGCCGAGCTTTGGCTCAATGGGTCGATGCTCGTTAGAATTTTAATTTTGCTCGTAATCAACTCGTGCTTGACGAGCTTCACTTGGCTCTTCATTTTTCCAAAAAAAAAAAAAAAAAAAAAAAAAAACTCATTTTTGCTCGTAAATACTCGATTCATGAGAACTCGAAAATTAACTCATTTGTTCAAAACATTTACTAGTACATAGTTATACAATTTGAATTCACTTCATTACAAATAAATATGGAATTTCGGTTAAAAATTTCCAATACTAAAAATGTGAGTTGTGCTATAAACGTATAATTATAGATGCAATTTAATAAGCTTAAACACTTTAGATCAATGTCTTGTCTACACTTTTATACACCAACTCTTCGAGAGGATGAACGAGAACCACAAGTTGACACGAATACCGGTCGATAATTGGTTAAAAACATCATCATGTGAAGTTTACAAAGTCTAAATAATACTACTAATCATAGACTAGATATTGACTGGCTATCATCCAATCAATGGTCCCTTTCTTACCGTCACAGTAGCCAGCTTTAATTAATTTCTAATACTTCAATTAATTAATCATAAACATACTTAATAATACTTCAGCCGCTGTTAGCCTGTTAGTACATTAGTATATACTCCCTCCGTCCCAAAACAGTTGCACCGTTTTGACTTTTTGCGATCAACAGAATTCAAGTTTGACTACAAATTACTCTTAAACTATAATAACAAAATATTTTATAAAATTACATATTGAAAGTTTAGGATGGAAAGTTTCGGAATATAATTTTGATGAATATTTTACTATTATAGTTTAAGAGTAATTTGTAGTCAAACTTCATTATTGTTGACTGCAAAAAGTCAAAACGGTGCAACTGTTTTGGGACGGATCGAGTACATAGTGTATCAAGTTGCACGAGCCAAGAGCCGCTGCATGTAAGACTATCTCACATCGGTTCAGACTCTTCAAACTCTTCGAACCTTTCCACATTAGCATTTCAGATTATTTTATTAGCCATCAGACTCTAACATACTCTACACTCCATCCGTTCAGACCCATCAGACTCACATTTTCATTTCTTTTCTCATTTTCTTTAAAATTACATTTATATTTTATCATTTCTTTTTAAACTACACTATTTTTTATACTTCACCTGAGTATAAATGTTGTTAATTAATTAAATAAACATGAAATATAAATGTAAAAATTACAATGATTGATAATAAAACAAAATAATATTTTAGAAATTAAATATACATTACAAATATGAAGTGTAACGCCCCAGAAATTCAGATGCTTAAAGGGTTGAGAACGCTACTCATGTCAACAAGGTGTACCTTTCTTTTCGGGAATCCACTTAGAAGAACTTCAGAGTTAAGCGTGCTTGTTCTGGAGCAATTTTAGGATGGGTGACCCACTGGGAAGTTCCCAGTGCGTGCACAAGTGAGAACAAAGTGCGCGGATTAGAACATGTGTTGGTCTGTGGGGCCAGCATATCACCTCGGAAAGCATCCAGGAGTAACCGCGCCGGCCCAAATGGGTCGGGCCTTCGGTCGTTTAGTGACCGGGGCGTTACATGAAGGGTACCATTTATTTTTATTTTATTTGAATTGGCTAAATTCCATTAATAAAAAGAGCATAAGAAATGCTCTGCAAAATCGAGCAATTGAAATTTAAATACATTAAACCAATCATCATATATCTTAATAGACTAGAATACTTAATTTAAAGATTACAGTAGAATTTAAAGATTACAATAACTGACACTACACTAAAATACTTAATTTAAAAACATTACAATAATTGACACTACATTAAAATACTTGAAATTAAAGATTACAAATAAAATACTTCATCAATACTACTACTACTACTCATTCTACTCGAGATCTTCCTCCAATGTGGCCTTGTTTTTCCCGTACCATTTTGTATAATACTCGGGGGTTCTTGCCGGATTCTACAAGCTTATCGTATTGGAGCAATTTCGTCAAAGTATCTAGCTCATTCCGCTTATCCATTACCGACTTTGCGGAGGAGCCCGATAAAAGTAAATAAAAGAAAAAGAAAAGGAATAAAAGTAAATAGAAAGAAAAAGGAGAAATAAAAAGAAATAGATACTACCATAAAAAAGAAAAGGAAAAAGAAAAAAATAAAATAAAAAAAGATAAAAACCATCCAGACCCGTCATATCTGGATGAAATCATTCAGACCCAAACCCAGACTATACGTTGGAGCATAGTAAGACAGTCTGGATGTTTCTAGACCCATATGCAGACCCTGATGGAGATAGTCTAAGCCTATAACGCGTCCGCGTCATCAAAATTATAAAATGATTTTTTATTTGTAGTGATTTGTAGTCGCTACTCTTCAAATCCCACATATTTGATAAATTTTATTATAACGCATAATAGATTACAAATCACATATGTCAAATAAGACTTCAGTTGATGTATCGATGAGATTGTTATTCATTATCTATAAAAGCACATAATAGTTGTATGGAGATTCATCGGGACCTAATCAACATGGAAAAATGCCCTTATAGCTTGAAGACGGTGTAGAAATTTACTTTCGTGTGTTGCATCATTGAAAACTATATACACATGCAGCAAGAAGTTGACTAGTTATTGTTGCTAGGAGTGAACCAATAAATTTTCCTTAAATCCCCGTAAAAGGGAAAATTTACCTTCTTGTGTTGCATCATTGAAAACTAACATGCAAGCAAGAAGTCGACTAGTTACTGTTGCAACACAAGAAGGTAAATTTTCTACACGGTCTCACAACTAGAAAATTTATTCATTTATTGTTGATGTGTGTCGCCTTTGCAACTAGTTGTGAGACTGTTTAGTAGGTTGCTAGAAGTTATTAGTGATCATCACATAATTCACCTAATAGTATCAAGAAAGTAGCTTTCTCGAGTGAAGTTTTCTAATTAGGATAGTTCGATCGTTCAAGTCATCATTGTAAAAATATTGTTGCTAGTATATAGTCGAATAGTAGTAAGACTTTTCAAACAGTCCTTTGGGGTTGTTTAAAATTTAAATTACTGAGACTTTATTTAATCACGGTAATATTTACGTTGTAATTGAATTTTCCGGTGCCCAACGAAAGTATTCTCAACACCCTCCTAGGATAAAAACTTGGTATAGTGAATATAGTCCCTACTATTTCTTTCAGGTGACATATAGAAAGAGATAGATTAGTTTTTCTCTCTTAAATTTTATCAAAAACTGTCCCAAATTATTCTTTATTCTTTACTTTCCGCGATTTTCTTAACATTTACGATCAAGTGGAGGAGCCACTATCAGCTAAAGCACACCGTTTGTACCAAATGCCAATGAGCATTTTTTTTTCAAGTGATAAGTTCTTGAACATATTTTAATCTAGATACGATCGTTGAACCTGATATGAAGTACAGTAGTTGTCAACATATAATTTACTAATTAATTTCTACAAATCATAATCAATTAAATCTGGCAATCGAGTAGGTATAGATCAAAACAAAAGCTAGCTAGCTAGATTTGTCACAAGAATATCATTTTCAGAAATGTGCGATGGTTTTTCTTCTATTCTCAAAATATTTTACTGTTGTTATAAATTATAATATCATTCCACTAACCTCGAGACCCACAAGCACACAACAAAATATGTAAAATAATTACTACTCCCTTCATTTTTATTATAGGAATAGTAACTAATTTAAGCTAAAGCAATCATATTGGTCGATGTCTAGACTTTGTCTACGATCAATTCATAAATCTTGTGGATGAAAATCATTCACATCAAATAAATTATTGTGTAGATTTATAATATATCACAACTTTTTGGAGTGTTATATTTGACTTTAGTCGGTTAAATTTTGTTCGCGTAAATACATACAATGGCAACGAGCATTTTGATTTTTCAAGTGATTATATTTATAACAAATGATTAGTTAAGTTCGTGAACATATTTTAATTTAGATATGGAAACTGTACAATACATTAAAAGCTGATATAGTTGTCAACAATTAATTGATTAATATCAAAGAAATCATAATCTATTCCTCCAGTAGCCAGTAGGTGTATGAGAATGAGTGAAAACTAAGCCTGGATATATATGTTACAACTTACAATTAGATATCATTTTCAGATGTGTGCGATGGTACGTACGTATTTTCTTTTATCTATACTCGAAATATTATATACTCTTATTTTCATAATACTTATTGACTAGCCTTGCGAGTTGCGAGTTGCGACCCATCAGCCCACAATAAAAACATGTAAAATATTAGTACAGTGTTGGTTCCAAAGGATTAAACTGTTATACTAAGACAAAATTTGCAACAATGACTCAATTTTGTCTTCCCTCTTCACAGTGTTCACAAATACTTATTTAAAAGAAATTATATGCTTTTTAACCTGTATAAGAAAAAATTTAGTATTTGATTTTTTCTATTTATGTGTTTGCTTTTTTTAAGTGCACGGAGACAACTCGTTATTTTCAATTTTATCTTTATCTCAAAACTCAAAATAAAAGCAAATATGATGCAATTTTTTTAGTTACTATATATTTTTAATAACATGGGAATCCATAATCGCTACCTTTCGGATGTACTCTGCGTAAACCCCATGTGTCCACTTAATAAATCTACAAACCACCACGTGCACTACATATTCTCCCGTTGGATTCAAACATGTGACCAAAAGTAAGAGTCATCTTTTTAACCAACATTATAAGCCTATTACTATGAGAGGTGGTTGCCTCTAGAGATCTACCGTTCTTATTTAGATGTAATAAATGCGTACCTAAAAAATGCTATGTAACTTATAAAATCAAAACTCATGGGAACTAGACGACGGAATTGGTTAGGTTTTTGGAATGACCATAACGAATAGGGATTCGAACATGCTTTTATGCTTATCTTGGTTATGGGTTGAGTTTATGGGGTTGAGGTTTTGTTGTGGTTGTTTTATTTTGTGCCTTTCTTATGCACTTTTGTAAGCTTGTACTTTTCTCTTCTTTTTTTTTTTCGAAAAGAGGACATGCATTGCATACTTAAGAGTCAGATACAAACCGAAAATAAGAAAAGTTGTCCAAATTCAAAATATTATAAAGCCAAATTGGGGACATATCCCAAACAAAAGTAGTAGATTGGTTTGGATGCTTGTTCTGCTACCAAAAGTGTTGCGTCTTCCTTCGTTGGCTAGGTAATCGGCTACTTGGTTGCATTCCCTATACACAAACTTGATTTGAACTTCTTCTAGCTGGCTGAGCTTGTTACTTGCGTCCCTTAGTAGCCCTCTCTGATGTTTTCCTGTTGCTTTATTCCTGTTATAGCATGATACCAAAGTTTTAGAGTCTGATTGTATGATGACATATGCATGTTTGCATTGGATACTTTCAATCAACTTATTATTAATATATTTTGCCTTTTCAAAAAAAGAACTCATGGGGAACAAGATCGCACAAAACTCGGGATTTTGTCGTCGTCGGTACCTTATTTGTTGACGTGTATTTTAACCATAAGATCCTCCACTATAACAACAGAGGATCTTACTCGAGGGTGTGTAAAGTCAAGCATATATACGGATAATTTGTAGCTTGAATGAGATCTAGTTAAAATTATTTTTGTTTTTGTATCATGAGACACTGATGTTAGGCTTGACAAAATTCATTCGAATTCGAAATCCAATCCGATTTAGAATTCGAAGTTTAATCCAAAATATTTTGGTCAACTATACGAATTTTCACCCGGAATCCGATATGAATTTATCAGATTGGAAAATCACCCATAATCAACTTGTTCCGAACTCATCCAATATGAAATTATTCGAATATATTTAATTCGAAATTCATCCGATCCGAATTCGAACTCATCCAACCCGAATTTATCCAAATTAATTTTGTAAGATAAATATACTAATTTCACTTATAATAAATATTTAAATAAGATTTTGAAGTAAATAATTTATAAATTTTTATTATAAAAATAATTTTGCGGTCCAATATTAAATGAACACTGAATCCAAATTGACCCGATCCCAGTTCATCCTATCTAAATGGGCCGATCCGTATTCAACCGATTCAAATGCAACACGATCCGAAATGTTCCAAATTTATAACTCGAACAACATCCGCATCCGATTAAGATCCGAAATCGGAACACATCCAATCGGAACTATTTGATTGGAACGATCCGTTTGAAAAGTAGTCGACCATATTCTCTTATTCTCGCCTGTGATGATATAACAATGAGAATTTAATCGAGGAACATTAAACTTATCATAAATCATCCATTAGTTTCGTAAAACATAAGTACTTGTGAGAAATAAATGTGTAAATTGAGTGAGTCAGTATGTGTGTGTAATGACTCGGTATATATATCAAACCGTGACAACAATTAACATAAATAGCCGTCGGCTAGTCGGCGCGAAATATCCGTGGTGGGCGTAAGAATAGTGAATTTAGTGACCCAGCCAAACAGTAAAGCTTTCTTTAGACCAAGCTTAACATCTCATTTTCTTCCTTAAACTTTATATAAACAGAAACTCTTCTTAAAAGTAAAAATGTCAACGTCACAATTACATCATTAAATTGGTTCTTTAATTAAACATAATTACAATTATGAAATGGTACCATAAAATAAATACAAAAGATACTACGACTACTACTACTATAATTGTATTACACAACACAAATTAATCATATGCTACAATCATTTCTTCCCAGCTTTTCTCTACACCTCACAACACCTCACTGAACAAACCAAACAAAACAAAACACCCACCAAAAAACCAACACCTCACCTCCAAACCCAACCCCCTATGCCGCAACCACCGCCTCCACCCTTCCGCCGCCGCCACTAACAACAATCCTTCCAAAAAAAAACGAACAATCTCACCATGGCATCTCCAATCGGCAGAACAAAATCAACAAAGCTGAAAGAGATTCAAGGCATGTTACTAGGCCGTTACGAACTAGGTAAACTCCTCGGCACCGGAACCTTCGCCAAGGTTTACCACGCCAGGAACACGAAAACCGGCGAATGCGTGGCGATTAAGGTGATCGACAAGGAGAAGATTGTCAAAGTCGGATTAACAGCTCACATCAAGCGCGAAATCTCGATTCTGCGTAGGGTTAGGCACCCTAACATCGTCCAGCTGATCGAGGTCATGGCGACGAAGACGAAGATCTTCTTCGTGATGGAGTACGTGAAAGGCGGGGAGCTTTTCAACAAGGTTGCCAAGGGGAGGTTGAAGGAGGAGGTCGCGAGGAGGTATTTCCAGCAGCTGATTTCGGCGGTGGCGTTTTGTCACGCGCGGGGGGTTTACCATCGGGATTTGAAGCCGGAGAATATTTTGCTCGATGAGGATGGGAATCTGAAAGTTTCAGATTTCGGATTGAGTGCGATTTCGGAGCAGATTAAGCAGGACGGCTTGTTCCACACGTTTTGCGGTACGCCGGCTTATGTGGCGCCGGAGGTGTTGTCTAGGAAGGGCTATGATGCGGCTAAAGTCGATATATGGAGCTGTGGTGTTATTTTGTTTGTGTTGATGGCAGGTCATTTGCCTTTTCATGATCAGAATGTTATGGCGATGTATAAGAAGATTTACAAAGGGGAGTTTAGGTGCCCGAGGTGGTTTTCGCCCGAGTTAACTCGGTTTTTGAGTCGATTGCTGGAAACTAACCCGGAGAGGAGGATAACCATACCGGAGATCATGGAGAACAGGTGGTTTAAGAGAGGTTTTAAGCATGTTAAGTTCTATATAGAGGATGATAAGCTGTGTAATGTTAATGAGGATGATTTGAATTTGAATTTTGCTCCGATGAATTTTTTGGCGGAGCGGGAGGCCTTGTCGGAGTCTGAGGCTGATGTGGAGACGAGGAGGAGGGTTGCGAGTCTGCCTAGGCCGGCGAGCTTGAACGCGTTTGATATCATTTCGTTTTCGAGTGGTTTTGACTTGTCGGGGCTGTTTGAGGAAGGTGCGGATGGAGGAGGGACGAGGTTTGTTTCGGGGGCGTGTGTTCCGACAATTATATCGAAGTTGGAGGAGATTGCGAAGGTTGTGAGCTTTACCGTGAGGAAAAAGGACTGTAGAGTGAGTTTGGAGGGGTCAAGGGAAGGTGTGAAGGGACCTTTGACAATTGCAGCTGAGATATTTGAACTAACTCCTTCCTTGAGAGTGGTTGAGGTGAAGAAGAAAAGTGGGGACAAGGCAGAGTATGAGGAGTTTTGTGATCGTGAACTTAAACCTGGATTGCAAAGCCTTATGATGGGGAATGTTGCTGATGCTACTTACTTGCCTTCGGACACTGAATAGATAGGGAAAGAAAGGGAAAAGAGTACGCATTCGTTTTCCTTCTTTCGCTAACGCTTTGTGTTGTTTGTATAATAGTTGTTTGCTTTCCTTTTATGAATGTTTTTCTTGAGATGTCTTATCTGTCAAAGTAGATGATTCTGTAAAGTCCTCAGAATTGAATACATGACTCATTGATGAAGTCTTTCGTTCTCTGGAGTATTTCAATAAGATTTCTGATTGCTCAACTGTTACCTGAAGAACGAGTGATGGTTGTGGTCAAGTTAGATTTCCCAAATTGCTCTGTTATATGCTTGATGCTTGTCTATTGCACATTGCATAAGGGCTTAACTTGGCTAATAAATATGTGCCAAAGCATTGGAGTTGGAGATTTAGACAAGGTATGCTTATGGAAAATCTTGGTGTGTGGTAGATTATGGTCCGGAACAGGATGGTGGGGGCTTCTTCACTTCTTCAACTCAAACTATGAATTGTTTCAAGTGGAAGAAGGTATATGTGAGATCTAAAAAAGGTCTTCAGGTGTTTTGCAACTGCCCCAAATATTCTTGTAGATGCTCAGCAGCTTCCGCCTTCCTTACAGCAGGAATAGAAGGAAAGTGAAGATCTACGCTTGTCTTTTGGACGAATAAGCTTTACTTCTTTCCATTTGCTTTGCAGTTGAGGGAAGAAAGGAGAATCAGTTTTAGCTTTTAGGTGGCTTTGGATCGAAGGAGATTCTATCTGCAGTCGGCATGCAAGCAGCATTGCTACATACAGCACAGCTAGTTGTGGATTATTATTCGGTTCCTTGATTAGTTTTCCCTTTTTTAAGTTTTTATCCTTGCACTATGTAAGCATGGTATGGCAGCCCAGGGACTTCTCACTGAAACCTGGAAGTTTTTGTATATCAGCAGCCTGTAGGTGGCTGATGTATTTCTGAAGCATGTAAGCCAACATGCCAACCGTAGTAAATAGTATGGCCACGCCTACCCCAGATCCTGTATCCCTGGGGGGCAAGTTAAATGTCTGGAATGTTTTGCCGGTTGTGGCCTTTTGAATTTGATTTGGTGTGTAATAATATGAACACGGCGTGATCGCAATGGTTTATTAATGTTTAGCTATGTTATGCTTCTCGTTTTGGTCTCTTAGACTGAACTGAGATTTAAGAGAGTATCGGACACTCATACTGCTGGTCCTGTACTACATCTGCTATTGAAATCTGTTTCTCAATCTCTTGTGCTCATTGCTCAAACTTCTCTAACTATATGAGCAAATGCAAGAATTGTGAGGATGAGGATTCAAATGATTCCTGCCAAATGCCAATCCAAGAATTTCACTGTAATGGCAAAAATAAACATACACTTGGACAAAAATTTTGTTGACAACATTATTGAGAGCCTGCGACATTTAGCATTTGTAAAAATAAAATGGTTCTAAGCAATAAATTCGAACCTGACAAATAACTCCGAGTCCTACCTGATCCAATAATTATCGAATCAATATTGAATTGTGTGGCGCGAACAAGTTTGGAACCACCGAGCCACACAAAACTGTACTGGAAAACTACTGTCCCCCACATGAACTATCTGGGTCAGAAGTCCTATAGTAGTCATGGACCCAATATACATTAGCCACGTAACCATGACTAATATTCATTACATAATCCATTAAAATGTAGCCATGTAGCCACCCAATTACATAATTGATTGTTGATTAAATTGGTAATCGATTTGAGTGTACTTAAACAATGTCTGATTTGAGTCATGTAGATGTAAGAAAGTGCCAAATTCCTAAAATCTAGGGTCCAATATTGCTTAGTTGATTATTCGCACGTAGCGAATACCAGCGGAAACAAAAATAAATAAAATACATACTGCTCCGATATTATTTAGTTGGATTAGTCGTACACACCGAATGCCAGTAAAAAAAAAAAAAAAAAAGAAGCTAACGGCTGTACTTCTATACATAATAATGTTAACTCACAGTTTTAAATAATTTATGAGTTAAAAAAACCTCATAAATTGTGTTTTTCTTTATACTGCTTCGGAGCTTTAAGAAAGTAGATGAGTTTTTTTTTTTTAAATTGATTTTATTATTTTTATATTATTTAATCATTTTACTTAGGTTATTTTTTATTCTTTTTACATTTTTATATATATTTTTTGATAATACTAATGCTTGTTTGGCTCATCAAAAGTTTCATTTTTAAACGGTGATTAGAGCATGAATTGATCAAATTCGTAAACTAAAGTGTAAGTGTAAATTGCTCATTTTATTAGAAACGCTAAGGCTTTGTTCTCTTGGTAGTAAAACTCATTATTTTCAGTTCTGTTCGAATTCATTCAGTTCTGTTCAATTTTGTTAGAATTTATTTAGTTGTATTTTATACTACAAATATATTATGTTCAATTCTGTTCATCTTCATTCAATTTTGTTCAGTTCAATTTTGTCCAGTACACTTGTTCAGTTCTCTGCTCTTTCTAAGTGGGAGTAAAAAATCAATGAACATAAAACATAAAATTATAGTATCAAAGAAATCAAGTATATTCTATCTTAATCAATTTTCAGCCACCGTTACAGTAAAGTAGAGTAGTTGATAATTTGTGAAACACAATCTTCCATTTCTGTTGATGCACAGCTAGCCCTGAACAAAAGATATTCATAGGAGTGTTCTGTTCAACTTGCTCCTCGGCAATATTATATAGCTATGCTGTAGCTGTAACTTGAAATGCACATCGATTCTCTCTCATGCACACCATCTGTTTGTGGAAACGCCTCTTAATAAATCCAATTTTTTTCCCACCGGTAAAACTGAATCTTGTCCCTGATACATCTGCTATTGGCACAGTGATCAAATCTTGTTTCTGTTTGCTTTGTCAATCAATTAAAGCAAATGGTAACTAGAAAAATTGCTAAAGATACAATTTAAGACGCTTATGCTGGAGAGACCTACGTTATTTTCTAGAGGTGTGTTTTGGCTTGCATTCTGTAGTAATAAACAGATTATGTTTCATGCTAAGTTCATGTCAAGTTCTTTTGGTTCTGTTATGAAGTGTAAATTCTTGAGTTGGTTTTTGTCTCTTACGTGTAAATTGTTTCAATCTTGACTTTTATCTTTTAATGATTTACTTACAACAGGCCTTATTTGGCTGCTATGGAAACTTGAAAGGCAGATGATGGCTGAAGCATGGAGGGCGGCTGAATCATGTGGACTGTGGAGACGGTGGAGAACAATGTCGAGCCTGACTAGGTTGAATGCCTAATATATAGTTCATGTAACATCTTTCTTCAACTCAAGATACATGTATTGTAGGCACTTAAATTAGTCAAATGGGCAGATTGTGATACATTTTCTCCTTTTATTTTGTTTTCGTAGCAAAGAGCCGAAGATGACATTTAAAGTCCCAGCTAAAATTTCCTTCCTGGTTAATATTGATCTAAACTCCATTATTGGTAAATATACTAAAATCAAAACATGCATGTAAGTTCTCTCAAAAGACCAGCACATCTGATGAAATGTTTCAGTAGTATATCAATTTGAGCATGTAAAACTACCGAAGAAGGACAAAGAAAAACACTATAGATGGTGCTGGCACATGCAGTCTCTGCATCTTGGCAGTCGGTAAATACTTGTATGGTTGTACCAAGGCTCTGGTTATGCACACTTGGACATTCTTCTATCATTTTCCTTATTCTGCTCTCGAAGTTATGTCAACTGATAGTGCTGTTTTCTTGAATACTTGCAGCCACCCTCTTTTTGTTGGGCCTCAATGTGGGAGCATTTCGTTCACCATAATATATTCTGAAACCAGACACCACGGATGACAGCTAGCTACCAGAGTCCGTCATGGTGAAAACATCAGAAATCACACAAGCAATAAAGTCTAATGCTGCAAGGCGGTCTACAAGCTGCATCAATATACTGTTTCTCTGTTGAAAGTGAAAAATATATATTGATGTGGAGTAATCTTATCAGAGATGAAATATGAATGGCTGGCGAAATGGTAAGTATTCCTGAGCTAGTTACTCATGTTTTGCTACCGGATTATTATATCCATGTTTTACTTGAATTTCAATGAAAGCCTTGAGTGTTTGCCTGATTGTCTCTGTTTACTGTTTACTTTTTCTTAACCTGATGGAGTGCTTTATTGTTCTACTTCTCTGCTGTTATTCTGCGTATGTTCTAACATCTAGGGTCTTGATAAAATTAGTGACAGTACTAAAAACTAACATTGGGTGTCTCTTTACACACCACATAACTAAATCAAATTTGCTCTTTACAGAGCTATATAGTATGAAACTGATAAAATGATTCAACTTACTGAAATGTAAATTCCACGGTCAAATCCAAGACCAGCAAGGAGTACACACTGCACACTGCTTCTTCTGGTTCCAGTGGACAGTTACCTAATTCTTAAATCATCATGTTCTGTTTACTAAATATAACAGAGGTCTTGAAGTACTTTTTCTCTGCTAAAACATCAATATATTATGCCAAATATAACATAAGCACAACAACAGACTTCTGATTTATGAAATACAATCAACAATTTAATTCCAAGCTAACTTCTCTTCTTAGCAAACAGATTGTTGTCACCCATACTATAGAAATGATGCTTGCCTTCATTTCTGGATTTATTAATCCTTTACCATAAACTGCTTCTTGATTTTCTCAAGTGCTACTAGCACTTCCTTCATGTTTATCCTCTCAGCCGGGGAATCTTCCAAGCAACATAGAGCTAACTCCAAAACTGAAGATACACAAAGCATCGTTTTACTGAAAATTTCTTCCTCTGGTTTGATCATATTGGCATCAATAATGTGAGTGATTCCATTGGGTAATGCATCTTTTACCCAATTCCCGAGGTTCACGTTCTCACAAAACATTTCATCCGCAGGCTGTCTTCCCGTGAAAGTCTCCAATAGCATGATGCCGTAACTGTACACATCACATTTTGTGGAAATCCTCCCATTCATTCCATACTCTAGTACACAATATTTATCATCAGTAATCAGAACATGAAATTTGATAAAAATTGAAAGTCTAGTTTTTAACCGTATAAAAAAAAAAAAAAAAAAGAACATAGATTAAAAACACCTATCAAGTTGCTGCATCACGTGACTGTTACTGGATAAATTACCAATTAGATTGTACCCCTTTTTTCATTAAAAGTGTGGTATTTTGAGTTTTGCAATGAAAAATACGTGAAAGAGTAAATACTTGCCTGGAGCCATGTAACCTATTGTTGCAAGGGTCCTGGTGTGAGTTCTGCTCTCCTCTTCACCTAAAAATTGTGCAATTCCGAAATCGCTCACATGGGCCATCATATTGTCATCTAAAAGGACATTTCTCGGTTTTAAATCACAGTGAACAACGGGCGTGGAGTAACCATGGTGGAGATATTCCAATGCAGTAGCTACATCTGTCATTATGCTCAATCGTTGCATGAGAGACAAAACAACTTCTTTCGAGTACAACCACTTCTCAAGGCTCCCATTAGGCATGCATTCGAGTAGCAAGGCCTTGAAATCTAAGTTGGAGCAATTTCTGATGACCTTCATGAGATTTCTGTGACGAATATTACATAGTACTTCACATTCAGCATCAAAAGTCCTCAATGCACCTTCCAACTGCAGATTGAACACTTTTATGGCCAATATCAGCAATCTCTAAAGACACCTCTGTAAACCGAGCCAAAACTTCCTTTACCCAACAAATTGTCATCACTGAATCTATCAGTTGACTGCAAAATCTCAAGATAAGATATCCTGGCCAAACCTGTTCTCAAAGATACATCTGACACGATTTGTGGCTCATTTTTTCTGCACCGTCTGATAATTACCATGGTCAAGATAGAGGCGAGCAGAAGAGTTACAATAGGTACAATTATAAATGCAACTTTCTTCAACTTTGGTTTACTTGTTGACTCTTTGCAAGGTGGAACCTGATATCGTTGAAGCCCACATAACGCTGAATTTGAGAGAAATGATTGGTCTGTCCAAAAGGCTCTCCTGAAGGAATCTCTCCTGATAACTGATTGAAAGAAGCATTGAAATATTCAAGATATTTAAGTGCTTCTAATGACTTGGGGATTATACCAGAGAGGTTGTTATGAGAAAGGTCCAAAATTTCCAGACTCAACATGGCACCAATGGAGTTTGTTATCGGACCTTGAAACATATTATGAGCCAACGAAAAGTTTATAATGCTCTGCAGGCCTTGAAAGGTGTTTGGGAGATCACCTGAGATGGAATTCTTTGACAAGTTAATGTATGTTGCTGCCTTGAGGTTTCCAATTTGAGGAGATAGATAACCACTGATGGAATTTGAAGAAATATCTAGCTCCAAGAGATCTTGCAAACCCCAGATGCTATCCGGTATACTCAAATTGTTTGAATAATGTTCTATACTTCTTAGAGAGATGTTTACCAAACATTCCGGGATTGGACCTGTGAGTTGGTTCCCAGTTCCCACCCAACCACAAACTCCCCAAATTCTTTAAACTGCAGAGTTGGTTTGGAATGGATCCTTTTAATTGGTTGAAACCAAGTGATAAACTCTGAAGGTTAAATAAGCCATGGAGTGTTTTAGGAATAACTCCATCAACATTGTTCCCGTCAAAGTACAAGGACACCAAACCAACTGCTGGTTAGAATTCAAATACAGCAAACTGAGCCTACCAAGGTTCCCGATAACTTCTGGTATCATCCCCTGAAATGAATTTTCGGACAAATCTAAGCTCTCCAGACTTGACATGTTCCCGAGCGAATCAGGGATGATAATGAATTCCTGCCGAGATATAATCCAATAAGCATCTGTAAGTTGACAATTTCTGGTGGTATCACTCCATCAAAGTTGTTATATGACAGCGACATGAGTTGAAGCTGAGGGCATGAAGCAAAACTGGATGGTATTCGACCATGTATCTGATTGTGAGACAGGTACAGCCCTTTGAGTATCGGAAGTTGAAGGCATATCTGGTCTGGAAACACACCAGTTAAGTTATTGCCGTTAGAATGTAAGACTTCCAGTGTGGAGATATTGAAAATGCTGTTTGGTATGGAACCTGTAAGCAGGTTGTATGACAAGCTCAAGATATTAAAGCTTGTGGAGATCCCCTATGTTTTCTGGTATCGGCCCTTCAATTGAATTTCCCGACAGACTTAAAAGTCTCCAAACCTGATATGTTTGCAAGTGAAGCAGGGATGATACCTGATACTTGGTTATTTTCCAAGAAAAGCGACCTGAGGTTCTGGAGTGGAGATTCCCTATGGAATCAGGAATATCACCTCGAAAGGAGTTGTTTGACATGACTAGTCTCTCGAGTGTAGATTCGTTAGAGGATTTCAGAAATGCATTGAAACCTGTGAAACTGTTTCGATCAAATAACATGTCTCGGATCTGAGGAAACAGCGCCAAGAAGGATGGAATTTCAATCTTCGCACATGAGCGAGCTCCTGAGGAATGAATCCAGTGAAATAGTTTCTTCCCAAGTCGAGAGAAACAAGAAACGAGAGGTTGCCGAGTTGTGGAGGTATTTCTCCAGTGAGGCCCATGCTAGAAATTTAATTCAGCGACTCTGCGATGGTCATGAGGAGCACAAATGACTCCAGTCCAATTGCAAACTGGAGACGAAACGATCCAGTCTTCCAGCAAACTGAAGACTGGTTATCAGGGAAAGTAGAGCTGATTGATCAGTGGTGATGTTCGGTGCATGATGAGCCAATGAGAGATGCATCAACAGGATGGATGTTATTAGGGGAATCTGCAGGCACCATTGTTTTGCCATAATGTAGCTAGTATGAGTAGTGTGACAAATTAATTTGAGCTGAAGTCTACAGATACAGTGTGGACAGTCAAGCTGGTACTTGTTCTTCATTTTTTGTTAGTAGTATAATTCTAGAATGAAACATTCTAAAAAAAGGACAAACAAAATAATGAATAATGATCGAGACATGAAGTTAGTTGCTTGGATTGTTATGAAAAGCACTCCTCCACTAGACTACAGTGAGAACGGAGAACCACGAGATTAACTTTTGAGCCATACACAGATCCCACTCCGTGGGCTAAGGCTCAATTTGTTATTTAACTCGTAATCTTGAAAATATTAAGTATTTTGATATTGAGTTGATAAGGTTGAAGTTGTTGATAAGATTGAAGTTGGACAGGACTCTCTAATCTCTATCCTATTAAACTAAATCCCTTTATTTTAGGCATGACATGAAAGTCCACAAGTTGATGAACTCTCCCCACTGTCTTGTAAGACCACTGATTTTGCGTGATTTATCTTCTCCCTATGAATTTCAGTTACTATGTGCCCGATGACTGTTGAATGTTGAATGTAATCCGTCAAACAACGGATCAGACAATTCCCAGTTCACGAGAGATCCGAACACTTGGCCTTAGAGCCACATTTGAAGATCCCAATCCCTACGCTCTCGCAGCCATGAGGTTAAGGTACGACTCTAATTTATGGAGTTTAATTATTAATGAACTAAAGCAGGTTATAGCCAAGCTGGATGCAAGATACGGAAGAGAACAGTCGCAGGAACGCAACAGCACGGAAACGGCCACGCACACACAAGGAAAAATCTGCCAAGTTATCTTAATTCTATTTTTTTTATGTGAGTGGAACATGGTAATCCCAAATATCTACCTTTTCATGGCTATTTCATCACACTCTACCACTTGGACCTTACTGCATCACCATTTTTACTTGATGACTATGTCAAGAAGTCGGTTCCATCACGCTGGGACCAACATTATTATCCAGGTAATTCTAAAGTTAAACTTACTCTTATTATTATTGTGTTAAATGACTTTCAGTCATACATGTTACTAATGCAAGCAAAAGCATGAGTAAGCAACTGGATTTTGGGCGTCTTGAATCATATTTTGATTTGCCAAAAAGTTCCCCCTGCCATAAAGATTTATTTTTGTTTTATTTGAATTTTCCTTTCTCGAGCTGTATATAAAGAGACCTACAAATCTACTTAAAAGACTACGTGTACATATTACAGAATGAAGTTAATGTTGTTACTACTTTCTCCTGGAAGTACATTGATTTCTTTGAACTAGGCAAGGGAATGCGGTACTTCACCTTTTTTCCTACTCTGTACAAATTACAGTACTTTCAAACTTGGTTTAACTTGGTTTAGTTGCTTAAGCTTTACTCAAGTGCAGCTGGAAATTTGTAAAAGCTGAAGGCTCTTGACACAGTAGTACAGTACATGTCTATACTATGTGGTTGATTAGCTGCATCAAATAGACAAATATGTCCAAATATCTTAAGTTTCATACATATATGTTGTCACTGGTTCCTTCATAGAAAAAGTTTAATTCTTTCCATTCTATATTTCCCATGCTATTCACTCACATGCACCCATGAATATGAAAGAGCCAGAATTCCACATTTGCAATTATGTTCCAGTGTAACGTAACTGACCAACCAATTTGCCTTGAGAACTGCATAATCTGCCTGCGATTTATTTTAATTGAATATGCTAATTATTTTTATTAATTAGCCATATTTATCTAGACTAATGGAACACATAAATGAGGGAGTTGCAGTTGGAGGCCAGGATGTAATTTGCGTCAAACGGAGACTGTTTTCGCCAGTCCCTCAAGCTGTCCTCAAAGGATATATGGAGGAACTTGGAGATTTCCTGTTCTCTTATACAAATAGTCCTATGCTAGATAGAAATATGAGAGACAAATAGTCCTATGGAGATTTTAAATAGAAACATATGATTAAATAATTAGTCATATGTATATAGTAGTAAAGTTTTTTTTTCTAAAGAACATTGGCACGGCCCTTAGTCTGGTGCACTACCTCTAACCTTTATATAAGTTTATTCATTCACAATCCAATTTTGACACTAAATGTTGCACAATTTCCATTTTAATTATATGACCAGCTATATATATAAGATTTAAATATACAATTGATGATTCTCGCTATTTCTGATATGAATTAAAAAATGACTATTAGTATTTCATAGTTAATTTGCTATATGCAACACGACAACTAAACCATAATATCGCTATATACATCTTTTCATTATGGATTCTAGGCCATTTCTTTTCAATATGAACATTTAAAAGTGTTTTCTTACGGAATTGATGTACCTATCTTTCTCATAGTCGACCCAACTCTCATGAGAAAATAATAATGATCGGTTCTCAAAATAATGAAGGAATTCTTATAACATCAAAACATGATTGCTTATTAGCAAAATTCTATATTTGAGGAACATGCAAGACTATATATACAGTAGAGTTTAATTAGAAAAATTATATATATATTGTGCAAATTCAGTTGACTACATAAATAATAAAAGAAAATCCTAGGCCAGGCATTACTCACCCCATGAGACCGTTCCTCGTGAATCCTATTATAACAAAGTTTTGTTAGGGACTTTTATAAAGGAAAGGAAGCTAAGCAGAATCAAAACAAAGGGGTGAGTACTCCTATTTTCCTACCCTCGACTTCATATTTTGATGAAGGTGGGCTCTCACCGGGGAAGGCAAGTATGCGAAAGCAGCGGTTAGGCACATTTACAGGTAGTGTTATTTCATAAGGCCAAAAACATCAATAGAACACTAGAGACGACAATGAGAAGGAGGTATTACAACAGGCAAGATTGTGTGCAACCTCGTTACAATTCCGGGACACAAATGTTAAAGAAGAATCATAAAAAGAACGACTTAGAAGTCTAACATCTCCTAAGATAGGTCCAATGTTAGAAAGATCCTTCACACTACTATTAAAGCTATTGACCACTGATAAGCAATCTGAATAAAACCAATTAAGCGATACGTCATCCTTGCTCAATTGCCCACTCAAACGTCGCACGCAATGCCATTGCTTCAGCAGTCTCGGGGGCTCCTCCATGCTGGTATACAATCTGTTTTCGTGCAAGAAGTCTGTCCGAAGCAAAAGCTGCCAGCCCCACACCTATTTGTTCACCATTCTTTGAGAACGCAGCATCTAAGAACACACGAATCTGTCTAGAAGATTGATCTCCAGAACATTTAAGTTGCTGCACATGAATGATTTATACATACGTCACCCGTCCCATAGAGTTGAACTGATTTAATTTTTTCTCGGGAACCCTGTTTTCTAAGTATAATGATTTGATTATATATTTTAGTTACTCTCTCCGTTTGGTTAAATGTTTTCATTTGATTTTGTTGACAACTTCTCTATTGTAAATTACTCCCAGATCGTATCATAGAAAAAATTTAGAAAAATTATTCTTATAAGTACTCTATAACAACAACAAGTGCATGATTAAATTTTGTTTGTATGTGTATATTGTTTGACAAGAATGAGAATATGATATGTCCAATTTATAGGTAATTTATCGCCGTTGTTCTTATTTACTACAAGAATATGTAAATAACCAAAATATATAGTACTTTTAAATTTATAAAAAATAATAATATTTTCTAGATTATTGAAGACTAAAAAATATATTATTCCTCTCCCACCTTTTGTATACCACTCCCAAACTCTCCCACCTTTTCGTATACCACCCAACATAGTGTTTATCTATTTTGTAATTTTTTTTAAGATGATGGTTTATTAGTTTGTGATTTTAAAAGTATTTTTAGACAATCTTTTTATGAAATAAGGTTAAATGATTGTATTTTCATTTTACCTGTAAAAAAATGTTTAAGATTCTAGCTTTATTTCGAGCCAAAAATAATTCTTGTTACAACCTCCACTGTGATATAGGGAATAGTGAAATAGTTTATTTTCTCCTACTATAGTCCTTCTAATCCTAATCCTTCTATTATTTTTCTCACTTTGTCTTCTTTAGAAGTTCTAGAATCCACCAAGCAGAAACAGAAACAGAAACAAATTTTTATTGATACTCTAGTTTTTTTTTAAAACAAAGATTAACTTCTTATTATCCAAAAACAAATCAGTACACAAACACCGATCAAGTGATCCAGGTGTGAAAACAAACAAATCGACAAGTCTAACAAATCTATACTAAAACTGTCCAACAACACTTATTGCACAGTTAATCTAATCCTTCTCATCTAAATCAGATTTTAATGGTATGTATGATACTACCACAAATAGCATCATCAAATGTTGCACAGTTGATGCTCTATTTTGTCATGTTAGAGCAAGAATTTAAGAATTATATCTATGAAAACATTTTTGCCTATAAGGAGGACTCTCCCAACTATATACATTGACTTCCACATATACACATAGTTTGTTCCATATTTTAGGGATGTGAGACTTTAATTTCATCTTTTACGATAATAAATTCACATTTAAAATTGAATTAAGTTGTTAACTTCATATGCAAATTTGTTATCGTTATTATTATTTTACTACGAAAATATGTAGATATAATAAATAATAAATAATAAATATATGCAGTAAAAAAACAAATTAACTTTCAAATATAATATTTCCTAAATTATTAAAGATAGAGATCATATTATTTCGAAATAAAAATGAGAGAGTTTGTAAATTACCTTTTCAACAACAACAACAACAACTCTATTTCTTTGGTTTCAAATATAGGGTAAACCAACAATGAATGACTTGATTTTGAGACTTAATGAAGGAAAAGTTTATTCTAAGTTTTATGGGGCTTTCTATTCTCAGGTCGGCTTCGCACCGACTTAAACGTAGGTCTTTATTATATATTTCATTCTAATTTATTAAATTTTGATAAAAATATATAAATATGCAGTTATACCCCTACTTTCAAAAAATTCATTTAAATAATTTAAATAAATTCTTACTATTTTATAAGTATTAAATCAAAAATAAAAATTTACTTTAACTAAAATTAAAATTAACCAATATATATCAAATTAATTTCAACAACAATTCAATGGAATATTCGTTTTCCATAATCTAATTGCATTAGCTATCAACATTTGTAGAGGACAATAACAGAAGCTTATTTTTTTAGCTACGAAGTATATTATTTAGAAGTGTTCGATAGTTTATGTATCATTAAAATGGATAAATTAACTATGATCAATTAACTTTGGTTTGTGATTAAGATTAATTAATAAGGTTTACGTGTATATGTAATCATATAAATTGAAATTAAGGGCATTATAGTTAATTTGTATTTTTGTGGTGATTTTAATGTTAAAGAAAATTAATTATAATCCATCGTACCAAAAATGACTTTGAACCGAAATGAATGGATGAGATTAAATTAAGCGCCACATGGCAACTATTGAATGAAGACCTGAGTTTAGGTCGGTACAGAGCCGACCTGAGAATAGAAAGCCCCAAGTTTTATTGTACATATTTCTCAATCTTTCTTGGACGAGTTTGAACACTATTATATCCTTCACGTATATGAATAAAAAAATATTTTAAAATTCAAAAATGTCTGACAAATATATATGATAAATTACATTGGGTCTACCTTACTACGGGGTCCAAATACACTTTTGCCCTCATTAGTTCAACAATTATATGTCATTGCCCGGAAAACTTTGACCACACCGTTATTCAGTTTTCAAAATAATCCGGCCAAACAAGGCCTTAGTTTCAAAATTGGGATTTATTATTAATTTTTAAAATTATTTGTCCTTTTCCTTTTCTTTTAATCTTTTCCCTTCTTTTTTTTTATTCATCTTCTTCTTCTTTACTGCTACAATTGAGCTCTGCCGTGCGATGGTCTTCTTGGGAGAAGAGGACTAGGAGAAATCTCATTAAATTTATGTTTTGCTCTGTTTCGTGAGAAGATCATTTAGAAAAGTAAGGATAAATAAGAAGACTAAAATTTAAAAGGAATGAAGAAAGTAAAATAATTTTGGGAGCTCCCACCAAAACCTCCATACACGGCTGAACTTCGGAAGCTCGCCGCAACTTCATTTATCGACGAAATCGAGTGATTCTTGCACCGTTGGGTTCGTGGCGACGTCCTCTTCGAAACGCATACCACCTTGCCTTGAACCATCGCCTGTTTGCTAATCCGCCATTAACGATTTCAAGGTATTCAAAAGGTTCGTGGGACTTCATTTTTCAACCAAATCAAACGATTCTTGCGGTGTTCTTGGACTCTTCTATCATTTTAGAACAATATTTCATCACATTAGAAATAAAATTCGACCAGATGTTGCGGCATTGAACTCGTCCACACTTGTAAACATGAGTTGTGGGCGGAGCTGCAAAAGCTCCTACTAGATTTGTTTTTTTTTAATTATTTTTTATTTTTTATTTTATTTTTTGGGATTTTGTCAAATAAAATCTTAATTGGGGCTTCTTTTACAATAATTATTAGTTCATTTTGAAATTTATATTATATGTGTGGGTTAATTTGAAATACTTTAGAGTTAATTTTGTAAATAAAATATCTTAGAGGAAAATGTGTAAAAAATGAAAACTTAAGGTGTTTGGATCTCCATAAAATCTGAGATTCTGGTGAGGGTAAAATTGTTACTTCCAACTCTTAATTGGTAAAAACTACTTAATATCGTAAGGCTAGATGTAATTGTTTTGTCTAACAGGGACTACATGTAATTGTTAAACTAAGAGGAAAAGATTTTTAATAAAAATACTAATAGGGGATGTAGATACAAATTGCCCTACTTTTGGTTAATAAGTACAGTATATTCATAATTTTATTGCGTACATATTGATACTAAAATAAAATTGAGTGAGTGAATAACAAATTTTTTTTATAAAAGTGTCATAGATCACAAATATAAAAGATACTGTATTACTTTAATATTGTTATTGTTGAAGTACTATTCATTCAAATATTTCAATACTAATAATAAACATAATCATTTATAAAATACTTCACTAATGATCGGTCCAAGTACTATTTACTATATAATAAAAATTTCTAATGGTAATGGCTGGTTCACTAATGTAGATATTATATTTACAGTTCCGAAAAATAAAAGAATAAAAAAAATCATACAATAATAAGTCGTATATATATATATATGTTCCTCGCACGCCAAATGAACCACATAGTACCTTGCCAAACTAAAACAACCGCCCTTCTACTCTGCTTTACAGAAGTATTTTCAGAAACATTATCATTAATACACACCTAAACATACAAAATTTAGAAATAATTACCAGCTAACCTACCGATACTTCGATCCACTTGGTGTTAAGCCATGAAGCACTGCTGTCAGATTCTGCACGAATCTCCGCCTTTATTCTACAAGATTTTAACAATGACCTCTAGGACACCTTAATCATGATGAAATGTGTAGTTAGCAGCATCAATGCTTGTCTTTGTACAAACCATATAACAAAAAATCAAGTACAATAATTGGCTTATACTAAACCAAGAACATAAAATGTTCGCCACAGGTATATGAGAACTCACTGTATTATTAAGTTAGATACGTTCCTTCCTCCAGCAAACCTTAAATATGGCATTCAAATGAGCAGCCCATTTAGTAATCGTCTTAGTTGTTTCTGCATAGAGAAGGACAAGCATTTCGGACCAATCATCAAAGCATGAAATCAAGGAATTGGATAGCCAAATTCTATGTCTCAATCTGAATTGAATCAAAGACGATATCTTTTGCTTTGATAACACAAATTTAGTAGAATATTCACTGACCAAATCAGTGAATTCACCATGCGATTCCTAAACTTAAGCTGAGCTAGTTTTCGCAAGTGAGATTTCAACAGATCACTACTTCTGGTGCAACTGAGGGGGGAAACTGAAAACTGAAAGTCAAAGGTTTGCGTTGCGTTTCTTTATTCAAGTACACCAAAATTCATAGAATCAAGAATCTAAACCACTGCAAATTCAGACATATCATATCATTGTAGTACAAGTAATCATAGAATAAGAAAGCAAGACAAAAGATGAACAAGAAAGGCTACAAGATAGGTTTCATAGAATTTTTTTTTCAAAACACAGATCCAATACACAATTTACTAACAACTGAAATTCAGTTTTGTCTTAATTAATCAACTTTCATTTTATTACCTCTATTCCCAGCATTGTACTCTTGACGTGTTTGTCGCGGAGGCTTTAGTTGCGGCTGGTAATTGTACTGCTGTTTAGCTTGAGCTGCATTTGATGGAGCCTGATACCTATATATATTTTTTTAATCGATAATTCCAGCAACAAAATCTCATTAGATTGGAAAGTCATTCTAGCAAAACAATCCGAAAGCAGTAATTAAATCGAACTATTACATATCAAAAACTCAAAATAGATAAATCTGAAAACGATTCTGGAAAATGAAACCCTAGCGCAGCCGACGATGGTGACCAAACAAAGCCTCTACTTGGATCGTTGTCTCATCTTTCAGCGCTTCCTCTTCAATCTCCTCATACGCTTCTTCTTCCACTTCGCCCTCATGTTGAGCAAGAGAAACTGTTGTTGAACTTCTTCTTCAGGAGTGAGAGAACCCTAGCTCGGTTGAGTGGTGGAGGAGACGGGATTGAACCTGATACCTACATAGAGTATAAACATAGAAAGCAGATCAGATGAAAACAAAACTTGTTTTCCAACTACTCAAAATAGACCAACTTCCCCAATGATGTAACTAAGATACAGAACAACATTATATTTTCACACTTCCATACAAGATAACTTTACATTCAATTACAGTCTTATTATTACTGAAATGAGAAACCTAAGCTTATTATTACATAAATTCTCTGAGAGAATAAGCAGGTGATGTTCTGTTTTATTGGATATTAGTCTAGTAATATTCATCCATCAAATATGTATCTTTAACGCGTCCTACATCTAGTTAAAATTGGAAAAAGTTACCAATAAACAATCAAATATGGACCACAAACTCAGTTCTAGAGTTGTTATCCAGAAGCAGAAAAAATCTAAAACTATGTCATGTAAAATCCTTGTTTTAGTTTGTCGTTATAGTGCACTCCAAACCCTTGCCATTATTACATTATAACTTTTATTATAATAAACACCCTCAGAACAGACTCCTCGCAACATGTAAGTTTCCATCATCAGACAAATCAGTGACGATATAAAAGCAAACTTTTAGCAGCATTGGCAATAGTCTATTCTGTTGTCTTACAAGTAACGAGATTAAAAGCTTTCCTGTTTGCAAGCTTACGGAGTTATAAATGTTAGTAGTGGAGTATTTCCTTCTCCTATTTATAGTCCATACATGAAAATGTCCCAGGACCTTATGTCATAGTTTGACAAATTAAGCAGAATCATGACACAACTATATCTCAGAGTGCACGTTTCACACACATTACAGCTAAATGAACACAATAACATTGAAATAAAGAGAATCGCTACCTGGAATATAAAGTTCTCGCAATGATCATTTGAAAGAGGCTGCGACGACTTAATAATCTGAGGAAGATCAGTATCCATGAGCTCTTACACCATATACATCCCTAAAACAGTTCCAATTAATAGGTAGACATTGATGAGCATGGAGGCGATCGGTAGCACAGGAACAAATGGCCATATGAAAGCTGAAACAGGAACAACAATAATCATGATGATAGGACACAGTTATGTTGGAAAAGATGTGAAATCAGAGAAGGCTACAAAAATCATGATCTAATTAAGTGCCTTGTTGCAAAACCTTTACATACTAATTGTTGTGCTGAAATTTACAAGTAAAAAACAGGTAGTTGAAGCTCATTTTAAGCTGAAACTGATCTAAAGTTGATTTTACAAACACCTTTACTGCAATTTCTACTTCAAATAAGCCATTGCAACATGCAGTTTTAGTGGTATTTAACTAATATCATCTAATCTAATATACCAAATCAATGTTGTTAACACATTCCAAGCGGCATTAAATAAAATAAAGGCATTATTCTAATCAGTGAAGTATGGAGTATGCTTTTAGGCCATTGTGAATTCTCAGAACAAGGTGAAGTAACAGGGTTGAATCACATCGCAAAACGTTTATCCAACATAAGATTCGCTTACCCAGTATCAGATTGGACTCTTCTCCGACTCGAACCGTGGTCGTGGTTAAATCGGAATTGACATAATTGCGGCTTCAGTCTCTTCTTCTTCTTCTTCTTCTTCTTCTTCTTCTTCTTCTTCATCGCGGACATCCGATGGCTCCTTCTCCGGTGCGATTGTAAGGATCGGAGAAACCCTCTAGCTCCGTTAGCGTGAGAACGATTTGAAGACACCGTATTAATTGATTAATTTTGGTAAGATATCCTCTGCGAATCAAGCGGGCGGAGTGAACGAATGGTGGAGAAGGCTTGGAGGAGAAGGAACAGAGGGCGGCAGATTAGATGATGGAGAATGATGGGCTCAACTCAAGAAGAAGCTTAAGGGTCCAGTAAATGAGGAAGATCGTAATTCGGAAAGAAAGCGAGCAAAGTAGGGGGAAATGTTACCGACTAAGTCTCCACGCGCGCGCGTGGACAATTTGTGGGTTATTATAGACTTTAAGTATATATTTTAAATATATATGTCAGTTTATATTCTGCCCCTGAAATTGGTCGGAGAACAAAGTAAAATGATTACTAAACTTGCAAAGGATTTTAATCATTTTATAATGGCAAAAAGTCATACACACACACAGTCTAATGTTTTTCTCTTTCGCGCACTTCCTCATTAAATTTTGCTGCAATTTATAACCTAAAGATTTAAATCTTACACGATATCCCTTGCGATTTCAATTTGTGTATTTTAGCATTTTACAGCGGTTATTTGATGAATGATAAGTGTAGATATGAATCTTCCTGTTTAATCCAAACTTGCGCATGAGTATTTTTTCACGTGCCCGAGTAAAATTGTATTGTGGATGATTCAAATTTGAAATTTCAATGGTTAATTGAAGTGGATCTAAGCAAATTTTAGATAGAATTAAAATTTTCCTCTATAACTCGCCAACTCGGTAAATAATATGGATTGACACGGCCAATTTTTTTCTTTGAAAAAGGCTAAAAATTTATTTTATTAATAAAAGAGAGCATGAATAATGCTCGAAAACAATTATAAACAAAAAGGAGCAACTACGCAAAAATGAAACGGTGCAACACAATAACGAACCTATATACATGCATAGTTTTTCACATCAAATTATCAAACCCACCCATCATCTCAAGATCATAATGGAGGGGGGGGGGATCCGATAATTTAACCTGTTAAGGTAATGAAAAAAAAAGAGTATAGGATCTAGTTGTAAGCATAATGACTTCAGACCCTCCAGCAACCACTCGCCGGACTGAGCGTGGACTAATAAATTTTTAGATAAATATAATATAATAAAGGCTAATTAATATAATATTAATAGCAAAATTATTCAAAAATAAAAGTGGTTTAGATAAAATACGTACTAGTAAGCACTAAGCATACATAGACTTAATTAGTGTCTCAAAAAAAGCTTGGTCACAGCGAATGGTGAGTCCCTTTTCGTGATCAAACCCGAATTCTTCGGCTGCTTGCTCCAGAAGGTTCTGGAACTCGTGGCTGGCTAGTATCGTTAGCGGAACAATGTATCTGCTCCTGTTTTCGCCAACGTAGACTACGAAATGTCCTTTTGGCACGTCCAAGGGTCCTTTGCTGAAGCTTGGGCAACGCTTTATGATCTGTTTGATTACTGTGGCTTTCTGTGACTTCTTGTTCATCAGCTTCACTACTGCTCCAGCCATTTTCTATGTTTTTGTGTATATATGTATTTTATGTGAATGAGAATGGTTGTAGACTTGTATATAGTATCTAGTGTGGTGAGAAATAGAAGAAGGTGGTTCTAGCATTTATATAGAGGTGGCTAGCAATTACTATGTGGACAAAATGAGCTAAAAATTATTTTTTGTTTTAGACGTGGGAAAAATTGTACAACACACTTCAAATGTCGATAAATATTATACGATCCAGTACAATATAAAAATACCTGATTAGGAAATATTGTCATGTGATAGGTAGGGCTATATGTTTGTGTTTGAAATGTGGTTGCATGGAGGTCTATTATTGTTTTTTGTTTTTTATTATCCTAGTTGAGAGTTTAATTACATTTCTTTCCCTTTTCTCTTTTAGTTTTAGTTTTAGTGAAACAATTATATGTAATCCCAGAATAAGTAGTTTTCTTTGACCAACTTTTTATAAGCTACTACTTCCATTTATTTACAAACTTTCTAATGAGATTATTCATCGCGACCTTTGACCACGTATATCTTTTAAATTAAACTGTATCCATATAAAATAAAAGTTGATTATGAAAATATACTCAATTTAATTTCATAATATAATTTTATTATATTTTTCTCTAATGTAATTTAGGAGTTATACGTGGTCAAAGGTCGCGATGAATAGTCCCCTTAGAAAATTTGTAATGAGATGAAGAACGTACTATTTATTACTTGCAAACCAAAAATGTCAATAGTCATTTTTAAAGTTACTGGATTCCTGTACTCTAGCAGTTAGCTCCGATCGGAGCTTGGAGCTTGCAAAGGTACAAGATTTAAGATTTCGATACTGGAACCCGACACCTTTGGAAGAAAAAGAAAATTTGTAATTTAAAATATTGGGACTGGTTTCAAATATAAATTTTATTGGAGTTTGTTTTGCAATATTATTTGATTTTAAAATTTAGATAAGTTATGTATTGTGTGCTAATTTTGTAAAATAGAAAATATTTGACTGTACTAATTAGTCATTCCTCATGTATTTGACTCAAATATTTTAAAATTCAAGTTGTTTGGTTGAATTGGAATCAAATAATTTTTCATGTGCAAACTGTACTTTGAATGGAATAAAAACGTAAGTGATAACTTTAAAAGGGAGTTTAGATGTATACTAGCTTCTTGGTGTCGACATTTAACGAGTTGAATACATGAGGAATGACTAATGAGGATCATCTGAATTACCCGGTTTTCCGGTGTACTTTGAAATTTTTACCGTTTAAAAAACAAAATAAAAAATGTAGATCATCTGAATTGAGAAATAATACATACTACAACATAGTCATGAAATGCATCATGGTCGTCGATACTGAAACAATAACACACAAACAAATAATAATAATATAATAAGCAGCGTCAAACCCGTTTTGATAAAATGAATGTCCTTTAATAATAATATTCTCTTTGTTTCATTTTTGTGTTGGACTTTAGTTAGTGTACTGTAGACTACTACTATCTTGCGTACGTACTCATCCAAAATGCCTCTTAATTAGTAATTGACTAATTGTCACTTCTGAATTCTGATCAGCATAAAACAAACTGAAAAAAACGACTCTTTCCTCTCTTCATAATTTGCCCATACCAACCCTCGTGGCAATGGTCTCCCACCACCATAAATAAATAAACACGTCTACTGTTATCTTCGTCTATAGTGCATAAGTAACAGTACTAAAGAAATACAATTTTTCTAAATGGCTAAAGAAATTTAGTATAAATAAGAGCATAAGTAAAGTAAGTAATGTTCGAAAAAGTAAACACAAAGAAGACCAACTCAGTCTCTTAACCGCAATGAAAGTAGCTAGCTCTCAAACTTGTCAAGCCTAAACCACAACTTCCAAACAAAACTAGTAAGGATTGCCAGAAATAAAACTAAACCAAAGCTTTTCAAAGCTAGAGGAGTCCCGAGAGCAAACCAGAATAGACTTCAAACCTTCTACTCTTCTAGCTAGTAATAGTACAGTATGGTCCGGACCTCATGGGACAACACCAAAGAAAGCCAAAACGCACACAACCCCGAGAAAAACTAGTGGTTACGCTTCCAACCCCATACCAATAAGAGAAACATGCAGGTGGCAATAAATTTAAGATATGATCATATAGATTATCTTCAATTCGTGAATGACAACACTCCTCCACCCTTTACCTACAGAGATACAAGTGGCAAGTAACTTAAAGTGTCGTATAAGTCGAAAGGAAAGCGTAACTATTCTAGTTAAACACGGTAGATAATACGTCGTCAACTAATTAATAACATCATTCTATTATAAATCGAACCACCGAATATAATCACACACTTGATAGAAATAAACCCCATCTGGAGCTAATTAATTGAGTAGGCCTCATTGACTCATTGACTAATGTGAGTATGTCCATGCACAATTGATGGCTTTGCGGGGAAGGCTTAAGACAGACTAGCTAGTTTTTAATTTGGACATACATATATTGATATATACATGCAATATAGAAAATCTCACGTTAGAAAATCTCACGTCGACAATGCAAAGAGCGACAAAAATAGAAGTCATGTCATGCTTATCAATCAAATAGCTAGAGAGAGATTATGGAGTACATACTACATATAATTTTCTTGTCATTATTTATCGTGGTCCGTCGGGGCATTTCAAACACGGTAATTTATTTATATAAAACAAGCAACGAACTATTTGAGATTGAGACTTGGCTAAAAACAAAATGGAAAAATCTAAGGGGACATATTAATTAAGAAGAAGGAAATATTATGATTCACCAAAGATTGAGAATTGAAAGAATTTGTAGGTCACCACCACCAGGTTGGCCACAAAAGAAAAATGGTATTATAAATTTGTGAATTTTCTTTATGTATCATTAAAGTGCAGAGTCCGAAATGGACCCGGATCAAAAAAATTTAAGGTCCATATGTTATATCTGCTTCCATTGGTGTATGTTATAACAAATTAAGGAGGGACCCTTTGCTTTCTTCACCACCTTGCAGGATAGTTTACACCACTTCTTCTTCCACATATTTCAACGGTAGAGTTTAACATTCGATACCGATACTTGGATATCTATGGGAAGTTTAAATTAGAAGGTCCGAGTAGGTGTACGTAACGTGGGTACCTAATATTGAAGATATTAAAACTTATTTCTTTTGTCTCACAAAAAATTAGGATTATCGTGCAATTTAATAATAAAGTTAATGGGGCATGTTCACTATTTCCTTAATTGGAACGTAGTAGTTATTAAATTACAATATGGTGGCAAAGTTATAATATTATTGTGAGAAATTAGACCATAACACATTTTCAACATCTACTATTGCAACAATTACATTTTGGTAAAAAAAGTACTATTTTGGCGTTGACTGAGCCACAATTATATAAATTAAGATTCATTGTCTCTAAAATGGTCAATCAAAGCGGTTTATGAGATGCTAGACTAGTCTATTACACCACCAAGACACATACATATGAGTCCTACATGTGTGGGGTTCACTATCATGCGCCTTGATGGTGTAATAGACTAAGTTTAGCATGAAATAAAGGAACCAAAGCCTTATCCCTTAATTATTTAATATTTTTTCTTTTCTTTTTTTTACTTTCTTTTTCTTCTTTAAAGCTCTAGTTTTGCGTTTGGTTTGATTTTCGCTGATTGACCCGGTTTGGGTTCAATCGCGGGTCATGGACGGACAGAGTCTGAGGTTGTGTCCATCCGTCATCCATGGGCGAGAGCAACGAGCACATGCAGCATGATGCTCACCGCTTCAGCAACCATGGTTTGCCCAATTGCGGGTATATGCAGTTATGCACTATGCACCGTCACAAGATTTTACAAAAGTAGAGCCCCATATGTGCAATTGACAATAATGAAAATCTATCAATAGACAACCGATTTGTTTAAACGCAATACCGATACGACACCACTTAGCACCCAAATTTCCCAATTAGTGCTGCCCTAAATTATAATTTCAACCCCAAGTCGTCGTCTTTTCCAACTAATTTTCTGGAAATCCCTCTTCATTCAGCTTCAGCCAAGAACATTAAACAATTTTACATTAAACACAGATATAGGTCGATTTCCTTTCCTGCCAACATTAGATCAGAGGTGCAGTTATTTGTTGAGGCTTTGTTAATAAGTAGTATGGTCTTAATTTTTCATACTTTCGTTCGATTAAATGTGTTTAACTTTGCTTTGAATTCATCTGGTTGTGGATTATGAATAATCTTCCTCTGAGTTGCGATTTGTGAATTAAGTATATATGATGAGAGAATCACCAAAGTAAGTAAGCATAAAAATATTACTTACAACAGAAAATAAATATCATACATTATGGAAGAAGAACAATCAATAATCTGTTTCCCTCTTCTCTTTGAGTAGCAATTAAATTAAATGAACTGATCATGCGCTTGCTTTACAAATCACATATTTAAATTAACATACACTAGGAACAAAAACAACAATTTGAGTTCAAAGTATATTGAACATAATAAGATTCATATGGGGCATACCCCATTTTATGCTGTAAAGCACAATATATACAAAACTAAAATATATTTTACAGACTTATTTCTCTGTTTTCTGAATCTGAAAATGGAACAGAAGCACAACAACAAACTTTTGAAATGTTAAACAACAATGACCTTTCTTCTTACCAAACGCCGACATCTATACTTCAGCAACATCAAAGTACATATCAGAACAAATCAACTGATGCTTGCCTTCATCTCTAGATGTCAGAATTTTACACCAGTAACTGATTCTTGATTTTCCCAAGTGCTGCTACCACTTCCTTCATGTTGATCCTCTCATTCGGTGAATCTGCCAAGCAACATAGAGCTAGCTCCACCACTGATGATACACAAGACATGTCTTTGCTGGAAAATTTTTCATCTTGCCTTACTAAACTGGGAGCAATAATGTGACTCAATCCATTCGGTAATGCATCTTTCACCCAATTCTTGAGATTCATGTTCTCAGAAAACATTTCATCCCTAGGCTGTCTTCCTGTGAACGTTTCTAACAACATGATGCCGTAACTGTATACATCACATCTTGTGGAAATCCTCCCTTCCAATCCATATTCTAATACACGCAAAGCTTAACCATTAGTCAACAAAATATGATCTGTTTAGTTTATACAAGTCTATCCTTGAAGCAGAAGAGAAAACATGTCAACTCTCGTAGGCTATTGCATCATGTGTTTATTACAGGATAAAAGCATCGACTAGTCTAGATTGTAATTTAAAATGGTCATGTAAATGACATAGGTAATTAGATAAATTATATGTGAGGAAAATATAGTATAGTATGTCTCAGTTAGAAATAGAAAATGGAATGCAACACAATTTTGGGAGACTAAAAGACTTGCCTGGAGCCATGTACCCAATTGTTGCTAGGGTCCTGGTGTGTGTTCGGCTCTCCTCTTCACCTAACAGTTGCGCAATTCCGAAGTCACTCACATAAGCCATCATATTTTCATCTAGAAGGACATTGCTCGGCTTTAAATCACAGTGAACCACGGGCGTGGAGTAACCATGGTGGAGATATTCCAATGCAGTAGCTACATCTATCATTATGCTCAATCGTTGCATGAGAGACAACACAACTTCTTTAGAGTACAACCACTTCTCAAGGCTCCCATTAGGCATGTATTCGAGTAGCAATGCCTTGAAATCTAGGTTGGAGCAACCACTTATGACCTTCACGAGATTTCTATGGCGAATGTTACGTAGTACTTCACATTCAGCATCAAAAGTCCTCAATGCACCTTCCAACTGCAAATTGAACACTTTAATGGCCAAAATGGTCCCATCTCTAAAGACACCTCTGTAAACCGAGCCAAAACTTCCTTTACCCAGCAAATTGTCATCACTCGACCTATTAGTTGACTGCAAAACATCAAAATACGAAATTCTGGCAATTCCAGTTTTCAAAGATATGCCTGACACGGTTTCAGGTGCATTCCTGTTGTAGCGTCTAATGATTATAATGATCAAGATACCGGCAAGCAAAAAAGCTGCAACAGGTAGAAGTATAAATAAAAGATGGAATTCTTTCTTCAACTTTGATTTGCTTGTCGACACTTTGCAAGATGGAACCAGGTATCTCTGAAGGCCACATAATGCTGAATTTGATAGAAATGACTGGCCTGTGAAATTTCCAAAATGCCCTCCTGAAGGTATCTCTCCAGATAACTGATTGAAAGAAACATTGAAGTGTTGAAGATATTCAAGTGCTTCCAGTGACTTGGGGATTATACCAGATAGGTTGTTGTGGGAAAGGTCCAAACTTTCTAGACCCAACATGCCACCAATAGAGTTTGGTATTGGACCTTGAAACTGATTGTGAGCCAACGAAAAGTTAATCATACTTTGCAAACTTTGAAAGGTGTTTGGAAGATCCCCTGAGATGTGATTCTTCGACAAGTTAATGTATGTTGCTGCCTTGAGATTGCCAATTTGAGGAGATAGAGAACCACTGATGGAATTTGAGGAAATATCTAGCTCCAAGAGATCCTTCAAGCCCCAGATGCTATCCGGTATGCTAGAACCCAAGTTATTAGAATTAAGTTGTATATTTCTTAGAGCTGAGAGGTTTCCAAAGCATTCTGGAATTGGACCAGTGAGCTGGTTCTTGCCGAAATACAGAAGCCCCAAATTCGTTAAGTTGCATAGGCTTTTGTGGATGGATCCAGTTAATTGGTTGGAACCAAGTGATAACCTCTGAAGGTTAAATAAGTCATAGAGTGTTTTAGGAATAACTCCATCTAAATTGTTCTGCTCAATATATAATGTTACCAACCCACTCAGATTGCCAATTTCATCTGGAATATAGCCATACAGATTGCACCCGCTAGCATCAAAATATGGCAGAGAAGATGAAAGGTTCCCCATGGACGCTGGAAGAATGCCATTCAGAGGATTATCACCAACATCCACGGATATTAAGTGCTTGCAGTTCGTCAAGGAGTTGATAAAGCTCGACGATTGACTTGTAAAGTTGTTCCCCCGCAAGTTCAAAAATTTTAAGAATCTGAGCTCTCCCAGGGAATCGGGGATGGAACCGGTGAACCTATTGTCAGCAAGGTCTAGGAGACTAAACCCTGAACAATTCTTAATCGAATTTGGTAGAAATCCATCCAACTTGTTTCCGCTCAGATATAGACTTTGAAGATTTTGTTGTGAGTTGCAAAAGATTGATGGGAGCTTGCCTAAAAGGTTATTTCCTGTAAGTCCGATTACCGTTAATGTTGAGATGTTGAATACACCTGGAGGTATGGAACCACTTAAAGCATTCATGTCCAACAGGAGTTCCTCTAGTTCTGAAAGTTCACTGAACCTCTGTGGTATAGCACCTGTATAAATTGTCAAATAAATAAGAACATACTTTTAACTATTAACATCATGAGTTTAACCATTATCATATGATATTGTAGCCTTCCTCTTAAAAGAAATATAGTAATGTTCATGTTATTTAAGCATGAATTATATTTCTTTAATTGCTCTGTTTTCCACTCTTTCAGTACTACAAATGTATATTGAAACATGCCAGAACACTACCAAACAAAAATAAAAAAATTAAAAAAAAAATAATAAAATGCCAGGACCAACAGCTCATATGTTTGTAGATGAAAATTCTGATTGAATAAACTAGAAGGGTGTTTGAGTAATAAGAGTTGTGCTTGGTGAAGGATTGAAATTTTGTGAGGTTATTTTTGTTATTAGCTAAATTTGAAATGTTGATTCAATGTTGCTGTGGGTATTTTTGTTCTAGGTGAACCCATTTGACTGTAGCTAAATAATTTGTTTGACAACCACTCCATTTGAAGGTAAAATATATAACTTCAGTTCATAAAAGTAACTTCAGTCCAGAATAAGGTAAATGAGTTTTCCTTGTTAAAGTAACAGGAGATAATAGTTAAGCCACAGTGAGAGCTTATGCACATGATCATTCAAGTAGTTGATATACTCTTTTTCTCTTTGATTAAATTTTTTCTAACAAGGTTTTTAATAAGGTAGTATTATAATCATAGATTCATTTGCGAAAGATAAGATTATAAGTATCTCCATATCTCATAGATACATTTGCCAAAGATAAGATTATAAACATAGACTCTATTCGTAATTTCAGAAATAGATATGGTGGAGGTTTAATGAGTATTGAAGTCTTCCCCATATATATGATAAAATTATTTTGTTGAATTCTCTTAGTGACATAATTTATTGAAGCAACGTCGGAACTAGAATTTGAAGAAATTTAAAGCTTCAAGTGCTTGAGAAGTTTTCGAACATGAAAACGTATGATGACGAATCATACATCACGCTAGTTATTCTTTAACCATCGTCTACAAGAAGAAGATTTCATCCAAGTACATATTCATAGTTTTCTCAACAAATCATCTACAACATCATCATTTTTTAAGTTGGTTTAGAAAATTAATTGGAAGACAGAGTTTCAAAACATAAAGTGATGTTTCAATAAGAAGAGTTCGATACGAACTATACTCTTTTTCCTTTCGCTAAGTTTTCATCCAACATGATTTTCTTAAGAAGCTACTCCCTCCACATTAAAATATTTGTTGTTTTGCAAAAACGATCATTTGTGTTTTAATTGTCCTTTTGGGACATTAACTATAATTAACTACTCTTGTTCGTGTTTTTCTTTTATTGAAATGCTAACATCTTCTCCTTCACTTGGAGCGAGTAGTATTTTTGAAGCATTTCAACAAATTGTACATCCAAGGAGAAGGAGAGTGTTAATAAATATTATTATCGTATATATGGAATGCCATGAATGACTATAATGACTATAATGATTGAAATAGTGACCCATTCTTTATTGGTCCTTTAATTGTTGATTGTAATTTAAAAAGTTACATTTTTTGCCCCTAGCTAGGAGCTTATACATAGCTTTTCTAGCTACATTGTAAAGTGATTAGAAATGAAGATGGTATTCTCCCCCTCTTCTCTTACTTCTCTCTGCAATTTTATATTTTCAACAAATGTTAAATAAAAGGATTTAATTATTACTTACATATCCCCTGAAGACTCTAATTATATTCTTTTCCTCTTAATGTAATAATTACATTTAGCCTCAAATTAATATGTTTTCGTTGACCGGCTTATACTTATTTGATAATCAAACACGTCCTTAATTAGTCTTTTTGTAAATTAATTTTTCTTTTTTTTTTCTTTCCTTTTCTTTCTTCTGCATCTTATATAAACCTCTAGTACTGGAGCGCAGCTCCAGATCGAAGTTGTTACATAGGTACCCGATTCTGGTACCGGAAGAAGGAGGAGGAGGAGGAGGAGGGACTTTTTGTGAATTTTAATTTTGTGAAGGCTTGTTTTACAATAATATTTGGGACCTTTTTACAATTTAGATAATTTATGTGGGTTTATATTATATTAATTAGTGTCAATTTAGTAAAATAGAAAATATATTTGAGTTAAATGTGTAATAAACACAAATTGAGGTTGTTTGGTCTAAATTGAAATCTTATCATTATTTGGGGCCAAAAATATACTTTCAGGGTCTTAAGTCGTGAAAAGTCAAATTTACGGGATTAGATGTAATTAAAAACAATCTAACATGGGAACTATGAAACACGGGACAAAAAAAAAAAAAACGTAAACAATATAAAAAAACTGATGAGTAAATCGTTTCTAACAAAAGTTACTTAAAAAATAACGAAAACACCAAATAGAATTAAAAAAATCATAGCCGTCCCTCTATAAGTTGCCCAATTTGTTTGTTGATTTTTTTAGTCTCTGTTTGACTCCAAATTAATCCTAATTCATGCCGAAAAAGTAATTTGAAAATTATATTATGAAAATATAAGATTTTCACTTTTATAATATAAGTTCAAATATTATATTTACGACACGATTTAAAATTAATTCGAAGTCAAACGGAGAGGCTAAAAAAGTCAACAAACCAAATGGACAACTTATATAGGGACTAGGAAGTATAATTTAGATTTATACGTACCTGATAAGTGATTTTGTGTAAGATCTAATATCTTAAGACTTGACATGTTCCCGAGCGAGGCGGAGATGACCCCTGACAATATATTGTTACTGAGATCTAGTTCTTCCAGCATCCGTAAATTGCGAATTTCTGGTGGTATCACTCCATCAAAGTTGTTACCCGACATTGTTAGAATTTGAAGCTGGGTGCATGACGCCAAACTGGATGGTATTCGACCATGTATCTGATTCTCAGATAAATACAACTCTTTGAGTATCGGGAGTCGAAGGCACATTTCATCAGGAAGTGTGCCATACAAGGAATTGTGGTCCAAACTCAAGGCTTGAAGCGTGGAGATGTTGAAAGTGCTGTTGGGTATAGAACCCGTAAGCTTGTTAGATTCCAAGCTCAACCAATTAAGCTTATGGAGATTCCCCAAGTTTTCTAGTATTGGCCCTTGAAATGAATTTCCCATCAGACTTAAGGTCTCCAAAGTCGAAATGTTGGCAAGTGAGGCAGGGATGACACCTGATAGTTGAGTATATTCAAAGGTCAACAGCCTGAGGTTCCGGAGATTCCCTATGGACTCTGGAATGTTCTCTCTAATAGAGTTGTTTGATATGTATAGTCTCTCGAGCACAGATTCATTAGAGAACGAATTCAGGAAGGAGTGGAAACTCGTGAGCCTGTTGTAACTCAGACTGAGAAATCTCATTCTTCTCAAACGAGCGAGTTCTTGAGGAATAAATCCAGTGAAATAGTTTCTTCTCATGTTGAGATAAACAAGAAATGAGAGATTCCCCAGTTGTGGTGGTATTTCTCCAGCAAGGTCCATGTTGGAAACATTCAATGCAACCACTCTGCGATGGCGATGGCCACAAGTGACTCCAGTCCAATTGCAAACTGGAGAAGAAACGGTCCAGTCTTGGAGGAGGCCATAAGGGTCTGAAGTGATTCGAGCTTTGAGAGCAAGAAGAGCTGACTGCAGATCGGTGGTGATGTTTGGTGCAGAGTTATCAGCAGCAAATGAGAGGTGCGGCAGCAGCAGGATGAGGAATATTAAGGGAATTGGGCACCGTTGTTTAGCCATAGCAAAAAGTACAGAGGTGACAATATAATAGCTGGGGCTTGTTCTTTGGTTTGTAAAAAGAAGACTGATATATAGCTTCAATATCATATGCAAATGCAAGCAACTCTATTAATTCTTGAAAGGTACGTACCAAGTCAAGTCAATGATGAGTGGGTCCTAGAGTGTCAAAGTCAGGAATGTTTTTCTCTATAGAGTGAAGACGATAGGACTGGACTAAATATTAATAATGCACTTTGGAAATTTCAAGTGGTTCATTTTGCACATAAGACTAAGAGCCTTTTGATGGAACAGTTCTCGTACGTGTTTCCTTCCACCAAGTCCAGCCAGCTTCAGTTCATGTGTGTCTATGTCTATCTATCGTGAAGCCAACGATGTTGCAGATTTATTTGTTGGCAAAGAAAGTCATTAGTCATTACTCATTACTGGTGTCTAGCGTGGATAATATGTCTTGCGTAGCTAATTTGGCTGTTAGTACGTAGTAGTTCCACAAATTAATTTGTCCTTCACTCTTCACCCCTCTAGGATTGTTGTATGACCTAGTCTCGACGGTAATACCCCCAACCATGTACATATTTATTGTCGCGTTCTCTCATTAATCTCATATTAAGTGTACATGTTCTTCACTATATTTTCTCAAACAGCCAAACGTATTTATTAATCATTGAAAATTATGAAATATAAAGAGGATGTGAAATACTATTAAAATTACAGAGAACTGATACATCACTGAAACCAACAATCACCAAACCTCAGCAAACACCAAAAGGGGCACTACACAAAACCGCTACTACCCAAGTAAAAAACTACCAAAACATAGGCCAGCCACCGAACGCTTAGCCAGAAGCAACAAACCAAAGTAGTCTTCCGAAACACACCGTTAATTCCAAAAAGAATCTAAACCTAGATCAAACCCATTGTCAACCTCCTAAATCCTATGTCCTCGCGATCAAGTGGTACGTAATTTAAAGACTTGGTCATGGAATACAATCGAGACCCAAACTCAAGCGACAACCGTCAATTCCACAAAGGATTCAATCCCTCGAACAAACCCGTTGCCAACCTACTCCACTCTATGCCCTCTTCGTACAAGTGTCAAGTAATTTAAAGATATAGTCATGGATTAGTAGTCAAGACCAAAAACCAAACACCAAACCGTCAAATCCAACCATGATTTTAGGACCTCAATGTAATCCATTGCCAAGGTCCTACACCCTATGCCCTTACGAACAAGTGGCAAGCAATTTAAAGATGTGATCATGGATTAACGGTCGAGCTCCAAAACCAAACAGAGACGCTCTATCCCACTTGCCAACCTCTTACACCCTATGCCATTTCGAACAATTGACAAGTAATTTAAAGATGCGATCAGGGGGATAGAACTAAGGAAAGAAACAAGTCTTTTTTTGAAAAAAGTAATTTAGAAGTAATTATCGAACTACGAATGATCAACAAATTATTACATATACCTCCCCCACTAGTGGGTCACTTTGTATATGAGTCAATGATAGATTATCTATTACGTTTAGGTCCAAAATTCTCAATTTTCGTTGACCAACAAGAATAGCACTATTCATTAACCTCAAACCAAACATGGCCTTAGATTTTTTAATTTTTTTTTCTATTTTCTTACTTCCTTTTCTCTTTTTTCTTTCTTCCTTTTTCTATATTTTTTTTCTTTCTTTTTTAATCCGGAAGAGTTGCAGTACCGGTCTTCTATTTACTTCGATCAGAGCTTTAACACAGTTCCGGTCGGAGCTGTGAAAACTCCGAATCAAAGCTGTGTTACAGCTCCAATCCGAGCAGTTGTTACAGGTTACAACTCTTATGGAAGCTATTTATAAACTTTATCATGTTTTTTTTTAATTTAAAGTTTATTAGGGATTAATTTGCAATAAAATATGAGGTCATTTTGACATTTTAAAAAGTTATATGTGTATGTTAGAATATTTAGTGTTAATTTAGTAAACTTGAAAATATTTGAGGTATATGTGTAATTAGTATAAAATGAAACTGTTTGGACTCAAATAAAATCAAATATTTCATCGGGAAAAAATGTACTTATTAGGCTTCAACTTTAATTAGTCAAAACTCAAATTGGTTGATTTCATTGTAATAATAGGGTTAATTACAAATCAGCTAATAGTTTCTATCAAATTAGTGTGTCTTGGAAAACTTACTACTCCCTCCGTTTTTTAATATAGGTTGTTTTAGCAAAAAAACACACATATTAAGGAAATGATACCTTATTTTACTCATCCAACAATTATTATTATGGAAAATCTCAACACCACCTAATCTCAACCCTATTTGATTGGTTATTAAGGAATAGATTTGTGCACTTTAACAAAAAGTATGTAAAAAAAGAGAAATCTATATTGAAATTATAACATAATAATAGCAAGACACCTAAAACATCTTATATTTGTGGAAGAGATAAAAATGCTAAAACATTTTATATTAAAAAACGGAGGGAGTACAAATTAGTGTCTATATTTGTTTAGACTAAATTAACCTTACCTATTTAGAGAAAACTCAATTTATAGATTACTAAATTCCTAATGTTTAGTTAATTAGTTACATTATTATTATATAGATTATTGCATGTATCTAAATTGTGTCTAATATTAGCCGTCCAATTTTTTCTTGCCGTTCCTTGTGTGTATTCAAGCTTTTTGATTATTGATTTATCAAGATCTTCTTTTCTTTCTTAGCCAATACTTGTCTTTTCAAGTTTAATTGTTATTTATCAAGTATCCCAATTCATTTTATTACCTATTAGCCGTTTCAATCTTTATTTATATTCAAGCATCTTAGTTAATCCAAGCACCCCAATCAAGAATCACCAAACTCCTTCAAAGACTTTGTTGTAGAAAAATACCCAAATTTATCAAGCATCTAATCTATACAAGCATCCTATGAATATTAAGCCCAAACATCTTTAAAAAATGAGTTTGATGAATATGAAACGGTGGGTTATTTGAGAGAGATGCTTGACATATTAATCAGTATTTTACTAATTAACAAGAAACGTTGTTAGTTAAAAAAAGTATAGGAATTTTAGTTAATCTAATTAATACCAAAATTAGTAGTATTAAAGATTATTAAAGAAGACTGTTACTAATGATGTAGGCTTCAGGTACCACCCTAAATGTGCTAAAATTAGCTTGACTCACCTTTGTTTTGCATATGATCTTCTTCTATTTTGTAGAGGTGATAGGGGTTCTATGCAGATTCTTCATGATGCATTGCATACTTTCTCTAATATGTCTGGATTGCAGGTTAATCAGAGTAAAAGTTCAATGTTCCTGGTTGGGTCTCAAGTACTGATCATTAGAGTTTAAAAAAGATTTGGGGGTTCAATGATGGGACATTTCTTGTCAGGTACCTTGGGGTGCCTCTTAGTCCTAAACAGTTGAAGAATTCTGAGTTTGACCCATTGATTAAAAAAATGACTAGTACAATACAAGGGTGGATGACAAGAAATCTGAGTTATGCGGGTCGGTTGCAACTGATTAAGTCAGTTTTGAGAAGTATCCAAGGTTTCTGGTGCCGTATCTTTCCTTTACCGGCTGGAGTTATCAAGAGGTTAGAGCAGGTGTGCAGAAACTATCTTTGGTGTGGTAGGGAGGATGGTAGAAGAAATCTTGTTGCTTGGTCAATAGTTTGTCAGGATTATGAGAGGGGTGGTTTACAGATTAAAGAGGTTTTGGGTTGGAATAAGGCCTTATTATGTGCAATTCTGGTGAGGCTTGGAGATGCTAATTTGGATTTGACAATTTGGGCTAGGTGGGTACGAGCTTATAAGCTAAATGGGGAGGACATTTGGTGTATTACAGTGAGGCCTGCTGATTCTCCATGGTGGAAAAGTCTTATGAATTTGAAAGATGAAATGAAGAGGTTGAATCCAGTTTGTAATAGTAATGTTTTGTTGCAGAAAGGGTACTCTGGTTTGGTTAATAGTATGTATGATCATTTTCATTTACAAAATCCTGTGGTTCCTTGGTATGGTCAGGTGTGGAATTTGTTATCTCAACCTAAAACTGTGTTCATTCATTGGTTGTGCATGCATGATAGGCTAGCTACTAAAGCTAGGTTATTTGGTTTCATTTGGTTGATGATAATATGTGTGTGATGTGTTCTAAAAGTGTTGAAACTGCTAAATTGCTAATCATTTGTTTTGTGAATGTGAGGTCACTTCTCAGGTTTTTAGTAAGGTGATGCAGTCTGTTGGTTTACAAGGATATCGGCTGAATCTGGAGGGCTGGATCAGGTTGTTTAGTGCTTCCACTAGGCTACAATCTTTGATTTACAAGATTCAGGCTGCTTGTTTTGGTGCTACTGTGGCAGAAATCTGAAAATGGAGAAATATTAAAGTCTTTGAGAACAAGTTCATTCCTGTAAATATGGTAAGCAAAGAGATTGCTAGAAATTTGACCATTCGTCTAAAAGGTAAATTGAAAAATAACCTAAATAGGTATGTGAATAGTGTTTTGGAGAAGCTAGCTAGGATTTGATGTTTCTGTCTCAGTATGTGTTGGATTGGTGCTCTACTGATTTTGGCATGTATAAGGGTTGGGTTGTGTGCTGATTTTGCAGGTAGGCTATAAAGAGAATGATGATAATTTTGTTCCTTTGATTACAGTTTTGATGGTACCAGGTTGATTCTTTCCTTTTTCTCTTTCCTCTCCCCTGGAAGAGTGTTAAGGGTCTTTGCAAAAGCTACTATCTTTTAGAAACCAGCATAGATAGCCAGATTAGTTGCCTGGAGTAGTACAGCCACATGTTTACCTGGAGCTGGAAAGTGAAGTGGGCACAATCTGCTCCTTTGTGTTTAGAGATTTTTCGATGATTTTATGATGTTGTCTCTTGAGTAGTTAGTTGGAGGTTGCCATCTGTGTTTAGGCTTTATACCAGTCATAGATTTTATTCTAAAGATGTGTATATTCCATAGGTTTTGATAGGCGAAGATCTTACGTTTTTTTGAATGACTATCGGATTTATCGATTGCATTCTTGAGCTTCATTTGGGTATACCCTCGTAAAATGTATATAACTCTTTTTGGCTTCTATATACTTTCAATTTTGTGCGGAAAAAAATTAGTAGTATCACCAATTTAAAAAGATAGTATTAACTAATTTGTAATAAAGTATTTAGTTTATACTAATTTGAGAAAAACTCTTAAAAGTATTCCTAATTTTTAATTTTTCCATGTAATAAAATGTACTCGTATCTAATAACAAAGTATCTATATGTAATAATTAATCTAATAGGAATTCAAATGATAAACGACTCCGCTAAATGGGAAAGATTTGATAACATGAAAGTGTATATCCCTATTGCAAAAGAGGGTACGACGGCGTTTGCGGAACTGTCAGTGCGACATCACCACCGGGTCGCCGCGCCAGCCCAAGGCTCAGACTCCCATGGCGCGAATAAAGTAAGGAAACAAAATTAAACTACTATTTCCAGTTCGCAAGTACTTCGTATTTTACTTGCAGAGGAAAAGGTTCTTTTGATTTGGAAATGTTTTGATCTAATGGTCCCCCACAGCTGGTGTATATTAATTCCGGTGTGCCCTACCGCACTGAATACGCTTTCTCTGTCATTCTTCTTCACCAGACAAGGGGACAGCTTCCATCGTTATTTCCATATCTCAAGGGTAATTTTAATCTCCACTCAAATTTTGAATTGTTTTTGCATCCCGCTCGATGAATTTCTGCTTTCAATAATAATAGTACTACTAATATTGTCCAGCTGTCTGCCAGTACTCACACCCTCATTGCGTGCCCTATCTCTCACGATACTCACTCACTGCTGCTCTTTAAGGGATTTCATTAGTTTCCTGAAATAGTACTAACTCGTTTTCGATTTGGACTAGTTAAAAATGTGTTGTACTTACTTCATTTAACTTTTAAAGCATCGGTGATTTATGAGTTAAGAGATACTAGCAATGAGCAGCTTTGATTTGTGATTGTGCCAAAAAAAGTCTAGTTTGATTATTTCAGCCAAGTGAAAGATTCTATGTAGAGTATGGGATAGATAGCAACTCTGATTGTGTAGCCAATAAAGTATGCTTGTTTCACCCAACTAAGTCAAAGATTCTATCTTTACATTGTGGGATTAATATTAACTGCATTCACGTATGACCTATCAAGTATCATAATGTCAACAAAAGTGCAAAATAAAGATATGTAATACTTCCAAGTTGGACTACAAGTTACAACAACCATGTTATACACTCTGAAAGATGCAACTTATTTATTCTATATTTGGCATCCCAATGTGTGTCTTTTTCACATTTTATTTGCATGTCTGGGTGACCTGTATCCTTTGGTAGAGAGCTGCTAGAGAAGACATGAGGGGAATATCAATATACTAGTGTACTTCTTCTCTGTTACCCTCTGTGCTTAGTTGCTCTCTAGCCAACCAGTCTCAGCCTTGAATAGCTGCTGAATATTTCTTTTCCAAAGAGGATAGAAGGCCTTATGTGAGTTTTGAGCAACAAGGAGTGTTAGCTCTCATCAATCTCTGATCTAATGAGACCATTGAAGTTGATTCTGTCCCTCCTTTTCTGTTTGATGACAGTGTCTACTTCTTCTTTTAACCTTCTTTCTCCAAAAGGAGTTAACTCCGAAGGTTTGTTATGTGAACTTTTCGCTTGTTCTTGCTTTCGCCCTCGATATCTCAAGCATTCTTCTTTTTCGAGTTATTGATTTTGTATGTGGTGATAATACATGTAGTGGCTGCCCTGATGTCTTTGAAGAAGGAGATGAAAGATGAGAATCATGTTCTTGATGGCTGGGACATCAATTCTGTTGATCCCTGTACTTGGAACATGGTGGCTTGCTCTTCAGAGGGTTTTGTCATCTCTCTGTGAGTCTAACGATTACCTATGGTTCTAGTTATGTTGGTTTACTGAGAATCTTTTTTTCCTTATCATTTCTTGAACATACGATTTACTTGTTAGGGAAATGGCCAGTGTGGGATTATCAGGGACCCTCTCGCCAAGCATTGGGAATTTAATTCACCTAAGGACAATGTGAGTTCTGAAGTTTTTGCATATTATGCTTTATGGTAGTATGGAAATGTTATGTGAATATGATAAGTTTTTGCATATTATGCTTTGCCTGGTACTTTTAATCATTTCTATTCTTTGTCATTCCGGGGTGATGGTCTGATGTTGCTATAAAAATTAGAAGTGGAGATTGGTTTTAGTGTAAGGGAGATGTCGGTAGCAGAGTAATCTATCACATTGCTTTAATATGGCTGTGATGATATATTTTTATTTAGACATTCACTTTGCAGAACATGAAAGACCAAAATAAGTGAACGGACTCGTTTTCTTATCGAGTGCCCCTGGCTTCTTGTTTGTATCTACAGGTTATTGCAGAATAATAAGTTGTCTGGATTTGTCCCAACTGAGATCGGGAAACTTTCTGAGCTACAAACACTTGATCTTTCCAGTAATCAGTTTGTCGGTGGAATTCCAAGCTCTCTTGGTTATCTACCTCGTATTAGTTACTTGTAAGGATGTCCTGATTTTATCTCGGCTTTGAATTGCTTTGAAGCAGTGTTGCTTTAGCAAAATTAATTCTTGGGAGTGATAAATTTCAGGAGGCTCAACAATAACAATTTGTCTGGACATATACCTGCTTCCGTAGCCAGCCTTACGGGTCTTTCATTCTTGTATGTTGCCCAAACCAAAGAAAAGCATATTTTGATTATTACAGTAGAGGATATATATTGAATTGTCTAAGAAAAATCAATATGTTGCAGGGACTTGTCTTTTAATAACCTCAGTGGCCCTGTACCAAAGATACTTGCTAAAGACTACAGGTGAGGCTCTTTAAGCAATATTTTTGTTATTGAAATGTTTAGGACAATATAATGTCTCTACCAATAAGGCTAACAAGTTATTTAGTGTATATCCACAATGAGAAGTTAGGTGCATATGTTTCTTTTTAGGAGTTTGATATAATGATAAACGTGTGCTAATGTTTACTACATATTATGGTGCTGATGTTTATATTTCCCCCAGTTTCTGCATTTTATAACCCCAGAGAGAAAATTATCCACCATATTATTCCTTTATATCCAACTTTACTGCAAATCACTTGGGGATTGTAAACTTGTAGCAAATGTTGATGCTAGCTCCATTTAATCCCTCCACTAAGATAACAGCTGCACTTGTTCTAATTTTTTTTCGAGTTATTAAAGTTCAGTATGTAAACAGTTGTAAAGCGAATGGTTTCCATTGCAGTGTTGCAGGAAACATCTTTCTGTGTTCTTCATCTTCAGAAATTTGCACGGCTGCTCCAAAACCAGTTAATGGTACCGCCCTTTATAATTGAATTAAATCAATATTGTTTGTTTTCTTGAATAACATATATGTCCTCATCTGGTTTCCAGAAACAAGTTCATTTACAAACACAGGCAGCCATCATCGTCATCACCATATTGTGGTTGCTGCTGTACTTGGAGTCATTTCCGCATTTCTTGTTTCTGTCATGCTGCTTGTATGTTGGGTCCATTGGTACAGATCACGGGTCCTAAATGCTTCACATGGTACCACTTAATTACCTTGCCCTTATCTTTCTGCTTGTATCGAAAGCTGGTGTGTGAATTCCTTACGGGTTGTTTTGACATGCAGTGCAACAAGACTATGAATTTGATATTGGTCAGCTGAAACGGTTTTCACTGCGTGAACTACAAATTGCGACCAGCAACTTTAGTTCCAAAAATATACTTGGTCAGGGAGGATTTGGAGTTGTCTATAAAGGCATTCTTCCCAATAAGACAGTTGTGGCAGTGAAGAGATTGAGAGACCCCGTTTTCACTGGGGAAGTCCAGTTTCAGACTGAAGTTGAGATGATTGGCTTGGCCTTGCACAGAAACCTTTTACGGCTGTATGGCTTCTGTATGTGTCCTGAGGAAAAATTACTGGTCTATCCTTACATGCCAAATGGAAGTGTTGCAGATCGTTTGCGAGGTTCGTTGGCAATCTATTTTCTTGCATTTTACTTAGTTGTCATGCCACTAATGTATATTGCATGATATGAGTGAGAGTGATAACCATTTGGCAGATAAGTCCAGTAAAAGGGTGTATGTGTGTTTGCAAAACTTAATGCCTATTGTGAAGTGCTGAATTTAGTTAAAGCAGAGGGGAGAGTGCTCTACCTTAAATTTGATGCATCTGGTGTTTGGAAATGGTACTGAAGAGCGGATAAGTTGTAAGGGAGTTTTAGCAAATGTAGATTGCAGATGTAATAATCTGCTTTCACAATAATGGGCTCAAAGTCTCAAACTAAATTCTATAGAATAGCAGTGACAGACACCTTTTCCACTGATTTGGGTCTTGAAAAGACGAAACACAAGTTTCCACTTTCAGCAATCAGTTGCCAAGACTTCTCTAGTGAGCTTGGTTCTACCTTTTCTCATGTTTATAATAATTGACAGATCCTGCTCAGGAGAAGCCATCTCTGGATTGGAACAAGCGCATGCACATTGCCATTGGAGCCTCACGTGGCCTTCTCTATTTGCACGAACAGTGCAATCCAAAAATAATTCACAGGGATGTCAAAGCTGCAAACATTTTACTCGATGAAAGTTTTGAAGCAGTTGTGGGAGATTTTGGTCTAGCAAAGCTATTGGATCCTAGAGTATCACATGTAACAACTGCAGTACGCGGTACTATTGGACATATTGCACCTGAGTATCTATCTACTGGTCAATCTTCAGAGAAAACAGATGTTTTTGGATTTGGCATACTGATTTTAGAGCTCATAACCGGACAGAAGGCGTTGGATGCTGCCAATGGCCAGGTTCAGAAAGGAATGATCCTTGACTGGGTAAGTCGTCTCTCCTAACATTCAGCTAACGTCTAAAGCATTTCACCTTCAGATATTTACCAACTTGTTAAATCACACAGGTCAAAACTTTGCACGAGGAGAAACGACTGGAGGACCTAGTAGATAAAAATCTGAAAGGGTGCTTCGAAGCAGATGAATTAGAAATGGCTGTGGAACTGTCTCTGAGATGTACACGGTCAAATCCAGACCTACGCCCAAAAATGTCCGAAGTGTTGAAAACCTTAGAAGGAACATCGGGGCAAATTCAACAGCAAGCCGAGCCACAAGATGGTGGAGTGAACTTACACAGAGGCCAATCATTCAGCTTCTCTTGGAATTTTAGTGAAGGTCGTGGAGAATCTTCTTTTGTTATCGAAGCAATAGAACTCTCAGGCCCTCGATGAAATGCTCAATGCGAAATTCTGTTCTGAGCCTAGCGTCCTGTAGTTGAGGTTGGACACTGTTTGTAAGTTAACACACTAAACCTGCTGTGTATATAGTAAGTTGAAGCTATTCCACTAATTCTAGTATGAGGATTTAGGCAGTACTTGCTCTTTTTCGTTTCGGAAACATCTTCATGTATTCATCTCTAGCTCTAGGTCTGATTCAATTGTAAATAGAGATGTTTTCTGTCCAATCTTATGCTGTTTGTACTGTAATGACATCTTCGTTACTTAAGTTGGAAACTGAATATTACTATTAACATTCAATATGCCATCACCATTTACATGCTAAATAACTTACTTCCTCCATTTCACTAGTAACTTCCTCTTTGGTCAACGGGTGTCATGTTTGACTCGTATATTATACATAAATTATATTGATAAAAAATATTTAAAAAAATATTTAAAATACTACTAACTTATGAACTTTAATTATATAACTTTAAAAAAGAATTGCATCGTATAATTTAGGAGTAATGTACGGTCAAACATGAAGCCTGTTGACCGAAGAGGAAGTAACTAATGAAATGGAGGAAGTATGTTTTTGTGAGTCCAGAAATCTAAGGGGCTGTTTGGTTCACTAGGAAAAGGAAAAGTTTTGGTGATTTTGCCTAACATTTCCTTGATTGGTTCATAGGAAAAGATATAGGAAATGTCTCAATCCGGTCAGACCATATTTTTCTTTTTATGTAACCGGAAATCATGTTGATGGATTTTTGTGCATAAAATGCAAAACTTTTCCTACTTATTTTACATGGGGGCATGTATTCCATATTGGAAAAGTTCCAAATTTTCGTAGTTACAATTTTGACCCTGAAAACACTAGATTATTGTCCAAATTGACCTCATTAGTCCAGATTATTACCCACCACATTCTTAATCATCATCTTCTTCATCCATTCTTTTTCCTTTTTTAAGTCCTTCTTTTGGCCTAATCTATCTTCTAATTACCGCCGATAAATCATTAATCTCTCTCCGATCTGCTCAACCAACTTCAGCTCACACAGCAAACTTACAACCACAGTTTCCCATTACCAATCAAGATTGAGTCTCTTTGCTTCTACAACAGCCGACAAATTCCCCGATCTTTCTACTTACACCAAACCCCACTTCATATTACTCCAAGATCTTTCACACCCTAGACTTCAAGATCTTTCATCACCATCAATCGGATCGGAGCTCCGCCCTAGCTTCAACCCCTGACCGGAGCTCCCCAATTACCGTCGCCGCCGCACCAACGGGAAAATAAGAAAGCTTCCAAATCGGAAAACCTTGCGATCATCTTCACCAACGGGCAGAGGGAATTGAAATTGGGTCAACAAGAGTATTGAAATAATGAGACGAGTCCAGTTGAGAAAAAGGGAATTGGAGGCGGAGAAGAGGATGTTCAAGACTTGGAACAAGATTTTGAGTTGGGGTTTTGGTGAATTGGTGGAGAAGTGATTATCGCAGCCATTAGAGATGGAAGAGATGTCTCTGCAGGGGAGAGAGAATTGGATTTTGGGGGTTGGTTTTGCGAGTTGATCTGTTCTAATTTTTTTTTTTTTATTTATTTATTTAACTAAAATGGGTTTAATAATTTGAACCAGATTTCCTAGTCAATTTTAAGAAACCAAACATGGAAAAAAACTACATTTCCTACTTATGGCTTTGGACCAAATTTCCTAGGAAATGTCGGTTTTCTTTTTCCTAGTTCAAACCAAACGGGCTCTAAGTGTGTGTAATATTTCTAGCTATTGCAAGATCGGTTCCTTGACGGAGAACAATTTATTAGGCATAGGATTGTGACTACTGACTACGTCTCCTACTAAGTCACATGGAGCGAAAGCGAGAGCGGGAGCGAAAGCGAGAGCGAGAATTCGCCAAAGTCTAAAAAACTTGGGAGCGGGAGCGTCGATAGAGCGTGGATTAATACATATTTTCTCAGAACATATATATATGTAACAAAAATATATACAACTACAGATTCATAGCATAACTCTGTTTCAAAAGAAAAAGTTGCATATCCACTTGTTATCTCTTTTATTTCCAAATACAGTAACATAACTCTTCAAAGGAGTACTAGTAACATCTTCAGTGACCTCCTCACCAGCACTCATTCTAACATAATAAACATGAAATAAATGAGTTTTATAAGCTTACAAAGTATATAAATAAACTCTGTTTCAAAGAAAAAGTATATAAATAAACTCAGAATTTCGAAATTGAGTGGGTATAAAATTATAACTATAAACTCATTGAAGTACTAGCAAATAAGGTATATCATCATAGATTACAGATTACAGAGAAGAGATACAATTATATAAGCCTACAAATTGTCGAAGAGATCTAATCTCACACATATCAAGTAGACATGAATCAACTACAATTAATTAAGTAATAAGGAAGAAAATTAAGAGCAACAAAATACCTTATAGTTCAATACGGTAACAGTACACAATTTTATGATTTTAGACTTCAGAGCAGCAAATTTCCGGAGAAACTGAACACCATGGATACGAGAATTCAATCGCCAGTGAAAGAAAGAAGAAAGGAGGGTTTCGTTTGCAGCCGTCCAGCGTTTTGGGGTGTATATATGCGTTTTTGACCTATTTTATTAAGACGCGAATTACTATGTTTCAGGTCGCGAACTAAAGAATCTTAGTTCGCGATTTATGATCGCTCCGACGCTCCGAGCTACAGTTCGCGATTGGAACACTGGAAAAGCTCTAGAACACGCGAATTATGTAGCTAAGGTCTCCTATCCCGCCGGACAACACCGAATCCCTCTAATTATATATACATTTTATTGAAAATTGAAAATGTTAGTGTTAAAAATTGAAATAAAATTTCAAAATGGAAAGGTATGACTTGCAATGCAAGTGGTACAATATCTACCAAGCAAAATGCAAACGTCATTACTCATTACATAATTTGTTCTCCCAGATTTTCATTCGCTTTCTCTTTCTAATTTCGCCGTTGAGATTTCAAATTGCATTTCAGCGGGATTCATCAACATTTTCCCCAATCCTCTTACAAATTAGGTTTCAGTCTTCTCAAGCTACACCTGTAAGTTCTTCTCTCTTTCTTCTCAACTCCTCATTTCAATTTCGCTGCTTAGGTTTTTACTTAATAATCGATAGATTGATTTCAGTTTACTTGCCAGTCGATTCAGATCTCGTTTACTAATTCACTCAATTTTAGAGCTGTTTCGATCTCGAATTCTTCAAATCGATGCTTAGTTTCAGATTTTCAGTTGATTGATTACTTACAGTGAGCTAGCTTCAACTGTTCAATGGTCAATCGGAGGAGAGGCAGACCTAGGAAGCGACCACCGAGTGAACCAAACAATGATGTTGGGGTTGAGGCTCCATTAGACAAGCCAGAAGAAGCATTTTTGGATAAAGGTACTTACTGCTAAGTTCTAGCTTCTAGATTGCCTATAGTTTTGTGCTTTCTTAATTAAGCTAAGAGCTGATTGGAAACATAGGCTGTTGGACTTGTTATTATTATTCTGTTTGTCAGTAGTTAGGCTATTTTTTGGTAAGTGTTTTCGGTTTCGGGTAAGATAAGGAGCTTAAACAACTTTTTTCATCATCAGTTGCACGACAGAGTGCCGCAGTGAGAGCTCTGAGGGATGCACAGCTTGACCGACTGAGGACTCTCATACGGTTGCTAAGATCTGAATTCGATAAGGAGCAGAATGAAGTTCCTGTATCACAGTTTTTCAAGGAACATTTTCCGGACCTGTGCATTGTGGAAACTGGGACAGATGTCCAATACGAAGTGCGATTTAAGGAAATCGATGGGAACTTATCTATGAACCACGTTGATGAATATAATCTGCATGGTTCTCTGCTACATCGGTTGTCATCAGCTTATCCTGATTATTTTGTTGGCAAATCAGATGGTTTTACATTTTCAGCTAAATCAGGTATTTAGGACAATCCTATTCTTATTTTGATTGGAATTTACGGCCATTCTGTCTCATGCAACTTAATAATTTGTTGCAGTGAAAACTGGTGCTTATGGTGCTGATAAGCTGCAGATCAGAAGTCTTGGTGTATGTCTTATTTGTAACTAATTTCAGCTGGAAACTTGTTGATTCTTGACATTTACTTATTTTTGTCTACAAATTACGAAGCGATGCACTTGGATTCTTATACTAAACTATAAACTCAAACACTTTCAGGCCCTGGAGGAAGATCCATCTGATTCCCAAACATTGGTGCTGAAGGAAGGCCTACAAACTCCAGATGTATGCATTTACATAGTCTTTGGTTCTAATATAAATATACTAATTGATGTTTGTATTTTCCTACGCCATATAGTATAAACATAGGTCCACCGTCAAGATTTTGATTTTTCAACTGGATGAAAGAGTGTTTTATCCCAGTCCTTCATCGACTAATCTGATCCTTGTGACTGAGATTTAGGGTGAGAATTAAGTTTTCTTTTGAATAGAGCTATCCATGCAAGTTAATTGCAATCCCTATTTTTGATTGTTTGATCTAGTAAAGCTTACTAAATGTCATCAAGTGTTCTTTGTGACTGATATGATCCTTGTGACTGAGATTTAGGGTGAGAATTAAGGTTTCTTTTAGTTTGAGCTATGAGCTATCCACGCAAGTTAATTGCAATCCCTTTTTTTAATTGTTTGATCTGGTAAAGGTTATTTAAATGTCATTAAGCGTTTCTTTTCTCCTGTGTTGTACATCACTGAGCTCTACTCTCTGTCTGATTCTAGGTTAACAATAGTAGGTTGTCTGTTGGAATGACACCCAGATCTCGCCGAGTTCCAAAGCATGGGGAGATGCTCTTATCTGTCCATGGCTCGCCTCTTGGTGTTTATAAGGAAGATAACATGGAAACTATAGAAGGTACTCTTCCCAAAATTAAGTTTAAGATACTTTGCGACTGCGTACAACTAGAATTCTGATATTTTTGGTGAAGTTCAACTTGTTTCAAACAGTTATACACAATGTAATTTGCTAAAAATGCACTCTTCCATGTAGCAGAGACTGAAGATATGATTGGATGATGCTAGTAGCTTTGAAGTTATGGTTGCAGGCTTGCAGCGGAATATCCATCTGCTTTTACTAAGGCTCCTCCTTTCCCTGGTTCTGGTTCTGGTAATAATACTTTAGCAGTTATCAGTGTAAATATATGATTAGTGAATCAATACGATGCTCAGCAAGATCTAGTCCTATTTTGTCTGAACAAGTGTTGTCCTCCTAATGTACCAATTAGCTTCTTCAAGATTTCATCTATATTTGCTACTTGCTAGTCTACTTCTCAAGATCAACTGTTGCCCTATCTATTAAAATTGGCATGCACCAAATTTTAAAAACGTTGCTTGTCAAAGTAACATGTTCAAAAACAAACAAATATGGTGACATAGGGTCTCCTTGGCGTATTCCCTTCCCTCCCGCAAATGGAACAGTAAGCTTACCATTGATGTTAATCCGATAAGCAATTGTAGTTAAACAGGTGACATTCCGTTGAAGTTTTAGACATGTACGGTCCAGTCAACATAATACGAAGAATAAGAAAAATATTGATTTCTTTACTAAACAAGAAGAAAAGGTTTTTTTCAGACTTCCAAAGGAAAGGTCGTTGGCTCCAACACAGTCCTTTACCTGCATTATTTACTAGCTTAAGGGCCGGATTTGGGTCATAACCATGGGTTCCAATGCATGAAAAAAGGTAGTGGCTAAAGAAGTAAGCTAAGGGAATAATCCGACCTAATCCATGTTACAAACTGAGATGGAAAAACCAAAGGCTCTCAATAACTCTTCAACAAATGACCATAATAACCAGGCAAAAATGAATATTAATTCGTCAAAAGTCAACACTAAAATATTAATTCGTCAAAATTCAAGATTGTGGACCCAGATGTAATTAAAATCGTCTAACAAGGGGTTAGATGCAAACTCTGGACTAAGAGGTAACTCAATGTAATTAAAGACTCTAGTAGGGATCCATATGCAAACGACCCTTTGAAGTTCGATGTATCTTTTTTTTCTTTCTTTTCTATGGTAAATATATAGTTCGATTTGACTTAGACCCTCGTAAAATTACGGCCGACCCTGGTTGAGAGATTTTGAGAGATTTTTATTTATCATGTATGGTCCAGTTGCTTTCTTGGACGAATTGACTTTGCTCTTCCTCTTCTTCTCTGTACATTTCTTCTGCAGATTGTTCTCTTCCTGATCGTTTGATTCTTGTATTTTAATTTTAATATGTTTCCTCTTACTACTTCTACTAGTACCTGAAATATTATGTCCGTCTTGAATTTTGTGAGATCCTATGTCTCAAACTGAACCAATATATATTTACCATTGAAAAGTAAAAGAGATGTGAATTTCAAATGAAAATTTCTAATTCTATGTTCGTGTACTCTTTTCTTCTGAGAATTTGTTGTAAACTTCGAATATAAAGCTGTATACGGATGAACATAGGTCATGGACTCGATCCTGGCCACACGGTTTGTTTTGTCGTGATTTGGGAGTTCAATCGAATCAGAGGTTGTTAACATTTGTTGCTTGGAGTTTTCGTAATTTGCCAGTGTCTTTATAATGTTTCTCCAACTTGTTAGCTCCTTGATTGATTTAAGCCTTATCCCCTTCACCAAACCTGTCACCAAGTTTGCGTTTGTGCAATTCCTAACGACTTGCTATATATTGATTATCTACTTGTCTGGAGTTGTATATATGCTGGCCAAGCTGGATTAGCTACGCATTGGTTTTTAATTTAATTCAAAATAATGATACATCGCAATGAGAATTATTGTCCATTCCGCTCTTCATGTCGCGTTTCTTGTCATCCCACCAGAAATGTGATGTAACATGCACGCGTTATGTGAATTAGAACATCACAAGTTCGAATTCACCCGAATTCGAAATAATAACTGACGAATACAACCCCATTTTCCCCTCAACCTTAAAATGCAAGTACTAAATAAACAGATGGAGTAAACAAGATTATTGTTGTTCGTAAGTAGTTTAGCAAAGGCCAGGCCTAGTGAAATTAGGTGGTCCAAATTATGTTTAGTACGGCTGCCGAATGAAGTGAAGAAGATTAGTGATTAATAATTTACCGCCCCACATGACTTTTTCTTTAATTTATTCTCCAAAAAATGCCCGCAAGTCATTACGGAAATCTCTTGTTTTTTGCATTCGCTCTCGGCATTTTTTTTTTTTTGGAATTAGCAAAATATTATTAATCACAAATAAATTTAGAAATTACAATGAATAGTGCATAATAAATAAGAGATGCACAATAGTAATATCACCCACAACCAAACCACCAAACATGGAAAGATGATAGACATGGACAAACCTCAAAACCGTTATCACCGTCCGTAACGAAACTTGACCACCCCTCATCTAGTATGTCAATCTTACTAGCAAGAAGTCAAGATTAAGGGGGTGACGAATTGATAAGACAATTCTAGCCAAGTTCAAAGGAGCGAGATAAATTTCGTTGCAAATTTAGTGAACTTAGCTTTGATGAAAAATGATGTTCTCCAATGTGTCACGGGACAATCATGGAATGAAATTGACACATGAATAGACTTTATCATGCCCAAGTGATTTCCTAAGAGTACAACATCAAAACCAATAAATTAATACCCAAACATTCAATTTAATTCGAAACAACCATGGTTATTAAATAAAACGTTTATATATGTTGTTAAAACAATGTACTCTATATATGTATAAACAATATCTAAACGCTTAATATAATATACACCATATGTTCTGAATAATAACACTTATATTTATTCGTCCATTTTTATTATCTTATATATAAACCGTCTTCTAGGGGACTTTGATCTAAATTCTATCTAGGCGCTGGGCCATTCACCACACTTGACATCAATTAAGCCGTTTCCAAAACTATATTGTACATAGTTTCATCTGTCACGTTCTTTTGTAGATCAGACTTAGATCTAACTGAAGAGAATGACAACAAATAATTTAAAATTATAAACTCCTTAATTAATCAATAAGACACCACCAAAGACTTTCTAATCCTGGGCTTCTGTCTGTCAGCAGCGTAATCCAAGAAATGTTTAATGTTTTGCTAGCTAATAACCAAAAAGAACAAAGGAAACGGCAGCAACATTTTTGGGCCGCTTTACACTTATAGCGTCACATTCAAATTTTGAATACATGCATGGGACTATGGGAGGCAAATAAGAAGGAAATGACTTTTCCCTCATTTTCATTTTTTTTTAAAATTATTTTACCTTTATCCAAGAACCATCAAAACACAACGTCGATCTTAAGATCCAAATGGGTTTTATCGAAGCCAAAGACATATGTATCATATCTCGACTCATCTACTACAAACTGACAAGACAAGCTTCTAGTCTACCATTACAAGTTATAACAATAACGAGGTAATTTGTCATCACCGATGCATCCAATCTTGACAATCTGTTTTATCTCTTCAGCGACATCGATATGCAATGGCACATGTTGATAGATCTTTTATTTTCTCCTTAATTTCATTTATAATAATAAATTAAGGCTCCAAGACAAAAGCACCAAATTAATGTTTGAACCATAAATAGAATTGAAATTGGAATTGGCCAACAAGTGGATAAAATATACTAAGGTCGTTGGCATTTGTTGAATTTAGCACCAAACACCAATCTGCACAACACTTATAAGAATTTTCAAATGGTGAAAAATCATAAATTATCATTTCACATATTTACCTTCTGAGCGTCAGTTGGGACTTGGGAGTTGGGAGGAGTAATGTGGTAAACTCTTTGCTTCTTTAATATTATAATTTTATTTTGATTCACACTTCCAACCGTTCTTATGAACTTCAATATCCTTACCATTCGATCCGCGTTATACCCCAATACTTATTCATCTTCTCACATATTTTATATTTTATGTATGTACAGATTAAAGCATCAAATTAAAACTTCTTGTCACTACCTTTTTCTTTTTTTAGAAAAACTTTAACTAGTGACAATTATTTGTACATAAAAAGAATTTGAAATTATGTACCCGGCAAAAGTACTTTTGCCGGCAGGATTTTAGTTAAAATATCTTGCCCATTGAATTAAATGTGAGTCGCAAGTTTATTATCTTTCTTATTTAATTGAGTATTTAATAGTTATAATACTAAAATGCTTTACCAATTTTATTTACTGAATTATTAAATTAAATTGATTTCATATTTTCATCTTTCACACAGAAAAAGTGAAAAACCATTGTTGTTTCTACTGCAAAATTTCCCGACAGTCCATGGCCCTAGATATCGAGTATACAGAGAGCCACATTTCAGTTCCCATGTCCATTATTTAGTACTAGTAGCTCACAAGCAATAATAGTAATAGTCAACTGTCAATTTAAACTTGAAAAGTGGTGAATTTTAATGAATCCATTCTTCTTCCTTCCTTCTTCTTATGTGATGGACATTTCTTCCCAGAATCAAATTCTCTAAACCCCCCACCCTCTCCCTTTTCGTATTTATTCCCTTTTCAGTTTTCATCCTCTCTTTAATTTATTCACCACCTTCAATCAATATTCAACCTTTTTATTTTCTGGGTTTTCAGTTTGGTTGTTGAAAAATCACTTCTTGTTGAGAATTGGTGATGGATCAAGAAGAGCCAGAAAATACTAGCCAGAGAGTTTCTTCTCAAACCCCTGCATCTGGTTCTGTTGTGGTTCAGATTAGAGAGAATGAAATTGCAGATTCGTATGCCAAAACAAATGGGTCGTCGGTGTTGAGTAGTAAGGCTGGGGGAGAGAGTCATGATGAGGCTAATAATCAGGTGGACTCCTCATCTTCTTGTGTTATAGATGTGAAGGAGTCTGTGGCAGATAATAATAATAATAATAATAATAATCAGAGGGTTTGTAGAATATGTCATTTGAATGCCAAGGAAAGTGGGGGTTCTATGGAATTGGTGGAGCTTGGTTGTGGATGTAAGGGTGAGCTTGGTGTTGCTCATTTGGATTGTGCTGAGGCCTGGTTTAGGCTCAAGGGCAATAGGTAAAAAAAATTCTGATTCTCAAACAATGATACAATCAATACATGGTTTTTGTTTGATTCTTTTCATGTTATGTTTGCTTGTTCTTGACTTGTCTTGTTTTATATGCACTTGATTGATTCTTTGTTGTTGGATTGTTTGTTGCTTGAGATTTGGATGGTTCAAATTTGGTAGCTCTGAGTTTAAAATTTGAATATGATTGTTGATGAGAGATAACGTAAATTTACGAAATTCTGCACCATTGACTTGGATCTCATAAACAGGGAAGATTTCATTAGAGATGGAAGTTCTTTGGTTTGAAATTGATCTTCTACAGATCACTTTTCATGTTAGTTTCTTGTGTTGTGGTTTTTAATGAAATTGTTTCGAGTTTTGGCACGTACAATGAATGGAGGATGGTAGTTCATGTAGTTTCTCGTTTTGTGGTTTTAAATTGAATTCTCTAGGGTGTCAATGAGAAGGAAGCCTATAAAGAATGTGAAGTCAGAAAATTAGTTAGCAACAGCTTAAGACTTTCATGTATCCTATAGGTCAATGAGGATGAGTTTTGGGAGGATTTAGTTGTAACTGCACAATGTGTCACCTACGATTCTTTTTCCTAGTGTTCAATGTAACGTTAAGACATTGCTATTGTTCACGGGGTTTTCTTGCGAAAGCTAGAGCTTTTTTTAATAAGTTTCAGATTCAGGGAAACCTGGAGCTCTTTTGATAAGTTTCAGAGATCAGGGAAACATAGTACTAGTGACTTGTTAGATAATTTGTCCTGAAAAATGGACAAAGCTGTAAAAGTAGCATGCGCTTGTGATTAATTTTGCAGTCTCGGTGCTAGGAATTGGTTTGCGTATGGACTTCTTGCAGCTTAGTTTTAGAGAGGAGAAGTCAAGAAGCTGTCTCTGTATATACAAGATTTACTGTTTTTCCTAGAAGTGAGTCACAATTTGCTAGAACTATGAAACTGTTTCAAACATATCTTGCACAAAGTGTATGCAATTCATGGGATCCTCTACATATTGTGTATGTTGCTAATTTACTGCCTAAATAAAGATTTGTTGTACTTATCCTTGCAGAATGTGCGAAATATGTGGGCAGACTGCTAATAACATCACAGGTGTGAGGGATAACGGGTTCTTGGATGAGTGGAACGAGAGCAGACCTACAGAGTTGAGCTCTCATGCACTGGATGCCCAAAGGACGTGTTTAGGCAGACAGCCATTATGCAACTTCTTGATGGCATGCCTTGTGGTGGCATTCGTCCTTCCCTGGTTTTTCCGTGTAAATATGTTCTGATCTTACAGTATGTTCTATGTATATTAGTTACAAAGCAAACATCATTCTTGATTCTAATCCTTCCTGTGAAGGTGAAGAACATGTTTTCCCACAATGTGAGTTATTAGCGAACAACCATTGGTTTCGCTTCGTTTGGTTACAGATGTTTGCCTAGTTTTCTCCGTTGACATTGACTAATATTTTTCTCTCCGACTTTAGGGGAGTATTGAATGTGAATGTTCGAATTCTCAATGGCGAACCGTTTAAGAAACTTAGTTAATAGCTGTAGAAATGCAACTTAAATTGTAGTTAGGAGAAAACCTGGCATAAACCGCTACCAGACACTGGAGTTAAACAAACTGCAAGTGTTTGGCAAGGACGATCCTCTCATAGAGCTAAAGGCCAAGAGATAGTTGCAAGGATGATACTCTGATACAGCTAAAGGCCAACTGATAATTTAATACGTGCTAGGCAACTTCTATGCAATATGCGTTGTGCAACCGGCATGAGGAATTCTGGGCTCGTGTGCAAGTCCACTGTATATTATACTACTGGAATTGTCTGGCATGGAAATTTCCACATGTTTCCACCGGCAACATTGACAAATTTCTATTTGTCAATGTTTCATTTCCATTCATATTAAAATACATGGATGATAGTTTAGACATAATTTGAAAGGGTCGTAACACCTCGGAGAGTGTGCATTTATTGTAGAAATAAGAGAATAACTCATTTCTTCAAACACAATTGCAAACTCAATCTCCTTCTCCCTTCTCCCTCTCTTGCATTCTTCATACTCAAAAGTAAGTTTGATAGATTCGGCTATTGTATTGCCACAATTCCGTAAGCACCATGAGCGGGGCAATCTTGTCTTAAAGAAAAATAGTTAAATTATCGACTCTACTCGCCTTGTTACATTCTATATTGTTAAAACAATTCGCTCCAGAACATAAACTATCACAATTACAACAAGTATTTGTATCGTTACAGGAAAACTCACAGTTGTGACAACATTGTGTCATCAAAGTAGTTTTGTGTGGACCTACGCATGTAACCGTTTAAATCTAATCCTAAAAAAAAAACTTCAATGATAGTGTTATGTCATAAAAGTATTTTGAATCTATTTTTTATTTGATTGTTATATTATGTGACAACTATATGTCATATAATAGATTTACATGATAGACAAAATAAAACAAATGCTGCTATATTGTTTACTTAGTCTACAAACAGATAGTGACAATCAATTGTCACAATTACCTTTTGTTTACATTAGTTAAATATTTTATGACAAATTGTTATCATAATATGATTATATAATTATAAAAAAAACTTAATACGATATTTATATGGCTATTTATATCTCATATACTAGTACTACTGCATATATGTATTTTCTCCATGTATTTTACTAATAAACTAAGTGACGTATTTAACAATATGAATATACACATATTCATAATAATTATAAATGTGTTTCATATGATGAATTTACCAAAATCAAACTAAGCAAAATACAATAAAAAAAAAATAGATACTTCCTCCATTTCATTACAAACTTACTATTTGGTCAACGACTGTCATGTTTGAATCGTATATTTACACTTAAATTATATTGATAAAAAAAAAATTAAAAATTATTTAAAATACTACTAACTTATGAACTTTAATTATATAAGTTTAAAAAAGAATTGCATCGTACAATTAGGAGTAATGTGCGGTCAAACACGAAGCCTGTTGACCGAAGAGGAAGTTATTAATGAAATGGAGAAAGTATCAGATTACATGATTACATAATTTTTTCATGATTACATAATTTTAAGTATGACAGTTAAATAAAAACTCTTTTGATTTTGATATGGGAATAACTAAATGCATCCAAAATAAAGAAAAGCCAAAGAGTAAAAAAAAAAAAAAGAAAAAGAAAAAGAAAACGTAAAGTCTTAAGAGTTATGATAATCTATATTTCATTTTAAAAATCACGTTCTCATATCCTCATAAGAAAAAAAAACTTCTTCTTACCTATAACATCGTTATCAAAATAATGTTTACTTGTTTACTTATTTACTTAAAAAATACCAGTATTTTGAAGACCCAGTGCCCCTATACTTGATTGCCCTATAGTCTTTATTATGGAATACCATCTCATAATTACGGATACCACCACTCAAACAAATAATGTTACACTGTTAACTCCTAAAAAAGGTGTAAAATAAAATCATAACAAAGATTAATGGGAGGGAGGGAGTATCATTTTTATTGATCGCATTCATTTGAATTCCTCACAATACCCCGTTACTGAGTACGTCCAGTCTAGACTTTATTGAACTCAACTTTCTTAACTACCCGATTATAGTCTCATAGATTTAACACAACTTGACTTTACAGAGTTATTTATTTATGAAATAAAATGAATATTTATTTGTTTATTGTTAATGATTATTATTATTTTAATAACTACTTTTTGGTAATTATTTGAAATAACGATATATAAATAGCATGGATAGCACATATAGTAATCCCATTAATTAAACTGAATGTAATCACTCACATAAATAATAGTCTCAATAGTGGTTGCATATATGTCATACGCATGTTTCACTTTGTACAGTATAATAAGTAAATTTATTTATTACTTATATATATAACAAAACTATGATTTGTCTCAATTATTTTCAACATTCGAAATTGCACGGCCAAGGATGGCCAGTACTACAACAAGGACAACAATATTTCCAAAAAAGGCAACAGAATTTAATCTTGATGTCATAAGCATTCAATGAACATTTTTCAGCCAAGGCAAATGTTTTATCCTGTTCAACTTTAAATGACAACTTAGATGGTAAATTTCTGTAGCATTCACGATACATTTGACCACCACCAGATAGAGATTCGTGCAGGATTGAAAGACCTCTACAACAACTTTTGTTAGGGGCCTCTTTTGGATCAGGTGCAACATAGTATTCCTTGCAATTTTCAAGAAGCTCTTCCAATCGAATGCCACTACATGAATATGAACCTACAGACCTTTCAATCACACTCAAAAACATAATAATCAAAGCAAACACCACTGACCTCATGTTGGCAATGATACTGCTATTTTTCATCTTAATTCTTTATTAATTGCTATCTTCAACAATAATTAATAATGTTGTGTGTATTGAAGAGAAGATATGTATCACGGTTTATTTATAGACAAAAAAAAAAAGAAAAATCATTGCATTTTTTCTTTTGCAAATTCAGTTAATATTAAATTAAAATAGTACAATTATATTATGGATGTGAAAAGAATAGGAAAAACTGCAAAAACAATACCAAGATTGCAAATATAATTTTAAGATTTCATTTATTTCAAAAAGAGTAATGGAATTTATAAACATTGCAACAAAATTAGGGTCCATTGATTTTTTATACCCTCTTAGCGTCCCTAATAACGAAATGAACCACCTTAGTTTATCAATTACATTTTAGTCCAAAGTCAACAAAAATTCACTATTCCAAAATTGAATTTTGATGAAACCAAACAAATCTTATTGTTTTCAAATAAAAAAGATAAATAATTAAAATAAAAACTAAGTAAAATACTAAAAGAATAAAATAAATTTTAAAGAAAAAAAAACTTAACTAAAATAAAAAAAAAATTATCTTCATCATCCCCAAAGCTTCGGTACTGTAACTTTTTTCGGTACCGGAGCTCCAGCGCCGAAAACGGTGGAGCAAGCTGCTCCACCACCATTAACGGTGGTGCAGCAAGCAGCTTGCTCCACCAACAGATCGGTGGAGCAGCACCTCCACCATTGCTCCACCGTTACCGGCACCGGAGCTCCGATACCGGAATGTTCCAGTATCGAAGCTTTAGCGAGGAAGAAGATGGATGGATCTTGTTAAATATCTAATTTTTATTTTATTTTATAAGTCTATTTAGACTTTTAAATCTTTAAATTAATTTTTGATTTAAAATATTTATTTTTCTTAAGTCATGTTTGGTTGGAAGGTGTTTAAAGTGTAGGTCAACTCAAATTGACTAAAATGTAATTGAGTTTGGACTAAAATGTAATTGATAACATAATAGGGTCCTTTATGAGAAAGGTTTTCATAGTGAGCCCTTATAATCAATTTTCTCATAAAATTATTAAAAAAAACGGAAAACTACATTTCAATGACACTTTTCAAACTTTATTACGTATTAATGCTATCAATATTCTTGTTTACATTATTAATGCTATAAATCAAACTTTATTACATGTAAGTGAAAAAATTTAAACTTATTTTCTAACAAGTAATTTTGTAGGACAAAACACCCCAATTTAATTTGAAATTGTTCCTAAAGTTTAGGAGATCAATCACATACTATATTTAAAATATAACTTACAATGAATCTCAAATCTCCACTATTCATGCTATAAATTCAAAATGATAATACTAGCTAATAAATATACCATATTTGGATCTCCATGTACATTGCTAACATTTTAATTTAGTGAGTCCAAATCATATGCACCATATATGAGACAAGTATATACTATACTAGGAACCGTGTCACACGCTACACGTGTGAAGCGTAATATTGTAAAATATTATTATTTTATTAAATATATATTGAAATAAATGGAGTGAATATATAATCTTCACATGATGACTTCAAACGCAATAAAAAAAAATAACTAATTGAGTAATTAAATTTAATATAAATGGTGTGCTATAAATGTATATAATTTTTGTAGTTATGCAATTAATAGTTTTGAATTGAACTATATTAGACATACGAAAAGTATTCTTCCGATGAGTAAAGAACCATCAGATACATCTCTTGACTTTGGAAACATTCAACTTCAAAATTTACAATGCATCATTTTCGCATGTTAATTGGTATTTTTCATCAGTCGAATATATTGTCAAGTGCTTCATATAAACATTCTAGTTTCATAATATGATGTTTTTAGTTATATTTATCGTATGATTTAAGAATATTTTAAGGTCAAAATGACCATCGAAAAAGTTAACAAAATCAAGTGTTATATTTATTATTGGACTGAGGAAGTATGTCTTTTTTTATAATAACATATCATGGTTATTTTTAAATTTTGTATAATACGTCATACAATTTTATGTTAAAAAATAAAAATTTAAGAAGAGGATAAATAAAAAACAAAAAAAAAATACGTCAATAAGATTCGAACCCAACACCTTCAACTAAAATAATGATACACATAATAGAGAAAAATCACGCCAACAAGATTCGAACCAAACACCTTCAATAAAAATAATAATAAAAATAATGGAGAAAAATCACGCCAACAGGATTCGAGCCCTACATATTTTAATTAACTAATGACACATGTAGGCTCCAGATTGAAATTGGATAAGCAAGATCAACGGATTAAAATTGATTGGTAGGTCAATCAATCGGGTAAATCAACCGACTTATTATATTATTTTAATAACTTGTATCATTTAGTCCGCACGCATGTATATCAGTTATGAACTTAGGTATCATTTACCCCGCATGCATGTATTATTTACCCCGCACCATATATGATATAAGTATGATATAAGCATGAGTATATATATAAGTATCATTTACGTTATTCATGTATCAAACCCAAAACATGTTGTACCAAATAGATAAACTTATGTAAACATGTACCCTGCACGCATGTATATACCAGTTACAATATAATTAGGTACCTTTCAAAAATAAGTGTTCAATTTATTTCTTGTCTATATAATTTTTCATGTACCATTGTTGTAGAATCATGTACCATTAATATTGACAGCATTCACAAGTCAGAAGTCATGTACTGATTTTTCATTCAAAATCATGTACAGTGTTCTTTATGAATTTTAATTTTTACATGTATGGATTCTCCATGGACCATACTACTTGTTTGAATTGGAAGTCGACTATTTGGAATCATGTACCATGTAGCAAGAAATCAAATTGATACCTGATTTAAAATTGCAAGCAGACTATTTGAAAACGTAAACCGAAAGCCTGTTGAATGGTGCTTGATTTATTTAGTTTACATGAACAATTTAAAATTGAAGAATAGGTTGAAGGGAAGCAAACGGATGTTACACAAATTGGTACTAATGTCAGGTACCTTATAATAAATACTAGCTAAATTTTAGGGAACAAACATAATAGGAATTTCACTTTTTTGATAATAAAATTTTGAGTGTCATTGAGTTGTAATTTAAGTTGCAAAAATGTCACTTTTTTGAAAACAAGATTTTGAGTACCATCACGTTGTACTTAATTTGCTAAAACATCACCTAGATGTAATTGACCCTAAACAAATGCTTTGCGAAGGAAAAATATGATTTTTATAAGATATACTCATTTAATGATAACACATTACTATTCACATGGATAGTAATGTGTTTGAAGTAAATGAGTATATCTTATAAAAATCATGTTTTTTCTCATCAAAACATTCTTAGCTTTTTCTTTGCATTTTAAATTATATTTTTAATATTTTTCATTTTATATATGTTCAAGTTTTTCTTAATGCACCTCTAAACATATTTTCTACCATTCACGTCATAGTTAGTTTCAATTAGTTTTAACGTTTGTTTGAGCATTAATAATATTAGTTTCATTAGTTTTAGTATCACCCAGTGTTGGTTTCATAAATTTCACCAACAAAAGTGTTAATTTCAGCACCAAAGTTTTTTTTTCGAAAATTAGTTTCAGCGATAACCATGTTGTTCCATTAGTTTCAATTGAAAGTTGGCCATGTGCTTGTAAAGTTTTATAATTTGTAGCCTTATAGGTATTCTTTTTGCAACAAATGAGACCATAATTCTATTTTTACAATTTACACCAAATCTTAGTCGTGCTTTTCCAAAAGAAGTCATAAAGGATGATTTCATATGAAAATTACTTTAATGCGTCTATCTATAAATACTTTAATATTTATCATATTAAAGAAAATCATATCTATAAATACTTTAATATCTATAAATATTTAGATAAAAATTTTATTTTGAACCAAGGGCAAAGTTGTAATTTGTTCGAATTAATTCGTCAAAAGTTAAATTCGTGGAATTGGATGTTATCTGAACGAGTATTTATGTGTTATTAAAAACTAGAAACCGCATCGCACGTTAAGCGTTATCTTATCTTGTACTACATTGGCGGTTTATTAAATTTTGGCATGCCTTATGAATCTCATTGATTAGAAATAAATGTATAAATGCAATGAAAAAGTTACAAATAATGAAATTGAAAACTTAAATCATGTATTATAAATATTAGTTTTTTTTAATCATAAAAGCTTCGAAATGAATGAATTTAGACGTACGAAAAGTATTCATATGTGATGAGTTAAGAACCATCTCAAACATAGTTGGGCTCCCGAAACAGTCAACTTGAAATCAACAATGCAGTGATGATTGAGTTATGATATGTTCGAGTCGTCTACAAAAAATGTGAACTGCACTTATTTGAATTAATTTGTACTATATTAAAAATAACTAAGCAAAACTAATTTTTTTTAAAATTTTTTTTCAAACAAATTAAACTAGATTTTGAGACTTGGAGTAAAATGAAATCTCCGATCAAGTGAACATTCTTAATCGTTGTGAATAAAGATGTTTATGTTGCCTTTTATACAATGCACAGTTTTGCTTAAATTTCAAAACCTCAATGTTATCCTCCCAAATATACTACTTTTTGTCTCGACTTAAATTTAACACTCCACTAAACATTATTAACTGCATTTTTAATATAAACATTTTCAAAAGTTTTTCAATATAATTGATCGTGTTATCGATTCATAAAAAATAAAATCACCATACTCCCTCCTTGTAGCTGCGACCGACCACCATCATCATCAAGGAGATTTGATTTTTGGTTCGTGAGCTTGTAGAAGGATTCAGGAAGTGATTTAGTTGTGATCCAGTTTTGATGTTGCTGATTTGGAAGCTTGTAGTTCACAAACGAACAACTAGCAATCTGCACTTCAACTGGTATATATTCTTGATCTTAGACTTGCATGAACTAGGATGTTAATGTATTTGCATATATTGTTGATATATATGTTTATGTTATTCTGCTGCATGTTATATGAATTCACATGATATGGTTAAATAATGATTCATATGTTTATGATAATTATATGAATATATGAAGTTTTGCTATTCTAGAAGAGTTGAAAACTTGTTGTTTGTAATTATGTTATCATGGAACAGAGGGTTGTAATTTATGTTTATGATCCATGTTATGTATATTATGAATATTTAATGGTTAATATTATCATAAGTTTAGTAACTCGTTATGGCGACATTTGATAGTTTAAGATCTTCTTAGATCGATGATCTAGTGCGAAAATTAAAAACATTACCCCCGCACCGATCCGTATGGCCAACAACTGTATTATTTATCTGCCTAATAAATAACATCAGGGACTTTCATGTTGTTCTTTGATAGTATTGTCAAACAAACATAATTCCATCACCAACTCTTCCAAATAGCTATACGAAAATAAAGAAACAGAAAATATAAGAAATATAGAACTAACAAACATTCACCAGAAACGACTATCCCTCTACAGTCTACAAGGACAATAAGGCTCTGTTCTTTTCATCTGAAAATTAATGAAAATAAATTCAGTTCAGATCAGATCAGATGCATTAAGTTCAGTTCAGTTCAGTTCAGATTTGACTAATAGTATTTTGTACTACAAATAAGTTCAGTTCAAACTTTTTCAGACGAAAAGAACAGAGCCTAAGTTAAGTTTATCATTGCATTAAATATATAAGAGAAGACTGATCTTAAAAAGATTCATACTCCCAATGGTAAATTTAAAAGTCATTGACATGAGTAATGATCTTAATTAATCCTCATGGGTTTCTGATCAGATCCAGATCCTCATGGTTGAGCAAGTCATTGCAGACAATTTTATTGCAAAAGGTCATTATGGAGCTGAAGTGTTACCTTTTGTATTTTCTTCCACTACTCACAATCTACCTTAAAAGTGTGGAATTTAGAGCTAAAGTAGATCAAATTCAGACTGATTTGGCGGGTGATCCTATGAATATTCAACTAGTTCATGGTATGAAAGAGGCCAAACAATAACTAGATAAATGGCAAAATATTGAAGAGCGGGTGGTTAGATAAAATGCAAAAATGCACTGGCTGAAACATGGAAATGGAAATAGCCCGGTTTTTCTTTTCAGTATGCATCGAATTATATTATAAGAGCACTATGGAGGCTTTTGTGGGACTACTATTTAGTAGCCCTTTTCCAAGGGCTACTAAAAATGGCTACTAAACAGTGACTCTTGGGAAAGAGATACTAAATATTAGCCTCCATTTATATCCCAATGGATATAAAAAAATATTTTTTTAATTAGAAAATAGAATAATGAAGTTGTATATGTCATATGGATCCCACTTAGAAGTTACAATATTAAGCCCCAAAAGGTCAAAACCTTTAGATACTTTAATTTGGGAGGAACTTTTGTAGGGCTTATATGTATAAAGTCCCATTTAAATTCCAAACCATAAGGAATACTCTAACCCTTTAAATTGTTAGCTGTATAGTATTTACTACAATTCAAAGATGAAACTGTTAATCAAATCGAAGACAAATCAAAGATGAAACTGTTAATCTTAAGAATTAAAAAAGTCAAAGTTTATATTATTGAAAACTTTTGACATGACTCTGGATCGTTCTTCACTTAGAATTTAGAAATAAATATTGAGTGGCATTGATTGTCAGCTATCCGTTGTAGTCTAGTTGGTCAGGATACTCGGCTCTCACCCGAGAGACCCGGGTTCAAGTCCCGGCAACGGAAACCTTATTTTTCCAGACAAATTTAGAATTTCTGGAGTGCTTTCTCTCCTTGATCTCAATAAAACTTTGAAGCATCCGTGATCATTAATTTCTCCACAATAAACTATACGAGTAAAACATTAACATCATTAAATTAAAGACCACTAAATATAAACTCAACATGGTTATATGTCAATCTTAGCTGCCATAGTTCAAAACTTCAAATCTAACGTTGAACGAACTTAAGTGCTGCTTTGTAATAAATCTAGTGTACTATTTCGTTTCTGAAATTCAAGATGGATCTCATACGTTATGAAAACTCCAATATCTGAATATTTATCTCATCACAAAGAGCGTTACTAGTTCATACGTTATGCTAAGTTACATCATATACCATGAGCTACACGATCGGCTACTGGAGACTCAGAGACTCTGCTAACGAATGGTGTAAACCTTGACGACTTTGGAAGTGTCGCAGATCACTAGGTTTTCTGATTCTGATGGAGTAGTGCATAGCCAATTGACCTGAGCAAAAAAAAAAAGCCCAAACAATAATGAACTACATTCTACTGGAGGAAACCATGAAGAAGACATAAATTTTGCCAGTGTTGCTCACCTTTCTCCTCAAACTAATGTTCAAACTAAGAAGATTGTTGATGACGCTGCTAGTATGACCAGCGTCATAAGATTTGGACCAATCCCACACCTTAACGGATTTATCATTTCCACCAGAAATGACAAATTTCCCTTTCTCCCCGAACGTAGAGAAAGCCCTGATGGAATTGTTACAAGATCAACTGTCAATTCAAGGCTATTATGAAAAGATATGGATATGATAAACAAGCATACCAGAGCATATATCATTATTATGTATATATACATACTAACTCGTACGTAATTTACATTAATCAACTACTATATTTTAAGTCAAATATGTTTTACGTACTGGTACGTGTACTCTTTCAAATATCAGTTAATAATAGATGCATTAGAAGATCTTTCATGTGACATAAGAGTGAATCATCTTAGGGTCATAACTCATAAAGCTTACACTGAGGATACTGCTGCAGAGTGTCCGCCCACTGTGTAGTCCAAGAGCAGATTCTTGCAACTTAAGTCTTCACTCTGGGAATTAGCATCCTGAATGCTGTTTTTAGGTGTTGTTGACTTGGCACCCTGCTTTGACTTAGATGAAGACTTTGATTTAAGAGAAGCAACTTCCGATTCGATGTCAATGATACTGACAACACCATCACCTCTAGCAGCGACACAGATCTTGCCGACCCTTTCCACCATGTCAAGGTCAGGGACTACTATAGCATGGACGAAAGCTGGGTTACATGACTGTGCAGCACCATCTCTTCCTGGATCAAGTTTTTGTTTCACATGGTGAGATTGTAAAAAAGTATTTTGTATGATATCTGAAGACAAGCATGCAAAATGAATGCACTTGAACTAGCAAACTACATTAATAAATGAGTTTGTATTTAAAAATTGTAGCCTCTAGATAAGAGAAACTAAACTTTCTAAACCAACTAATTATATTTTACTTTGTTTTGACAAGTGACATGATTGATTTAACTCATGGTATTACGGTTTAACTGAAACCAGGTACTGTAGATCACATACTTTTGAATGACTAAGAACAGAAAAAATCTTATGTGTTCCTGCACAAACCAATTCACAAAACAATTATTGTGTACATGCCTCCTCCACTCGTTGGTCCAAATGAAGTTCTATTATTCTCATCTGAGTATAATTTAAACAAAACAATTGAGCATATGAGTAGGAGCAGACCGGCATGTTTTAATTATATATTTATCTTTTCATCAAGCTGGATGTTAGCATAAGAGTTGGAACATGTTACAGAATGCTAAAGCAAGGAAAGGCAACTGTACCAAAGTCTATAGTATGGCATGCGCGTCCTTTGGAGAAGTCCCACATCACAAGCTTGGAATCAAGACCCCCAGTTATTACTGCACACACAAAAAGAAAGTTACAGGGACATGGTCAAATTGGGAGTTCAGAGATCACAGAAGAGAAGAAAAAAAAAACACCAATGCTCTGATAAGCCACTAGGCCAGACAAGTGACAGATTGATAGAAGTGAAACAAAGAACTGAATGAATTGATTAAAGTGAATTGAAGGACCAATGATAGCAACGAATTGATGGAAGTGAACTACCAACATCATATGCTCATTTATGAGACATCATTGATCCACAATGCTTATTTGAAAGAAAGGTCTGTTATGGGAAAGAATTCCATTCGACTGACTTGCATTTCTCCCCTTTCTAGGGCCTAGTAGATATCATATGACTCTAGAAATAGCACATGTACATGCAGAGTGATTAAATGAGTCCACAAAATGAGATACGTTTGAAAGAAAAACATTTCTTGTGTACCTTCCCAAGATTTCCAAGGAAGGAATTGAACACTACTGCATATCTGAAGAAATAGTAAAAGTTAACAAGACAATTACAACTCTGAGAAAGGAAATCCACCAGATTAAAATGTCAAGAAGTATGACAACGAAGCGTAGCTCAGTTGGTAAGCTGCTTCACCTCCAACCAATAGGTCGGGGGTTCGAGTCACCACGGGGGTAAATGGGGAACCATTATTGATCCTCGCTTTGCCGGTTCAAAAAAAAAAATGTCAAGAAGTATTACAGATTTAGAATAACAACAATTGTCAAAGGAAATTAACAAACCGTGACAAATTTTAAGGACAACGGGCTTAGAAGGAAAATAAAGAGATCAGCAGTGCTACTAACTTCCACTTGAAAGGAAAGACAAATGAAGGTATACGGACCACACAATTAATTTTTTCTTGCAAGAGCAGCAGACAAACAATTTATGCAGAAAAGGATACAATCTCATGGCCAGCTCTTAAAGTTTTGAACGGACATTGTTGGCTGACATCGATAATCTGCAGCAGATATAATAGCCATCATCACTAAGATATTCTGACAGTGATATTCATGCAACGCAATAAACATGAGTTATCTCAAGATCTTAAAAGAAGTCTACATAACGGCGACTTATTTACTAATGGAAAACATAGGAAGTCCTATCTAAAAGGTTTCAAACTATGTTTCCATGAGCAAATGACTACAAAACGAACACCGCATGACTCCATCTTCTTCCGTGCCTTCTTTCCAGGTATCAGGTCAGGGAATTCAAGCTGTCTTATAAAATCAATTTAAGAATTACAAGCTCTGTATCTGTGTGTTGAGATTCATGATTTTTCACTTCTATATCTTCAAAGAAAAATTTGTAATAGTTGCCCATTTGCCTCTCACGAGTTTACTGTATCCAAGGGGTGTCTTAAAACCTCTTTTAAGCTAGAAAGTCGGCTCAGAGATTGTTTAATTCAACAAGAGTAACACTAAGAGCACCATGATGAGATTGCACCAAATGAGAATACTTGTACCTTCACATCTCCACTGTCATCTGCAGCAGCCAAAAATGAAGATTTTGGGTGGCAAGCAATCTACAAATAGAAATGACAGTTTGTAAAAGGTAAATATATAAGAATTTTATCATGAAGTAACTCTAACCAGCTATAATTTCATAGTTCGGCCTATTAAAATCATTTCAATGGAATGCTCTTTCAGAATTATGAAGTTGGTCCTTCATGAAATCAAATAAGTTACTTAACATTCGTCAATTTGACAGTCGTGATAAATAAGCTAATTGTCTCATGCAATACCATTATCATGCTAATCAGTAATCAGGGCATGACTAAAGTTGTTCTTTTTACAAATACAGTTCATTCATGCAGATAAAGAAAAACAATTTTCAGGATTATTTTATTTTCATAATGCTGCTATGAATTAGATTACAAAGCAACAATCATGTAAACTAACATATAGTCAGTTTCGCTTGGAGCTTTCTACATTTATGTTCGTTAATGGAGCGGGAATATGCACCACATGTTATAGAACCTTTGGAGTAAGGATAATCCCATTAAATGATGTATAGAACAAAAGCTTTTGCAAAACGAGTTCAGGAGTGGCAATGTAGTTGAGCCGGCAATGGTACATTGATTGATTTATTTATTTTTTGGTGGGGAGAGGGGTAAGGAAAGCAGTGGAGGATAGAAATAAGGTATCTATAGATTTTCCGTTTTCACTAAATATATAAAATTCAAACAATAAATAGTCCTTCATAATAAACAATGAAAATATTAACAATCTAGATGAAGTTATGTAAAAATGTTAGAATTTCATTTGTGTTTCTACAACAATTTATTGTTCAATTGACAACTACTTGTGTTTTACTAAGCATTCTAAATGACAATTTGTTACCAAACAAATGTGCTACATTTACAATATCATATATTTAACTTGTTCAATCAATAAGGTTTAGTTGTATAACTCTATTATACACTCCTAAAACAAACAGTAAACAATACTTGATCTATTTAAGCATTCAGATATCATATTTTCTTACTTTGTCTATTGTTTGATCTTTTCTTATTGGGCTTTCATGAAATTGTTGGGTGCAAAATTTCAATTCAGAGGGTGCAAACAAGAATTTAATTGGAAAACCCCCAAAAGTTATACATAGATAACCAAAAACATAAAATGTTCAGTGGATGCAAGTGCCCCATGCACAGATACATACATCCGCCCTTGTTAATGCGTGTAGCATATTAATTATTAAAAAAAAAAAGTGACTTTAAAAGGGCAGCAAAATATATTAAACAGGTATGCGCTATTAGGAATAGTACACATATTATGTTAACCTGTTTTCTAGTATGTATGTGTAAAGCTGCTCCACTTTCTTACTATTCCAATCAGAATATGATCTTTATCACCAGGAACACATATAAATCCATTCTATGGCTAGAAGCCTAGATAAAACTATGATAATTGAGAAACTGAATTTGAACAAGAATGAATATTATGTGACATACCTGATTTATCTCATCTTTATTGATACTGTAAGTTTTTAGAAGCTTCCAAGTAGGTGTCTGACACATTGAACATAATAGTATGAGTTCGAACACTAACTTATTATCAAAAATTAATCAGGATCTCTTTGAGGTAAATAAACTCAGGTAAGATTGGAGAAAGACATGTTAATCACTTTAAAATGCAACTTACTGAACAAAACACACCCATGTTAGAAGATAATGCACCGAGAAGTAAGCAAAGGAAAATTACAGAAAGTAGCTAACTGATAGAACAAAGAATATCCATTGGCATTTGAAAAGAGTAATAAAGAACAATAACTTCAAGTGAGGGATCGTAGGAAGCCAGATCACAATTAATATGTGCTTCGAACTCGAAATATAGAGCTTCCAAGGACTATTTTCTACTAATGTTGTAACTCAAACATGTAATGCTTTGTAATGCACAACTGTATTCATCTTTCAGGACTTGGCATGAAAAGTCTGTTAAAAGAATAGACTGGAACATAAACATGCCGGGGAAGTGAAAATTGAGTTTATAAAAGAATAGAACATCAAAGTTAAAGAATACCATATGCAAATCAAAGCACTTGATTTCATTTCCTGAAGATACATAGACGATATCTTCATTTCCTGTATCAGGTAAAGAATGATATTAGAGAAGACAATTATAAATCACCAAATGAATGAAGATATATAATATTCTAACCAAAACTTTGAACTGATAAAATTTTGACATGATCAAATGTAGGTTTTGAAGGTAAATTAAGGTGGAATGCCCAAGGCCAAGTAGGAAAACATAAATAATTACAGCTTCATTCGCCAAAGATGGTTCTGAAATCATCATTTCAAGAGCTATTCTAAAATGGTCAAGTAGGATAAGTAGGTACAAAACTTATCCTACAACAGCACGATCTTGACAACTATAATTCGGAAGCTAGAATTTGGGAAGTACTGAAATCCAAATTTTGATGGCTACTGATTCTTATTGAAGCTGGTTTTACTGGGAAATTCTTCCATAGACCAGGCTTATGGATAAGTTATGGACTATGTGGTTCAAAATCAGCCACATCACTAAAAAAATGTGATGAGTTTAATTTTGGACCACATGGTCTATGAACTTACTTATAGACCTAGTCTGTAGAAGAATTTTACGGTTTTACTGAACCTTGAAAAAACAAATGGATCACCAGCACAGTTCCGCCAGATACTTTAGCGAATGCTCTATGAAGAAATGGATGGGCAGGTGAAGTGCCATGTCCCCTGAGTGAACCTAGACATAGGTAGGTAAAACAAAACAACACACAGTCGGAAATTAGGAATCAATATATTCCATGCATCATTGCATCTTCCTACTTCTCACATATTCATCATAAATCTACAGTTGACATTTGGGACAGTAATGAACATTGTCAGAGATCTCAGGAGAATGAGAAGAGTAGCCATGGAATGAAAATAGGAAAATATAGTACTCTTTCTAGTGCATTCCTTAAAATTTATTTCATTTCACTATCTGAACTCAAATTGTGTCCAGGTTCACTTCAGTTCATCCTCGTAACAAAACGGGCCCCATTTTAAAACTAAATGAGCCTCTATATATAGAGAGAGAAATGTGTTATTGCCAACCTGGTATAAGATGGAGCAGGAAAATGAGTCTCGTTTCCATCCGGAGTTACCTCAGACTGCTTCACCGTATCCACAGAGTTTCCTGAAAGTTATTAAGGGAACTTGTAGATCTAGTGAAGCGTTTGGGGGAACTCTAGATGCTACCAGGCAGTTAAGGACACCAACAACAGAGATCCATACATATAGTTTCTTGAATCAAGTCAATTAGCATAACATTGCATGAACAATATGCCACTTTTCTTGATTTCCTTTGAGAATCCATTTTCCATTAGCTCTGTTTAACTATTACTAATTACTACTATTATCTAATCAATGCCTATTACACATCTCCAACCTCAAACTTTACTGTTACATATCTTCTTTTTTTTTTTAACGGAAAATCTAACCTACCCTACTCCTACACTAATTCCAAACCACCTTATAACTCCCTACTGTTACATATCTCAACTCTCAAGTTCTTTGATATGACTCAGTTTAGTGCAATCTTTATGTTACTGGTGCTGCAATATCTAATATCATATAGTAACATACATGCTCTCAGTGTGAATACCTTCCAGTGTTACCTTTCTCTTGTCATAATGCCTAAAAGCTTGTTTTCAGCATTTTGTCTTCTACAGGCCCTTTGTTCTTGGAACTAAAAGTTAGGGGGATCTAGATGTTAAGAAACTTTTCGCTCAACTAAGTCTAATTATATGATTAGTATGAGCAAAAAAAGTTAACATATCAAATGTTCCAAAGCTACTGAAGTTAGTCCACTAAGTCTAATTATATGATTAGTATGAGCAAACGAAAACGGTAAAGAAACACTTATTCTAATGAAATGGAATGTAAAATAAAACGAAGGGACAAAGAAGGAACCTGGCTTAAAACACAAAGATGAAATAGCGTTCCCATTCCCAACGTCCATAGCAAACAACATATCTTTGCAACGTAAATCATACCAGCATATACAGCCATCCTATATACATATAATCAAAATGGAAACAACTTAATAAAAATCAGAGAAAGACACAATTGCTCAATTTATGGAGTGTGTAGCAGAGTAGAGAGAGAAAGGAAACCTCGGCGGCGGTGGCGATGAGGCCAGGGCGGAGATTGGAAGCGACGCAGCAAGTTGCTGCTGACTTTTGGCCGCGCAATCGTCTCGGCTCCTCCTCCGTCATAGCAGCACCCCCCCAAAATCAGTTTGTCAGCAAAATCTCAGTCGAATTTAGTTCAGTATCAGATTAAGCAAAGTAAAAGTAACCTTCGATAAATTGTAACTTCTTTGAGCACTTTTAAAAGTCGTCGTAATCTATTTCTTATCTATCTTTCACCAAATAATAAATAACATAAAAATAAAACCGTGAAATTATAATTTAGTATTTGAGAATATTTCCTTCCTCTCCATTTAAATATGATGAATTTTATTGTTCAGCTTGGGAATAAGTATTACTCTACATTGTGTGACTATTGTGATAACACTTTAAAATTTTAGGACCTTTAGTAATATGTATCATAAATTAATTTTGATTAATTCGTAGAAGTACGTTAAGAGTTAAGTTGAATACTTGGTCTTTTTAGTCTTCTAAGCATTTTCAAGAACTTAAGAAATGCATGTATTGGACATATGTTATTGTCATTGGGAAAGTTTCAATTAAAAAAAAAAAAAACTCTTAAATCCCGTTTCAAAGGTTATAATGATATCGACTGCGATAAAGAAACGGGATAAGAAGAAACCGTGAAGGAAAGAAATAAAAAAAATCCACTTTGCAATCTAGGTTATTCAATTATACAAGTATAAGTAACTTTGTTCATGTTGTTGGAATTTTTGGTTGGATCATGATTTTTTATTTTTATTTGAGTTGATGTATGAATTCTATGATTTATTTAGTAGATGAATAGTATTTTACTACATGATGGGTGGTATTTTTTTAACTGCGACTAATTTTATGAAAAAGTTCCAGCAGATGCGGATAATCGGTGGGCAATCTATGTGGTTGGGTCAGTAGGGAATTTATTTTCCTCACTCCTAGTTTACAATAAAACCAAAATTTCAGTTACATATTTCAAGCATCGTTCCTAAATTATTATGTATCCAAATCATTGTCATTGTTACTTCTTTATCACGATGCTCCTTGTAGGGATCTTGAGCTTGACTCATGGTCGTTCTTCAGTAATTCGTCATAATACGCACGAATGAGGCGTCCTCCAATTGATATTGACACAGAAAGGAAAGAAAATTGGTGTTCTTGCATGAATAGAACAACAACATAGAAATGAGAGAGAGAAAGGGCATAAAGAGAGATCTGGGGAAGTCATCATCTTATTTCATAAAAGCGTAAAAGTGTAAATAATGGGTTGTGTGCCATGCGACATGTATATAGTAGTTAACCTAACAAATGTCTACTGTAACTAGAACCGTAAAGTAAATAGAAATCTAAAAGAACTATGCGCCTTAATCTCCAAGGATTCTTTCAGAAACCCTAGATACTGGCATATTCTAGATGCTTCTCGTTGTTGGACTTGCTAGCCCACAAACTAACCACGAATTGACACCCCGTACTTCGTGGAATCCATACACTCCTTAAAAAAGATGCTATGCTCATACTGTTTGGCGCTTATTTTAGAGATGACATCTCCCTCCCTAAATAGGCTTTCACATTTACAGTTAATTTAAATTTTATCAAATAGTAAAATACTTCTAAAATAGTAAAATTAATATTCATCTTTCCCTCTCTAAATTAGTTACTATTCACCTCCCACTCCCTCCTTAAATTAGCAATTTTAAAATGAGTACCAAACAGTCTATATAGGCTTGACTCAATGTTATGAAGTTGCAAACTTGTAGCAATATACGCGGATTGTAATGGCCTCATAATGAAAATGTCCTATGTAGTGTGCCATCTAGATTACTGGAGTCTCAACTCTCAACTATTAGAGTTGTCATTTGTGCTTCTCCATTCGAACTCAGAATGTGTAGGTGCCGCCGTGCCGCAACGGTTAGAATTGCCATTGATGCTTCCCTAGTCGTCAAGTACATCAAGATATTACTATAACAGAGCCACAATGACTAGAGGTGCATTGTTGGCAAATTTTGAGTAGATGCAAACAAACAAAAATGTTAATAAAACCACCAGCAATGCAAGTCATGCACGTATTTGTACTAAATGATTTTTCATCTAATGGTCGAATTTCTTTCAAAATTAAATGCACTCGTCCATTAAAAATCAAATTCAGTGACTCAATAAGACATAAATGGTTTTTGCCCAAGAGTTTTGTCATAGAAAAAACAGAGTTTAGAAAGTCATTTGTAAAATAGCTTCTCTCGAAGATATAACAAGAGTTCAGGTATTGTAATCTAAAGACAAAGCCAACCAGTCTATACAGTAGTATATGACATGAGAAACTGACATAGTCCTTGGTCATCATCAACCATATAAACAAACCTCCCAATTTTAATAACAAAGTTAGAACATTTTAGATACTAAAAATAGGACTAAGAGCCAAAACAAGTTATGAAAATGTTCAGTTCAAATCTTCCAGGTAAGTTATGTGCAAGTTTAAATTTCATATTCAAGTTCAAGCAAGAAGATAAGTTGCAGGGCATGAATTACGAATGAGAGCACCTTAAGGTATCAGTCACCTTGACTATGCACCAAAAGACCACCAATTAATAATAACAATGTCAAGAAGAATCAATGAATGAACTGTCAAGATTAAGAAGAATATACAATTACAATTACAATGTACAAATCCATCACTATCTAGTTCTAACTTGTAACATCATCAACTCAAAGAACTAAAGAAGAAAAATCACATCACAAACCCATGAAATTAATAACAAAGTCAAGAAGAATGAATGAACTGTCAAGATTAAGAATATATACAATTACATTACAAATCCATCACTTATCTAGTTCTAATAATAAGTTCTAACATCATCACATCAACTTAAAGAACTAACAAGAACAAAAATCACACTATTTCCAATTTCACATCCAAATAAAAAAAAAAATCCCCAGCAGATTGATTTATTATTAATATTATCTAGCAGAAGCAACAGTAGCCACATTGTGTGCCCACCATTTCAAGCTATCCTTCATATCAACCTTATTGTATGGCACTCTCCAGTTCACTTCTTGTTGTTGCCTCTCCCATGCTTCTGACAAATACGGCCTTTCTCTCGGCCCATCAACAACATGTTCCATCCCTTCTCTCTCCTCACCCAATCTCTGCAACCCAGGCAGAATCTCCACCAAGTCCGAATCCTCCTTGTCCTTTTCCGAGAACACAAACCCAAGATCCATGAAACCTGTCAGCTCCTCGAACTCCAGCTCCGATAAGCTCTTGCTAGCTCTCCTTTTCCCAAACCTTGTACGACCCTCGCTGAAAGCTGGAGTCTTTTGGATTTCGAGCGAACATTGTTTGCCAGAATGAATCGTCTGTAAACAGGGTGGGCTCAAAACCGGTGAATTTGTGTGTTGGTGGCTTTTGGATTTAGTGTGGATTGTTGTTAATTGGCTTGGAAGTGGACGGATTTCTTCAATTTGAGGAAGTGGGTTTTGTAAAGATTGGGTTTTTAACAGATTGGTGGAGAACCACAAGGAATCGAAGAGGTTTAGGACAAGCTCTGCTGGGTCCATTAATGGCGTCTGGAATGTTTGTTTTTCTTTTTCAGGTGGCTCTTGACTGGGTTTCAGGTAGATTTGTATAGGAAAGGTTTAAGGCTAAAAATGGACTTGTTTGTATTGCTAAGCTTTTTTTGTATTTATAAAGGAGGAATTTTTCACGTTTGTGAAATGATTATTTTTCATCCCATTTTGCTTAATTATTGTGACATCTTGTTTTATATGCTTGTGATTAGTGAAGTTGTTAGAATGGAGACTTGAAAGTTCAAACTATTATTATCACAAGGGTTTTTGACCAAACGGGGAAGAAGTTGGCTACCATCCTTTTTCTTTTTATATAGACTACAATATTACGATTATAGTGATTTACTTTGGATAAAATTTATTATCAATATATCTTTAGTCATTCATTTTAATAATATTTTATACGTAATAAATAATAATTCATTTTGAAGATCAATTTCGTGACCTTTAAATACTAGAGCAACCATCTTGGATTGTGTGAGGAACTAAGTATACGTTATTCTATTCTTTATGATCCTTAGGCAAGAAATGATAATGTTATTTTATTTTTTGTGATCCTTGCGCAAGAAATGGTTACGTAAGTAATTAAATTTGTTATTTTTGTTTTTTACTGTCAAAGCATGTGGGATTGTGTCAAATGTTGTACATGTACATAGTTACATCATCATCAACCAATTAGAACACGAGTTCCATTCATAGTAGAATAATCTTAAAAATACCGAGCAATTCATAATCCGTAAGTCAATTCTAAATTTCTACTGATTGACATTATCTCAGCTGTTGAGTTATCCATGATCCCAAAATAGCCTGTTGCTGCTTTGATGATTTCTCCATTATAATTTTTAAACACACATTCAAAACCTGCACATCCAAGATCCCTTTCTACAAAACCATCATTATTTAAGCACATTTGAGTTTCATTGGGAGGCTCCCATCTGCACTCAATTAAAAGTTTAGGAGTATTAGCTTCTTGATCAGGTTTCAGACTATTGCCATGCAAGTTATTTTTTTTAAACGGTAAAATTTATTAATAATAAAATAATATAGTACAAACGTGCAAAAAGTGCATAAGGAATGCACACAGAGGAAAAGCTCTAACCGAGAAACTTAACCCATAATCAAGAGAAGTATAAAAGCATGTTCGAACCACCTTTCCGTTATTGCCATTCCAAAACTTAACCACCCCTTCATCTAGTATGTCAACCTTACTAGCAAGGTGCCAAGAGTCTGGGAGTGACGAGTTGATAAACCAACTCTAGTTAAGTCCACCGGAGTAGAATACCTTTCGTTGCAAGTTTAGGGAATTTAGCAAGAAAACGAAAGATGATGCACTCCGATGGTGAACAAACCAATCACGAACAAGTAGAAGATACTATGATATACATGATTTAGCAATTTCTTTATCTGTATGTATGTGCATATGTAAAAGTAAAAGTATTGATCTCATTATGGTTATAGACAGAGACAGAGTCATTTCTATTTCTCCAAATTATACACAACATTACAACATTAGTTTTTGCAATCGTTCCGAGCATTATTTATACTCGTTCTTTTAATTAATAAATAAAATTTTGACCGTTTCAAAAAAAAAAAAAAAAGCTCTAATCGATCAAGTACGATAATTTTATTTTCAAAATAAATCTTTCACGAATGATTAACTAAATACTTATAAACTGAAGTAGCTAATTTGGTAAGTTACATCAGATAACTTAACCCAAAATAAAAGAGAGCTGATTTATTTTCATATTCTATATTTACCAAATCATCCAAAATTATTACACAAGTATAGATCAACTATTAGCTAATTTATCGAAATCCTTTTGTAAAGAACCCGAGCTTCCGTCATCTACATGTTGCACTTATCATAAAAAAGAACATACATCGAAAATAATCAGACTCTTGCATTAAATAGTCAGTCAACCTTGAATTAATGTCAACTTTTGCATGCATTATACTAATGCTATTATTACAAGTAAAGTCTACTACTACTTCATGTATTAAGCTGCTAATTAGTCAAGTCAGCCTTAAAATAAACATGTGTGGACGAAGAAGAATAGTCATCAATCATCAGATGCCATGTCCGCGTCAAAATTATTTAAACCAATTACCCTTGCACATTGCAGCCAACAATCATATGGTGATCCCAGTTTTAAGGGTCTTCGCAATTTGTACAAAAGATCTATCTAACTACTTCTATTCCATTACAGTTGAGGTCGAAGGCTTCACAAGTTCGAGCTTGGTTTAGACTTTAGAACATGTTTGAAAAGTTCCCAAACGGTTCTCTCAGTGCAATATGTGCGTAAGTTCTCGTGAACACTTGAGTCTCTCTTGTAGATGCTATAGAAACTTGTTTGACACCAACTCAGGGACTATTTGTGAACAACTTGGCTCATTGATCTTGTCGGTGAGTATTTTCCAATCAGCTCATTTGTACCCTTAATCCTGGGCTTTCCCTGCAAAATACATAACACTGAGTTATTTTGCCCCTATAATGTGCACTATAACTTAAAAAGTTCAAAAGCACAGTCAGAAACATTTATACTGAATAATACAAGTGCGACAAGGAGTCAGACACAAGACGATAAAATTGATCTGCGCATAGCTGCATTGCGGGGCAAATCTCCTTTGGCAGTGAGCTTGATAAATGTTTATTTTGCGCTAGTTTTTAAAACTAGAGCTATTTCATCCACTAGCTTTCTGCCAGAGAAGTAATGCCCAGTAATGCATTTACACTTGACTTTACTACTCATGCTTTTTTGTTGCTGTTGCTGAAAAATAATGAGCTAACAAATGCATATATATAGGTGACACGATCCTAACTAGATCATGCTATTTCGGTACAAAATATAGTATATTCTTGAAACTCATTCTTTATGCTATATATGTTGTCACGAAGGGGTTGATTCCTATTTTTCAGTCAAGTGCCCTTTCAGAATTGGACGTACAGCCCCAGTACAAGGGTTCTACTTCTATTTTCTTTACAAATGTTTATTTATTTCTTTATTTTAAACTTAATGATTAAATATGCATAAAGTTTCACGATTATGTGATTAATTATCTGATTTTTTTTCCTGATTTTGGTTTTACCATATGGAGTACTTATTTTTCGATTACCAGTAAGGGCTGGGAACTATCAAGAAAACATGCAAATATATAAATATTGGCCCTTTAATATTCATAGAGGGCAAGTATGAAAAAGGAGATAGCTAAAAAGTTAAAAGGAAGCAAGCATCTACAGCCTGTTGGTCATTGATCTTTTTACATAATTCACATCTGAAACAAAAGTGAAGAATGGTAAACATTACAGCACATTCTAAGCACAAAATATGTTTTTATTACTTGGAATATTTGAGGGCTGGAAAGTATATAGAAGAAAATCGAAAACGTAAAAGGGCAATTCAATAGATACTTTTGCATGGAAATGGAATTGATACCTTGACCCGTGGGGCTGCTGCTTACAGAAAGGGAAATCCTACGCATATGCCTCTCAATTGTCTAGCATATCCATTCTTAGTTGCGGCACTACCTAGAATGAAATCAAGATACTGTAGTTAGTATTGCTCAGTAATATTTATCACAAAAGTTCTATGCTTAAGTACGTAATAGCATATAGCATATATATATACATATGCGGCAACACGTTTGAATCAACTGTATGAATGAAACCATTATCAAGTGGACTGTGATGTAAGGATTCTATATATGGAGGAGAAAGCAAAGGAAGGAAACCATGCATGCAAAATTAACGCAGCCTCTCGTGCTATATATTCTTCTTCCTTTTTTTTCTAATTAAGTTAATAGGACTTTGTAAAATTAAACCCAACTATGCTTTAAGCTCTGAGAAAGGGTCTAACAGTGTAGTCTCCGGGTGAAAATTTTGTCATAGAGCATCATTTGTGCAGTTATGCTCGTTTTCAATTAATTTATAGCATAAGTTTAGCATCTCTTAGGAGAAATACCGAAATAAGAAGATAAGATTATAGGAAATAGGAATCTTAATATCTTAAATATAAAATTTACATATCTTACATGATATCATTTTAGATGCAAATTTTTTATGACTAGATTTTATTTAACTGGGATAATGATTTAATATGAAGAACAACATAAACTATGAATGGGTTCCCCCGCCCCCCTCTCTCTCTTACGAAATCGATACTGGATTTACAGAGTCGGCTGTAATATGATCACTACCAATGAGAGATCATTAAAACTCGACAATTAACTAATGGCACTTCACTTAATAGTACGCTAAATAAAAGGTAAGAAGAATGAAACATGACTTAAATTGTACAATTTGCAAGTTCCAAAATTTGAAATGACCATTCTGTTAAATATACTTGCATGGTGTTGCATTTTAAAGGATAAATGGTTCTTGGAAGATTGCAGAATGTTGAATAGTTATAATCTATCCAAATGAAGCACACACCACGAAGAACGTTAGTAGTGCTTATACCGCTAGTATAGGATAAGTTATTTCAGTGTATTTTAGGAGGTATAACTTTTTTCCCATTCGATGCATTTGTCATGTGCTAAATTTATGTATATATACAGAAGATGGTCCACTATAAATATGATCATTGCTCAAGTATAAATATAGATATGATCATATGATCACTGCTCAAGTATAAAAATATTGATATATATGATCATGCTCAGGTTCGATGATTTCAAACACGAATGATATGCCTAAGATTGCACACAGAACTTTTGGATATGCGGAACTTTCTCAACCCAAGAACCAACAAAACTTAAACTTTGGTATGTGAAATATACAAATTCAGAACCTCGGAATATAGTGAACACGCCACAAACAGTGATGAAAAACTGTTTGATAAGTCAGATAAAGACCAGCTGGTCAAGAGCTGAAGGAGACTAAAGAAACTTGCAAAGATTTCGAAAATTAATCTTATGCTGGATAGTTTTCAGCAATAGAATATGCCTTATAGCTTATAGACAGGCTTAGTTACAAACTTACAATGAGTTCTAAAGGAAATTGATTTCCTGGTTGATCATCCCCAATGGTCCTCATTGCTTTCCTTGAGCAAAAATCTACTGAATAAGTCCATTCGTAACCTCCTCAAATCTCTTGGTCTGTGCTCTCATAATTGATCCAAATGACATATGGACGAGATTTTACAGGCCTGTTTGCTCTCTACCAAATACTTCCTCCGGAAACTGTAAAGAGTCCCACTTTTTTATGTCCGATTTTACCTCGACTTAAGTATAATAAATATAGTAAAAATATAATTTTAAAAGTTCTAGTATGTAAATATGTAAGGAGTATACTTTGATGAGCTTTGATTATATGATTTTTAAAATTGTTTTTTTTTTTGGTAATGAATTACGATTAACTTGAGGTTAAACTAGACATAAACAAATCAACAAAACAAAGTGGGGCTTTTTAAAGTTTTGGGGGGAAGTATTTATTTTTTGTATTTTTATGCCATTGACGTAAGAAAATCAATGCAAACACCACCAAACACCCAAAACAATGTGCAATATAGTTAGATCTAAGTCTAGTTGATGTCAAAGGATGGCTCACCAATAAGACCTGAACTTGTCCAAAACACGGTTAAAATTGAATGACAGAATTAGTAGAACCAAAAGCGTCCGAAAGCACTTTTTGGCTTTTAAAGCGCTAAAGCGTGTGGCCAAACCTAAGAACTTTAGGTGATCTAGGGTTAACTGTTCAGTCATTTAACTCAATGACCCATTTTATGCTTCTTGTTTCTGACTGTTTTTAGCTATGGGAAACTTTTTTGTGGTAGCTGTAGTGATTTATAAGCAAAAGTTTACATTTAAAAGTACGTGAAAAGTTATTTTTAAACCCAGACTATCCGCTATATAATTGGCATTTAGCACTATGAAAACATTAGTTCTGTTTTTCACCCTGGGCTCATGAATCCCGACTCCCGATCCAAGAGAGATGACATGAAATTAACACAGCGGGCTCAAAATGTAAAAGGTGCAGTAATCTTTTCATGCCAGCACTGTGACAAGCCAATCCATATGAAATTCACAGATCATGTGATCATAGAAATTAGAAAAACTAAGGCTTGGGAATCTCAAAGAAAATAAGCACAGAGTTATGCAGGACTAGTACCTCAACATATAACAATGTAACATGTAGTTTTCGTATAGCTATAGGATGACATTGGTAAGTATGGGTGAATTGCCGGGCAAATCTCCTTTGGCAGTAAGATAAAAAATGTTAGCTATGCATAACTTGCATTGCTAATGAACCACTTAATGACCAGCTGCCAAGGGAGTAATTGCCCAGTAATGTACCCACACCCTTTAGTGTATATCTTTCTTACATTACTTCCAACTTTACTTTTGAGTACTAATATTTGTTCAGGTCCTATTTATAGTTGAGAGAAAATGTGGTGTTTTGCAAGCTACGGGGAATATTTGAGGCATATTCTTGTTATATTCAAATCGCACCGAGGAATAAACTGTTTATTTTCATGTGGAAAAGAAATTGGAAACCCAGTTGAAAGTCTAACTGTCTATTCATACTAGGTTTTTTCCTTTCTCCAGAACATGGTGTGCTGAGAGGTTGGTTATTATTTGTAGTTTCCTGTGGTCAGATTGTATATACAGTCTTATTTGATGCTAGTCGGGTGACTAATAGTCCATCGTTGCACATAACATGTGGTCTTACGTGGTCCCATGTGTGGGATTCACATGTTCTGTAACTGGTTGGATTTGTGGTCACCCTCCTAGCATCAAATAAACCAGTATAACCAATAAGAAAACATCAGAAAACAGGTTGGATCATTGGTTACACTTACAAACAAGCGACTACAGCGATCATTTAGGATCCCAACAGGAGAAAACCCAAAAGATTGACGAAAGCTGAGGGAAGAAAAGAGGGACCATAAATTATGGTGAAATGAAAAGACCATTAGAGTTGGACAAACATCCTAGTATTTATAATTTACATAACTGATTTTGAGAAGGAGATGTACATTAATTAACGTACTTTTGAATGGATATCTTTATGAAATTTAAGTTGATAACAATTTGGTTGGAATTTAAGAATGTCATTATGGGTTGGGGGGAGGGGGGAAGGTAAATGGATTGTTAAGTGGGTAAAAACCTTCTAATTTTAGAAGCCCAGCCTATTCCGTACACAAGCCATCTTCTACTTGGATTCTGCTTTTAACATGTCATCATCGCAATGATTAATGATTCATGTAAACACATTCTGATTAATATATACAGTATATATATCAAATGAAAAAAATTCATAGATACCCCCCCACCCCAAAAAAAAATAAAATGGTTGAGCATATAAAACTAGAACACTACTTAATAGCTTACGTACGTTAAATTTAACTTTATTTAGATACACTTTGTTGCTCAACACAATTGTCAGTAATAAATCAGTAAGTGTACACATTCAGTTTTACAACCCCAGTATACCTTTCATTTGTGTTCAAGTGTATCACCTCAAAGTAAGAATGTAATTTTTTTTTTTTTTTTTTTTGTTTTGAGAGTTAGTAAGAATGTAATAACCAGGTCTATTCTCTCTGTTACTGTTAGATTTGAATAGCCAATTTATTATAACATACCAAGAGAGGTCAATTTCAATTGTAAGATGTCAAGAAAGACCTTAAACTTTATATTTCACATCATTATATCATCATTTGTCACATTCATGAGAGAACAATATAATCAAAAGGTGATTTGCTTAGTTTCAATGCCAAGCTTTTGTGGGATAAAACAGAAACAACTGGAATCTTATGCTCCCACCCTCTAAATCCTTCCCAAAGCATATTAAGGATCAAGTTCTTTAGAAAATCGCACAGCACATAATGTTTCAAATAGATCTGCTGCAAGTAAAAAAAAGCATATTCATAGAGCAAAAAGTTACAGTGAAGGTCAGAACTTTTGGTACCTTGGCCCCTATTAAAAGTGAAGGGGAAAGACTTTAAAAGGAATAGTCCTAAGCATATGCCATTATATTTTTTGCCTTCAGAAGCATATCCAACTCAAGGTCCGAAGCTACTTGGTTTATATATAACACACGGTCTCTTGGGTTCGTAACATGAATTCACCAACCCTATATCATATGCTGATATGCAGTCCATTCTTAGAAAGAAAAATGAATGTGGGAACATGAATAACAGTGCGATCCTCCTTGGGCAGGGAAGCCATGCAAATGCATATTCCTTTTCTCTGCCAAAGGAGAATTGCCCTGCAATTCTATGCCACAATGCTGGAAAAAATTAACTTCCATTATTCTGTCTTCTTATTTTCCAATAATGTGTAATTAAGTTTTATGCATTAATCAAGCTATGTTTATGTTTCGTGTGATTTTTTTCAACTTATTACTATCTTTTAATGAGCAGTTATCTACTATTACCATTTACAGGTCTTATTATCATTTTGCTCCTAGAAAACAACAGATTATGCAAGCATGGGTCCAAATGTAGTTTGTGAAGTACTTGTCGACCATTATAGGCTCGTGTCATCGACACTTTTGCTTTCCTTCTCTTTCTGGAGAGAAGGCATGCATTAGGAGAACAAGAAGATGAGCCTGTTATACAGAATATTGCAAACCAAGGTTTTTTAAATTAATTTCTTTTCTGAAACAGCTACTTCATAGTATTGTTAATTCTACTTATTCAAACAATTACTTTTAGGAACAGGAAAAAAAGCTTATGGTAGATCGAGTTCATAAACTCTTATGAAATTAATAGAAAAGGCATTCGAGCTTCGAGCTTGGGTCAGGCTAGCTGTGTCCGGTGTCCCCCACTTCTCTACGAGGGGTAATTTTTGGTACATCAAAAAGCTCTGCTAAAATTTATTTATCACCAAGCAGATTAATTCCTAGTGACTCTTAAGTGACGCGGAACAAGTTTCTCAAGGAAAGAAAAGATCTTAATCCTTCATTATATGAATGATAGATCAATACTAATCAGCTAACTAAAAAGAGGCAGAAAAAGAACACAATGATTATGTAATTAAATAAAAAGTTGACAACAAGCATGCAAGTTATTAGCCGATAATAATGCAGCCATGAAAGTAAGAAAAGGGCTTAAACTTACGCAATTGAAGTGTGGTGATTGGTCTGTCCACCTAAACTTCACAATCAAAGCATATATGATATCTGCACATGGATTAACATGATATGCATCTTAGAAGTGGTTTCATATCAGCCCCAGCCCCCAGGCTTGTACCAAGAAGAATAAGAATAATACTTGCCAGATAAGAGGACTTGAACTTCAAAGCTTTCATATAATCAACCACCCCTTGGTAATAACTAAGCGTGGCAGAATTTGTAGACTTTCACTGTGTTTGAAGAAGCTGTTGTGCATTCACAGGACTTGATCATTTGGCCTTCAACGGTTCAACCTAATACGTACAACAACAAAAGCAGGACAAAATGTAATGACAGGATAGAACCTTGCTTGTTTCACATACATAAAATCACATTTCTAATAATAAGAAACATAAAAGAGCCATTGCATCATTCATGAACGGTCAGTATTCACCAAAAAATAGCCATATTTGTCTATTACACCATCAATAACCAGATATTGTACTACAACTAATATAGAACAAAAATCTTAAAGATCCGATAAAACCTTGCATGTTCACGTTCATGTGATCTCATCTCCACTAAAAAATAAAAATAGTTCTACCGCACATGATATTCTGAACCAAGAAACAGTCAATTTCATATCCTTAATAACCAAATAAGGTCCTTTCAAATTATACGAAGTACTATGTACCCAAAGCAGCACGAAATCAACAAGAAGCTAAGCAGCTAACATCAAGCGCATGCATTTATAACTTTCACGAGACCCAAATCTTTATAAAATAAAATTTAAAAAAAAAACAGAAAAAGAAAAAAGAGATGAGCTAGTGGAGATCGACTTCAATGAGAAAACACTGATTCAAATAATGTTGTAGGACAATTAGTGAGCAAATCTCCTCTGGCAAACAGCAAACCAAGTCATACATTCGTATTGCTTAAAGATTGTTAATAACTGTCTGCCTAAGGAGATTGCACAGTAATGGACCTACCGCAGGAATAATGCAGTAACTGGAACTAAAACTAATTATATCTTTCAGAGGCACTGGAAATATGGAGATAAACCAACTTCTTTATGCCCTACAGTTAATGCTCTAAACTGAAGCTTCAAGATAAAGTAAGGATCACATACAAAAAAAAGCATAAGTATAGGAGTTGGTATAATTCTTGTTCCCTTATCCTTAATGGATCTGAACAAGAACCAAACACAAATTCTAGAACTTGTTAAGTTTAAGCAACCTGGTCTCTTGATATTGATTGTATCAAGTAATGAATGGGGTTTTCTACATGAAGATGACTAATCTGAAATAGCTGGCCCACATTCCAGGTTTGTGGCCCTTATTTATGCTATCACTAGTCTTACTCAGACATGAAACAAGATTACTGTTCAAATTCTATTCGAGCATAAATAGATAGTTGCCTCTAGCCAAAGTCTACAGCAAACGCATTTCCAAGAAGATAACGAAGTGAGCAAACTTTATTTCAGATAGCTCAAATTTACTGATAAATAATCGCAAAAGCATCCTACATATAGTCCATTAACTAAATTTTGCAGATGGAAAAATACTACTTACTTCAGGAAGATCAAGCCATTCTCATTGCTAATGACCACATTTCTTTCAAGAATTCTAAATTCTCACTAAGAAAATTGATTCTAGACTTGGAATTTACCAGCAAGAGATTGTAGCTCACATTATATAACCGTTGACAGTTTTAGTTCTTGAACCAACTATGATCCCAGCCTACATTCTATGCGTGGACATTCGTATTATTTATCTTTAAGCCACAATACTATGATCTAATTCTGTCAGAAGCTATGTTGATATCCACACATAATACCAACGGATGAATCTTATTAATGAACTCTATTTGTTGTTCAAATGCTGCTTTTTTTTTTCTTTTTTAGTTTTCTTCTTTCTTTCATTCTTGTTTCTTTCTTTTCTCTTTCTTTCGTTCTTTTCTTTATTTCTTTCTTTCTTTCTTCCTTTTTTTTTTTTTTTTACTCAAGGGAAATACTAAATAGAAACTTTAACAATGTCTACGAAGCTTCTGGTAATCTCAGCAGCACCATGAAAATATATGCTTATCAATGATAGAAAAGAAAAGTGACCACAGGGCAAGGGGACCATGACTTCAAGAGATAAAGAAGTGAAAGACAGCTTAGAGGCATTGTGCCATAGCATATACTAGTGAAATCCAAGAGAATATCCATGTAATGTGCGAATGCTTGAGTATAAAGATCGCCTTTGAAGCTCAAAGACACAGAGGCAAAGCAGAATCCATGGGCACAAACAGTATCAAAGTGGAGAAGAATAACAGTGCAGTTCTCCCTTGGCAGAAAATTGTCAATGCATGTAAAATTGCTGAGAGTAACTTTTCTGCCAAAGGAGAATTGCCCTGCAATTCTATATCTCTGCCGATCTTATAAAGCTTATAGGTGGACTTTCTCCCCCCCCCCCCCCCACCCATTTTAACATCTCAAGGTTGATAGAATTTCGAAGAGAGATGCAGACGCTGCGTAATGACCAAAAAGAACAGAATGAGTTCCTGAGAGGTCCAATTGATCCCCAAGAAGTTTTGGTAGACAAGGCTTATAATCAACAAACAATATAAAGAAAGCATTGTTTTTTACGCCTTATTCTGGTTATAAGATATCAGAGGCTAAAAATGTAGGAAGTAGGAACAATCAATATTTATTACCCAAACTTTTAGTAGAATCTCAATCTATCCTCAGACAGCAATCAGTTTGTCGATGCATGTTAGAAACATGCAAATCTCACATTTCATTCTAAAATCATGTTAACAGAGAGTAGAGAGAGATCGAGATTGCACAGGAAATGCATGTATTTACTGATGTGAATTACAAAGACTGTAAATGTACTAGTGTGAAAAGCATATTCTGACAGATACATGGATTTAAGAAATCTGACGGATGAATGTTTAGTAGCTGAGTTTGGAACCTTCACTGAAGCAATCAGAGTCAAAATCCTGTTGAATATAATACTATGATGAGGACGTTATTACTTGAACATTCCAAATGTTATACTGCCTTAATACTAATAGTGTGCGATATAGAAAAAGTAAGGTTTACAGTAGACCATCTATCCATATAACACATTGATAGGCCAGCCTTATTTTATTAAGATTGACCTCTTGACACACTATCTCAACCCAAACACAACCTTTTGTAATGTCAAAATCTTAAGATAAAAACATAATGACACAAAAAATTCAGGCTTTAAAAACTTTTACTTAATGTATAAGCTCACGGTTTGAATATATACACCTACTATAAGCGCATGTGTAACCTAGTATAAAACATGAGCCTCTTCCATCAGTAATTTACAGATAAACAGTATATTCGAAGTTTTTGTGAACAAGTGGAGAAGTAACATTCACATTTTATGCGACCATACCATTCCACATAAGAATCAGTGAGCGGCGGAGATGAGCATGCTTTGTAGGGATGACGAAGTAACACTTTGAGGGATAAAGTAATAAATATCTAAGACAAGTATAGCTTTCACTGTAGATAAGATGGAAGGGAACCAATTAGGGTGGTTCGGCTATGTACATTGTAGGCATACCATGTTGACACCATGAATTTGGCCCTTTCGCAAAACTATGGGAAAGACCGATAAAGACTCAGTATGATGTTAATGGAGGCTAATGAATTCTAATATTTGATCTGGACGAGAAATCTTTCGCTCGGGTCTCCTAAGCCAATTCAATTAGAGAAAAGTTTGGTTTGATTGTTCTCTTACGACGAGTCTGAAAATAAACTAAATGTGTTCGGTCAACTAATGGTCCCTTTCTTTGAGTAGCCTTGTGTTTCCAACTATAAGAGGTAACTGGTGAAGAAATCTATTTGGTTAGAAAGGGTTTTAACAAAATGATAAGTACATGAAAATATTACTTAGTTGTTCAAGGGAAATGATAGTATATGCAGTCATGTAATTCATATAGCTGTATAATTCCTATAGAAGAAAAAAATAGCATATAAGTATATAGACCATACCACATGTGCAGGGTGAAAAATTATTTGAAAATACCAGGACTTGAGCAAAATATGCAATCGTACGCTGTTAAAGCATGCTTAAAATAATGAAAGCTCATGCAAGATGTTGCATAAAGCAGTACAGTAGTAAATTAGTATCATATATCAAGATACTGAGACCTGCATGCATGGCATTTCCAACTCCAACCTATGAAAGGAATAGGCTGATATAATGCAAATGATTATGAGCAAAAATGCAGAAATGCCACACACAATCTAGGCAGAGGGTTAATAGGTTAATATCATTGCCGGGCTTATTCTATATGATTGAGATAGATTTGCTTGTAAGAGAAGTATGGCTGCAGAAGAATTGCTGGGCAAATCTCCTTTGGCAGGGTGTGAACCACATAATAAAAGATCAAAGTGGTTGATTGTCTGCCTGCCAATAGAGAACTCGCCCTGTAATGCTGCTGCTGCTGCTCGATGTTGGTATTGATGGCCAGGGAATGCCTGGACATACATATATGAGGTGAAGCAGCTTGAATATGCCATTGAAAATGTGGCATATCCAACTTATAGAAAGATCATTCCATCTTAACTGGTGTGCTACTTTATTCCTCAAAATCCCAGCACATTCCACAGACACGAGTATTATATAGTTACGTCTTCCATAAGTTAATTAAACCGTGTGCGTAGCTTATGCAACAGACCTTCACACATCAAATTTGGCTGGTCTAGCAGCTTCATTTCATACTCCACTAGCATTATCTACTCGAAAACGGCCACTATAAGATTAAATGCACACCTTAAGCGCCGAGTCTATGCATTACAGTGCTCCTTTCCTTTCCTTCTAAAGGCTTTAAACTAAATAAGTAAATATAGCCATTCAAACAAGCAGCAATATATGACCATTAACTTTTAAGCTCAGCTATTTCATGCTAGTGCGAAATGTTGAATCAACAGAATTACACACATGATAAACACTCAATTTTATGGTTTCCGATAAAAAAATTGGCGATAATCATCATCGGTGTTCATTATAAATAGCGAAAGGTAAAAAAATCTAATGAAGCAGCGGCAGTAATAGCAGAATATAGAGATTAAGCATTAAAGAGAGCTTACAGTTGCAGCAGTGTGTTGAATTGAATGGCATATGCCGCATATCCAGGAGCATGTTCGAAAGGAAATTGATGCAGATTCATCGAACGAGTAGTTGGAGACGGAAAGGGAGAGAGATGAAAAGGTGGATTGATTGATCGATTGATTTTATGCGAAAGCTACTTCAGGATTTTGTGCTTTTTGACGCCTGCGGTGCTGACCAGCCGCACAAATATAGTACTTCTACTACGATAGGCATAGGACAGGAAGTTCGAACTTTTCCCAAAACAAGGTGAAACTATTTCAATACTCATCCCTTTTTTTAAATCGTTCATATTTAAATTTGATTTTAAAACAATTTCTTAATAATAATATAATTTGCTTGATAAGAAATTGATTTTAAAACATTTTTTTAAGAATAATGTAATTTGCTTGATAAGAAATTATATACTATACAAAAAATTAGGGTCAATTGATAAAAAGGGTCAAAGGTTTATCGAGTACGTAGTGCTTATTTTTGTTGCGGCTTGTTCATTCATGAATGAAGGTTTATCGAATAGTGCATGTTGGATTTAGAAATACTTATAAAATAGTTTACGCAATACTCGCGTGCGCGCTTGTATATTTTGAGGCATACGCTTGTTAATATTTTGATAACACCTCAAATTAATAAAAGTTATTTTGAGTTTAAACTAAAACCGTACACTGTAAATCTCTAATCTTTTATAGTTACTCTAATCTATGGGATCCTGGCATTATCGGTAAGTTGTTGTTGATTAGTTCGTCATTAGCGCACGAACTAGATGTACTCCAACGGTATTTGGCTCAAAAAGGAAAGATGGGGCGTCAAAGCGACACAAGAATCCAGAATGTTCTTGTTGAACAAGATAGAAATAGAATCAGATAAATGACCTCGGAGAATATTTATGTGTATTAATCATCAAGAGCATCAATATAAAAATAACCCTGATGGAGCTTTTATAGTAGCTAATAGATGACATAGCCTAGGACACAACTAGTATTCTAAATACACAAGTAAGAAATACACCTAATGGCATGTGATGTAAGGGATTAGAATTTTATTAGATAGAGACCGAAGATCTCATCCAACTTCCAACTTATCCATGCACACTCATAAATTAACTAAATAACTGAATAACCTAAACAACCAAGGTATGTAAATACTCTCCACTACAGGATTTTCAATTCCTATGGCTGGACTAGCCACGACCCAAGCGTGTTGGGATTTATGGAATCCCTACACTGTTTTCCCATTTAAACGAACCTTGTCCCCAAGATTCGCCCGTTTCTGTCACATCTCCATTCATGTTTCGGTTCCAGCCAAGCACATCCGCATCACCAACCACTCCTAGTGACCCAAACCATCATGCTCATTGTGCTTGCATTCCAGTTTCTCCTATGCCAATCCTTGGGCTATTGGTCTTCATCGAGGCACACCTAGCTCTCACCTTGGCTTGTCTCCCATTGAATGCAACACTAATATATTACATCTTTCAACGGATCTTCAACTTTCCCGAGAACTCTTGTGTTTTTCAAAAGCAATATTAAAGTCTACAAGTACTCCACACCCTTTAGTTGCCATGCCCTTCTTAGCTTCTTCAAGTACGCCGACCTTTTCATGTACGACCTTAGAACTGATCCTGGGTCTCCAAATTACATTTATTTATTGTTTTGGTCAAAAAAATATCGGACGATCACGCGTCCACGATGAGTCAGTCCGTCCATGTCTTATATATCTTGATTCTTGAAGCTAGACAATTTAAACCTATTTCTTGTTACACTGATCTCTTGACGACTGTGATGGCCAATTAAGCTAGGTTGTTCTTGGTTGCTTATATATGAGTGCTCCTAAAATTATTATACTCTATATAGTAAAGAGTAAAGACTAGCACTCTTAAGCCTTATCTACTAGCACTCTTGAGCCTTATCTCTACATTATATGGTATGGGTTGAACGCTAGCAAAGTCACGTGAATATCTAGAGGTAAAAGGACTAGCACAAAAGGGAAAAAGGGATGTAAAAATTAATGTCCAATAACCAGACAAAATTAATATCCAAACCCAAAGGCATGCATGTCTCTCTACATTGAGTGGTGCGATTTTGCACAAGAAAGAGACACGACAAGTATATACAGACAGAATTAATGGATTGGGAGATGAGCTATAGCTAGCTCCTAGCTCCATTTCCTTAGTTTACGACATTACTAGATTATACTATACTACTTAAATGTTATATATCAAGAAAGTAAATATTTCAGATAAAAGAGTGGCCTAAAATTAAACACTCAAATTAAAGGGATTTATACATGTATGATAGTACTACTGCTACTAAAGAACAAAAGAGCTTTATTTATTTATATTTGAATAATAAAGAATGAAAATTTGAGACAACAATGTATCAACTCTCAACTGCTCTATTCTGGACAATAAGTAATTTGTACAATTGTACCCCCAGCTACTTTGTACATTGTGCTAGCTAGCTGCTTAATTTGCTCTCTTTCAATGTTCAAACAAATTTAACGCATGCGGCCTTGAGGAAATTGTTAAGAACAAAAAATGCAGGGACTGGTCTTGTCTTGTCAAATTTGGCTAATACGAGCTAGCTCCATATGATATGATATGATACGAATTTGAAATGTACTATATATAGTATACTCATGTTCCAGGGCCATCACCACGGAATTTGAAATGTTAATTTGTTGTTAGTCTTCTTGTTTAATTTGGTCATCAATATTTTTTTTCCTAGTGTCAATCGACTCAATCTATGCCCAAGGATGAATTTTACAGAACTTTGCATCAAGCTCCAAGCTCTTAGATCATTTTATTTGAAACGATAACTAACATCGAAATTTAAGTTTAACATCCTATATATAACTATACTTATCAATAATCAATATATGTAGGCGAGTATGAATATACTACATGATATAAGAAATGTGTTATGTTTTTGTTAAGACATAACATAGTGTATTTTTAAATTAAGTATAGACGACGGACTCTCACAAGACTTTGGATTATCCGTTTGCCTCAGCCTATTCGGGAGTATATGAGTTAACATGGTATCGAAGTATTTGTGGTATGTGTAGTGGAATTAAATATAAAGTGGGAAAGATGATTCGGAGGCCGTATTTTCATAGGTGTTACTTGTAACTACTCGCAGACCCGACCCTGAGGGTGTGCGGGCTTCCCGACGGCTCAGGGCCTCCAAAAAATTAGGGCCCCAAATTTATAAATTGTTTTTATGTATATAAATTTTCAATGCATAAAATTAAAGAAAGATCTTGCATCACATTGGATTGGGTTGAATGTATAAGTCATTTTCAATTTTGAGGTCGCGGGTTCAATTCCTGTTGTGTCATTTCACATATTTTTTTTTTATTATTTCTTAAATAGTTGGGCCCTTTAAAACTTTCGCACAACTACTCGTTGGTAGCGAATAAACCTAGAGCTAGATTTAAGTGCAACTAGCATAGGTGTAAACCCAACAATACAATATGTGAGACCCACAAAGGAGCATAAACACCCCTATGGCCGGGCGAACCCATTTAAGTTTTTCTCAATTATGTGCACAATGCAATTGATGAACAGGGTCAGGCCAAATCACCCTGCATATAGCTAGGTCGGGGTAAAATATATTTGAATTTTTATACTGTAAAATTCCAATTATTTCTTTTATAGCCCATCTTTGAAGAATATCTTGATATATATTTTGTAATATTTCTAAATGATCTGGGGTAAAATAAATTTATATAGTAGGTAATAGGTTCTTCCCGGTCCTATATGCATGTATATATGGTACAGGACCCCAATTCTACATGAGTTTGTTTGGACATGCGGCTTGTAGTGGCTCTTGGATACACACCTATCCATCGTTGCACACTTGGCAAGAAGTAACAAGGCAAGAAATAACCCAGCTGATAGGCCTTCCAATGGAGCTCGGTTTGTATGTATGTCAGATCATGTGAATTATACATCCAAAATAAAAAGGCTTGAAAGCGAAGTGTAAAAAAGATCAAAATCACAAGTCACAACATACTATAGTAGTACTATATATATATCATCATCAAAGGACAAAACAACAATACAGAGAGCTCGTGATACTAATTAACTTCTCTATATGAAGCTAGCTAGCAGTTAAAATGGCGGTGTGATTTTGATTTGATTCATCATCTAGTAATTTTCTGACATCAATGGCACCATTCAAATTCCCTATATATTTACCTTCTTCCCTGATAGTAATATTAGTAAATTGAAAATGTTAATATTCCATGCATAATTTGATCCTAAACAATCCAAATGTAGAGCATAGACATGTAGTAGGTTTCTGCAAACATAGATGCTTTTGGTGCCTGCATTTGGTTTAGTTTGGGTTTTAGCTTCTACAATCTTCTGCAGTATGCTATGCTGCTGCTGGTCCTTTTCAACTTATCCTTTTGCTTCTTATTAGTGATTGAGACATTTCACTTATTGGTTGCCTCTTGGGGGGGCTAGGCTACTTCCCCTTTGCCAATGATCCTTAACATATTGCTAATATTCCTTCACATTCTTTTGTCAAATTATATAATTGGCCATTGATACACCAATTATTGATTGGAACATTTTGTGCTAGCTAGGGATTTCAATTCATTAAAATATTGTTTCTACGCCATGAAAACAGGGTGTATGTTCATGAACATCTTGTGTATTTTTTTGAATGTGAATAAACAAGAACTCTAAGCATGCATGGCTGATGCTGAAACCCAATTGAGTAAGATGATTGAGGTCTTAATTAATAATATGTCAAACGCTTTAAGTGCGACCTTCCTTCGACAATCTAAGGAGGCAAGTCCTACTTAAGTGGCCGGCACTAGGCAGTTGGCACCTCAACTATGCCCGGTCAATTTTACCTCATAAACACTTAGAGGACTAGTTAATTAACTCCCTAGACATGGCCCGACACCTTCATATACGCCAGGGCAATCTATCTCTCTTGCCAAAAGACTATGGCACACATGACCGACCAACTATATGCTCGAGTAGTCGAGTTACTATAGTTGGTCAATCTAAGTCAAAATGAAAGAGTCATTTGGCTAACTAAGTCAGTCAGGCAAGCTCAAGGTTCCAAGGCAGCAGTCTAGCCCAACACTTAATCAAACCGTTTAAAGGCCAAAAGTACATTAGACTATTGTGGCACAATTTTGACCGGCTAGTTGGTGCCTAGCATCAATATGCAGCTCTAGAGCTTAACCCCTCTACCTCCTCAATCAACTGTAAATATGACACTTCCTCTTTAGAAAAAGGTAAGTGGAAATGACTCATTTTCCTTATTACTCCTACTTGGGAAGCTTAACTCTTTAGCTTACAGTTTTCAACTAGTACCACCAACCGGTCTTATAGATTAGACAGAGAGAAATTTTTGGACCCATTTTGTCGAACTCAAGCATTTGTCCTATGTATGAAGGAGAACTACAAATTTACCCCCCCCCCCTAATTAGTTGTAGATCTCGTATTCGATGTCCAGAAATGTGCATGTTTCTTTCTTTAATTTTATAGATTCTACCAGAAATAACTCAAAAATTAGGCATCTTGATGAGAAACTATTTGATTTAATGGTGGGTGATCAACTCATGTGAAACCTTCAAAGGTGCAAATAAGTTGGGACCCTTTTTTCAACACTATGAGGGGCCTAGTGTGCCTCCCTCTCACTGTGTTGGGAGTTGGGACATGTTATGCTGAAGTAATTATGATGGTATGTGGTGTAGTGATTTTATGGGAGTTGAGCCAAACATCTTATACGTTGGAGTTCGACTTGAATGATACACGAGTGAGTTAGACTCGGCTCCTTAATAAGACAAGTAAACATGTCAACTCGAGTTCAAGACACCCGAAATAAGCTTGAACTCGATCTACTCGTTTAAACAAATAATACCCCAAACTTTCAATTCTAAGTATATTCTTAATTTTAAACAGTGATAGACGCAAATTACTCATTTCCCAACGAAGCGAGAAAAATGTTAATCAGAACTATAACCATACGAATTCAGTTTATAATTTTACATATCCCATGTAAGTCATATCGGCAGTTGAACAAAAAAATGCATCCTATGCCTCATCTTTATCTTTTTCCATCTCCAATATAAGAAACTCGAGTCATTACCTTATATTTAATGTTGTTGGTTCATAATCTATAAATAGTCGGCAAAATAGTCCCTTCACCATATATACAAGTCTAAAGTCTAAACTCATACTCGATCCTATTTGTATGTTTCATTATTTTATTAATGAGCAACAATTATTACTTATAGTATTAGCTTTTGAAATTTATTACAAGAAGTATAGTATCATAATTGTTGGGATAAAGACAAGAGTACTTCATGTCAGTGCGTATCTTAACATTCCGTGACCCCCATAACCTAACCTAGCCTATCATCACCCATCATTCTACGCATGCACCTTTTCTGTCTAGTACTACTACCACTAACTCTCTCCCTCTATATATCTCATACCAATTTCTCAACAAATTAACACTCTAAGCTAAAATCAGCCACAGAGACAAAAAAATGACCTGCAACAAGAAGCTTAGGAGAATGGCACTTAGAAGAAAGCTTCACATTTTGAGAACACTCACCAAGTCCAAATCGGTATGTAATTTCATTTCCACTCCTCTTGTTTTGACACTACTACTGGTTTTTGCTTTCAAAAAGGCTTCGGTTTATTATAAGCGTCCTGTTTCTTGATTTGTAAAGGTGAAGAAGACTTCAATTATCATGGACGCTTTGCTCTACATCTACAAGTTGAAGCTCCAAGTCGAGGCCATCAAGCAAGAGTACCTATACCTCGTCAATAACATCCAAGTACGTATAATACATATCATTCACCTCTTTAATTACGAATAGGCTCATTATGTATATATTACTATTTCTTTTATTGAGCATACACTTGCATGTTAGCTACATGGAAAAAAGAAGTCCTACTAGCTAGGCAGAACAAAAATGAGACTTTGAATTGACATGTTAATTGAATAAAAGAGGAGTTGAACATATATATAGGCCTTCTATATTATATTGTACAGTACTTATATTCCTTTTTCTTCGATCATAGAGTGAGAATAATTGATATTCACAGCAAACAAGTTCAGCCTGAACCTGGTTTTTAAGGTGTGTTTGCCTGTTTGGTTAGTGCATTAATTGCCCATTTCAACTGTGTTAGTGAGCATTTGAATGCATTACAGTATTGCACTCACCAGGGCATCTAACGTTACTCTCTCAAGGACTTTGTAGTTTGTAATTAAACATGACTTATGCGACTTCTACCAATACATTATCGGTTTCTATATATTTACATATTCAGAAACTTACTATTTTTGTCCTGTTGCAGGAAGTGAAAGTTGAGAACCTTGAGGGAGGATACTTGGCAATCAGGGTGACATGCAAGAAAGGAGAAGATCTTTTGGTGTCAATAATGGAGGCCTTTGAAGAAATGAAACTCAATGTTGTACAAACCAGGGTCACATGCAACCACTTCTTTGCCATGGAAGCAGTTGTTGAAGCCAATGATATTGATACAGGAATCTTGAATGATGCTATCCTAACGGTTATCCAGAAAAATAAAATAATTAACTAATTAATTAATGTATTAATGTAGATTTTAATCATTTAATTGGTCGATGTTGAAATATTGATCCAATTATTAGGTATGGTACTGGATGGTTAGTTATAGTAGTATGATGATGATCAAGAGAAAGTTTCTTTGGAAGCTTGTAATTGTCACTTTCATTTTCATGTCTACAAGAGAGTGGCTCATCAAATAGTCTTCTTGTAGCATAAAAAAAAACTTGAGTTTCGGTATATAAACTTGATGTTAGTTTATAAGCTCGCATTCACATAACAGATTTATTGAAACGTAAAATTAGTCTATTACCTGAATACGAGATTAATTATAAACTTATGAAGCTTAACTATAACTATAACCTAGTTTACGAAAGCCGAGCAGGACAGAAGCATAATACCTTAACCTATGAGATGTGAAAAAGCATACTTAAACAATCAGCCCCAACATTTACGTGGCCACACAACACCCAGGATGGAAAATTAAAACATTTATCAATTCCTCCCTTCCATTTTGCCCGTTGCCAAGTAACATATTTAACTCTATCAACACCATTTTCCAGTTTATATATGTTGTTGACAACACCTTTTCCATTTTGCCCATTTTCCAGTTTATGTTGTTGATAAAACATTTCCTCATTGCTAATGTCAGCAACATAAACTGGAAAATCAGGCTTGAACAAAGTCTTTAGGATAACCTAAGTCAGTCAACCTATCTTCCCAGAATCTAACTTTGTCCCCCAATCCTATTTCCCACTGAACCATTTTCCTCGATATAATTCTTTCTATTTTTTTAAAACGAAAAATATTACAACTAATCCTATACGATTATACCCTACACAAATTATGTCTCTGCTAGATATCGAACCCTACACTTTTACTTCATCACTCCAACTCACTTCTACACTTGTTAAATAAACCTAACTCTCTCTTGTCTAAAGTCTATAAGTTTAAGTGACCAGATAGAAAGTTAGCTTGGGGAGTTATAAGGTGGTCCAGTGGAAGAGTGTTTTTTTTCTTCTTTTAAATGACAAATATTACAACTACTCCTACACTAATACTATACAAACTTTCTAAACCACATTATTACTCCACACCTAAACCAACCTTCCGTCACCGCCAGGGATCGAACTCTGCACCTTTCCTTCATTATCTCAACTACTTACAACTGCATCACCTTATGACTCCCCCAGTGGAAGAGAGTTGGGTTGGTGAAGTGAGAGGTGCATGGTTCGATCACTAGCGGAGACATAAGGCGGTTTATGTGTGGAGATATAATATGGTATAGTATATTGTATAACAATAGTGTAGTATAGTAATTGTAATATGTAACGTTTCAAAAGAAAAATAGAGAGTTAGGTTTATATGTAAGTTCCACACTAGCTTACAGCAGTCAATCTCGGAAATATTTGTCTAGTAGGAATTTGTGCAAGGTCTTCTTCTGTTTTTTGTCTTGATCGAATCACTTTAGTACTCCGTGTAACTAAGTTGTTAACCATCGATCATTTAAAGATCCCAGGTCCCTAATCCCTAACCCCCAATTGCGTTTTCCGAAGAGTAACTTGTTTCCAATTTACCTTTTGTCTTGAAGTTGATGTGTTAGACGCTTTTCAGACACAAATACAATAAGTAGCTAGGAATGTTACATCGCCACGGATTATTATTAGTTGTGGTACTTCAACACCATTGATTTGATCAAGTTCCAAATTTTAGTACAACTGGCCTGTTACCGTAAACTATAGCAATTTAATATAAACATTAATGTGAAATCATTTGTGATTATAAAATGTTCATTTTCTAGTAATTTACTTGAGGCGGCCAAGTTGACTTGCGCTTGTACTACGGTCATAAGTTTGTTTAATTAATTTTATGTTTTGGGTAGATACAAAATATAATTCATTAATAAATTGATGAGAAATTTGGCTGTATAACTTTATAGTTTATACTACTACTAATAAGTCCTTTATTTATTCATTTACTAGTTAATTGTGATGATCGATGACGACGTCCCGGTACAACTAAAATTTCTCCATTAATTAAAAACACACAACTAGCTACCTCTTCCGATCCTTTGAAGCAGTACTAAATACTACTACTACGTACAATTAACTATTTTATATAAATACGTTTTGGTTATAATTAAGTCAGTACAAAATAAAAAATAAATAAATAAATAAGTACTCATATCAGTGTGCACGTAGTTTTAATAATATAATTAATACGATCCTCCATTAGAACATACCAACCAAAATGTGTTAAATGTCAATGTATTATTTGCCAAAGTTTGCAAAGTGTACTGTATGCTGTTTCATTTTCCAGATTGTCTTTTCTCCAAACCAGACTGTCTTCGATTAAGAAATTATCCTGGCTTTTACGAACGTTTAATAGTCGCAAAGAATTAGAAGTACATCTATATGACATGATTAATAATCTTTTTGATTCATCTTAAAAAAATGTAAAATGAACGGAATTGGATTAACTGAATTTATTCATAATATAAAATTTAATTGAAAATCTGAATTGAATTGAAGAGAATGTTTTTTCAAATGAATCAAATATGTTTTTATGATAGTTATAAGGTGATCGAATGATAAAGGTGCGAGAAAAAAAAAAATCAAAGATTCAAACTATGAAGAGGTAAGATCGTATAGGTATATACAATTAAAATTATAAGGTTGATATATCCAGAATCTGACAAGGTAACACTTGGGGGCTAACCATCAGAGATCACTAATCACTATACAAGACAAAGTGATGATGATACCGGATGAGGGTAGTTACTAAGTAGTTTAATATTAATGCCCCATTACCGACGTAATTACAAGATAGGATTAATGAACATTAAGGTCCACTTCACCCCCAATAATGAAACAATTAAAAAACAGTAGAATTTGGATTACTTGAACAATTAGCATTAGCTTGCACGTCCTTAATTAACAATGGGATATTATATCTGTCACCATTCGGACCCATATTAATACCCCCAATACAACCAAATCCACTATTTCTTGTTCTCATCAATCCCCCCCTCTCTCTTTCTCTAATCCTAATTATCTTAAAATCCTAAAACCAAACATCCTTAATTACTGTAAATGACAAAAACCAGTCCCACCTTCAAGAACTGGCCTGCAGACAGCACCGGCGATTCCCCGCGTGCCGCCGCACCGGACGAGTCCAAGCTGGTGGCCTCTACTTCCTCCTCCAAAAAATGGTACGTATGTAAGTAATTAATTAATTAGTACTTCTTCCGTCCTGAATCAAGCTTTATAATGAATTATTTTGGTGCGGAAATGAATTTGTAACTATTGTAGTTTTATGCAACAGTAGTAAAAGAGCTATGCAGAAGAGAGTGGTGTCAATACCAATAAAAGACATTCAAGGGATGAAGCTCAAAGGTGATCACATGATGAGCTCTCCACCGTCCGATTCCTGGACCTGGAGAAAGTACGGCCAGAAACCTATCAAGGGCTCTCCTTATCCCAGGTAACAATTCACCATCCATGGAAAATGCTATAGACAAAGCAGTTTTTATCTTGTTAACATGGGAGCGAAAGTGTACTCACTTATGTTTTTGCGACACTTAAGTCACACAGTTACTATGTTGTTAACAAAATGTATTCATTTCTTATTTTTTACGACACTATATATGGTTCCAGGGGATACTATAGATGCAGTAGCTCGAAGGGATGTCCAGCAAAAAAACAAGTGGAGAGAAGCAAAACAGATCCTAAGCTGCTACTAGTCACATACTCACACGAACACAACCATCCTGTCCCGATACCGGCTTCTAGAAACCACCGTGGAACCGCCACCACAGCTTCGGTATCTGAAGACGAGGAGGAGGAAGAAGAAGAAGAAATCGAACAAGAAGTAGAACTGGAAGAAGAGAAGAAGCCATTGGAAGTGGTTCCTGAATACAAGTTCCCTAATATTAACGATGATTTCGGATGGATTTCTGAATTCGAGTCTACGTCGACGTGTATGATGATGTTGGAGAGTCCGATTCTAGGTGATGATCAGATTGCTAGTGAGGAAATGGCGATGATGTTTACAATGCGAGAAGAGGATAAGCCGCTTTTTGCGGATCTCGGTGAGTTGCCGGAGTGTTCCAGGGTATTCCGCCGTGCTACGGCGGCACGAACTGGAGAGCACCAGCTGATCAACCAAATAACCATGTGACGTCGACAGACGATCGACACTTGGTGATGTTAATTATAATTATCATTCAACATTTTTAATTTTCTTTTTTAAGTATACTTAAATACTTACTCTTATGAAAATGGGTGTTTGTATGTCACAAGTTGTTGAATGAGTTCATGGCGAGGATTAAGGTCTAATCCTCTTGTAATTAGCACCGTGGCCACCGGTAGGCTTTTGCTTTTCTCCGAATTTAGAAAGGATTTTTGAATTTCTTAATTTATTTATACTTTGAGCCTTTTGAGGTTGTCAAATGTCAATTATTATAATTTTACTTAAGAAGTTTTCATTAGTACCAAGTAAGTAACCATCCATACCTCTTTCGTACTTTGCTTTTGATTTTTATCAATAAAATTTTGCTGTTTTTTTTTAAAAAAAAAGTAACCATCGATATTTATACGACTGTATGTACAAATTTCGTGTATAAATAAAGTTAATAACTATCTTAACGATGAGTATATTTTTTCGTGTAACGAGATTAGACAAATTAATAGAGTATGTTGTAATTAGTGAATACTACAATTGTACGTTTAAACTTTTAATAACACTCTTGTTTTAAATCTAAAAAATTTAAACTGCTATAACTCTTCGATTACACTCGTGCTATTGTTTTGGGTGACTGACTTAGCGTAAAACATAAACAACCATGAATTCTCATAACGGATGGTTATATATCGTACTTAATACGTGTTGATCTGTTAAGTGTATATACGAAACTAGAATTTAACGTATACAAGTAGCTAGTTCATGTATGGTCTATTACATGAACACGTACGATCGTTAATCTTAAATCTTAATCCATGATACTGTAGAAACATCGAGCTTTGCGGCCGGCTGATAGATCTTGTTCTACTACAAGTTGGTATAGTAGTTACAGGAGTACAATTTATCCATTAATTCACATGCATTCTGAAACAACTTGCAACGTGGAATTCATAAAGTTACAATAGTGAGAATTCAATCTCAGATCGGTTTTAATTTTAGAATCACGATAAAATGTGCTAGCTAGATGAGCTTATTAGTCAAAATTATTTAACTTAAAGATTGACTTTTCGGTATCATAATGCACAAGTCAAGCCTTGGATCTAACATCTAACTTCATATAATTATTGAACCATCATGACACTTGCCATTTATTTAGTTGGAACAGCACAGGTAAAATTGCCGAGATATTTTTTTTTTCATGTACCAGTGATAAAGTTAAGTATACCTGGCATTTTTAAAAAGATTATATGGGATTTATGGTGTGTTTCAGGCTGTGTTATACGTTTGAAAACCGAAGGAATTGTATTATTTTTATTAATTAACTTTTCAAATAAAACTTAGAGAAGTAGTAGGTGTGTGGGGATGCCTTAATGAGATTCTCCAACTAGCTTCATATTCAATCATAGTACCATACTGATCAAGTTAATAATTGAATCAGTCTTTTATTTATTTCAATTATTATTAATTATTTAATGGAGTATTATGGAGTATAAAACATGTTAACCAATGAAAAACACAACAAGAGTAGTACTATAGTATATAATTATTTATCAGCAAGAGCTGACCATAATTAAGATTTCATGAGATTGGGTCCCATGGATTACACATGCATGATGCGTCTAATAACGTTTAATACTACAGTTCTTCATAAATCATAACGTCATTGCTTATCTTGCTACTTAAATTATTATTTGCCTTAACATTAAAGTCCGTATTATATATGCTCTGCTAAGCTTATATTACGAATATCATAAATAGACTAAAAACACTCACTAGACTACAAATTCGTGCCGATCCTATTTCAGTTCGGTTCAGGGTGGTTCGGTAATCAGGTAAAAGTTGGACCAGGACGTGGCAGAATCATCCCGGGTCATTCAACACACTCTCCTTCGTTCTTAAAAAGAAAGGAAATTGAGTGATCAAACTACAAGAAAACTGATCCAAAAAATTGATGAAATTAGCGATGGAACCGATCTCGTCGCTTTTCAGTAACGACGAGATAAGGACTCAGTTGCAAAATTAACGACATGTGACTTTCGTGTTACATTCTTGAGTCTAGGTTACAATATAAATACTAGCTTGATGTTACAATAGGAATGTTTAATAATATTACAGTGGAAATTATTATATTGGTGACTTTTATTTCTTACATAGTGTTGATACCCTGCTTACTGGATGGTAGAAGGGGAAGGCTGTTTCAATCTATTATCATGATAATTGATATGCTCTGTGCTTGCAGTTCTAATTTAATGTCGATTGTTTGTATGGTTCGTTAGATTTCTGTATTACTTTGTTGATAATGTTGTTTTGTACGAAGTATGATTTTTTGTTGTATGTTGGTAGTTTCTAACTTAATTCGTTGTTCACGGCTACTTTTTATGTGTGGATATGCCAGAGGTTACATGTTAATTTATGTAGGTTGATCGTCAAATGTTTGATGCTTGAATCTGTTGGAGAGCATATATTTGTCATTTCATATTTTAAGTAGATTATATGTTGGCTGTAAATGATTGAGGTTGGGTCTTAAAGTTTCGTAATTTCATGATAATTTCTATCTCCATGTTTTAGAATTTTCCCATCAAGTTAGCTAAAATTCAGATACCGGAAAATTTGTAATCTATCATATCCACGGTTGTTGAGCCGTCAATATGTTTATCTCATGCATTTTGACTAATAATTATAAAATGATTATGGTAAACCAAGAGATATCTTTCTCTATTTGTGAACCCCTTAAGTACCTCTCTACAAAGAAATTTCATTGACATGTTCACTTTGACAAAACCACTACTAGCACGTTTTTTTTTAAATCCTGTTCTGTTACGATAGTATTTCTCAATTATCACTCAATTCACAATTATTAAACTCTCTTCTCTTTCTAAACGAACTGTTCGGTTAGTTAATAGTGAGTTCCGAGCGAGACCGTTACCAATTTACAGTAGACGAAAAGACATACTAAACGACAAGGTCAAGAAATGCATAAACAGCAACATGACGCATTTGATCAAGCAAAATATTTTCAACTGAAGGGTTACATTTACACGGTAGAAGTAAAATAGCTACTACTAGTAACTAGTAAGAATGAATCAGAGCTTTCTTTCTGAAATGCATTTCAATCGGTCAACTGAAGAAACTTTAAAAGTTCCATAATATCCAATATAGATAGAAGAAGAAAACTTAGTAAAATCACATGAACATGATGATATTTTGGTGAACAATGAACATAAGCATTTTAAGCATGTTAATAGTATCTCTCTCTCCCTCTCTCTTAGCAGGTTAATATCTGCAGAAACAAGCCAGCTGCATCATATCAACGTGAGTAAAATCGTAAGAATGGTGGATTCGCTCAGGATCGACACTTAAGAAGAGCAGCAACTGGGCTTTTTCATAGCAGACACATCTTTACTAACATCGATTTTCTCACCCTTGGACGGGAGGTTCGCTGCAGCTCCGTTTTCACTGGCCTCCATGGTCTTCTTACTCACGATATGATAAATCTGCGTAAGAACCTCTGTGAAAGCATTTTCAACATTAGTAGACTCGAGTGCAGAAGTTTCCATGAAGTAGAGTGATTCCCTCTCGGCAAATGAGGTCCCGTCTTCGGTTGAGACGGCCACGAGATGTCGGAGATCGGACTTGTTGCCGATGAGCATGACAACAATGTTTGGGTCAGTGTGGTCCCTCAGCTCTTTTAGCCATCTTTCGACACTTTCGAATGTGGAGTGCCTGGTGACATCATAGACGAGTAAAGCGCCAACAGCTCCTCGATAGTATGCGCTTGTGATGGCACGGTACCTGGAGGGAAAAAGCAAAGCAGTTTCAATGATTTAAAGAAAATTAGACAACTGAATACTACTATTTAGTGTTTTCTGGTGGTATTTTATGAGTACATGGCAGTGAAAGGCAACATGCTTCTCTAGGAATCTACTTCAAACAACATAAGGTACATTCTATCCTTTAGTGTGTTCAGTTCTACCCAAGAAGGTTTATTGATAATGTAGCAATACAGGTTCTGGTGGATAATTCATGATTTTTATGACAAGTGATCATTGAGAAGAGGCTATATGTCCATATCCTTCATCTTTAGCATGTAAAACGTAGCAAGACATTCCAATATCATACATCACATCCATGATGAAATTTGTAGAGTTCAGATCCAGAAAGTAGTAAAAGGAGATCAGTTCCAAACACACAGAAAGCATATTTTCAGATTCTGAAATCTTTCTTTGGTGGAACAGAATTAAGTTTGAGGTTCAAGTTAACAGGGCCATAGAGTGATCTGTGGTTGGTAATATGAGTCCAACTCCAACTTTTATGCATGCAAGTACAAACACTTCGTATTATTCTTTTTGTAGTAGAAAAACCAATTCTCAGTGTGAATTCTCACGAGTTGTACTGGTGTGTAGTTTTGTGGAACTATATGAAGTTGAGTCCCTCTTCTCATTGAGAGCATGTTGTTTGTACCTTTTTCATTGCATAAACTTCCAGAAGATGCACCCTTAGAGAGGTATGATAGTTTTCAACCACAAAAAGTTCGACTACGTATGAACAAACATTTTACCTTGGGACATGAAAGAAAGGAAGCAACTCCAGAAAGTAGACAAGCCTATTGTGGTTGGAAGTCTCATGACTCTCTAAGGGTGCATATGCTGGAAGCATATGCATTGAAGAAGGTGCAAGAAAGATGCTTCAAGTATGCACAATAAAAGGAAGACAACTTTGTACACTTGCACATAACCTCACACCATTAATACAATTCAATATGGGGGACAAATGTTATGAATGAATTTCAGCTTTTACAAACTAGAATTGCTGGAAATTAATATTGCATAACGGGTGTAATAATCATTTGGTTATGGTTTTCCGAACAGCTCTTTGTACGCTTCTAAAACATTAATAGAATGCGAACCGCACTGCTTCTAACCAATATATCATTCACATCGAGAATTGGTTTCCTATGTTAGAAAAGTTAACACAAAGTAGGTCAGTTGTCATGCACACTAGTTGGACTCTTATGATCAGCCATGCAAAAGCTACAGCTGTATGGATAAATCCACAGGATAGGTGCCTAGAATATTAACAATAAAAAATGGTACCATGGGAACCTCCTAACTATACGAATCTGAGGGCTGATAAACGTATATGATAAGGCAAAATCACATAAGTTGTGATTTAGATACTGATGGACCATAGTCCAGCTGAAAAATCCAAGGAGTTGACTTCCTTGAGCTCCAGGTTGGACTCAAAGTACACAGATGTATAGGAACATAAGAAAATCAAAAGCTTACGCTTGCCTACTCATTACCGTTACTGACCAACTAACTCTTACGAATCCAACAGCGCCCAATTTGATCAGCAATCATCAAAGTAAAACACGGCGCTTCTAGCAGTCGAAATTTTCATCTTCCCTACTCTACAATATCACTTATCCCCACATTATCCTTCAAAACCTCGATACAAAAGCCAGTAAACAAACCTGTAAATATCTCATTAGACAATGTCTATACGAGGATCAAACAAACAACCCGCCTTACCGAACCTAGTAATCCAATTTGACATGTGATTCAATTTGAGAATGCCTATAGAGGAATCAAACTACGACGACGTAACCTGACTATGACCAGATAATTTGAAATGTGCCTTAACAAGCATACCCAAACCCTCAAATCATACCAAACAGTTCCAGTTTTTATTAAAGCAACACGTTCCAAAATCGATCAAAAAGAGGTAATGAATCAGATCTATCTCAGCCACAGAAATTGAAGATCCAAAACTAAAACAGCAAGATAAGATAAAGAAATAGAGCAATGTAGGCAAAAATCAAGGATAATTAAAAAGCATAGATGAAGAACCACCTTTCCTGGCCAGCAGTGTCCCAAATCTGAGCTTTAATAACCTTGCCATCAACAGTCAAGCTTCTGGTAGCAAACTCAACGCCAATGGTGGATTTGGACTCGAGACTGAACTCATTGCGAGTGAATCTGGAGAGCAAGTTGGACTTGCCAACGCCAGAATCACCAATGAGGACCAGTTTGAAAAGGTAATCGTAGTCATCTTCAGCTCTGTAGCCAGCCATTATTCAATCTAAATGGAATTGTTTGCAGTGTAAGATGGATGAGAGGTTAGATTAGATCTCTGTTTGTTTTGTTGAGAGCAGAAAAGAAGAGAGATCGGAATGTGAAAAAGATATTTGATTTTTGGGGTTGCTGGCTATAACTGTGACTGTGTGAGTGAATTGATGTTTTATTGACTCTGATTGAATTTCATTTGCCTTTTGCTTTATGAGTGGGAAATGGAGGAGACCATTGCTTCTTTCTTATTAATCGGTAAACACAAAAATGGTGGAGTAATTTCTGTATAATTGGGGTTACTTTTTCTTTTTTACTTTGACTTCATTTATTCATTTACTTTTATAATATCCATATACTAACAATTGACTGAAAATATTTATGAATGAAAATTGACTGAAAATATTTATGAATGAATGTATTTAGAAGGCGTTGTAATATGAAGGTGAGTTATAAGGTAGCAGCGGATTTAGAATCGAAGTACGATGATATGACGTTATTCAAATCAACTGAGCCATCGGTGTGGGTGCTTGCATCTTAATTTTTCATAATAAGAGTCAAATTTCTCCGATAATATCTGAATATTAAATTGCAACTGACACCATTGTAATTTTCGGTGATGAGATATTCGGATTCCCGCAAATAGCTAGCGGCACTACTTGTGAAATCAACAGTGCAATCAACCATAAACACATCTGGGAATAAATCAACATGAATCTACGTCTTAAGAGATCAGATAACATAAGCGAAATTAAATGAATTAAGGAAAATATGTAAACGGGTGAATAGAGATAAACTAGAGGAACACGAACCAAATTACAAAATTTGACTTGTTTGATCAACCAGCCCTACATCCACGAGAAGATCAACATACTAGCAAATCTAATTTTTTATTCATTTTGGAGTACCTCTAGGCCTTATACAGGGTAAGTACATGGTTAATTTGGCTTTGTTTTTCATTATATTACTATTATTTCTTCTATACTATACATTGTCTTTAAGTTGACTTGAAGCATGCATCCTGGTATATAACTTGCATATGCATATATAAACCATTGAGGAACCTAATCTTTTCCACACTACTGACCATGATAGCAGAATATATCACTGCTTGGTGTGGCCTGGCCAGCGAAATGGGTGAACTACTTCAACCGAAAATGAAACTAAACGACTGGATTATGGATGTCAATAAACGTACGATGGAGATGCAGGAATCTGCTCCAGAACTTGACAGGTGGAAGAACAGATCAATATATAAACTACCAAACCATGTAGTTGAAGGAGATGACAAGTCCTACAGGCCTCAAGTGGTATCACTTGGCCCCTACCACCACGGTGACCAAAGTTTGTGGCCAATGGAGGGACACAAGGAACGGGCTCTCCTTCATTTCCTTAAGAGATCTGGAAAAACATTACAATTGTATGTTGATGCTTTGAAGAATGAGGTGGAGCATTTGAAAGAAGCGTATGATCAACTGGATTCTAATTGGCAAACATACACTGATGCATTCCTCAAGATGATGATCATACACAGATGTTTCATTCTTGAAATTATGCGTGTAGGAACTAATTTTTCGACTCAAGATGATTATGGTCCCAATGATCCCATATTTAGTAGGCATAGCAATACATACTACCATGGAGTTAATTGCATTTTTGGTCCCTTAACTCAAGGTCCTTCACGAATTTCGTCCCAACTTTTTTATTTTTTGCAATGTTGGTCCTGAGAACCGTATTTTATACGTATTTGTTACGATTATAACAAGAATAAGTCCTTTCATTTTTCAAAAGCATCAAAACAGTCCCTAAACTTCATTAAATAACAATAAAATTAATTTTAAAAAAATTAATAAAAAAAATTTGGCCATGGCAGCACAGCTCCGCCCACTGTGGGCGGAGAAATTGTTGCTCCGATCTGGAGCAGTCCAGATCGGAGAAGCTGCTCTGCCCAGTCTGGGCGGAGCAATTTCTGCTCCGATCTAGAGATGTCCAGATCGGAGCATGGTTGCATGCTCCGATCTGGACTTCTCCATTTCGGAGCAGTCTGCTCCGCCGAGAGAGCGGAGCAGACATTTAGCTCCGCCCACTCTGGGCGGAGCAATTTCTACTGCAGATTGCTCCTCCCAGAATGGGCAGAGCTAATTCTGCTTCGATCTGGAGCAGCCTGCTGCTCCAGATCGGAGCTCCGGACGGCGCTACCAATTTTTTTTTGGACTATAAGTTATTTTTAAAAAAGTATTGTGGGATGATTTGGGATAAATTGAAATTTAGGATTATTTTAAAATTTTATTTTGGGTCATTTTAAAGTTTATAAAATATTGAGGCATATTAATAATAAATTAAACTTGTGGGACTAAAATCGCAGCTCAGAATCTGTATAAATTGTGAATTTTGTGTATTTGAGATCGTATCTGCAAAAAATAAAAAAGTTAGGACCAAATTTGTGAGGGACCTTGAGTTAAAGGATAAAAAATGCAATTAACTCTACTACGAGTTACCATTCATCAAAAGAGACATGTTGCTGGTTGAAAACCAAGTCCCACTTTTGGTTCTTGAGAAACTAATTGCTGTTGCAAATCCAAACGTTAGTTTTCCTTCCTTACCAATTTTTCTTGAGACATTTTGTTTTTCATGTCTCCGACTTACCCTACCAGTTTTTGAGTGTTTTCTAACTCATGTCCATATAAAATCTATGCAGATGTTCTTACACCGTCATGTTATCAATTCGATTGAGGCCAAAGATGGGATCTTGAAGCTCATTTTGAAGTTTTATTTCTCACCTGGATCGGAACAATACTTGCAGGGCCCCCGCCAGAGTAGCTTGACAACCATATGCTTGCATGCAGTGGCGAAACTATCAAGGCGCAAGGGGCAGCAATTGCTGCCCCTGGAATTTTGCTATGAAACTACTATTATACCCTTATCCATCAATTATTTAATATGAGTATATATAGTTTCTTGCGCGTCAAAGTTACACTTACTTTCTATCAAACCTTGTGTTTGTAACTTGATAACGCAAGTTCGAACCCCACTTATCACAATTATTTTCTTACTTAAGCCCCACTCTTCTCACAATTATGTCATTTTTTCTTATTTCAACCTTTCTTTTTTACTTAGTCCCATTTTTCATAGCCTTGATTTTCTTTTACTCAATCCTTTTTATATCAAATTTTCATAGTTACTTCTATATATGTTTTTCTACATAATAATTTTTACTTTCTACATAATCATTTTTACGTTTAGACACTTATTCATATGTTTCATAAAAGACTATTATTCGTTATATGGTTCGACGAGAAATTTTGTATGTTAGCTTGTACAAGCACATAGAACTTTTATAGTTTGGTTGTGATAAGTCGCTAAAGCTTGCCTAGAGATTGTTGGCATATCCTTGCTTGTTTTGGTTCTTATGAAATGTGATGATGCGTTCCAAAAAACAAAAAAAAACAAAAAAAAATTGTATCGTATTTGTTTAAGGAGTTTGTTTAAGTTAAAGTTGCTCCCCCTGACCAAAATTTCTACGTTCGCCCCTGCTTGCATGTGCTGGACGTGTATCGGAAGGGCCTTGCTTATGAAGTTCCTCATCATAGGCAACAAAGAAGATTTAGACTCAAACCTGACAGATATCAAGCAAATGAAGACATCAACGTTATTCCTTCCGCCACAAGTGTTTACGAGGCTGGAATACGATTCAAGAGAAGTGACACCAGGGGCGAAGCCAGGAATTTCTTTTAGCCCGTGTGTCCCATTCAGGGTGGAGCCAGGGGGTGCCGGCAAGGGCCTCCGCCCCCTCCAAAAAACTTCTTAGGTTGAATTTACGATTTCTAAAACAATTTAAAGGTAATTTTTACGATTTTTCAATTTGGCCCTCCGAACTTTAAGAAAAAAAAAACATAATTTTGCCCCCTAACTTTAATTTTTGGTTCTGCCCCTGGTTCCTCTTTATATATATATATACACGAAAAAATATAACACCATATGTATGCTACGCTAAAAGAGTTTTGATAACATCATACTCCCTCCATCGCACTCTAAGTTACACGACTTTTTTCAGACAACAGTTTCCAACTTTAACACCCGATAACTCTTAAACTATAAACTATAATGATAATTAAAGTATTTAACAAAATTATATTATAAAAATGTAGAATATAAATATTCATAAGGGGGCATGGAGTACTTTTGTTTATCCTTTCTTTTTTTGGGTTGGACTAAGATAATAGTTAATGTAATGGACTTAACAAAATACTCTATCAATCCAAATTCATCACGTATGTCCCATTAAAAAAATTGGATTATGCAATACTAAAAAAAAAAAAAATTTAACCCCGTGCGTTGCACGGGTCCTTTCCTCTTTACCTTCGCCCCTGAGTGACACTCTTAGCTTTAAAGACATTTCCTTCCGCAATGGGACCCTTAAATTTCCACCAATTGTTGTAGATGTTACAACCAAATCAGCTATTTCCAACTTATTGGCTTTCGAGAGAATCCATGTCGCACGTACAAGCTATGCGGTAACTTCGTACGTCTACTACATTAGCTGCCTCATCCACAACAGTGAAGACGTTAGCCTTCTCGAGTCATCTGGAATAATTATCAATGCACTGGGTACTAACGCAGAGATGGTTGAGTTGTTTGGTTCAATCAGCAAAGATACAGTTCTTGATCCAGATGGGATCATGTTAGATCGAGTAGACAGGGAGGTGAGTCTACAGCTGAGGAGCCGTTTCAGGAGGAGGTTAAATGAGTGGGGAATCGATCTGTTGAAAACATATTTCAAAACTCCTTGGGGTGTTCTATCTGTTGTTGCTGCCATTATCCTCTTTACGCTCACAGCAATCCAGACAGTGTACACAGTTCTCAGTTACGCTAATCGAGGATAATAACTCGGTTAGGTCTATAATCATGTAATTCTATCATACAGTTTAGGATAATAACTCTGTGAGCTCTTCTGTAATGATGTAATTCTATCATACAGTTTGAAGTTCAGCATGTACAATTTACATCGAGAATTACAGGTAACTGTTATACTCATCTTTTTATCTTTCTCTGGAGAGTGAAATAAAAGATTTGAAACTGGATAAATACATGTAATCAGGGGTACAAGTTCAAGGGATTAAACTACTTCCAGTTTTGCTGTCATTCATACAGTATTTTATTGCTTTGAAGCTTGCTCTATTCTTTTGCATCCTACACTTCAACAGTCTGTATGCAAATGAAAGTGATCAGTGATGTTGCACTTTGTGAAATCTCGAATGCTGGATCATATATGGGTGAATCCTAGATGAGATCTAGTTTGAAACATAGTAGCAGCAGCATATAGCCATCCATATATTACATATTTTCTTAAAGCATATAAACTAAAACTTCCATTGCATATTATAGAACAAAATATACACAGTATACCACCAGAGTGATACATTCGAGAACCCCCATATATCGGAAGGAAATTGCAAACCAAGAGGGAACAAGCCAATTTACCCCTAGTTTGGCCTTTTCATCTATCCTATCTGACTATTACAGTTGCAACTATATGCAGGATGTATAGGTACTTACTGAAGCCAACACATGACAAAGTGAAGTCGCCTTTCTTCTGAATATCTCTATTGCCATGTCTTGAACTTATTCAGTATGAAGCGACTAGAGAGTTGATAGCAAGTACTTCGTGCAATTGCTGAAAACATAACAAAAGGGAATATATTAAGACCTCTCTCTATATACATTTTTTTTAATAATCGAACCATTACAAAGCTAGTAATAAACTATAAATAATCCCGCACATGGCAAGAATTGAACCTATAGATATACATATAGATATTCAGACAGTGGAAATGAAATTTGACAACACTAACTTTGGTGCCATTTGAAACCAGTTAACCAGACACCTACATCAGTTTAGCAGAATATTCGGGGTTGAATGTCTTTGAAACATAAATTACCATCTAATATTGCATAAAGTCATAAAGTATATTTTGACAACCAACACTCTTTGCTTGATATGGGAAGTTCCAATTATTCAATAGAATACTGTATATATATAGTTCACTGACACCACTCACCCTCCTCTGGGTATTAAACTGGAACAGGCGTTTTCTCCAAGCTCTCTTTACCGGTAACACCATCTTTCAGAGTTTGGAAGTACACATTGTAGTCTTTTTCTGGAGGAGGGTTTTCTGGATCTACTGTATATGGTTCGCTAAATGGAATGACACTCTTAACCTGTAAAAGAGGAAATGTGTTTTTCAATAATAGCCAGATTGTAGTTGCAACAGTGAATTAACATAAGTACATGAAAGATAATTTCTTCCTCAACCAGCGACATAAGCAAATAATGCTTTTCCACAGTTCATTTCATTCGAGTAATAACGGTAAGACACAGCTCAGTTGGTGATACGCTTCCCCGCCAATCAATAGGTTAGGAATTCAAGTCACCATAGGGGATAAATGAGGAACCATTATTGATCTTCAAGTTGCACTGGTGTACAAAAATAAATAACATGAAACATAGTATTTTTGGAACCTCAAATGTCTTGTCACAAGCATATTGGCTTTCTAGAGCAGCAACGCATATTCGGGCAACCTCTTCCCTGGAAATCTTTCCCTGTACATATGGAATCCCATTACTCCATAGCAAAATAAATTTCCAAATAAATTATCATACCGTTATATTGTCTCCCTGTTCAAAGATGAGATCAGCTCCAGCAGGTTCCTCGGTCAATGCACATGGCCTTACAATAGTATATGGAATTCCACTTTCCCTGATCAGATCCTCCCCCTATTTGATAATGAGAAAAAGAACACAATATGAAATTACAAAACAAATGAGATAAGGAAACAAGAATTCAGGAGTTGATGACTTCAAGTCTTCAATACATGTGAAAATACTTGAAAGATGTATCATTCTGCTTAAAGGTGCAAGTAACCTATATTTCTAGAATCATCCAACTTGACGGCATGCAAATGTGCAGTTTAGCTGGAAACTTATAGATGCACCAAATATAACTAATTATTCCACATTCTGCATAATACTTGGAAATGGTGGAAAACCTTTAATTTGTATGTGAGAATAGATCCGAGCTCTTTGTTCAAGCGGACAGCTGGAGGTTGCTTGCTTAAGTCAAGTCCTGGCCTATCAGGTCTAGTGACCCCAGCAGAGCCCACATGCACAAACCTGCGCATTATGAGATTTGCACAGAAGGAAAAACAAGATCAGCATTATCCAACTTTTCTAGGCATGAAAAGATATGTATAAGTGAACCTTGGAGTGATTGGCTCCTTAAGATAAGCCCGTATGGCTGATACTGGAAGCTGAAATGGACCTTCAACAAAAGTTGGGTTTAACTTTCCATCGTACTCGAACTTACTGAACATGAGCTGTAATAAGCATTTGTTGCACATTAATTTAATGGTGCTATAGAAATATGAACACTGGAAATAAATTTAGAAAAAGAGAAAGGGAATTTAGAGTCTGAGCGTGAGTTTGATGGAGCATGCCTGAAATGATACAATTTCACCGGGATTAAATGGTTTTGCATCAGATACGGTCTTTGCTCGAAATACAGGCCTCAAAGAAGAGAAAGGCAAGCGCACCTGAAATAGATTGATGTGAGAGTTGCATGTTCAGTGGTTATTAGCGTAATACAAGAAAGTATATCAGTATTGGTGTGGGGAGGAGAGTGACCAACCGACTGCCATTGATCCTTCACCGTGTCAAATCCAACTGTATAACCAACAGTATCCCACTCCATGCTAGTTCGAATAATCAACTTGTATCTTCGACCATCACCTTTAAGACGTATTTCAAGGCCATCATATGCGGAAAGGTCTTCAGGCACAGAGAAATTCTGAAGCAAAACAAAGTCTAAAAAGTCAAAGAAGTGTCAAAGTTTTTGCATCTATCAGAAACAGCTTAAAACTTATATTCTTCAGTCCTTCCATTAAAAAAAAAACGAAAGAGAAAAAGAATAAAAACTCTGTTATGGTAGGCCAGCTGACGGCTGACCAGTTGAGCCAAGACCAGACATGCATTAAAAAAGATTGTAGAGTACATAACATTTCAAAAATACTATCCTAATTCCTAAGTTTAAACCAAAAACGAAAGAAAAGAAGATAGAGAAGGAAGCAAATCAGTAACAGTGCAAGGGGTGAAGGAATGAAGACAAGAAAACTATCACTCACCTTAGTTCTAATACTGGTAAAACCACCATTGTTAGCCGTGGAAAGAACTCCTAAAGAGAATATAAATGGAATGGCATTAGTGAATCAGCAGCGACATTAGTACTGAATATGATAAGATTATTTGCATAAGAGTGACAAATACAAACCTCTAAAGACACCAGTTGGTTTCCCATTTTCACCTCCATTAGGATCAATCAGAAATGTACTTTCACTCACTCCTCCCATAACAACATCATCCAACGCACCCCAAGCAAGTTCCTTAAATGAACTATCTGCACATGTAGTGGAAGATTATAAAAATAATCAGTACCAGAATCAAAAGTGAAGCAAAACACACAAGCACTGCAAAAACTAAAGAGTGCAAAAAAATTAACTATCATATATGTGAAGTTCAGATTTTTTGTGGTACAGAATTATTCCTGCTAACATGGAAGCCTCTCTATATCTTGACAGTTTAACAGGATGAGAGCATACCTTCGAAACCAAATACTAACTTTCCATTACGAAGTCCAACAGTATTCTTGACAGCATTAATCAAATTTTTCATCCCAATGAACTCAACCATTTCTGGGGAATCGCCTTTAATCTGTTTCGAAGCATGCAACACTAATCAATAAATTGCATAATTCAACTGCAATTGTTGGTAATTCAGAAATTTCAGTGAGTAATTTAACAATGAGTACCATCTATTAGGCACTCGAAAACTAACCTCAGGCTCAAAGAATTTGATTCCCTGTGGAAAAATAGATATTGCCGACAATTAGAGAAGGGGAAACTTGAGATTACGAAATATATCACAGCTTAAATGCTTCCAATAGTCCAATGCACAAGCAATTTAAGAAGGTTCCACGTTTCAATATGAGCTTGTCCTTACCTGGCTATATTTAGCTCTGTCTGGAGTATCACCTTCCTTAGGGCCAACTATGACTGAAACAGCATTTATGACCCTTCTTACTCCTGTAAAGTACTCTGGTGTTAATGTGCTTGCCTTTGTGATATCCCCAACAACCTGACAGATTATTATTGAAGATGAGTCCGGCAGGAGGACATTTTTTGCAACAAGTCTTACATAGTGGAAGAAGCTATCACAGTAACCCCTACTTCTTTCTTATTCTTATACATTAAAGGTCCACGGGGAGTTGGGCATCAATGGAATTGCAAAAAGAGAAAAGAAAAGGGAAAATGTTTGCAAGCTCACCAAGTCAACATCTGGACCAAGCATTTTTCTAGCCTTCTCTTCATTTCTGACCTGCAAAGATGTTACACAATGAGACTAAAGTGCGTTTGAACCTAAGGGCAGTAACTGAGTAACATATCTCCATACAAACAGAGATTCTAAAAAATAATTAGATGATAAGAAAGTACCAAAACTCGAACTGGCACGCCTTTTTTGCGTAACACATCCACCACTCTTCGCCCTACACCTCCAGTAGCTCCAGCCACTAGCACAGTTCCAGAAGTTTCCATTGCTTTTACTGGTTCAGTAGGTGATGGACCAGAGAGTTTCTCAATCAGAAATTCAACGAACTTCAAATATGAAAGGATTTTGTTAGACCACAATAGTGGACAACTCAGTGCAAGGCATATGAAGAATAGGATCAAGCAAGTTGAACCTTTGCGGGGGAGGGAGGCCCGTTAAAGAAATAAAGCGTTTTCAGAAATCTACCAACATCCCAACCTTTGCTTCCAGCTTCTGAAACAATGACGCCTCTATGAGTTCTCAGAGAACGGATTGGTGACTTTCTTTGGTAAACAGATTGGTGTAACTTTATGTTTCCAAGAAAAGAACTTGTTAATCGAGAACACAGCACTGTGGGATGTGGTGATGTCCCTCCCAATCTTCTGCCATTAAAAGAAACACCCTGGAAAAAAAGTTGAGAGATCTCATTGGCATACAAAGGAACTAGATATTCTCACAGTAGAAAGGAATGTCGCATTGTCCTATCTAACTTTTTTTTAACAGGCAAAGCCAGGATCAATAATAATAATGGTTCCTCATTTACCGTGGTGACTCCAACCCTATCTACTTACTTCAATCATTTGTGGATATCAGAGAATCATTACAGAAAATCTATGCAGAGTAGAGAAGGGCATTAGAATGCACAACATCTTTAAAAAAAAAAACATAAACTAGACTCTGTATGCACCTTATTATCATTTCCGCTTTAGCATATGAGTTAAATACTTAAAATATCATTTTCAATTACAAAGAGATGTATTATAGTTGCGATACAGATAATATTCTAGAGTTCTCACAGAATCTTGTACTCAACTATCTTAAACGAAAGCAGAAGCTCTGAAATAAGCATACCTGAAGAGTCGGAATTGTTGAGCACGCAAAGGAAGAAGAAGAAGACGGATTACTGGTAAGAAAAAGGGATTGACACTCCATTGGTATCCGGTTTGCAGAAAAAGTAAAGAACAGAGAATACAAATAGGATTTTTTACTTACAAATTTACAATGGGTCTGGAAATTGCTGGAGAGTTAACGACCACATAATATCACCAATTCACTTTAACTTACATAATCATAGTTTACATACTTTGACTACAGTAATTTGCCTACAATTATATACAGTTACAACTAAAACCCAGGACTAGATCCGTAGCAACTTGGGCCTTCTCAACATATACATTTCAGTATTTCACTGAGACCACCTGCATTTGTTGTGAGGCTAAAGCCGTGTTTAAAGAGTTTTCGCCCGCATCAGTGACTGTTTAAACGCGGTTAAGGCGAGGCTAAGCCCTGCCACTTCTTTTTTGTTTTTTATTTTTTATTTTTTTAAAAGAAGAATGTAGATATGTTGTAAATAATTTCAAAATTGGGAAAAATGAGTTGGAGTGTTAAGAGTATTTTGAGTTTAATTAAGAAGAAAAAAATGAGTTGAACAAGGTGTGAGCAAATATATCCAAGATTAGTGTCAATTTATAAATCTCGAAAAGTTATGACCGTTGATAGTTTTTATTTATTTTTAGCATTTTTATTTTAAAAGTTATGACCGTTTAAAGTTTAAACGGATAAAGAAACAAAAAACAAAAAAATAAAATAAAAAAAGGGTGACATGTGGCGCCAACCCATTGGTTGGCGCCACTTTAGTCTTGCGCGGTTAGCATAACCGCGCAAGACAACTATAGCCGTTAAAAAGCGGCTTAAACGCGTTTTCGGGCCAGCCACTGATGTGGCCCGAAAACGCGGCATAGGCTATAGTCGCGCCTCCTGCATACAAATGCAAGAGGTCTAAGAGCTCGTTTGGTTCCGTGAGAAAAGGAAATATGTTGGGCAAATTTCGCCACATTCCCTTAATTGGTTGCATGGAAATGTAAAAAAAAAATGTCCAAAACGGTCACACCGGTTTTCCCATAGTAAATAACCGGAAATGTGTGTGCCAAGATTTTGTGCACAAAATCTCCCAACATTTCCTACTTTGTTTTCCGGGGGAGGAAATTGAAATTGGAAATATTTTCTTCTTTTTGTCTTCCTAAAATGCCCTTAAAAACCCAATTGAAACACCAATTTTATCTTCCTTCAACCTATTAATTACCTCACCAATCTTCTTCTTCCTCATCTATCTTCTTCATCCACATAAAAGAAACCCACCTCTGAAAATCTGAAAAAGAAACACACTTCTTCATCATCATCTTCTTCATAACTTCCATTTTTTCCTTCTCTAGTCGGTGGCCACTTTCAATTCAAGAAATGTAACTCTTATACTCATATCTAGGTACAACATATCCATGACTATGACAAATGTCTAGGTTATAATAGTAGGGAGAAAGGAAGGGAAATCAATTCCGTCAACTCCACAGCCCATGGTTGGTCCCGGAGCACCACTGCCTTGCGACTCCTCGGCCACCCATGGTTGCTAGAAAATTATGTATGTTTGAATCGAAAACTGCTGCAGATTTTAACAGGTGCGAAATTTGACAGCTATGTAGCAATCGACAACGATTAATATTACTGTTTGTTACCCCGGTAGGAATTGGCTGCAAATTCGCTGTCAACGATTAATTTTCCCATTCGTTTCATGTTCTACCAATTAGCTGCAAATCTGAGGTCAACGATTAATTAGCTCAACAAACAGGCGAACCAAATCTAACCAATCACTACGGCGGCGGAAGACTGTTCGTCAAGGTTATAATAGTAGAGAGAGGAAGGAAGAAGGAGAATAGATTTGTTTCTATTTACCCTTTTTTTTTTTTTTTTTCTAAAATGGGTTTCAGATTTTGAACCAGATTTCCTAGTGAATTTTAACAAATAAAATAAGGAAAAAACCTACATTTACTACTTATGAGTTTATGAGTTTGGACCACATTTACTAGAAAATGTCGGTTTTACTTTTCCTATTTCAAACCAAACGGGTTCTAACTTAATTCCCACATCCTTCAACATACTCCTACAGTTAATCCCCATTAATCTCCTCTTTTCTATTTAATTTATTATTATTTATTTTCTTTCATTCCCTTTTTTCTCATTAGTTTTTTTTTTCTAATTCATTATTCATTTCATTTTTAAAACATCATATGAATTACAAAATACTTCGGAACAGAATAAATATTTCAAGAAATTGTAAAATAAAAATATTACAATAAATTATAAATAATATAAGATTTGTGATTGTATCATTATATATATATGAAGAGTTTTCTTTCTCTATAATTTTTAATAAAAATTATGTAATGTAGTGGTCTTTTTGCAAATTATAATTTACATTTTTTATCTAAGCATTAATTATAAAAATAAAATTATAAAAATAAAAAGAAAAAAATAGAAATACATGTAAAATGGACTAGTAGTATATGGATCTATATGTAAAGTAGACTAGCAGTAGTATACATGTAAAAATAAAACTAGCAGGAGTTGTATAATATAGTAGTAGTAGCAATAAATAAACAAAGTAGTAGTAGTAGTAGTAGTGTATATGTGATGGAAAAAAACAAAAATAAAAAAGTGGAAAAAAATAATTTAACAAAAAGAGTTGAGCTCAAACTACCCAGTCCAACGGGCCGGCAAGGTTACTCATGGGCGTTCTTCGGGTTGATATGCTTGGACCACATACCAACACTAGGAACTTCTCAATGGGTCACCCAGCCTAGAATTGCTCCAGAGCAAGCACGCTTAACTCCGTCCCATAACAAATATTACACTTCACTTTGTTGATTTTTTTGGGGTCACTTTGAACTTAAATTATTCTCAAATCATATGATAAAAATAATTAAAAATATTATATTATAAAACTAAAATAATTATATTTTCATTATATAAAATTCTTAATTATTTTTATCGTATAATTTGGGATTAATACGAGGTCAAACTGACCCAAAAAAGTTAACAAAATGAATTGTAACATTTGTTATGTGTTATGTGATGAAGTAATTAATTTAATTAACAATAATAGGGTTCGCTTTTCGATGGTTTTTCACATATACTAGTAATACTGTATATTCCAATTGACACGTGTAGTAATATAAGTACTACTGATCCGTTTTTTTAGATTGTTTACGTTTGATTTTGGAACGTTTTTTAAGAAGATTGGTATAATGTGTGTGATGTTTGATTTAGTGGCAGGACCCACAATAAAGTTGTGAGATAAAAATTTGCCAAAAAAGGAAACGTAAACAATGTAAAAAAACAGACTAAAATTGAATACGTAAACAATCTAAAAAACAGATAAGTAATCTATTATGTACTAGTATTGGTACTGGCCGGTAAGTGGTAAATGGTTATGCGTGTGTATTGTGATTTGTTACACGTACGTTTGGAAGTGGAGAAGTGGAATTAGTTACTGGATTAGATCCGAATGTGTTGAGGTTTGGTTTCTGAGTTTGACTATGACACGTATATAATTTCCTAAATTATTTCTATTAATAGTAGTAGGAGTATGAGAGTTTTTTATTTATTTCCTAAATTAGGCGTTAGAGTATTAGAGTTTTTGTTTAGTATTATTATTATTATCGATAAAATAGAGAAGAAAGAAAAGAGGGGGAGACCAAAAAAAAACCTCAGGCGACAGTTAGCTGTAGCTTCTTCTTCTTGATCTATCTATATTTTCTGATTATCTTGAGGCATCATCATCATCGATCTGTCTGTCTCCTTGCACTTGGTAAGTAGTAGCAGCAATTAGCTTCTTCTTGACTCTGTTTATTGAAGCTCATTGATTATTATTTTTTCTGTTTAATATGATTAAGGTATGCTGTATGATTCATTCACCTGATTATTTTGTTATAACAAGATTAAGCTCCTACCTATGTTTCACTACAATTCAATTTGTTGTTTGTGCTTAATTTTGATCTTTGAATGATTGTTTTTCTTCACGACTCATCTGTTTTTCTAGATTTGTTTCGCTTTAAGATTTTTAGGAGGTTGGTGTAATGGGTGTTGTTTGATTTAGTGGTAGTACTAATGGTACAAACAATGGACGAAAAAAGTAACACGTAAACGATCTAAATCTTGAAAATCAGATGCATGATAATACTCTACTAATAACGAGTTCAAAATTTTAGCTTCTATTTTCTGTTTTTACAAGAACAAGGAATTTTTATTTTGATCTGATATGACATCTTTTGTATTGCTAGGTAATTGCTTCTGCGTTCGGTTTGTTTGGTCTGTATTTTTAGCATTATACTTGTCTTGTCATGGCTTTCTGTGAACCTTCTTATCTGCTTTCCAGTTCAATCCCTGGTTAATTCATTCATATACAGTATGATATATACACAATATTACCCTGCCCTGCCCTGGTTAATATAAACTCTATTGAGTATGATTTATTCAAATTTATTTATTTATTTCTTCTTTGGTTCTTTGAGTTGTTTTTCATGTTGGAATTATATTAGTTTCTTCTTCGATCTGTCTATATATCTCCTAGCACTTGGTAGGAAGTAGCAGTAATTAGCTTCTTCTTGACTCTGTTTACTGAAGCGTACGCTGTTAGTTTGATTCACTCATTCATCTGATGATGATGATTCTGTATAACAAGATTAAGCTGCTGCTACCTATATGTACTCTCACTGCAATTTAATTTGTTGTTTGTGCTTAATTTCATCTTCTGATTGATTTCTTTTCTTCACGAAAATACTCATCCGCTTTTTTTTTTTAGATTGTCTAGATTTTTAGGAGGTTGTGTATAAGGGTGTGTTGTTGTTTGGTTTAGTGGTATGAAAGATGCATATTAATACGAACAACCAATTCAATCTTTTAGCTTCTACATTATGTCTTTCAAGAACAAGGAACTTCGATTTGATTTTATATGATATGGTATGATTTCTCTTGTATTGCTAGGTAATTCAGGTTACATGGCTGTCTGAATTATACTTGTCTTGGCTTTCTGTAAATCTTCTTCTCTGCTTAATTTCCAGTTTTGTATGCTATGCTGATTTTATTTGATATTTTCAGCATATATCATCCTGTTCTGTGTTTCATTGATTAATATTTTATGCTCTCCAGGTTGTTAATTTGTTGTCAGCAAAATATGATGTCGATAAAGGATCTTTCTCTCCATGACAGTCAGCCCCAGATTTCAGAGGTGATAAGGTATTCTCCAATCAACTAACTGTTTCCTTTCTCTACTTCGTTTATTCCTTGCTGCTGCCTCACTCCTTTGTACTTCTTTTGTTCTTCTTCCTTTTTCTTCCAACTAATTCTTTGCTCATCGAACTAAATTAACACCCGTCTCTTTTTGTATGATAGGCAACTGACAAAGTCCTGTTAATGAATGATCGGATTAGTGATTTACCTGATGACATACTTGTCCGCATACTCTCATCATTAACACTGAAAGAAGCTGGAAGGACTAGCGTGTTATCAAAGAGATGGAGACATGTTTGGGCATATGTTCCTCATCTCAACTTTGATGCTTCTGAGTTATTAAAAAAAATGACAACACGTCACATTTCATTTAAAAAAATAAAGCCAGACGAGTCCAAGTATTTCTGTTGGGTAGATCAAGTTGTGAGTTCACACCAGGCTCATACTATTGATGAATTCAGGGTACGGTTTCACTTCCAAAACAACCGTTATGACAACTTTGATCGTTGGCTCAGATTTGCAGTGGAGGAGTGAAGAGGCTTGAGTTCGACATTTATGCTTTTTGCGTGGATGCCCATCTGTTATCCTATACTCTTCCTAGCTTACCCCCTTGGAGCTCACTAACCTCTCTTGAGTTGGCCTATGTAAAAGTGACTGGTGAAGTTCTTCAAAAATTCTTATCTGATTGTCCAGATCTTGAACTTTTATCTGTTAAACACTCGACCTCACTTGTAGACCTGAAAGTTGCTTCTCTTAAATTAAAATCTTTAAAATTACTGCACTGCTTTGGCTTAGAACATTTGGAGATTTCTGCACCAAATCTTATATCATTCTATTACGATGGGCCTTATATTAGTTGGCCAATGAAAGATGCCCCTAATCTGATTGATGTTTTTGCCGGCGGTTGCTATGGCAAGGATTTGATGGGTGACTTTTCAGCTCTATCTTGTTTTATGTCTCAAGTTGAAGTGTTTTCTCTAGGTGATATGGGTATGTTCGACTTCTTTGAGGTAAGTGTTTGAGTCTTTGCCTATTTTCTTTTTGCTGATTGACTGGGAATAAAGCTGTGACCTTTACATATTGTTGTGTTCCTTCTCAGGAATCTGAGGTTCCTAAAGTGTTTCCAGTAGCCACAAGACTGAAGATGCTGCACATAGGATTAACAGCACAAAATGCGGAAGAACTATTTGACCTTATTTACCTCATAAAGTCTTGTCCTTTGTTGCACAAACTTGAACTCGAGGTGATTTTCTCATTGCCATATAAAAGTACTAGTAGTAATATAAATTTGAGCAAAAATTCTTATTCATGAGAACTCAGTTAGAAAAGGAAATTTTGATATTGATAGTTGATGTATCTGTTGGTTTTTTACATTTTTCTTGTGGATTGCAGCTGCGAGTAATTTGCGACATAAAGATGACTGAAAAGACGCTAGAAGCTGAAGTTTTTCCTCATGACAAGTTGAAGATTCTGGAGATCGGTGAATTTGCTGGTTGTGAGGCAGAAATGGGATATGCTATGTATCTAATAAAGACTTTTGTTTCAGTAGAGAAAATCACGATCAAGACAGATGGTATAGTGTTGAATCCTATCGGACCGAGCCGGTTAAGAGCAAAGGCGGAGGCTGAGAGACTGTTTGCACTAGTTAAACCTGGAACGCAACTGGAAATCCTTTGTCCTGAGACTCTGTAATTTCATGGTTTCTGTGAGCCACTCTTGCTGGTGTGCCCTCTACCCGAGAGTTGTTGCACAGAAATCACATGGAAAGGAAATAATGGAAGTAGTCCTCAAGTCCTGTAACATTGTTGTTGTATAATGAACTCAGTTTCATATGTATTTGTCTGCCTGAATATTTTTAATTTGACTGTAATTAAGTTATGATTTTGGTGTAATTGATTATGGAAATAATGGTGTGCACTACATCTTAACAATTTTATTGTATGATTAAACTCAATTTCATATGTATTCGTCCGCTTAAACATTTTTAAGTTACCTGTAATAAGTAGATTTTATGTGTGGTGATTTTGGACTTTTTGGTGTACTGTAATTGTTTATTGTCAAAGTCTAGGAGAGTCTGCTCTTTCCTAAATCAATGGAAACTGGTTTGTTAGCTTAGTTTCTCTATTCGGTTGATTAAACAATTTGCGATATAGTTTTAAAAGTTTATGGTGTTGTTTTAAATTGTTAGCATATTGAAAGTTTCATTTATAATTTTAACGGCATTTGTTGTAATTTTAAGAGATGATGTGATGGTTATCATATTATATCAATTATAATTTTGACATCTTTTTGTTACTGGTTTTAAGAGATAATGTGGGGTACTGGATTAAAAGAGTGTGAGATATGAGTGGAGATAAATAAATGTAAAAGTTGGGGTCCATATTTAAAATAATGTAGATAGGATATGAGGTATTTTACAAAAATGGAAACGTAAAGAATTGATTGGGACGTCCAAAAAGGGAATACGTAAATAATTGATTGGGAATATGAGTATCAATTTAAGATTGTTTGTTATAGTTTTAGTCGACAATCTAAAATCATTCACAAATATATATATAAAAAAATGGGTTGTTAAACATTGTAGACATTTGATGACGCTCAAAATGGATACGTCATCATGAGTCATTGACTCATTTTTTTTTTTTATCTTTTATTGTCCTTTTTCCCTTTATTTTGCAAGAATATCTTTACTTTTAGTACGTTTTGTTCTCTCAGACTTTTTGAAGGACATTTCTCATTTTGAGTAAAAACCGACGCATTTTTGGGCATTGGTGTTTTTGAGCTCTAAGTAATTCAAGGATTGAACATGGATTCTAGGTGTCAATGAATAGCAAAGAAAATGTTGAGAATAGCTTGTACGAGGCGAAGACGGTGGTGAAGTTGAAGTTCGGATGAAGATTTTGTAGTCATTCAAGTGTGCAAGATTGCATAGTTTAGCCATTTTGATCATCAATCCTTTATATGACATCCGATTTATCTGAAACCAACGTCCACGCGTAGCCAACGCAAAGAGCTCCAACGATATAGGTCACATGCCCTGATCAATTAAGATATGTGCTTAGAATTGATATTTTAGTGAAGACCGAAATCTCCAAACTCTCTATCTAATTAGAAGCGCCCCCCACTGATTAAATTGGCGCCCCGCCAATTTAAGGATATGCAGATTCTGAATTTTTACTTAAAAAGGCTATATCTCCTTCGTTATACATCGGATTTCACTTTTGTAAAAACTCTAAGACTCGTTTTTTAGCCTCTTTTTCAGTATTCTACCTTTGAAGACTTGATTTTGATTAGGAGAAATGATTTGATTTATATTCATCTTCTCTACATCTTGATTTGTGAGATTTGGACATTTTACTTATTAGTGACAGATTGGATAATTGCATCTACTCTTCAATTCTGATCTTTGATTATGTTTATTGATCATTGATTTTCGGTTATGATGTTTGTTGATTCAATATTCATTATGTGTAGCTAATTCACGTGTATTGGTGGTAGAATGTAGAATTGATAGCTTGTATTATGATTATGATGTTTCTGGACTTAATTAACTTAATATAGCTTGGTTAAATGCTCATCAAAATTACACACGTTTCCTAACAAGTAGTTATTTAGTTTATGTAGCATGATACTGATTGTTACAGTTGCATTTAAGACCACAAGTTATGGTTCTAAATTCACTTGTTGTAATTTTAAGATTTCATGTTACAGTTCTAATATACCATAACCTTTGTGCTTTTTGTGCTTTAAGAAGGTGTTGATGATGCTATCGAGTTTGAAGATAGTGATGAACGATCGTTGAGCACTCACCAAATACTATTTATATTAATGCCAAGCTAACTCTAATCACACAGAAACTCAGTGTAATGGCAAACTAACAAGAGTGTCGGTCTCTAAGGATTTAACTAACTTGTCCCTAATTCACTTTTACTCAATTCAATCAATGAAATATGATTTGATTCGGTTGGTAAACACTTAACAATAAAAGCTGGAAATAAATACTACGAGGTTCAAATATGAGAAAAGCGGTTGATAGTAAATAGTAGGCTTATTAACATGGCATCTCATATGTTAGCAAGAGATAGACGTAGGTAGTCACACTGTTTGTAGACATGTATTATCAACAACATGCATAACGAAGCATATAATATCATTGAAGTCGATTACGAGGCACTTTACTTAAATGTCTAGCATACATGGTACTCCGTATACATTTCAAACTCAAACTGTAGTTTAACTTTGCAGTATCTTTTCTTATCAAATAGGTGTACATTTACGTGATCGGGCTGTCCTATGGGGTATGTTTTCTATTGCCAAAAGTTGATTCGTATTAACAACGTTTGAAGGAATTAAAAACATATGATGTGCACTCCTGTTCGCATGTTTTATTATTAAAGATGAATTATGTCCCTTTTTTCCATTAAGCGAAAGTGCTAAACTCAGTGACGTCTCAGGTCTTTTACTAGATTGGATACTTATTTTGATTTTTAAGATTTTGTAGTTGACTCACATTCCATCCATGACTGTCTCTCTCGTCCCCATCAAGTAGACCCTCTAACTATTGGACGTGTGAGTATGAATAATTGGATACAGAACAAGGCACTTATGTACCGCCAACAGAGAATGAAGTTCTGCCGAGCAAGACAGGAAGCTCAAGTTTTCCATATCAAGATAACAAAAGAATGGTAACTATTGCATGTATCTTAAACATAATAATTCAGTATATATTAATCACTTAAGTTAGAAATAATGTGAATGAAAAGTGTTATGTTGCAATTATCTTCAAGTTTGGTTGGGTTGTAGTTTTTTGTCTTGTAGCGTCATTTTATCCTATCTCTTCATCGCAGTTTTTATTAAATGCAGGTGTCTGCTTGGGCAACGGTCCTCACCAATTCTGTGTTTTGGTTGATTTTGTATCCGTTCCTCTGATCTCCTTCCTGGTACCAATTAACTTTTGTAAGTATTGTCTTTTCAAAAATATATTATTTCTTGCATTATGGTAATATACAAATTTAATAGAAGTAGCTTTACCCTCCAAAAAAATTAGTAGTATTAAAAAAAAAAAATGGATGAATCAATTGATATATTACAATGGAATATTGGTTTTGGTTTCTGTCTTTATGAGGCAGTATACGATATGTAGTATGTGTTTCCAGCTCGATTGAAAATGCATATAACCTGAAATCTATAATCTATACTAACATGATCTAGATGAGATTCATATGCATGTCTTATCACTGGATGTTTAATTACCCATTATGTCCAACTTAAGCTTAAGAAAGTTCTATGTATGAGACTAAATTGGTACTACTTTCTGCAGATTGTTATGAAGCATGCTATCAATGTTGTTTCCTCATTGGTGATGTGAGTTTATGTCGCCTGGTATCAGGGGCGAGCACACTAAGGCGCAAGGGACCTCAAGTGCTGCCCCTGGAAATGTTACATTAATATACTATTATACAGCTAGTAATTAATTCACTTGTAGTCGGACGTATTTGGCATGGTGCCAAGTGATCTTTTTCTACCAGGTCAATGGTTCGATACACCTTGGTGGTCTAGGTTTTGTTTCAATATACTGTATTTCTTTTTCATTGTTTTACATTCTCCCATTTTGATTTCTCATATTCTTCAATTTCAACTTTCTATATTTTTATCTCATATTAGTGTTATGTTTTCAATTTCTTTCTAACTTTATATTTTGTCTTTTTTTTTCTTACAATTTTCTTTCATTTAGCTCAATGTATATATACTTTTTAGAAATATACGTAACGTTTATATTCAGTTTTTTACATTTTCGACATATACATTTGAAAGTGAAAAATACAATATTCAATGATTGTTAAATTTGAAAAGGATTAACTTTATATAATTTTAATATTTAATTTTAGAAGAAAAAATAGTTTACAAAGTTTTGCTACCCCTGATATAAAATCTTGCGTTCGCCCCTGCCTGGTATGCTGTGCTCTTTTCATCAGTATCGTTCCGATTCTTGGAAGTGGAGTAATTCTGCTTCGGGTTATATTATTCAGCCAAAGAGGGATACAAAATGCTGGTTTCTGGATTTGGTTGCACTCCTATTACACCGAATTTTCATGGTTTCGATGATCTTAAGTTACCTCTCTTATTACGGATGGTGTATGGGATACATATCTTATTAATGCTTTTTTATGGGAGGATGAACGGATGGTGTTCAAAGAATCCTCAACATTCCTTTATCATCATGTAGTTTACTGGATACAAGAATTTGGCATGTGTCTAAAAATGGGTACTATTATGTACGTCAAGTCTGCTTATTATCTAGCATGGGAAATCAAGAAGTTGCTTTGAGAAAATTGCAATTTTGATCCCTTAACTTGACGTCCTCCGCAAGTTTGGTCCCTAGTGGAATCGAAAAATGCACAAAAATCCCATTTGCAAATACGATCCCGTATTTCTACGGTTTTGCTGAGATGGATACGTTGTGGCAGCTTGGTGGCTTAGGTTTTAGCTGATGTGGAAACATGGGGGAAAATTAACAACAAACACACATTAACAACAACAAAACAGAGCACGGAAACACCCAAACCTACTACAACAAAACAGAGCATTACCACAAACCTCTGTATTTCTATGGTTTCCTGTCTTCTTCTTCTTCCTCTCGCCGGATTCTCCACCGGGAAAACTCAAGTGATCGATCGATCGAGATCTCCTGCAACCACCACTGTCAATGCCGCCTCAACTACCCCTCGTCGTCACGCCAGGTAAAACTCTTCTCCGGTATATATTATTATTCTTTTCTTTTGCAGTAACAAAATCTTTGTGCCGTCAGTTTCTAGTATCGAAGTTGGTTGAATGATGCATCCATTCTGAATCTTGTGGCAAGGCCCTGTCCGCCGCTCCACCTGAGTTGTATCTCTGCTCCACCAGCTTACAGTTGGATCTAACCCATCTCTCCACCGGGAAAACTCATCTCCGGTTGGTGGTTTACGCCAGGTAATTCTCCTTCCTTTGCTCTGTTTCAAGTTTGATGCTGACTGGAGGTCAAGGCTGAGTTTCTTGATCTTCTTATCTTCCATCTCCACGTTCATGTTTTGTGAATTTGAGTGTAATTGGTGCAAGTGAAAATTTGGGAAATAGGGTTCTGACAATTTGGGGGTCGATTTGGGGCTAATATAACGACCGAGACTAAAAAGGGACTAAAATCGCAACCCGAATTCGCGCGAATCCTATTGAGCAGCCCAGTCAGACGCTTTCGTGGCATGAGGGACCAAATTCGTGGATTTTTCAGTCCCTTAACTCGATTTAGGACGTTTTTTGCGAAATTTCGAATCCACTTGGGACCGTATTTGCGGAGGACGTTGAGTTAAGGGACCAAAATTGCAATTTTTCCGTTGCTCTTTTTAACAAATTTGGAGGACCTAGCAGTGCAGTCACAATTAATATGGAGTGTGTTTTGAAGTATCAGCTGCCTAACAAGATAAAGATCTCCTTTTGGTGGGTCTTGAAAAATACACTTCCTGTGTTTTAGCCATGTGTCTCGTCTGTAATGCTGCAACCAAAATTACTTTACATGTTTTATGTGACTGTTCATTTGCAAGACTTTTTGTGGCTGTTTCACCAATTCCTTTCCATACTATTGCTAAAAATATTACAGGTTTGGTAAGTTGGGTGGATGCTGCATGATCTGCTGTTAATAGGGAAGAGATGGAGTTTTTTATTTGTGCTTGTTGAAGTCTTTGGAGCAATAGAAAAAAGATAGTGCATGAGCAGGTGGTGGGCTTCAATGTACATGACTCTACTTTGTTTGTTCAACGCTATAATGCTCAGTTTACAGCTGCACAGGTGGTCGTTTCTTCTCCCAGGCCAGGCCACCAGACATTAGGGGCATTAATTGGTCTCCACCTTGTGTTGATTGGAACTTAATTTCGATGTGTCCATTGATAGTATACATGGGGAGTAGGTATTGTAGCACGAAATCATCATGGTTAAATCATTGCTTGGAAAAGGTTGAGTAAATTGCAATATTGGGCCCCATGTCTTGGTCCGTCACGGTTTTGGTCCTATAATTGCCGAATTTTGTTAATTGCATCCCCGAACTGGTATAGAGCAGCGTATAAACGCCAAGTCGACTAATTCGACCGTATACTCCCTAGTTCGCCCATCCAGTCACCATCTTCTTCTCCAACGGGCAACAGTCATCAAACACATCACAAATACTTGTACTCTGACTGTTATACTTTACTGATTTCATTCGAATGAAATCGTGTCTTGTTGAACAGCTTGTCTATGAACCAAAAAAAGTCATCATCTTCCTCAAACTGTCCTCTCCTGGCGGCTTACTCCGATCAGATTTACTACTTTTTCGTGTTCTGAAAGTTCATGCTATTCTGAATTATGTACCAAGCATGCCTCTGTTTGTTTTGTTTGTTTTATGCTGGTGGTTGTGGTTATTAATAATTTACTCATTTTCGGTGATTGAGTTGAGTCAATTTGGAGAAGAAGATGTAGAATTGTGATTTTGGTTTGGGACTAGGTTTAGGGTTTATGTTATAAGGGTGTCAATTTTAATTTGTGAGCGAATTTTGTCAAAAAAAATCCTCCAGTTCGCAAGAATTCGCATGCTTTCAGTCCATTTCTTAGTTCCCTCAGTTCGGTTCGCCACATCACTCACCAGATCGACGCCACATTGGCAGGGAGGACCAAAATCGCGGGTAAATTGGATTAATTCATATACGTAGAGAAATTAGAGGACCGTATTCGCGAGGGACCAAAACATGAGGACCAAAAGTGCAAATTTCCAGTGCGTGTGATACAACTACAAGCTGTTGTCCAAATCTGTCCGCGGACCCAGTAATACTTTTAATATATTATGTAGTTGTAGCAATTCTAATATGTGTAGTTGTTGAGATGGATTGGACAAACTAGCTATTTACATATTAATGTAAACGGACCCAGTATTACTTTTAAGAACCTTTAATATTTTTCATATAAATGACGCTTATATGAAACATAATTGACCACAAGCACTGGCACCTTGCTCGGTGGTCCAATTCTAATATCTTAAATAATTATAAGGGATTAGTTAGAAATAATATTTAATACAATATTATAGGTATCCGGTAAAGTAAAGATTGATCTATATTAAGGAGTGATATTATCGACTTATAACTTCAAATGCGTCTGAATTAACCTTATAACTTAGGTTGAGTTCTATTAAGTTCAGTTCAAATAAGTTGAGTTCATAATAATTAAGTTCAGTTCAGTTCAGTTTTACTTAGTTAAAATTTGTATTTCAAATAAATTTAATTTAGATTAATTAAGTTGAGTTCTTATTAGACTTCTGTTATAATTTCAATTCAGATGGATTAATAGTTTGTCAGTTGAAATAAACAGACCATTACTGATTAAAATAGTCCAATAGCATATTGTTCTTCTGGGCAGTGGGCAGTATCAAATTTATTTATCATCACTCCGGCAATAGCGATGGCTCTCTCAGCTCCCACTATTCCTTTCCACAGCTGCAAATTATTCTCCAATGGTTCTAAACGTTGCCGTTTAAGTGAATCTCCGTCGAACACTCTCAGAGCTTCCCTCTCCGTGGAGTCCCCGCCTTCCTCCACCGAAGCTCCTGCTCGAAGTCAAAGACCTCACCGCCGTAATCACAGAGTCCAAACAGTCTATTTGAATGGCGTTAACCTCACTGTCGATGAAGGCGAGGTACTGAGTTCAATTCAATTAAAATTGTAATCAGTTTATGTGTTTGCTGATTGTGCGATTAAGTCAATTACCTACCTGGCTATATCTGAGAGAGAGCAATTCGAGTTATTGTTAGTTGTGATTGAATTGATTGAGTGAGACTGTGAGAGTGTGTTCATGCTTTTAAATTTTCCGCTGAAATTCTCAGTTTGACATCTGAATTTTTGGTTTGGTGGCTACTCTTATGTTGTTTTGTTGATGGATGATGATGAAAGCTACACGCTGTGATGGGGAAGAATGGTTCTGGAAAGAGTACGTTTGCGAAGGTCAGTTCATAGTTTCTGCACCTTAATCTGTTGAAGTTTCAGCTCATATGTACTTGTAAATGAAAATTGAACTTACTCTTGACAAAATGCTGTATGTTAATTTCAGTTCTCTTCTGTTCGGTTCGGATTCATTTAGTTCAATTATGTTCAGATTTTGCTTGGTTATTTTTTATACTACAAATAAGTTCAATTCTTTGGTTCATCTTCGTTCGGTTTTGTTCAAATGAAGAGAACAAAGCCTTAGTCTACTTTGGCACTTAAAGAACAACAACTATTTTGTTTCTTAGTTGGACTTTCTGCTGATGCTTTATTGATTTAGGTCCTTGTTGGACATCCAGATTATGAAATAACTGGAGGCAGTATCATGTATAAAGGTCAAAATTTGATTGACATGGCGCCAGAAGATAGAGCTATTGCTGGATTATTTATGAGCTTCCAGTCCCCTGTTGAAATCCCTGGAGTTTGCAATATTGACTTCTTAAACATGGCATATAATGCTCGAATGAGAAAACTTGGCCAACCAGAGCTTGGTCCAATTGAGGTAGTTTTTTGGTAATTTAATTTTTTTTCTTTCTTTCCTTTTTGGTAGTAACAAACTCGCAACTTTTCAGTCAAGTAAACCTGGTGTGTACAAACTTCATCAAACCTCTTTCAACACCTGCATCTATCAAGTATCAACCTATCAGCTAAAACCAAAGACAAACTAATCATTTAACAAATTGTTGGGAACCAGCATTAGTAGCCACTACATTTACTAGTCTTTCCAGTACAGTGCATCATTGCATGTTCATCCAAATTGTCTACTAGTGTGGTTCTTGGCATGTGTCGGGCAATTTTATATCCAATTCTTTATCTTCCTCCTTTTCATCTTTTTTAATGAGGAACCCTGTCAAATTCACTGATATATAGATGTATGTCGTTTTAATCTTTTAATGTATATGCTATTGCAGTTCTATGGTTATGTAGCACCAAAACTTGAGCTCGTGAACATGAAATTGGATTTTTTGAACAGAAATGTCAATGAAGGGTTTAGTGGAGGGGAAAGAAAGCGCAATGAAATTCTGCAACTTGCGGTAATGATTGTCAGATATTGAGTGAGCTTATCTTTTTTTTTTTTTAATTACCTTAAATTAGTTCTCTTGGTACTTACTTTTATTTTAACTCCTGCTCGACAGATACTGGTTCTTGTAGTAAACATGAAATCTAGGGTTGTATATGGCCTTATGGGTGAGTGAGTATGGCGATTGTGTAAGAAATAAATAAATTTTGTGTTTATTACATTTAAACTTTTGTTGTAATAACAGTATCTGTGTCAGGGTGGTATCATGATTCAGATCACATATGTAAATTGTTAAGCGAAGTAAATGTTGTTAAGAGGTTTAGATTAGGTGGACATTTTCGTAGTATCAGAGTCACCATCTGGTGCCAAGACCAGGGGTCGAACTCTTCAAAAGATAATCCCATCCATGTCTTATTAATAAATAAATATTCTGTTTGGTGGGGCACAAGTGAGCCTGAGTGCTGGGAATTTGTATAAATTACAGTAATAAATTACTTACCTCTATAGTCTATACATATTTGAGGTTAGATTAGGTGGAATTACAACAATTGTTTTGCAAACTTTCTTGTTTTGAATGCTTTAATTAGTATCATGTACTAGAACTCTAGACAATATAAATAGATATCAGCAGTCAATGTTTAGTTTACAATATCAACAGAGTTCTGTTTATATTGCTATTTTCCTGAAACATATGTTTAACTTGTATTCTTGTGAAGGTGTGTATATTTGCTTAAATGACTTTGTGCTATGTATCTTAAACATTGTTTGGTAGTGCTCGGTAAAGTTTACTGTCACTGTTTTACATTTTCTCTATCAAATTTGACTTTTGCTATGTTCCAAAAGTGCCTAAAGTATTTGCTCGGATTAAAAAATTATGTATGTTAATGTACCCCTCATTGTAACAGGTCCTTGGTGCAGACTTGGCTATATTGGATGAAATTGATTCTGGATTGGACGTTGATGCTCTCAGGGATGTAGCGAAAGCTGTTAATGGACTCATCACACCAGAGAATTCAATTTTGATGATTACCCACTATTTACGTCTACTCGAATTCATTAAGCCAATCTATATTCACATCATGGTAAGATTACATGTAGCCAGTTCATTTTCAACTGGAGGATTTAGTCTGAAGAATGCTACTAGCCTACCACTCACTTTATGCCATAAATTCTAAAGAGATATGCAGTCCTTTATTTCTTCACTCAAAGTCGTACATTTTTGTTAATTGAATTAGATCGTTTGCAATTGCAGGAAAATGGAAGGATAGTAAACACTGGAGATATTTCCTTAGCTGAAAAACTGGAAAAGGGAGGCTACAAGGCGATTTCGTAAGCACGATTTTTTGGACCAGCGACTGAGTGCTGACTAGGCTTCCTCTATTACAGACTGTTCCCAAGTAGAAACTGAGTTTTTTGGACCAGCGACTGAGTGCTGACTAGGCTTCCTCTATTACAGACTGTTCCCAAGTAGAAACTGAGTTGGTTTCGCATATATAAAGTACAAGAGATGGCAACTGAAGAGATGGTTCTGGTATTATAATTTATGCATAGCAAGGCAATCCCAAAATATGAGCAATCACTTAGATATTACTTATGAATAGCAAGGCAATCCCAAAATATGAGCAATCACTTGGATATATGACTTGTGTGCCAGAACGTTCGGAGACATTAGACTTATATTGTCACCATTTTCATTACTTATTGTTCCCAGTAGATGCATATGTTTTGGCATTAACCTTTTAAGGGTCAACTTATAAGATTATTTGGGACAGACTGATTCTTCCATTATACTTCACAGTTGGTCCAATTAGAAGAAGGCAAGATATAAAACTGTTAGAATCTGTAGGAAAATGACAACTTATATGTAGTTCAAAAAAGGGCCTTAACCCAGCTTTAAACACGATACAGAAGGCTAAGTTCACTAGTGTCGAGTTAGACCTCCCTACAAGTATCTCAAAATTCAAAATGCTAATCTCAAAATCCAAAGAAGCCAAGCTCGCTTGCTTTCTCCTTCTCGAAGGTTTCAAAGTATTGATAGATAATGGTGACAGCAAGGAGAATTCCAGTTCCGGAACCAATCGCACCCATCAGATCAGCCAAGACGGTTAGTGCACCGATGCACATCCCTCCAAAAGCAGCTGCAGTTGGAATGTACCGGTTCAGTTCTTTCTGAAGATTTGAATCCCTATGTCCTGGCATGACCATTTGTTGCTCCTGTAAAATTAACAGTTCAGGTCAAGACCTCATTCTTGTAACACTACACCATACTTTACTAATTAAATTATAAACATAGCTTTAGAGACGAACAGAACATAGAGCAAACATTACGAATTAATGGAATAATTCAGCAAATTCAAGAAAAGACATGAATTAATGTAATAATTTGGGAAACTCTAGAAAAGACATGAAGCAAACGTGATGAAGTCTCAACAACGCAAAGGACAGGTCCACATGTAGTTTGAGTATTTTATGCAAGTGATACATTACTGACGATAAAAAATGTTTCAGTCTTTTAAAATTTAGGCCAAAGGTATTGGACATGAGCATCCAAAGCACATTAAGAATTTGGACCAAGAAGATTTTCAGGGCGATCACAAATTCATGATTTTCTGTTTTGTATTGAAAACACTTGACTAGAGAAGAAATTATGTAGGAAAGGTTTACTTCAGTTGGCAGCAAATTGAGCGAAGGGAAAGAGGAACCTCACACTAGAAAAGATAATCTCTAGGAGTTAACATGTATGATACAGAAACCAATGTATCTTTGAAGTAGATAGTATCAACAGAAGATACTCGTAATCAAGCAGTTGGACAGGTTACTGTACACACTAGTTCACATGCTTTTGCAGTTAAAATGTAGACTCACGGTCTGAAAATTGAAGTTTTAAAGTGTACTTCTTAATCAACTTACCTTGAGCTGCTTGGCAACATCTCTGGCTGAGGATCCAGAAACTTCAATCCAGGTCTTTGAGAACAGGGCACATGCTGACAGCATGAACGCAATGTAGGAGAGAGCATGAAAAGGATTTGCCGCAATGTCTGCTAAGCTGAAAAATAAATGTACAGAAAAGAAAATTTAATCACACACTAGGATTAATCACTCCAAGTAAAGAAACCAACCTCGCCCTCCAAATTTTTACTTGGTTAACAACAAAAAAAAACACTGGGCTATTCTGATGCCAATAAAGACATACTCACAACGGAATATCAATGTTTTACCTGGATGGAGCAGTGACATAGTAAGCAAGGCCACCAACAGGGACTGATTGACCAGAATATTCAGATTCTTTCCAAATACCCAGCAAGTTCACCAAGAAATTTCCACCAAATTTCTTGTACAGCAGCTGTTAAAAGATGGTCGAAGTTGTCACATAAATGTACATAATGAAGTAAAGGTTGGATACTAAATACTTGATCGGTCACAGTACCTGAGAAATAAAGTAAAGGTTGGACACAAGTGCAGATTGAAGAATAATGGGCATGTTTGAGGTGTAGAACAACTTGATCGGGTAAGAGCCTTGCTGCCCACGAGCATTCTTAGATCGCACAGGCAACACTACTCTGAAACCTTGGAAGTAGATCACAATGAGGAAGATTAAAACCGTGGCAAACAGGTTGGTCACATTTGGAAGATTCTGGCGGTAAAATGCTTCTCGTAGTGCCCGGACTTTGTCTGTTCTGGTAATGAGTAAATGGAACAAAGCAATAACAGCCCCTTCGAATTCAGCACCACGGCCGCTGTTGATAGTTGTGGGGCTGAATGCTTTCCAGATAATACTTTCACTGCAAAGTGCAAAGAATGGCGTTAACATGAAACTTGTCAAAACAATGATGTTCAACACATCTAAAATAGATATTCGCTTGTTACCAGATATTGGTAGCAATAAACAGTGAGATTCCAGAACCAAGACCATAGCCCTTCTGGAGAAGCTCGTCCAAGCATATCACTATTATACCAGCAAATATCAGTTGAAGAATTATCAGCATTGCGTTCCCAACTCCAAGTTGAGCAACACTTCCATACATTCCTGAGAGAACATAGGCAACAGCTTCACCAACCGCAATCAAGATACCCAACAACTTCTGAGCGCCATTCCTAAGCAAAAGAAGCAATGGAATACATCAATAAACATAATGTAGCAAAGCAATAATAAAATACAACATGATAACATACAAGCCTAGGACAATACAGAAAAACAAGAATATAAATCCATATTTAATTTCTAAATCAATTCAAGGAAATTTCTAAATGTTATTCGAAATCATTTGTAGGGAAAGACTTTAACGCTTCACTCCTAGTTCTAAATGCACAGAGATAGCACTATAGGGAAAACACAAATGCATATGGTAACATGGTTCATTATCAACATAGTGCACATCACTTACAAAAGAGCACGATCCTCACGGACATTGTTGTCAACTTCAATAATCTTCGATCCAGCCAGAAGTTGCATCACCAGTCCAGAGGTGACAATTGGTGTGATACCCAACTCCATGACGGTACCACGGTTTGACGCCAGAATAACTCGCATCCAGTAGAACGGATCAGCACCAGTCGTGGAGTGTATGCCGTACAGTGGAAGCTGACTGCATACCAGAAAAATGAAGAGAGAAATCACAGTGTAGATGACCTTCTCTCTGAAGGGAATCTTCCTATCAGCATTCTGGACCTCAGGCAGGACAGAGAGGAATGGTTTGACCAGATGCAGAACCCTGAACCCTCCTCCCATCTTCGGGATATGAAAATTCTACTCAAGCCTGCAAACAGCACCATATTCATGTTAAGCATCTATATGTGTTTCTCATGCCATTACATGCAGAAGCATCTCTGAAATAATCACAAAACCCAACATAGACCAGCTTTTTTATAGACAAGGATCGTGTTAAGACTCCATAACGACATGATTAGGCATCAGAATAAAGATCAAATTAAGTCAACATCAGCTATGTACTCTGCAGTAAAGACTAGATTTACAATTCCATGCAATCTCCCAGGCAGTGCATATAATAAACCTTGCAAAACCTCAGATCTGAAAATTGAAATCTAGCTCATGTCAACTAATTTCAGCTCATTAATCAATCAAAATCTGCCTGATCGATGCAGGAGCAAATTAAATTACACAAGAGCACAATATTAACAGACAAAATTACTTGATCGATGCAAGATCAAATCGATATCACGACCATAACCCTAATCACCTCAATCGGCGGCCTCATAAAACGCATAAATATAAACTGAATTGCAATTTAGATAGCGAATAATGAGTTTCATACATTTGAATCTAACAAAACGAGAAGGAATTGCAATAGGGTTTGAAATACGTACTCTGTAGATCTGTGAGCTAGGAGATCAGTCCGTGAAGAGCTTCAGATCGGTTTGGGGTTTTTTTTTTTCCTGAAGGCTTTCGATATCTTAGAGGTGACGTTGAAGCGGTCTGGTTTGGATTGGGTTGGTTTTCACTATTCTTCCTTCATATAGAGAGGTCTACGTGGTGATTGAGTTTGAACTGGACAGTGCCACGGCTATCAGCCAATAGAATTCCGACATGTAGGATATTTAGTAATATGTGTCAAAGATAGTTTGACTACTTGGCAGCCGTTTTTTACAGCGGATTTTTGTAAACGTTTTTCCTGAATATTGAGAAAATCACCTTTACATTTAATATTAATTTTTTGAAAAAAAAAACTATAGAGCCCTCATATTGAGCCAAGCATTTATTCACCTCAGAATTATTGTTTTTTTTCTAGGAAAGAGTAAGCTTTTTATATAAAATCAGAAGAGCCAAAGTTTAGATGACATAACTAGTACAGAAACCAGCAAATGCAAACTAAACACAGGAAGCTAGCTAGGGAGGTTCGAAAAAATCAAAGGGTATTTCAGTAAAGCCCATAACAAAATTCCTACTTAGCACATGTGCAAGCTGCTTAGCTGTTCTTCTGGCATGGGTGATATGGTAGTCTTCAAACAGTGCAAGCTTTACTTCAATAGCATCATGAACAGCTCCATTTTCATATAGTTCTTGCACTTCATAGGTCAGGCCCTGCACAACCAACAAAGCATCGCCTTCTAGGATGATTCTAGCATGTCTTAGGTGCTCTGCAAGTGAGACAGCCAGGCGAGCTACATAGGCCTCACCAGTCTCGACTACTATGCCCGGTTGGAGTTTCTTGCGAGCACAGTGATGAACAAGGCCAGTGTGGTCTCACCACTCTCACCCAGTTAGAAATAATTGTCGTTTTGTAATTCATCGTCTCAACATTATTTGTCGTTCTGTTACATTACCACTTTCTTTAAAAACAATTACTTGGAATTCTACTACTTTTTAATGTGTCTTGCTTTTTCATTGGATGGTAAAATGGTAGGCATGATATATTAATGTTTCTTTTATTACTTCCATGGTCATCATTAGTATTATTAACATCCGTAATAATCCTACAACGACATTTATATAAAATCAGAGGGAGTAATAATAAAAGTGTATTTTTTTAGTACTTAAACAAATCACGAATTTCAGAATACTTGCTCTTTTTTAAATGCTCTTAGCACGATTTTCACCTATTTATCCGATTTGGAGGTAGATAAGGTTTTGCAACATCTGCAAAAGAGCGCTCTCGGAAATCTCTGTACTTATAGTGGTGTGATGTCGTAAAAGATTGACATTCAAAACTATTGGCAAAGAGTGCAACGAAAATGGCAGTCACAATCCTATATATACATGAGAGGATCAGGATCAAGCCCTTGTAACTAGATAAGGAGCAAGTCCGTGTAGGTACTTCTAGATTGGTAAATCAAGTCGACTTGTCTTGTGTTGTGAACGTGTGATATCGAATAGCTCAAACTTGGTCGCACAAACAGATGCAGATGAATTAAATTTTACCTCCCTCGTAGTATAATTTTGGACATTGAAGACTTTAATATTCAAAGAGTGCGTAAGACTAGTAGAGTATGCGAATATAAACAGTGAAAATGAAGAAGAAATAAACACAGTTAAAGGTGACAAAGACGGAGCAAAAAGACCTGCTTTAATGGACAGGGGTTCTTGCCATCAGATTACCATTCAAACTTACAATTCAACTGAGCTTCATATGAACAACAACAAAAAATCGTCCAGTGAGAAGTTCTTTAAGGCTGGAAGCACAACATGAGAAGTTACACGATTTATTCTTTCTCATGTCATTTTCCGTCAGACTGGTAACTCTAAAATCGCACATATATATCCCCCTACATATATAGTCACTTCAGCTTCATCGAAAATTTTCACTCACATCACTTATGAAAAAGCTGCAGTAGATCAGTAGAAGTATTCATGGTACGTTAGCTGTGAAACTCAGATCAGTTTTTCATACATCTACCTTTCCTCCAATATGCCTCAGGTCGGTAGCTTCAGTTTGGAATTATTTTTCCAGCTGCAATGACAGATTGTAGTGTTCAAGTTTAATGAAAATTCTACTGTTCAGAAATTGGATTAAAGATTATGTTTAAAACATCTGACCTGATAAAGTAATAGTAGAAGAAGTCTGCATATAGAGCCGTTTGGACAAACCCAGATAAGCAAGCTAATGGAGAAGGCACAGAAAGTTATATAACTACCAAGCAAACCAAGAGATAGTGTAGGAACTTGCTAAATGACTTACCAATCCATCTTGCGAAATGTGCCTCGGTAAAATAGCGGTAGATCCAGTTCAGAATGTAGAGTGCTCGATAAGACCTGTAAGAGAGTAACAGTTATATCTATCTTGAACTCCTACAAATTCCATGACAGAGACAGTAGCAGGTGTGGCAAAAAAAGAGTAGATTCATTGGCAATCAATTTACCCAAGGAGGAAAATATATTGTCCAGTCAAATTGTCCACATTTCCACTCCTCTGCAATAGAACCAACTGTGGTAGAATCAAAACTGCCTCAAGGTATATGGAGAAAGCCCAAAGTATCTGGAAAGAATATGGTGTGCACAAAGTACAAGGCCATGTCATTCAATCAGATTAGTTACAAAAATCTGAAAGGAAATATTTACATGCAAAATAATAGTGAATCAAGAACATACGCAAAGTCCGAGCCATCTACTTGCAGAAAGATAGTAATTAATAAGCATATGTGAATTCCAAGTTGTTAATGATCTAATATGAAGAAAGACAATCCACAAACGAGCAGAACTTTAACCAAGAATTAACTTCACACGATATTATGAAGAATCAAATCTGACATAAGTCTATATGCTAATTGCTAAATGTATCAGATATGAGACACTAAATTCTTTTTGCTGGAAAATAAGATGTGTAAATAAAACACACTAGTAGAGTAATCATAATAATAAATAAATAATGAGATATAAATGAGTATCAGTTCTGCTGATTCATAGGGAAAACAAACAAGATTCACGGTGATTGTATACTTGTATGCAAACATATGCACTCAACATACTTGAAAACACAGTAATGTTCTGCCAGTGTGCTTAAGCAAGACTTTGAAATACAAGAAAACAAGTAGATCGTATTTATATAGTGACTAAAAGATCCTGCATGGAAATTAAAAAAAAAAAAAAATCAACTGACCTCTACAACAGTGAATTTTTCATGAACCAACAATGCCAAGGCAAGACTAGCTCCCACAAGAATATAATGCCTAAAAGTGTCTTGCTCATGATCATAGGATCTCTTCACAACTGGGTGAAACCGAATGCACCAAACGGTTGCCAAAGAGCTTGCGATAAACACTATTTTCATAACAGTGTTATACACGGATATAAAGTCGATAAATAAATCCAGGTAACGGGCCAAGAACACCATGACATACAATTCCTGAGTCTTCAAGGAAATCCCTGGGTAAAAAACACTTCATTAAGCTCATTTATTCCATACGATTCTCCACAGTACATTCATAAGAAAACAGCATAGGCAGAGATAATAGAAATTCTCAACTCTATTAATATACACCGGTTAAGACATTAGTGTTCACGAAAGGCAAAGATATGAATCCTATCATACACTCCATACTACTACGACTACTGCAGTATCGTGTTACATAGAACAAAAACTTGACATCAAATATATTGCCTGCTAACGCAGGAGCAGCATTTGAAAGCATCAGTGCCTTACTTCTGAGCATGTACCACACTCTACTGGTTTACAATTAAGCAAAATTCAATTGCATGTGTGCACATCTCACAAAATACCTTATACACATGAACATTCTTAAGAATTTTCACATAGAGAAATGTGAATTGATCAAAATTATAAGCAGAGTGTATGTTCGATTATTCAATAATATAGGATCATTGTACAGAAAATTCGTATATGAAATCACAATCCGAAATCAATATACCAAAATTTCCAGTCCGCTAGCTTTTGAGAAACAAAAAACGATCACACTGAGATAGAAAATCCCTAAATCCGTTCGAAATGCCATATCAAACACCTGATACACACCATATAAGGTACATACAGCAGAGTAATTTATCCTAATGGAGATTCTCATTCATAACGAGATCAATTTTGAACCAGGCGTGACAGGAAAAAAAAAAAAACGGAAATGCACGAGGAAAAACAAGTGTGATCGAGGAGGAATCGTAACCTGAACATGATTTCGTGGCGTAGATTTTGAGGAGAAGGACTAGAATACTGATCAAGTGCGTCATATCACCAGCAAATCTGAATATATTCATGGTTGCGTTGCGGAATTTCTCCGATTCGGTTCGTCGATACCTTCTCCGTGATGAAGAAGAAGAAGAAGTGAGCTTTATAAGGCAGACACGTTTTGTAGTGGAATTGATTTTTGTTTTATGGGAATTATTACGACGAATTAATAGTTTAATTTAATTTAAGTTTTACTATTTTTTATTGATGACTTGGAACAGAGGAGTTGATGTGGCGTTCTTTGACGTACACGAGTTTCTTCTTTTTCTGAGTAATAATTATCCAGTTTCGAAATTACACATTAGGCCCTCCAAAATTCGAAATCCTCAATGTCATTTGTCATTGACTCATTGCTCATAATTGGTCCGGACCAGTCCACCATTGATTGACCCGAATCCTTACGGATTGGATACGTGTTGGATAAATTTTGAAATGTTCAGTTCGGACATGGATTCTTTCTAAAAAATTTTAAATCATCACAAATAAAGCTTTTGGTATCGATCCGGACCGAACCAATTTGAACTCGTTTTCGAGTTGGGACGAACCTAATCAATTAAAAAAGTAGGCCGAATCAGGTCAGAACATATCAAAATTTATAGATCGGTCCTAAATTGCTAGGCTTAATTGTCATACTCCCTCAATACAACAATGGCAAGGCCCGAACATGAAACTCACCGCCACCATGAATGTATATATCATGAGGGAGTATAACAATTAAGCCTAACCCGTTCATAACTATCGTTGGGTTAGGCAAATTGAGGATTAATGTTTGGATTTCTGGTTTTTGTATTTGTGGTTTGTGCAAGTCTTGTGCACATTTCTTTGTAAATGGTTTGTTATATCAATAAAAGTTTTGTCGTTTTTAAGAAGAAAAAAAACTTTGCCAACACGTGTTCCTTTCTACGCATTTTGTCCTTTCCAAGTAAGTGTATAACCTATTCTAAGATTGTTACAAGGCAAATTTGCTTAACTTTTGGAGTTCCTATGGATAATCGAACAATAACAAGCATTGACCAAACTTTTTCGGGGAGTGTTCTCGAACGGTTCTATTCATATACACCCTTACCTGGAGCCTAAGCTCTAGTTTAGTTTAGTTACTTTTTTTGCCAATATAATTTTCACCACCTACTTAGTTTTACAATCATCGGTTCCATCCATTATCGATTTCTTACAATATTAATTTCACAAACGAACTCGAGCATCAACTGAAAATTTGAGTGAAATTTTGAAATGTATCTCGCACGTGCGACATAGCGTGCAAATTAACATTCAATTCTCTTATGCTCCTTTACTTCAAATTTTTAACCCTCTCAACACGATATGTCAGTCACGGATATTAAACGCTTATTTACTTTAACTTTTCAACTCTCTCAACGCGATATGTCGTCACCGATATTAAACTAATAATATAACCACTAAATCTAATAAACCCGGTCCATGGAATAATTTTGGGATAAATATCCACGATGTGCCCAGTGCCCACAATGTTCTTCCCTAATAAAAAAATAAAAAAGTGAGGAAGAAAGTAGAGGGGGTTGTTGTTTTCACGCAACAATTCCAAAATCGATTCTACTGTCCCACCTAGAATAATCGATTCTACTCTAATTTGAAACAATTCAACAATTTTCCGGATTGAAACCGTCGTCTCTTTGCTTTGCTTTGATTGCGCAATACGGCATGGGTTGCGCTGGATCGCGTCAAAAGGGAGATGGTATTTTGCTGCTGCTTTCAACTTGTTCTTGACTCCATCTTGACTTTTCCTTATCCAATTTTTCTAGCTTCAATTTTTTCATAATAATGCTTCCGATTTTTCATCATTCAATCTGCTGCGATAGTTATTGCGCATGTTAAACTCTATCTGGCTTTTGTTTCTTCATTCATGAGTTTTGAGCTGCAATTGGAGCTGTATTTTTCATTGAATCATGTTTAGGTTTTGGGATAAATTGTTGTATCATGTTATAGCAATAGCATTGTGTGTTTCTTAACGATTTGGCTTCTATGTTAGGATTACTAAAATGTTGCCCTTCGCATATTATGATGTCTTCAAGGTTTATTCCAGTTTGTAAAATTAACGAAGTTTTCTCTCGTTTATTGCTTCTAGTTTACTTTTCAAGCTGATCATAGGAGTATTTCTGCTACTTTGTTCCTACACAAAGATGGTGTCTAGCTTGTTATGTACTCCTACTGTTTGTTTCATGTAGAGTTCTGTATGTGGAAATGTAGTAGAAGCTTACCTTCGCACGCTTTATCACAAAATTGTTTGAACCCAAAACAGTCAAAGTACCCAATATATGCGAAGTATTTCAGGATCTAGATAATGATGATGCCTGTTGTTACCACTTCTTTTTAGTTACATCCCTAGGTTCATGAACAAAAGTGGCTATGGATTCTCATTTGCAAGATCAGTGTCATTTGGAGATAGGGAAAAGATGTTAACGTTGTTAAATTTCTTCGTTATTGTCTCTTGGAGATTTGGCATAAGTTTCATGCTCATCCCTCTAGCATGCCTCACCAACAAAGTCAGCTCAGAGAAATGTACTATTACTTTAAGCCGAGCAATGGGCTGTGATCTTGTTCCATTTAAAGGGTTATAAGTGCCGTTGGTAGGAATTACTGGTTCTGGAAATATTACATATGCTGGTTGAGTTGATGATATTATAGTTTTCTGTTTTGCTCTATAGTATAAACTGATATATGGGTTATATTATGTGCACACTCATACTAAGCATGGGTATAACCATGTGAATCGTGAGGAAAGAAACTTGCATGTTGAGGAGTTGGACTCTCTTTTTGCATGGTCATGCATTTGTACTTCTATGACTGGTAAAAATAAAATACTCAAATACTGAACTCTAATGGAATGACATGCTTCTTTGGTATACTCTGAGAATGGCCTAAAATTACATTTTCATGTATCATTTTCTTCCGAGTAACCATCTTTGTTTTCTCACACATGCCTATTCTAGTACTGTCCTCCGCGTAATACTGCATTGCTGGCATTAGAGAATTAGCCTTTAGTTTCTGTACTGCAGATATCTTGCATTGTGTTTTGGAAAGCAATATTTTCATTGCTTGGGCTAATCATTGATCATAATGTGGTATTGTGGTTACTTATAAAGTTGTCATCTCTCCTTGAGTTGAACTCACTTGATAGATGATCATATGAATTTCTTTTGTTGTGAATGCAGAACTCCCAAAGAAAATACGCAAACCCAAGCCGTGGAAGCATACTGAGGCAATAACAAGGGCACAGCTACAGCAAATGCGTGAGGAGTTTTGGGATACTGCTCCACACTATGGTGGTCGGAAAGGTGTGTTTTAGTAGTGGTATATTTCAATAGCAGCATGCGGTTTCCTCTTTGCAAGTCTTTTCGAAGATATGCTTTAAATGAAGGTTCTAACTAGGATGATGCATCCTGTTGTGTTCTGCATTAAATAATGTTACTCTGAAACTCTATCTTATATTGTCACATGAGGATCATTTTCAGGTTTTACTGAAGCTTTCAGCTTCTCTTCTGGATTTCTTTTGCCATGACTTGTCCGTCTTCTTCTCGTTTACCCTACTGAATCTAGTGATAGTGTCCAGAAAAAAGAGATGATTTATTACAGATCACTGTTAAATGATTTCTGGTAGATATCCTGTAGTTCTTTCTTTATGCTCTTGGTGCAAATAAGTCGTTCGTCTGTCAAGCTGTGTTGAGCACATAATTAGGAAATTCTAGGTACTTCAATTGCAATAGCTGGTAAATGTTTATCAATACGAAAAACCTAGGTTTTAGTGTTTTATACCATAATATTCTGCAAGTGTACAGAGGTGAGATCAGTATTGCTAAAGTTAGGATATGTAAATCTGCAGTGTATCTCAGTATGCCATGTGTGTGTCTCAACATGCATAATCACTTATATTTGCAGTCTATTAAGGATCATAAGCATATTCATAGAGTATATTTTTCTACAGAAGACCACATACCCATTCATGTGTGTATCTAAGATGTTAATGAGTAAAAGCATAGGGATTGGTTGAATTCAAGATTTGAAACCTGAGCAACCTAGCTAATTGTCAAGCTGAGGCACTACAAGGTTCTCCTAGTAGAAGTCTTGGTTCTGACCCCCCATCGGGCATATGTTCTTGATTTTGTTTTTATCTTTCGTATAGAGTTGTGTAGTCGTTATAAAGTGAACTTTTACCATTTTGTTGTTGATGTCTAATATTATTTGTTATTTTGCACGTGAAAATCTTTTTTGTAACTGTTTAACATCCTTTTCGTGTTTTTACATCTGATTTTATTTTAAACATGCCTGTTGCATTTATTGAATCAAAACTTGTAATTAATTTGTCTATAATTTGTAATTGCCAATTCTTTGGCTATTGTATATCCCAAGTTTTATGTATATATTTTTGCAAAGGAATGAAAAATACTTGTGGGTTATGTATAATTATCAAATAGCCACTTGGATAAGAAGATTGCACTCTTTGGTTTGGATATTTTTCTTTGCAAAAGTGCACTGCTAATCTTCTTCAAGGAAAATTTTCAAGCTTAATAAATTGCTACTTCAAGATATCGTTAGCAGATTTTAAAATTTCTTGTATGAGCATCTAGACGACCATTTTTTCTTTGATATCACTTGATATTGTAGCAAGGGACTTTAATGTGTGGTGTCAGTTCAATTCGACCTCACACCTTTACTTCTAATCATATACTGTTTAGTTTTGTGTTTTGTTTTCTCGAGAAGCTGATTTTTTCTTCTTTTTCCACACTTATCAGAGATCTGGGATGCACTCCGGGCTGCAGCCGAGGCTGAAATTGGGCTTGCACAAGCAATAGTGGACAGTGCTGGTGTCATTGTTCAAAACCAAGACTTAACAATCTGCTATGACGAAAGAGGTCTGTACTCTGTATTAAAGCTGCACTTTTTGAGTTTACCATGTCCAGTTTTTGTCCCATATCCCATAAGCTCAGAGCTTATCAAGCAAAACCATCCTGCTATTTCGTTCAATGTCTTCGTGCACTACTCTTAATCCGGAATCTCATTGCAGGTGCAAAGTACGAGTTACCGAAATATGTTGTGAGCGAGCCTACAAATCTCATTCGTGACAGTTAAAAAGAACTCTGGCACTACTGTATATCATGTACATGTGTCCCATTTTCATTTCTCAAGTATCCATCCATGCTATTAACTATGCTCGACTGATGTTTTCACACCTTGATTCGTATGTTAACTGAGATCTCTCTTACTATGCACATCTGGGACATATCTGGTTGATAGTTGTAGCATTATACCATTGTACTCCTGGCAAGTACTTCCACGTTACAGTTTTACACTTTCACCAGATACCAAGAGGTAATAGCATTTGAATCCATTGAGCTCTTCGCTCGTCTCTCGTATTCCTAATTTCCCTATTCATCAAAGAGGACCATTTCTCGTCGTAATTATGCGAAAATCTGAGGGAGTCAGTTGGTCAGAGCTAGCAATGATGCTTGTTTACTGATGTATATGTTTCAGTTGCTGAGAAGAATGAAAAGTGAAGTGTACCAGTAATGCAGTAGTAATGATAAGTTGTCATGTGGAATGGGGCAAAGAAAACATACCAACATTCTTTTCCGTGTTTTTTATGGCATGAATCACGCTCTAACATACTTTTTGTTGGGTGGTAGTGGTATGGTACTCGTATATTACACATGTTTGGTCACAAGTTAATCACATAAGTTTGGTGATATCACAAATCATAAGATCACAGTTTACTGAAAGAAAAGCCAATCTTTCTCCTCATGTTTTCCACCACAATTAATTATTACCGAACAAAACCACCAAAAATCTAACTCCAAAATTCAGTACCATGCGGTAGATCATTATCAAAACTGCATTTTGAGAACCACCCAAGAATTTTGGGTGGTCCGACAGAAACTTGTCACACTTACATGTCACTAAAATAAAACTTATTTTACATTTAGGATCCATGTATTTTATAAAAAAAAAAAAGGACTAGTTTAGGATCCATGTATTTAAAAAGAAATACTATATAATAGGGACGTACTTGTCATATGGGCATGTAAAAGGGGCCCTACATTTCAAAATCCCTGAAAGAAAATGTATTAATAAAATATATTTTTCATAAGTTGATGCGGATTGGATTGAACTAGTCACTTCTCGGCTCAGTTTAGTACTTTAGTTAGTTCGCAATTTTACATATGGAAATGTTGCGATGGACTTAATGCGAAGTGGCACTTAATGCCTGGACAACATGGTAACTTGCTCTATTATTCCCATCAGGAAATGTTGCGATGCAGATGGTGGTTAGAAATTTGCTAGAATGGGCGTGACAGACATGTTTACTTCGGTCCCTAGCTACTCTGTAACTTATTACAGCAATACAGCCTACTATAGTAATAGTACTATCCTATAATTGTAGTTCTAGTGATAGGCAGCAAAAAGAGCAAATTGGTATAGTCACACCTCACAGTACTAGTACTATTAAAAGTAGGAGGATAAAGTGGTCACAAGATCTTTAGGCGGGCGGGCCTTTCTTTTGAAATAAACCTAACCACTCACTCACCCCATAATATGATTCCCACTTCTCCATTTAAACTTAAACCGCCTCTCAACCACTCCTACTCTCCTACTACTTACTTACTAGTGTCCACTACCTTTTCATCTCTAACCTCTACTACTCCATTATTCATCATCTTCCGAATTTAAGATCATGGGGTGGGGCAACAAGAAACCTTCACCTTCTTCATCTTCTTCTTCTACTCGTATGTCGATACTCGCTCGTGTGTTCCCGGTTTCTTGGTTTCCGAAGCTTAAGAAGAATTCTAAGAGTGGTGCTCATTGTGATGATAGTTTGGTGAAGCGGGAGAAGTTGGATTTTTCGACTTCCAAAGGGAGAATCTACAGCATGGATGGTGATGGTGATGATGAGGCTTATTGGAGGCTCTCGTTCGCGGATGAGATCAGGGTTGAAGGAGGTAGGAGGAGTACTGGTGGGATTAATCCTCTTTGGTGTGGTTCTGATGATGATGTTGATGATGAGTTTCATGTTCCCGTTTCCGGTTTTAAGAGTTTCGGTGAGGGAGTTACGCGACAAGGGAGTAGTCGGAACTTCAACGACATGGTCATGGAGGTAAAGAAGACTAAAGAGCAGAAGAATAGTTTATGCAGCAGAAGCAAAAGGGTAGATGGAGTAGGAGTTGCTAATCTTGCTTGTGATCAAAAGACGAGCCGGAGAGCTGTCAGAGCGAAAGAAGCGGAAAGGAACGATGAAGTTGACAAATCTACGAAAGGACCGGAGGAAAAGGTTATATTTGCCATAGAACCGGAACATAAGGTTCAGCGGAAAGTGGAGGTTTTGAGGTCTCCGGTTTGTAATTCGAGAAAGAAGAATCATGCAAGTCCAGTTCATATTGAAGCTATGGAAGAAGAAAAGAAAAATGTGATTCCCAAGAGAGTATTGGTTTCAGAGTCGAAGAATATAAAAGACAGGGAACTGAAGGGAATAAAGGTCAGAACTGAATCACAAAGCAGGAAAGTGGTAAAGCAGAGAAGCAGAGTCAAAGCTTATTCACCAAGAACAGAATGCAAAATCAGAGCTCTTGAAGAAATGAGAAAAGCAAGAATGAAGCTGAAGAAGGTAGCTAAGGAGCGACCGGTGCAGGGTAGTAGCGTATTTGACAGCTTTGCTGTGGTGAAGAGTTCGTTTGATCCGCATCAGGATTTTAGAGACTCAATGGTTGAGATGATCATCGAGAAAGGGATTACAAGTTCTGAGGATCTGGAGGAACTCTTGGCTTGTTATCTGACGTTGAATCGCGATGAGTATCATGATCTGATCATTAAGGTGTTCAGGCAGGTGTGGTTTGAGCTGAATAGAGAGATGTATGTTGATCCTGCAAGTGTAAGGCAAAGCCAGAAAGGGGGATAGAATCATGAAATATTTATTAGTCTTCTTTCATTTTGCTTATTTTGCTTTTTGTTTCCAAGTTTCTTCGTTCTTAAGCTAGTGATAGGTTGTAACTTGTCAATATTGTTCTGTTTCAGAATCACAATTGTAAATTTTCTCATGTTTTGCTATTATTGTTCAAGCTCAAGAATAACCTCAAATCGAATTCGTCAAGGATGCTCTCCAGATTTTCCTTACCCAGTTCACCGGTATAACTGCTCTGCAGTATGATTCACATTCTTTCTCGTCTTCCTTGGCTCCTTGCCATCCGCCTTATTGCTCGGCAAGAAGCTGTTTCCAATAAAATCGTAAGTTTCACCCATCAAATGCCAAACTTTAATTAGCATAGTTTTCCATTACCAGGTCTCAGCAGTTGGGTAAACAATCAAATGCAACACGCATAATCCAATAAAAACTGACTCTTAGTTATAACTTTGAATGTGCACATTATATACAATGTCTCCATTCTACTTTCTCTGCCCCGAAACAAAATTCAAACTACAGTACAGGCACAACATTCAAATACTAGTCTCAAAATCCAAAGAAACCAAGTTCGCTTGCTTTCTCCTTCTCGAAGGTTTCAAAGTACTGATAAATGATGGTGACAGCCAGGAGAATTCCAGTTCCTGAACCGATGGCACCCATCAGATCAGCCAAGACGGTTAGTGCACCGATGCACATCCCTCCAAAAGCAGCTGCAGTTGGTATGTATCGGTTGAGCTCCTTCTGGAGATTTGAATCCCTATGCCCTGGCATGACCATTTGTTGCTCCTGAAAAAATAACAAAATAACAGTTCAGTTCAGGTCAAGATCTCATTCTTTCTTGCACACTATACACAGTAATGGTGTGTAATTTACTTGACTAATTGAATGATAAACATAGCAGCAGAGACAAACAGAACATGGAGCCAAATTTACGAATTCGGCAAACTCAAGCAAAGACAAAATAATTCGGTAAATTCAAGAAAAGACATTAACTAATGAAAATAATTCAGTGAACTCTAGAAAAGACATGAAGCAAATGCAATGAAGTGAGAATAAAGCATAAAACAGGTCCCCACACAGCTTGAGTGTTCTTTTACATGTGATACTCTGACGTTGAAAAATGTCTCAATCTTTAAAAATTTAGACCAAAGGTATTGACATAAGCATCCAAAGCACATCAAGGATTTGGACTAAGAAGATTTTCAGGCAATCAACATTGCAAGATTTTCTGTTTTGCATTCAAAACACTAGATTAGAGAAGAAATTATGCATGAAAGGTTACTTCAATTTGCCCAAGCAAGTTGAGCAGAAGGAAAAAGGAACCTCACACTTGAAAAAATAAAACACTATGAGTTAACATGTTTGATAAGTACAAAAACCAATGTATCTTTGAAGTAGATAGTATCAACAGAAGACTGTCCTAATCCGGCAGTTGGACAGGTTACTGAATGCATTATGGTTCTTACGCTTCTGAAATTGAAGTTTAAAGTGTACTTCTTAATCATCTTACCTTGAGCTGCTTGGCAACATCTCTGGCTGAGGATCCAGAAACTTCAATCCAGGTCTTTGAGAACAGGGCACATGCTGACAGCATGAACACTATGTAGAAGAGAGCATGAAAAGGATTTGCCGCAATGTCTGCCAAGCTGAAAGATAAATGTACAGAAAAGAAAATTTAATCACCAAATAATACTAGGATTAATTGCTCAAGTAAAAAAAAATCTGATTTCGACCAACTATGCCCTTCAAATTATACTATAAAACTTTTAAAAAAGGAATATCCATTTCTTACTTTGTTATCAACAGAAAAATACTCAGCTATTCCGATGCCAACAAAGACATACTCACAACTGAATATCAATGTTTTACCTTGATGGAGCGGTGACATAGTAAGCAAGGCCACCGACCGGGACTGATTGACCAGAATATTCAGATTCTTTCCAAATGCCCAACAAATTCACCAAGAAATTCCCACCAAATTTCTTGTACAACAGCTGTTAGAAAATGGTTTAAGTTGTCACATAAATGTACATAATTTTAAAGTTACGAGAAATTGAAGTTAAAGAGAGGATACAGTGCAAGGTCCCAGATATTTGACTGGTTACAGTACCTGAGAAATGAAGTAAAGGTTGGATACAAGTGCAGATTGAAGGATTATGGGCATGTTTGAGGTGTAGAACAACTTGATTGGGTAAGAGCCTTGCTGCCCTCGAGCATTCTTAGATCGCACAGGCAACACTACTCGGAAACCTTGGAAGTAGATCACAATAAGGAAGATTAAAACCGTGGCAAACAGGTTGGTCACGTTTGGAAGATTCTGGCGGTAAAATGCTTCTCGTAGTGCCCGGACTTTGTCTGTTCTGGTAATAAGTAAATGGAACAATGCAATAACAGCCCCTTCGAATTCAGCACCACGGCCGCTGTTGATAGTTGTGGGGCTGAATGCTTTCCAGATAATACTTTCACTGCAAAGTGCAAAGAATGGCGTTAACATGAAACTTGTCAAAACAATGATGTTCAACACATCTAAAATAGATATTCGCTTGTTACCAGATATTGGTAGCAATAAACAGTGAGATTCCAGAACCAAGACCATAGCCCTTCTGGAGAAGCTCGTCCAAGCATATCACTATTATACCAGCAAAGATCAGTTGAAGAATTATCAGCATTGCGTTCCCAACTCCAAGTTGAGCAACACTTCCATACATTCCTGAGAGGACATAGGCAACAGCTTCACCAACTGCAATCAAGATACCCAACAACTTCTGAGCACCATTCCTACGCAAAAGAAGCAATGGAATGCATCAATAAACATAATCTAGCAAAGAAATAATAAAATACAGCACGATAACATACAAGCCTAGGACAAGGCAGAAAATCAATAATATGATTCCATATTTAATTTCTAAAGCAAAGCAAGCAAATTTCTAAATGCTTATTGAAATCATTAGCGCTTTAGGGAAAACACAAATGCAAATGGTAACAGCCTAACATGTAAATGGTAAATTATCAACATAGTGTAATGTGCATCACTTACAAAAGAGCACGATCCTCACGAACATTGTTGTCAACTTCAATAATCTTAGACCCAGCCAGAAGTTGCATCACCAGTCCAGAGGTGACAATTGGTGTGATACCCAACTCCATGACAGTACCACGGTTCGAGGCAAGAATGACACGCATCCAGTAGAACGGGTCAGCCCCAGTGGTGGAGTGTATGCCGTACAGCGGAAGCTGGCTGCATACCAGAAAAATGAAGAGAGAAATCACAGTGTAAATGACCTTCTCTCTAAAGGGAATCTTCCGATCAGCATTCTGAACCTCAGGCAGGACAGAAAGGAATGGTTTGACCAGATGCAGAACCCTGAATCCTCCTCCCATTTTTCGGGCTAGGATAACTACTCAAGCCTGCATACAGCACCATATTATATCAAATTAAGCATTGACTATGTAGTTTACATAACTAAACATGCAAAAGAAAAGACTAAACTATTATATCAAACCCTGAATATGGACTTGATTTACAATTAGATGCAATCTTACAGGCGCTGCAGAGAATAAGCTTTGGACAGCTTCAAATCTGAAATCATTTATTTTACTCGTGTCAATTTATTTCAGGTCATTAGTCAATCAAAATCAACTTGATCGATGGCAATTGATTGTTAATCTTAATCAATCATAGAGTTTGGAAAAGAAAAGAGAAACTACTGGAGTCAAATAATCTCAGAAGCAGCAAATAGATCTACAGATCATAAACCCTAAGCACCTCAATCAAATGATTTACACGCCGCATGCATACATGTAAGCCGAATTGGAGAACTAAAAAGAAAAAGAAGAGGGAAGATGTGAGCTAGAAACATACCTTACGGATCTGTGAGCTAGATGATCTCTCTCTCTCTGGAGAGCTTGCCGATGGTTTAAGGTATTTAAGAGCCTTTTTTACTTTCTCTGTCTTGAAAATATCGTAACGTCCGGGCGGACACGAAGTGATCACCCCTAAACTAATTTTGGACATATTATGAATTTTATCGGATAAATAAAGTACAAATTTTCATAATACAAATTTTCTAAATATCTATTATTATTATTATTATTATTATTTAAGATTTTTTTATTATCACTATAATTTTATTGATCACACAAAATTGGAAGGGAGTCGAGAGAAAAATTGTGCTCCCATCCCTTTGTGGATACAAACCTAAGTTAAAAAAAAAAAAAAATACCACTCTCAACATTATTTGAAATACTAACACAAAGATGACTGAGGCGCGAAAGATTAGACAACGCCTCCTGGTCGAGCTCCCCAAAGGTAGAGAAGTCAAAAGGGATGAACAAATAGTCGTATTCTGCACACTTGGCAGAGTACTTTTATCGAAAGTTGAAAGTGATCTATTGAAAAAATCCAAAATGATAAATTAGAACGGGTCCGAGGGGGTACCATTAAACTTTTAGTTTATTAGAATTAGACCCTATTTGTTTGATTTACCTGAAAAATAAAATATTTAGTTCACTTGTGATCAAGTTAGCTTCGCTTCACTTTGTTATTTTATAGTATATTACAAATAAATTCATTTCAATTTAGATTTATTCAGATGAATCAAATAGTCTTACATCCTCCTTAAATGTGCATCTAGTTATGTTATGGCATAACTAGACTTGGCTAATGAGTCGTTCAGATTGAATACGGATCAGGTTGTTTGGATCAAATTGTTTGGGTATTGATTTTATTTTGGAATGACTTTGAATGTGATTCAGGTGTTGTTCAGATTAAAGCTTCATGACTATCGTGCGTGAATAGACTTTGAAGTTGTTGTGGACTCTTCAGGTAAACTCTATCTTGTTAATGTCTTGTTCATCAAGGGCTAACACCTCTAATTCCAAGCAACTAGGCTATACGCCCTTAGAGACCTTCCCTTGAAAAACTTCTTCGGTGTCTCAGCGCATCCAGTTTATTTTAGTCGACTTAGGTCTTCAATGTTAAGTTAACATTTAACTCCACATTCCTTGTCCAACTAGGTCTTGACTCTAGATTGATTCTCTTGACTTGACTTTCTTTATTTGTCTATACCCTTAGAGACTTCTCTTGATAAACTTCTTCATTGTCTCAACATCCAAGCCTTATTTTAGTCGACTTAGGTCTCCAATGTTAAGTTAACACCTGACTTCACATTCCTTGTCCAACTAGCTCTTGACTCTCACTCGATATCTGCTTGACTTCGACTTTCTTTCTTTGACATGCATTCTTTATTTACATGTACATACAAATAAACAATCAAAGCGCGTTATGAAACCAATTAAATGAGTGAATAGAGTCAAATTTGATAAATATATAATATATAAAGTGTAGTGATCAATTGTTACTCATCGTTCATATCAACATTGACCTACAACTCCTGGTGCACTTTCAATCTCCCATTTAAATATATACGAAGTATACTTTTATTGCGTACATATTGCTACTGAAAGAAGGTAGAAAATAGAAATTTTGATAGATTAGTGTCATCAAATGACATGTATATACGCAAAGTGCATAAAGTGATGGTTCCCTTATCTTTTTTCTTTCCTAAAAGTCAGGTATTAAACCCTAATTAACCATTGCCTCATACCTGGAAGACCTAGGAAAGTCAGAGAACCGACTAGCCGATGTTGTATCTGATTATGGGGTCTCAGTTGGAAGTTTGGAATTTGAGACCCTTACGTGCGCGTGCACAAACAAAAAAAGAAAATAAGTAGAAAAAAATATTATAATAATTTACAATGTATTACATGAAGAAACTCACCAATCATATATACCTTAAACACATAAAATTAAAATAGAAAGAAGTAAAATGGTAAATTTTATTCTAGACCCATTCCAAGATCTGCTAATAAAAAATGGACTTAGAGTACATTTAGGTACAAAATTCCACTTTTGTGATTGGTCCTCAGGTGACTATTTATTGTTTTCTGTATAGAAACTCATTATTAATTTCAATTTTATTAAGTTTTATCCAGTTCAATTAAGTTATACGGTAGTATTAAGATTCATTCAATTCAACTCAAATAAATTTGTTCAATTTCTTTATCTTATAAATAAGTTAATTCCAACTTTATTTAGTTATATTTAATTATATTTAATTTAATTCAGAGACTAAATAATCATTTATGTCGAGCAAACCGTATGAAATTGTTATTCCGGTGTAAGAGTATTTAGTTGTGGGTGTAATAAACCAGGAGGGAAAGAACGATGAGTAGCACGTGCAGAACGCGCATTTCCAGGGCTTTTGTAGTAGAAAAATCGCCTGAATAGAAGAAACGTACCCCACACACCCCCGTGGCCAATGTCGTAATAAACTCATTTCAACACCCCCTATCCTACTACATTTACCATTTTCTCCACCTTCATCTCCCTTTCTCCCCCCTAAAGTCAGTCAGTCCCCACACTATTCGATCCATCCACCCATCCATATTCCAAACACAACTCAAAACCCTCGTGGGAACCGATCCAAACCGATTCGACTCCCCCGATCGCGCAGTTCGGCGTCGTATTGATGACGTCGGGCACGCGCCTCCCTACATGGAAGGAGCGTGAGAACAACAAGCGCCGTGAACGCCGCCGCCGTGCGATCGCCGCTAAGATCTTCGCTGGACTTCGGATGTATGGCAACTACAAGCTCCCTAAGCACTGCGACAACAACGAGGTCCTCAAGGCTCTCTGCAATGAAGCTGGCTGGATCGTCGAAGAAGACGGCACTACTTACAGAAAGGTATATACTATATATACTATGTGATGAATTAATGTAGGATCGATCAATTCATCAAGGATATTTAGCTTAGATCTAGTTTAACTCAGTTTTTCTCTGCTTTATCAGACAGTAGTTCAAAAAGTTTTTATTAGCTAGTTACGCCTAGGAATTTCGAATTGCTAAAATGCGCCGGGTGATTTTTGTGCACGTTAGTGGCGTTGTAGTTCGTCAGCTCAGCTGTATTATTGCCAGGTGCCGTCGCATTTTGCAGGCCTGGCGGTGCGTGAGAGAGCGTGGGTAGTGAGATTTGTTGAAAAAGTTTATTCTAGCTAGGTACTCCACTTGACATGCTTTGTGGAAATGCTAAAATGCGCCGGGTGCACGTTAGGGGGATTGGTGATTACTGATTAGGCTAACTCCACAAGATGCCATTGCATTGCATTCCCAGCAGGCCCGAGGTGTTGTGTGAAAGAGAGAGAGAGAGAGAGGGAGGAAGTCAGAGAGTGCTAATGTGCGCCGTACGCGTGAAGCGCATGGTAGCGTGTGAGAAACGAATAAATATTGTATCGAGCTGAAATTATTACTAGAAGTATTAATATTTGGGTTTAACGTTGATGCGTTGTACTACGAAGCATGTGGCGACATTGGTGCAGGTAGGGTATTTACACTACACTAGACTCCAAGTTGAGGTAGATTTATTGGGGTTTGTAGCTGAGTTACTACTTTCTGCTCTCTGGGCGTAAGGATAGATAGGGTAGATAGATCGGTTCAGAATGTGATTCAACCTTATTATCGCACGGACCTCGATAAGATTCCTAATATGCTTTTTCGTGCCTCTTTTTTTACTCACTCAAATTTAATACAATTACTGCTTGTACTGCTACTGCGCAGTTTCTATGTATAGTACCTTTCTCGTGTTCTTGATATCAGACAACCACATGGGTACCAGTACCACTACCCCATTGCTTATCTCCAGTTTACTGAGCGGTAATTTCAAGCAACCAGCTTATAGACAATAATGCCCCTCTCATTCTCTTTCATTAGCAATTTACTACTACTAGCATTGTCCACGAATCCAACAGTAATGGGCATTTAGGCCTTTTCAGTTTTGAGTACCTCAAGTATGTATAACTTCTGCTATGTTTTTCCCTAGCCTACCCTGATCAGTTTAGAGTCCCATAGACCGCAAGGCCATAAATATCATCTTTACTAAAGGCCCCTTAATTAAATAAATTTTCAAGATAGAACTTATTTCAGAGGGATTACTAGAGGTTGTGTGCGGATAGTGATAGATAGGGCTTCTAACAGATTTAATTAATGATTGCTGCAATAAGTCGAAAGTAGCTAGGATATTCATACCCCTGGCTTTGTTTGGGCCAATTCAGCCCTCCATAAGAAAATATCTGGGTAAGGTATATTTGATGGGTGCTATAGGTATTTATGATCTTTAAATGAGGCACCATCAGGTTAAGGTATTGAATTATTGATGATGGTAAATGCAAAGAGCATCAAAGATAAGATCTATTCTTGACTGAAATTCCGACTTTCGAGTCTGATGACCCTTAACACTAATTTTGGTCTCAACGACTTCATCAGATACTTTTACCTAATATCTTTTCATCTTCTCTTAACAACTGGAACTTTCATTTGTAAGTTAAATTGCCCGAGGAATTTCGTGAAAAGTTAAGTACCTTCTATTTGGTAGGAATAACCAACTTAAAGCTTATGCTAAGCTCAATCAAAGAGATATATTTAGAACTAGAGATGCCATTGATTTAAGGGCTTCAAACCTTAAACACTTTTAACCGCAAGCATGGAAGTTGGAAAGGTCTAGTTTAGCCAAACTTTGTCATGGAGTTCCATTATCAGGTAAGGCCATTGCAATTTGGTTGTAAATATCTGGCGTTCTGGCCTATACTAAGAAGTTGCTATTGCTAAAACATTTGTTTTCTAAAAAATATACTCATATGCATTATCTGGTTGTGGTTTTTCTGTTTACATTTAGATACTTGTCTAAACATCTATGTCCCTACACTTCTCTGCTGGGTTTCAGCATCTTCTTAGAGAGAGTGAAGAATCCTGTTCTATTGCTCTGCATGGCTGTATTAGTCTTCACTAGTTCTGTGGTTATCTCCTGCTTCTCTAGTTCTTGTTAGTCCTCAACGCCATCTTCCAAATGAATTTGTTGCCCGAGAAGAGCTTTGGCTTAATTAAATCTGGACCTTCTCCTGTTTAAAATTCATCCTTCATAGCCGGTATCACATTTCCAGCCTGATATTTTGATTAATGGTACTTCCCATTAATCTCAACCACTACCCATTTATTTATGTATTTGACATGTTTCAGAGAAACTTCCTCCATCCTAAAACTATAGGGGTATTGTCCTTTTCATCTGTCAATTATAGGGACATTTCTACTTTTAGGTATTGGAAGTTGAAAGTAATGGTAAAACATGCTAATTCACTTGATGTTTTGGTTATGCTAATTCAATGATATTAATAGAGGTATATAATAGTCCATTTTAATTATTGTACTAAATCTCTTTACATATAGGATAGTTTTTGGATGGAGGAAGTATTTCTTAGTAGAGCTCAGTTTGATGAAATCCAGTCATGATCATGTGACAAAGAATGTTTAGTTGTATTGGATATTTATGGTAAAACCTCTGCAAATGAGCTGTTCTTGTAGTGGCCCATGATAAAGGTTCTAGCCCTGCTGTTGCACAACTTTATACCCACCATTACTCAAAATTTTAATAGTTACTGAGTTGTAGTCCTGGAAGGGTTGTTGAACTGATTTAACTGTGAAGGCAATGGGTATCATGTGAATGTTTCGCCTTCCTAGTGTCACTGCTAAAAGTTTGAAGACAAGCATCTCATCATGTAGTTCTAAAATTGCATATTATTTCTCAAAGCATTGTCTGACGTCTCAGAAATTCTCATTTATGTCAGGGATGTAAGCCTGTGGAACGCGTGGACATTATGAGCTCAACAGCAGTGAGTGCTTGCACATCATATCAACCAAGTCCAGGAGCCTCATTCAACCCTAGCCCAGCTTCTTCTTCCTTCGCAAGTCCATCTCATTATACTGCCAATGTTAATAACAATGATCCCAACTCTCTCATTCCATGGCTAAAGAATTTGTCATCTGGCAATAATTCGTCCAAGCAGCTCCCCCATCATCTTTATATGCCGGGAGGTTCTATAAGTGCCCCGGTTACTCCTCCATTAAGCTCACCCAGTGCCCGAACTCCAAGAATGAACGGCAACTGGGACGACCCAACTGCACACTCAGCTTGGCCTGGGCAACATTTTCCATTTTTAGCATCTTCGACCCCCCAAAGTCCTGGTATGCAAACTCCACCTGATTCAGGTTGGCTTTCTGGTGTTCAAACTCCTCAAGACGAGCCTTCCTCTCCCACATTTAGCCTTGTCGCACCAAATCCTTTTACCTTAAAGGAACCCTTCTCGAACGGGGGGTCTCGAATGTGGACACCTGGCCAAAGTGGTACTTGCTCGCCTGCTATTACCGCAGGATTCGACCAAAATGCTGATATACCAATGTCAGATGCAATTTCATCTGAATTCGCATTTGGAAGTAACATGATGGGATTGGTTAAAGCATGGGAGGGAGAGAAAATTCATGATGAGTGTGCCCCCGATGATCTAGAACTGACTCTTGGTAACTCCAGTACCAGGTATTTTTTAGAACTGGTCTTTTAAACCCTGCCCATTTCTTTTTTCATCGTCTTCTTCTCTGTTAATGTTGGCTAATTATATGATTTCTTGAATTCCAGGTGATGGTCGTTTACCTAATAGTGCCTGTATCTGCCACTGTGCAACTTTGTTGAAATAGTGTGATGACCCTTCTGGTTTTCAGAAGTACACAGTAAGAGCAGATTTTCATTACTCTTATTGTTATTGTATCCTAAAATTAAATGACACAATTAAATTATAAATAGTTTATGTAGTTGGTTCTGCTCGTTTTTATTTGGCAGATTTTCCTACTCGTATTTTTATCTGGAAAATTCTTTCATTCTTTATCATTCTCAGAATACTTGTAGTATATTTATGGGTGTGTTCTACTGTTGTTGTAACTGGAATGTATGTACCTGGAACGTCAAACTATCTTGGATTTTGTTGTAGAGATGTTGTATCTTATTGTAGAGCTGTTTACTTCAATTTCCCCTTCTACATTACTTGGTACACGAAGTGTTCATTTTTAATCAGATTTTGAATTTTATGGTGACACAGTCCAAACCAACATGTATGGGGATACGGGAGTATATTTAGGGGAGTAAATGAACGTAATGTTTGAGACATATTTCTGAAAAAGCTCGGTTGAGGCTCAGTTTGAGTTTGAATTGATCGATGTTAAAAGTATATCTGAAATGAACTTACTACACCATAATTTGAGTATGTAGCAATTAGGATAATCAGATCATTAATACAATTTCTGTTGGTCCCTCTGTTCTGTTAAAAACAAGAACTCAATAGATATGTTTTATTTTCTGGTTTCGACGTTTCGTAATCTATCTGAAACGCTAAAATCAGCATAATATACGACAACATGAGCATGTGTAAACCTCCTTTATGCATCTTTCAGTTTTTGTGGCTGCATCTTTCCTACTTGCACTGTTGCAAACAATTAAAGGGAAACAAATAAAAGACCCTGCATATGACGTGAGTTGGCTGCACAACAGGTTCAAGTTTTATCCAGTATCCGTTTAAGCAAAATACCCACTAATACAAATTCCACTGGAGTCTGGACTTGTGACAAATTAACTTCACACCTTTTGAATTAAGGAATGCTGCATCCATGAACAGCAAGTGTGTGATAATGACTCTTTTAGTAACATTTCATCCAGAAGGTCCAAGCAGAAAGGGAAAAAACAATGACTCGGCCGTTCTGCATAACTTAATATCATTGGGTATGCGTATTTAAAATCATAAATAATCATACACAGGACATGTGGAGACTAAATTTTCATCAATTTGCACTAGCTGGCAAAACAGATACTAGGTGGTTGGCTATTTTTAACTAACTATTGCAGAGCTTGTTACCTCTGCACTAGAGCTCAACAAATTATGTAAAGAAGCTACCATATAATCCACTACTCCCTGGACATGCATTCTGCTAAAAAAGCTATGTAAAGAAGCTGAATTATGCATACAAAGTATATCAAAACACAGAAAAGGGGTCCAATGAAGAATTATGCATTAACCAAGTATAATGAGACAAGTCTCGAGAAGGGAGTGAAGAAGTACTGCTGCTGCATGTATATACACTTCACTTGGGATCATCTACCTTAGACTCTCTGGGTACGTAACACTTCAATTAGACTACTAAACTAGCTATAGCTGTAATAAAATTGTCTTGGTGTTGTTGATCACTCTCTTTGCAACAATAGTTCATCTCATGCATTTCGTGGATCATAAGCTTCCTGTGTAATAGCATCAACAATCTCGCCCCTGACTAAAAGGAAGCAGTCCCCCTGCCAAACAGCAAACACTCATCCATCATATCATATCATTTTTATGCAAAATAACGAAACTCTGTACACAAGGCTACAGAGTACGAGTAGCTTACTCGTCAGACAGTATTAACTGTAACAAAGCGCATAGTGTTCCTGAGTGACAACAACAAACAAGGATCGATCTTATCATGTCATTTTATGCAAATTAAACGAACATTACAATCTGTGTACATAAGGCAGTACTTACGTATTCAACTGGTATCCTTGATCCTGTGGACCAGCCTAGATAAAGAAAAAAAGGCATGCGGATAATAACCCAGTTTTCGTAATAGTAGAGTAGAAAAAAATGGGTTTATCCTAATTGTTGTGACCTGTACTTGATTTAACAACAGTGACAAGAATCTGACTTACAATATGCCTGAAGATAAATCCCAACCTTGTGTAACAGACATCGCAGTGAATGCTATCTGCTATTATGTGATTTTGCTCAAAACGTGGACCCAGATAAAAGTTAAACCTGCAAATCCATTAATAAGAGATTGGAACCGGATCGATAGAAGCATATTGAATCACAATTAAATTGTCATCTTACATCCTCCTGAAGACTAGAACCTCTGGTGGCTGCAAAAGGAATAAAAAAGGGAAGCGGTGAGATTATGTAAATAACTGATCAGTGGAAATCCACCATAGGTCAGATTAGAGCCAGGTTTTGCGGTAACTTCAGAGAAACAGGAGAATACTGAACTGACCCTCTCAATAACATCACGCTCCAGGGCAAGGTGTGTCCCGCAGAGGCACTGGTAGTAATTCCCTTCAACTGGGATAGCAAATATAGTAACATGATGCCTCCAATCTCCAACAACAGCAGTTCTGGTGGGTACATACATTACCTCACGACCATTGCGTAGTAAAAGGGCAAACCTCCTGTGAAAATAAAGGAAGTGAATTGCAACTTGTTCGAAACATAGGGATGTCATTTGCATACAAGTAGCAGAACCTTACGCGTTCAAAACGAATCCATCCTTTGTATCAGGTGCAGGATTGCTAACCTGTAAAAATTTAATAAAAATGCTCTTGTAAATCTACTCAGTCTACACTATCAAGTTCCTAACATTGAACGAAAGCAAGATGATAGCAAGAGAATCTCAGCTTACAACTATGTATCCCAAAAGACGAGAACAGCCTCCGCATGAAATTTGTTCCCTCACTTCATCTTGACTAGTAGTATATGGGTTATTTATGACAACAGCCCCAGGAAACCTGTTGCATTGTACAGTAATAATTACTATTAAATAATGAAGCACATATCAACCATTAAATTGTACTACATAAATTAGAAAAAAAAATAGTTTGATTAATCTTACATATAATCGAGCTGGATATCTGGATCATGTCCGCTTGGCTTATCCTGGAATTGAAGATGTGAGAAGAAGCAAGAGATCAAATTAAAGGAAATCTATATGACAACCACAATTATAACTAGACCATTTGCACATGCCCTGGCCTAATAATGTTCAAACAAAATTGCATAATAATCATCATTTCACCTATAACATCAGCAGTTTTTCTATAGAAACTTACATATAATCAAATTTGACGGTCGATTTGATGAAATGGCATAATAATAATATTTGCGAAACCATAGACAAAAAATTAAATAGATGAAGTTAATTAATATTTCTGTACCTCCCACCCTATGATATTATGTTCCGGAGCTAAGAACGTTAAACAGGTCCTGCAGAATATTAGCCTATTTTGTAGTGGGTCGATCGAGCCCTGACCATTGGGAAATCGTGGGAATACAGCCCCGCAGTCATTCGTACTAGAACTGTAGAACAGCAGAAACACAGTCAGCTTGTGAATAAAAATCCATGAATAATAGTACTAATACCCAAGAAGATTATTATATGTTGATGACAAGATACTTTTAAGCAAAATGACCAGCTGAACTATCAAATTCTGAATCCTATCCCGAATGAAACGATCCGGAATGGAAAGTTCAAACTAATTAAACCCCGGACTAAGTGAATGGAAGTGCAACGACAAATGATCAGTCCACAAATAACAAATCCAAAACCCTAGTCTGGATCAAATATCCCAATTAAGAACGAACACCACTAGTTCTTCGGTACTCTACTCAAATCAAATCAAAACAACGATTGCAGCAGTGTTTATCATTTCTAGATTGTTCAGCAGATGAAACTACACTAATCACAGTAATGGAGGAATCAAATAAACCAACGAACAAAGATTAAATCAATCGATTAAACAAAGATTGAGGTAGTTACCCGCAGCTTTCTTCCATATCAATTCTGCTCCGTGCGTACTGCAATTCCTCAAATTGATCTCTGTTTTCTTCTGAAATTGATCGAAGCAGGAAAAATTTACACAGAAATCTGAAGAATAAGAAGAAGGTAGTTAGGAGAAGATCAAGGAGGGAGAATTGTACTTGATTGATCGCAGCTTGTGCAAGTTTGTTAATGAATTTAAGCGGTAACTGCTCAATTCTCCGATATTTATTTAAAAGAGAAGACGATGTTAATTGCAATTCCAGCCCTCAGGTTTGCTATATTTGCAATTATTAATAGTAGTAGAGCTTAATTAATAATTTCGCTATATGTACTGATTAGTGAGAAATGAGAGAATGAAAGTAGCGTCTTATCTTATCTCGTCCTTAACCGCCGGTCCACCCCCACGCATAAACCACTTCCCTTCTATAGTTCTATCTATCCGAATCCGAATGACTTTCGAATCTTTTGCCGCCTTCTTTCTTTGTACACATGCCTGGAAAAATAGAATGAAAAAAAAAAGAAAGAAAAGGGCTGCCCGGTGTCCTTGCTCTTGAAGAAGCCATTCGAGTTGTTGTGATAAATCAACATTCCCAAACGATTCTTTTTGTGTTTATATATCTACTACATATAACATATATGGTGTTCCGCCCCAATTTTGTAAACGAGAAATGTAGAATTTGAACCTATTTCTATGTTTCTTACTAAATGATAAGAAGTCCCTATATAAAGTCCAAGCAAGTTACATGACAAATTTGATTCGAAAATTTAATTGAATGTCTCCTACTACACGTAAATGTTACTGATGACAAGTTTATTTCATGCTACATCAAATATAATACTCCTACAAGAAACGTACATGTTGGGTCGACGTACATGTGCATACACTTGGTGTAGCATGAAACATCAATTTGAGCAATTCAACATATATGTTCATATGTTCAGATGTCCTGAACACTACTTCCTCCAATTTAAAATAATTTAACATCTAACCAACTTAACCAACTTGATGCAGTAGGTCGCCTCCCGTGCTAAGCAATCCTTATGAAAAATTTAATCCTAGGTAGAGTTTTTAGCTTCCACAATCTTTGCCAAGGAATAATAGGACCTATTTTGCTAAGGTTTTTGACACATGTGGATTCCATTTTTCTAATTAACTTCCATCAGAAATGAGCTAATGTGAACTTGAAAATTCAGGATTTGGAGAAATGGAACTCTCACAACACCAAAGTCCCTTCCTCGTGGCAGCAAATATTTCGAAGAAGGTTTCCAAAGTCCAAACATTTCAAAGAATTTTGTTGATTCAAGATGTAGAGATCGCTGCAACAAGAATATCAAAAAAAAAAACTTTCCAATTTTCCAGGGAGTTACGCAACGACGAGATGAATAGATTGTTGCATCATTACTTTAATTTTTTGTGAATTTTTCAAGTGGTTTTCAACTTTTCGTGAATGTTGGAACATTTGTTTGAGTAGTTAGAAAATCAATTGAGTACAATATCATCTCCTATTTCACGCTAAATACAACTAAAATAAGTCTCAATTTGTAGAAAAATAGTTGGAGTAATTATTTTCAGATAAATCCTTTTTCATTCTAGTGTTGTTGTGCCTGACTGCCTGTTATGTGGTCCACGTTCCAACGGTTAATTCGGAGAATTGAAGTGTACAAAGTAAAGTAGAGAATATACTATTTCATAATATCTACTAAGCATGTGGCCCATTAGCTCAGTTGGTTAGAGCGTCGTGCTAATAACGCGAAGGTCGCAGGTTCGAGACCTGCATGGGCCATTTTTTTCTTATCTCTTTAAATATTTTTTCCTTTTTCCTTCAAACCTTATATGAAGTTTGCTAAGTGTTTAACTCATGTTAGGGGAGTTTGCTAAGTGTTTAACTCATGTTAGGGGAGCTTGCTAAGTGTTTAACTCATGTTAGGGGTGTAAGGACTCTTAAGTATTCACCCACATGCAGGGGGATATAGGATGAGGATCAGGTGCCTGAAGATTTCATGTAGTAGTATTTTTGGTTAATCAATCAGATTAATTTTATCTAAAAGTCTTTTGTTTTTTGTTAAGTGTTTTAAATGTTAGTAGTAGTGTAACAACTATTAATTTTACGCACAAAAGTTCCATCTCCCTTTCTATATCATCAAAAGATAGCTACATTACATCCCTCCTGTTAAGATAAGAAACCACAAATGCTGTGAATCAATCAGTTTTAATCCTTATTTTGCTCAATTGTAGTTGCAAGCAGAATTTAAGCCCATTTGTTAGGCTTAAAGTTCTGGCTCTGCTTATGAAATCCCCATTGTGATTTGATTTCTAACAATACATAGAGTACATAGAATTCCTGCCTCCTTAGTTTATGGAATCAATAATGCAAAAGTAGTTCCTCATTTTTGGGAAAAGATTAAGCTCTACAAACTCAAATCCCTGGCTTATTTTTGTCACAGGCACAGATAAATCAAATTCCAAAATAGACACTAGTAGGTAATAATGAATGAATTTTCCTTTCAACTTTTCAAATTGAACACAACCCGTTCAATTCTTGAAAAAGATTACACTTAATATTAAAGCAAAACATTCAAACACACAAGCCAACACTAAGTTGCAGTACTAATTGTACTCTCCTTCTCCACATTCTGATCAGCAGCAATGTACATCTTCACAGCCTCACGAGTATCTCCAACAGAATCAAACCCTCTAAAGAACTCAATCATTTTCTTCAACTCATCATCACCAAGATCATCAACAAATGGCCTAATAGGCACCCCATTCTCAGGCTGAAGCGAGTACGAATTTGGGTTATCATCCACAATCACAACACTCTTCAACTCCCTCCCTATCTCAGACAAGTCCTTCACAAACTTCCCCTCCATTTCCTTACACGAACTCCGGTACAACCGGTGCGAAATCAGCTTCCTCCAGTCGAGCCGATCGAGCACACGTGACGCATACTCTTCGATTCCAGCAGTAAACACCACAATCTCGAACCTCTCACTCAGAAACTCAAGAAACTCATCCACATAAGGCCTTTTTAGAACATAAAACTCGACTTTCTCCCCGTCGATTACTGGCCTAACTACGAAATCGTACTTTTCGGGAGGCGGGTTCGATGAAGAATGGACTAAAGTCTCGTCCAAATCAAGAAACACAGTCTTCTTACCTGACAGGGAAGGTGGGAGGGTAATCTTGTCATTGAACAAAGATCGCCTCACTGTGAGCCCAGGGAGAGTGGCAGGGACTTTCTGGAGGACCTGGTAGCCCTTTTTCTGAGGGGTTTTCTTGGGCGTGGCGATTCGGGCGAGTTTGGTGAAGATCTTGATCAGGCGGCGCTGGCAAGTGTAGATTGACTTGTTGATGGAGGCTACGACTGCTTTGGCGGTGGAGGAGTTCTTGATCGGAGTTTTCTTGCGGCGGGGATTGGTGGTTTTGCGGTTCTTGGTGGATTTAGTGGGTGTTCTTTTCGCCATTTTTGACACCATTTTTGTTTGTTTGGTTGGAAAAGGAATGAAATGATGATGAGAGAAAGTGTAAAGGGGAAGGTTTTGTATTTGGGAAGGTTTATTAAAGAGCGGTGATTTTGCCGTTTTGAAAATTAGGGAATGTTTGTTTATATTGCAACGGTCGAATTTATTTCGGTAGATAGGTTTGTGTTACAGCTGGTAGATTTTGAATCCGTTTGGCGGGGGGTTATATTGTCATTTTAACCATTTTTGTTCATGGATCGGTCCTGGGCCGTTATAGCCCACATGTTTGTTTAATGGGCTCGATAGTGTTTGGGCCGAAATCCACTTGATGGTCTTGTTGCAAAGCTCCAGGCTGCGTTGCTATGTAAAGAAATGATTATAAGATTGATTGAATATTGATTGTGTTTGTAATTTGTATGCAAGTGGACAAGTGGTATTGACTAATGATTATGCAAAACTAATTTAGAAAAGTGATCATGATTTATGAGAACAATTTCTGTACTCACTTATCATTATTATTATTATCAGTATTTTTTAGTTTTTCCTAAAGCGTTCTCCTTAATTTGTCGTAATTTAAAGCGAACACTTATCATGATAGGTTGCCTCCGATCGTGATAAGTGTTCGCTTCAAATTACGCCAAATCTTCCCAATAGGCCACGTCACCTTTAATGGCCATGTCCACTTTGGGACTTCAGTGTATTTGGGACTTTTCATGGCCTCTTATGGACCTTTTTGAGGTTTCTCGAGGTGATGTCCGTCTCCTAGGTCCATGGGGGAATGTGATGTTGTGATGAGTATTTGAGCCAATTAATTGATATGGGCAACATGGGAGGACTAGATTTGTAAGTTCTTTTAGGACAGTAGGTTAGAATACTCGGTTCCTTACTAGCGTGTCCACCCTTTAAGGGTTATCTAGACACATGACCTATGTTTAATTGTGAGTTATCCTTTATTGATCAGATAGGATGAGGAACGTACGTGAGTGATGAGGACGGACCCTAGTGGTCTTATATAATTGTTTGTCCTCACTTGTCTCCCCGTTCCATTTCTAGTCCAAAATAACCCTTCCTTCATGAATGAGATGGGAGGACACTACATTGCCTGGTTCGGACCTCAACGTGACAGGACACTCTTGCACTTAAGGATGTAGCCTAGGGATGGCAATTTGGGTCGGGCAACCCGAGCCTGACCCAGGCCCGGCCCAATTTTGTCAGGCCCGCCCCCACCCGATCAGCCCATTGGGTTGGGCTTGGGCCTGTTATATAGGCCCATGGGCCGGGTCTGGGCCAAAATTTCTAGCCCACTAGCCTGGCCCGGCCCAAGTGTGTATATGTTTTTCTTTATAATATATAATATATGTAATATGACTATTTTGTTTGTTAATTATATATTAGTAGTATTAAATTAAGTTGTAATTTATACATTTTTCATACTTTTCTATGTATTTATAATATTTTCTATTGAATTATATATTTTAATATACATCACAACCAATAATTTATAACTTTTTGAAATTTTTTTGTTTTAAATTATTAAATCTTTTAATTTCTATTTTTTTTTAAAAAATTATCTCCTACAATGTGTGACTTTTGAATTTTTTTGAAAAAAAAAAAAAAAAAAAAGGGCCAAGCCCGGCCCGCCCCATGACGGGCTGGGCTTGGGCCTAAAATTTTGGCTCGTCCTTGGGCCTGGGCCAAGTGTGTCAGGCCAGGACCGGGCCTCTGGCAGCCCGGCCCATTGCCATCCCTAATGTAGCCTTATTTCTCCTTAGGACGCTTACGATAGATTAGATATATTTTAATATCATCAATGTACTAATCTATTTTAACGAACACAAGTCTACATATGGTGACTTGGGCTTGAATTTCAATTTCACTAGGCTGGTTTGTTGGAGCTATGTTGAATTTGCGGTGCCAATGTTAGAATGTCATTCGAATATAGAAAATTTTGAGTTAAGATAGAAGTAGATTGCATGTCAAACATACCCTCCAGGGAAAAAATAATTAGTATTGTTTAAACCAAGTCTACAATTATTTTATAGACCGTGTGACTATTTAAACCATCTCACTCCAAGAGGGATTCACGGTTTTTAGCAAGAGGGATTTTACCGTTTTTAGCCCAAATCATTCATCTATCGTTTTACTACGCCCTAAAAAGTAAAAAATATAGAGCAAATCAACAAACATAAACATGAAGTATCGATACTCCAAAATGGCTAAATATTCATTTCGATACGTCCGATATCCGATTTATCTCCGATACGTATCCCCCATGATTTCTTTATTTCTTTTTATAAATTAAATCCGTGTTAGGTTTTGATGCACATTGGTCTCAATTAAACTTCGTTCTCTTGTATGTTATTGATCATTTTTGTATGGTATCTGATGGATAACTAGAGTAATATTTAGTTATTTCTTTTATTTGATTCTTTATATTAATTAGATTAACTAGAAATTTTAAAAATTATACTTTACATACTAAATATAGGGCTTCTTACATATAGTACCCCTGTTAGATACTTTTATTACTGATAGATCCTCGTTAGTCAAACAATTACATCCAATACCCTTGTTCGATAGATTTAATTACACATAAACCCACGAACTTGACTTTTGACGAATTAAATCAATGAAAATACATTTTTACCCTTGGTCAAATATTGACTTTTGACTGAAACCAAACAACCTCAATTTTCGGTAATTACACATTTGCCTCAAACTGTTTTAGTTTTACCAATTGACCTAAATCTTTTAATTTCAACTCAAAATTATCCCAAATTTATTACAAATTAAACTCTAAATTTTTTATATTTCAAAATTAATCCAATATAATTAAAAAAATAAACAGAGACACCTGATCGGAGCTGCTCCGATCAAATCGGAGATGTTGAGCTCCGACCAGGTCGGAGCTTAACATCTTCGTTCTAGTCGACAACTCTGATTACAAATCGAAGTTGTAAGCTCCCAGTGGAGTGTCTGATACTCTGATCTATTATGGACTCCAACCCGGCTGAATATGCATCAAAATTTGGCTTTCTCAGGCAGCCCCCACAGCGGAAAAACTGTGAGCGACATAAGGTGCCCAGAAGAGAAAAGGGGCCTAAATTGGTTGCAAGCAGTAGCCATCCATGGGTTCTCGGAAATGAGAACACTAACTTTGTGAATGGTTTCTACGTACATATCCCCAAATGGACAGAGCAAGGACTTTTTTGGGTTGCGCTATGGTGCTTCTCCTGTCAACGAGAAGAATGCATCTCAATTTACACATAAGATCTTAGCTGCAAAAATGGTTGATATTAGTTTTAAAGAAAGAAGGAGGAAAGAAGAAGGGAAAAAAAAAGGAAAAAATGAATGAAAATAAAATTTTAAAACAAAATTTAAGGGCCTGTTTGGATTGAGCATAATAACAACAAATTATAAGTTGGTCAACATAATTTTGGATTTTTGAACCCATATGTAATAGATTGACTAACAGGGGGTTAAACGTAATTGGAGCGTCTAGTAGGGGTAGTGGATGTAAAATTTCCCTAAATATATTAAAAAATATTTAAAAAAATTAAATGTATCGGTCACGTATCCGTATTCTACTTTTTTGAATTTTGACGTATCAATATATTCGTGTCCGCATCTGTATCCGTGTCGGTGTTTCTTATCGTTATCGCTAGTGATTGATGTACTAAGGCTCTGTTGTTTTCATTTGAAAATTGATGAAATAAATTCAGTTTAGATCAGTTCAGATGCATTAAGTTCAGTTCAGTTCAGATTTGACTAATAGTATTTTGTACTACAAATAAGTTCAGTTCAGATCCATTCAGTTCAGTTCAGTTCAGTTCAGACTTTTTCAGACGAAAAAAACAGAGCCTAATACTTCCTCAAGTTCATTAATAACTTTCTAAATTTTTATTTTGGGCATTTTATTACAAACTTCCTAATCAAAATATGAAAAGTTTATCAATTAACTTACCAATTTTTTATTAATTCTCTCTCCTTCTTTATAGCTACTTTATCAATCTCTCTCATACTTTATCACTCATTTACAATTAAATACTCATACAAATCAATTTTTTAATATTATTCGTTAAAATTGATAACTTTTACTCCCTCCGTCCGGTCAAATGTTTCCCATTTCATTTTGTTGACCGTTTTTTTTTGTTGCAAATTACTCCTAAATCACATCGAAGAAAAAATTTGAAAAAATTATTATAAAATAGTTCAACATTTATACTATTTTAATATATTTTTTCTGATTTATTTCTGCTATATGATCTACGAGTAATTTGTGATCGAAAAAAAGTCAACAAAACGAAATGGGAAACTTTGACCTGGACGGAGGTAGTACCATTTAAGAAGATACAAAATAAATGGAGGGATTTTTTTTTTTTTTTTCATTGGATGATTTCCATTTATGCCATAGATAAACCCCGTAAAGAACACTTTGGTGCTTGAATACCTTTGTGATTAATTATGACATGTGTAAGTTGTAAGAGGTGCAATTAGGTCATCATCACAAACACAAACATGCCCAACTAGAAATCCAACAAAGAGGATACAATTTCTCCACAATATTAATTATAGAAATCACGGGCAAGTCTTTGCCTGCCACTTCCAGCATAAAAGCAAACAATTGCAATCTTCTTCTTCTTCTACGTACGTACCCAACAACAACAAAATCATGTGTACGAATTCAACTGTTTGATCTTATCTGAATCTTCTCTCTTGTAATTAAACTGTTCAACTGTTCTGTTCATACCACCCAGTCAAATTCTTGTTCATCAATTTAGCAAGAAACCCGTGTGAAAGCGTAAGATTACCACTACATACAAATTAGATTCCATATGAATTATGATACACCACTAAGTAGTTAGTTATTAACAATTATGATTATATGGAATTCGATCTTTGATTGAAAAATTGTACAATGTGCACTGTTGAATTTTGATTCCCCAAAATGATGGATTTTAGAAGTTGGATTTAGCATGCCAGTTGATTTTTGGGGTTAATGCGTTAATTACACTCTCCATCAACTATAATACACGTACATAAGTTTAATTTTAACCCATTGGTGGGGTGGTTCGATTTTTCCTGGCAAATCTTCTAGGCACTTTCACATATTCTTGTGCTTTTCACTTGGGAGTTAAATCCTTTTACTAGCAAAGTTTTAGCCTACTCGCACTAATTTCAGAAGTTTAGGATTCGTTTCACAATTTAAGATGTATTAATTCATCATGACGTAAGGGATATTCGGCGTCGCGCAATAGAAGAGTTTTCAGTACCAATAAAGTGAATTTCAACATCAGGAAAGACAACTCACAACATTGGTTCACGAATTTTGAACATAAATTATCAACATTAATGAAAAAGTCATGTTGAGGTGGTACACCAATTAAGGCGATACAAGGTAGACCGAGGAATATATTTACCCTGAATTAATCCAATCAAATTGATAAATTTGTGTATGATCGATGTCATTTTAAACCGGGTCTAATTCGCAAAGAATTGGAATTTTACACTAATTTTATCTTCGGGCGCGTTTGCTTAAATACATTATCAATTGGGGGGGTGTTAGTTGTTTAAAAAAGAAGACAATTTATAATAAACCCTTGTGACTGATTTTTTTATTTTGAGTAAATTCTATGCATAATTCATGAATCCTGATGGACATCCACCTAAGTTGTTTCTATCAAGAATCCTGACTGAAGATACTAAGAAATTCTTAGTGTTGGCCTGTCCGTTTGGAATATTGATGCTGTTCCATTGTTCTTGTTCAGTTTACACTTAGTTTACTTTTCTGTCTTAAATCGTTTTGTTCTTTATCTTTGTGATTTAGTAGATTGGTTAGAAGTTATAAATCATTGAGCAGGCAGAGCAGCTAGTAGTAACCTGTTAGATAAGCTGAAAATCCATTCGAATATCCAAAATGATCGATACCCCTATCCGGTTAAAATTTAAAACTGCAATGTTGGATAATGCATGACAAAATCCATTTAGATATCCAAATTGACATCTCCAAGTTAAACTACGACGTTGGATAAGGTCAAAATCCATTTATAAATTGACAGTCCTACAAAGAACAAAGTTAATGTAATTGAGAGATTAATTTCAACTAAGATACTTCTCTTCTGGTACTATGATATGATAAACATACAGTACCAATGTGTACAAATTTGGAAATTTTAAGTAACTAGAAGAGGTACATAATATATAATTAAGTTGTACGTACATGCAAGTTGCAAGAAGAACTCGAACTTGGTCATTACTACTACTCATTATTTCCACTGTATTATGCCTCTCTGTATTTCCGGTGGGTTGTTGTAGCCATCAATGTCTTTAGTGTTTACAAGTTTCAACAACATCATCTCTTAGACAGTTATTTCTCTCATTCAAAACGGAATTTTTTGTTTAAATATTAATAAAAAACAAAAATATGTATCAAGATATTTCAAAATTAAATTTCCTAAATTACTCATGACCCATCAACATAAACGGAGTAGTAGAAAAGAGAACAAAATAAAAGAGGTAAAACTTTTATATTCATGCCTAACTATAAACACTAAACTATTTTAGAGCATGAGTTAAATAAAAAGGTGTTTAGAAACAGATCCAATTATATAAACACTAAACTATTTTAGAGCATGAGTTAAATAAAAAGGTGTTTGGAAACAGATCCAATTAAATGCACTAACCATAAGAAGATATATGTATTTAAAAATAGTTAGAAAAAAAAATAAAGGAAAAAAGTAATTGTACACAAAAAGTGGGGAAGGAGTTATAGTCAATCCACTTAAATTTCAAACAGAAGTAGTATCACTTTTCTTTGATAGAAACGCATATATATATATATAGGCCATCCTCTGCATTAACTAACTTACCAGTTGCATTCAAACCTATTCTTGAAGTTTACAACATAGAGAAAAAAATGGCTGAAATATCATCTGGTGGGGCTAATGGCAACCATGGAGTCGCTCTGGACATTAAACATGTTGACAGCAGTGAGGATTTTGCATCAGGCTGCACCAGCTTTGTCACTGTACCATTCATCCAAAAGGTTCACAACTCTTTTACCTTTTCTTCTTGGCAGAATTAGCCCTGCTTTCGTGAACCCAAAAATATTAAAGTTCTGTTTGCTTGTTATGTAACGATGGCAGGTAATTGCGGAGATCTTGGGAACGTACTTCATAGTATTTGCTGGTTGCGCGGCTGTGGTGGTGGATGCGGATAAGGAACAGGTGGTTACACATCCCGGTGTATCGATAGTGTGGGGACTGGTGGTTATGGTCATGATCTACTCTTTAGGCCATATCTCTGGTGCCCACTTCAATCCTGCTGTAACCATTGCATTTGCCACCTGCAAGAGATTTCCTTGGAAACAGGTACAAAGTTAGTTTAGTAGTACTAATCAGTAACTGTTGTGTCTATGGCCCTTCTTGCGAGGCGAGGTTATCAGATACTTTATAAGTTGGATGAACGTATCGAACAAAATAATAAGTATGTTAGGTGAATGCCAAATATGAAATGGGTAATTGAAAATAGAGTTTAGCTGCTTTGTCAGTGACAAGACAGCTTGTCATCTACTAAATGCATAAATGTGTTGTACAGATCGACTGCATTACGAATTAAAGCTGTTGTTCGGTTTGATCTATTTTGTTTCAGGTTCCAGCATATGTGGGTGCTCAACTCATAGGAGCAACTCTAGCAGGTGGAACTCTTCGGTTGTTGTTCAGCGGAAGGCACAACCACTTTGCTGGAACTCTGCCGGCAGGTTCTGACGTGCAATCACTGGTCATGGAGTTCATTATTACATTCTACCTCATGTTTGTTATATCTGGAGTTGCCACGGACAACAGAGCTGTAATAACCTGATTTCCTCTAGCTAGCCTAACCTTTGTTATTTTTGTTCTGCATTCTTAAATCTGATGACATTGTTGTGCTGTCATAACAGATAGGAGAATTGGCTGGTTTAGCTATTGGAGCAACTATTTTGCTTAACGTCATGCTTGCTGGGTGCGTGTCATCCGAATATAACTTATACTGCACTGTCACACTCTGATCACGAAAAGCAGAATACTCTTGCATTATACTGTTTAGCATTGGAATGTATCGGTACTAAATGTTTAGGCCAGTTATTTTTAGTGTTTCTGAAATATTGTTACTATATGGCAGGCCAATTTCAGGTGCTTCTATGAATCCAGCAAGGAGTTTGGGACCATCAATCGTGTCGAACAACTACAGGGGCATATGGATCTACCTATTGGGCCCAACAGCAGGAGCTGTTGCTGGAGCTTGGGTTTACAATATCATAAGATTCACAGATAAGCCTCTTCGTGAAATCACTAAGAGCGGATCATTCCTTAAAAGCTTCTCTCGCGCATAGGAATAGGATCCACATTAGCTTCATTATCTGATGCTATCGCTGTTGTATGAATGATGTGTTGAACAAAGATGAACATTTTTTATTTAGATAACAAAAAAGATGCTCATGCTGTTCTTCTACATCAACAGCAGTAGTCATTTCATTTCCTATCTTGTTCAACAACAAGAATGTTATAAGTTCTGTAGTTCTGATTACAAATTAATCTATTCTGGAAGGTTTCTGTTCTAATCTAGATGACTCTTACCAAACTATATTACTCGTAGTAGTTGATGTCAACGTAATCATATTAAGGTAGTAGATAAACTATAGAAGTTTGGAGATCACTAGAATCAGCGTTGGATTATCTGAGTACTCTACTGAATCCGGAGAACAATCTGTACTATTGATATTGTTCTTATTATGATTCAGAGAGATCCTTGTACAGCCTAATTACAGGACAGACAGACAATTCCAAGACAAAACGCTAGAGATTAGTCCTGAAATCTCAACTTATGCTCATGTTCGACAAAAAAAATTCCAAAACAATTTACATACTATTTCTTGAATAACAAACTTTTGTATTCAACTTTTGTTACTTCAACTTTTTAGACTGAGGTGTCATGACACTAGAGGTCATAGGTTCAATTCTCGCCAAGTGCGAGATTATTTATAATTTATTACTAGCTTTGTAATGCTACTTGTGACATTGTAATGGTTCGATTATTAAAAAAAAAAAAACTTTTGTATTCTGCAATAAAGTACAGACACAAGGAACTAAAAATCCAGAATAAACTGATAATATTCTCATAGTTAACATCGGTGGCCAAATAATATACATATCCTTACTTGATTGAGTTGGATCCCAATAAACATATATGCACATTACTTAGAAATGCTAACACGCACTCACAGACTCACTTTAATTACTTCTTTTCTTACTTCAAAGTTCAAATATCTACTATAACAAAACTATGTCTGGGGATGTTGAAGTAAGCTTTGAGAATGCTGAACTAAGCTTTAAGGATGCTGAACTCAACCTGGAAACTAATAACGATACCTCAGCATCAGGTAGCAGCATTATCACCGTACCTTTTTTTATGCAAAAGGTGAGTCTAATTTTTCGATTTATCATTGCGACAATAAGTCCTGATTACCTAATTTGAGTTCTCACACATCTGATGTTTTTCCCCTCCTAAAATGGAAGGGCAGATAGTCGCGGAGATATTAGCAACATACTTTGTGATATTTGCTGGTCGTGCTGGGCTGGTGGTGTACGCGGATAAGGATAAGGTAGTGACAGTACCTGGAATTGCTATCATTTGGGGATCTGTGGTGATGGTTATGGTTTACGCTGTTGGTCACGTATCTGGTGCACATTTCAATCCAGCTGTAACCATTGCTTTCGCTTGCTGCAAGATTTTCCCCTGGAAACAGGTAGTTAAACTTCTCAGAACAACCATTTGACGCCTCTCAACAGATTTGCACTTTTAAATGAAACGAAACGAAACTCATACACTTATTTTGCAAAAGGAAACTCCAGAGTCCACACTATTAATTTCACACTTCTATACAAGTTCTGATGGTTAATTAACGTTCAAGGTACCGGCCTATATATGTGCCCAAGTGACGGGAGCGACACTGGCGAATCTAACCTTATGGTTCCTGTTTGATGGAAGGCATGGCCACCACTTTGCCGGAATCCCACCCACTGGAACAGATATACAGGCGGTCTCTATGGAGTTCATAATCACATTCCACCTTATGTTCGTTGTAGCAGGAGTTGCCACAGACGATAGAGCTGTAATTACTTCATTTCATTTAGCTAATTGCTTATAAATTTTAGTCACAGAATTAAAAGAGTTTATGTTTTCGAATACATTTATGATCATAATATACCGCTACCTAACTATGAGCCATAATGCTGTGCAGATTGGAGAATTGGCAGGTCTGGCCATTGGAGCTACTGTTGTACTTAATGTCATGTTCGCTTGGTACGTGCATGACACTTGAAGTGATTAATTGGGACCAATTAAACTTTTAAAGCTGTGCTAATGTACTTTGTATCCTTGTGATAGGGCGATTTCTGGGGGCGTAATGAATCCGGCAGGTGCTTTGGGCCTAGCATTCGTGTCCGGTAACTATAAAGGAGTGTGGATCTATCTTGTTGGCCCAACAACAGGAGGCACAGCTGGATGTTGGGCCTACAATCTTGTAAGAGTCACAGACAAGCAGGTTCCAAAGATTACCTGCAGAGGCAGTTGTTTACCTAAGATGCTCAGATCCAAGTAAATACAAGTGTTAAATGGCCTCTCAGTTTTTGTACTTTTTGTTAATGGTATGGTTTCAATCATGATCAGCTGTAAAATTTATGATTAGAGTACTTTACAGTACTGTACCTATGCCTTCTGTGATCAGTAAAGTGAAAGCACATAACTTACATTAATTAACCCTGTGAAGATTCTGGTGTTTCTGCATTTAGAAGACTTGAGGGGTTGGTTTGGAAATTGACAGGAGTTTGTTAAGTTGTTTTAGCGCGGGATTGACCAGATAAAATCTAGACCGTTAGATGGATGAGTTTGTTACTCATCTACGGCTGCTGCTGCTTGTACTCTGCATCTCTCTGTTTCAGTTTCTCTGTTTCAGATAAAATCATGACCGATAGATGGATGAGTTTGTTAAGTTGTTTTCTACAGTTTTCCACTTTCAGTCTTTGTAAACAAGATTACAAGATTGTAGATAACTAGGATTTATAGTAGTTAGAGAGATCTATGAGATTGAAGATCATGGCTTGTGATTGTAGCTCATTCTTGTTCGAATTTCGAGATATAAGGAAGTTGATTGATTCTTCCCTGGATGTAGATTTGATTCTCAAACCGAACCACGTAACTCTCTTGTGTTCACTTTTAATTTCTGTTCTTCAATTGCTTGCTTGCTTGTGTACTTGTTTTTCTGTTGCAATAAGAATTGTGGTGGTGCTGTCTGTTGTTTACTCGGAGTTAAGAAGCAACAATTTCATTAAGGTACAAAAATCAAAATTCGACGGAGAAAAAGCTATTACGATACATTATTCCATAAATCACAAAGAAGAAACAATTACACTCGAATCTCCGAACCTAAAGTTACACACATAATGCAATGCTGATTCTCGCACGTTTACAGTTGAGCCAAACGCTGAATGTCAAAAGGATGTGCATCTGATGGTTTTTCCGCCCTGTACGCTCTCCTCCCAACTATGATATTTGCAGCTTCTGTAGGATGATATGCATCCCAGAACAGATGCTCGTCTCTGTTCCGGCAAGGTGTTTGAAACGGGAGACATGTTACTTGCCCGTTGTTCCTCCCCACACCACAACACCCAGCATTTGTCACCGTAAATCCTGCCAGTGAACACATGACAAACGCTGTTATGAGACTATTTAATAGAACTGTAACACATACGCATAGTAGGCGAATGATATAAGAAGAAATCGAGCAAGAAATAGTCATTATGTTTACCATAAGCTCTTGGGTTATCAAGCATATCCTGGAAAATATCATAACCATTAATGTAGATAAATTGCGCATCATCAATATTAGCATTTAAGTTATCAACCAATGCCCTCAATTTGTTGTTGAAGATCTGATTTGCACTGTTTATCCTCTGAACACATGTTCTTCCATCAGGGCTGTTCTGTGCCAACTCATTCGGGCTGCATCCTATCTGCCCTATTCCAACCAGGGCAAACTTCCTAGCTCCATAATCATACAAATTCTGCACGTAACGAGTCATTTCTAAAATTGATGTACTCATTTAAAATTTATGACAAAACAGGCAAGTAAGACTGATCTGAGATAACTAGCTAACTCACCCTGAGTTGCTGAGTGTATGACTGGATGAGAAGAGTGGCATACTGGTCTGGGGAATATCGACGGCCAGTGTTGTAGTACAGAGGCATGAAGTAGTTGTTGAGATAATCGTTACTTCCGATTCCAATTGAGTATATGCACTGGGCCAGGTGATCTGCAGCAGCATCTTCACTTCCCAGTATGTTTATCACTTGTTCAACTGTCCTCTTGTAGTTATTCACTTGGCCTGTGAAATTTATTCGGTCCCCCTGGCGTGCACAAATAAATACCAGATAGGAATTCAGCCATAACTTTTAAACTCGCACATCACTTGGCTTTTGCTTGTGGTGTTTTTCGTTGAAGAAACCGAAATTAGATGTTTTATAAGGTAACAAAATTGGGAGGGTAAAACATATGGTATCAGGAATTGACAGAAGTTCATTGAGATGAATTAGCATGAAATTTCAAGAATCTTCAAACACTTAAAAGTTCATTAGTCCTTTGTAAAATTTTCATATTTATTTTCGAAACGTTCTGAAAAGTCTCAAAATGTTTTTTTTTTACGAACATGAAATACACTACTGAGACTTTAATCGATGTGTACAAGAGATTTTGTACCAGTTGCATTCCGGTCTCTGGTCGAATTCCAGCTGCACCTGATGCGTAGTTTACTCCCCCTAGTATTTGTCTGCCTCGGGCAGTAGAATAAGGCGGAATGTAGTCATCAAAGCCGAGTAAATCAGCTGCAAAACAAAGTTAACGCGACATAATCACACAAAAAATCCAGCTTTTCTTTAACCAAAAGCCACACCTGACCTAGATCTATCACTCAGTTTTTCTATTCGGATCACTTGAAAAACAATGTACGTAATGTAGGCAACTTACTTACCAATGACATCAACCGTGGTGAAGCCGTTAGTGAACCGTCCTGTGGGGCCGTCATTAAAATCGATACCATAAGGCATGTAATTGGCCCTAGCTATGGTGTTTATCACATTGTTATTCCCATTATCCACCAAAGAGTCACCAAAAATAAAGAAACACGGAACCTGTGGAGCCGCCTTAACCCACCCTTGCAGGATATTCAGCAATACAGCAATGTACATCACCACCGGCCCCTGAAGCCGGCTTTTCTTCAGTTTGTACATTACAAAAGGATGAAATGTATATGATTGCTTGTGTGATTGTGGTAGTACAGAAAATGTGCAGTAGTTTGAAGTCAGATTGAATGATGAAGGTGGTATATATATAAATAATATTTATAAAATAGAATGAGGGGGTTGGTGATCTGTATTAGCTAGTTATTAGCCATAATAGTGATCTGGTGCATAGTGATAAGGAGTTAGCTAGAAGCATTGATGATTTTGAAGATGGGACAGATTAATCCAGGCTGATAAATTACCCGATCATTCAGCTGATCATCACTTGGTTCACGGTACTGCAGGTCCATAATGTAATTAATGAACTTCTTTTCATCATTCAATCTGCAATATGGCAATCATTCCATTCTCAAGATCCTCATGTTCATGCTAACTGAACTGGTTTTCTTTACTGTTTCAGCAAGCCTGACAAAAATCAATAGCGGTCATTCTGTTAAGAGAACTCTACTTTCTGCCCCTTTACAAAAACAAGTGTGACATATTGATGGAAATAAAGAAGTGTGAATGTGAGGTTCACATTTAAAATAATATAGATGGGATGTAGGGTAATTTTCAAAAATAAAAATGTAAATATGATTGCTTGAGAATCCTGAGATTGACGAGAAATGATTATGCACCTAAAATCACAATTCACAAGTTTTTTTTTTTTTTTTTTTAACTATTATCTATTTTTAATTATTTTGACAGTAATAACAAATATGAAACTTTTTTGAGAAGGGAGAGAGCATCGGCCAACAAATAAGCAGTGCAGACTGCAGACTGTGTAGTATGCTTATACGTACTATACTTATACCGTAGTTAGATTGACGGGGAGAGCTAGAAACTACTATAGTAAACCAACTTATCGTTTATAATACAGGAGCACGAAAGAATTGGAATTAATTCATTGCACATGCTATATATCAATACAGCCTTGTATAGCTGTTCCAATAAATTTTGGCAGCACGCATAATATAATGTTATTCATGGCCCTATTTTCCGATCCATTATTATAACTTACTACTAATAATTACTATAAGCTACTCGGTCTAAGTCCAAACTTGGATGATCGGGAACGTCCCTTTCTCGTTAATTCATGGTCCATATATATTTCTGCACCTAGCCTTTGCAAGGCAAGCCAAACTTGATTTTGGTTTTTTTGGAGCATATCTGCTTCATGAGATATCAATACTTTTTCATCAAATGACAAATTAACAACTTTAATTTCTTGGTATTTTTTGGCTTATAAACTAGATCATTTAAGTTATAAAAACCTTTTGCGTGGATGCGGCGGGCGGCAGGTGGGCTTCGCATGGAGGTGGCTAGACGGCCGGTAGAGGGAAAATTGATACTTGAGAGTTGGGAATACAATCGTGAGCACTAGAGAGGAGGACATGGGAAGTTTAGCGTACGTACGAGAGAAGGTTTGGTGATTCGGTAATTAAGTGGGCTTATAAGTAAGGCTTTTAGTTAGGAGAAGCTGCGAAGGGAACTGGGTCATACTATTCATTGTCAGCTTGAATCTCTCAGGCTCAGGCCCAGGCCCAAGTACAAATATTGTGCCTTAATCTTTCTTATTGACCAAGATCATTCACATTCACAACTTCCTTAAAATGAGTTCTTTGCTTGCTTAGATATTGACATAAATATCAATATGCGTAAAACTCTAACAAATCAGATTCCCTAAAACTTGTATGGACCATAAAAAAAAAAAAAAAAAAAGGAAACACACTTCACATGCCCAACTAAAAAAAACACACTTCACACATGAGCTGTTACGCCGGATAAAGTTTTAGTGTGACAAAATTTTTCACCAGATGGTTGTAGCTTTTGAACGGAGATTGCTTCTCAGTGACGGGTAATTGCCAACTAAATCTCGATAGTGGCACAAAGTTGCAAACCATGAGTGTATTGTGAAGGGCGAGTGGTTGTGACATTTGAAGATGTTTTTAGCGTGACAAAATTGATGGCATCTCAAAAGTAGGCGATTGCTAGCTAAATCTCGGTAGTGGTGCAAAGTTGTAAGGTTGAAGTACAAATTGTGTGTGGCCTGCGGATGGTTGTGCCGTATGGAGACAATTTTGGTGTGACGAAATTGCTCGCATGTCGGTAATAGGTGGTTTCCAGCTAAATCTCGAAAGTGGTGCAAAGCTGTAAAGTTGAAGTTCAAGCTGTGGCGACTGGGTGGTTATGACGGCTGGAGACAATTTATGGGTCATTATGACTGTTGGCGACAACGTTAGTGTGACAAAATTGGTTGCGTCCAACAGTTTGTGAGTACCAGATACGTACCATACATGGAAGATTTTGAATTCTGAATCAGTTGTGGACAGACGAGTTACGCGCACCTACATACAATTCTGGTTGGTTGACCGAATTTATAAAAATCAGCCAATGGACCACGGACAAATATAACACATCTAAGTGGTGAATCTTTTATGGAATACCTAATAAATAAGTTAAAATAGTTATATATTTCGTCGATAAATAAAGCCAAGTAAAAGTTCATCAATAGTCATTCAAAACACACTCGTTAGATGACGTTCGAATACTATTGTATCCAAGTTATAATGCACGCGCCATATACTCTAAAATTATATCGATTGTCCTCGAATTTTCATCTAATCCAAAATAGCTTACAAATAATTATATCTTCAGTGGTGAATAGAGTCATGTAAAACTATAATTGTCACTTAAACCATATCCACAATAAATCATTTGAGTAACCAATGAGGTCTAGCTCAATTGATTAGACTGAGGTGTCATGACACTGGAGGTCATAGGTTCAATTCTCGTCAAGTACGAGATTATTTATAGTTTATTACTAGCTTTGTAATGCTACTTATGAAATTGTAATGGTTTGATTATTAAAAAAAATAAATCATTTGAGTATTAGTGTATCCAAATTAATGCACGTCATATAAGAGAAAAAGCATATCAATTATTGTCGAATATTCAAAACCAATGCATAATTCACATTATCCCTCAACACACCAACTGATGATGTTCGAACATCATCTAACCAATATTGCTCAAAGAACTAACTAGCTTGTGATATTGTATACCATGAGATCACAAAATAAACGCGAACTACACGATCATATGTTGAAGTATATACCATAAATAAGCATGGAATAACTTAGTAAATATGATATATTTCTAAGTGAATTAAACATAGAATATAGAATAAATGAATTTGTTTATTTTCAACAATAATATGCTTTTATAAAAAGTTGTACTCCTATGTATTACATTATTAAGTTAGATGACTATAATCTAGAAGAAAATTCCTTACATAACATATTCATCATGTGGACGGTATTTATTATGAGAATGGGAGATAGTTTTTAGAGTGACACAATTGCTTGCATCTTGGTGGTAATTAAGTGATTCCTAGCTGGATTTCGATAGTAGGTGATTGTCATTTGAACCTCCCTAGTGGTGCAAAGTTGTAAAGTATAAGTGTAATTGTGACGACTGGAGACAATTTTAGTGTCGCCCTGCCAGCAAAATCTCGGTAGCGAAGCTAAATTGTAATTGAAACGTTGAATGTGACAGGTAAGGTTGTGATAGCTAGAGACAGTTTTAGTTCAAAAAACTACTCGTGAGTCCTGTCTCAGTAGTAGGTCATTGACATCTAAATCTCAGAAGTGGTGAAAGTTGTAAGTTTGAAGTTCAAATTGTGGCAAGTGGGTGGTTGTGACGTCTAGACACAATTTTAGCGTGACAAAATTGCTCACATCTCGATAATAGGTGATTGTCAACTGCTCAACAGTAGGTGATTGTCAGTTGCTCATTAGTAGGTGATTGTGCATGAATAATTATGATTGTTGACGATGGTGTGACAAAATTACTCGTGCCCAGCAAACGGCGAGTGCCACGTACCTCTTATGGTTTGGTTGTGATTACTGAACCAGTTTAAGAAACAAGGCATACGTATCTATAAATGAATCCGATTGGTCGATTGGGGGTTATAAACATTAGTGATTAGCCAATAAGTCACAAACGTATGTAAGTAGTAACAACACATCTAGCTGACGAATTTTTTGTGAGATACCTAACAGGTTATACATAACTATACGTTCCTGTCAACAAATAGGGTCAATGAAAAGTACGTCAATCGTCATTTAAGACATAAAAGTACGACAATCGTCACTTAAGACATATTCGTCAGATGACTCTGTCACGTCCAAATTCATACATACGTCATATGCAGTAAAAGTATCGATTGTCATCAAATACACATACGTACACCATTTAATCTTAAATAATTTAAACATCAAACACAATCAAGTACTACTAATATCCGAGTAACGTTCAACATCAAAACCACAATACACAACATTACCACTCAACGTATGAACTAACGATATGCAAACGCTGTCTAACCCAAAACTAATCAAAAGAACGAACTAGCGATATTCTGATTACCGAAATTGCTCTAAGACGAAATGAATGCGGACAGCACAACACTTATGTGGCAATACACCATAAATAAGCAACCAATTCACATGTCAGCAAGAGTGTGTTGCATTGCATCTATGGCTTGTGATTCACACCTCACCTCTCCTAAACTAAAATTGAAAGTAAAAAAAGGAAAATGAATATTGGAGGAGAGATTAAATTAAACACACAGAGAGAGAGTCACCCACACACACACTAATTATAAAAGGGGAGGTTGTTTTTGGGTGGCAGCCAGCCCAGGGAAAAGGCCAGTGCAGGTGAGGTCAGCTGCACCAGAAAGAAAATCTATCTGCATGGCAGAATAGTAGTGTGTGCACTGGAAATCAATTCAATACCAAGCTAAACGAAAACAAAACAAATCCACCACAACCTGTGTGCTTCACTGTTTGTTACGAACATCACAAAACCCCAAATCTCACCTCTTCAATTTCCTTTTTTTCAAATTTCTATCCCCTTCTTCTCCCTTTCTCTCTCTACATTGTGTTGCTATATAAAGGACCCTCCTGAGGGAGTCTCAGGATATACAAACGAATTAAATCATATCGGGAGATAGATGGATAGATAGATTTTTCTTTTCTCCTGGTGTGTGTGTGTGTGTGCGATAAATAAATATCCCTCCTCTCTGCCCAACTTGCACTGTTTCAGTTTCTCGTCTGTATCTGGTAATTAAAAAAACAAATAAATTAAAAAAGGAAAAACCTCTGCGACTGTGACTCTCTGATAGCGATGGAGTCTTCACCACACAGCAATTCGTACAGCAATTTGGTGAAATTTCGTTTCTGTCTCTCTCTCTTTTTTTTTTTTACTTGATAAATGCCTAATTCTGTACTTTATCGTTTTAGCCATTTTCGGAATTATGATTATCAACTGCACTTTATAGTTCATTCTTGATTCTGTTTTTGCACCGATTTTCTTGAAATTTCGGAGGTTTTTTTGTATACTTACACTGGAACTTCTTTTATTCATGCTGCTCGTTCTGTTTATTGTTTATTAGTACTACTCGTATATTTTATTTTCTTTGTCTTTTAGTTCTAGGTTATTTAGAATTAAGCTCAGTCTTTTAATCTCGTTGTTGAATTATACTGTTGTTTTTCCATTTTGATTGATTATTTTGTCTTCTAGTTCTGTGATATATGGAATTGAGATGAAAGTTACTGGAGTGTTTACTGTTTAGTTTACCATCTCCAGTTACATTTTGTATTGCTCTGTGAATTGATGAAGTCTGGATAAGATTGCACCGCAAAAGTTTCAGCTGACAAGATGAATTTGATATTTTTGTGGACCTCTTTCTCCTCCTAGATATTTTGCTCTCTGATGCATATATGTCTTGAGTTGGTATTTTGTGCTATTTATTCACTGTAACCACATTAGTCACATTATATGCATGTGCCTTTTGCTTTGAGTGAAGTACTAAAATAACTCATGTTCTCAGCTACTGTAGTCTGTGGTTTCAATATTAATGATTTCGAGATTGGTCGATAAAGATGTTATCGTTTAGCATAATTGCCTGCTCCTACTCTGAAATTTTTCGGAAAAATATGGTTTTTTCATGACTGAAATGCTGTTTGATCTTATTGATTTGTGATGTAGGATGAATCGCTGATAAAGCATTTACTTCAGAATCGCGACTCCATTTCAAGCATACCTACTAGTAGATTGGAAAGGCTTTTAAGAGATCGTGAGTTAAGAAAGTCCACCAAGTATTCTCAGAATAATGATGATAGTAATGGGGATATGGGTTTGTTTGGATACATGAATAATGACTTCCATCTTAATGATGTTAATGGAGACAAGGAGCCGGGTTTCTTTCACGGGACAGCTTCCCCTAAATCTGGTGATGAAGGAAATGACAGACCGTATCCTCGATTCCCCAGACAAAGACTACTTGTTGTGGCGAACAGGCTACCCGTGTCTGCAGTTAGAACAGGTGAAAATTCATGGGCGCTTGAAATAAGCGTAGGTGGCCTAGTCAGTGCTCTACTGGGTAAGAACTAGATCTTGTTGTCTCTGTTGAGCAATGTGATGAACTTAATATCTTTTTTACCACAGTTGGAACTTATATCTAAGACCACTCTTAATTCCTTTTCGCAGGTATCAATGAAATTGAGGCAAGGTGGATAGGATGGGCTGGTGTGAATGTTCCTGATGAAGCCGGACAAAAATCGCTAACCAAAGCCTTAGCTGCAAAGGTTTGCATTTGGTTCCGTGTTAGCGTCTCAGACTCCTGAGTTTTTAGCATTTCTTAGTGGTTCATTATCAGTGAGTTTAACAGCTCATGAGAAATTTAGCTGTGCTATCCTGTGATGCCGAAATAATCTTAAAATTGCATCTTTACATATCTGGTACAGGCGCACCATGATGCTCCGGCAATAAGTGCCAGATATGCAGCATGCGCCTATAGAAAGTAGCCTATTATGTCATTCTAAATGAACTTATCGTGTGTCTGTGTGTGTGATTCTACATCTTTGGTATTGCTATTCGTGTTCTCATATGCTATCCGATCGTGCATAATGTATTCCCTTGTACACAGAATAGGCTAACTTTGACATTTGTTCTACCGACTGCAGAGGTGCATCCCTGTGTTCCTTGATGAAGAAACAGTGCACCAATACTATAATGGCTACTGCAACAACATATTATGGCCTCTTTTCCATTATCTCGGGCTTCCACAAGAAGACCGCCTTGCCACCACGCGCAGTTTCCAGTCTCAGTTCGCTGCCTACAAGAAGGCAAACCAAATGTTTGCTGATGTTGTAAATAAGAATTACCAGGAAGGTGATGTTGTCTGGTGCCATGATTATCATCTCATGTTTCTTCCAAAGTGCCTCAAAGAACATAACAGCAAGATGAAAGTTGGTTGGTTTCTCCACACACCTTTCCCCTCCTCGGAAATTCATCGGACACTGCCGTCAAGATCAGAACTATTGAGATCTGTCTTAGCTGCTGATTTGATTGGGTGATTTCCTGGTCATATAAGCCATATATTTTTTTAGTCTCTTTCTTTTGTTGTCAAGACATGACATATATATCTATTCTTCTGATTGTTCGCAGGTTCCACACTTATGATTATGCCAGACACTTTGTAAGTGCTTGTACTCGGATTCTTGGGCTCGAAGGCACACCTGATGGTGTTGAGGATCAAGGGAAGCTAACTCGTGTAGCAGCGGTATAAACATAATGGAATACCATAATTTCTTTGTTACAACTTATACTTGCAAAATAATTGCAATGTACACATTCCGTGCCATTATATAGCTACAACTAACTTCATAGTACTCTGCACTACAGTTTCCCATTGGTATAGATTCTGATCGGTTCATTCGTGCTCTTGAGCTTCCTCAAGTGAAGGATCACATTAGAGAATTGAAAGAGAGATTTGCTGGGCGAAAGGTAAAAAGTGGCATATGAGGAACCCCAGCAGTGATTTTTGTTTGAGAATGGGCGTTGATTTACACAATATTTTCTATTTCAGCTTTCATAGATCAAATAATTCAGTTGCAAAACTATGCATCTCTTCGACTGATGTTGTTGATCTCTGTTTTTTAATGGTGTACTACTATTTAGTTAGTCTCTAAAGCTAATTTTCTCCATGCATTCAATCAGGTAATGCTAGGGGTCGATCGCCTAGATATGATTAAGGGAATACCTCAAAAGATTTTGGCATTTGAAAAGTTTCTTGAAGAAAACCCAATTTGGCACGACAAAGTGGTTTTAGTACAAATTGCTGTACCAACAAGGACAGATGTTCCTGAGTGTGAGTATCCATACCTTCATTTTATTGAAGTTGTTACTTGCTTACAATCATTTTCTTGTATTGCTCTTGGTCTCTGCTTGTGTACCTATGTCACGAAACTAGAATTTGGGATGTTACCCCGTTAGCTGTTGAAGGGATTGCTACTGTTTTTCTTTCATTCTACCCGTAAAGTCATGGTTATCTTAGAAAGTTCTTTATGGTCATGTTGCATGAACCATGGATGCACGAGGGACAGGCAGAAGGGCTAGCAACTTGTTTAATGAGTTCAGTATTAGTTAATGAGTTGCTATACGAATTCTCAAATTTTATTTTTTCCATTCGGATAATTCTCATCTTCAAGATCTTGTGTCACTTTTTTATTATCTAGTAGCTGGTTCCTCCCAAAATATTTTTCCTCTATAGCTAAGGTAAGAAGTTTAATCCATTCATTTGGCAGATCAAAAGCTCTCAGCCCAAGTTCATGAAATTGTTGGTAGGATAAATGGAAGATTCGGAACCCTTACAACTGTTCCAATTCATCATTTAGTAAGTCATGTGCCTTAAATTTGATGCTACCAAATACCATTCTATCATATGAATACTATTCGTATTTATTACTTGTATATAACACACTCTACTTGCTGTTTACAGGACAGATCTCTTGATTTTCATGCATTATGTGCGCTATATGCTGTCACTGGTATGTTTCTGTTTGATCTCTTTAGAGGCTTACATTGGTTTTCTAAAGTTACACTTATGCAGAGTGCAGACAATGATATTGTGGGGAATTACACTCATGGCTAAATAATTGATCTCTACATGTTGGATGAAAATACGAAGATATAGTGGAACACATGCATTATAATAATCGATATAAGAAGTATATACAGTTTTAGAACTTCTTTTCCTGCTTTCTCCCCTTTTTCCTTGGTAGGAAACTAGAAATGGTAGGTAGAGTCAATTCGTGAAAACTGGGGAAGGAAGAAGATAAAACCAATTCATTTTCAGTCCTTATAACTAATGATGACGAGTCATAAATCGTTCAGTGAATGAGTTGTAGAAGGAATTTCCTTCTGAACCATGCATGTCGACTAGTTATTACCTCGATTGGATTATCTTACATTATGTTGAATTCTGTCCAGTTGTTTTGTCATCAAGCATATTAACTGTATTGCATTCTCTCCAACTAATTACTTTTTCGATATTTGGTTTAGATGTTGCTCTGGTCACATCCCTTAGAGATGGAATGAATCTTGTGAGCTATGAGTTTGTGGCTTGCCAAGATTCAAAGAAAGGAGTTCTCATTTTAAGTGAGGTAATTATTCTTTACCTATAAAATAAATTTTTAAAAAGAAAACAAAAACTCTGTTTACTCCCCCCAGAGAAATTTCCTTCTGAAAACAATTGCAGTGCTACTTCTTAATTGATGGTTACAGGTATTAAACTATTATTATTTTTATTTATTATTACTATTATTATTGTTGCTGTTTTTGTTGTTGTTATTATTTATTATTATTATCATTATTTCTCCCTTATTTATTTTTATTATTGTTATCAGTTCGCTGGAGCCGCACAGTCTCTGGGTGCGGGAGCAATACTAGTAAATCCTTGGAATATTACTGAAGTTGCTGCATCAATTGGTTATGCTTTGAGTATGCCAGAAGATGAAAGGAAAAAACGACATCACCACAACTTCACGCATATTACTACTCACACATCCCAGGAATGGGCTGAAACTTTTGTGAGGTACATCATCCTGAATCCTTGAGTGTGTGATTTTTAACTTGTGAAATACTCTCATATGGCACTGCACTAAATATTTATGCTGATATATGTGACTTCATCGAGATCTTTATTCCCACCTTCAATGCAGTGAACTCAATGATACTGTCATTGAAGCTCAGCTGAGGACTCGTCAAATTCCACCATTACTTCCAAAAGGAGAGGCAATTGATCGTTATTCACAATCAAATAATCGGTTACTTATCATGGTATTCTCGTGCTTCATATCATGCATCAGAAGAATTTCAAAAAAGAAAAACTTCTTGATCAAAATTCATCCACTCATGTCCTGTTATAAATTCATCTGAATCGTCCTAGATGTTTAATTTATTGTGTTAGTAACTTGTGAATCTTGTCACAATGTTTGTTGCTCCAATGTGCTTCAGTTTACTGAAATTACTTGTGTGCTCATATTTCCTTAGTTTGGATTCAGTTGCATGTTTCATATCTATGTATACTTCTGATTTAAACTTATAAATTATAATATGTTACTATTATACCGATATAAGTTCTTTCATTCACAGGGATTTAACGCAACATTAACTGAGTCAATGGATACGCAAGGAAGAAGAATGGATCAGTTCAAAGAAATGGAGCTTAAGTTACACCCTGAAGTGAAGGACACCCTGAAAAGACTTTGTGAAGACCAAAAAACCACGATAATGGTTGTTAGTGGAAGTGATAGAACCGTTCTTGATAAGGTTTCTCTTCACATACTGGTATAATATATATTTTTTATTTTTCAATTTGTATGTCCTGCTTGCTGATTGATGTATTGTGCAGAACTTCGGAGAATATAATATGTGGTTGGCAGCAGAACATGGGATGTTTTTGCGTCGCACTGCAGGAGATTGGATGACAACAATGCCAGAAAATCTGAATATGGATTGGGTTGATAGCGTACAGGTGGGGAATGGATTCATTCCTTAGCTTTTAGCAATTCATAACTTTTATTGCAGAACTTAATATTTATCGTATCTGACCATAACTGCCGACTGTTTCAGCATGTGATTGAGTACTTCACTGAGAGGACGCCCCGTTCGAATTTCGAGATACGTGATACTTCGCTTGTCTGGAATTATAAATTTGCAGGTAAACAATTCTAGTCTTTTTGGCATATTCATTCTTTTTTCCTTGCATCTCGCGTTTAGCTTCTGCTTGTGCTCTTTTATGTCATGCTTCTTTTTTTTTTCTTTCTCTCTCTCTCTTTCAGATATTGAGTTCGGGAAGCTTCAATCAAAGGATTTGTTGCAGCACCTATGGACTGGGCCAATTTCAAATGCGTCTGTGGAAGTCGTCCAAGGAGCGCGGTCAGTTGAAGTACGAGCAGTTGGTGTGACTAAGGTGTGAGCAGTTCTGGTAAAATAATCTTCACACTTGTTGTTCACTAGGGAATATATAACTAAAAAATTTTTCTACATTTTTCTTCAGGGTGCTGCAATTGACAGAATATTGGGAGAGATTGTTCATCACAGTAACATAAAAGCTCCAATAGATTATGTCCTCTGTATTGGACATTTTCTTCCAAAGGTGAGTGAAATTTCAGAAAAGTTTGGGTGTAAATTTGAGAACAATAGGAACAACTTATTCTTATCTTACTTAAGAAGGCCCTTATAGTACCAAAATAATTGCTTGAAATTGGTGCTTCAACACATTTTACAAAAACTAAAAGAATCTACTTCCAAATTACAAGGATCTTACCCTGACAAATGTGCCCCAAAATTCTAGGACGAAGATATCTATACATTCTTCGAGCCAGAGCTTCCAGCTGGACTGCCACCTTCGGCTTCAAGGGCCAAAACGGGGAACTCTCTCAGCCGATCAAGCTCATCAAATTCAAAGAGAAACAGTGCCCCTGCATTGTGGCGAAAGGCTCCTCCTCTACCCTCTCCGGGCACAGAGAAAAGACCAACCAGTTCAAATGGAATTAATGGCTGGTGGTCCAAAATGCGCGACAGAATTACTATGCATGAAGGCTCTTCGGTTCTTGACCTCAAGGGTGAAAATTACTTCTCATGTGCAGTTGGGAGAAAACGTTCTAATGCAAGATATCTTCTTGAATCCTCATCCGAGGTTGTAACGTTGTTGAACGAGCTAGCAGAAAGCAACGATACTGAGCGTGATGTTGCAGATAAATGAATAGAATCCTGTGGTCTGATGGTTCTGGGAGTCAACTTATAGTTTGAGAGTATACCCAACTGGGATATGGTCGTGGTTTTTTCCTTATATAATCCTGTTAATAATGTACTGTTGTACTGAACTACTATAAGTCTTGTAAGTGTAATAATATCCCTTGTTTTGGTTTATGAGTTTATCCGTCATAATAAAATCCCTTGTTTTGTTCTCAACATTTATCAGATTGCCCAACGGCGAAAAAATAGGTGAAGTACAGTAGTTACTTCAAAGCTTGGAATCAGATTATCTGTTCGATATCTTTTGCTCAGACCAGTTGGATTGGCAAGAAAAGCATCTATCTGAGTTCGAGATCGGAAAAGAAAACTAGAGTTTCTACAATCTAGCTAAATCACATCTGGAAGCTGATTCCTCACCCGAACTCTTTCTCCATTGAAGTGAATATATTTCCATTTACTTTGATACTTCTTCATCACCAGCCTCTGCTTGTCCTCTTGGCCCAGCTCCTTGAATGCTCGTGCGATTCTTCTAAGGGTATCTTCATCGGGTTTCACCCCTAACTCTTCCATGTCTGCAAATGCCTGAAGAAAACGGAAAGGAACAAAATGAGCATCAAGTGATGAAAAGGAACACAAATTTGCCAGTTGAATTGGATAAGTCCATCAATTGCAGATTAACACTATCCAATTACCTCTACAACCTTGTTTAACTCATTATGGTGATCAAACAGAGATATGACTCTAGAAAACAACTTCTTCGGTACAGAGCGGTTATGCACATGTATAATCATGTTCCATAATGTTTCTGCTTCGTCGACTCTATTATCCCTGTCAAATGCTAGCAGAAGGCAATCATAGGTCGTCATTGTTGCTCCTTGGCCTTTGCTTAACATCCACTTGGCCACCTGATACACACAATTATTTGAGATCCTTATAAGTTATAACATTAGTGCATCTCTAAAATCTTTTAAGTTGTGTGAAACTTTCTGCAAGATGAAAGTTTCTTACTTGAATAACTCGTTTCCATTGGCTCCGCTTCCTCAAGATACTCAACGCCTTTGCAGCAGCAACTAATGGAAACTCAGTTTCCCATGCTACCCACTTGTCCAGAGCACCATAAACAGCCTCTTTCTCGTTTGGAAGTCCAGAAATCTGCGAAATCAATGAAATCTGTTACAATCACGTGAGTTGCATAACTATCTAAAAAGCTATCTTAAAATAATCACCACATACAATTCGAATAACGTTTAAGGCCTTCTGCCCTGAACCAGATGAATCTCTCTTATGCCAGAAATGGTGTTCCTGCTTTCCTGTCTTCTTCAAAGATCTCCTGTATCCATGTTCAACATAATACTGAAGTCCAAAAACCCATACTAAACTGCTTTATCAAATAGACACACTATCCAAACACAAACTCTACATACGTGTCTTGTGCATTCGATACAAGCGAGTGCTGGTCACCTTCGTTGTTCCGCTTTCTTGTAGCCGCTATAACACTCCTCTGTTGCACGAATGTATTTAATCATGAAAATAACCAAAAACAACTCGACGTGTTATAAACGAAACTAAACCAAACAATCAAACATACTCCTTGCCTTGTCTATCGAAACAACTAACTTGGACGCTTTAGGTAAAGCCAATGCCGCGTTGTTCTGGAATAAACAGCATACAACCTGGAAGTTTGAGGGCAAATAAAAGTGGAAATCATTTCAAAAGATAGATAAATAAAAATTAAAAAAAAAAAAAATCAGAAGCAAGAATGTTCAACCTGCTTTCTGGAAAAGGTGCAGAAATCAAGTGAAACTGGAATTATAGAACCCAACGACATAATTCAACCTCCTGTTCAACTCTCAAAATGAAATTCTCCAACTCTACATTCTAATAGCTGCATAAATGCATACGCCTAAATTATCTGCAACAATTAAACCAAAAACATATACAGAAACATAATCACAGGTGCAAAAAGAGCTCGAATAAGGAGGGGAAATAAAACGAAATATTTACACAGTTTCACAAATTACGAACTTACCAAGTATCTATCCGCTAAAGAGCTTGCCTTCTTCTCCGAGTAAAACAGAAATGGATTGGTTTCAGAATTTCTAATCCAACCAATGCGACGTCGCTGAACTGTGAGTCTGTGACGGACTGGCGGTGAGTTTGAGAAGCTAGAACATCTAATTCTCTGTTGGGACTCATTCAAGCGTTCTCGCGCTTTAATTCTTGTTAGTTCTGGAGTTAAGAGAATAATAGTTCGTCGTGTGTGATTGTTACTTCCAGTAGTATATTGGACTTGGGCTTTTTAAGAGTGTTTGTATATGGCCCAAACAACTAGAGCATCAAAATAACATTATTCATTAGCAATCTCAGTCCAAAATCCACTCTAGCAATCTAGCTTGTGCATTATATGTGCTTCAGTTGGGGCAAGGGTGAGTACCTAATTATGTCCTTTCTCGCCCAATCTTCTGTCAAAGGCATTTATTCTTGCACTCGCAAGCAAGCCACTAAACGCATAACATATAAATCATATATTTTCTACAAATCACATTGAACATGCATAATAACATAAAGTTAAATGAAAGTGACATTGATATACAAATTAGAACAGTCATGTTCACAGTTTTCTCTTCAAACTTTTCAAAAAAGTTCTCTTTCTCATTCTCCATATTTCAAGATCGCTTCTTCAAACTTTGAACTTGACATTCATCCTTTAACATTCAACAATTGCACTCTTTTGATTCTAATCCTTTTGTTAACTTTAGCTACATCACTCACATCATTTTTTCTTGAGAAAACTTTCTTTTTTTATTGATGTTCTTTCTTATTTTTAGTTAGAATCATGTTCATTGTTCTTCATATTAAATGTCTACATATGCTTCGTCTTAATTATACACTGTAACAACTTATATATCATCAAACGCATTGGCTCCCATGTGTATACTCACCGTAACAGCATATGGTCAAACCCATTGACTTTCGCCTCAACTCTCATTCTATGCTCACGGTATCAAATTACGTAAAACATCGTAGCTCAACTTTCTTCTATATAACCAACAAAAACACCCATCCATCTTTTCATTCGTTCTTTACATAATTGAGAATTCAATCATTTCACTTTTGATGTTAAATCGGCAGCACAAATGTTACAAACAACTTTTACCATCATAATAAAATTCAACATAAACTTGGATCATAATGAAGCATGTGATTCTTAACGTGAATAATAAAGTTTCTAAAGTTTCACTTGCTTGAAACGGATGAACAAAAGAAAAAAAGAACAGGGAAGTCATGGTTTTTTTTTTTTAAAGATCGCAAAATATCATTAAGCTAATAGAGGAGTTACAACTGTGAGGTCGTCCCGGCACGCGACCGTCCGAGGACACCACTTATTCAAATCCTGATGCAACTACACGGCAAGCCATTCGGGACATAGATCCCAGATACTAACAGAGTTCCTATATGGACTAGTTACTATCTGATTCAAAACTATGCCTGAATCTACCAAACTAAGCAAACCGCTGCCTAACTTGGCCAAAACGTCCGCAGTATTATTGCATTCCCTATATACAAAGGTGAGCTGCCATTCCTCTATTTGCTCCAGAAGTGACCTAATCTGCTGCACCAGAGGTTGATGCCTCCAAGTCGGAATCATCTTCCTGTTAACCCCAGAAACAACATGGAAGTCATGGTTTATTATTTATTTTATTAACATTTCCCTCATTTGCTCTATTTTCATTTAGTATGGATTTCATTATTAAAACCTAGATATATAAGAATGCCATCTAGGTGACATTAATTTGAGAAAGAATACATCCAAAATTTACCATTTGAAGGCGAGCAAGATTGTTCGTTGATCATCGTATACGCACTTGTTCCATTTAGATTGTTCCAACTTAAGTATGGTGCCAAAACTTATATCACTTTCATGCAATTACCGCAACGATGATTAGTTATTTTATCATTCTCTAAGATTTTAATGACAGAACAAATGTAAACCCACGATACAGTCTGATTTCGTGAAGATAATATCTATAATAAGGATGAACTGAAAGTCTTAATCACCATATGGCGTTCCCATTTCAACCTTTTCAATTTGGTGGTCAAATTCAAAAGGATAATACGCACTCGAGTGACTGAATGAATGAACTTTAACAACTTTTTTTTAACGTGTAACACTCTACTCCTAGCTTTTTCCCTTTTTGACAAAAAAACGTACTATTATGCTCATTATACGTACTTACCTCAAATTTTCAACTATACTCACCAACAATTTACTCGAAGATTCTTTAATCTTTGCCAAGTGTCTGTACTTCATAGTTCATATCACTTCCCGTCTTCTAGAGTAATTTCAGTTTGAGTGTTTTGTTTTTCACCTTTGACCAAAGTATCTTGCGTGAGGAACTGATTTCACATATATGAGTAAATTATCTTTAAATAAAGTTTACATGAAAAATAAAATATATAGATAAATAAAAGTTTTATTAATAAAAATATAGGGTATTTAATTAAAGAACATGGGAGTTTTTTATAAACAAAACCTACGTTATACTAACAATTGTTTTACTTAATAACATTTGTATTTTTTTTATAATAACATTATACGGTCTATTTTTGAATTAAGTATGTGCTCTCCGACAAGACTTTGTGATATGTACATGTGGATTCGAGCTATAAATGTGTCTTACAAGACACAATCGAATAAGGTGATTTCTTCGTTATTGATCTCTGATTTTCTAGTAAACACCTACAATATTCGTTTTACTGAGGCAAGCGGGCACAAGATCGAGGTGTTGATTCCAATGAAATCGAAAATCTCCTTTCCCCCACAATTAGAAGTCGGCATCATCATCATCATTGTGCCTTTGGTGTTGTTGTTTTATGTTCCTAAACTTGTAGAAAGGAAAAAGGATCCCACACGAGTTACTTTGGTATTATAAAATTTTACTTCATTTCATTCAAGTTCATAATATTATTTTAATAAATTTTTATCTTGTATAAGATTTATGAGTATTTTGTGGTTAATGTTCGAAAAAAATCATCATCATTATTATTATTAGTAGAATTGGGAAAGTAAGTATCATGGTAGTGGATTGTGTTTTAACAAAAAAGGAATATTCATCGTTATTAGTATGATGTTAATATAAGATATTACAATTATTATAGCACTTCTTAGGATTTGAGGCTTTAAACATATAAGTCACAAAAAAGAAATGTCTCAAATTAAAGACTTCAATGGTTTGAGACTTAAGAGGAATTTATCTGTGGGCCCCATGTGCCAATATTAATCAATCACTCTATTCCTACTAAAAAATATAACTAAACAATTATTATTTTTATATTGTTTGGGACTTAAATGGGAGTTACTACAATATTATTAGTAGCTTTTTCCCATAGGGTATTAATTAATACTAGCCCCAAAAAAGACTCAATTAGGGGCATTTTTTTAGTTTAATTGGGGCTTTAATAAGTGCTCTTAGTCCTACTGGAATATTCTGGTAAACACTTTAGACGATGCTCAAGTGTTTGAAGTTCTACTGCGCTTTTTTTTTTTTTTTAAACGGCTAAAATATTATTGATAAACACAATGAATAGAGTTCATACAACAAGTGCATAAGAGATGCACACCGAACAATAAACTCAAAGGCCAAGGCCAACCTCTAGAAGTAAGAACAAGAGCAAATCTCCTATCCGTTATGATCGTCGCAATACTTGACCCCCCTCGTCCAGTACGTCCATTCTACTAGTAAGAGTCCAAGATACGGGAGGTTTACAAGTTGTACCACCAACTCTTGGTCAAGTCCAAAGAGGGGCATATCTTTCGTTGCAAGTTTAGGGGATTTAGCTAAGAAATTAAAGATGATTATCCTCTTTGAGCCACGGGATAATTACGAAAATGAAAAGTGGAAGTGACATATTGTTGTAATGTGTAAGAACTAGAGATTAGAGTGGAGACCGAAGGTATTAGCATAAAACTCCATCGAATTCGAATAGACATATCACATATGAAACGATCATATACCAAATTAAATTTTAGTCTTATACGCCAAACCATCAACGTTACAACCAAAGTCTTGCATTGTCTGTTTTTGTAAAACATCTCGTGTACGTAACCAAACTACTACTCTATCCTCCCATTCTTTATTTATTACACTTATTTCTAAGGATAACTTATGCCTTTCATTTCAACCCCTTAATTTGCACAAAATCAAACACATCCACACATTTTTATCCCTTTAGTGCTACTCCAAAGTCCAAACAATGTTTCTTTCAAGCGATTCATATGGCATATTTGATAATATTATACTTTATTTCACCACTGTTCAAGACATAGTAACAACCCCCATATATGCTCGTTACATATAATATAGAATCGATCTGAATTGCATAAACTAGCTCAGTATTAGGGGGGGGGGGGGGGGGGATCTAGTTGCAGACGTCTTTTGGGCAGTAGAGAATTAGAACTGTATGTGGTTGATTAGGAACTCGCGCATTTGGAATGGAGAATTGTACGCGATCATCCGTTTTTTAATTGTTTACGTGTGTTTTTGGACGATTTTTAGGAGATTGATATGATGAGTGTAGTGTTTGGTTTAGTGTCATGACCACAATAAAGTTGTGAAATAGAAAGTTACCAAAAAAAGAAACGTAAACAATCTAAAAAAACGGACAAAAAAGGAATACGTAAACAATCTAAAAAAACAAATGAGTACCACTCAAGATTATAAGGCTTTGTTTGATTCGCATGAAAACATCTGAACTAATCTGAACTGAACTAAACTTAATAAATCTGAACTGAAATGAACTGAATTTGAACTTATCTGAACTGAACTGAACTGAACTTAATAAATCTGAACTGAAATGAACTGAACTGAACTTATCTGAACTGAATTTAATAAATTTGAATTGAACTGAACTTAAGACTTAATAATAATAATAATAATAACAACAACAACAACAACAACAACAACAACAACAACAACAACAATAATAATAACAACAATAATAATATTAATAATAATAAATAAAAACATTTTTAATATTAAATAATAATAATAATAATAATTAGTTATTATTATGATAATAACTCATTTTCATTAATGTGAAACTATGAATATAATTATTATTATAACAAGAACAACAATAATATCATTAGAGGATCAAAATTTTAAAGGAAGTTGAAGTACAAAATAAAAAGAAGTGGAAAGAAAAGGGGCAAAAATAATATCATTAGAGAGTCAAAATTTTAAAGGAAGTTGAAGTACAAAATAATAAATAAAAAAAAGTGGAAATTAAGAAAAGGGGCAAAAATTTTGGAAAACGATGTTAAAGGTAAGGATCGAACACTGGTCTGCATCATTTTAACCATAGCATAAAAGAAATTATTATTATTATAAGGTAAAATTTTACAATTTAAATAAATTTTAAACAGATGTCATTCTAAATACATCACATAACAGTTATAGTCACGTCAAGTTTCAATGCATCACACGCATATCGTATCATATAACGTGAATCGTAACAACAACAACAATAATAATATTAAATTTTTTTTTAATAAAATCTAGTTGCTATACTCACCTCTTACTCTACGTGATGATAAAAATAATTTATTATTAAAAAGAAAAATAATAAATAATAAATTAATATCTGGCCTGAACTGAACTGAACTTAATAAATCTGAACTGAACTGAACTGAACTTAATTAATCTGAACTGAACTGAACTTATTTTAACTGAAATTAAGGTGAAATGAACAGAGGCTAACTAGTGTTTCACGTTAATTAAAGTAATATAATAACATTAAAGTAATATGATAACAAAATTGATTTACACATTGATTTACACACTAATCAATTTTATTTCGTGTGTCATTAGTCAATTAAAAGATGTAGATTCGAATCTTGTTGGCGTGATTTTTCTCCATTATTTGTACTATAATTTTTACTGAAGTTGTTTGGTTCAAATATTGTTTGCGTGATTTTTCTCTATTATTTGTATCATTATTTTAGTTGAAGGTGTTCGGTTCGAATATTATGAATGTATTTTTTTCCTTTTTATGTATTATCTTCTTATATATTTATTTATTAACACAAAGTTTTATGGTCGTACTATATTTAATTTAAAAATAATCATGATATGTTCTTATGAAAAAAGACATATTTTATAAACCAAAACGTCAATTTAGCTCTGATGATAGCGAACCTGAGGATACTAGGCCACTTGAAATTTGAATATCGTTCATATTGCGGCAGCGACATAACAAATGACATCGACGAAACAAAATGGCAAGAGATAATGACGCGCATGACAATATATTCAACTGATGAACCAATTAACATGCGGAAGCGCATTGCATATTTCGAAATTGAATGTTTCCAAAGCCTATAGATGTATCGGATAGATCTTAACTCATCAAAATAATACTTTTCGTGTGTCTATTATCGTTGCATTCAAAACTATTCATTGCATTACTACAAAAACTATATGCATTTATAGGACACCATTTATGTTAATTTCAATTATTCAATTAGTTATTTTTTGGTTACGTTTAAAATCATTACGTGAAGATTATATATTTACTCCATTCATTTCAATACATTATTTAATGAAACAATAATGTTTACAAGATTACGCTTCACACACGTATCGTATCGTGTGACGCAATTTCTAGTAACATATCAACTTATAGTCGCAACGCCATCGTTTGATGCCAACTACACAAATTTGACGAAAGATGCATTTATTCAACTAAAATCCATTTCAACTACCCGGCAAATTAGTTGTTTGGATAAGATAGGGTTGTACGAGTCTCAATGTTCGGGTTAATGGTTTTATCTCAATGATTTCGGATCGAATTTGGATGTTATTGAATTTATGGTCTCGATCAATTTCTTATAATACAAAATTTTAGTTCGGCTAAATTCAAATCGAATAAGTTCGGGTCAAAATTAATTGGATCGGATGCACTACGGTCAAATTTAATTCAAGTAATTTTTTATAGGATTCTTTCGGGCAAAATTTATTCAGGTGGTTCTGGGTCAAACAAATTTGGAAAATTTAAATAGTTGACCATAAATTATTAGTGGGACTTCGGATCGAGTCCCACCATTTTGGGTTCTGACTCAAATCGATTTTTCTGGTTCTAATTTTACCGATGTTCCAATATTGGATTCTGAAAACCAACAACCCTTCCTTATTAATGTAATTATTCAATGAAACCAAATCAATTTACTTTCAATCCAGTAAAATTGTTTGATTAAGGTTTAAACGGGTCAGTTCAGGTTGATTCGACATATTCGAACCCAATGGGAGAAAATTAAGACGTAAAACAAATCTCTCTCTAAAACATGAACATGCAACATTTTGATGATACTCCCTTTATATATCCGCGCATGCAAAAGGAGGAAAAGAATGGAAGATACAACGCAAGAAGAAGTAACGTTATGTTCTCTTCGTTTGAACTGAATTGAACTTATTTATAGTATAAAATACTTTTAATTAAATCTGAAGTGAATTTAATGTATTTGAAATGAACTGAATTGAAATTAATACATTTGAATTGAATTGAATTAATCTTAAAATAATTAATTTTCAAAAAGGAAAGAGGAAATGAAATGAATAGGCGGGCAAGCCATTAACGGCTAGATGTCATTTTCTTCAAAAAGCAAATATACACGTTAACTACAAGTAATGATAATTCTTCTCCACTTGTGTTCATTTCTACCGCCCTATCCTATCCCTATGTCACGACAAAATTAGCTTTTCTTTTTCTCAATTCTTTTTCCCCTGGAAAAAAAATGAAGAATAAGAGTTTTATTGAATGAAAAAAAATAAAAATGAAGAAGATATGAAAATAGGTGCAACTAGAGTTAGGGACGGAGCCAAAAATTGAAATTACAGGGTTAAATTACACACATATAATTTATTTATTTTAATTCGAGAGGGGAGGGGCCAGAACTTATAAAATTGTCAACATATTTACTTATTAAACTTTTAAAAATCATATATATTATCTATAAAAAGAATTCGCGGGCTCTGCACCCAACTAGAGTAATGTATTTTCAAGAGACAAATTGTGATGCAAGCAAAACTTAAATCCATGAATGATATGAGAAAATTAATTTAAGGGCATTGGGATCCCCTCTGCTTGCTTCTTTAAAGGAAACTGACAATTTCCAATCTAATCCGCTAATAGATGTGGTTTAGTACGCGGGAAACAAGCATATGACCCTAATGGGGTGGATTAACATTATATAGATTCCTCTTAGTACAAGGCTGACGCGTCGAATGGCTATTCGTTTACATGTAAATTTAATTAAATTGGTGAAACTGGGTGGGGAGATATATGATATGATCGATCGACAGAATCTCTAAAACGATGTATTGCAAGGTACTACTGTAGCTCCTTAACTTGAGCCGCCGGATACGCCAAACGGCGCGGTGACTTGTTATCTACGACTCTTATTGTACAGTACTACTTGCAGCACTTACAGCTTTAGGCTTGAGATTTACTCGATTAAATGGATTAAGTTTTGCTGGGGCTACAGTCGTTTCGTGTTTTTTCAGATACCGGCTTCAATTATTAACACCATTTTGCGTACGTTTTTTTACATAAGTCTCCAAGTCTTATGTTTGAAATTTTAAGGCTGTTAAAGGATTTGGTTTATCAACTTTATTTACTACTACTATGTGTGCAACTGTGCAAGTGCAACATGTTGTATTGTGGTTGATGGTGATTAATTTGACATGCTAAACATTTGGAGTCAAGTAACTTGCGCAACACCCATGACACATGGTACAAAATTTAGTGCATTATGCTTCATAAGGTACTACAACATCATCATGTACGTACATTAAGAATAAATGGATTTCGTTTAATTAACCTTCTTCATTCAGTTTTTTTTTTAAACATCAAAAAGTTCATTAAACCCAAAATGTTATACAAGAATCAGAGGGATAAACCCCAATAAGATACAAGGCGTATCAAAAACTCAAGTACACAAGAGGGTCCAAATAGCCAACGTGGTTAATTCAGGCTTGAATGAATCTTTTAGTCATTTTTTTTCTTCATATATTTAGACCGAGTAGTTTTATGATTTTAAGTTTTTAATAGAAATGTGTTTTTTTCTTTCTTTCAAATTTTATATTACAACTTATGTGCCATATTCTCTCCCCCACCCCCAAATAAACAACATTAATAATAATATAAATAAATAAATAATTCAGATAACCATCATTAACCATAGAAACATAACATTTAAAATGTTAGAATCAGCTGATTCTGACATTTTAAATTAATTAAAAAAAAACATTTTAAATAGATAAAAAAAATTTCTTTTTCACTAATTACTGCCCAATAAATAAGGTCGTTCATTTATTTGAATATTATCAATTTCTTCGGTACATCAATAAATTAACGGATACTAAAATATAATATGAGATACATACCGTATTAGCTCCTACTTTAAACGGACAACAAATATTACGACACTTTTTCTTTTGTTGCTTAGAACCGTATATCATCAAATTCAAACACTACTACTAATAACTTCTCTTGGAATCAATTTTTATCAACCGTTGATAGTGTCTTCATAAATCTATTAAGAGTACTTGGACTGAAATGATGACAAGACTGAAGGCCAAGGACTCTTCTGCAAATATTTTATTAAAAGCCGGTTGAAGAGAAGCGCGTTTTTATTTACTAAAAACGTGTTGCGACTTATAGCCTGCTTAATTAGAGAACTTTTACTTTATGCTTTCCGCGTTATACCCCGAGATAGCCGTTGGTTTGTGAAAAGACGGTTCTGCCCTCTCTGTATTGTTTAAATAGGGGCTCCGTTCTTTTGCTCTGTAATTCGTTTTCTTTAATCTTCTTCTCTGTAAATCTCAGACTAGTAGTGATGATTACTTCAATAATATCTGCTTCAACCTTTGGTTGAAGTTTCCCTTTCACTCAAGTTTGTTAAGTTTCATAAAATCATAAGCATAAAATTATAGAACCAAAAAGGAAGGAAATAAAGAGAAGGGAAAAGAAGACGGGATAAAAACAAGCTATTTGGAATAATACTGCCAGTGCAGTGTAAACCTAAAATTTGGTATAATTTCAATAGTAGTTCGTGCTCTAGAAAAAGGAAACTATATGCTAAAATGTAGCACCTTTATGTGACCCCGTGTCCTACATTTATAAATGGTGCATGTTACTTCACGTGCGTGCATGAGACATGATGCATTGTCAAATGAATTGACGATACGCTATATACATCTGTTTTGGATCAATTAGAAAATATTTCCCGTAATTTTTAATGATCTAACGAATTCACACTGTGCAATTATATAATAGCAGTGCATTTACACCTAACATATTCACATTGTGAACCTCCATTTTCGATAAAATATAGACTCAATTCATAACTACATTGGACGGGAAGTTCGAATCGTGTGGGAATAAGTAATTTCATTTTTCCAAGTGCATGTAATTACCGATGTTGAAGGTTAATAATTTTATGTTTAGTATTGTGAAAATAACTTTTAAAAATTATAATAATTAAAAATAAATAAGATTTTAAAAAATAATTATGAATTGTGATTTCAAGTGTATAATGATGAGAATTTGAGCGGACTGAGACGGTCAAGACGGGACCTAGCTAGCGGCCTAGGTCGCTAGCTCTACTTGGGAGGAAACGCCTTGTGCATGTTTTCTTGTAGAGGCAATGTCTTTAGGTTTCAACATAATCAACATTTACTTAAGTTTAAATTTTTGTAAAAAAAAAAAAAAGAAAATATATAAAATACCAATTGATAAAACTTGTATATTAATGAATGATAAAGCCCCTTTATATAGTGGTGGAAAGTACAAATATATGGAAGATAAATATAAATGATATTAACTGATAAGTATGATAAGTGTAGAATAGTATATTCAAAAAAATATTAGACTTAGATACGACTGGGCTTAGTGCTGACGGACCGAACGAGGCACAAGTCTTCATCATATAACCATCTAAAGTTTAACTTTATAAGACTCGCCAACTTATTCCAAATATTTATCTATTATTAAATAAATTGTAAAAAGTACAATAGCAAATGGGAACATTTTGAGAGAACGAATGGGGCATAACCTTTTGAATAGTGCAACTGGTAAATTTGAAATAGTAATCCAACTTTTAGTTTTTTCCTTCGATTTCTCATTAATTGGTATTGTAGATGTTCATAAATCTACAATTGATACTTGGTAATTCGCGGGCACCAATTACCTGCAAGACAAAGGATTAGTGAAAACTAAAGCGTGGCGACCTGCAAGATCAACAATCGAAAGCGTGAGATTCCACTGGGACACCGGTGTGGTGTCGACCGTATGGACTCCGACGCTCAAGTAGCAAATTTGTGATAATAAAAAATAAAGTAAACGTGCGATTAAGAGTAAATAGAAACTTAGCCAAAATCGATGTCGGCGAAAAATGAGAAATCTAGGTCTCCGGCGGATGGATTGAAACGGTTTAGGGTTCCGGTGGCCAAGATAGATTTTTCTGAGATTCTGGGTGTCCGACTATGGATTCTTATGGAGATGGCTGAATTCGTAAGTGGAGACGGTCGGAGTACGGTGAATTTTGTAAGTTTGATTTTTTCAGAGAATTGTTGTAAGTGACGAGCTTGAGCAAGTTGTAATTGGATGATTTTTCTCTTTTTCGATCCCCTTTTTAAATTAAGTTCCCTAGACCCTTTATCCCACTATCCCGTTGTTGGCGAAGTATCCGCTAATTTCTGAACGTTAAGGGAACGTTGAGGTAGAGGGAGTCAAGACTTTGGTCAATATGTTGCATGATGACCGAACATAATGAAGAGATCGAATTGGTGGACACTCTGGGATAATGCGGCACCAATTTAATCTTGGAAGAGTTCCTTGGCGACTTTTGCAGACCGGAGACCTTCCAAAATGCTCGTTGGTGACCTCCATGTAGTTCACCAATTGGGTCTGGCTAATGCGTGCATTAATTCGCGGTTCGAAAGGTCAAAATTAGACCATTTGGAGAGCAATTTTGACTTGCGAATGAACTTTCCTAAGTAAATAATAAATTGGATCAACATACATGTGAACTTATTTTTGCCAATACAGATATCTGCTTGACAATTAATCCAGTCGAGCATTGTCGAGAACCTTTTTGGAGGACGACTCCCCCATGATTTATTTTTACATCCATATGATTCAAACTCGAAACCTTGCTTACCTTAACTAAAATCATTTACCACTTGAGCCAACATAATTTGAAAAAAAAAAAATTGTCGTATAAAAAACATTTGAATATTTCAGTTTACCCCTACATATAACTTTTATTAATACAGAAAGCAAAGAATAATTTGTAATTCTACGAAGGTTAAAATTTAAATGGTGTGTTCATGAATGTAGTGAGTATAGACTACCCTATAGTAGTCCATTTTTAGATTTAGAAGAAAGAGATATACTAATATGATATGCCGATATGCTGAATTGTTAGGGATATACTCCTACAAATAATCCTAATTCCAATCCAATGCGAGGAAGAATAGCCTAATTACTTACAGTACCTCGCTAAAATCAGGTCCTTGAGCATCTGCATCAGCAGCACCTACCTACTTATTTTGGGATCCGTTCCGTTCTCAGGAAGTTAATTACTGCATGTGTTTACGAGGAGTATAGAATTCAAAGAAGAGAAGAAAACAAGCAAACAAAAACCCCATTAATACACACATACATACAGCCAAGCCAAGAAAAGAAAAGCAAGCCACACAAGTCAAAGAAAGAATATACTAGTGCTAATTACATTACCCATAAAGAGAGTACTAATTAAACTAATCCAGCCACATAATCACAGCCGGAGAGAGAAGAAAAGCCGTGAGCTGCAAGTAACTGTTAGCTTCCTGTTGTATTTTTCCTCCCATGACAAAACCTTTCCAATTATTATTCATTCTCTAGCTAAGATATAGTTCCACATCATCATCCAAAACAAAACTTAATTTTAAAAATGTGACGCCATTGTTAGTGTACTCACTACGATTCCCAATCCTATAAATCCCCCCTCCATTTCCCCATTTCCCCTACTAAATCCAAAACCTCTTCACCTCTCGACCATCCATATTTCATCTCATACTTTACAATACCTTACAAATTTCATACATAGAAATGGCGGAAGAGTTTCAGGAATCGGAAGTGATGTTCGACGAGAACTACGACACTTACAGCGATATGGATTCCGACGACTGTTCTGATTCTTCTTCGATTATTCGAGAATCGAAGAAGGGGAAGAGCAGGAAGAAGCAGAAGACGAAGGCGGATTCGAAGTCGTCGTCGTCGATGCCGGTTAACATACCGGTGAATGTGAATCGGAACGCTTGGTTGCGGCGATTCGATTTGGATGATGAAGGTGCTGGGGAAATGGTGCCGCCGCACGTTATTATAGGGAGGCGCGTGGCGGCGAAGGTGATGGCGTTTTCGGTTTGTACTGGAAATGGAAGGACGTTGAAGGGGAGAGATTTGAGCGAGGTTAGAAATTCGATTCTCAGAATGACTGGATTTCTCGAGGCGTGACGTTTCAGTTAATCAATCGGTTGATCATCAATTCTGTTTTGAAATGGAAAATATAGCCCATTCTTCAAGCTACCTGGAATTTACTTGATTACTGGAGTATTATTAGTAATGATAATAATAATATTTCAAAATTAGTACACTTATAATTAGTCTATGCTATATTGCTATTGGATTTAATTGTAATATTGGAAATGCAAGAACAAACGATTTTAAATTGGTTTGTGAGTTCTATGGTGACTTATTTATTTGTTGTAATTTGTGATTCTCGAGAGTGAATTTAGGATATTCAGATTACCAAAAACAAATGGAACAACGAAGAAGAAGAAGAAATACTCCTAGAGTCCTAGTCTATACTCCATTTTAAGTTATACAAAATTTACTCTTTTGAAAATAAGTGTCGGGTTCTGTTGAACTTGTGGAGTTCTGGTGTGGAATTTTATTTGTTCTCTGTATTTTATTATTTGTATAATCCGATTTTCTGTAATTTAGATCTACGCATACAGGCTAATATATATGTCAACAGATTGTAAAAGTTCGTGAGTTCAATCTCATAGTGAGTGAAATATTTCTTCGTATAGTTGTCTAATATCAAAAGAAAAAAAAAAGTCATTAATTGACACACATGCCATTAATAGAAATTCGATGATAAAAACTTGTTCGTTTTGGAGTTTATGACCCTAGATTTATTTATTTATTTATTTATTTTTTTTAAACGGCTAAAACTTTTATTACTTATAAACTCGAGTATAAGAAATACTCGAGGTAAAACAACCTCTACCGATTACAACATCCAAACCGGATCACTAAAGTCTCAAACGCAAAACCTTCATAGCATTTTCATATTTTCATGGACACTTGACACTTCAGATACGCACCACCAATCTAAATGTAATTACTTTCCATTCTTTTAACAATCAAATCGTTCATCTTCATAACGATAATGTTTAAGACACGACACACCATACGCACACAAAAAGCAAAAACTTTTATTCGATTTCGTTTTTTGCATTGCAACCATACATGCATCATTTTGAATAAATAAATTAACAATTACATGCACTTCCTGCACTTGGAGACGACCAATTAACCTTTCATTTTTACGTATCTTTGATTCTATATCACTTGGTCACTTCATTACTCCCAATCTCCCCGCAATTATTTAAAATTTGCATTGGTCCAATTATTTACCTACCGAATTTTTTGTTGAAATAATCAACCATACCAGTGCCAGTGGGTAAGTGGATTTTAAAAAATAAATGAAAGAAACTTAACCGTGTTTCTATTAACAAAAATAAAATCAAGCAAAAGACAAATAATATATGGCTATAATATGGAGTAGTAAAGTATTACGGACAGAATATTCTGTCTTATCTAAGAGAGTGATTATTCTATATTTCTATACAGTAACGTAATTAGACTTGAAGCTCTTTGGAATCTTTGGATCGCCACAAAACCCAAGTTCACACGACTAAAATAGTCTTGGAGTTCAATTTAAATCATTTGATTATGAGTGTTATTGGATCAATAACCATGACTTTTTTAAGTGATGACAAAATTTATATTTGCAATTCTTCCAAAGATGATCAGGTGTCTAGTCGAGTGGCTAACAGTTACACATGCATTAGTTTATTGATGATGATTAATTAATTATAACATGTTACTTTCATAAGCTTACGGTTCCTTAGTTGTTCTTGTTCATACGACAACAACATCGATCTTGTCCTCTTGTAACTTGTTACATCCCGTCTTGTATCGATCCAATACTATGCTCTTAATTACGTCCGCGGTGGAATTACATATTGTATATATATATATTTAGGTGTTATGTTGAGTTTGAACGGGTGAAACCTTATAATGTTGTAATCCATGCGTTCTCAAGATGTATCTAGTAAAGTAATTCGGAAAAAATCAACTTTGTTAGTTACTCGATCGTCACGTTTCAAGTGAATTAGGGCAAAGCCCTACACTTATTTGTAACTTGAATTTTTGTTTAAGGACAAGTATAACTACATTTAATTTTTTTAAGAACAAGTAGAAATAAATTTACTTTCATTATTTCTAGTGAATATCCTATACTCCATACATACCGTATTAGTCTATCTAATAAGTTAAAATTATACGGTGGTTCGGTGAAATGGGGTTGGGGTTGGAGTTGGGACACAGGGGATATAAGAATCGATTGAAGTCAAAAACAAGAAGTGATGGTAATGAAGTATTGGTAGCTCCAAATGAAATTTTAAAATTTGTTGTTTAATTTAACTTGCGGAGAAAAAAATCTTGTTAACAGACCAAGCCGATCTATCGAGAAGGGAATTCTATGGCAGATTTCATTTCAAAATTAGCAAGTAGTGATAGGCATGAAGTAGTTTTACCAACTTTTGAGCTGTTTCTATATAAGACTCGGACTCAAGTTTGGGACCAGCTTCCGTTTTGGTTGTGTGCTTGTATGAAATCTGATGTATATGAGGAAACGACTCGGATAGTCGTACAACCTCTTGAACAAGCTCCTTGTAACATAGTTTTATAATGAATAAAAGAATACTTCATTAAAAGAAAAAAAAAAATCCATTCTTATTCTCCAGGCAACATGTCCTGGCCAAAAAAAGAACATGTGATAACTCATCAACTTGAATTATGCAGCAAGATCTTATCCTTGTTCTTTTCTTATTTCTCTTTTAAACTATTATTATTATTTGACTAAGACTTTTCCCTTAACACATATAAATTAATTTTATTATTATTTTCCAAAGTTAAAATTACAGTATATCATGGCTAATGATACAAACCACTAAGACACCGAATCCTTTTGACCGATACGGCTACTCAATATGGAACACACATCTTACTTGTATAATATTTCTCGATTTGTGTTTGGCCTATCCATATATATTTACTTTTGAAATTACCCAAAATACCTCATACAATATGAGATTGGTGATCTGACAATTTATTCTACCTTCTCTTACCTGATGTGAAATAAAAGGTATAACTACATTATATGTCAAAGTAAGCATAACTAATTAAAAATAAATTTCTATCGTTGTTGACTTTAATTTTAGTGTACATGTTTAGGATATATACGTACCGTACTGTACTATGTATGGTTCCTGGTAATTAATAGCTAAAGCTAGGTACTAAATGTTATCGTAAATTATCTTGATATGGTTTATGGTTAATAGAGGTTAAACTGAGATTTTATAAAAGTTAACAGAATGGCCCGGGCAGAAGTGCATAGTGTATCTTTGTTTTTTAAACGGAAGTGCATACCTTCACCCAGATTTTTTTTTTTTTTTTCATGATTCTACATTAGTGCAGACAACTTATTAAAGTAATATAATAAGCATGTTTATTCAATCAATTGATTGAACTACCAATCAATTTTAATCCGTTGATCTTACTTATCCAATTTTAATCTGATGGGTACATGTGTCATTAGTTAATTAAAAGATGTAGGGTTCGAATCCTGTTGGCGTGATTTTTCTCCATTATTTTTATTATTATTTTTATTGAAGGTGCTTGGTTTGTTGGCGTGATTCTTCTCTATTATTTGTATCATTATTTTAGTTAAAGGTGTTGGGTTCGAATCTTATTGACGTAATTTTTTTCTTTTTTATTTATTCTCTTTTTAAATTTTTATTTTTTAACATAAAGTTGTATGACATATTATACTTAATTTTAAAATATAGCCATGATATGTTCTTATAAAAAAAAGACATACTTCCTCCGTCCAATAATAAATGTAACACTTGATTTTGTTGACTTTTTCGATGATCATTTTGACCTTAAATTATTCTTAAATCATACGATAAAAATAACTAAAAACATCATATTATGAAACTAGAATGTTTATATGAAATACTTGACAATATATTCAACTAATGAAAAATACCAATTAACATGCGAAAAAGATGCATTGCAGATTTTGAAGTTGAATGTTTCCAAAGTTTAGAGATGTATCCGATGGTTCTTAACTCATCGGAATAATACTTTTTTATGTCTAATATAGTTCAATTCAAAACTATTAATTGCATAACTACAAAATTATATACATTTATAGCATACCATTTATATTAAGTTTAATTACTCAATTAGTTATTTTTTTATTACGTTTGAAGTCATTATGTGAAAAGTATATATTCACTCCATTTATTTCAATGTATTATTTAATAAAACAATAATGTTTTACAAAATTACGCTTCACACGCGTAGCGTGTGACGCGGTTCCTAGTAATAGTCGAAGTAACGATTAAGGGTTTTTGTATCCCATTTCCCCAGAGTTGAACTCATGACCTACTAATTGTGAGATATCTAAACTTATATCGTATCGGACTATAAACTATACTGTCCGACATAACTTAGGCTTAATATCAACAATTTTCTTAGTTTGTTAGGTTTTAGATATAAACACATCCTGCAATATAATATGTGCAACGTACATGTGTACGTTACCTAATATTTCCTCCGTTCTCTCTAGAACTTTCTTTTTGCTATTGTCAGAACAATTTTCAAAAAATAATTAAGAATAAATAAGTAAAGAGTTCGAAAGAAGTTTGTAAGGGTTATAAACTTCAACTTTAAGTAATTATGTACATAAAATCACCATTTATAATTTTATTCTAAATTCTTATTTATTCTTAGTTATTTTTAAAAAATTGTTCTGGCAATAACAACAAATAAGTTTTAGAGAGGACGGAGAGAGTAGGGTATATTGGCACTTATGTCCCTAACTCCTTTACTTCTACACTACACACTACTCATTTACCGCCTTATAATTCTAAATACGCATATATCATTCACCTTATGTTTACACGGGTATCAAACCCCCGATATCTCTCGTATTACTCCAACACTTTTTACCACTCCGCCAACATTTTAATATTAATAAACATAAACCGATCCCAACATGTGAGTTTTGATGATAAATACCAATTTGTAGTGCACGGGTCACAAACTCACGAACACACACCAAAATTAACAAAACGTCCATTTCACGAACAAAAAGTTCTAGACATTGAATCGTAACGTGCATAACATCATAGCCACAAAAGTTGCGGTTGCAGTCATCTGTCAAAATAATATAATATGGTGATTTACTAATTAGTACTCTACTAGCTAGTACAAAACTACAAACTTAATTAATTAATTAAGTTAATTGTACATTTGTACCTGCCTGATAAACTCTAAAAATATTTGGCTCAAAATTCATAGAAAAGGAATGCTTAGCGTAGGTGGGACATCTCTATGCCATACATTCCCCAATCAAGAATGAAGTGTTTTAAATATTTGTAAAGGATGATACAAGAACTTACCTGAAGTGTCAACCTATTTAAGTACTACCATATAATCTGATGACTCCACCAAATAATTCAGAAGTTGATGACATAATCACATCTAATGTTTGTAGATTAACGGCAAAATCTTGATGACTTGTTTTAAAGTTGATATTCGGCGAGGCTGTTTGTGGTTGTTGGTTAGCAAAAGGGTTGGTTAATCATTGATATGATCAAAATATATATGCTCAAAGTTGAATATATTTTTAGGCTTATTTTAAATAATATCATAAGAAAAAATTAACTTTCACTAATGATGCGCATTCTTGACGATTCTCATAATTTACCCATGTAAGAATTTATATTTTCATCTTAGATTTTAGAAGAAAAAAAAAGAATATGATAAATATACTATTTCCAAATTCCAATTGAAACAAGTGTTTTGGGTACACTCACCTAAATTATATTGATATAACTTTGATTTTTGTTATTGTTTAGAAACAATAAAGACCCTAACGAGATATGTTCGGTATTCTAAAATTTGTGAGTTTCAATTGGAAATAGTTATTGTTTAAAATATTAATATATCGTGGTCATATATTATGCTCTCTTACATTATGGAGTGGTTACAAACACCATTGTTGTATCACCATAGAGCTTAAAGTAAAACTAGTTAGGTTAGATATATATATACAAACTCATATGAAGACAGAAGACCCAAATTTCCAATAAAGAAGTAAACTTTTCTCAATTGCTCAATCAAATGAAGGAAATAAAATTACGGATTGTTGAAATTTGAATGTTTGGAACGTAATTACGTAAGTGCTCAACGCAAAATTAAAACGTGTAAACCGAGTCACCTTGTTGGGCTAGTAGTCCATATACTAATCCATCACCAACTTAATGGTGTTTATTGGGCTATAAATATTGTTCGGCCCTTGGGCCCAAAATCTTGTTTTTCTAGAATAGAACACAAGTTTTGTACACCAAGTTAAATTATCGTGTTGTGCTTGGGCAAGAAAGACATGTAATTAATACGTACATGTCATATCACGAGCAACGGAAACTTTCGTCGAATGGCTAATGTATTCTAAATTGTCTCATTAAGCTTCCAGCACACTTAGCCTTCGGTTTCGCAAATGTGCAATATTACTTTGGTTAGTCCAAAACATAGAGGTTAGAGAGAGCATCTGTAAGCAATTAATCTAGCAAACTGCAAACCTGGTTGTTGGGATCTTGAAAAGCTCCAAGACCATGTTTCATTAGTTCGACTTGGTACATCCGAACTGGACGTCCTCCAATTGAAATGCCACGGAAAGGGACTTCATGTTCTTGAGAGACGAAACAACGACGGACGAAGACGAAACACCAAGACATAGGTTGGGCGGCACCGCTAGAGAGACATACATTGTTTTCAAGAAGCTATATTCGTCAAAGCAAAACGTAACTGAAAGTACATCTTTTGCTCAGCTTATATAGTGGAGAACCAAACAGAGTCATGGGTCATTATAGTTTTAAACTGAATAGAGTTTGGAATGAAATTGTACGGATAATGTTTATGATCCTAATCTATTCCCTAATGGATAAAAATAACAAATATTTTCATCCATAAATATTGGCTAACTGTAAATAAATAATTGTCTATAAGCTTTCCGCTAACATCCTAGATCGCGAACTAGCCATTTCTAGAGTGGGTAGAAATTTCAACAATACCTCTCGCTTTAAATGAACCTTGTCCACAAGGTTCATCATCTCTTGGAGCATCTCCATGCTACAATGTATGAATTGGTTTGACCTCTCAATATATTTCATATCAGTTCGTCCAGCATCCCAGATAACCCAAATACAACCATTGTCACTTGCATCATAGTCATCAAAGTAACTCCATTTATGACCTAATATCTTTCAGATTCTCTCAGCCTTGTCTTTCTTAACTCTAGTTTCAAGCAATGCAACTATACTTAAGTTCAAACCATTGAGACGGGAGCCTATCTCTCGATGTTTAGTTGCCTTGTTAAGCCCCCTCGTGTTCATACTAACCTCAAAGTTAAGCGTGCTTGCTCTTAAACAACTCTAGGATGGGTGACCTAGCTATCAGAAAGTTCTCGGTACGCTCATAAGTGAGGAAAAAGTGCGTGGAAAAGAACACGTGTTGGTCTGTGGGGCGAACATATCATCACAAAGAGTAGTCCAGGAGTAACAACGCCATCACAAAGAGTCAGGCCTTCGGCCCGTTGTCGGACAGGGTGTTACACCTTATCTCTCTAATAGGGAAATATTTGGCTACAAACTTCCAAGTGAACTAGGAAGAACGTTAAAAGCATCTGGAGGGGAGATAGAAGGTAAAATCAAACCCACACACGTTTTGGAGCCGAATGTCATAGCAACACAAGTTCAGGGCTGAAATTACAAAATGGTTTCGATGCTTGAATCTTTTTGGGACCACATTTGATACCCTCGAAGTGTCATTGGTCATTAAAAGATAGACGGTCTAACTTCGAACGTCTAAAAGACTTGGATTTCGTTATTAACACTGCAACATATGGGTGAGATTGTAACTAAGGACCACATTAAGGCGTTGTCATAAGGAATCACACTCAATTTAAGGTGCGGACCTATGACACACTATGGAAAATCAAACCTTTGTCTTCTACGATAGGTATACGAGGGACAAGGGGGCAAGTATTTACCTAACATATATCCTAGCTTTTGAGGAGTACAAAAGTGGACAAGTTACACATTATTCTTCCAACATACTAAAACTAAAAGTTTGTCATTATTTTTATCCTTCATTTGACAGTTAAATCTCTGTGTGACTTGACTAAGGCAGGTAAGAGTATCATTAACTAACCTTCAACTTGTTTATTACAATACAGTTCTCTACGATCAAATTCAAGATCCTCATTTCATTTAGATGAAGTTCTTGGGTTATAGTGAAGGTTGGACTTGGATCATCTCATAGTTGCCTTCATCACTCTTTTTATGGATAAATTTTAAAAAAATCTCTATTTTATCCTAAATACTGATTTATCGGTTTGAATAATTGTCCATTTCCAACCTAATATGCTTTAACCTAATATATCAGGGTACTTAGCTCACTCTCCATGTAATTTTTTTTTTTTTTTAATTTCCATAATTAGCTCGAAAAAGGGTACAATGCTATTTATCTTCGGGATTAATAGTTCTGCACTACAGGGGACAAACATTTTTTGGTCTTCCAACACCATATTTGTTGGTAACATTGAAACAACAACAATTTCTCTTATTTCTTTATGACCAACTCTATTTTATGTTTCATAATATGTATAGCCCCAAATAGGACAGAATAGCCTACAACTTTTGTCTCCCTAGCTTGCCCATTGGGATTTTATATTTTGTCTTCCAAAAACCACTAAAAATTACAGTAGATGATTTTATATTTTGTATTGAGAAATTAAATAGTTGTGTTTCATATTTTGTATTGAGAAATTAAAAATATAAATATTTTTATATTTTATATTTTGCCCATTGGGATAATTAAATAGTTGTGTTTCATATTTTGTATTGAGAAATTAAAAATATAAATATTTTTATATTTTATATTTTGCCCATTGGGATTTCTTCCAAAATATTTGGGTTTCCATATTTCAGACATCACATGGGCTGCAGGCCTAATTTCAGGTTTATTGTCAGGGCTAGAAGTTAGGTAGGAGTCCATAGGCATATACAAACAATAGTCAATAGCTGAGACCAAAAAATGTTATGCCAATGGACTGGGGTACGAACCATCCATTTATCTTCGAGAAAGATCATGTTAGAACTCAAAAAGCAAGTGACGCACGTGATTCTGAATTAGAAAAAAAAGAAAAAAAAAAAAAAAATTCAGTGAACTTCACTAATTAAGGCCAGCCGGCTGTTAACACTCTCTCTCAGACTCTCTGTATAACACAACTTGCTAAACTTGGGACTCAAGCATCAACGTTTTACCAGAAATAGCCCAATACTCGAAATCTAAAAACCACAAGGATAAGTTAATCCAGGGGCAAACAAGTAAATTAGTATCGAAAAAGACGGCTATATAAAAAAGAAAACACGAGTGAAATATGGTTACATAGTACACAGAGAGAGGAGAAAAAGACAAAAAGATAGACGGGTAATATTTCTTAAAACCCTAAAACCTTTCCTTCTTTCTCGTTCCCCTTCATCTCCATCTTCTTCCTCCGATTCGCGATCGGTATTACCCTGAATATTCCGATTGGTATATTACAGCGTCTCCTTGAATGGTGTGAACCAGTTATTGGCTCCCAATTTCGCTTATTCTAGGTACGTTCGGTTCGTAACCCTAGTTTTTTTTATGCCTATCGATTCTATGGTTTATTCTTGAATGTTCGTCAATCTCAACCAGTTGGATGGTATGCGATGGTTTTCTATGGCTTCAATTTTGTGGATTTCAATGTTATCGAGTTATTTTGCTGGATAGTTTTTCTATTGATGCGAGCTGATTGATTTTGTTGAAACGAATTGGGGTGTCAGTTATCGGATTATTTTTCTGAAACTAGTTTATTTGTTGGATTATAAGCTTGATTTTGCTAAATAGAATTGGGGGTATTAGTTTTCTCGGGTTATTCTTGCTGACTTGTTAATTGATAGGAGTAGAAGCTTGATTTTGCTTAAAAGAATTTGGGGGTATTAGTTTTCTTGAGTTATTTTGCTGACCAGTTAATTGATAGGAGTAGAAGCTTGATTTTGCTAAAGAGAATTGGGGATATTTGTTTTCTCTGAGTTATTTTGCTGACTATTTGATTGGTAGGAGTAGAATCTTAATTTTGCTAAAGAGAATTGGGGGTTATTAGTTTTCTCTTAGTTATTTTGTTGACTAGTTAATTGATAGGAGTGGAAGCTTGAATGTGCTAAAGAGAATTGGGGCTAATTAGTTTTCGCGAGTTATTTTGCTGACTAGTTAATCACTTAATTGATAGGAGTGGAAGCTTGGTTTTGCTAAAGAGAATCGAGGGTATTAGTTCCCTTGAGTTATTTTGCTGACGCAGTAATAGATAGGAGTAGAAGCTTGATCTTGTTAAAAGAGAACTGGGGTTTCAGTTTTCTCGGGTTGTTTTGTTGACTGCTTTATTATTGTTGGGATTATAGGAATTCATTTAATCCGATTTGATATGATGTGTGTTAAATGTATTAAAAATTCAGTGGGTGTGTAGTCGATGTGAGTAAAGCTTGGGGATGGTTGGGTTTTAACCAGAACATACCCATAACCTATCAACAAAATTTTTTATTATCGGTTTTGGTTTTCAATTTGTGACTCGGACCTGCCAGTGCCAGAAACCGGTCATCTCCACTTTAACAGATCTGGTAATATCGGTCTGGTTCTGTTGGTTGAGGGAATACAAATTACAAATGATATATCATAAGAAAAGTGTCTTTCGTATGTAACCATGGAGTTGCTGGACCAAGGATAATAAAGGAGTGAGACAATTCCTTGAAAAGTGAGGAGAGAAAGACTTGACGAATGACAAAAAAGTAAGGCAATGTGAGGAGAGAAAGACTTAAAGAATGACAAAAAATTAAGACAATGTGAGGAGAGAAAGACTTAAAGAAAGACAATCAAGTAAGACAATGTTAGGAGAGTACAAGGTTTTAAGATTTGGATAGAATTTCTAGTATAGATAAATCAATTCTGAGCATAAGCATGCTAAGTCAGACATTACTATGGATATTCGATTGTGATCCACAGCTGTAACTGCAACCAATATTTCGAAAATACGGAATGGTTTCGGGTTGTAACCCATAACCTGTGTTAAGGCGACGAACATATAACCTGAGACAAATTATTGGTTTTTGTTTGTGTTTTGCCCCAACCATTGACAAGCCTAGTTGCAAGCTAATTTGTAGACTAGTTACTTGGTGGAAATGGAGGGTGTTTCGTATGGACTTGGAATAATTAATTCAAAATTTTGAACTGTTTATTATGGTTGTTTTCTACTAGTATCGTTCATGCTATTTTCCCAGATTATACTCAAAAGTTTAACTGTCTAACTGAGGGTGTTGGTTTAGCTTGGTTATGACATAGATATATGAGAATTCTTCAGTTCGTCATTGCAAAATTATTTGCACAAAAACCTGGAGCAAATGGTAACTTTAATTCAGAAATCCCAAGACCCTGGAAATTAATTTTGTATGTGTAACGTCTGATAATTTCTGCAAGCACTTGAACTAACAAATTTTTTTGCCCAGTGTGTTGGTGAGGCCAGTTGATCGATCACTCCAGAATCTGCTCTCTTTTCAACCATGACGGCGGTAGATAATAATAATAATGCTCAGACAAAGTTAAAGTTCAAAATAACCAGCAAAGGAATAAGAGGTATCCAAGTGGATTCAGGAGACCATGCATGTGGGAAAATGCTTAAAGTTATTGTCAAGAATGGACAGGCGAACCAAGTCCCTGGTGCTGGAATGGAACTTTCAAAAGATAAGTCTGGCTTAAAACCTTCTTTGTCGGTTAGCACAAGAAAGCGTAGTCCCGACAGTTCTCTTGTTAGTCCTAAAGGAAAACTGCAGAAAATGGATAGAAACGTGAAAGTGCAGTGTGGTAAAATCCTGAAAGATCTAATGGATCATGATTTTTATCACATTTTTCGCGAGCCAGTGGATCCCGTGAAGTTAGGAATTCCTGATTATTTTTCAGTAATCAGCAGACCTATGGATTTGGGGACAATTAGAAAGAAGCTAGACAGAAATGGTTACCCTACTATTGATGAATTTTCTGCAGATGTCAGTCTAACCTTTGCAAATGCAATGATGTATAATCCTCCTGGACATCAGGTGCACACATTTGCAATTACCTTAAATAATACTTTCAATAAGAAATGGAAAGCTTTGGAGGCAAAATTAAAATCTCCGAAGACCGGCTGTGCAACTGATGATGACCGAGTTTGGCTGCAGTCTACAGAAAAGAATTGCCTGGATGTGAAAAAAGTCAGTGTTAGTAGAGCTCCCGTTTGCACAGATCTTGGCAGCAATAAACCTATTCCATTAGATCAAAGGCAGAATGCTCCAATGTCATCTGCAGAAAAACTAAATCTTAGGTCTGATATGTTGAAGGCTCTGAATGGAAAAATGACAGAGAAGTTGCATCTTGCATTTCAGAAGTTTGGTTTGACTGGTCTCAAGGCAGAAAATGTTCAATCCTATGTTGATTCAACCGATGATTTAGTCTTGCGAAAGTTGAGAAAAGAGTTAGACATTGTTTTCGGTTCAAGGGCTAGAAAGGCAAGTCAATTTCCTTTAGTTTGATTATTTCAATTTGTTATTTGAAATTGAAATGCTATTTGCCTATTCCTTGATTAGAAAGATTCTGGATTTTACACTTCTCTTGTTTTCCTTATATCTACTACATGTATTGATTTCATTTCTTCGTAGACTTGCTAAAGTGAGTGCATGATCACATTTTGCATGAGCATAACTGAATACTTCTTTCTTAAACAGGCAAACACTGTGAAATTTGTTAAACCTGGGAGCAAGTGTTCGGGGATTAATGTACAGAAAGGTATGATGTGGTGGAGAATTGTTTCTGCTTTGTGGCTCTTTTAGGAGTTAATAGGCCTATTGGGCACATGAGATAATAGTTGTTCTTGTACCACTGCCAATGACCATAAAGTTAATTCTACTGCAGCTAAATGTTCTTTATGTGGTAGCCTGATGTGCCATTGCCGTGAAAAGAACGCTCCTGATCATGCGGTTTCAAGCGGTCAGTTTGTTGAATTAATTACGTTTGCTTTGCTCCAAATTTTCGATCAATATCTGGTTACGAACTAACCTTTATTTTGTTACAGATCTATCTTCGGGCAAATCATCAGACCATGAAAACTCTAGTCGTTCGAAACTGGCAAGTATTAAATTATCAATGATGCTGTGATGTTAGTTGGAAAAAAATAAGCATCAATTGGCCATAAATTAATTGACCATTTTTTTCAGGATAATGTGGCCAAGTGTCTTACAACATGTGAGACAATCCAATCATGTCCTGATTCTGATGGTAAGGGGTTGTTGATCTTAATAAATGATGTATAAATGAATTATGCTACATGTAACCATTTAGCAGTTTAATAACCTGAGTTTTGATGTGCTTTTAAAAATTATTCAAGGACCTGGAGTTGTCGTCAATGGCAGTCCTTGCCTTTCTACCCCTTCTGCAACTGCTGCTTCAGGGGAAGGTATTACACACTATGCTAAGCTCTGTGATACAACAAAATAATGTATGCATTGACACAATAAATGTATTATATGGGTCTGCCTTTGTCTTCTTCCATATAGGGATGGATATATGTGTGCACGTTTATTTTAGGGTCTTGATATTGAAATTTGCTTTTAGTTTTGTCCTGTTATTGAGTTGAAACACTTCATTTCCACTTGATCAGGTTGGACTACATTTGATATCCCATTGTCGCCGAAGAAGGCTCTTCGAGCGGCTATGCTGAAAAGTCGCTTTGCAAGTACCATTTTTAAAGCTACACATCAGGTATCAATAGTTACGTCATTATGTCGTAAGGTTTTCTTTTCTCCACTCATATACTGTATGCACTGTTATGCTTAACCTGAACTATGGATTGTGATTTCTAGGTTGAGAAATCTGATCCGTTGACAATGCAGCAAGAAAAAGATAAACTAGAGAGGGAGCAGCTAGAAGGTGATATTTCTTTTTTTTTTTTTCCCTTACCATGGTGTATTATAATTTATACCTGAGTTGGGTAATTTTTTAGTTGTGGTTAGGTTAATTTGCCTACTCAAATAAAGAAAATGGGCGACCGACAAATCTATTTGGTAGCATTATTTTTGTGCTGTTAGTTGCCTTCAGGCTTAAGTAAAGGATCGTGTGGGGGTTCAGTAATAGTACAAATGTTTTTCTTTTTTTGTGTAATTTAAGTAAAGGATCGTGTGGGGGTTCAGTAATAGTACAAATGTTTTTCTTTTTTTTTTTTTTTGTGTAATTTAAGTGAAGGATCGTGTGGGGGGGTTCAGTAATAGTACAAATGTTTTTCTTTTTTTTGTGTAATAGTTCTACACCTTGCTTTTCCTCTCTTTAATTCCTCTGGATCTTGTTATAACGAAGGGTACACCCATGATTGTGCAGAAAAAGCTAGGATTGAAAGAGAAATCAAAGCAGCTGAAGCTGCCATGCGAAAGAAAGCACAAGAAGAGTTGAAAATGCGGCGCGATAAGGAAAGAGAAGCCGCAAGGATAGCTCTGCAAAAGGTATATCTTCTTGTACTTTGGTTATTAACTTTGTGCATTTACTCTATTGACATGAAGATACCTGTTGCAGATGGAAAGAACAGTCGAGATATATGAGAGCCATGAAATCCTGAGAGAATTGGAAGCGTTGTGTTATTCACCAGTTGGAGTGAAAAACCCTCTCGAGCAACTCGGTTTGCACATGAAAGACGATGATTGTATGGAAGAAGACGACTTGGATGGCGAAGAGGGAGAAATTGTTTCATAGTAATTTGGAGTAGCTACCAATATGTAAATTTTTGTTCTTCACTCCAAATGCTATTGGTTGGACGTTCTGTTCTGCCGAACTATTAGATTCAAACACATCTAGCGGGTTATAAGTATGAAATTTTGTCAGTTTAATATACTCCGACCATATTATATGATGCCTGATGAGTTGCTCCTGTAGATGATTTATTTATGGTTTATTATTTATATATATTGAAAGAGAAAGAGTAAAGGAAACACTTAGATTTCTAGATCATTCAAACAACAAAACACTTTAATGATAATGTTGTACAAGTAAAAAACTAACAGACAGGCGAACCTAATCACAGTTAAGAGAAAACATAATAAACACATGATCCAGAAAACTAATTCTTTGTAATAATAGCAACCATCAGAATCCAGCGTCAGGGGCACAGTTAAATAGCATAACGATTCTTGGCATGCCGATCAAGCTTCCTTGCATCATCCTAGAGAAGAGAAAATTGATTTCTTACCAAAACATTGAAAGGATTTATAAGATACACATGCTTTAGAAGCAAAAGAAAACAAAAACTTACATGAACTATAAAGCCGATTGAATCATGGTAGTCTACCAACTCTTTCCACTGTTTCCCGATGCTCAGCTGTGATTTAGAAAGACAGGCAAGGAAATAAGGTTTGAGCAGCAAGAATCTCTGAATTTCAGACAGACAAACAAATATGACAATAAACTAGGTAGAGATACTTGAGTCCTACAACAATTACACTACTTAAGAAGACGAGGTATAGAAACAGGTTTCAGCTCACACAAAGACCACCCTCTAACACAAATGTGGAACTGTCAGGAAAACAAATTAATCTAATAAGAGTGTGGAACATTCCTCTAATTACACTTCAGTGAAGTCGTTTTTTTGGAACACTAAAAACAAATATATAAAAGATAACCAAAAGATTTGAAGTATGTCACACAACAAAGAAAGAGAATGTTGTTATCTAACAAGAGCATATTGCACAATTCACCAGAAAGCAACTAAGTGAATACAGAGATCAAATAATTTTAACAGAAGCACACAAGCAGCTCCTTAACAAGAACATAACATGGGGAACCTGCAATACAACATATATGCTATCCTCAGGTCTGCACCGGGTAAAGCACAGAGTTTATGCAATAGGCTACAAACCTCGCTAGAAAGGTAAATCAATCACACTAGCAAGCAGGTTCAGACCTAGAAGACAATATAAACAAATTCCCTCCCCGTGAAAATCAAAGCTTAGAAGTAATCTCCTCAACCATGTAAGTGGTAATTGGGTAATAAAAGGTAAACATTAAATATTCTTGGTTCCCATACAAAATTAGATCACACTACCCATAAACTGAAAAATTCAGAGAGAATTATACATCCTCAAGTCTTGGTTCAGAGAAGTATATTATTCGGAAAACAGTTTAAATAACAAACCTGAGCAGCTTCATTGGCAGCATTCTTAGTCCAGATAGATATCTTATCCCCTCTAGCACGAACATTGACAACTGCTCCACAAATTTCATCTCCAGATTCAAATTGTTCTCCAATCATAGCCAACAACTAAACAAAACCATACCATGAAATCAATCAGAGCGTGAATAGAACATCACACATCAGACAAACAAACGCCAATCTAAAGCAAAACAATACATACCGTATAGAGCCAACAAGTATCTGATTTACCCCTGGGAAAACTCATAGTCCACTTTCCACCATTTGCACAAACAGGATCTTCCCACTTGGGCTCAATTTTCTCTTTGAAACAGTACATGTCAGCTCCTACAGCTAGCTTGCTTGGAATTCTTATATTGTTGTATACACTGCAAGCCAAATCAATCACATAACGCCAATTAAAACCATATTTAACCTAATCGAATCATGCTTAACCTAATCGAATCGAATTGGAGCAAAAACAGTACCTCCAGAAGTCTTCAACGGCGTTGAAGGTGTGAATCGGGCGAATGGAGCTTCCCCAGGAAGCCTGTTTGGATTTAGCAGCTGGATTGTCGAACCAGAACGTCCATGGATGCTCCAGCTCATGCTTCGGTATAGCCTCCGCAGAATCTACCGCCGCCGAGACGTCAGAATCGAGGATCTCGCCTTCCTCCGCCTCTGATTCGTTTCCTACGGAAGGGTTGGACGCTGCGTTCTCGAATTCCTCTTTGGTCGACGCCATAGCCAAATTGTGTGTCTCTTCGACCATATTTTCTGTTACAGTGACACAGTAGTAAAAGATTGAAAGGGTAAACATGGATTCGGCACATGTTAATAACGCACGTTGATGGGCCACATTCATGGTCTTGGGCTTTTAGGTTCGACATTGATCGTGGATCTTGAGGTCCAAGCCCCTCAATCAACATTTGGGGAGGACTATTTGAGCAATTGAGCTTACATATTAATAAAAACAAAAAATAAATTAAAATTAATAATAATAAGAATAATGGGGGGGGGGGGGGGGGGGGGTCACAATTGTCAATACTAGAAAATGCTTAATGAAGTTCCATGGATGAAATGTATGGTGACGACACGAGTATCTATATAAACAGATTTTACAAAGACGCCTGCCTTTGGTTTCATCGTGGTGATCGGAGGATGATGAGTTATGACTTTAAATATCACCGCCACCCTCACTCACCCCCACACATCCACCTCTACGACATCAAAAGAAACTCACTTTGTGGGGGTTGTTTTGGTCATTCTTATCGGATCTTGTTAAAGAGAGATTTTAATCATCCAACTATCACTACCGTGCACGCACAAGTAGTCTCAAAATTCACATCGAGGTGTTTCACGCAACTTCTTCTTTTTCTTATTTTTCTTTTCTTTTCTTTCTTTCTTTCATATTTGGGATAAGATGGCATACTTTCCACTGCTTGAGGGGTTTTTCTGCTAATTCTCATAGTTGGAGGAAATTTTATGCCATTCAATTCATCCCTCAAGATGTTTGGGCTTCCCCATTCTTTGAAAGCATTCTTATAACTCTATTATATTAATATTCATTAATTTTAGATAAAACAATCGCTAGGAAACTTATAATGGTAAGCAGGGAGTACTTATGATATCTTAACGTGGTGCGTAATGGAAGCAACGATCAGATCACGTGGTTTATTGTTGAATGTTTACATCAAGTCATCAACCATCAAACCAATACATATGTTAAGAAGTAGTAGTAAATACTCTTTGTTAATCGTTAATTTTGTACTTTCATGTAGTCAAGGAATGATTTGCCATTCAGCCTCCGCGAAAAGAAGTCCTTGACGTAATCCTCCGACTTCATGCGGCGGAAGATCGGTGGCTGCCCATCATTCAGGAGTGATGTCAACGGTCCAACTTCTGCTTCGAATTTTGTGTTGAAGAACATCCCCAGTGTAATTCTTTCTTTATCCGAATTCACAATCGCCCTATGCTCAACGCTCTTGTACAATCCGTTGCTTAGTATCTACATAGATCAAATTTTAATTAGTCGACATGGGCGGATAAAGTCTTATAGAAAACTGTTTTTTCTAATTGTGTGTTTAACATGACGGGACCAGTCAAATTGATAAAGGTTGTGTTAAATGCTTATAGTATCATTCTTTTATCATCAAAATAAAGTGATTTGATTATGAAAATATGTTGTGTACTCTCTGAGGTGTGGACGGAGAAGTTGTCCGCTTCTTATGTTCTCGATATTAATAAACTTTTAGGTGTTTAAAAAAATAAGTTTGGTGATCGGCAATAATAATAATGTAGAGTTACTATTAAGTGACTTGTTCAAAATCTACTCCTTTAGATTTTTTATGAAATAATTTGTATCGTTGCCAGTCTGATGAATTTAATTGAATTGAACCTGTTTGAAATATAAATTCATTTGAACTAAATAATTTAAATTGAATTAAATTAAACTGAAAATTATATTTTCTTTGTCCCACTAATAATAATAATATGTCGTTTGATTTATCGACATTGATTTTGACCACATAGTACTTCTAAACTAGAAAAAAAAAAAAATTAATAATAATAATATTATGAAAGTGAACTTCATAACCTTCATAAGATAACTTTTTCTTTTTGGTCCATTTAAAAATAACGTGCAACACTGTAAACCTTAAAAAATCAAATGTCACATTTTTAGAAGGACAGAAAGAGTATTTTTCAAGTTGAATCAATCATAGCCTAACATTATTATTAGAATTAAAAAATAAAAAAAAACTATTATGCAATACTTGAATGTTCAAGCACTTTCATGGTGGCATACTTTACCCAAGAGACTTGGATTTTATTGGTCTTATATTAGTACTTGTATCGTATTAATTAAACATGGTATGAACACATTCAATGAATGTTAAATTAAGTCAACTCATTTTATTTAACATCAATAATGAATTATATTGTAGCACCTTGCAAAATGCTCGGCATTTTCACAAGGTTACGTGTAATATAAATGGTTTTAATTTGAGTCAATTGATAATGATTTTAAGTTCTAAAATAGAAAGAAAATATTATGCATATGTAACGTACCTCAAATACGTCTCCAAGATTAACAACAAAGGCCCCTGGAAGAATATCAACAGGGATCCAGACACCATCTTTCTTGACCTGGAAACCTTGGACTCCGTTTAACTGCCAGAGGAAGGTTATTCCGGCTGCGTCAGAATGTGGCGTGAGACCGATGACCTTGCCTGGTTCGGGGCATGGCGGATAGTAGTTCAGCCTCATCGATTGCATTCCATTTTCAAACATCTCTAGTAATTCTGTTTTGTCTGTGTCGAGTGTTTCCGCTACTAGACCACACATCGCTCTAGAGAGCTTTTGTAGCTCTAAGATGTATGCCTCTAGTGCTTCCCTGTACAAATTATATATTTCAGGATCCAAATGTCAAGATTAATTAATGTCCAATTTGATTTTGGACATGCGAATAAGAGTGTATTATATATTCATGTAATATATGTGACAAGGCACTACAGTATGAAATAGAGAAATGCATGTATCATGTCATGAATGTCATATACTCCATATGTATATAAGGAAGGAATAAACTTATAAACATAGAGAAATCAGAAATGCATGCATCAAGTCATGAATGTTATAAGGGAATGAAAACTACGGTTATAAGGAAGAAATAAACTTATAAACATAACTTACTCTCATTCTTCCCTTTTTTTTTTCTTAAGTAGATTTCATAAAAATATAATTAATGGAAAGCATTAATATAATCAATGTACACATGGATTACATATTAGAAATTTAGAATCACGAACTACTTATCTTTCTAATTAAGATCATGAACATATACTACGCACTCTATCTACTATAGTTTTCAAATAGATAAGGTTATTATAGGGTATACTTTTTTGCAGTAGCTCTTATATTTCAGCTCTCCTTCTGACTCCGGTAAATTTTATACATGTTCTTGATGAGGGCAATTGTGCGTGAATAACACTGAAAATTGAATTTTCTTTCGATTTATAAATATAACCGGGTGAAAGTGAGAACGAAGATCACCTCAGGGTGTAGGGAGGGCAGGAAAAAGATGAGGTTTTCTGCGCGAAGTAGGATTGGTGATCATGTAAAATCTGTCAGCCCAATCAACTTTTTCATTCGCTTTGTGAAGTATTGTTTGGCCATAACCTTCAAAATCTCCAGGCATAATCTTGTACCTGGACCTCTCTTCAATTGGGAGCTTGTAAAATTCTTCAATCTCATGGTTGAGTTTGTCTAGAACTGAAGTGTCTACACCATGGTTCACCAACTGCATCGACACTTCATTAATTTTTAGTTAAACATATTATTAAACGACTAATTCAAAGTATAATTAGTTCGCAAGAAAGGGAATAATTTCAAATCTATTTGTTTAATGACCATTTAAATGAAGACCATATATTTAATGGAAAAGTGGAGGCTATGTGATTGCTACAGAAGGTATTGTATTTTTATTCACTATCTACGACGCCTCTACGGTTCTTACATTAATAATTTTTACCCTAATATTATCACTAGAAAATGTAAGAAAAGAAAAAAAATACCACAAAATTAAGTAAAAATACCACAAAAAATTGCTTTCATGAATCATGAGGACCCCGAAGAACAACCGTAGAAAAACTAGGTATGTTCATATAAAACAGAAAAATGAAAATGAAAAATAATTTCAATTTGACCTGAAACATGCCCCAATCTCTACATGTGTCGTGCAACTTGTAGATATTAGCCGGTTTTGTTTCGTCGTTGAGCAAGCTTTTCATGTCAAGGATCGGGATCGCTAAGGCTGGTTCATCATCATCCAGCTTGGAGCTGCAGACTGAAATGGCCGGTTCTTGATGAACAATATATTTTGATGGGATTTGGTTAATTGGTTGATTCACCATCTCTTGGACACTAATATCCATTTCTAGCTGATATACTGTATGTTTTGAAAGAATAATAGTAATGAACTAATGATGTTTCAATGTCCTCTATGGTAGCTCTATTTATATATTATAGAGAGAACCTAAGTGCTAGTCTAGTACTAGAAGGTCTGGACCTTAATCCCACGTGGAAAAATCAAACTGGTATGAGGTCCAACTTTAATCGTGTAATCTATTTATCCATCCAACTATATATTTATTGTAGAATAACAATTTTGCAACTTCTCATTGTTCTTAATGGTTGAGAATTCATTCATAGTTTCATACCACATGTTAAAAAATCTATGCAGTCAAACATATCGCCACGTGGAAAAATCAAACTGGTAACGGGCCAAATTTAATCGTGTAATCTATTTAACATTTTATCTCGTCATCAATCGCAATTGTTTCTTTACAAAAATTAGTTTATAAAAGTATTTTATAAAAATACATAGTGTCTTCACTTTTATTATAAAATTTCATTAAATATTTTTTTATTAAGATTAATAATTTATAAGAGGTCAAACAGAGTTAAGAAAAAATCAACAAAACAAGCGTAAAGATTGTCACAGATCTATGCAATTAACATAGTATCATTTTATATTTTATAATGTTTAATTATTTTTCTTTACCTATTTTATTTCCCTTTGTCTTTATAATTATTCATCAACAACTTTATATTATCTATTAACACAAGAATTGTAAAAATTATATTAAACTATCTATATACAATCATCAATAAAAATTAAGAATAAAAGTTGTGTTCCATAGGATTGTTTAATCCAAACTTCATAAGTATATAGATAAATAATTATAAAATAAACTTAGAAATTCCAATCATGGATGAGTCTAAACATATAAAATAATATGAGAGGTTTGGATCCAATAAGTGTCCTAGCTATATTTGGAGGGTCTATTCGACAATGGTGTAGAATATGTGTTCAACGAGTCTATCCGGCAATATTTTAGAACACTAAATGTGTTGAGGGGATCTTCGATAATATTTAATAGTTTATAACACTAACTATATTTGAACGAGCTCCTCGATAATAGTTTAGCACAGTAACTGTGTTCGACGAGCTCTTCGATAATAGTTTAGAACACAAACTGTGTTACAATACCTTAGAGTCTTAACTGTGTTCGGCGGATCTATTCCAAAATAATTTAGAGTATTACTTGCATCCAATGAGCTTATTGCACAATACCTTAGAGAACTGATTGTATTCGACGTGACTATATTGCAATATTTTAGAGCACACTTATAATGTTCGTTCTATTAGAGGACTAACTACGTTGATGAGTCTATTCTTCAATAAATTAGAAAAGTAATTGCATTTCACAGTTATATTTCGTAATAATTTAGAACACTAACTGTGTACGACTTATCTACTCCACAGTATCTTGGTAATTTGTAAGTGTCCATTCTTGAAAATCTTGTGACTAAGTGATCTTGGGGTGTGGATTACACGAGCCTTGCGGGTTGTGCCCTATCCTCTTTTCTACTTTGTTTACAAGGGAGTGGGTAGCATTTGCGTTTTATTTTGGTAGCCATTTTACAGCATCCGGGTTGTTTGAGTTTTGGTATGAGTTTTTTTTACGGGTAATTGAGTCCTTCCGGAAGTGTCCAATCCTTATATTTGCTACTTGTGTCTGTTCCGTAGTTCCCGGATAACATATCCCTCTTGGTTGATGTGCCTGGGTGCTGTGGTTCGACCTTAAAGTAGTGGGTTGGATCGCACTTTCGTTGGGGTAGCTCACGAGCCGCTGTTTTTGAGGGGGGTTTTATATGCGAACAAGTGTTAGTTCTGATCTGGTGTTTAAAGACCGAGGAGGTATATTTTTTTGTAGGGTGCGGAAAGTATGGCTGGAATCATTGATACATAATCTAAGGGTGATGGTTGGCGTTGCGTGTTAGGGTGATTCTATTTGAGGTATGAGTTTTCTATCGATCGAGGGACCCCGGATCACATCTTTAAATTGCTTTCCACTTGCCCGCAAGGGCATAGGGTGTAGGAGGTTGACTAGGGGTGTCTCGATGCTATCCCGGACCACATCATTAAATTTCTTACCACTTGTCCGTAAGGGCATAGGGTGTAGGAGGTTGGCTAGGGGTAGCGTTTTTCTCAAGTTTGAATTGACGGATCTAATCATGGCTTCAAGTTACGGGTCTACTGTTACTATTGGTGATTTTTTGGTGGCATGTATGACATTGGTGTTGGATCTTTGTTGTTCGTAGAGTGGTTATGGGGTGTACTGACATAATGTGGTTGTTGGGTCTTAGTACTTATTGTATCTCTTTCATGAGAGGATTTCGTTTGTTAGCTTTGGCTAGTTGATGGTAGTATGGTTCGTTCTGTATGTACGGTTGGTTTGGTGATGTCCGGAGTATGCTCCGTGAGTTTTTTGTACTGTTTGAGGAGCATTTCTTATGCTAAGTTATTAATAAAATTATTTTTGCCGCTTCAAAAAAAATTAAAACTCTAAATGGTACACTAAATCTGACATCATTAGTTGTATGATTGGTCAATCACGTAATAGTTTGGATGATAATTCAATTTATTTTAAGTGGAAGCAAGTTGGTAGTAGTTACAATATTCAAATATAACTAGTTAGTAATTAATTACCAATAATGGATGTCAAATATATTATCAAATACAATGTAGCAAGAACTTGACGTTAACTGTTGGGATCTTGAATCTTGATAAAGCCTCAAGATCGTGCTGTGATAGTTCGACTTGGAACGTGCAAACTGCGTCCTCTAGTGAAAATTTGCTCGGATCACGGAGAGATGGGTTGCGTTCTTAAGCAAGAATGGAACATCAACATAACAAGATGGAGTGCCAGAACCAGAGTCGTTTGACAACATGCCACCATCAAGAAAAACATCGAGAGAATTGTTTTTTTTTTGCAGGAAATAATTTTATTCATCGACAAAAACATAAAGAAAAAGACAAATTCTACTCAAGTTATATACTCCCTCCGTCCCAGAACAGTTGCACCATTTTGCCATTTTGGGCGTCCCGTTAGAGTTGCACCATTTCATTTCTTTGCCATATTTGGACATGGTTATAATAATTTTATATTCCATCAACACATTTTTGTGGACACAAATCCTCCATAAAGTAAAAGCAACATCCACTATCAATATAACTCAATATTTAACTCTTCTCCTTATTTTCTGTGCCCAAAAGCAAATTGTGCAACTGTTCTGGGACGGATGAGTATATTGGTGAACCACCTTAGCGTTCTAAACTAAAGAAAAGTTGGAATATAAATCCTGACTTTAGTTTTATGGATAAGGTTTTCAATCCTAATAACTTCTTACAGATAAGGAAGACTGTAGTTAAACTTATAAGGAAGACTGTAGTTAAACTTAACTACAAACCAACTGTATATAGAATCCTAATTTCTAGGAACTAACCATGTATAATGCGGGATAAATCCCAATATCCACTTAAATAATTTAGAACGAGCCTCAAAAGTAAATTGGATGTTTTATAATGCTTTTTGCGCGCGGTGTTTGTATTTGTAAGTGAACCATTAAAACTTGCACCTATATACATGTACACTGCGTATAAATTTAAAGTAATACTACTTCAGATTGGCGGTGTGGAAATCATTGATTCCTCCAATTTGACATTCAATTTTGCCAATTTTAATCTAATTTGTCGGTCTTACTTATTCAATTTCAATGTGATGCGTACGTGTGTTATTCTTTATGTAAATGATGTAGGGTTTGAATCATGTTTGCGTAATTTTTCCTCAATTATATCTTTATTTTAGTAGAAGGTGTCGAATTCGAATCTTAATGGCGTGATAATTTTTTATCTATTATTTTATGAAAATATTTATTTTTTTAAACACAAAGTCTTATGGTCATACTATATATACTTAACTTATAAATAGATCATGATATGTTATTATGAAAAAGACATGAGTACTGTACATGATATTATGTAAAACGTCTACTTCATTGTCAATAAAATGTCCTATGTTCATAATTAAATACTCTATATTTCCCCTAATAACCCTTATGCCTGTCATTCTATTTTTATTTTGATGGTAGACCGTCTCTCGAGAAACTTACTAAATATTTTTAAAATTATATGTATTTATAATTATATATTTAATGTTTAATTTATATATTATAAATACCACTTTCCTTCCCTATCAATTTTTATCATATTCATTATCAATCATCTAATTCATCCTCAAATGAGTCTTTAACTTTTTTTTTTTTTTTTCCTAAAACTCTCAATTTCATCTTTTCCCATCACAATTCACGACGCATATATATCATCCGTCTCTCTTCGTGCTAGCTACTCCTCTTTTATCTCTATTTTTTTCCTTTGACACACATCAATTGAAATTTTTTTCGACTCTCTCACTCGTTGACTTCTACTTACATAATTAAATCACAATCACAACAATGATAAAATCAAAAAGGTAACTTTGCCCCCTATAGTGAACGCAAAAAAGATTTTTCGAATGAGCTCGCCACCTTGAAACAGAGGTCTAGTATTTAGGGAGTCTTTATTCGACCCAGACCAGATAATATGCGATATGCGAGCAATGCACCCTATTTCGGATGTGATTCTGAACTCCGTGAACACCTGCGCCTCACGGAGTAAAGAGGCAATAAATAATAAACACTCTTACGGAAGGAATATGCACTGGATTCAGAACTCTTCGTTTTCTCGACCAAGTTTGAGTAGAACGAAAGTCGTTCGAAAAAGCAGAGAAGTTGAAGCTCCTCGATGTTTTCTCTCTAAAAAAAAGCCAAAGAGAACCTGCCCCCTCTGGGATTAGAGATTACAATCTAAGGTTTCTTCTTCTTATTAATAGCATGATAACTCGGACGGTTGAGGAGACTCCCCAAGCAGATAAAATTAAGTATAACTAACTAATCATAGTTCTAATTTTGACATGCACAATGTTTTTACATCTATAATTTTGTTTCAATTTCAACATATATAATTTTGGTATACACAAATATTTAATAAAAATAAATAAAAAAGTAATAATAACACCAATGACTTGATTTGAGACTAACGAAATACAGTAAAAGTTTATCCAAATGTTTTGTATGTTCTACAATTATTTTTATATGAGTTAGAGTATATTCGCGCATAAAAAATATTAATAAAATAACATTATAAAAATCCAAATTTGCAATTGCAATTTGCATGGACTTTCATCTAGATAATGAGCTAGCTACCTTCAATCGTGGTGGGTTTTGATCAACAAAGCACAAATAATCTAATAATATGATAAGGCGGTTTATTTATCTAATTGATTTGGAATCAAATCAATTTTAGTGAACCCAATCAATTTTTGTCCGTTGATCTTACTTATTTAAATTTAATCTGGTGCGTAGATGTGTCATTATTTAATAAAAGGTATAGGGTTCGAATCCTATTGGCGTGATTTTTTCTCCATTATTTGTATTATTATTTTTATCAAGGTGTTTGGTTCGAATCTTGTTGTCATGAACTTTATTTATTATTTGTATCATTATTTTAGTTGAAGGTGTTGGGTTCGAATCTTATTGACGTAATTTTTTCTTTTTTATTTGTTCTCTTCTTAAATCTTTATTATTTAACACGAAGTTGTATGGTCGTACTATACTTAATTTAAAAATAGTCATGATATGTTCTTACGAAAAAAGACATACTTCCCCTATCCAATAATAAATGTAACACTTGATTTTGTTGATTTTTTCGATGGTCATTTGGACATTAAATTATTCTTAAATCATACGATAAAAATAATTAAAAAAATCATATTATAAGATTAGAATGTTTATATTTTCATAATATAATTTCTTTAATTCTTTTACTTCAATGTTTACAAATAATTTGAAGTCAAAATAATCCTAAAAAAGTCAACAAAACTAAGTGGTACACTTGCTAGTGGGTGGAGGAAGTATTTATAAACCAAAACGTCAATTTGGTTTGACGATAGAGAATCTGAGGATACTAGGCCAGTTGGAATTTGAATACCGTCCATATTGCGGCATTGACATAACAAAAAGTATTGACGAAACAAAATGGCAAGAGATAATAATGACATACATGACAATATATTCAATTGATGAAGAATACCAATTAACATGCGAAAGCTGCATTACAGATTTCGAAGTTGAATGTTTCCAAAGCCTACGGATGTATCGGATGGTTTTTAACTCATCGGAAAAATATTTTTCGCACGTCTAATATCGTTCAATTCAAAACTATATATTGCATAACTACAAAAACTATGTATACATTTATAGGATACCATTTATGTTAAGTTCAATTACTCAATTAGTTATTTTTTGTTATGTTTGAAGTCATTATGTGAAGATTATATATGTATTCCATTGATTTCATTATCAATACATTATTTAATAAAAAAACAATGTTTTACAAGATTACGCTTTACACGCGTAGCGTGTGACGTAATTTCTAGTATTATATATAGCTAGGCCGGAACCAAATAAATTAAACTGATTTATGATAACTCAGAAGCAGCGCTTAGCCTTAAGGCCACTTTACCAATTTACCTACTCGGATCAGACCAGTTTTTCTATGCCTATATAATAAATTAATAATGATGTGCCGCGCCAGACTCTATGGCACCGTCAAGAGTCTGTCTGACATGTGAACAATTACTTGCACCACAAGAGTTCACCGTTTGCTTATGACCATACCCAATGGGGAGTCACAACCCTCCGAAAAAAAGAAAAAAAAAAAAATGCTTAGTGGAAGTTATAAGGTGGTCATAAGAGAGGTCTGAGTTTAAAAAAAAACAATCACTCCTCTTAATGTGAAAACTCATCACCATATAAATTGGTTTTTTTTTATAATAATTTAATATTGATTTGGAAATTACGAATTTATTAAAGGATTAGGAGTAAAGCTATATTCATTTCACCTTAAATTCCATTCAGTTCAGATTAATTAAGTTCAGTTCAGTTCACATTTATTAAAATTAGTTCAGTTCTATTCAATTCAAATTTATTAAGTTCAATTCAGTTCATGAATTTTCAGACTAATCAAACATAGCTTAATATATACTAATAATATCAATTGAAAGAGTTGAAATTGATAGTATTCCAACTCTCCCAAAAGCTCGAACTGATCGATAGGGAGAAACAGAATTTAGTAATTTATATTAATTCTCCAATACTCCCCCGCTGTTTCAACCTCTTTGGGAAGGCTATTCGAGTGGAAATTTAATATGGAGCGGAGTTTATCTCCGAGGAGATTCGAACCCAGATGAGCGTGAGCCAAAATGACTCTAATACCATGATAGAATTCCAACTGTCCCAATAAATACATATAAACTCATAAATTCAGATAAAAAAATTAAACGACCACTTTGAGAACCTTGAAGAAGTATAGTACGTACGGTACAAGTGTCTACACTATTAATGTGAACTTGTAGAATGGTACCTTAGAATTGTAGCATGGGATCATGAATGACGTACGACGTCATAATTTAAGTTGATCAAATCAGAACAGACGGTAGATAATCATATCGTATCCGAACATCCGGTCATTTGAATTTGAATGACCTACATATATTAGGAACTAGCAAAGCAAATCTTTCAACTCTCGATTTATTGAATTCAACTCTCGATTTATTGAATGACCGATCAGACTCATACAAGTATACAACCTTGACTTACGTACACATTAGTTTAATACTAGGGGACGGTTTGAAGCTAAGGAGTAGTTTGAAATACAAGTAGAAAAATGGTCATAAAGAGTTTTAAATGAGCTAGCCAGCTAGTACTCTCTTCAATTTTCAATTTTATTCAGTTGTCCTTATATAAATTTTACAAAGATCAAGAAGAACACCTTGTTTACATGAATATCGTTTTCAACACCTTTAATTTCCTTTAATTTACTGTTTTAGTCTAATAATAGAAACTTATGGTTAATTACATTCACGGGGCAGGGGCGACAAAAAGTAGACGTGTGGATGCATTAAATAACTTAGTGAGGTATTTGACCTTATTTCACCATCTTACCATAACGCATTTATTTTGTAAATGTAAATAGGTTGGCTGATTTATTAAAGTACCCTAATGAGCTAATTCACCTAATTAAGTTTTTTTTTTTTTAACAGCCCAATAAATTTATTAATAATCAAAAGTCAACAATACAACGAGTATGAGAAATACTCTTAAATATACAAGGTAAACGAAATACCATCAAAGACGAACAACGCCCGCCATGACAAAACAAGGACCTCAACCCAACGACAAAAAACAAGGTGGAATAACACTAAACCCAACACCTAATTAAGTTTTAATCATTTTATCAACCCATCGGTAAGTTTTAAGTTTATAAATTCGTTTGCCAAACATACAATTACAATAAAATCTTTGTAAATTAATATTGTTAGGACATGAGAATTTTATTAATATTTAGCGAGATATTTTATAATCGATAAATTAGTAATTTATTAATTTAAAGAGGTTTTAACGTATATGCATAACAATTGGTCTTTAAATTATAAAGTTCGGTAAAATTGTTACATTCAAACAATATTTAAAGGTTACAAAACATTGAGTTGTTGTTCCTGCCGCTAAACATGACTTTAAAATTCTAACCATGTGATGCCCAAATAATAAGAATCTTACCTTAAAAAAGTTATCATATGATTATGCTTTGAGTTGAACATTTTATCTCCTAAAGTTTTAGACACTATTAATCATGCAATCTTGATTGATGCATACTTTTTCTTTGAAGATCCAAGCAAGTTGGTTGGAGTTGGACTAGCATTTTTAAGTTTAATAATCGTTATAAGTCTAAGCTAGATGGGGCTAACGCCTTGTTTTTAAAAATGGTACGCTGGGGATCGGTTCTGTCAACGTGTCAGAATAAATAATGAATGTTTATCATAATAAAATTGTAAACTGCTTTTGACAATGTCAATTTTGTTAGAATCAAACAAAATCAAGTAATTAAAATGATGCAAATAATGGAGAAGATTTGTGAACTTGAGGACTTGATCACTCACATGCACCATTTGCAAAAAATGGATGTGAATGCTTGTTAGATTTCCCGGTGAAAAGAATGACACGAATTCTACTACTAAGCTGAGAGTATATAAAAATTAGTGGTAGTACCATTTAAATTTTGGTAGATGATGAAGTTGGAGATAATTTAGTAGCTTTGGAATCGATTACTCGAGGAGAAACATCGCAATTGACAATAATTGTTAATATCGTTTCGTTGCAATATGAGAAGAAAATGCTGCAACTCTTGATTGCACTGGGAGAGTTAAAGACGAACTCAATATAGATCAAATAACAAGTAACTATAAATTCATATTTTGACAAAAAATATTTTAGAATTTTTTAGCAGATCACACATATATATTAATTTTTTTAATAATTATTAATTTACAATTTCGTTGGGACTAATATATATACATTATGATTTCAAAAAAATATTATCTTATTATTTTATTGATTCAGCTCTAAATTTGTATTGTTCCATAATTAGGACTGGACAAATTATTAATTTAACGAGTATTAGTTTACGGAGTTTCTACATTTTCTACATTAGTTTAATCTTGTTGAAGAATAAAATATTAAGCAAACTTGCCGGCTGATTTCAGACACTTAAATAGGAGTATTCTATTCTGTTTTTTCAGAAGAGTCAAAGAAAAACGTGCTCTCTTAATCAAGCACGTTTATGGAAAGTGACATTGATGATTGCTTCTCGGTCTAGTTGAGATATATTGTTACCTAACTCAAGTATTTTTAAAGAGTTCTGTTGAATTAATAGCTCAGATATATGTAAATATGTAAAGTCGCGAGTCACGACAATGATCAAAATATGTAATTTTAATTGTTGACATGGACATACTACCCATTTCCACATAGAAAATAATCAAGATTTCGTCACATTAATTTCTATTTTTCTTTTTAGACATAATTTCGTCACATTAACTAGAAACTTTGAGGCCCTAGTACTATAGAAACTTTGAGGTGTTGCACTGTTGCCGACTTGCCGTGTTGACAAAATTAGAGCCGTGTAAATTCTAGAGAATCAAGATAACCTACACAATTGCTTGATTGTTATGTTGTTGCCTTTTCATTGGGTAGAACCGTAGAAAAATGTGGAAGGATAAGATATTATTTACTATTTCGGCACTTATATAAAGTCATATGTTGTTTAGTTTTACACGCCTTGCTAACATGTACACTTCCCTTTCCTTATTCCTTATTGAATGCAGTTGCTCACTCTTTTTACGTTTATTTTTGTAAGAGTTGAATCTAAAATGTACGAGTAACATATCATTTGTAATTAAATGTTAGGTTTTCAAATTGTTTGAGATGATCTCTTTTACTACAAATGAGATATAGGCTATTTATAACTAAGTCTTGCAGGGAACAAGCTCCAACTTCGTGCATAAGTGGCCAAAACCGCCAACGAATGGTTGGTAACTGAAGGAAAACTGTCATAAACGGGTAAGCTAGCTGGAGGAGATTTTGTCATTTTATGGAGGTTTTGACATTCTGAGATTCAGCCCAACTATCTTCTAGATGTTTCCAACCACTGCTTAGAATGTTTTGAATTTGGATCGACTAAAACACATGTTAACTCTCATAAAACTGATCGAGCAATGGCTCCAGTCCTTCTAAATACATGAATCTCATAGTTGAGCGAGGCCAAGGAGGCCATAGGGTCGGGCAAGGATCCCCAGGTGGCTGGAGGTTAAGTAAACATTCTTCATATAGCCACATCATGATCCTTGCTTGAATAGTTGGATCCAATACTTTTACTCTTCCTAGGGGCGGCTCTACTGAGGGGATAATTTTACCATCCAACACATACATTTTTGCATGCGAAATTAAAAAAATAGATTTATTCATCTAAGACCACCGTACAAATGAGTATAAGGCTAACATATAATGGTGAGTTATAAAAAAATATGGTGCTAAATTAATTTTAAAAAACAAAGTCTTTCATACATTTGGACATAAGACTAGAATAAGTATGAAGATCGATGGCTTGGTGTTTCTCGATTTCATTTGTTGGAACCAAGCAATAAATTTCTTATTCCAAAACAAATTCAGTACAACTGACCCATGGATCCAGGTCGTCCGCACCAATACCGCACCTGGCTTTTTCCACCCCAGCTCCATACCATTGCACCACCTTATACCTCCCAAACTACATCTAACATAGATAACATATATAGTCTAATAATAATAATAATAATAATAATAATAAAGGGCTGGGAGAACAATGTTGCTGGACTCCCACGTAACTTTATGTGATAATAAAATTAATTTTATAATTAAAAAATAAATAAATAAATATATCAACTACTACCTAATTAATTAATTAGTTTTGCTTACAGAACCTTAATAATCGAGCAAACAACCGAGGAGTATGGTAGTTGTTAAGGTTTGAAAGTCAAAAGAATAAAAAGTTTGGTTATGTTAGTTAATTTGAAGCAACGTCTGAAAATTGGACTTTAGATCTGCAGACAAACAAAAAGTAGAATAGTACACCCAGGGCCTTTGAAGGTGGAGGTGCAAAATTATTTATATATAATTATATATATATATAATATATATATATATATATATATATATATATATATGAGATTATTTTCAAATTTAGATGATGAGAAGGGAGGTGAAGTTCTGAAATATTAAATTTAAAACTATTATATATATAAAAAAAAAATATTTTAGGGGACACCCTCTATCCCTGAATACACCTTAGTATAAGGTGCTTGATCTTCGATATTTAATCAGAAAACTTGTTAGTGCATGTTTGGTTTCCAATGAGGGATTTGGACATTTTTTATGAGGGATTTGAGCTCATTCAAACAAATGGGCTATTGGAGGGATTTGTGTGTAGCAAGTCCCTCCTATAGTTGTTTGGTTTGAGGGATTTCAAAAAGAGATTTTGATGGATTTGAAACAAATCCCTTGTTTGGTTGTAGAGGGATTTGTAACGTATTTCGAACTCCGCATTAGACATTTCGTAAATAGTGCTAGGTAGTTATAACTACCAAATTGAAATTACAATGGTACCCTTTTAGTTGAATTATTTTGTGCTACCTGATAAGGGTTTAATAGTAAAATTAGCATTTTCAAAATTTCCCTCTCAAACCAAACATGGAGCTCAATTTTCAGAGGGAAATAAACTAATTAATGGATTAAATAAAAAATAGACGTGTTTATAACAAACAATATAGAAATTTAGTCAATTAAACCACCCATTAGACAATATAAAATAAATAAACAGAGAGTTCATTCGTCCACCAGCAGCAGAAATGTAGTAATTAGCCAAATTAAACATAATTATGACAAATACAATGGTAGTAGCATACAAAAGTGCCATACAAACTGTATCATCAAAGGCAGAAGTGATTAAAAATGGAATGGCAGGCATTTCGCAGCGCGTTCCTATCCCGCAATGGGCTTACGACTATACGATACATACTAGTTTTCTTGAACGACATTCCCTTTTTCTTGGCTACCTTCTCATGAATCCCTTGTCCTGTTTGGAGATAACTTCCACGCCCTTGTCGTTCTGCAACAGGACAAGGGATTCATGAAATTTGTGTTTGTTTGGAGATACAGACCACATGAGGCCCTGCATCATGGGACCGCTAGATCCGTTGCAAAACCACCCGCTAAATCTTCACTCGCACATCATCTTGTAACGACACGACCCACCCAACGGTCCGACGAGGTTACTCATGGGCGCTCTCCAGGGTGATATACTGGCCCCACAGACCAACACAAGTTCTAATCCGCGCACTCTGTCTTCACTCGTGCGGGCACTGGAAACTTCCTAACAGGTTACCAATCCTAGAATTGCTCCAAAGCAAGCATGCTTAACTCTGAAGTTCTTTTAGGTGGATTCTCGTAAGGAAAGGTACACCTTTTTTCGGGGAATCCAACTAGAAGAAATTCAGAATTGCTAATATGAACTCTAATATTGATATGAAATATATTTTTGAATTCTTTAAGTTTAACTAAGAGATAAATAGGAGCCGGAGATGGGGTGCTCCAAACATAGCCAAGAGTGGTCTCTATTTATAGATCTCGAAAAAATAAAGTTGTTGGCGATTTTTATTTATTTTTTGCATTTTTATTTTCAAGATAGAACCGTTTTAAAATATACGGTGGCGTCGCTTTCTTGTATGAACACGTGTGTTGTCTGGTTGTGGTTTTTCAGTTAATCTTGACTAATCACAGTGGCATAAATGTAAAATTATCTAATGCCCAAATCCCTCAAATTGAAATCCCTCAAAATACCTACTCCTACATGGTATTTGAAATGCACTAAAAGATGGGAGCCCTCATGGGGAGGGATTTGACAAATCCCTGGCCCGACGGGCTTCATATTTGCTACCAAACAAGGGTTTTCGAGGGATTTGATCAAAAAACGTTCCAAATTCCTCCCAAATCCCTTCAACCAAACGCACACTTAGGAACATTATTAGCTTGTAGCAATAATTAATAAACAATCTGTTGTTATAGACGCCGATACTAATCTACAGTTATGTAAACAATCTAGAGAGAGAACGTATTGAATTAACTGGTATTATCATTCATGAGAAATCCCCAAATTAACCGCTTACTCTATTTAAACTTCTCCCGTATGAACTAGGAAAGCAGCCACCATACAAGTGTCTCCATCCTATGCGCTCCCGCTTCCTACTCAATTCATCTAAGGCCAGAACAAGCTTTAGACCTTTATACAAAACGAACTACAACTACTTACAAAGTCGTTACTTCAAACCACGACTTAAGCCTTCTCCTTTTTGAAAATAGCAAACAACTGACTTCTTCTCTGTAACACAATATATGATTTGCTAATACAATAGCTATAAACCTACATTCGAATCAAGTGACGATGAAATGTCACTTCTCCACAAATTTAATTGGACAATGTACGTTAGAATCTAGTGAAGGTCATACCTGCTGAATTTCAAGTACTGTTGCCCATACATTCATTCGTCATTAGGTGATCAGCCAATACGATATTCATTTCTTCACTAAAACTGTTTTTACTTTCTAACTAGCTAGACTTGTCTTCTAATTAATCATAACTATAATTATGGAGTAATTTAATTTTCAACCATATTTTCAGCTATGTTATAAACTGAAAAAGTTATCAGAAGTTCCAATTTAGTATCCGATCTGAAAAACTCTAAACTCAACTGAATTTAATTAATCTAAACCTCAACTGTATGAACCTAAACTGAACTGAATTTAAATTTATTTGAAATATAAATTTTAACTAAGCAAACATAAATTGAACTTAACTGAAATTAACTGAATGGAATTGAATGTGAAATGAACATAGCCTTACTCGAGTAGCATTTATTTATGAAGGAAAAGAATAGGATTGGGGGTATGTTTGATTCTCCTACGTTATCACATTTCAAGTACAAGTAAGCAAATCAGAACTGAATTGAATTTAAAATGAAATTAACAAAGCAAAGTTCTATAGTAATTAATCCAAACCATCCAAATGTTAGACCATACTGTATGTAATAATAAAACCCCCATCAAATTCTTAACCCCATCATGTGTCCACGTCGACATTCATTCTCATCAAACTATATCAAACTCAGCTCCAACAATCAAACCCAAATTTACTTGTTCTTTTCTCTTTTATTAAACCACACAATAATCCTTCCCCGCACAAAACGACCAAAAGAAACAAAAGAAAAGCAGAATGACAAATAAATAAATAATAAATAAACAGGTGGCAAGACGCCTCAACTACGTCTGAGACCTTCAGGTGAGTCTGAAGGTCTCAGACACATGAGGCGTCTTAGATCAGCTCCAACAAGAGCTAATCAGGCGTATGAACCATTCATACTCCCAGATCAGCTATGTCGGTGCTGGTCTTATACTGGTTCAATCCAAACCGGCTTTCATGCAACATGATTCATAAGGGGATTAAGAAGGCATTGGTACATTGGTAGTCTTGGGGTGAATATTCAAGCTGTCTTTAACTGCTCAAGTTGCTACTACTACATGATTTGGTACCTATTACATTTACCCAAATTTCAAATTTGGTCCACAAATATCAGATGGCCTAACCCACAATATCTTTTGAATTAGAGATTAGATACATTTATTTACCTTGACCATTCAAGAAACCAGTCTACAAACAGGCCTCCTTGTGGACGGATTTCTGATTCTGAATGTTGACCACATAAAACCACATAAGGGGAAAGGACTTTAATGCCCTATATATCAGCACTGTAAGGAAATGACGGCGAAATTCTGATAACATCATTTCTACAAAAGAACCAAACAATACAACAGAAAGCACTTCGATTTGCAGTAAATGTTACAGAGATAGAACACAACCAAATGAAAGAAATGCACCGTGGCCAATAAGCAACAGGAACTTTTAATAAACTTCACTTGGGTTAAAAGTTGTCGGGGTTCTATGGCGTTTTTCTACATATGATGTGGGAAACCACCCTGCCCTGCCTTTGCTTTCTCCTTCTGCCCATCCAGATGGACTCACCTGAGAAAACCATGACACAAGTTCTCGTGAAATTTGGATGAGAGAAGGAACTATAAAAATCTGGAGTACAGCAAGCAATATTATTTCTGCTAATGGTTGTTAAGGTTGAATCAAAATCCTTGGCTAGCCTGATTTTGCACAAGTTTGGCGAGGGCCGAGGGGGGAGACGCAGTTGATGCATTCTTAGGGAGTGAATTCGCTGGCAGTGTTAAAAAATGCACTCCTTAAAACTGCTATACTAAAGAGTTCATGTAGGTACCAGGAGCCATCATGCATCACTTGCATATTTTGAGGAAAGATATGGCCAAATCAACATGAAAGTAATTGAAGTTTCCCACGAGAAGCAGTACCAGCTCAACGGTTGTGTCTAACTGGTGTTTATTTATAGACAAGTTTTGCAGAATTGACATCTAATAATGCTTCAAAAGCACCAAAGTTTAAGGCTTTTATGCTCAGAAGTTCTTAATATAATGATAGGAATACAGTGTGCTTGTGTATTAAGTATATAGTGGGAGGCGGTGTACATAAGATAGGGCTTGCTATCTATCATGCACCGGCATAAACACAAACATGTATGGAAGAGTATTAAAAGAGGAATCACAAGACAAATGACAAGAGGTAACCTTTCGAACAACAACATAATCTCCCACTGACAAGCTTAGTTCCTTCTCTGATGAAGCATCAAACGAATGCATTGCCTGCAAACATATTGATCATGTGATAATTTCAAAATACTAAGCCGCAAGACATCCAATTACAATGGTAAACATATTAGAAATCCACGTTAATAAGAGCATATGCTTCAGCTTCACAATTACATTAGAAACATATATGGACCAAAGTTTATTATTAAGACACATCTATTTAACGAATTAAAATTGGAGGTTTTCCAAGATGTTAAGGTAATGCGTCATGATCTTTTACAAAGGTAATGCAAAATTTTATACTACAATAAACCTTTAAGTGATCAACATTGATTCTGAATAACAAACTATTTTCTTATTGAATGGGAAATAAAACTCTTGAAGATCTTTCATGAAATGATTCTGAATCTTTAATCTGTGACTAGAATGATACAACAACACTTTATGATATCCCCACATGACGAAGGCCAATATTTTTCTTGTTATTTAGTTATTTCAAGATCATTGGTTCAGCACAGGTTCATCTTACTTAGTTCCGCTGAAGGAGATAAATGAAAGATTACTTTTATGTGATCTTCCATTTTAACGTACCTCAGCCAAAAAGTACTTTGTTTTATCTGAAGTATGGTTGAGGGGAGCAACTGGGGGAGCAGCATCTTTCCTTTGTTTCTCAGAGACCATCTAAACCAAGTTATAGAAATCATATCACTATAAACTTAAAAAGTAGTAGAACTTATTTATGGGCATACGTAAGTGAATACACAAAAACACACACTTCAGATTCAATATTGCCAAGAATTGTAGCCACCCTCTCGTGATATGTCCTTTCACCTTCAATCTACAAATGCAAATGGAAATGGTCATATCACTCGTATCATTGATCTATAACAAAAATATTATAGCAATTTCCACAGGTCATGATATAATACCATACCATAGCAACAAGTCTCTGAAATGTAAACCTCTGCTGCTGCGATTCTGCTGAAGCTAATGCTGCTGCTGCCTCTTTGCCAAGAATTGCCATGTTTGCTTTAAGTTCCTGCATTCTAGTTTCAGCTGCATGCAGTTTCGCCACATTTTCAGGAAGAGGAGACTCTCTCACACGTGCTTGTCTTCTAGTTACTTCTGCTGCCTGCATATAGTTCACATGTAAATTGAGAATAGAATAAGCATTAGCAATTATCTGCTTACTTGGCATGATAACTTTGGACTAAACTAAACTAAAGACTATGTCAAAACCCAAGAATAACCCGACAGACATGCCATGTAATTAATTACCTGTGCCTCAGCTTCTTGTCTCATTCGACTATATCTTTGAGCGAGATGACGAGCATCTTCTAGAGGAGTCCCAGTGATCATCTGTCTCAAGGGTTCTAAGACCTGTAAAGAAGAAAGAATAATCATAAACTACCATCTTTTGCATAGAACTTGGCATTTTTATAATTTTCAAACAGCAATTTTGTAAGAGCACAGTGTGATTATACACCACAATTATCTATAATTAAAACAGCACAGAATTCTTCAGCTGTGTATCAAGTTCATAAACAATGCCTTTCGTAAATAAATTCTGCAACTAACCTGATTAAACAATAATCTATTATAGTCATCCTGTTCCTTCTCCACATGTTTCCGAGCATCCCCATATATCTGTGCAGTCTTCGCTAGAATCTCGTCACTAGCATTATCAACACCGTACTTTGTACAATCTTCCGACAACTTCGTCCCTGACTACCATGATACATAAATTATTGTTAACATACTCCTATATATCTTCCATAACCCTCACACGTACTTGCATCATATACGCAAGCAGTTTTATGCAAGTGCAACAACTCTCCTAAATAAACTTCAGTTGGCACTTCAACGAATAAATGAACTCATTTACGCTCACCAGCTTCTATATGTTTATATCCAATGGCGGTGAATGCTTCAGCTGCCTTCACTATTTCTTTCTGAAAATCCTGCAGGAGAGAAACCAAAACACGTCTAAGCTAAACCAAAATACACCTCAAGGGGAAAACTAAAAACGCAACTTAGATCTTCAAATAGAAATATCCAGTTTCATTACAGACGAAATGTTGATTAAGAACTTTGAGATAAACAAGGAATCCATTAAATTTCAACACCTTTTAGAGAAATGCAACCAACCTTGGCAGAATAACAATAAGATAATATGAAGTTTACGCTTCATTGATACGGAAATATAAGAGAATTTACACGAAGAGCCAATGTACATCTAGTCTACATACTGAAGGTAATAAAAGTTAATCTAACTTTGTGCATGATGAATCACAGCATTGGTATATTAAGCATCTTACACTGTCAAAATCACAAATGTCGATGCAATTGGGAACAATTAAGCATAAAATCAACATCGAGTAAGATAGGTCAGTAAATTACCCTGCCACAGCGAGTGGAGCGGTACAATTTCTCCAAATGTTGATGCGTTTGCAGCTCAACCTCATCAATAACCATAGCTTCGGAGCTTTCATAGCCGCTGGCACTGAATTGCTTTATTACAGCCTAAAATAACAATACATAAACACAAGCAAGCAATTGGTATCTCATACTTGAGAAACTGAATAATCATCAGAATCGATAACATAGACAGTTAGAGATATTCGAACGAACCTGCTGCTGTTTGGCGACTTGTTCACGGAGTTTACTTGCTTGTTTCCTGAAAGCATCCATCTCTTGATTTCAGTATTGTTGATTCTAGAGCGATGATCTTCTTCGTTCAGTACTTGAGTAATCAGTTGTCGGAATTCGATCCAAAAAGATTGAATGTTAGAACTTAGATCTTTCCCCTTTGTCTACAGTTTGGACTTTGGAGCTCTTTACTTCTCTGCAGTTAGAAACTCGTGAAAGTGGACTATAGGAAACAGAAAACGTGTAGAGGCCAGGGAACTGTATGAACTGGAGGATTAAGAAATGGTTCGAGTAATTCGGCTTCGGCCATCGACGTGGCCCAATTTTATGGGCCTGATCCATCCGATAGGTCCAGCCATCCAGGCGTCCAAGTCGTAGGCCCATTATCTAACGTACTCATCTTATTTTTTAAAAATTGTTTACGTATCATCACCTATTTTCTAAAATTCTTTTACGTTTCATTTTTAATAAACTTTTATCTTATACATTTATTGTGAGTTCTATTATTAAACCACACACAAGACACATTTGATCCCAAGATTGTTATATCGTATAACTTATATGCTTATATATGCTTATATGTAGGATGGAGACCGGAAAATTACTATAGCAATTAGCAAGCTATGTACTTCTCGTGACAAAATCCATAAGATATATAGTACTAATTATATTGCAATTTGCATATCCGGATCCTTCAAGGTGAAGAAGACCATTCGTTGTTTCTACTCGGAAGTTGGAAGTGAAAGGCAACAACGATTGTTATTTTGAATTGGTGCAACACTAGCATGTGTCAATTTCTACTAATATCAATGTAAATATGTACTCCCTCTGTCCTAAGGAATTTCTTATGATTTTCTATTGATTTTTTCCCTCTTCCCTGATTGATTTCTAATTAATCTTTAATCCATACTGAAAAAACAATCAATGAAATTATATTGTGTGTAAGTATAATGTTTATAATCTGATAATATGATTTCATTAATTATTTTTCATGTATGATTTATTTATGATTTACGGGAAGTCGAACTAGGTTAAAATCAGTTAAACGAATGTAAAAAATTCAATAAGATGGGCAAAGGTAGTATATAATAAATTGAAGGATAGATATAAAAGTACTATTCACAGTCACTGATGAAGGGTTGCCCGTCTATCTCCACTTATTTTATATGGGAATCTTTGACCACTCAGAACCATCATCACTCATTAACCCCTGCTTTGTTAATGGACATCCTTGTATTCTTAAGAAAGATATTTTAGTGAGTTGTTGGATGGCTTCCTTAGATGGCATGTGTTTTAACCTTTTTGCAAAAGTCGATCGGTAACCCATGTAAACCCAACCGTTTAGGCAAAGCCTCATAGGAAATATCCCTGAATCCTAATTTCTTTAGATTGGTGAGATATCAATTAAGCAACAACTGTGACTCTTAATCCGTTTTCCCAATTAAACCTAACCATTCAAGATGTTGGTGTTGGTCTTACAAAATGCAATTGAGAATTTAAAGGAAACTTCATTTATTGACTCTGAATACCCACCAATTGCCAACGAATTCAAGTTCCTAAGACAACTAATAACCTCATCAATGGGAAATGTAATCAATTTGGGAAGACCAGCTCCAAATTTTTGAAATAAGACAAGCTTAAATAGTTATGTGAAGATGCACATGACTCCAACAATTCGCCTGGAAAATTACTCAGCTATGTGCAATATAAGAAATCACCAAACGTTTAAGTGAAATTAGGCTAGAAGACTCCTCTTTGACGCTTGGAATTGACGTGAGTTTTGGACAACAAGCTATTTGTAAGTTTTGCAAATAATGATGGTATACGTAGAAAATTCGCCATTTCACTCGAGCTTTCGCAGTCATCTACCTCCAATTATCTAAGTGATGCTCCACCATATAACAAGCACGACACTAGATGCGTCAACTTGGGGCAGCCACGGATCAACAAAAACTAAATACTTACATTGTTGACAAAAAATTCATTTGGGAGCATTTGGGAGATGAACCAGTCCAAGTAATTCACTGATGTAGAGTTTCAAGAGAGACATTGTGTTGCCACATACATTTGTCAAATGAAAATCTCCACTTAGTTTCTCCAAATGTAATTCTTCAAGGCATGGAAAACGACATGGTACGCTCTTTAACTGTTGACATGATTTAAATTTCATGTATAAAAAGACACAGAAACACAACGCGGAAAGTGGAGATAGGGGGTAGCGAGATGGGGCACCCCCACCCCCAAAATTTTAAATCTTTTTAATTATTATATGTATATATTTCTCCAAAATTTACTTTTCTCCACCCCAAATTTTTTTCATTCATGTATCTAGTCAACTTACTTACCATACATGTATTATAGCATATATACACCGGCAATGTCACCACTCAGCCAAAAACTCAAAGTGAACCATACATCTAACATATGGAGGGAAAAAATACAATCAACTTCAAATACGAATTTCGTTATAAATTTCTAATTGAGTATTCGTACTATTTTCTTATCCAAAATTCGTGCAAATTTCTAATTTGATATTCCTACTATCTTGGAATAGGAAGGTTAACTTCTATTCAAACTCTCACATGCTACAAAGTTGGATATAAGAAGGGTTGCAAAATTGGAGAGATGGTAGAAATTCAAAATTGTGAAAGGGTAGAGATAAAGAAAAGGTTGAACATTCTAAATTTTTCTGCTAAACGATTTTAGACCTTGAATCTTAAACGGAGTGAAGTAAGACCAGGTGAAACGAATGACGATAATTTGTTGGAAGGACTCAAACCTCACCAAGATTCGAAGGAGTTAGAAATTCATGGATATGAAGGCAAACACTTCCCTCTATGGGGGATGTGGCAGTACAGAAAGGCATCATAAGTTGTTGGGTAAATCTGATATAAGGGTTGTAAACTGCCGAAGATATATAGAAATTCCTATGTTGGTACATCGTCCACGCCTTAAGTTTAGGGAGTGATATGCTAATCTATCGGTCTAATTGAAATATAAGCAACATATCAAGGAAAATCTCTTTTTCGTCACTCTAAAGTTTGCAACTAAATAACATGTCGAACTTGACAAACTGGGTAGATGTGGAAGGAGAATGTGTTGTATTATCCACCAAATTAATCTTGCATAAGATATCAAACATGCACGTTTCAAATGGTTCGATTGCGTATTCCCTTCATGAATGTTTCGAGATCAAGACATTAAGCTTGCCAGATCATGTACAAAGTTGTACATGCGACATGACAAGATATTGCCAAAATCATCTCTCTCAACATCTTGTAGTAAATAAGCACGTAGGAGATGCTTAAAGTATACATCACATGATCTATATCATTTCTTTCATCACCTTGCATAAATCTTTCTTCCACCCAATAATGTATCATCTCAATCTTATAGATCACAGAATGTGGACGGAGAACAGAACAATATGCAAATATTTTTGTTTTTGAGTGACGGGGATGATAAATGGTTATAGCTTAACCTTAAAATGTTCGTATTATGAGTTTCATTATGACCAAAGTCTAAACTTTGACTCCTTAGAAGGTTGAGCCACTCATCTTCAGGTTTACCATGCAAGAAGGCTCCAATTACTTTGCGCAACAATTAGCAACCCACCTGATAGGTTTCTGACATGGCACGACATTTGAGATTTGGGCTTTTACAATACCACTTTTTCATGTGATTTTTAAAATCCAAAGCCAATTACCTATGTGTCTCAACCACAATCACAAGCCATCTTCCCGAACAAAATTTCTTGGACTAGAACCAAAACACTGAAAAGAAACCAAACATGGGTTTTTGACTCACTCAAAAACCCAATTGGATTTCAATTGACTGGACTACCAAACCACCTCATAGTGATAAACTGGATAGGTTAGATCGTTGCAAACACTCACTAAATAGACTAAAGGGGTCCTTTAGTAGGGGAGTGGGTTTTTGAAAAATGACAGGTTTGTAAAATCCCATTGAGGTGTGGATTTCTAATTTTCAAAAGAACGGGATCGCAAAACTCCGTGTTTGGTATTCATTTGACTCATTTCGCATCGTCTAATAATGTAAATCCTTGTATGAATTTTCTACCCTATAACCTTCCATTGTCGCATTTGGTTTAGTTTTTCCAAACCCTTGATGAGTTTTAAAACTTTTCTACCATAATCTCTTGTTTGGTTGGGTTTGTCCAAATCCATTGATGAGTTTCTAATGTGGCACAACATTGGCATTTGGGCTTTTAAAATCTCACATTTTTCGTGGGATTTTTCAAATCCAAATCCCACGACCTACGTGGCTCAACCACAACCACACAAACCCATATGCCCGAATAAAAATCCCCGGATAGCCCAAGACACTGAAAAGAAACCAAACATAAATTTTTGGCCAAAAATTAACTCGGTTGGATTTCAATTTGAGCTACAAAACACCCATTTAATTCCCAACTTATCATTTTTGGTTCATGAATATATTAGTTCTAGACTTTACACTAAACTTATGGGTTTTGCAAAATTTGCAAAAACCCGAATAATAACCGCATTAAGGGAAAACGTAACTTTTGGGTTTTGCAAAGTTTGCAAAACCCTGAATAATAACAACATTAGTTTTTTTGTGTTGGCTTTGGCACTATATTAAGTGAAAATAGGGGGGCCCTAAGGGAAGACATAAAAGGTTAAAGGGAAAATAGGAGGGTTTTTCTAAGAAAAGTGGAGACTAAAAATGAAAATAGAAAATGGAGTGGGTTTGTGCGATTTTGTAAAAACCCATTCGGAGTTGAATTTACTTTTTTTGAAAGAAAAAATCTGTGTGTCCATATATATATATATATATATATATATATATATATATATATATATATATATATATATATATATATATATATATATATATATATATATATATATAGTCATGTACATCAACTCCCTGAGTTTCCAAAATACAACATTAGACAGGGACTAGTCTAGGAAATGTTTGGACTAAGTCATTAGATACAATTATTTGCATCAACCAATTCGGTCATTGATCCTAAATTCGAAAATTACTCATATGACCCGTACGCAAAAGAGAAAAAGTCAAAGTCACTTGAGCCGTGCTAATACTCCAAGTGTCGTTGCCACTTCCCGCCAACTCTTCACTTCTAGATTTAGCTAATGCGCCTGAAGCTCGGTTAACCTGCCGATAAACAAAATTCCACATACATTCTTCGAAGTTTGCTGTCAGTAACATCATCAAGAAGCTGTAATGCCAACTATTCCTATAATGCCACACCAACCAAAAGAAAGAGCACGAGTAATTGATGTGAATCATTTAAATTAAAGTCACAGAAAAGATTAAGAAGAGAAGGAGATTTGTTATTCCACCGGATTTAAGATACAAAGCTAATGGGCTCTAGTTTTTGCAAAATCCAAAATCGTACTAGTTTAGATTCAAATATCCTGCTAGTCTCTAATCGTAGATGTACTAGTCCCCTTTAAAAGTGATGCAAAATTAAAGCGAACATGTTGTGAATGACACTATGACAGGAGATCTCCGAAGTCTCGTGGTGTTCTCATGCGGTAGTGGAGCTGGAGCGTGCCATCATTTATCAGGCCCCTCACTTTCATATTTGCTAGCTGCCGACTTGCATGTGATTTTCACATTTAAAGTCCCAAATTTCCCTCTCCAGAATCCAGATCCATCCTTTTTGGTCACATTACCCAAAACTTTTAAACATCATCATTTGATTTGATTTCAATATATACTCATCTCCACCTTCAGAGATAAACTTGGCGCAACTATTTTTCAAAAATCAAACCTACTGTTCAACTAGTATGTACTTTTAGAAGTAAAAAAAAATTAAATGTTTCAAACAAAGCTGTAAAAGACTAAAAGTGGAGAATGAAGGGCCACTCTCCATGTAAAAAGTCATCATTATTAATTAAAGAATAATGTAGTAGTAATTCATTGGAGTATTTAATACGTGTAAGTTGACAATACACCATTAATGTTGCTAAATTAAATAAGTAGTTTCTGGATGAAGAAAAATGAAACGTCAGGGCTCAGAGGGCCCTGTTACACATGAATCTTTTTCGTTATTATTGGATAATAGTGTAAATTGACTAAATTCCTTTTATTGTCGAAATTATTTAAATGTGAATTACCGATTACGAACAGAAATTTAAAACAAAAAGAGATAAAATCTGCACAATTTAAAATTTCGATGTTTTCAATGAGAAATATTCACAAAATTTAATGTACTATAATGCAGGTGCAGAGGGAATAAAATAAATAAAAATTAACTCATCAGCGGAGCGGCCCAACCAAAACCCATCACTAAATCTGTCACACAAACAGTCGCTCCAGTGAACAAAACAAAAAGGGCATATCGATAGAAAATTATTTCCAGAAGGATCTGAATTTGTGCTCCATTTCTCTCTCTCTTTCTCTCTCAAGCAATCACTCACTCAAATCAATCTCAGCTAGCAGCAATCATGCCGTCAGGTGCTAAGAAGAGGAAAGCTGCGAAGAATAAGATGAAAAATCAGTCCACCAGGCAACCTAATCCTTCTAGTTCTACTCACACTAATGGTACAGCAAGCATCTCTATCTTATGTCGTTTGATTCGTTGAATTCGATTTCAGTTACTGTGTTTGGTTCTGGTTTCAACATGTATACGTATCTATTTGTTATGTTTCTGCGTCGGTTTCTATTGTGCTGATTAGGTTTAAGGCTAGTGTTTTATTTTGCTGATTAGGTTTAAGACTATTCGATAAATCTATATTCTATATTCTGTTGTGAGATTGATATTTGTATTTTGTATGTTGGTAGAATATGTTTGTAGTTTGGTTCAAATGTTTGTGGTGACCATTTGTATTGAACTGTTATCGATGAATCTTGTATGGTAGGGGATGATGTGAAAAATGGAAATGGTGTAGAAAGTGAGGTTGGAGGAGAACAGGTTGGGAATGGATCGAATGGCAAGGATGAACAGCTTGAAATTAACGAGTCTACGAAAACAGGCAAATCCATGAATGGAAGCTCATCTGAGAGCTCTGGTAGTAGCAGTTCAGATGATGAGTCTCGTGTTAGTGAGATAAGTTCTACGAAAGTTGATGATTCTTTAGCTGGTGGTATTCATATTTATGGTAAAGAAGAGGGTGTTCCGGATGTGGAGTCGGAGTCCCCTTCGATTGAGAAGATGGGCGAAGCATTGGGTTTGAGTTCTTCAGGTGACGATAACTACATGCAAAAGGAAGATGGGGGGATTTCCCATGCAGATAATGTTGTTCTTTCTACAGACTTCAAAGACACAGCTTCAGAGAAGGCAGTGAATGGAGAAGTTATTCAGACTGTGAAGGAGACAACAGTAATTTTGGAACCGGAGGAATGTATGGTGCCAGAAATTGATGACAGATCCATTCTTGCACACAATGTAGCTGGAGCTAATGCTGATGAGGGAGTAGAACATGTTGACGATGTTGGAGTCACTGAGGTGCTGCCTTTTTTTTATTTCATTTTGAATGTTCATACCAATATTTTGCACCTGGAAAATGCAGGATTATCTACTCTTACTTTACCATTTTTCACTTTTAAACTTTCTTGCAGCCTTTGCTGAAACCTAGTCAACGTCCTGTGGTGGAAAAAACGACGTGGAAGAGTTGCTGTGGATTGTTTGAATTGTTTGGTAAATAATCAAGGTTAATATTTCTCCAAACCTTAATCATATATTCCTACACATAAATTGTCTATGCTCAGTTATCATTCTTGGAATACTCCGTAAAATTACCCAATGTATTATTCTTAGGGTAGACAGTATTAGAATAGAGCGTACATGTGTTTTGATTCTGATGTGCAATGTATAACCTCAGAAACTTATTTCTGAAGGTGTACTTGCACATGATATATTAGTGTTATTGGATAGATTTGGTGTGTGACATTGAGATATTAATGGATGATGTTGATCCATCTTAATCCTGTTTGTACTTATCTTGCCTACTGCTATGCTATCACTATTATAACATTATTTTGATTAAAATTGTTGAAGAGCTTCAGAAGATCTAGTATGTATGGGGCATGTTTTCTAATGCCTGTGGAAATTGAAAGCTATACTCAAACTGGTAGAGAATTAAGGCAAGAGTGAAAGATGAAGTTTGAGTATTAACATCCCTTCTTAAACATAGATCATACATGGTATTCATCCATAATCATAGTTAAATTGGTACAGGTAGGCAAGAACGTTATGATGTCCATGGGGGGTAATATAAACTTTTAAGGATACAAAAGTTTCCAAATTGTTAATTTAATGATTAGGTAAGTAGCCAGGGACCTGCTGCTCGCTGTTAACTTCTGCTTACCCTCTTTAGAGAAGCAGCAATGGATGTTTGATTCGGAAACTCTCCGAAACCTCTTTTCTGGTGAGAAAGCAGAGAAGTACTTAGGCTTTTGTTGATGTCAGTCTTGGACCTTTGATATTTTAGCTGGGGAGCTTATCTATAGACCTATTGAAGTTTTTGAATACTAAAACCATAAGCATTTCTTATAAGGGAGCCTTATCAAACGCAAGCTAAGCTAGAATAAATATCAAGCCAAATGTTAATGGTTGATAGCCTCTTGTTAATCTATGACACGCACTCAAATATAGACTAACTGAAGGGGAAAAGAAAATGGAAAGTAAAAGGTTTCTTCCCCTAAGCCTACCTCAGACCTAATAGTAGCACAGAATCCTGTGTGGTGAGAGAATGATTTTGACGCATGGATGATGGTTCTTCATTGTTGCCAGAACTTCATGTTCATTGTTGCCAGAACTTCATGTTCCTTCACAATGCATGTTAGTCATGTACTGCAATTTTTTTTCTCTTCATGCATGTTGTATATCCTCCATGCTCAAACCTTTTAAAGTATTAACAGTATGAATGTGATGCTAACTGTCACTTCTTGTTGCAGAAGTTAAAAGCTGGTCTTCAATGCTGGTAGCAATTTTGTAGAGAATAAAAGCCAACAAGTTGGTCAGTCCTTGAGGTTTGGGTAGGGCTAGTACGTTGAGGAGCTGCTGAGATTTACCTTCTAACCTCATCTCCATGCAACTGAATTCTTGAGAACATAGTTCTATATACAATGTTTAAAGAAACCATGTAGTTTCATGAATCGCTACTTAGTTTGCTGATAGTTTACAGCTTCATACTTCCTTTCTATCTGAGAAGGTATTGACTATTGATCCATTGTTTAATTTGGTGCAAGAAATTTCCTTACCTGTCCAATTTCTAATGAATCAAGATACCCATTTGTACCGGTAAAAAAAGGATGGTCTCATCAATTATGTGTTTTGGTGGAAAAACGTCTCATAGGAATACTCTCAAATAGGTCTATGTACATCATTCTGCCAAAAGGTTTATATATGTTAAGTGTGTAGCTAACGTGACCACTTTGAGATCTACATCTGAGAGGGTGCTAAAGTCGTTAAGTTCCAAATTTATTCAAAATCCGTGGAGACCATAGTAAAAGTAAGAGGTTTTTATTGGGTTGCTAAGTTTATTACAAACATTCTTCTTTAAAAAAGTTTATTACTAATATGAAATTAACAAGTGACATGCGTATCTGTTTTTAAGCTAACAATCTTTTACTAATACTGGACCAACATTCAAAGTTAACAAAGGTCCAACAATTATGGAGGAGCACTTTATTTGTCCTCGATTGCGAACTTCATGTAACAGTCAAAACAAAATTGTGCTTCCCGAGTACAGTTGTGATGTTTCTTATATCGAGCCGTGTTTCAAAAAATAGTCTAGGTAATCCTGTCAAAGCATTTTAAGCCTACTTTTGAAGTTGGAGCCCCTCTTTTTCAAATGGAGATTTTGCACCATTAATCTATTTGTAAACTTTAGCCCCAACTTTGAAGTCCAACATGCATCATAGAAAATGATTTTTTCACTTATGAAAACATCATGTGATACATACATATAATTATCGACTATAGTTTCATTACTTTATCATTAATTTCCAAACAGTTTTAAACATCATTTTTCTCCAATTCTGATAATATTCATCTTTACTTAAATCTTTCTCCTAAACTTATTAAGTTAAGCTTGTACTTCAATCCTTTTAATGTAATGGGCTATACCATTAGCAGACTGGTGACAAACTCATTGTATACTTTATAAGTAATATTTAAACATGACCACTAAAATTTAAAATGTCCATTTAAAATGGGACGAAAGAAGTAACTAAAACACCATATTCTCGATTTTTTATTCTCAAAAAATATTTCAGTGGTCTTTGTTTTGAAAAGTTAAGGGTAAGGTGTACGATTACAAATTTTGTGGCACAATATGTATGTATGGTGAAAGTTGTGGGGTTTAAAGGTTATTGACTTGATAAATAGTTTGGTAAGTATACAAGTTTAATTAACGCCCATTCCTGATGAAGTTTAGTTCATAACTCATAGTAGTGAATAGAGATGTCACCTTTTGGCGCCATAACGAGAAGCTACATTATAAATACTCTATTTATTACTCTTCCATTTACCATTCTCAGAAGCTCCTCAAACTCTTCTTTCACGAGCATTCCGGCCAGAACGTACTACAATAAACATAATCTTGTGCCATTTAGAACTCTCTTTTCGATCCTCTCAGATCACTTGAAGAACCAAAGAGTCGATGAAGCTCGAGCCCTTTTCGATCAATTGCAGTTTCCAGATGTTTATTTATCCACCAAGATGATCTCTTCCTACCTGGAAAGCTCAAGGCTAGACGATGCATTGCATCTGTTCGACGTTTTGCCTGTTAGAGACGTAGTCATGTGGAATCTGATGATCAAAGGCTGTGTCAATTCTGGTGAACTTGGGCTGGGTTTGAACCTGTTTGATGAAATGCCTGAACGAACTGTAGTCTCTTGGACAACGGTTATGAATGCGTTGTTGAAGTTTGGGAAGGTTGAACAGGCTCAAGTGTTGTTTGATAGTATGCCAGTGAAGGATATAGCAGCCTGGAATGCGATCATACATGGTTTTTTTGAGAATGGGAAAGTCGACGAGGCAATGCGATTGTTCGATCTTATGCCTGATCGGAATCTGATTTCTTGGACAACTATGATTAGTGGACTTGACCGTAATGGGAGAAGTGATGAGGCTTTATTGTTCTTCTCAAATATGTTGGTGTCCGGGTTGAAGCCTTCTACTGATTCATTTACCTGTGTTATAACAGCTTGTGCAAATGTGGGTAATCTGTGTCTGGGGATTCAAGTTCACGCACACGTGTTGAAGCGTGGCTGTGTCTTTGATCCCTACGTTATTGCTTCACTAGTAACTTTCTATGCGAATTGCCAATTGATGGAGGATTCTCTAAAGGCTTTTCAAGAGAAGTTACATTTGAATGTGGTAGTGTGGACTTCTCTTTTGACAGGATATGGAAAAAATGCTGATCATTATGCTGCACTTGGAGTTTTTGGTGGCATGATTAGACTGGGAATTTTACCAAATCAATCTTCTTTTACTAGTGCATTGAATTCGAGCTGTGAGATGGAAGCTATCGGTTCCGGTAGAGGAATTCATTGTTTTGCTGTGAAGCTAGGACTAGAAACTGATCCATTTGTTGGTAACTCTCTTGTAGTATTGTACACAAAATGTGGAAACTTCAATGAAGGAATCTATGCATTTGAAGAACTTGCTTCCAAGAACATTGTTTCTTGGAATGCAATCATTGTTGGGTGTGCAAAACATGGTCATGGCAAATGGGCACTAGCATTCTTTACCCAGATGTTCAAGGAAGGAATTAATCCAGATGAAATCACAATCACAGCACTGCTTAATTCATGCAGCCATTCCGGTATGTTGCAGAAGGGAAGACACTTATTTGAAAGTTTACGTCAGCACTCACACATCCGATTGACTCTTGAGCACTATACTTGTATGGTTGATATATTCTGCCGAAGTGGAAAGTTGGAAGAAGCAGAGAATTTAGTGATAAAGATGCCTTTGGAAGCAAATTTGTCGATATGGATTGCTTTGCTCAGTGGATGCTCAGCTCAGTGTAATTTGGAAGTGGCTGAGCGTGCTGCTAAAAGAGTCTTTGCAATAGAATCGCATTGTAGTGCAGCTTATGTTGTGCTGTCTAACATGTATGCCCTAGCTGGCAGGTGGAATGATGCTGCTAGGATCAGAAAAGAAATGAATAAGAGAGGTACTGTAAAGGAAACAGGACGCAGTTGGGTTGCCAAAGGAGGTGCAACGGTGTTTTGAGTTGGGTTGCCAAAGGAGGTGCAACGGTCTTTTGAGTTTTTGATTCCACGGAAAATTTAGGTTCCTTTTTGTGTATTTGATAAGATTGTCTTTACACAGAGGATTGAAGCAAGAACTTGTGTCACAAACCTTTGGGAGATCTCTTTGTTTTGGCACGTAAAATTCGTGTATGTCTTCCACTGACCAGTGATTAGTACTACAGAGGATCATACCACAATAATGGTGAATACCCTCAAGCGTTACGGATTATCATCAGCAGCTGAAACCTTAGTGACCCCACAGGTATGCTTCCTTGAAGCTCTCAAACAGTCAAATATATCATACATATTGCAATTGTATAGTAGTTATATCTTATGTGCTATAGTAATTCACTTGGCAGCTAGAATTACACATTCATAGCACGACTGTTCAGCGCACTATATTTATTTTTAGTATCTCGCGAACGGATATTGTTACCGCAAGTTGTTATGCCTTGAAGGTCTGGGATTAGTTCTAGTTACCAAACTTGACATGAATGTGCACAGAAGCTTTCAATATAATGTTAATCTGATAGAAGCCTGTATGTATGGTGATTAGAATTGCTCAGGTAGTCAGGTATATTCTGTTTAATGTACAATTTTTTACCATAAAATCTAACAGGTACGCAACTATGATCAGCAGAGGATTTGAGGTATACATTCATCAATGAATGAACTGTGATATGTTAATTTTAGATTATTTCATTCAAGTGATATGATATGGATTCTGAGCCTTTGCAATGCCATATTTGTTGAAATATAGATTTTTCTTTGCAAATAATCATAATATTGGTTACATACTTACATGGACAGATGTTTGAATTCTATGCTACAGCTTGCTTCCTAAATATAGACCTTCAAAATGAGATGCTCATCTCGTGGATCGGCTTTTTCCACCACAACTTTGATCTCGTCGCCTTCCTTTACCCCTGTAGGTACATCAGCGATATGCTTGAATCCGAGGTCCTTCAATAGTATTTCTGCAGTAGATTCGCTGTCGTGACAAAATTTAATTACTTTAGCTGTGTAATAATATTCTCCTTCAGACTGCCTTCTTCTCCTGAGGTACTCTGTCATCCAATACTTTGTGCTTTTTCTTTCCACGTATCTTGCATCACTCATTCTCTTGTTAGCATTACCTCCCATTCTTTGAAGGTCCAACGCTGTGAGAAGTTCCTTTCCGCTAAGAAAAGCCTTCACCTGATAGTGTGCTACAAGATCCATGTATCTACGAATAGGAGATGTAACTTGCACATATCCGTGAATCAGTCCCAAGCGGTTATGAGGTTCAGGCCAATAAGAGAAGTAACCAGGCAATCGGTAAGGCAGAGGGATGTTATTACGGGAGCCGAAACAAGCTATGACTTCACCGCACAACAACATCATCTCAGTCACAAGTCTATGTGCACTTGCCGTATTTTCTTGATCTTCCTTGTAGATAGTAATCGATGGCTCTGGATCGTCAACATTAGCCACCTTAATTCTCGCATCATGTATATTTTCCTTGTTGTCTGCACCATGCTTCATACGCCAATTCAATCGTTCATTAGCTGCATCTAAGAGAAGCCGTAGATCCACCACCGTCTGTGTTTCAATACCGTCGTCTAGGTTCAGAAGTTGAGTCGCGTCCATATAGGTTAACATGGTGGGTTTTATGGTAGAGACGTCTACTGAATACTCACCAATGGATCCATCACTGTTTAAAACTATCGAAACAGAAATAGCATTGCAACACTCTCCATGCCTCAAACTCATCCCTTCCATTGCCAACTTCTGAGGGAACATGGGGTATGTCCCTGTCGGTAGATAAACCGTTGTTCCCCTATCCCTTGCATGCATATCCATTACGCTGTTGGGCTCAACTAAGTTACTTGGATCTGCAATGTGGATCCAAACTTTTATTCGTCCATCATCAAGCCTTCTAACACTCAGCGCGTCGTCAAGCTCCTCTGCACCCTCGGGATCAATGGCATATACATTCATGCCTGTCAAATCTTGTCTATATATGTCCTTGTTACCGGCGGACTTCAAAATACGATTAACTTCTGTGGATATTTCTTGATCATCGTCATAGTAGGGATAAAATTTCAACCTCTTCAAGTCGAGATTTGCATGCAAAGTATAGTAACCAATATTGATAAGCAATTTAGCTGCCGTGGAGGATGTGAAATTAACAAATCCCATTGCTCGTAGTATCCGTTCAGCCATCACCTCTTGTTCAAGTTCACGATCGTTATTACAATTTAAGTACTCTTCGAGTGCATATTTTTGGAGTGCCCTAAATTTCTTCCAGTCGTTTTTGTCTAATTTCCACGACTCTCTTGACGGTTTTTCATTAGCCGGTAGTCCCGCAGCAAACTTGAGACGATCCGCAAACTCTTGTATTTTCTGCTTTTCATAGTTAGCTTCTTCTTCTTCATGATTCAACTCTTCTTCTTGATTCAACAAGGGTGGTATACGATTTTTGACTACCCATACCTTTTTGACCTTGTTGCTTCCATGGTTAGACGTAGTAATTCGCTTTCTTCCACGGTAAATAACAGCCATTATTTCTTTCTAACAAGAGAGAAGGAAGCTGGGAGTACGTGCAGTTGTTGATAGACGTCGAAGCTGAACCTAGCTAGGCTTATATATAATCTAAAAAATACATGACTTTCTAATTCGACTAGGAATCGAAGTATGAAGTATTATTTTATTTAGGTAGTAGAGTATTACTTTTGTAATTAGGAAAAGGTAAGGCGCGCGTAAGGTACTAATTAGTAATAAGTAATTCCGTCATTTCATTACAAACTTCCTCTTTGCTCAACGGCAGTCATATTTGACTCGTATATTACACCTAAATTATATGATAAAAAAATTTTAAAAATATTGAAAATACTACTTACTTATGAACTTTAATTATATAACTTCAAAAAAGAATTACATCGTACAATTTAGGAGTAATATGCGGTCAAATATAAAACTTGTTGACCGGAGTGGAAGTTATTAATGAAATGGAGGAAGTAAATATTACTTCGAACCTGAAAAGATAAGAGTCTACGGTATTTACAGTAAAATTTTCATAAATTAATACTCGATAAATTAATAACATCGATCAAACTAATAATTTGTCCGGTCCCAACTTGGGACCAGTACAAATTTGGACCCCAATCAATAAAATAATAAGATAATAATTTTTTAAAAATTCTTCTTAGTCCCGACGAAACGATAAATTAATAATTGATGTCCCTATCTAATGTGTCAATTTTTTGGAGAGTAACTTTTCCTCCCAAATAAGTCAATGTCCATCTCTAATATATAGACTCTTGGGGTTTTCTATTCTCAAGTCGCCTTCGTACCAACCCAAGAACAGGTCTCCATTAGATCGTTGCCACGTGGCACTTAACTTAATCTGGTCCCTTCTTTTTGGTTCAAAGCTATTTTACATGTAATTTTCGGTACAATCTATTAAAAATTATATTATTTAATTTTTAAAAATCCACCTAAAATATAAATTGACTATAATGCCATTTATACATATATATTTTATAGTGAAAAGAAATATTTTATAGTGAAAAATTAAATTATATATTATAATATAATAACTTCGTACCTGTGTCACGTGGCAACAATCTAGTTAAGACCTGTTCTCAGGTAGGTACGAAGCCGACCTGAGAATAGAAATCAAGACTCTTTAGAGAGCAACAAAATCACCCCCAATACTTTACATTATCAACGATACACAACGCTATCTACTCACATAAATATTCTTTTTTCTATTTCTTTTTAAGACTACATCTTCTTTTTAAACTTATGAATTTCTAAACAACCTTATTAACTTTTTTATTAGTTGTTGTAAAATCGTATGTATATAAATGTCATATACTCATGTAGTATTTACTCAAATAATCAAATATTGTGATTCATTGTTGTACATTATAATATAAATGTAATAATATCAAATCTTTCCGGAAAAAAAAAGTAATAATATCAAAATTATATATAAAATTTATATACCTCATTTCATTTCATTTAATATTATTATTATTATTATTATCATTATTATTATTATTATTATTATTATTATTATTATATAGGATCCACGAGTAGATATGGAAAAATCCATTTGAATTTGAAATCTGGTTGGAATCAAAATTTGAAGTATCATCCAAAATATTTTGATCAATTATTCTAAATTTGACCTGAAACCCGATGCAAAATTATCCGAATCAATTAGATACAAACTGATCCCATTTGGAATCACCCAAATAAATTTGACACAAAGTTCGACTAATCCGAATTATATATGACCCAAAACATCATTTGATCCGACCTCATTCAAAAGTAATTTAAAGACTTCGTCCTGTCCGATCTGAATTGACTTAATCTAAATTCGATTCGAACGGTCTACCCACTAGTGAAAAGCTACGTGCATATATATGTTTGAAAAAAGGAAATGGTAAGATGACTGGTGAGTACCGAGTAGCTGACCAATCACCTTAATTTTTAAATAAGACTTTGTGTTAGTTCGCGTCAAAATTTAATAATTGAATTGAATTGACTTGATTAATTTGAATTTAACTTAACTGAATAAGTATGAACTTAACGAACTTAACAGATTTGATCTTAAGGTAACATAAATGTAGCCTAACTACATAGAGTATTAGGCTTCATTACATCTCAGAACATTTCGGTTTAGTTTAGTTCATATTTACTTTGTTGTTTATTGTACTAATAATTAATGAGATTAAAATATGTGCAATCGGTAGTAAGTCTTTTATAGACGAACTAAGAGAATATCGATTACTATTATGGGAATGGGAAGTCTAACTGATCATACCTTTGTGGAGGCATATCTACAAAAATATAGTAACAAACTTAGTATAAATTTAATGCAACCATAACTAACATAATCATCAGACATAACTCGTATAACAATAATGATGTAATATTCAGTATTTCTCTAATTTAATTTAGTAATTTTAATTGAATTATTATTTAATTGTTTTATTTTTATTTAATTCTCGATTCATTTACATGTTAAATTACATGTTAAAGAAAATCAATTTAAAAAAATAACAAGACAAAATCAATTTAAAGAAAATCATTTTTATAGCTCCACGCAATATCAATGATTCTTTCCAATTTTTCAATTTGCCGCTTCATTTCTCTTTCTTTCTTCTGTCAATCCGATCTTTTCGGTTGTTCCTTATTTCTTCAATCAATCTCAAAACTGTCAATTCTCTCTTTCCGTTCTGTCCATGCAAACTAACCCGAGTTCGCATATGATCAAATCTTGTATCCGGCCCTCGGGCCACTTGGATGGCCCATCGGGCCCAATGAAATCAATATCAAGCCCATCCCACGGAGCCTTGGGTCCAGCCCATTAAAGTAATGCATCACACCCAGTCTTACCAACCGTTGCGGCGCGATCCGAAACGTACACTTGACTTACATCTAGATGATATATAGGTAAGTCTCTAAACCAACTTATTCTTCCACTATAAATATGATTAAGATGACACACTTCCCATCCCATTATAATAATAATAGTAAGCAATCATAGTCATTTATAGTGCATCATTGTTGCCTTGTTGACTATAGTCGGACCACCTAAAACCCGACTTTAGTTGTTGAATTTGTGAGACATCACTTTAAGTATTTAATTCATTAACGTTTTCCATTGTTCGAAAACGTTGACTTTTTTAATACGGTCGACTAGAAATTAAAGAAAAGAGAGACAAACAATGTAGATATATATTATTGTCAACATGAAGAAGTGAACACGATACAATTGATTGATTGGTTGATGAGAATATCACTGCTACGTAATGAAATTAACACTTTTTGGTGCATTGGCAACCGTATGGTTTTTCAGGGCCAACATAGACGCAAGCAGCATCGGTGTATGCAAGTTCTGTGCACTTGGACTTGCAGACGGGATCGCCTCCGGTACAATCTCCAACAATTATCGTACATGGATCTTGGGATTGCACCATGCCCTGTTCAGCTACCAGAACTACAAACACCAACAGGACCATAAACGCAGCGACCGAACGTCGTTGAAACTCCGCCATGACTAGCTACTTAATTGCAAGATCGAGTGGTCTTAGAATGAAGAATACTGTGCCTACTGGATTGAATGAATGTTCTTTACTATTCTGTTGGTTCCATTTGGTTTTGGTTACATTGTTCTGTATATATACAGATATGCTCTACACCTTATTCCATATAAAAGTAATTTGTAATTAATTAAATTGTAGCAATAATTAAAGAAGTACAAGTGCATCTATGTAATCTGGGATGTGATATTCACAAATCAAGTAATTAATCAATTCATATTAAACTTTAATAAGTACTTATAATTAATTTTATTGATTTGATGAGATGAAAACTTTGATATATAAATATTTCATTATTAATTTATTGCAGAATTATATTCAGAAGTATAACATTTAAAGAAAAAGCTCTTATTTGAACAACCAACACATGCACTTACAAGAGTGTTTATACTATTTGGTATTTTGGCAAAAAAGTGTTATCTAAATCACTTTATTGTATTTTAAATTTTTTTTATTTGTAATAGTCAATAATTAAAGGTATAGTTATAATAACTAAAAAATTAATAGTCAATATATAGTCAATAACTAAAGGTTTAGTAACTCCCAATGATAGAATTTTAATGTCATTTTCAAATTCTGAGTACAATTTTATCCACTCACTAAAAAGGGTAAAAGATAGGAAATTATGCATGATTTTTATTACAAAATTAATGTAGAAAATTATGTTGTTTTTTTTTTTTTGTTTTTTTTTTGTTTTTTAATATCTTACCCAATAGCATTAAGTAGTACACAATTGCTTAAAGGCACTAAAATGGCTATGTTTTTTTGGATTAACCTGTGTTAGGATCTAATATTTTGATGAGCAACATAAGTATAAGTCTATTTAGTACAGAAAGGCTCGCTAAGTACTCTGAAGTTCTAATTGGATATCTCTAAAGGAGTAAGCTTGCTAACTGTTAGTATTAGTGACTTGTATATGATGTTAGACTTCTAAAAGAGTAAGCTTGTTAAATGTTAGTATTAGTGACTTGTATAAGATGTTATACTTTCCCTAGTAATATTATTTTGGAAGATCATTCAGCAAGGAGCATCCATCATCAAGGTGATCATGATTGAAGATAGGATCCTACTGCAACAAGTCAACTAAATCTTAGTATCCAGAAAGAAATATCTCAGAACAACCCATAAAGGACCTACTCTGATAACTCTATGAAAAGAGATGACCAATAAATGTAAGGGTGTCTGAAGATAAGAGCTCATAACAAGTAAAGAGAAAAATCTTACTTAAGCTCTCTGAAGCAAAATTGACTCAGCAAGCTGAGTAACCAATTACTTCAAGAAGCTAACTGAATGTTTCCTAGCCGTTTGACTCTCTGAAGAACAAACGTGGAGAGTTCACCTAATAGTACGATGCATGCAATGCATCCGATATATCTTCTTTTTCAGAAGAAGACAAGAAAACTAGAACAACTATTACAATGGTGAATGGTGAAAGTGATATGCCAAATATTTGAATTGGAAATTGATCAAAATTCAAACGACACTATTTGTCATTATAAATATAAGGACTTAGAACTTAAAAAGTACACACAAGAACTACACCAAGACTAACATCAATCAAATTCTTCAAATCTTCAAGTATACAAGACTCTCAGAAAGCCTACTTTAGCCGCAATCAAAATAGCTCTCTGATTCAAGTTCTTGATGTCAAACTTGACTAAATACTTTGTGAAAGAGTTGAACAACTGATCTTAAGTTGCAACCAAATTAGTGTTCATTCTCCTAAATAAGTATAAGTCTTGTTGTAAACAAAATCATACTTATCTGTACAAGAGTATATCGATTTGATTATTCCACCTTTCTACTAAGGAACTACAAAGTTTCTACTAATTAAAAGTATGAAGTTATTACATATACCTCCGCACTAGAGGTCTTTGTTGTGCAAACAATGACGTTCCAAAATTAATTTGCACTATTCATTTGGTTCAACCAAAACATGCGCTTAATATTTTCATTTTTCTTTTATATGATTTTTTTTAATTATTATTTTTAGTTTCTCCAATAGTTCCCCCATCCACCAGAATAACTCGGGTGGTGGCCGGAACTGTCACAGCTTTGGGGCAAGAAAGAGAAAATGAAAATGAACTCCCTGATCTTGGATCACTTAAACTAGTATATGTGATAGTACTTGGTTACATCTTTACAAAGATTGGTTTTTTTTTTCCATACAATTTCCACTTGTGATGTTTGAATTCCTAAATGTGATCATCTATTGGGTGAGCATTTTTAGGTAGGTTGTTTGTCGTTGAAAAAAACAAATCATATTTTGAATGGATACATCTCTATTATTTACTAATCAATTAATCAAATGTTGTAGTTTATCAAATAGTTTCTCCCGGCTATTTTTCTAAATCAATGAATTTAATTTAATGGCAAGACAACGTATAATTAATAATTGATGTCCCTATCTAATGTGTCAATTTTTTGGACTAAGAAGAATGTAAAGGAAACAGGACGCAGTTGGGTTGCCAAAGGGGGTACAACGCTCTTTTGATTCCAGGGAAAAGTTAGGTTCGTTTTTGTGTATTTGATCAAAGATTGTCTTTACACAGAGGGATGAAACAAGAACTTGTGTCACAAACCTTTGCGGAGCGAATCCATTAACAAAGGAAAGCAACAAATGTCTTTATTCATTTGTTTTGGCACGTAAAACTTCTTGTATGTCTTCCACTGACCAGTGATTAGTACTACAGATGCTCATATCACAATAATGGTGCATACACTCAAGCGTTACGGATTGTCATCAGCTGAAACCTTAGTGACCCCACAGGTATGCTTCCTTGAAGCTCTCAAACAGTCAAATGCATCATACATGTTGCAATTGTATAGTAGTATATCTTATGTGCTATAGTAATACACTTGGCAGCTAGAATATAATTACACATTCATAGCACGACTTGTTCAGCGCACTATAGTCATTCCCGGAATTCGATTCCTTAACTAAGACCTAAGACCTGATCTCTCTCCATTTTCTAAAGTTCTTGAATTTGGACAAAATGTTTTTTAGCATCTCGCGAACGGATATTGTTACTGCAGGTGGTTATTGCTTGGAGGTCTGGGATTATTTCTAATTGCCAAACTTGAAATGAATGTGTACAGAAAGTCAATGGCTCATAGAAACTTTCAATATTATGTAAATCTGATTTCTTCATCTGATAGAAGCCAATATATATAGTAATTAGGGTAGTCAGGTATATGTTTCCCTTTTGGAAACTCTGTCTATGATCAGCAGGGGATTTGATGCATGAACTGTTAGCTTTCATATTTTAATTTTAGATTATTTCATTCAAGTGATATGATATGGATTCTGAGCCTTTGCAAATTGCAATGTCATCTTTGTTGAAATATAGATTTTTATTTGCAAATAATCATAATATTGGTTACATGAACATATGTTTGAATTCTATGCTCCTACAGCTTGCTTCCTGAACCACCTTCAAAACGAGATGCTCATCTCGTGGATCGGCTTTTTCCACAACAACTTTGATCTCGTCGCCTTCCTTTACCCCTGTAGGTACATATGTGACATGCGCCAATCTAGCTGCATCAGTTTAGTCCATGGAAGGAGGAGCGTCTCTTTTGTCTGAATCAATTCAATCCATGGACCAAGGAGGAGGATTTGTAACCAAATCAAAGCGGGTGAATGGATTAGTTGATCATTTGCCGACTGAATTAGTGATTGAGATTTTGGAATGGTTACCTATTAAATCAATCGTGCGCTTTAGATGCGTTTCTATTGGGTAGTATGTAGTATCAATATGGGAATCTGAAAAATAGAGAGAAATAGAACTGCAGAGCCGAGCATAGCACTCTGTCCTTTAGACCTTATTCGTCCTGCACTTGGTACTTACAGAATCCGACGAATAGTCTCCCAACATAGAACTGCAGGTTAGATCGTATAACAAGTACTGGAATATACGAACTCTGGTAGACTACTACAATATGAGAAGCTTTGCTTTACTGGGATATAGAGAAGAAGGAGAGAGCAGATCGAATTGTGTGATTCTGCAACACTGGAAGGTTTCATTTGTAATAGGCCAAGTGGTGTGACGAACAACAGCAAATCGATGAAAGAACGCAAAGGTTCGTTTGAAAAGACACAACGATTTGCTTAGAAGGCTTGGAACGAAAAAACACAATTTTTCGTTCAAGCTTCATGTCTGTTAGCTTCAGAACACTTCGTTGAAGCAGTGCAAACATACCGGACCGCCCCGTTGGGCTTCTTCTAATTAGATCCAAATGCAAAGTTAGTATTTGGCCAAAAAAGATAATATCCACCACTAGCTAGCCTTATCCCAAGCTAAGGCCCCTTGGCCACAAACCCACGGCCTGAGGCCCGAGCCCGGCTACTGACGGAGCCAGACGGGTGCGTTTGGTTGAACTAGCTCCTCCCCCCTTCAAAAATCATGGGTACCCCCAAGGGGTCCAACCCCTTGGCCAAGGCCCAAGCCCAAGAACCCATGCCCCAAGGCTCGGGCCCGGCTCCTGGCTGACCCAGGCGGGTGCGTTTGGTTGAACCGAGGAGCCATCTAGCTCCTCCCCCCTTCCAAAACCATGGTTGAACCTAGCCTTATCCCAAGCAAAGGTCCAGGCCCACGAACCCACGGCCTGAGGCCCGAGCCCGGCTCCTGACGGAGCCAGGCGGGTGCGTTAGGTTGAACTAGCTCCTCCCCCCTTCCAAAACCATGGGTACCCCTAAGGGGTCCAACCCCTTGGCCAAGGCCCAAGCTAAGGCTCAGGCGGGTGCGTTTGGTTGAACCGAGGAGCCATCTAGCTCCTCCCCCCTTCCAAAACCATGGTTGAACCTAACATTATCCCAAGCCAAGGTCCAGGCCCACAAACCCACGGCCTAAGGCCCGAGCCCGGCTCCTGACGGAGCCAGGCGGGTGCGTTTGGTTGAACTAGCTCCTCCCCCCTTCCAAAACCATGGGTACCCCCAAGGGGTCCAACCCCTTGGCCAAGGCCCAAGCCCAAGAACCCATGCCCCAAGGCCCGGGCCAAGCTCCTGGCTGACCCAGGCTGGTGCGTTTGGTTGAACCGAGGAGCCACCTAGCTACTCCCCCTTCCAAAACCATGGTTGAACATAGCCTTATCCCAAGCCAAGGTCCAGGCCCACGAACCCACGGCCTAAGGCCCGAGCCCGGCTCCTGACGGAGCCAGGCGGGTGCGTTTGGTTGAACTAGCTCCTCTCCCCTTCCAAAACCATGGGTACCCCCAAGGGGTCCAACCTCTTGGCCAAGGCCCAAGCCCAAGAACCCATGCCCCAAGGCCCGGGCCAAGCTCCTGGCTGACCCAGGCTGATGCGTTTGGTTGAACCGAGGAGCCACCTAGCTACTCCCCCCTTCCAAAATCATGGTTGAACCTAGCCTTATCCCAAGCCAAGGTCCAGGCCCACGAACCCACGGCATGAGGCCCGAGCCCGACTCCTGACGGAGCCAGGCGGGTGCGTTTGGGGTCCAGGCCCACGAACCCATGGGTACCCCTTCCAAAACCATGGGTACCCCCAAGGGGTCCAACCTCTTGGCCAAGGCCCAAGCCCAAGAACCCATGCCCCAAGGCCCGGGCCAAGCTCCTGGCTGACCCAGGTTGATGCGTTTGGTTGAACCGAGGAGCCACCTAGCTACTCCCCCCTTCCAAAACCATGGTTGAACCTAGCCTTATCCCAAGCCAAGGTCCAGGCCCACGAACCCACGGCCTGAGGCCCGAGCCCGACTCCTGACGGAGCCAGGCGGGTGCGTTTGGGGTCCAGGCCCACGAACCCACGGCCTGAGGCCCGAGCCCGACTCCTGACGGAGCCAGGCGGGTGCGTTTGGTTGAACTAGCTCCTCCCCCATTCCAAAACCTTGGGTACCCCCAAGGGGTCCAACCCCTTGGCCAAGGCTCAAGCCCAAGAACCCACGGCCTGAACCTAGCCTTATCCCAAGCCAAGGTCCAGGCCCACGAACCCACGGCATGAGGCCCGAGCCCGACTCCTGACGGAGCCAGGCGGGTGCGTTTGGGGTCCAGGCCCACGAACCCATGGGTACCCCTTCCAAAACCATGGGTACCCCCAAGGGGTCCAACCTCTTGGCCAAGGCCCAAGCCCAAGAACCCATGCCCCAAGGCCCGGGCCAAGCTCCTGGCTGACCCAGGCTGATGCGTTTGGTTGAACCGAGGAGCCACCTAGCTACTCCCCCCTTCCAAAACCATGGTTGAACCTAGCCTTATCCCAAGCCAAGGTCCAGGCCCACGAACCCACGGCCTGAGGCCCGAGCCCGACTCCTGACGGAGCCAGGCGGGTGCGTTTGGTTGAACTAGCTCCTCCCCCATTCCAAAACCATGGGTACCCCCAAGGGGTCCAACCCCTTGGCCAAGGCTCAAGCCCAAGAACCCATGCCCCAAGGCCCGGGCCCAGCTCCTGGCTGACCCAGGCTGGTGCGTTTGGTTGAACCGAGGAGCCACCTAGCTACTCCCCCCTTCCAAAACCATGGTTGAACCTAGCCTTATCCCAAGCCAAGGTCCAGGCCCACGAACCCACGGCCTGAGGCCCGAGCCCGACTCCTGACGGAGCCAGGCGGGTGCGTTTGGTTGAACTAGCTCCTCCCCCATTCCAAAACCATTGGTACCCCCAAGGGATCCAACCCCTTGGCCAAGGCCCAAGCCCAAGAACCCATGCCCCAAGGCCCGGGCCCAGCTCCTGGCTGACCCAGGCTGGTGCGTTTGGTTGAACCGAGGAGCCACCTAGCTACTCCCCCTTTCCAAAACCACGGATGCCCCCAAGGGGTCCAACCCCTAGTCCAAACCATGACTTATTAAATAGTTTTCTCATTCTCAATATTAACTATGTGGGATATCTCCAAACACCAACCTTTGGTATTCCATACCATGTATCAACCAACACACTTTGATCTTCAATTACTCTTTCACCACAAAAGGAATTTTAGTAATTATTTCTCAAGTGTCTTCTACTACTATAGTAGATTTATGCACGTTCGAGAAACCTCCGTTTTCGACGTGTGGGGCCCCTTTGGTTGAGGTACAAAGTCATGGAAAACCACACTTGGTTTTAGCGAAAATTCCAACAGTTTCTAAGTCTTGGTGTAGTATGTTCAAAACAGATATGTTTATAAAAAACCATCGCATTAAACAAGGGAACATAGGTACCATGTTCTTGCTGAGGCATTCTTATCCTCCACCCGAAGACAAAAACACCGATGTATTGTCCTTTCATGACCTGGACTGCCCAGAGATAGAGATCCGTCCATCAATACCAACCTCGTTTTGTGGAGATGTATTAGATTCGGAGGATGCCATAAAGCTTCAGTATCTAATTTCCGTCAATGGAATCATCTGCATACATAGTGAACCGGAACCCAACTATATTTTATGCAATCCAACATTACGCCAATCAAAACTTCTTCCACCTTGCTTTTCCTCTGAGCTCCCACAGGATCATAAATCATGTACCGTAGTAGCATCCGGCTTTGGCATTTGTAACAACACTGGTGGGTTTAAGGTTATTAGTATGCACACGCTAGATGACGACAACGTGGTCACTGCCTATGTGTACAATTCGATAACCAACTCTTGGAGGCAATTTGATGATGCACCAGTGTGGCCTCACGGAGGTGAACCACATGTAATCTTTTTCAACGGAGCTTGCCACTGGACCGGACAAACATTTTCAGGTAACCATATGATGATACTATCTTTTAATATGACCTCTGAAATCTTCATAAAGTTGGAATTACCATACTCTTTAGAGGTATATAGTAGTAATGGTTGCCCTAACCTAGTTGTCGTGAATAATTGTCTTGGGCTTGTGCAATGTCGTCTCGATGATTTTGACTACATTGACATCTGGATAATGAAGGAATATGGAGTTACGGATTCATGGACCAAATTGTTTGTAATTACTCCTCAACCAATTGCAATCTTTCTCTTTTCATGGAAGGATATGTTCATGGTGCAAGATACCAGCTTAGTGAAGATGATCGATTTAGATGAAAATGATCGATTTTGCCTGCTGGAATCTATTAATTTGCGTACAAAGGAAATGAGAGAATTTCAAATCCTTGGGGACGAGGCTTCTGTGTGCGGATTCATACATGAGAGTTTAGTGAGTTTATACTAGCTACCAGTTAAGATTACATTTTTGTCATTTTTGGTGAGATACATGATGTTTCATGAGGGTGTATTTATGTCATACACGATTTAAAATGGCCAGTAAAGTGGCTAGTCATCCATGAAGTTTACTGAGGAGACTTGTTGCATAAAACATTAAAACTGCTTGTGTAGCACATTTATATGAATGCCGTGTCGCTTGTTAATATCATATTAGTAATACTAGAATGTATGCATCGCGGTCGATTTTTTTGGAATCAGCAAATTTATTAAAGTAAAAAACAGTACAAATACATAGCTGAACAGTGCATAAAAAATGCACGAGATGAAAACGCCCAAACCAAGAACTCCACCCAATACCAAATGCATCGCACTCCATGACTGTATATTAAGAATAAAATTTATTATTTATGTAATACTTCCTTGAATTTAACAAACAAATATCCACATTCAAGTAAATACTGACGTTAAGAATAATGCATTTGCATCGAACATCAAACCTTTGGGAGTGCACCAACCACACTAAGGTTTATGAGATGCTAGACTTAGTCTATTACACCACCAAGACAATACATGTGGGTCCCACGTGTGTGGGGTCCACTATCATGTGTCTTGGTGGTGTAATAGACTAGTCTAAAACTTGGTTGGGGTTGTTTTATAATTTATATAAATTGGTCTATACTAGATACCGTCTACTAGGAGACGAACCTAATAAAAAGAAGACAAATAAGAAAAAACACCGAATAACATGACTAGAATAGCTAAAATTCTAATCGTGTGTTCTTGGAAATATAGTATTATATTAACTTTAATCTAAAAATTTTTATAATATGAAAAGAGAACTTTTATTAAAAAATGGAGGTAGTAGTTTTCTACATATTGGTGATTGATTGTCAAGTTAATACGTTAGTAGTTAGTTTATCATATATTAAGTATAATACTCGTCTCCTCGAGCATTTGCGAGGAAGGCGTACAGACTAGAATATATAAAATTCTAATTGTGTGTTCTTGGAAATATAATATTATATTAACTATAATCTAAAACTTTTTATATTATGAAAAAAGTTGAAAAGGTTATAACAACTTTTATTAAAAAATGGAGCTCTACATTTTGACATATTGGTATCGTGTCCGTGGTGGTGATTGATTGTCAAGTTAATCCGTTAGTAATTAGTTTATCAGATTAAGTATAATACTCGTCTCCTCGAGCATTTGCGAGGAAGGTGTACACAGAAGTACGACACCCAAGGCCAAAAATTTGCACAACCAACTTGCATACTGAATCAATCCAAAATATGAACTTTATCCATGAAGATTCGACTGAATTAAAATATAGATATAGTCGATAAATATTCAACTGAATTTAAAATATAAATATAGTCGATAAATACCATACTAGGTCAAAACAGCCCATCATATCCAAAATTTAAAGACCTCAGTTTTAGACAAGTGTATATGATTTGATTCCATGGAGCAAAACACATTCTAACAGACAGATTCAAAACAAATCTACTCATCCTCTTGGCTCCTCAATCTGGCGAGCTTGTTAGTCACGACAACATCGAGTTGTGAAGCACGCTCAACAATATCCTTTCGCTTCTTGGTGGAGACATTGTGAGCAATTTCGGCACAGTATTTCCTGATGAGATTGACAAAAACAATATTAAATACATGGGAGATAAAGAGGATTTGCACAGCACAGAATTTAACAATTTGACTAGAAATTATACCTGTTGTGCATCATGAGCAACTCAAGCTCATTAACATTATGGACAACGAACTTCTTGAAGCCATTGGGAAGATAGTGGCGAGTCTTCTTGTCAGACCCATAACCAACGTTGGGCATCAAGACAGATCCCTTGAACTTTCTCCTAACCCTGGAATCAATACCCTTTGGCCTGCGCCAGTTTGGCTATCATGAAAGAAACAAAGATAAGCCCAACACATCATATAAATATAACTTATCATTCACAAAAGAAACACAACTAACTTGAAATATGCAACCAAACTCTAAACTATTGAGACAATCTTTTGAAGGAAAAGATAATGTAAACAGGATTAAAGTAAACGATATTTAGAAAGAAATCAGCTATCAGTGTCGCAAGGCCTGTTTCCATTTCGTTTCTGCCCAAAAAACGGAACATCCAGAAACAGACCAACTCTGGACAATAATAGATACCATGGGCAACATAATTATCCTTGAGATGCTACGTTTCTCTAGACGCAATCTCAGCCGAAAGATGGTGATTTGTTTGTGATAATCAAAGATGAGTCATTGAATGACAACTAATTTCATCATATAGATTGCAAGAGAAATTTTCAAGTACTAATGAATGGAAAATGCACAAAACAAAAGAATACATTACTTGATCAAAAGACACAGAAGAGATCAGATGGTAGTGCATGTTTTGATCATCATTCAAAATGCAGAATAGGTGGATGTGTATCCTCATATCTCAACTTTCATATCCCATTAAGGAAATCACAAATGACATATACTTATTGAAAACAACTATCCTACAAACCTAGAAAAAACTATAGAGGAATCAGATACAATTGTCAATCACCAAATTACATCCACGTGTGTAGATGCAAGTAAGACTGGGGCGACAAAAATACAATCATCATATTCCTCGGCTATAAAATAACCATATAATATCATTACACATTCATTTACCAAAAAAAATTGACAGTGCAAATATGTGGTAGAAAATGTAAGCAGGATTAAAGTAAATATAACAGCTATCAGTGGCGCAAGGCCTCTTTACCATTTTATCTATGCCATAAAAACGAAACATCCAGAAACCAATTAACTAGATACCACAGGCATTATAGTTTATTTAATGATGGCAAATATGTAAATAAACCTAACTGAGAAGAATCAGATAAAAATGTCAATCACCACATTACATCTACAGATGCAAATTAAGACTGGGGCGACAAAATTACGATCATCATATTCATCCTCGACTGAACAGAAAGGGCATAAATCACAGATAATATGTAAATCGAAGAATTAGTTAGTTAGCTACCTTGACGGATGTCCATCGGTCACTCTGAGTCCTCTTGAACTTCTTCACTCGCTTTTTGATTATTTTCTTATCAAGCAGAGGGACGGCCATTCTTAAACTGCAAAACAAATATAACAAAAATGAAGAAGATCAGTATATGAAGAGCAAGTATGGACGGATATTACTTATTAGAGAGTTGGCGGCGGCTTACCGGGGAGGGGAGTGAATTAGGTTATGACTTATGAGCTGAGCTGAGGTAGTAGTACAAGACTGGGAATTATATAATGAGGGTTATGTGGTATGGGCCAAAAGAGGCCATTTTTCTCGTGGGCCGATTTTGATGTCTTAGGTCCTCCAAGTCCAACTCCAAACCCGAATTATTTGCACAATGAATTATGATATAGGAGTACCTTTTAAAATTATTTTTTGCATAATGAATTATAATTAATTTGACCTCAAACCGAACATAGAAAAAGTCAACAAAACGAAATGGAGTTCTTATAAGTTACCGGAGAAAGTAGTATTTTTTCCAATCGTTACTTTATACTTTTCTCAACAAAATAAATAAATAAATAGAAACAATATACGAATAGTACAAAGGTGTATTGAGAGGCAAATGGAGGTTACACTGGCTCAATCAGTCATTCTAACTGCCATTTCACTTGGTAAACTAGCTAGTAGTAAACTGGAGAACTAAGTCAGACAAGGAAATTACTAGATTGTAAGTAACCAAGCAAATACGACTTAAGAATTGCCAAACACCCAATTGTGCTTTTGACTTTCCAAATCAGACGTGACCGTAAGAAAATGGCATCGACCGGTTAACGTCTATAACCGTCATCTCCTATCAATCAACACCTCCAAGCTACCAGTTACAGACAACAATGCCGATGAAGAACCAAAATCAAAACAGAGAATCGAAATCAACACACAAGCTTATGTGGTTAGGTCAAATTGACCTACATCCACAGGAAACAACGCTAGCTAGCATATTGTATTGATGACACAAAACAAATTACAAGATCAATCGCACATAGGCCTCTTATTGGGTAATACCCTTACCCATATCCAAAAGACCCAGACCCAGACTTTACCCTAAAAAAAAGATCCTACCCGGACCCGGACCCTTTAAAAAAGGGTCTGTGTAGGGTCTGGGTCCAGATCCTAGACCCGCGATTTTTTTTTTTCTTTTTTCTTAAAAAAAATTATTTTTCGAACAAAAAAAATTTAAAAAAAAAAAATATTTGCAGGTCTAGGGTCTGGACCCTACCCGGACCCATCGGGTCTAAAGTTTATGGTCCAAATGGGTCATTTCTCATCTAGGGTAGGGCCCGGATCCGGATCTAAAATATAGGGTCTTTAAAAGGTATGGGTAAGGGTAGGGTCCGGACCCTACCCATTGAGAGGCCTAATCTCACAATAATCTCTCTAGAAAACTGCTAATGTCTCTGTGTTCTACTCTCCAAGAACCCTAATCCCTCTCTAGACGGTTTCATTGGAGAATGAATAAATTAACTTAGGGTAAAAGCTTGTTACACACCTAATAACATATCACAACTCTCAATTTATACTCTAGTCTTTAATCACTGACGTTGATCGGATCTACAAATCGGTTTCAAGTTTGTTAGAAATAACAACTTTTCCCGCCAAGAAAGAGAGAACAAATCTTAGCCGTTGATGTCTATGAGATTAAATCTGAGCCGTCCAAAAAAAACTGCAACTTGAATTTAGGTTAAACCTCACAATGACATTTCCAGTATGCTTACTCTTTCAGAGCGGTTTATAATAAAAATCTGCAATTTCATAGCATAAAAAATCAAGTCAAGAAAACTAGGCAGGTAGATGCCCATAGCCATTGAAAAGTAGACTGGGTTCAACGTCCATAACATCAACAATAAGCGGATAGGGGTCAACGTTCATAGCATCTAAAATCCGACAGTGGTCGATCTCCATAGATGCAATAAAAAAGGAACAGAGCAATTGCTTTTACATGTTGTGAGTTAGTATGGTTGAACAGAAATTTTGGAATTAATATTGTCAAGCCAATCACACACTTCTATGTGATTATCAATCTGCCATACACCTTACAAGGGACCCGTGTTATATGAAAGAACCAAACATGTGGAAGTTGACTGTCATTTCATGAGGGAGATGATTGAAGATGGAAGGACATTGTGAAATATGTTCCATCAAAACAACTTGCAGATGCTTTTACTAAAGCTGCTTCAGGAGAAAATTTATCACTAACAAAACGGAAGCATTGATGATCGAAGGATTTGCAGCAGAGAAAGAAAGAACTAAAGCCAAGCTCTAGCCGTTAAGAGAAAGAACAAAGATAAACGCACATAACGCCAATACACAACTCAGCATAAAAGATAAATTAAAAAAATCCCAAGTCAACTGCCTAATTAGTCAGGAAGACACAAAGCTTTGGAGGGAAAATTCAGAACCTTGGCACAGGTTGGAGACGGAACAGAGGATCAGAATAGTACCAATTCTGATACAATTAAGGCTCATCTCTCATGCTCATCTGCTCCTCTATTGTCCTCATATGCAGCTGTATTTAGAAAGTAAATTAGTAAAGGTGTTTTTACCTCTGTATGAACCTGAGTAGAAAGACAATGTAATTTTGCGTTTGAACTGCTAGAATAGGGCAGCACAACTTACACAAGTAGTCTATATACAGCACAGTAGTTGTGCCTTTCTCTGTATCCTTTCCAGCAACTCATAATCAATAGCTTTGCTTCCTTTTCTCTCTAAGTTTTTCTCTTCTAATACAGTTGAGTATTTTAGCAAGCTGTTCATCTAATAGTGCATTCTAAAAGTTCCAACGGAAATCGGAGAAATTAATAACCTAGAGAAGTTGATTGTGAAAGGCTACTACTTCAACACTATTAAATTTTATGTCCGAATGATACAAGAGGAACAACATATTACTGTATGGTAATGATTCCCTCCAAGTTATCTTTTTGCGTGAGCACGAGAAAGAGTACTAGTGCAGAGTTCTCTTTCAAGTATCCATGATTCACAGTCCAAGTTTTTGTTCATTCAGGTGGTTCCTTAGCAAACTGCAAGTCCACAAGTGTGGTAGGACTAGCAAGAGCAATGATGATGTTGATGAAGATGACATTTGGAACTTGTTGAATGTAATGAGTAGTCCGAATGCAACATCGAATCACTCAACAAAATCGAAAAAACTTTTGAACATACTGCAAATTAAGAGATAAAAATCACACTATATCATACTACTATATTAACTCCCGAAACAAATATCATCACTATTATACTCCTACAGTAACAGCTGTACTATTTACATCATTGTCTTTCAAAAACCATCCAAAAGGGTATTATCATTTAATTTACAACTATTTAGAACATCTTTCGTAGAACAATGAAGCAGGTATACGCAATAGAACTTCCTCCACCTGAAACTTTTTATCATTAGCTTCATACCACACATATTTTCCCTTGTTAGTGGTACCTCTCACGAAAGCAAACGCGTGTCCCTTCCCCATTCTACCACTTGTTTGGGTCTTCTCTTAACCAACCCGATCAATCTTTGTGTACGTGTCATTTGTATCAATAGACATGGGATCCATATAGGGTTTCAGATCAAGTGTTTCCGCAAATTCCACGTCTGTTATTTTTAATCCTGCAATGAAATGGAAACATGGAAGATTGTTATCGAACTCAAAGAAATATTTGAAATAACGGCAAGAATTCTCAACACAGGATATGAGAGGCAAACCAGTACTCACTATATATTATACTCCTATCCGAAAGTAACATCTGTACTCTTTATTGATTAGAAAGAATATATTTAAGGTGAATCATTGTTAAATGACACGTCTGAAAGAATATATCCTAAGAGAATATTTTTAAAACACAATACTGCATGAAAGATGACAAAAAATTTAAGATGTAAGCAGGATTAAAGTAACCAATAGCTTGGAGTAATTCAGCTATCAGTGTCGCAAGGCCTGTTTCCATTTCATTGCAGCCCAAAAAACGGAACATCCAGAAACCAATTAACTCTGGACATTAGATACCATGGGCAAAATAATTGATTTTATGAAATAGTACTCCTTTGAAGAATGAAGAAAATAGAAATCAAATGTAATGTTCTCTAATCAATCTCAGCCGAAAGATGGTGATTTTGTTTGTGATAATCACAGATGAATCATTAAGTGACAACAAATTTCATCATAGATTGATAGAGAACATTTCAAATATTAAAAAGTTGATGATGAATCATACTATTAAAATAAAACAAGTCATAAGATACAGAAGAGATCAGATGGTAGTGCATGTTTTGATCATCATTCAAAATGCAGAATAGGTGGATGTGTATCCTCATATCTCAACTTTCATATCCCATTAAGGAAATCACAAATGACATATACTTATTAAAAACAACTATCCTACAAACCTAGAAGAAAACTATAGAGGATCAGATACAATTGTCAATCACCAAATTACATCCACGTGTGTAGATGCAAGTAAGACTGGGGCGACAAAAATACAATCATCATATTCCTCGGATATAAAATATCATATAATAACATAACACATTCATTTACAACAAAATATTGACAGTGCAAATATGACAAGTATGTGGTAGAAGATGTAAGCAGGATTAAAGTAACAAATAGCTTGTAATATAACAGCTATCAGTGTCGCAAGGCCTGTTTACCATTTTATCTATGCCATAAAAACGAAACATCCAGAAACCAATTAACTCTGGACATTAGATACCACAGGCAATTTTTTAAGACAAAAAAAACGGTTGATAAATCAGAGAAAAAAGGTTTTATTACACGAGCAATCTCAGCCGAAAGATGGTGAAATTGTTTGAAATAATCACTTATGTATCAGTAAATTACAACAAAATTCATCATAGATTGCTTGCTGATAACATTTTAAAATACTCAAAAATGGGGAAAATGAAATAAAATGATGAGATAAACAAGAGAGATCAGATGGTAGTGCATGTTTTGATCATCATTCAAATTACAGAAAAGGTGGATAGGTATCCTCATTTCTCTCACAATTGTTCATCCCAAAATCACAAATTACTAAAATTTTAAAAAATGAATCGATGAAAATAAAAACAGATAAAACCTAATTGAGAAGAATCAGATAAAAATGTCAATCACCACATTACATCTACAGATGCAAATAAGCCTGGGGCGACAAAATTCTAATCATCACATTCCTCGATCTAACAAACACAACAGAAATCACACAGATAATAAGTGAATCGAAGAACTAGTAGTAGTTACCTTGACGGATGTCCATCGGTCACTCTGAGTCCGCTTGAACTTCTTCACACGCTTTTTGATTATTTTCTTATCAAGCAGAGGGACGGCCATTCTTAAACTGCAAACAGAAATAGAAAAACGAGATGAGTAAAGAGTAGCAGAATGGAACAGATGCAATAAGCAGAGAAGTTGGCGGCTTACGGAGGGGATTAGGGTTCTTCACCTGAACTGAGCTGAGGTGATACTGGAATAAAAATGATGATACTGGTTTATAAAGAAGAAAAACAGGTGATTTAGGGTTTCTAAATGGGCCATGGGTTTCTAAATGGGCTTTGTAAAAGCCTTTCTCAGATGGGCTTCTTGTCAACAAATGCCTGCTAGGCTTGCATGCCTAGCAGGTTGATTAAACACCGAGGGTAAGTAAGAAGAGAAAGAGAGGGGATGTCGAGGTTGAAATAGATGTTTGCTACCGCCCTAGACGCTGGACTAACTAGTCAGTAGATTTGCTCTGATCCGGTTCATAATCATGAGTTAGTAGACTTAGCACTTCTATTATAGAGCATTTTGCGTTTTTTTATTACTCCATTAAAATTCATTGCATAATAACATTAATAAATCCTATAATTTCTTTACAAACCAATACTAATGTGTTTGAGCATGAAAGATTTGTATAGTAAATTGCTTAAATTTGTTCTGTTCTACAAGTAAAAGCCTTTACGGTTAGAAGTTTTGTGTGTTAATTTGCATGTCTAAAAGCTCTCATCCTTAAGTTAATGAGAAGTGAGTTTAATTATATGCCACATGCTTGGTACATCTAGCAGGATATATCAAGGGGTTCAGAGTTATTTACACCTCTGTAACAGCTCCGGTCAGAGCTGTAAAATATAACTCCAATCGGAGCTGTAGAAAGTACAAACAACTCTATCGAAGTTGATGGAGCTGTAAATAATGTTATGAGCTCCAACAGGAGTTGTTTATTTAAGAAATAATTTTAATTTCAGCTTGGATATGTTTTGACAAATAAAATTTGTTGGGATTTATTTTGCAATACTATCAAGCCCATTTTCAATACAAATAAGTTATGTGGGTTAATATTAAATTATTTAGTATCCATTTGGTAAAATAGAAAATATTAGAGGGTAATGTGCAATATTGAATATGTTGAATGTAATACGCCAAAAGTCGTGTCTTTAGATGTAATTAAATATAGACTCACCTACCATTGGGGTCAAATATGAGCCCATTTTGACATGTTGGTCCATAGCACAAGTTTTTTTTACGCCCAGATACTATATCAGCTTTTCAGATATGGGGAACATCACTTTTCCAATTCAACAATCACGTGAGCTCAAAACATCGAACTGAATCAGTCGACGTTGCACAACCTCGTCCACAATTAGTCAACATTTATCTATGCAACTTAAATTTTGAAATTAAGATATTTTCAATTTTAGTTCTCAAACACCTTCATTTTAGTACCAGTACCACTAGTTTTAGTACCTTAGTACTCCTCATTTTATAGTACCCATGCCAAACACTTTCATTTTAGTACTAGGACCACTAGTTTTAGTACCTTGGTACTCCTCATTTTATAGTACCCATGCCAAAATTTTATAGTACCAGTACCCTATATCACATTTTACAGTACCCGAGTATTACATTTTATAGAACCAGTACCCGATATCACATTCTATAGTACCGGAATCTCACATTTATAGTACAATACTGGTCTCATATTTTACCCAATTTATTATGTAAATAAAGAGAAAATTAGTTTATATGGAAATAATTTAAAAGTAATTGTCTCATTGACCACAATCAATTTTTATTACAGTATATTTATTTAGGTATTAAATACACAAAATTTGGAGCAATTCATAATTGATATTAGGTGCAAAAAATCACATGCTTGATTCTTTCCTTAATACCAACTCGGAAAACTGAAAGAATCGATGAAGACCGAAAGAAACCGATGACTCCTCTCTTCAATATGCTATTCACAACCCCACCTTAGTCATGGATTCTGCCCCCTAATCTTCTGCAAGTCGGGGTTTCGGAGATAAATTCACATGAATGATGCCGATTTTTCTTTGAGAATCAAATCTGAGATTACATCATTTGTATCCATCATTCGTATCCATTCATCCGAAAATTCAGGTTGGTACCAACGACCTAATTGAAAGAAATCAGTTGTGTAGGTTCTGAAGGGAACTTACTTGTCGCAATCAACAAGAAATCGGCCAGACCTGTGAATTCCGTCGACTGGTACGGTAGGTTGATGGTGGGGGTATGAAGAAGCAGGATGACGGGATGGGTGGCGCCGCCCGGTGGTGGCTCGGACATCTTGGGCTAGGGTTTATGTTCCTGTGAATTGGGACTGAGATTGAATTTGGTTTATACTAAGAATTTCAATTTGGGGGGGGGGGGGGGGGGTTCGTTGTGGGAATTTTTTACTGACCACACAATACTTGCTGGTAAGACCCTTCTTTGGTAACAACTGGTCCAGGCACCCAAATGGTCAAACTGATCGACGTGGTCCAATTTTGGCATGTTACTCTACATTCTATGGCACATGCTAAATTGAACAAAATTCCTTTCAAATTGGGTCACAAAATTTACCCAGTAGTCCATATGATATCATTTGGTTGTGAAATTTGTGCTAGTGACTAACAGGTTGATGGGTTGCCATTGTAGTACCATATGGTAAAAAACTCATTAAATATATCTAACAGGGGGTCTATATGTTAGACTTGAACTATCAGGTACCCAAATGTAATTAAAACATCTAAAAATGTGTTCAGATGTAAGTGCCCATTATAATATTATAGTGTTATATATGTCATGGATGTGTAGTTCATCAATGTAAAACACTCTAAAGCTAATGAATTATTATTATTAATAAGATAAAGTACCTTCAAACTTGTAAAATCTTCAATATATAGCAGTAGACATTCTGTTGATGAGAAAGAGTAATAATTCACTTATGCATTAGGTAGTTTGATTTCCATGTTTGGCATACAGGGTTATAATTTCCAATGCACAGTACTCGTGACCGTACACTCCAAAAACAATCTTTGCCTGGACACCAAATATTTTGTACTTGTTTGGTCCAAATATAATAGTTTCTGGAACCACATTTCGAAGTGAAAGTGCACCAAACTGTGGTATCGTCAGAAAGTGCACCTGGGAATCTAATATTGAAAAATTCACCCCTGCCGAGTCTTTTGTTGCCAAAAATCCATGTTGCCCGAGTAACAATGAGCTTCGAGGCTATGAAAGGGCAAATTATTTGTTATGTGAACTATTCTTTCGGAATCACTCGCACCATCTATTGTGATGGCCAACACAATGCTCAAAATACCAAATGAAACAAATGATTTGTTTATTCTTGCTATTTTTTATAAAAATTTTATGTTTTCAAGTACTTGATGGTCCTTTAACGTTGTGGAGACATTCTTGCTAAATATATATTTACGTGGAACGAAGATTTCGTAACGGACTAATGTTTGATTGTGGAGATTTGTTAGGAGTGAAGTTATTTAGATTTTCATGCTATTTTCACATGCTACAATTTAAAAATTAGAAATTTCAATGAAACTTAATACTAACATTTACCTGTACAATATTTTGGGAAATTTTTTTTTGCAACAATGATAAAAGGCAGTATAACATGACGTGTTAGATACCAAATGACAAGTACCAACCTTCTAAAAACCATTGATAAAATTACAAAATCAAAAGTAAACAATAAAAAAAAAAAAACGTAGTTGTATTTTACATTGGTTAAAGGTAGGCAGCCCATTTAAAATCGGTCCAAGCAGAGCTGCTGATATTTTTGGCATCACCATCACCATCAAAATTCATCAACATCGGCTATAGGCCTATAGCAAAGAAGCAGAGCAAGTTAGCAACCAAACCTTTAAGAAGATACTGCTGCAATTATGCATAGCAACACCTCTTGTTTGATGCTCAGTCGCCCCTCAAGTTCTTCCTCCCTGTTTCCCTCAAACTTATTATCTCCATTTCCCTCTTTCTCGCCCAAGCAACCCGACCTTTCATTTTCTAATAAATTGCGCTTCACTTCTTTTAATATAAACCACCTACCTTATCGCCCCTTAAATCTTCGATGTACAGGTAATCGATTCTTTCTCTGCTTATCTTATTTATTCTTGCCTTTTCTTGACTTGATATATATATGTGTGTGTGCTTGTGGCTTCACTTCTTGGATGGATGGCTTATGTGTAATTCTTATGGGAAGTAAGAAACCTGTTGAACTAAGCTTTCCGTATTTCTGTTATCTTCAAGTATAAAACTTTGCTGCTTTTAGTTGTTGAGGAGGTATTAATATTATTATCAATAGATCAGATGGATAGTTGGATACTGTAAGAGTTGTTATCTGGTGTGGTGGTATCTTTCGTGTTGAGCATGGAAGGACTAATGTTTGTCTATTGATGGTGTTCAATTTTAAGAGATAAAATTTCCCCTTTGTTTAGCTTTTTTTTTTTTTTTTTTGTTGCTTTTATTTGAATCCCATGATGAATTGGTGTGTTTGTTTATCTGTTTTAGTTTGATACAAATCTATATGAAGCTTTGTTGCTTTAGGTCATTCTATCTCCGTTATTGGTACGATATTCAAGTGTTTGGTCTCTTGGGTTCTCCCCAAATGGCTCTGGACTAATTGAGATAGTGTCTCTATGATATTAGGAGATAAATTAGCTACGTGAGACTTTGAAATGTTGACATGGAAGAAAATGTTGTCTTTCTTAACTGCCTAGTTTGGATTCTTTGATGCTATCTGTTTCTTGCACTTTCAGCTACTGAAGAAGCTGTTCAAACCAGTCCATCTGCTTCTAGATTTATTGAGACTGGTTATGTTTATGGTGTTCATGGGTTTCAAGGAGAGGTCCGCGTTAAGACTAGCACAGATTTCCCTGAGCTTCGATTTTCTAAGGTAGAATAGCACTAAGAAAAATATCCTATTACTTATCATTGTTCACTAAATAGATATAACTGATGAAAAGCAATATGCTTGATGTAAGGAAAAAAAAAAGAATTTTGCCTAAATGCTTGACATGTCTCTCTAGCCAGGAATAAGATGGTTGAAGCAGCAGATTTCAGGAGTTGATACCGTTCAAGAAATTGAACTGGTGGACGGACGAGGGCACCCTGGTCAAAGTTGGCTTGTGAAATTCGGTGGCATCGACACTGCAGAACAGGTGGCTCAAAAGTAGTACGTTGTTCTGAATATGATTATGATGTCACTGTGTACACAAACATGGCACTGTTTACATGCGAGCTTTTGTTTTCCAGGCGCGGAAACTTGTAGGATCAATTGTATTGGTGAAAGATGAAGATAGACCTGACCTAGAGGAAGACGAGTTCTATACGAATGACCTCATTGGAATGAGAGTTATTCTTAAGGTTTGTGCTTACATTTTATCTTGTTTTAGCATGAAGAAATTATATGATCCTATAAGGAGCAAATGCCACTCTTGTTGTTCTGACTCTTGAACCCTACAGGAATGACTGTTTTCCTATTAAGTTTAAATTGAATCATTGGATGGCTTTCTTTCTTTCATTATTACCAATTTGAAAATCTAAGTTTGTTCTGACCAATGACATTTATTTTTCTACTTGGCTGTAATAGGCGTCTGGCGAACCAGTGGGGACTGTTGTCAGTGTTTTCAACAGTGGAGCGAGTGATCTTCTCCGGGTTAAGCTCATATCATCCAAAACTACTAAAGTTGATCAGATTGGGCACTTAGAAGAAGAGGTGGTTGATTCTGGTCCCTTGGTGTGGGTTCCGTTTGTGGAACCTATTGTTCCTGTTGTTGATCTAGGAAATAGAGAAATGCTGATTACACCTCCCAAGGGACTATTAGAATTAAATATTCGGTCTGATGAGAGGTCCAAGAAAGAAAGACGCGAGCTTGTAAGTCTTGCTCTTTTTATACTTCACCTTTTGATTGTGGTGGTCTTCTCTGGGTTGTTATACAGCTGATGCTCTTGATTTCTCATACGTGGTGATATTAGCATGTGCTTCTGCTAATGCTAGTCACTTGCACTCATTACCTTTGAAGCTCCTCCTCCTCCTCCTCCTCCTCCTCCTCCTCCTCCTCCTCCTCCTCCTTTCTTTTTCTTTTTTTTTCCCCCTCTACTTTTTTCTGTGTAATTCTTTGCTCTGTCAGATGAGTTGCATGTCAATTAAGCCCACTTCCATAAAACAACTGGTTACTGATTAAAAGAGTGCATTTTGTGCCTATATTATTATCTTTGGTTTTTGCAATGCCAAATACCATGTTTATGATTTAACATTTTTCTTTTGCGTGGAAGTAAAGTGTTTGTCATCAATACAATATTGTATACTATGACTTATGTCATTGACTGAGTGCCTTCTTCTAGTAACGGGCATTTGTAAGAAAAGTTTTACAGGATCAGTGTTGTTTATTTCTTAAATCTTAGTATTTCATAGCGAAAAAGAGTTGGATTCACGTTGATTCTCAAAATGAAGCTTGCTTACTCCTGCTCATATTGATCACCTGCTTCAGGAATGGAAAGAGAGAAAGAAGCTTCAGAGACGCCTTATAGCAGCCAAAAAGAAACTATGTGAAATGGAACAGCAACACGTGTTTCATGGGTTTAGATATGGAGAGAAAGACAAGACGAGCTTGCTTGCAAATCAAATAGTGACTGTAAATTCAAAACTCCTTCAACAGGCTGTCCAGAATATTGCAACACCGTCCACAAGGTATTTCTTCTAGGTATTTATCTTCAATATTTCTGATTAGTAATAAAACTAAAAGAACTTACATGGTCTTTTATTTATAGTACTTGATTGAGTGCATCACTTGTCAGAGCTTGCATATTTTGTTCTTGAACAAAGGCCAGATTTTTGTAAAAGGATATCTGATGAATTTATTGCTCTCAAGTCACAATCATGTTTATACTTTCCAGAACAGACAGAAAAACTGTAACACTTCCCCTTGGCAAATTGTGATCTTATGTGTGTTTGAGCTTTTTGCCATTCGTGTACAATCATTATGAAAAATTATCTGGGCAATGTATTGATATCTTGTATTTCTTGGACCAGAGATAATTTGCATCAGATCCAGGCTGCCATTCCAAGATCGAATACTCTGAAAATATCAGATAGTGCTGTTTCTGATAGAAGCAGGATGCTTTCTGACCCGTGTTGCCAGCTGCAGAGGGAGGGTCACAGTTTGACTTCTAACGGAAAAGCTGCCATATTTCTAGTGTTGCAGAATATAGAAGAGACAAATCCGAGCAATAATCCTGATATCACTGATTCTGAGAGGAGTGAGAGCTCATACAACCTTGTGACAGCATTACTGAATGACCACCACAGATTTGTTAAGGTAATCCTAAGACTTGGTTCTTCCTGATCGTCAATAACCAAATCAGTACAACTTATAGCCATGGTTTGTCTACGTCACATAGGTTGGCACTGTCATGATTTAATTCTTCTTAGGCCATTAGTAGTTTCTATTTTTAATTTGATAATGCGTACTGAATTTATGACAATTGGAGAAGAACAGGAAAAAGATGATGTGAAGGGAGTAGTAATATTTTTGAATGCTGTGTAGAATAACAAAGCTTGTGTCTAGATCTGTTTTTAGGAGTTATAAGATGGCCCTAGTGGTTCTAAACAGAGAAACATAATCAGATTAAATGACTTGCATAGTTTAGAGTCTTTCTACTTCCTAGAGTGTAAATTTACAAAATATTGTTTGAATGGATGCTTTCATCGCATAGTCATGCCCGTGTTACTAGCCGTCATGTTCAGCCGAAAACCTGTTAGCTGTTTCCTATTGTTGCATGCTTAAAATGTGGGAATTAACTTGAATTATACGAATTGCAGATAGAGGACCGCACATCTTTGCCTCTGGTGTTGGTTTGTTCTGCACATTCTCTCAGTTCCATTCAAGAATTGTTCTCAGCTCATGACTACTTTGAATTTGATCCAGACAAGGTCAGATTCATGTCTTTTCCTTTAAAAAAACGTCATATATTTGAGTTCTACTGGTGAAGATTGAACCCACGTAACCGAAACTGGTAATGCTGGTTTGTCGTTATGCCAGCCTTCCTATTTTTAATTTTTTGTGTGGCTTCTACCTTGTCATCTATATCAGCTTTTGGCCCCATCACCATTTTCCTAATAATGCATATGAACACTAAAATATGATCTGTTTTATTTATTTTTTAATATTCTAATTTGTTAGCTGTTTGGTTTTGGGGCATGTAACTATGTAAGTTCTGATGGGACATATCCTAACAAATACCATTTGGTTTTAAGAGGAAACTTTTAGCAAATGCTAAATTTTTGTGCAGTATTGCCATTTGCCAGATGTATAACAATTTAATTGCTGAGGGAACTGTGATCATCATTAATTATATAAGTTTATTTACTTGAAAGTTGAGAGAGACATTAATATGTCATTTTGCCAGAATCTGCATATTTTAGGCCGTTGTTCCCCGAAGGTATTATCAAATAAGACAAGTCCATATTAGATTTGGGTGTGGGTGTTATGGTGTTCTCTTTCAGACCCTAAACTTGAAAGATTAGGCCATATGAGGAAAACAGCACACAGCTGCACCGTCTGATTTCATTTTGTGCTGAAAATGATTCCCATTGCATACATGATACACCATGCCATTCATCAGCATGTGTACATTGTTTATTTATAAAGGCATGTGATTTAACAGGTCTGGTTCTTGGAAGAAGAGAAGCTACCAGTTGTCAGTACCTCACAAGATAAGCACAAGATATTGATGAAATCACCATGGGAATTCCTCCAGAGACCTGTTGGATCTGGTGGTGTGGTTAGCTTGCTTGCATCAGGGGACTTGTTAGATAATCTTCACAGCATGGGAGTGGAGTATATTGAGGTGAGACACTTTTGCGTTATAATTTGAAACTTCAAAGATAAATGATCGTGATATGCTTCCGTGCTACTTGGCATGATATTAGGACACGTATTTAAGTTCTTGGACCTTAAAAAATTTGAAACATTGCCCTAACTGAAACAAAAAGCAATTACTTTGATTGGAATTTTGTTGAAGATGTTTGGAAATTGGAACACTGGGCCAAAAATATATAGAAAGGCCATTTCGGAAACAAAACTTTAGACACAGAACACACCTTGACCTGTTAGTTACTATGTTTCAGGTGTGCAGTATCCATCAAAGTTACGAAAATGGCCGTACACTTCTTGGCTTTGTCAACTCGCGAGCAGCTGACGTTGGCATCCAACATTCTGAAAACAGCAGTTCGGAAGAAAATTTTGATGTGATATTCTCCATGAATTTTATGAAGAGGTGGGTGGAGCAGATGAACAAACTTGAGTTTGAAGCTGTTCTTGCTTCTAATTCATATGTTGAGAAGGTTGACAAGGATTGGGTTGATGTCACTGCCTCTGAGCTCAACTCTTATGAGTTCCATTGCTCAATTTACAATTGCTTGGACCTTGTTCCTATCAACAAGGTCTGTGTATTAGATTCTACTACTGTGTAATACTGAATCCATGTACACATACAACACTTTTGTAGCTCATAATGTTTGCTTAGCAATATACTACTAGTGTTTACCACTTGGTTTGTGTGGTTTACTTTCTATACTTTTACAATGAGCTGGTAAGATCAGTTTCTTTAGTATGTCTCTGCAATGTCCTACGGAATCGTTATACTCTCAACTCTCAAGAGCTCGAGTCAAATCTAGTCGCAGCGCAGTTCAAGCGAATACGAAAAACATGAAAATAGGTATTACCAGGGCTAAATATATACAGCTGGAACATAATTGATTCCGGTACAGTGGCCATTTGACCCAGTATTTCCAGGTATTAACAGGGTTCAATATATACAGAAGCAATGACAATCGTATTCAGTTACATCCCAATAAAACTAGTTTACACAAAGTCTCGGATACTCGCTTTTGGGGTGCCTGTTTATAGTAGGATTTTCGCACAACCATACATATCAAATTCCATAATAGTGTACCAAGAACAGCTTATTCAAGTCACATAGGGACTTGAGTTGACTTAATTAAATTAAATGAAATTTCAAGTTTAAATCTTGTGAACGTGAAAAACACTGAAATCAACATCCTTCAAATATCATACCAAATTAATTACCAATACCATCCTTCACCAGTCACTGCTAAGAAAGTCTGGATTCGGGTAGGCCCAACAGCAACATATACAGTAGACAGATTTAAGGTCTTTATTCCAATCCTCACAATGTACACTTCATTCATCCGATTCTATTCACCTGAACCAAAATCCGAACAAAGCACATACAGAAATGACAGAAATGAGTAGTACTACTATTTTAGCATCAGGATAACACCTAAGATCAACTATATTACGCAGAACTAGACAAATAAACAAACACTAGACATCAGGAAAGGATCTGAACCTGGAGCATATATATATATATATAGGACTCCATTGCCATTCACTTGGGCTTCCACAGAGAGAGGGTTAAATGAAATGTGGTATCGGCTGGACGAGTTTTAGCTGGAACTATGTTGCTGACTGTGTTGTCTTCAGCTCAAGATCAATCAGGAAGTAACATTTGTTTTCCTCTCTGCTATAACAAACATTACCGCTCATCGAATTCAGAAGATTCTGGGAAAGGTTTAGAATAGTTCCTTCTTCGGTAGTGTTATTTTTGGCGCCAAAAATGTCATCGATGATGGCAGAAGGAAGGCCTGGACCAGGGTGAGTCATTCTGAGGAAATAAAGATGAAAACAGAATGTTATAACCAAAAAAAAATCGTCACAATAATTTCCGAGGTAATGCATGGTAGATACATTGCTGATAAAGTGATCAAGTTCAATATTTACGATTTGGTTGCTAAAATTTCTTTTCCTTTTTCTTTTCAGTTGTATTTAAGTTGTTGAAGATAAATCTGATTACAACATGAAACTCTATAATCTATCCTAGTGAAATTTTCCTCATATAACTGCTTACCAGCAGATGCTTTTCTACATCTGACATCAAAGGTATTCCAAATAATTATTGAACCATGAGAACATGTTCAGGCTTCCCGAAAGAGGACGAAACTATTACGGCACGCTAAGGAATCTCTAAAGAACATTCGGCCAGAGAGCTCATCAGCTCACACTTAAATATGCAGAAAGAAATCAGGTTCAGCAACTTAAATGTGGAATAAAAGCTACAGCTGAAACTCAAAAGAATTGATTCATAAAACATAAAAGCATTCTAGCACTCTTGTACAAGTATCCAGAGCTAAATTTTAGTCTTCCCATGAGTTTCCAAATGTTCATATAGCAGGCATGCAGAAGATTCTCAAATAGTGACAAACTAGCTTTTTTTCAAGTGCCTTGGTAAGAAAGACAGTGTTATAGTTTGGTCATACCTGAATTGTACACGAACTTGTTCATGTCCATCTTGTATAAGCTTCAGACCAGGAGATATCTTAATCTCCACCCAACCATCTGATGGAGGAGTGTATTTCACTATGCTAAGCAAGAAACTAGACAAGGAAGACTGCAGTTTCATTTGATCGCCGTACAAAGATAAATTTTTCATTTGCTCAGGAATGTCATGAATGAGTCGCAAATTCTTTTCATTCAACAATATCATAGCTTGGCTAACAATGGCACTGACAACATTCCCCAATAGAAACTCTTCCACATTAAGCTCCATGTTCCCACTGAATCACAAGCAACATCTGTTAGAGAATGTCCTCCCAAATTTCACATTTAAATGTCAAACACTAAAACCAAGATCCTTTGTGAGAGTGTTCACTTGATTCATAATGAAAACATGAAATCATAAATAACTATAAGCTTTAATGAATGTTTGAAATCCAAGTTTTGAACAACTGATGTTCACTTATTGAGCTTGATTTTTGCTGCTTTTGCATGCTTATGATCCTCTATGAATGAGTTGGTGAACAACGACGAGATGAATCAAAAGTGAATTGGTGTGCTTGCAAGTGCTCAATGATTACTTCATTAGTCTGACCCACATTTTCAAAATCATCTCCTACAGATTATTTTCAGCAGAACCAGCATAGAAGTCACGTTTTTAACATATTTATCCCAAATTTTACTGTAAGGAAACCAAATCCAGTTGCAAACAAGACTCGAAACAAATTCACAGCTCCAGCAAACATCAAGAATATAAAATTCTAAGTCACTTTTGTCAAGCTTTTTCGAAATCTCAATGCCTTAAAATAAGTATAAACACGTGCAAACATTCACCAGCCAACAACTAGATCAATTCAGATGGATTTAAAAAAAGAAAACAAAAAAAAAAACACTTACCCAGCTTCTATACATCCGAAATTTGTATCATAGATAACTGAAAGCATCTGTCTTTCGCAAGCATCACTGGTCTCAAGGAACTGCCTTTGGCAGGGAGTAACGGCTGAACCATTCAGAAGTTGGTGGGTGAAACGTATTCCGCTCAGAGGATTCTTCAACTCATTTTTAAGGTACGCCAACTCTTTAAGTTTCAAATTGTGCTCCAGTTTCAAATTGTGCTCCACTTCTTCCTGGTTATTCTCTTGTTGTTTAATTTCTACTGTTTGTAGCAGGCAAAAACATCCAATCACCTTTCCACCCTTATCTGCTCTCTTGCTAGCTGTCAAGAAAACCTCAACAAATTCTGCTTTCCGATTGAAGAACCCAAAAGATAGCTTTTCAGTCTCTTGGCCACTAATAGCTCGGTACAGAAGAATCATAAATTTAGTGAGTTCGTCACGACCTTTTAGCTGACAGAAACTCCCAAAAACTTCCCCTGGAAGCACTTTTCCAACAATCTCGTGCTTCATCCAACCGGTAAGTTTTTCCATGGCCGCACTCCATTCGGAACAACAGGCATTCTCATCAGAAGCAAATATAGGAGGTATAAGTGGATTGAGACTCTGTATGATGGCCTTATAGTCCTGTTCCAAACGGATAAATTTATCCATCACATTTTTCTCGTATGTGACATCTTGACCCACAAAACACACGCCCACGATGCAGTTTTTATAGTCCCTACTGGTGCATGCACTAATCAAAAGGTATATTGCTGAGTTTTTTGCATCATGTTCCCCGAAGTTCAGCAATCTCACTTCCACATTCTTGTCCTCCTCGCCTAAATTATGAACATTAAAGTGGATGAGAAAATCCCAGTTGGTGATTTAAAACACTGCATTTAAAACCTTCAGAAAGGACCAATACATCATACATGCATTTCAAGCAAATTCAAAGCATATGTTTCTCCACAAAAGTTACACACATGTAACAGAAGAAACAGATTGTAAGCTTCTTTCATAATGCATTAATCAAATGGTGCAGGAAAAGTAATCACCTTGTAAGGCTCGACTGAGAATGTTTTCAACTACCCCACGGGAGCTTTCATGAACTACATCAACAGTTAGAGACTTCCCAGTAGCTTCTGAAGCTTGTAATCCTGTCAATTCAAACATTTTTGCATTCCATCCATTTATCATACCAGATTGATCAACTCCAAAAATTGGAGCTGTTGCCGTCTCTATCAGCCTAACCATTTCAACAGCCGCTGAACTAAGTTCATTCATCTTTGAGACATCATATTCTTGCAAATCAATATTCATGGGTTTTGGACCGGTTTCATCAACCTCAAATGAATCTCTCAGTATAAGCTGCAAAGAGTGAATCGCATTAATCTCCGCAACCTCCCATGGTAGGCTTCTACATTTTACAACTTCAAGAAAAGCATTGAATGAAGATCTCGGATTCATCCTTCCACCATCATCTCTGTCTTCCGGATGATGCTTAGCACCTCCCCATTTTATTTCCTTAGCCGTGTGAGACCTAAACCAGAATAAGTAATTAGTAGGCGAAATTCTTGCAGCTGCCATGCCACAAACAGCATCTCCAAGAAGAGCTGCACCTGGATACCCTGCTTCAGCAAGACTATCAGTACTGAACCCTGTGGACCCAGCATAGCTATCAAGTAACCACTCGATAATTCCCCTTAATTGTGCCTCGGTTGGGGTTGTACCAAGCAACCAACATTTCCCTCTATGGTATAGTGCAGCCCCATCACACCTTACGAGATCCATTATACTAGGGGACTGAGTCACAATAGCTGATGGAGAGTCTCGGAGAAGCATGTCACACAATAATGTCTGCATTTGAAGCACTTTCTTTTCCGCCAACTGTGACGCCAATTGAAGCTCCATAAGGAGTTGCAAGCCAAATGCTTGCATAAGAAATTCACACGCGTAACGAAGAGGGAAAGGGACATAGCGTGGAGACGTGTGATGACACACCACCAAACCCCATAGCTTCATCGAGTCGCCATTATTTATGACAACTGACATCACAAATGAAGCAATTGAACCCATATTCGCCATATACTGGTTATGACAGCCATGTGGTGCACGCAAGGTAGAATTAACCAAGCAAAGTGGCTGCTTCAACTCCTCACTTTGTATTATCTTAACCGAATCAGCATTACAATCGCATATAATCCTCACACGATTCTGCTTAAACAAGAACCTTGCAGCCTGTGGGATATCCGTTGCAGGATAATGCAGCCCCAAGTACGGCTCCAAACCGGACTTCCTTATCTCCGACACAACCTCACCATGATTGTCATCATGGAACTTATAAACCATAACCCTATCATAACCAGTCAGTTTCTGCACATTCTCCACCAAAGTATCACACAAAATCCCAATATCACCCCCGGGAAGCGCCTGCAACCGTGAAATCACCCTCACCGCCAGCTTCTGCGACTGCACCGCTCCAGCACACAACATAGCAGGGTCATTAGAATAAGCTGGTTCCAAATCAACCACAACTCCTACATCAATCCTATGCAGTATAGCATAAAAGGGCTTATGATTAGCCCTAGAACGAACCCAAATCGGGTTCATGAACGAAATCTCCTTAGATGAGGCTGCTTTCAGCAAAGAAGCCTGTGATGAAGTAGTGAACAGAGTCCTTGCATCAACACCAATCAAATCTTTTTTCAACTCAATACTATTGTTGTTCAAACCCAACATATCAAAGCAATTCTGACTATAAGCAATGATCCTAAAACTAGGCCCATCAACAGCAAGCAAACAGCCAAAGGGCTGAACCATGCCACCCCTTTGGATTCTAGACAAATAAGCAGTAATCTGTTCTTGAGTAGTAACATCTTGAGGTGGGTTTTGAGCAACAGCTCGAGAGTAGTTGAAAATAGACTTACCAGGCTCACCAGTCTTCTCAAACTCAGCCATCAGCCTTGCGTCATCGCTGTACTGAGCCATGGCCTTAGGATTGATGCTACTGGAAGCTGAAGAAGCAGCAGTTTTGGGGTTTGAGTTTTTCTTATCTTCCTCCATTTGGGTTGAATTAGAAATCTTTCTTGTTGATCAGTGAGGAAATGAGGGGTTTGGATATGGTGGTTGTGCAATTGGGGTGAAGAAGATTGGATTTTTATCATTGTTATAATAAAAGGGTTTCAGCTGAACATGAAGAAGAAGTCGTGATGAGGATTATATCCATCTCTTTCACGAACGAAGATAAAAAGGAGACAAACACTGACACAAGCTATGAGATAACTTAAAGAAGAAACAGGGGAACTAATCTTCTTGTAAACTGTGAGGTTACAGATCAATTGCATCACTGATTAAGTTCTTAAGAATCTTAACCATGGATTATAGTCTTTAATAGTAGTAGTAACTTAACTCCAACGGCAAGCTTCTCATAATCCGAGTATTACTGAAAACAGAGCAACAACTTTGGGAACATTCGAAATATCAGCAACTCAGTACAGTAGATATTATTTTGACATTACTAATATTAGTAATAAAATTGGTAGGGAAATGGAATGAATGAACCTTTATTAAATAAATTTAAGCAGAGGTCTGCTGTCCCACCTGCGTGTGTAGTCTTCTTCATTCCATAAACGGACCAAGTGGGGGTGGCAGTGACAAATTCCATTTATGGCCAAGAATATTTGAATATTTCAGAGAATGGGTGTTATGCTGTATTCTTGTAGACCATATTTGATTTGCTAAAATTATGTGCCCTTTGGTTTTGGTTGCAATGGGACTATGGGCGGTCATCTGTGTTGTGTAAATTGTGCATTAAGTTTTTTTTGGTAACGACAACATTTATTGAAAAAATAATGTATTACAAGAGGTATGAGAAATGAGAAATACTCTTGAGAATAAAAAAATTAAAAGAACAAACACCTTACAACCACCAACTTCAACCTCAAAACAATACACACTAATCCAAACCAACTCGAATGCTCAAGAGGCAGCTAACCGTAACCAAACAAACTCCACGCTTGAAACAGTGAAACCAAAATACAAGGCTACAACAAGTACTCAAACCCGACAATAACTGGTCCCAAGCAAACACACAAGCAGCAATCAAAACAAGTCGAGTACTACTGACACACCAAGCTGATGAACCCCTTAGGTTTTTGCGGGTCTTGACTTTTTCTTTTTTTTACACCTATTGGTTGACTTTTGCATACATTTTTTTTTATTGTCCGGGGGTTATTGTGAATCCGTGGAGGTACCACAAAGTTTCGAAGAACCCGAATGAGATACCACAACATGGTATGCAACGCACAACCTCGACACAACCATGTGTTATGCTCTCACCAGACTAGTAAGAGAGATGACAACATCCACAACAGAAATAGAGATACCACATCATGGTATGTACATGCGCATAAGTTATGGTGTGTTTTGGGCCTTTGGGCCCATTTTGATTTAGGTGTGTTTGAGGTGTTCCGTTCTTTGTACATCGCTCGGGTGTATTTAAAAAACAGATAACATTCATTTTAGGTGTTCCAATATACATCATGTTCATAATAACTATTTTCAATGTAATTAGTTTATTGCAACACATATTGTCCAATTTTAGTTATTTTCCAATTTAGTACTTCCTCCGCTCCTTCACAAGTTTAACATTTCATTTTGTAGACTTTTGAAACGGTCAATTTGTCTTCAAATTAACAAAATAAAAATGTTAAACTTGATGAGGGGCGGAGGAAGCAAAGTAATACAAAGGTGGCGAACCCACACGTGACATACATGTTCATTAGTTATCTTTTTCTGTGTACATCACCAATTGAGGTGTAAGCTACTTACTCCGTTACAATGAATTCTTTACGTTTGTTTTATATATAGGCTTTATTTTAAGTCTACATTTAACCTACAAATCTCAAATCACACTGAAAAGATGACTGATGAAAGTATATTATGAAAATATAGACACTATATTTCATAATATAATTTCATAAATTAATTTGTCGTTATGTTTAGGTGTAAACGGATGTCAAACATAGCAAAAGAAAGTAAACACATAGATAATTGATTGCAACTAAAGGGCACTTCACTAAATACTTGATGATTCTCTGGTATGTGAATTTCGACACCTATCGGGATGCAAACGAAGCTCCCAAAAAGGGCAAAAGAAACACATGCTTATCTCTCTCCGGTCAAAGAGAAATGAAGCTCCATGTTCATGAGACCAATGAAGTCCACCTTCAAGAAGCCAATGAGCTTAATTAAGGATAAAATACCATGCACCGATATGTGTTATGTATATCAAAGAGATGATGAGCCACCATGTCAAGTTGCCAAAGAAGCATGAGACTCAACGTGGTAACATTCCTGATAAGAATTCGAATCTCTGGTATGTGATGTCCTTGGGTTTTCTTCAACAAAAATCCCAAAACTATTTTCAAGGGACCTAAACAAAGATGAGGAGGTGGCTTGACACGTTTTTCAACTAAAACTTCTGACCAATTTGATTTTGAGAGAATTTGTGTGAGCTGTCAATTGAGGATGTCAGGCAACACTAGTACATAACACCACTAGAGTGACTATGATATGTGCTCCTACATGCAGTATTTGTGATAGGGATTTGGTGAATGTTGTTGAAATTGCGAGAATGAGAGTGTTTTTACAAAAAAAACATTGGTTGTGTAGTTATTGGCAACCGCGATTGTCTAGAATCATATGATCATAATTCAAACAAATTCGATGGAATTCATTCGATCATCGGTTTGGGAAGATCATATATGATGTGACTTCACAATTTTGGAGTTGGTATTTTTGTCTGGATTGCGGCAATAAGGATTGCGTATTAGGCAAATACCACACTATTACCTACATTATGTACTTCAATAAATACAAATTGCTTATATTTGTTCATGTGACATACAATCATCATCGCGCGTCTTACAACTCAATGATTAATTGTTCGATCGATGACTTACGACTCTACCTAGTTAATCATGACATCGGTGGTTCGATATAAATTACCTAATCTCCACGTTTTATGTATTTTAACAAAAACATACCCATTAATTACACTCATACATTGACCCATATAACTTGCAAACGTTTATAATTTCATATATTTTGTTAATCACTTCATTTACTTTTATTACGTTAAATTAAACACCGTGTACAATATATCAAACCCCACATATTATCATAATCCAACGTAAAAAGCTCGGACGTCATCATAAAGTAAACTCAACATCGTAAAAGATAAAAATAAGTGCGAACAATCTCCTGCACTAGTCGTTGTTCTTTCAAAATATCATACGTACATACAGCTCATTTAACGTCTAGAATTACCAAAATTCCAAAAGAAAAGCAACCTTCTTTAGGAAATTGGAAAAACATATATAGAGAATATTGGTCTCTGTTTTTCCAAAAATACATATATATTATTATTGTTGCCCGAATTTTAAAGAGAGTATCCTTCTTTATGAAATTAATAAATAAAAATTAGTTAGTTCATAAAAGTATGGAATTTTTCCTTTTTTAAAGAAAAGGAAAAGGAAACTAGACACCGCAGACGCAGAGTGAGACAGGTACAGTATTTAAAGGGGAGGGTTTTTTTTCTTCTTATTATTTTCTTCTTGCAAAAACAAAGAGAAGCTCTGTTTAAGATAAATCTTACTGATTCTTCCACTAGCTATCTCTGTCACTACTATAATACATATAAGTAGATATAATTGAGCATCAAATCAACCGCATTGATTCACTCTCGTGCGTTTCTTGATTCCCATTATAACATTCCCACACCCAATCAGTTTTATCAAGAATATTTGCTACCAGTTGTTCTGGTTATCCAGGGGCTTAAAGTTGGAGTCTTCTTTTCTTTCTTGTTAGATCTAACTGTTTACGATGAGTACAAGCAAGGGAATCGGCGGTGGCGCCGTCGTCGTGCCAGCTGCGTCGAGGAAGATGGTACAGAGCTTGAAGGAGGTGCTTAATCTTTCCGAGGGGGAGATCTATGCCACTCTCAAGGACTGTAATATGGACCCTAACGAAACAGTTAATCGTCTTCTAACGCAAGGTTTTTCTTTCTTTCGAAAACCCTAATTCCTGTTTCTTGTTCTTGCTTAGGGTTTAGGGTTTTGGGGCTTTGTAATCGAACGAATTTGTTGTTCTTAATTGTTGCATGCATTGCCTGTTTTACATGTGACATGGGTTTCTATTATTTCTGAATTTGAGGAATTTTGGAAGAGTGGATTTATCTTTCTGAATTTGAGAAATTTTGGAAGAGTGGATTCAATTTACAAGAAGATGGTGTAAAATATATGTAGTGGCTTCTTTCTGTCTCATTCACTCGTATTGCATAGTTTAGACTGTTATTTCTGTTTGCGCCAGGCCAAAATAGCAAATGGAGTAGTGCCATTCTTGAAGCTTTGTCCAGTCTTCATTTACTTTTTCATTGAATTGAACTGTATCTAATGAGTGCTTTAATATGTCTAGATCCTTTCCATGAGGTGAAGAGCAAGCGAGAAAAGAAAAAAGAGGTGTGTGGTTTTTAAGAGCATTGTATTTACAGTTCTTTAAGCCCACAAATAATTAGTACCTATTACCAAAGACACATGCCTATGCACCATCAGCTCTCTCTCTTTTTTTTTTTCTTCAAACAATTTAATGTTCATGCTTTCACATGCATGTGATTCAGTTTTCTTACACGTGCCATAATTTTTTCTTGTCTACTTTATGCTTCCTCAGGTTAAAGATACCAATGAATCTAGGCCACGTGGTTCTAATATTAGTACTGGCCGAGGTGGCAAGAGTGCTGCGGATCGTTATCTTGGCCGCGGTAGTTCAGCACCATATTATTCTTCTGGTATAATTTCAGTGTTATATGAATTCTTTTAGGAATGATCAATGCGAACTTGATTAGAAACATATTAAGTCTAAATTGTTGCTTCATCAGACTCTGCCCCTACGTATGGGAAGTCCTCATATAAGAAGGAAAATGGAGCAGCTTCTTATACCAGCTCCCTGCCTTTGGCTCCTGGTCTATCAGGAAATAACAGAAACGTAGGAACTGCAGGCTTCAGGTTTGTTCTACTTGAACCGGTTTCTGTTGATCATTTGTATATTTCCTTTATTTGTGCTTGTGCAATGTATGCGTAAGTAAGCTGACAGAGTGTTGTATAATTAATCAATTAATTAATTTAATAAATTTTGTCCCTTTCAATCTACATGAGGTTTAAACATTCTGATTTTGCTTCTTTTTTTTTTTTTTTTTAGAATTATTTCAATGACTTCGTACATTTTGATGGAAACGCTGTCATGTATGATGTTGCAGTGATTATACATCAGCTGAAAATAAAGCAGCGTCATGGAGTACGACTGATGGAGTACCGTCAGGTGTGCAGCCAACTGTGGCCTCTCATTCTGCCTGGGCTGGTACCCCTGGCCAGGTGTCCATGGCTGACATCGTGAAGATGGGAAGACCAAATAATAAAGTAGCAAGCGCTCCAAATGGTTCTCATTATAATGTTCAGGATCCATCGAGATCTTCAGATGATTATGCCTCCAAAGATGAATGGCCTTCTATAGAGAAGCCAGTCGTGCCAATAGTGAAACCCCCTGAGAGTACAGTTGATTCTCATGTGCATCCTGAGGAGTCCACCATGCATTACAATGGTGAAAATCAAGATTTGGAGTCGGAAGACGATGAAGAAGAGGCTGTAGACTATGACGTTGAAATTTCTGCTTTAAATGATACAGGATCTCATTCCATCTCGAGTAGAAAGTTTCCAGATGATAACTCAAGAGGTGGACCTCTATCAGAGAACAATTTGTATGACAATATGGGTTCGTACGTGCCTCAAGCGCATGACTATGAGCATCATGAAGGTGCGTGTTGTTCTATACACTTTTTATTAGAAATGATTAAAAAGGCTAAGGATTTTCCAGAAAATACACCCAAAATGGCAAGACGATACCGACAGAGGGAGTAGATTGTATAGAACTAAAACACTACTGTTTATACTAGAATTATTACAATTCTAGCTAATGTCTAATAGCGGCTATAAAATTGTTGGGTTGTTGTAGTTGAAGAAGGTACTGCTTCTGTTGCATCAGTCTCCAGACACCTGGAACGATTAAGTGTGGATAAAGAAGACAATGAGTTGTCGTCTGAAGGGGATGCTCCTTCTGTGATAATTCCAGAACATTTACAAGTTCAGTCTACAGACTGTTCGCACTTGAGTTTTGGAAGTTTTGGGTCCGGCATGAGGGTTGCTAACTCATCTGGTGCTGCGTCATCTCTACCCATAGAGTCAAAATTGGAAGAGCAACAGGCTGAGGTTGGTGTTCCATCAGTTGGCCGTGCAGATCCCAGGTACATACAATTTAGGTTACTTGTGAAAATGGATGATTTACATGCACATTCTGGAGTTTTTGGGTATACTTGCTGCATAAAACGTCTAAAAATTGAATACGTCGTTAACGAGCATCTGATTATGTTCACTGAGGTAAATCAGACTTAGCAGAAAAGGGGAATATATAACTGAATTACAAACTTACAATCCTACTGGTATATCAGTACATTATTTAAAAAAGTTTCATGAGAGATAAACATCATGTTTATTACCTGTGATTTTCTGTGGAGGATTTTTCAAGTATATCTGCTTTCCAATTTTGTCAACTTCCTTCGCATGTTAAATCTGAAAGGACCTATTATCTACTATTGTTGCAGAGATTCCAAGTACTATGGTGATGATTCATTTATAAATACTCCTGACAGTGGTTTATACCAAAGACCTGGTCAGGGTTCTGATAGGTTTGATACAAGAACTGGTCCGAGTTCTGATAGGTACGACGTGTCTTCTGCCACACAACATGAACAACTGAAGCCTGAGAGTGCTGAAGTCCACTATCCTTTCCCTTCCTCCAACACTGGTTATTCCTATGACAATGCACAACTCTTAAATGCTGCTTTCAGTCAAACAAATGTCGAGATGCAAAACCAACCCTCGTTTTCTAATGTTACGGTAAGTCTTTGCACTGTTGTTCAAATGATTCTAGAAACTAAATTAGATTGTTTGTTTCTAAATGTAAAATTATGTTGTTCCTAGTTATGCTAATCCAAAATAGTAAGGTTACTTTGATGCTGAACTTGTAAAGAGCTTTTATTATTATTATTATTATTATTATTATTATTATTATTATTATTATTATTATTATTATTATTATTATTATTATTATTATTTAATTATTTTTTCCCTAAAAAAAACAGTTGCGGTGTAGTTGTGGATGGTTGCGAAGTAGCTATATATTTAATATAAAAGGTTTATTTGGACATTAACTTGCGCAGTGCACCTCCTTGTGCAATTATGCGCATGTAGGCGGTGAACTTTCTTTACCTCTACAGTGGATTATGCGCATGTAGGCGGTGAACTTTCTTTACCTCTACAGTGGGTTTTAAGGGTCTGCTGTTATTACATCAAATAATAAGTTCTTCTACTTGACCTTTTTGTAGATGTCATCTTGTGCATACCCGGAAACTGAATTTTAACTCAAAATGATTTTGCCTTACATTGTTTGTTTACTTTTAATTTAATCATATTTATATACTTGTTTCTTAAACCTTTGTTTTGTGTTATTCATATTGTTGCCTCTCTCCCCCTCCCTCTCCCCTGCCCCCAAGTAATAGTAGTGAAGGTTTAATATGTCCTTGTATTGGTGTTTCTTTTCACAGCAGTCTTATGCAAGTTCGCTGCCGAGCACTTTGTTGTCTGCTAATGTTAGACCCAGTAGAGAACCTGAGAATCAGTACTCTCCTTTTTCGTTGTCATCAGCAATGGCTACTAAATATGCATCTGCCAACAGTGGTGCTGCAGCTTCCATGCCTGAGGTACAAATTTTGCTAAGATTTCTAGCTCCTTTATTCATGTAGAATATCTTAATTTGTGGTGCTTTTCAGATCCATAGGTGCAGGAAAACAAAGTTTCTCATAATCAATTACACCAACGTTGTGAATGTTTCTTCAAAAAATATAGAAAGTGATAGGCACGTAAAATGAAATTGTGGTTGATTATTTTTTGCTGATTCACTCTAGAAATTGAATCACGCTTATATGTTTTTAAATTCGTAAATAGTTGATTTTTATATTATGTTATATTTGATGTATTACACTAAGAACAATGAACTAGTTTTTTAGACAAGGATAGTTGGAAAAATAAGCATGTTTCATTAGAACATTATTTGTACGCCTGTCATCACCATTTCTACAGAATACTTTCTTTCTAGCATTGCAAAGCTTTGGATGTAACTTGCATCTCATGATGTTTATGAAAACACTCGTTAGGAATTTTTTTTTCTCCTTGTTAAAATATGGGGTCACTACCAGTAGCCACCAACGGACCTGTCTATGTTTTGGAATATTACATTGTCCTCTTCTGTGAATTCTAATTCCTTGAGGGAATTTATGGGTGGGTGGATGCAATTTATTTTGTTCTTTGTTGGTTGTTACGAAGCCAGATGTTGATACATAGAGAGTATCTGTTATTTCCAAAAAATACAGGGGATTAGGATTTAGGTGGCCGTTAAATGGTGGATTCCAGGTGTAGATATTCCTAAAATAGGGGTATTTAGCAGAATTACGCATCGTTTATATTGTTGCACTTCACTTGCTCTATAGCTAATGGCACAACCTTGACTTGCAGGCTCTAGCTAGTATGCCACAGATGCAATCTGCTCCACATAACCTTTCTGGTGCTAGTGTCGCCTCTGGAGGGCAGCCTCTTCCGCAGCAACTCGGCATAAACCCGTATTCGCAGGCCCCTCATCCTTTGGGGCCTTATGCCAGCATGATGGGCTACCCTTTTGTACCACAACAGAATTACTACATGCCCAGTGCTTTTCAACAAGCGCTTGCAAATAACAGTCCTCACCATCAATCCCTTGGAGCAGTGCCTCCTCAGTATAAAAATAGTGCTTCTGCTAGTAGTTTGCAACAGGCTGCACTTGCAGCTATTGCTTCAGGATACGGAGGTCTCGGAAATACAGGTGCAAATTCTGGGAATTTCCCAATGAATCAACCTGCTGCTGCCCTCCCGGGGGCGAGTTTAAGTTACGATGATGTCCTGAGTTCTCAGTACAAGGATACTAGTCACTTGACCTCGCTTCAGCAGGTAATTTCTCTTCGTTCTGTGTATTTTAATTGACCCTGGCATGTCATTTTCCTGTGATGAAAGGGTTATGAATTTTTTTTAAACCACGATTCCCAAATGTGCCACTTAGATCGATCTTTGCGAATAATAAAATTCATAGTTTAGAAGGATTTTACAGAGTAATTATGTATTTTGTGGAGCATTCAGCATTGTCTTCAAATTGTGTAGAGCAAAACCCGACACAGTGGTGTCAATTCATCCCTGACTTGGGCGTCCGTTAAATATTTTCATAAAGTGATGCATTGTAATACAAATTCTACTATCTATAGAAATGATATGTGAGCATTTACTGTGCACACATTTTTCGTTTTCTCATCTTTTGCGCTGTTTTACTTTGGTGTTTATTTCAGAGCGAAAACTCGTCAGGGTGGCTTCAGGGACTTAATTCAAGAACAGCCCTGCCATCAGGCACATACTTGCCATTCCATGGCCAACAGCAGGCACAGCAACCCAGTGGATTCAGGCAAAGCAGACAAGCAGCATCACCAAATTACGGGGCCCCAGGATATCAGAACTTCTATCATTCTCAGGCTGGTATGGCCCAAGATCATCAACCGCATAACCCGAGAAGCGGATCTCAGGGCCAGCCTAAACAGTCCCAGAATTGGCAAAACATGTACTAATCCTGTTGTCACCTCCTGGTTTCTTTCAGCGGCATGTAATCTGCAGAGTAGAATTGGCCTTTCAAGCCGTTACTGGTAGTCAAATTCGCTTGGTTTTTATGTTGTCCAAAGTAGAATTTGAGTGGCCATTGCCCTGTACCTCCAGGTTGTGTTTCATTTGTTATGTTTGTTTTAACGTAGGAAAAACATGGATTGCTAATTTTGTGCTAGTGGAAACATGCTTTTCTTTCCACATGGGCATTAGTGTTTGCCCCATCCCCCTTGGAGAAGAAGCTTGTATTCTAGCTTAAGCAAATAGTTGAAATGTCATCTAACCTTTGGCCTTTTTTTTCAGTTGCCCTGAGTTGAAGCAATTCTATATCGTTGGTCATTACACAGAAGAACCAATCTTATAAATTCAATATTCTGTTATACGCTCGAATCAAGAACACGGAGAAGAATTCAAAAGTTAAAGATGGAACCTTATCATCCTAAGCTCCTACATAAAACTGATACATCCTACGTACTTATTCTGTCTCGACTTAATTAACTTAAAACACTTTATTTTGTTCACTTTCTTCTGTGGCCCTCACAGTTATGAGAGACATCAACAAGGTAGGATTAATGCAACTTGTCATAGTTTACAATGAGTCTAATTAGAACCAGCCCCTGGAAAATGTCAAGAAACAACAAGCATGTAAGCAATTAGCATTTCAAACTCACTTTCATATCTGAATTTACAGAAATAAAGCAAATTTCACAGATAATGCATTTTCAGTAGTCTAAACATGTTAAAACCATCACCTTCTTAGTTTTTAAAACACTGGAAAAGGGAAGCTAATGAAAACCAGGCAAAAACACACACATGTTACATCACTACTGTAGTCTGTAGCTAGCAATCCTTCATGAACAAGTGTTATGATCATGCGACCGCGAAATTCTCCTTATAAAATCACTCTCACTTCGTACGCAATAGTCCATGGTTTGGGGAACAAGTGTTCCTAGTGATTTTCCATAAGAATTCAGACACAAAGCTTGCTGGAACCAGCTGTGCTCTTTCGATGGTTCCAGTCGGATCGAAACGAGATCAACATCTGTGCAGGGAATGGAACTGCTGCACGCTAAATGGATCGGCTTCACAGCATAAGTTCCAACTATGTGATTGAACTTAACTCCTGATATTGCCACTGCACCTGTTTGATTCTTGCATGCTTGTTTGTCGCAATAGTACTGATCAATCATTATCGGGACTTTGACTTCTGTTACTTGAATGTCCGAAATTTTTTTTACCGATCCATCACCACCCTGGAGTAAAAAAAAAGGACTTGATTAGCAGAGGAATATACATAGTGTTCTGCATTTTTACTTCACATAGGACAATTTACCTGCCATGTTTTTATCCTTGCACCATACATAGTGTTTTGCATTGTGATATCTTCAACTAATATATTCGAGACACACGCAACACTCTTATCTTTCCCTAGGCCTCCCAAGCTGCATTTGACAAATAAGTATAATGTACCAAATAAGAACAGACAAGCTATAATTCTTTCTAATACAGAATATAGTAACTAGTATTATTGTTTGTTAATTTAACATATTTTGTTCAATCTGCACATTAATCTGTGATCCGGTTACCTTATACCATGTCCAGGACCGCAGTTTATATGATGCACATGAACGTTGGAACAACCTGTTTGTATCGACAGACAATCATCACCTGTACAATGTTCAATTGTCAAAATACATATACAGATTTAAAAACTAAAATCACATGGTGTAATCTGGCAAAAGGTCTTACCAGATGCAATATTTGAATGCTTAATTTCAACATTTTGAGTGTTCTGCAGGTGAATTCCGTCAGTATTTGGACTGTTTTCTGGGGCAGAAATCGTAACATTGTCGACCTTAACACCTTTAGAATTGTCAAACTTCAAGTGACATAAAGGACTATTTCTGTTATTGGTGATGTCACGAACCGTGACATTGCTGCTGTCATAGAATCTCAATGCCTGTTCCAAATGAAAAGTATATGTTACAATTTATGAAAATCGGCTTAGAAAAGAACGAAAAGGAAACTTAGTTCAGCAAACATGTTCTTACAGTTGGCTTCATGTCTGGAATCTTCTTAGCTTTCTTCTTCTGCAAAATAAGTAGTAAACAGAATTTTTTAACTTTCTATGTCAATCTGTTGTTGCATCTAGCTTGTTTCTATTTATGTTCTGTTGATTTTAGTTTCGACATTACCTTATTAAACTGTGGAGAATTTCCCCACCATTTAAAGCCTTGGCCATCAAAAGTGCCTGAACCTTGTATAGTAAAATTCTGAAGCCATTTGAAATTCATCCACTGTTACAAACTGGATTTCACATATGATCCGATTTTTGGAGGGGCTAGAATATTCCCATGAATCTGCTCAAAAGTCCCACAGAATCTTGATCAACTTGAAACATAGTAGTATTATATTACTCAGCAGACTATTAGAAAACAATATGTTCACTGACCTGTAAAACAAGATTTGGCATGCAAGGGCCTTTCAATGTCGCAGGTTTCATCAGAAATTTAATTCCTGAAGGTACTTCAATTACAGCTCCAGGTACTCGGCAGGCAGATTTCCATGCTGCTAAAAGTGCCTACTCGAACGATTGTAGATTTTACAATAAGTTTCTCTGGGAACAAAAAACAAGTAGAGGAAGAAATTTGCAAGTTTTAATTACCTTAGAGTCATCAGAAACCCCATTACCCTTTGCTCTAAAGCTTAAAATGTTGAAAACTGGTGAGGAGTTTCTAGGATCATAAGGCAAGTTATTTCCATGACTCTTCTTGTGTTTTTTCTTATGCCCTTTGTTTCTGTTGCTGTGGTTCTTCCTTGCTTCGACTATCGAAAATTCTATGGCAACGAGAAGGCAGAGGACTAGAAGGAGCATGATATAGTTCTTGGATTTCTTCATGACAGTGAGTGAGGTTTAAGGTGGTACTCAGTTGTAACAGAATTGAAAGAGTTCTTGGAAGTTTATATATATAGTTATCATACTTCTAAAAAGGCAATGTTATGGCTTGAAATCTCAAGTATGCCATTTTCTCTGTCATTATGAAATTACAGCATAAGTTTCTCTTTGTAACTCATCAATCAGTTCACATGTTTTCTCTTTTTGGGAAGATGTATGAAATACATTTAAAAGTCCCCACTCAACATTTTTATATTATTGGAAAGTTGGCTTGTTGATTTCTGGGCAGTGTTGTAAAGTTAGCTTCTTTCTTGCTGTTTATGAAAGTTGTTTATGTTTTGTTGTGTTATCCTTAAGATTAACAAATGAATTAGTGGAAGTTAACAAGTAATGGTTGTATAAAGCTCTGTACTCTACAGGTTTCTATAGACAATTTCCTTGTACTTCTAATAAAGAGAATGTGGATTTGTCTAAACAATAAACAGAAAGGCTTTCTGGAAAATAAAAGCAATGCATGCTTCAATCCACCAATCTGCGCTATACTCTTCGATAAGTCATGCCATGATGCACTATCGCATGTTGTAGTAGAGAGTACATACTTATTCATTAAAATCGCTACACAAAAGAGAAGAAGTACCACATACACTATCAAAGAGGCTCTCTAGAACTTTGTCAAAATACACTAGTTGATGGATAAGAGTAATTAGGCTTTGGTAGTTTACTTTAGCTCATGTATTATGAGAGTTTGTTAGGTCTCATAGATTCTAGTTCATTTATGAGAAGTGGCCTATAAAGATTGTCATTCTGCACCACATGTTTGTTCATTTACACAAATGTTAATGAGGCAGGACAATAGGAGATGGTCATGAATGTTGGAGTTAATGTGAGGAATAAAAAAGTGTGATACCCATAATGATAACATGGATAACTTTAGTTACAGGCTTACAGCAGTATATCTTTTGCTCTAAAACCGTATTACTATCTGTCAAGTGTCAACATATATATCACGGTAGCATTGGCCTACACCCATTACAGTTGAGCCTTTTGACTGTTTGCAACAGTGGCGAATCACCACACAATGAACAATAATCGAATGGAAATGAAAACAACAAAGAACACCAATTTAATGCTGTTCTACGTCCACAGGAAATCGATTTCAAGCTTCAATAATCAACGGAAGCTTACAAGTTGCAGAGAATTGAAATGATTAATTTGATCTCAATTCTCAGTGATCAAGACTCAACTTCCTAAATTCTAATACCAAGAAAGAGTAACAAGTTATTTGCGGACTACAGAAGGACATTCTCATTGTTGAAGGAAGCCCATGAAATACATGTTTTGGCACCTCCATAGATACATGCATTGCATGTTTTTGAATAGGTGAAGTCTGGAACACCTTTTAACATTTACATACTCTGGCTTCTTATATGGCATGTGTAGCATGTATCTTTACTAAAACAAACTCGACGGGCAGTGATATGAAGTAGATCTGCGGGGTTTGGTTATTCGTTTTCAGGGAAGAAAGTGGTAAGAATCACCTTAACCGCTTCAATATTAAATTCTGATTTTGCTACAAGACACGCAATCTAGACATCGTACATGAATACCATACAGTCTGGGTGTGTAACACTATGTGGAGTAACTAAATCATTGTTTCAGGCATCAAGCAAAAGCTTCTGTCATCACTGACAGTAAAAAATCAAATACACTTACCCGCCATCAACAATTTCATCAAGGCATAAAAGAATGAGATCTAGATTTTCAAGAGCCTCTGTTTTATCAACTTGTCCTCTGAAAACACAAAGCCCGATGAAAACATGCAGTGAGTTAGCAACTGCAAGCATGATTAAGAGCATTTACTTGAAGTCAGCGTTAAATACCTGAGCACATTTTCAACGGAATCAAAGAATCCTTGAAGAACAGTTGCTAAGATCAGTTCATTTTCATCCTCACTCCCAATGACATAAAAGTGTAGGTCTTGAACAGACTTGTATATAATAACATTGTTCTCAAACATCGTTATTTCAGCTGAAGAGTTAGCAAAAGTTGTCAGTAACTGTGAGAGATAGCTAAGAACTCTGAAAAGGCAAAAACACGGAATCTAACTGAAGGAAAGCAAAAGTATATCTGAATAAAAATCCATTCTAAGTACCAAGAAAGAGGAAGATCACTCATTTACAATTCAACTATTAGATAGTAAAAGACACCAAGGACTAATTATTGGTAGCACATGTTCATCAGCGGAAGAGAAGTCGATTTGCCCAAAGGTTACACTTAGTAGTGAACAAGCCACAGTATAATAATAACCTTTGAAGCACACTCACAATTCAATCTGTTGGTGTTTGCAAGTCGAATAATTTGCTTCCACTATGGACTCACCAAAAGAAGAGTTTAACAAGCAAAGTGGCACAATACAACATTTGCTGCATACTTTGACAAATAGATCTAGAACCAGCCAAGTATAATAATTCACACTTTCAACATACAAAAGGACACTGATACCTACATGACTTCAATCAGTGCAGTGTTCAAGTACGGAAGATACCAGAAAAAATAATGTTGATAACCATATTTGAAACGCCGGAAAATATGCTGTAACAGGATTAAGAGCAGTAGTTCGTCGGGCAATTTGCTCAGACGATCATCATTACCGGTACCGTCGCCCCCGTGACATTATTGCGCGCCTTGGTAAAGTTTGGATAATGAGGAAAATTGAAGATAATTGTAACGACCTGTTTTTTTTATTATTATTAATCGAATTAAAACGTATTGAGCCAAGCCCACTTTCCTTGAAGCCTCTGAATGCTTCGTCACATATATCATCAGTGGCTTTTCTGAAATCATCCAAAGAATATTTCTTATCCAAATCAAGAGTTTCCCAACGTCGGAACATAAATTTATTAAATGTTGGAAATTTATGGTAAATTACATAAAGTATCTATAAATTTATTATTTTACAAATTAACCCAATACTTTTAAAATCATCACAATTCCACCTTAAATAAATCAAGCCCCTAAATCAATAACCTAATCAACATATTTTAATTCAATTTGAAGAACACACCAAGAGATATCATCAAACTCATTTCACACCTTGATTTGTAAATTTGTAATAAAGTATCTATAAATTTATAAATCTACCAAAAAAAAATTTATAAATTTATAATAAAGTATCTATAAATTTATAAATTTACAAATTATTTTTTGTTATATATATATATATATATATATATATATATATATATATATATATATATATATATATATATATATATATATATATATATATATATATATATATATATATATATATATATATATATATATATATATATATATATAGGTATTGTGCATAATTAAATAAAATATATATAAAAAATTTAAAAAAAAAAAAAGATTGAAGGGACTCCTAGTGATTAGAAGCAGCCCGCTGGGCTGCTTCTTCTAACTAGGAGCAGCCCTAGCAGCAGCCCACTGCTGCTAGTGATTAGAAGCAGCCCGCTACTGTCCTTCTTTTTTTTTTTTTTTTTTTTAGATTGAATTTACATGTTAATTTTTGGAACACTTGAATTTAGTATCAAATTTATCAATTTTGGAAGTTCGGAAGTATCATTTGATCATTTTTTGTTAAAGTGATCATTTCATGTTAATAATTTATATTTATGAGTGTATTTGTTTTAGGGAGTGTTTGTGGTAAAGTAGAATTGATGAATTTATTATACTTGTAATTGTTTATGATAATTTGTATGAATTTAATAAGTTTGGGATTTATTTGTAATACTTGTAAAATAAGAGTCATTCTGTAAATTACAAATAAATTTCCAACGTTTAGTAAAATTGCTACTACGTTTAATAACCCCCTTCCAGAATGGGTGAATATCAATTGGGTCGATTGGAGTATATTCATCTTCAAACTTCTTCATGTGGCATGCACACATCAACCCATGTGTGCTGCGTAACTCACATATACAAATAGGAGCATCACCCCCGCTACATTTTGCGTCATAGCATCTTTTATTCCACTCCTCTAACTCGTTAGCCATCAACTGTATTGCATCATGCGAAACAATCCCACCAAGCCTTCGAAACAACAAATTTGCTCTACAATAATGAGACTCCTTCGTTCTATTCAACTCGAAATCAGATCTAATATGATTCAATTCATCTTCAACAATCTCGTGGATCTTCAAAAAAATGGTAGGAAAATTACTCCTCGCATTTCTAATCCAGGACTTCAGTTGAGCATGCGCACTTTCTACCCTGCAATAATATTAAAGATTGCATAATTGAATATGATAAATTTATGCAAGTGGTGTGCTTTTACGATAATGAAAGGACAATAGTAAATTAAGAAAATTGAGTCAATGGTACTTGTTGGTTGTTTGAGTTCCAAAATGTAGATATTTTCTTGTCCAGTACGACACAAAATTTTCATGATGCGGATCACACCATGTCTTCTTGACATACTCTCCAAATAGTGGTAAGAATCTCCAAGTATAAAGTAGCTCATCCACATGTTTTTCATATTCATCAACACTTTGTGAGTTCACAACCTTCTTCCACCTTGCCCTAACTGCCCTCTCATACTTTCGACTTCCAGAGTGTTTAACAAAATTCTTATGTACACATTCTGAAATGTGTCGCCTACAAAGTAGACGACCACTCTCCGGAAAAACAGTATCAATGGCGTTCATAAGGGCTTGCTCTCTATCTGTAACAAAAACACCTGGATACTCAACAGCACTAAAAAATTTCTTCAACTCTCTCATTATCCACACATAGCTATCCTCCTTTTCATGGTAGATGCATGCAAATGCAACATGAAAATTCTTACCGGTTGGCAATAAACCCATCACTTGAACCAAAGGCATATTATATAGATTTGTTGCATATGTGGCATCCAAGAGAATAACATAAGGATATAGTCGAACCAAATCAACGCTATGATGGTGAGCAAAAAAAACTTCACCAACATGATTATTACCTGGTTCCTTTCGCTCATTATGATAGTAATGGTGATCGGAGAGTAACTTCAGAAAGTATTGCATCGTGGTTAGCCCATCCCTATCCTTGTTCTTGTTTTTGTGAATTGCATTGTACACATGTCTGATGTTGCTCACATTATCTTTATTCAACAACTTTACCTCTTGCAGGATACTCTTTGGCTTCGTTCGAGTCATATACAACTTATGTATGTGTTCTAGCTCCGGTTCGCTCAACTTTGCCGCCGATGTATGCCAATTAGGGTGATTCCCAAGTGCATGGTTATGCCTCCCTCTATTCTCGCTTGTGCGTACAACCCATGGACCATTATCACAATTTCTTTTTAGTTTCAACTGAAAGGGACATTCATTCTTCTTCGTCCCACTTGAATGGCGATTCACAACATTGACATTTTTACTCGTCGTCGCTCTGTACTTCCCACTACGTTCACAACCAAGGTAAATCCGATTTGCATGTGCTGTGACAACTGTGAAGTACATGTGATTTTCCCGTCCAATTCGCTTAACTTCATCTTCTGCGGCTATTCTTGTAGGAAATTCTCCAAGACTATTGAACAAGTAATTCATGTCATCATACATATGATCTTGCTCCTTATCATTCCCATCATCATTAACCTGAAAATAAAAATGTATACTAATCAATAAACTGATATATGAGATAAATACGTACATTTGTTCTAATAATTTGTGAAAAAAAAAACAGAAGCAACAACATATATATCATAAATGAAAATCAAATGTGTGCATCAATAAAATATGAAGATCAATTAATATAACAAGTTGAAGTTTGATGTATAATTGGATATATATATATATATATATATATATATATATATATATATATATATATATATATATATATATATATATATATATATATATATATATATATATATATATATATATATATATATATATATATATATATATATATATATATATATATATATATATTAGCAAAAAAATTAAAAAAAATAAAACGAGCCTACACGCGAGCAGCAGCGCTGGCCTGCTGCTCGCGCGGAGCAGCAGGCTAGCTTGCCTGCTGCGGTTTACAAAAAAAAAAAAAAAGGTTTAATACACATAAAATCAGTAATCTTTACCTCATAATTTTCATACTTCGACCATTCTTCAGTCCAAGGTGGCCATTCCATGTTGAAAATTTGTATTCAGAAGAGATTGTTTCTGAAGAATTTGTTGTGGAGAAGGAAGTAATGAACGTATGAAATTGTGTTAGTTGTAATTTGTGTGTATTTAATGTATTTAATAAATTTGTGACTTATTTGCAAAATATTAAAAATAAGATGTTTTTTGCAAATTACTAATAAATTTCCAACGTTTAGTAAAATTGCTACTACGTTTAACAAGCCCCTATTTTTTTAGGACACCACAGGTGAAGCGCTTCAATAGCATCCAACATATTGAATATGCGAACATGTGTATGGTACACAGATTGATGGCTAATTTGTTAAGCATTATCATTAGAAAATCTAATAATAGAATTTCCACATTTTAAGAAACCATATAAGAAATAACATATTGTATCAGACATAGACAAAAAATAAAAGCAAAGCAGAACTACGAAAATATGAGCATAATGGCCTCGTCATCGTCCTCATTCTTTCTTTGGCTACAATACTGTTGACGTCCTTATGCCACATCAAAGCCGAATCTATAGCCGGTGCTCAAACCACCACGAAGAAAGCCATTTCAGTTATTGAAGAATCGAAAAAGGTCACCAAAAAGTGATGGGATCTTGTTGCCACCACAGACGAAAACCCAGGCTAAATACCTTTCTAATTCTTGATTAGCTAAGCATTAGTTCAAACTTAGCTAATGGAGAATTAAAAAGGTCTTTAGCTGAGTTGGAGGCATTCAACAAAGAAAGCGTCAACAATCTCCGAGAGCAGGGATTTGATCAGAATCGTGCCAAAGATTGTTGCATGTGCAGATGATATTGCGATAGCGCTAATATATGTCGAATGTGAAAACGGGCATGCAAGAAGTAATTGTTAGTGTTTTGTAAAGTACGTACATACATTTATTCAATTATCTTGCTACGTTGAGATCTTGGGTCTTGACCCGATTCACTATATGGTTCCTGAATTATTGCCATGTACTAGTCCAAAAGGCTGGGAGTACTCTCCCTTCGCCCAGGGGCGGGGCCGGCGGGGGCGTACCCCCCTCCCCTGGGCCCAAACTTATGAAAAAAATTTATATGTAGTATTTACGATTTTTTAAAGTTTTTATATGTAATTTGCCCCCCACCCCCCTCCAAATCTCGGGTCCGCCCCTGATGGGGACTGTTTCATTTATCATGTTCTCAATCTCTTGTGTTCCCGTGCTGCCAGGGGCGAAGCCACCCCAAGGGTGGTAGGGCCATCCCTCCCAAATTAAAAAATAATAAAAAATTATATGTATTTTAAGCTAAAAAAATAAAATTATTTGTGTATTTACAAAATAAATTCAATATGTGTCCTACCCAATATTATTTGTTAATGTTAAATGTTGTTAGATAAGCTAATTATACAATAAAATTTGACTACATTGGTAAAAAGTTCAATAAAATTCTTTAATTTTACAATAAAATTTGACTATATGGATAAAAAATCCAATAAAACTTCCTTTAATTTTTTTGTTTATCATTATGATTAAATAATTTTTTGATCTTGATCTTCTCTAAACTCCCCCGCAAAATCCATCGGAAGATGCAAGTGCTTGTCGAAAACATGGTGTGCTCAATTATCCACTTCTCATTTCGTTAATTTACACCTCGTTCATCTCAGAACAACCACCAACCCGCACAATATATTTGTTATCAGTGCCCTGGATTACTCCCTGCACATAATTCATGGACACAACAACAATGTTACACGGAAACTTGAGTTGGGAGTTACCTGGAGTCAAGTAATCTGTGAGATTCCTTAGAGTAATCTGTTTGTTCTCGATGGGTATTTGTGCATGGTAAATTGCTGTAGTAGTAGTGCTCATGTTGGTATTTGATTTATATTGTAGTTGCCTCAAACATTGAGAAACTATATATTGAGCTAACATTTTCATACTTTTTTTTAGATGGTCTTTCGTACTACCTCCGTCAAGGTCAAAACTTCTCATTTTGTTTTGTTGACTTTTTTTTCGATCACAAAGTAATCATAAATTATATAGGAGAAAAAAATGAAAAAAATTATATTAAAATAGTACAAATATCAAACTATTTTATTATAATTTTTTAAAATTTTTTATTCGATGTGATTTAGAAGTAACTTACGACCCAAAAATGGTCAACAACACAAAATGGGAAACATTTGACCGGACGGAGGTGTAAAGATCAACATGAAAAACATCATGAAGAGAAGGAACAGCCAGGACTTGACAAGAAGAAACAAAAGAAGTGAAGGGAACGTATTACAACTCTCAGACTTGTACCCGAAGCTTCCGAACTTGTACCTTAGGTCGGCTATCGAAATGTCTATTTTACCCTTGTTGTAGATAGTTTAAATAAGTTTTTCTCTGTACTTTTCATTACTTTTTTTCCTCTTCCAATTTTCGGTATATCGATCAATTCTACTCTCTAGAATTCTTTCATGTAACTAGTATACACTTGGTTTTCATCATCAATACAGTTTAATTCAGTATTCTACTGAATTTTATTATGGTATCATTCGCCACAACCGTGTAGGTTGCTCTGTGTTCGATTCTTGATTCTCGATTCCGCTGTGTTGATTGGGTTTTTTGGTTTCTAGGGTTTGGAAATCAAAATTCTGGTGTTTTTCATTGGATTCAAGTGTTACAGTTAGTTGAAATCGTTATCTGGTCGATTTGGTTGTTGTTTGGAGTTGGTTGCAGCGAGTTGTTTTGGTTTCTGGTGTTGGTATTTGAGTTTTCTGGTTGAACAATGGTGAATCCAGGTCTGGTGAAAGTAAATCCAACTGAAGATACATCATCTCCATATTTTATCCATCCTGGAGATGGTGTGGGTACTCGGATTGTTAGTGAATTGTTTGATGGTTCAGATTATGAAGGGTGGAGCATGAATTTTAAGAATCAATTAGTCATTAAGAATAAAGTAGGCTTTATTAATGGAAAGTTGAAGAAACCTGCAGATGATGCAGATGAGGTTGATAAAGTAGCTTGGGAAAGGGCTAACTGTCTTGTTCTGTCTTGGTTATTGAATGGAGTAAGTAAGGAAATTCGCAATTCTCTGAAGTATCTTGAGACTGCTAAGGAGATTTGGGATGATTTGAAGTCTCGATATACCAAGACAGATGGAACTAGGGTATTGCAGATAGAGAAGTTGCTGAATTCCTATAAGCAAGGCAATAAGTCTGTGACTGTCTATTCTTCTCAAGTTCCTGGTGAATCTCAATGATAGCTACACTGCTTTGAGGAGCCATGTAATGTTGACAACTCCGGATGCTGCTTTGTCAGTGGTGTATAATTTGTTGTTGCAAGAGGAAAGTCAGCGTGCTTTGCATGGTTCTCAGGAGGATGATTTGACAGATTCTATGGCTATGTTGTCTCATGCCAGTTCACATGACAAAGAGAAAGAGTCTGGAAATGGTCATGATGCAGTTGTGAATGCTGCTAACAAATATTATAATCGTGACAAGAAACCTTTGTATTGTACTTATTGCAGGTCAAATGGCCATACTCAGGAGAGGTGCTATGACAAGAATGATTATCCTCCTAACTGGAAAGGACCAAAAGGCAATAGAAGAGGGAATGGTTCTGCACCTGGCTACAAAGGGAAAGCACATGCTAATGCAGCTGCTGTATCTGAAGAAAGAAGTGTTCCAAATGCTGAAAGTGATGAATCAGATGATGAGTTTGTTAATCCTGAGTTATACAGTCAATTTCTCAAGTTTGCTAAACAACAAAAGCAAAAGAAGAATGCTAGTCAAGGCTCTCATCATGCTGCAGTAGCTGTCTCTACTCTTTCTCAGAAAGCTGGTGATAATAATGCCTATGCAGGTATTTTTGCTTTGTCTGTTTCATCTACTACAAATAACTCTTGGATAGTTGATACAGGAGCTAGTGACCATATGATTTGTGATAAGAGTATGTTTACTTGTGAACCTGTATGTGCTTGTGTTGATATACAGCTACCAAATGGTACTATTGTGCAAAGCATGTTAAGAGGCAAAGTTAAGATATCTGATAATTTGATCTTGCATGATGTTTTATATGTACCATCCTTTAGTTTTAACTTGTTGTCTGTATCTCATTTAACTAGAGATGGGACAGTCAAGGTAAACTTTGCTTCCACAATGTGTATCTTGCAGGATGCTCAAACACACCAAACAATTGGATGTGCTGAACTCAAACATGGTCTTTACAGATTGAGACTTGATTTGCAAAATGTATTGCTACCTGTTGTTTCTTCTGTAAATGTTGTTACTAGCAAGACTGAGCTACTTGATCTCTGGCATGCCAGATTAGGACATGTTCCTTTTGCTAGATTGTCTGCTGTTACTGAACTACAGTTACCTACTTGTACTGAAAAAGTTGTTTGTGATGTTTACCACTTCAGCAAACAAAAGAAGCTGAAGTTTTCCTTATCTGATTCTCATGCTTCTACTGTGTTTGATTTAGTTCATATGGACATTTGGGGTCCATTCTCTAGAGTTTCTCACAATGGTTTTAAGTATTTTTTGACTATTGTGGATGATCATTCTCGTGTTACTTGGATTTATATGATGAAAAGAAAGAGTGAAACAAGGAGTTTAGTTGAGTATTTTTGTAAAATGATTTTCACTCAGTTTTCAATAAAAGTGAAGTGTATCAGATCTGACAATGGTTCTGAATTTGTCATGAAAGATTTTTATAAATCTAATGGCATAATTCATCAAACCAGCTGCACTTATACTCCACAGCAAAATGGCAGAGTTGAAAGAAAGCATCAGCACCTTTTGCAAATTGCAAGAGCTTTATTGTTTCATTCTCATGTGCCTCTTGATTATTGGTCTGATTGTGTTCTTACAGCTGCACACATTATAAACAGACTTCCTTCTGTTGTGTTACAGAATAAGACTCCCTATGAAATGCTTTTCAAGCAGGCACCTACTTATGATCATATCAAAGTATTTGGTTCTTTATGTTTTGTTTCTTCTAATCCTGCAGGGAGACACAAATTTGATAAGAGAGCACATAAATGAGTTCTTGGTTATCCCATAGGAACAAAAGGTTATAGAGTGCTTGACTTAGACACTAGACAAGTGTTTATCTCAAGAAATGCTGTGTTCTATGAAGATATTCTTCCCTTTCAGGAAAATGAGTTCATGAGCAATCAAGAAATTCTTTTCTTTGATGAACAGGAGGTACCAGATGAAAGTTATGAGAATTTCTTTGCATATGATCATATGATTACTCCTTCAAACTTTCTTGATACACAAGAACTTGCTGAAATAAATGAACATACACAGGATGTTCAACACATTCCTGAGCAGGTTTTTCATAATCAGCAAGCTTCTGATGTTGTAAATGGTTCTTTATCTGATAATTCCTCTGACAGTACTGATAGCTCTGCTGATAGTTCTGCTAGAACTGAAATTATCACTTATAACAATATTATAAGTGAACCTGTTGATAACAATGCAGTAAGTGCAGGTACTACTCCTATGGATACTACTCAGTCTGAACTTGTAGAGATTGTTGATAACTCTAGACCTGTCAGAAATAGGAAAACTCCAACTCATCTCCAGGTATATGAGGTAAATCTCCCTGAGTCTTTAAAGCATGCAAATAGTGTTTGCAGTATTGGTAATATTGATAGTAATGTGATACCTTCACACTATCCTATTTGTAATTTTGTATCCACTGATCAGTTATCAGAGGAACACAAATGTTTTGTTGCTGCTATTACTTGTGTCCCTGAGCCAAAGAATTATAAAGAGGCTAGCAAACACAAAGAATGGCAAGATGCTATGACTGCAGAAATTCAGGCTTTAGAGAAAAACAATACTTGGGTACTAACTGAATTACCTGCAGGAAAGAATTGTATTGGCTCTAAGTGGGTGTATAAGGCTAAATTCAAAGCTGATGGTACTTTAGAAAGGTACAAAGCTCGTCTTGTAGCACAAGGTTATACACAGCAAGAAGGCATAGATTATTTTGATACATTTTCTCCTGTCATAAAGTTAACAACTGTCAAACTATTACTTGCTGTGGCCACTGTGAAAGATTGGCATTTCCAGCAACTTGATGTCAACAATGCCTTCCTCCATGGTGATCTGGATGAGGAAGTGTACATGAAACCTCCTCAGGGTTATTGTCAATCTGGTGATACAAGAGTTTGCAAGCTTGTCAAAAGCTTATATGGCCTTAAACAAGCATCTAGACAGTGGTTTAATAAACTCACTGCATCTTTGATAGCTTTTGGTTATGAACAATCTCAGGCTGATATCTCTCTTTTTACCAAAGTCTCTACTGACAAGATAACAATTTTATTGGTCTATGTCGATGATATAATTCTTGCAGGCAACTCCATTGAAGAAATTACTGCTGTGAAAAATCATCTACATACTAAGTTTACTATCAAAGACCTGGGTGATTTGAAATATATTTTAGGTCTTGAGGTAGCAAGATCTAATGCTGGAATTGTGTTGTGTCAAAGAAAATACTTTCTTGATTTACTTAGTGGTGCAGGTTTTCTTGACTGTAAACCAGAATCTACACCAATGGACTCTAAACAAAAGCTAGGTGAACAAGATGGAGAGCCACTGTCTGACATACATAAATATAGAAGTCTTGTTGGTAAACTTCTGTATCTTACCATTACTAGGCCTGATATAAGTTTTGCAGTACAAATACTTAGCCAATTTATGTCTAAGCCTACCACTGATCACTATGAGTTAGCTCACAGAGTGCTCAGATATATCAAGAATGAACCTGGTCTTGGTATCTTTTTTAGTTCTACCTCTGATCTTCACTTGAAAGCTTTTTCTGATAGTGATTGGGCAGGGTGCAAGGACACAAGGAGAAGTATAACAGGTTTTGTAGTTTTTCTAGGTGACTCTTTGGTTTCTTGGAAATCAAAGAAGCAGCAGGTGGTAAGCAAAAGCAGTGCAGAAGCTGAATATAGATCAGCTGCTACTACTGCTTGTGAAATCCAATGGTTGCTCTATCTTCTTAATGATTTCAAAATTTCTCATCCTCAACCTGCTTTACTCTTCACTGATAGTATGTCAGCTTATTACTTAGCTCATAACCCTGTGCAGCATCAAAGAACCAAGCACATTGAGTTAGATTGTCATCTCACTAGAGATAAAATCAAAGCTAATGTTATTAAGCTTTTCCATATTAAGAATGACTATCAGGTTGCTGACATTCTCACTAAGCCTCTTGCAGGTGTCCTGTTCAACAGATTCAAGGGCAATCTCAACATGAAAAACATCCATGTCTCAATTGAGGGGGGTGTAAAGATCAACATGAAAAACATCATGAAGAGAAGGAACAACAAGGACTTGACAAGAAGAAACAAAAGAAGTGAAGGGAACGTATTACAACTCTCAGACTTGTACCTGAAGCTTCCGAACTTGTACCTTAGGTCGGCTATCGAAATGTCTATTTTACCCTTGCTGTAGATAGTTTAAATAAGTTTTTCTCTGTACTTTTCATTATTTTTTTTCCTCTTCCAATTTTCTGTATATCGATCAATTCTACTCTCTAGAATTCTTTCATGTAACTAGTATACACTTGGTTTTCATCATCAATACAAGTTTAATTCAGTATTCTACTGAATTTTATTAGGAGGGAGGGAGTATATCACATGTATTCCTGGCTATGTAGATTTGAAGGAACTATTTAAGCCTTGTGAATCTTTGGATAGAGAGTAACCTAACCACTGCAACGCAATTAAGATGAACAGTGCTAAAAATTTAAATGGAGGATGATATGTGAGCTTGGATAAATTAGGGATTTGAATTGCTTGGAGGCTGAAATCAAGTGAATCCGTTATCGAATTTTCTTGTTTAACATAGTGTTCAGAATCAGCATCATCTTTGTGGTTAAGCACATCAGGGTTCCAATTTGTAGCATGATTTTATAATTTCAGTTTCATTCTCCTTGATAATAGAAGAAATATCGAAGTAAATTGACAAACTAAGCACAAAAAAGAGTACAGAGTACTATTTATCTCAATGATGAAGAAACAGTAAGAGCTACTTTATAAATTAAAATTGTTGGCAAGAAGACACTCGGATCATCAATCTAACTTAATAATAGTTCTGTTCACTCTATTACTTATTAAGTAGGAATGCCAAACTCGGGGTGTAACTAGTGTAACTAGTGTAGCCAAACTTCGACAAACCACCATGATATACATCTTTGGTATACGAATGAGCCGCTCCCTTCTTGACAGCATTCACAACCCTCTGGGTATGGTTTTGAAACTCAGCCAAAACCTCTCCATTGTCGTCGTTTACTATACAGAGTGGACGAAAAGGGAAGACCCAAACCAAAATGTATCGTTTCTCCCAAACAGAATCAGTAAAGTATGACACGCCCCAATCCTCACTGAAGTTGTTACTCGATAAACCTGAAAGATTATGAAACAAAACAAGAGACTTGCCATCTAACGAAGTTGACAACTTTAAATTATCTGGATGAGTGTAGTTCGGGGGTAGCTCGGTGACCTTAAACACTTCATTGGCTAGATCAAATCCCATAATGCAATATTTTTGTTCATCCCCGTTTACAGATTCAGCCAACCAATACACGGTCCCGTTCACACACACAGAAGAATGTTTATGTACTACATCACAAGGCACATCATAGTCAATACGCCGCCAACGTCCACTTTTTACTCCATAAACCATAGCCTCAAACTTACTATCCGAAAGCTGCACAACTTTGTAATCAAAGTTTACATGGTCGAACCCAAATCCATAATACACTTCGCCCGAGTACAAACTGGAACGGGTGAATTTGGTGGGAACAGTTATAAATTTAAAAATTGAAGGGTTCCATAAGATCAAATTGGTAGCCGAATAAAGACTAAGATTTGGTCTCAGGCACAAAACTCCATTGACGGAATTACCAACTAGTCCATAGAACGCCAAAGATCTTCTATGATTCCAGGGATCTGGGATAGAAGTCCACAAGCCACTAAGAGAACGGTAGCGGTGAAGCTTTCCATCATTGTATGAAATTAGCAAGTTCTTGGGAGGGGTTTCAATGGAGGATGATAGGTGATCATGGTGAGCTTGGAGAAATTGGTAATTTCGAATCAGGGTTTTGAATTGCTTGGAGACGGAGATCAGCTGGATGAGGGATTTTTCTGGGAGCTGTAACAGGATTCGGAGCAGAATGTCGTCGGGCAATTTACTCAGATAATCATCATCATCACCGGAAGTACTCAAGTTCATCATTCTCGACAATAATAATTAATATAAATTGATGATCGTTTGTATACATACATATATGATGGTATATACATATATAGATTCCTTTTTGTATTTGAATAGTACTAGTATTTAAATTCCGTAACCTTTTAGGAATTTCTTCTTGTTCAACAACATTGGTTCAGCAGCGGTTGAAGTATTCTTCCATGTTTAATCTGAGTAATTTTGTTCTTACTGGAAAAAGTACAAGGAAGATGACTTACAACGCGATAGATTCATGCGTTTTATATATCTTAAGGAACAGGCCGAGCTGAACAACTAACGAACATGACCTTAATTAGTATAAGGTCACATCTGTTATATTGCTTCGATTTAATTTCCTAAAGCTGTTATAGACACAATTCAGGTCTTGTTCCATCTGTTCTAGTACTGTATGAAATCTTCTGCTCGCTTCAACGTCAAGAGGGTTACATTGCTGCTGCATATGTTTGGCTTGCTTCAATCCTGAAAGCTAGGCAGCTCGTCCTCCGAGTTTTTTAACAGGAGGGATCGGAGAACTTTGTAATAGAGCACTTGGATACATTTTCTAACAGATATATGGATCTGACTATATCTGAGGGCAGATTTGACCAGAACAGAAAGGCATACTTAAAGAGACAAGAGACTGCACAAACATCCTCACAAGTTCTTATTGAATTACCTTGTTGTCCTATAGAAACTGCACCTGAAGTAAGACAAGAGACTTTGGAATCTTGTGAATTGAAATACTGTAATTCAAAGAATTAGTTGAAATACGGTAATGTCAAGTTTAATGTGCTTTCATCATATCAAATTGCCAATGTAGTGAGAGCATTGAGAGGAAGTGGCATGCCCACAATTCGAAGCACTCACTTAACTTGGACGGAGATCAGCTGGAGCAGGGCTTCTACTGGGAGCTGTAACAGGATTCGGAGCTGTATGTCGTCAGGCAATCTCGGTCGCTCTGTACTTTTGTCGCAGTTTAAGAAGAAGATCGAAAAGGCCTTTATTTTTTAAATAGAAGAATACCAGTTAGAGGATGGGGATGAATTAGGGAGCTGTTGACTTGTTAGAGTGTCATATTCATGGGCCGAAATCCTGACTTGTTTGTTTCTAATTCTAGTAATGTATATTCGATGTATCTGTGGAGTAAAATGCACTGAGTTCTCAGAACAGATTAAGATGCTTTCCAACTCGATCCATGTAATGTTAACTTGAGGTTCCAACTTCAGTGATGATTCATGTCATGTTAATATCACTTGTTTCACCTTTCAAATAAAAAGGAAACCAGAGAGAGAACAAAGCGAATAAGAAAATAGAAGCAAATTGACAAACTAAGCACAAAAAAGAGTACAGAGTACTAGTCTATAAATTAAATTGTTTTCAAGCAGACACTCTGGCAAGGCTAAATGAATAATAGTTCTGTTCTGTAAACAAATTAACTTGATAGTATCCCATCAGTCTACACTTGTTCACTATCATCAACCAGCAATGCCAAACTCGGAGTGTAACTAGTGTAGCTAGTAGTGTATTCAAAATCCTCCGTACCACCAACAATAGTATGCTTTGCTTTTGTGGCAGCCAAATGAGCCTCTCCCTCCTTGACAGCATTCACAACCCATTGAGTACGGTTTCTTAAAGACCAAGCCAAAACCTCTCCACTGTCGTCATTTAGTATACATAGTGGGTGAACATTGTAGCCCAAAACCAAATTGTATCGTTTCTCCCAAACAGAATCAGTAAGGTATGACACACCCCAAATTGTATCGTTCCTCCTCGATGCATCAGATAGGTTATGAAAGATAACAAGAGACTTGCCATCTAACGAAGTTGACAACCTTATACGGAAAACATTATCTAAATGACTGCAGTTGAGGGGTAGCTCGATGACCTTAAATACTTCATTGGCAAGATCAAATCCCATAATGCAACCAAATCTTTGTCCATTCGCATTTACAGATTTAGCCAACCAATAGACGGTCCCGTTCACAAACACAGAAGAATATCCACCTACTTCATCACAAGGCACATTACAGCCAATGCTCCACCAACGTCCACTTTTTACTCCGTAAACCATAGCCTCGTGTTTATACGAAAGCTGAACAACTTTGTAATCAAAGTTTACATGATCGAACCCAAATCCATAATACACTCCTTGGCGCAACTCGTAATGGTTGAATGGGTGGGGAACAGTTGTAGATTTAAGAATCAAAGGGTTCCATAAGATCAAATTGGTAGACGACGAATAAAGACTGGGATTTGGTCTCAGGCACAAAACTCCTCCGACTGAATTACCAACTAGCTCAGAATACCGGTACAAAGGTGGTGAAGCTGGGATAGGATTCCATGAGTAATTAGCAGGACAGTAGAGATGAAGCTTTCCATGTTTGTGTGAGATTAGCACGTTCTTGGGAGGAGGATGATAGGTCATGAGCTTGGAGAAATTGGGGATTTAGGATTAGGGTTTTGAATTGCTTGGAGACTGTGATTAGGTGGATCAGTGATTTTAGTGGGAGCTGTAACAGGATTTGGACAAGTATTTTGTCGGGTAATTTGCTCAGCAAATCATCATCACCAGAGGAGCTTACCGTCGCCGTAGACATTATTGGGCGCCTTCAATCTCTCGATTGCTCTGTACCTTGTCGCAGTATATATAATTGGTACAGGTTTGATTTTGAATAAAGAAGAAGAAGATCGAAATAGTTCGCTTTTCACTTTGAATTCGTTTTAGAGCGTGTGACATGGGCCAAAATCCTCCTTACTACTGAATACTTATTGGACTTGGAGTACCAAAATTGGGACTCTTAATGTTGTCCTGGGAAAGTGAGAGTGAAAAACTTGTTTTTAGCTCTATTTTCATTTTTAAATAGAAGATGAAAAAATTAGCCGATTGGGGACGAATTACTGAACTTTTGGCTTTATGCTGAATTCGTCTTAGAGCGTCTCTCACATTCATTCGTCGAAATCTTCTTCACTATGTATGCACCAATCATCAATAAGTTGACCGGGTGGATGACCACCCGAATGAGGTGATTGAATTATGTTTTGGGTTTGGGTTTTAGAACATAAAAAAAGAAAAAAAAAAAAAAGAATTGTATGCAAACTAATGCGTATGTACACTGCAGTTAAGATATCTGGACTGAATGAATTTAAGTTAAGAAGTGTATTTTTTGGGACACTGCAAGTGGTACTATGATGGTTTCAGTAGCCAGGTGATTTACGTGGACTTAGCGACGTTGGCACCAGAAGTGGAAACTTGTGCAAAAGTGGATGACAATTGTGTGAATTTACTAAGAAGTAGGCTAAAGCATCTGGCGGAGCACAATGTGTAGATGTGACCTTAGTTACAACTTACAAGTCTACAAGGCATTGGTATACTGCAAGAAATCTTATTCAGGCTTCAACGTCAAGAGGGTTGCCCCTGCCTCTGTTTGGCTTGCTTCAAAACTGAAATCCGAAGTTTTTAACAAGATGGAGTAGTGTAGGAGGGAGAACTTTCTAATTAGAACACTGTCACCACTGAGGCACTGACCCTGATGTTCTCTAGCACCGGATCTCAATGACCGAATGAAGGCCTCCACCGTACAAAGATTGATAACCTGGTGGTTGGCTTGGCCTGAAGGTTAATTAGTGCAGCTCTGTGTGGTTGATTGTTATCTTGTCTCAGATCTTATTCCAATTGCATTATGATTTCCTTAACAATCGTAACCGTACTTTTGTAGGCATGAATCTGAAATCTGATTTGGTGAAACTGCAGGGTAGCTATAACTGTTCTGGGAGCAAGTCAAATTTACCCACCCCGACTTAATGAGGTTGGCTCCACAACTCTCAAGTATCTGGTGGAGTATGTGTTGGGGAAAGTGATGGACAAGTCACATGAGCGGCAGCGCGTAGGATACAGAGTTTTTTAAAGAAGATCAGATCTGTCTAAACACTTTAGTGTCCTACCAGATTGTTAAAGTTTAATATACTGATTATATTCAGCTCTGAGCACCACCATTCATCTTGATTGCATTCGTGATTTAATTTTAATACTTTTCGTTGTTCTCGTATTCAGATGTAGTATTATTAGCTCGCTTAATAGTAGTACTTGTGATTTTCTTGATTACAAATTGTTGTCATTCTGGTTGTTGCAAAATTGCAGGCCTCATTATCAATATCATGCCCTGCTAATCCTCTTGCTATTTAAGAACATTTAAGAGATACCTCGACCTGAATGATACACACCTCTATATTACGATTAAGAATCACATTATAAAGTTTCAATCTGGAAACTTGAACAAGAGGAATTGTGAACTGTTCAGCATTGCAGAAAAGAATAGGTAACTAATATGAAGTATAGAAGTACCATTAGAAACATAAACATATAGCAGGCAAGAAAAAGTAACTTTAACTGTTAGATCATCAAGGACTAGTTAACTGTATACAGATTGAACAACCGCACACATACACCAAGGGCTATCCTGAAGGTCTAAGACTGTCACGGAGTTGTCTAGCTTACATCTCATTCCCTTTTATCAGACACTCATATATTTCTGTAATGACTCTTGGTGATACTTGAAAGTGTGACAATATTGTCTTGATACAATATTTCTGTAAGGTCCATATGACAAGTTTGTAAGTATGACCAACTCTGTTTAAAACCCTGTTGCTTCCAGCCACGTCCTTGACGCCATTTACAATCCCCGTGGTACCCGTTTCAAACTTCACATATACTACTCCATTGTTGTCGTCTAATACACAGAGTGGCCGGAAATTGTTCTCTTCTATGTCTAATAATAATAAATCATATCGTTTCTCCCAGATAGAGTCCTCGTTGAAGTACCACACACTCCAATTTCATCGTGCAACTGACATATAATAACAAATATACAGTAAAGAAAAAAGCATCCCTATCATTCATACTGACATTAGAACTAGTGAACGCAGAAACTGTTAAGTGAATAATTGTTCGACACAAGAACTTGAGTCTCAGAGCTGCATGTCGCTATAACAAAGAGCTACTGAAGTATTGATGATTTACCTACCAATCTCAGACGAAAAGAAAGAAACACAGACAGGAAAGTAACTAAACATGCCATAATAGGTCTAAAGAAGTGAAATAGTATATTAAGTAGTAATTAATTACTACTATTAGGATTCTGTTATGTTCTTTATTTAAATTCCTTTTTGTATTGAAATTATATTCCAAATCCTAATTGATTTCTATTTAGTAGAAGAACATGTGTCAAACCGTCAAAAGTTTAGACTTTATTTTTCAGACATCTATATATAAAAAACGATATCGAGAGCTTTACTCCCAATTTGTATTCTCGGTTTTCCGCGTCAAACACAAACTAAATAAAGCTATCAATTAAGTTCGTATTTCTAAGGATATAATCAGCGGTTTACCAGTTTTAACCTTTTGGACCTTTTTTCTACATTGAAGACAAACAGAACATAACAGAATATCTGGGATGGCAACGCTGTATAGTTCACCATCATCATTATCAGGTATTGTTTCCGTTCCAGACGATTTAGTCATGGAGATTCTTTTAAGACTCCCAGTTAAATCTGTGTTGAGATTTACTTGTGTTTCAAAGTCATGGAATCTCTTGATATCCAGCGACGAGTTCTATGAAAAGCACCGTGTGGTTTCAAAATCAAGAAACACGTTGAATTCGACACTTATGTTTAGAGATAAGTCTACCCATAAGAGGAAATATTATGCTATTTCGGATGATGATGATGATGCTGCTGCTAAGAGTGCCACGCTGCTAGAAACAACAAGAGCATCTCCACCATATTCCCACTGCTTGGCTTCTGGTGATGGGCTGCTCTTGTTTGCTAAGGATACGAAACACTTGAATAAAAACCTGATCTTATGGAACCCATGTACCCGAAAATTCAAAAGGCTCCCCAAATTCGTCCAGGATAAGTATGTTTCTCAAGGACAGTTTGCTTACTGCAACTACGGTCTAGGTTTTGATGAATCCTCCAAGCAGTTTAAGGTCATCGGTTTCTTGTATACTCATATGACTACCTACAATCCCATGGTGAAAATCTATGGTCTAGGGGAGAATGTTCCGTGGAGAAGGATCAAGAATCACACTGGTTTTACACTATTCAATTGTTATTACTATGGTGGCATGTCTACTCTATGTGCAAACGGGAAGATTCATTGGATTGTGAGACCTACAGAGCACAACGAGAAATATCTACGCATATGGGAAATTGCTTATCTCGATTTGGAGACGGAGGAGTATGGGATTCTGCATAAGCCAGAATTTGTGCCGGGAAACTGCCAATTCCCGAGCTTGGCATTTTCCCAAGGAGTACTATACGCTTGCTGCCAGCACAATTGCTTTCGTCCTGCAGACGATGGTTATGCAGATGTGTGGATGATAGAGCCTGTTTATGGTAAATTTGACAAGTCTACCTGGACTAGAGTAGTTCGTGTTCCTCTTATTCATCATCGGAAGATGTGTTTGGGCTTCACAATGCTCGTCCATGTGTGGAGCGATGGCCCACAGCTATTGTTATCGTGTGGTACCAAATTTGTGATTTTCAACAAGAAGGATTCTTCTTTGATCACTTATCCAGACATGGAAAGGTCGTCCTACAAGCATTTCACCTATGTCGAGAGTTTGATTTCACCTTAGGTGCATGTTTGATTTTGTGAAGCATACTTAGCCTAGTCTTATTCATCAGTTTCCTGGTATATATTGTTTGGGGAGATTTTTTTGTAGTGTTTTTTGCTTGCATATGCTTGTACGTGTTCCCTTTACTCAGGCATTGTTAGGTAACTTAGGTCTCATCTATCTACTGGATAAAGACTAGCCTTATATATATATTGATTATGTGTCTATTAAAATTCAAATGTTTCTAGTAACTTTATCTTGTTTTGTGTAGAAGAACACGTGTACATTTTTGAGTTATTGCAATCCCACGGAGCTTTCGAGCTCGATCGTGTTGAAATAATTTAGTTTTTTTTTTATCAAACTCTAACTGCTCGAAAAAGTTTGACTCAATTAAAAATGCCTAATTATATGCTCATCTGTTTTTTTTAAATTCTTTACGTATTCCTTTGTCGTCTGTTTTTTAAACTTCTTAACGTTTTCTTTTTTTGCAAATTTCTATCTTACAACTTTATTGTGAGTCATGACACAAAACCAAACACTACACTCATCATAACAATCTCCTAAAAAGCCGTTCCAAAAGCAAACGTAAAGAATCTAAAAAAACGGATGAGCATGATACTTGAGACGCAGTTGAGTTGCAGATAATAATGCTTGCGTAATAATAATGCTTCTCCACTGTGATGCCTGGAGTGAGCAACCAGGGCTGAACCCATGTTCAACTCATCTTATGAAAATCACTAATTTTTATTCATTTATTTTGTTAGATTATTTACATTTGATTTTGAATTGGCTTTTAATTAATGAGGTTGGTATAATGCGTGGTGTTTCGTTTATTGGTAACAGTACTCACAATAAAGTTGTAGGATAAAAGTTTGTCAAAAACGTACGTAAATATAAACAATTTAAAGAAACCGACGAAAATAATACATAAATAATATGATAAATAGTAAGTATTTCACTAAATTTTCTGAGAATTCTTTTAAGTCACACCAATTTGACATAAAACACTTAATACTATCACTAATTCAGACTCCCTTCATCTACGAGCAAATTCCCTATTTGATTTTTTTTTTTTTGAATGTTCGATTTGACCTCAAATGGATACCTTGCTCGTAGATGGAGGAAGTAATATTCTCATAAAGAAACTATTGGTGGGTGAGAATGTAATTTATCCTTCGTTATTGTTTTTTTTTTTTTTTTTTTTTAAACAACAAATTTTCTTAATATTAACTAAAGAGCATAAGTAATATTGTTAAGGGCCGGGACGATTACAAGAACATAGAAAAACCAACACCACCATAACCAAGATGCATCACCTTAACCTAAACCTACCCAACATAAGAAAATAATAAAAAGAACCCTCCGAAAGTAGCAAGCTCGCTGGCCAAACTCAGAGAGATGAAGATCTTGCAGCACCATAACCAACACCATGTGTTCCAAACCTTTTATTAGTCACTAATTTCCTTGTCACCACCATAAACCACCTCCAGTTTCCGTTCTTTTAAATGTCACTTATATTATCATCATAATCGCCAAAACTTCCTTGTCCCCTCATCATAATTTTCTCCCCCGTAAACCAAACCACCTCCTCACCCCCTGCTTCTGAACCCTCAAATTCATCTGTTTTCTTCAAATCCACCAAATGAGGAGCTTCCCCTGGTCCTACTGGTCCGCTGCCCCGGAAACCAACAATTTCGAATATAATGGCCACAACTGTCTGTATCAACACCAAATTTGTCTTCCTACCATAAACATTTTGATTATAATTAATTTTTTTGTAAAATTTTAAATACAAATAATTACAAAGTGATCGTAATAAGTATTTGCAAACACTACTTTAATCAATATGAAGATTGAAGTCCGAGGTATGGGTGAAGGTTTGGGTAATCCCGATCCTATTAAAAAAAATCCTGATAGGGCGGATATTTCGGAATTAGGTACCACAAAGTATGTTTTTTGAAATTTTTCTTTGGCTTACCGGTCAGGTTTTCGAATAAATAATTTATTTTCGAAATCCGACGGTTACTCGAATATTACTATGTTTATTAAAATTCTTATTTCTTAAATATCACATACCACAATTCTTATTATTACTCGATAGTCTCACGAGTATCCGATTGCGGGTAACCCGCATATGATAAAGTCGGGATTGGAATACACTAAATCAAACCCGAATTATATTATGGAGTAGTAGTTGAAATTGTTGTATCATGTGTCCCGTATCCGTCCGTGGCCACCACACCTAGTCCAAAGTGTAACGGTGCTTAAGAAGAAGGGTAAAACTGCAAAATGATCACACGTGGGAGCCCCTTCGCCACAAATCAATCAATCGGTAAGGAAAAGAAAAGACAACCTTAATTTGATGTCCAACTTTCCCATCTTATCTTCTTCATCACTCAAAACCTAACGCCCAACTACAACTACTACTCCCGTTCAAGATTCAGGTCGCGTCGGCAAATCGGCAATCCGACGGAACCAGCCAGCAGTCCGATATCTATGGCTATGGCGAGAAATCGAGATCCATCCCGGTCTTGTGTCGTTTGCATCTTGGGACCATTCCAAATTCAAGATCGAGCCTTTTTCATCTTGGGACCTTTTTCGGATTCAAGATTGGACCGGAACAGAGCTGGACGCGATCAATCATACGGTATTTATATTTTGCCTTCTATTTATTTATAACGTATGTTCTTGTTGATTATTGTGTTTTGCAATTATATATATGTTTTCCATAACGTTGTTAGGATTAAAGCCCTAATGTTGATTTATCCTATGGATTTTCTTGAAGGTTGGTTTGAATTTCATAACATATTCTAGTTATTTAATATATGTACTGGTTATCTAGTATCAGTCCCCAATCAATCAAGAATGTATTTTCAACAGGAACAAGATGTATCAGAGCTACCTTAATATGAAATAATACTCGAGTATTCCCACACCTTGGTGCTAGATGAAAATTTTGTTGAGTGATTAAAAATCTTATAAAGTTTTCATACAACTCAAACCATGATGCAATCCTACCAATATAAAGTATAAGTAGTTAGACATGTTTTAAGGGAGTCTAGAATGGCTACATAAAGGACTTGGAAATATTTTATTTATAGTAAACCACTTTGATGTAGGTTAAATTTTCAAAGGGAGTCTAGACTGCCCGAGAGTTCAAATAGTGAACTTAGTCGTCCAATACTTATATACTTCATCTCTATATTTTTCTTTTGTTGTTTGGTTTTGTAATGGAAGAAACATTTGTTTGACTCATCACTAATGTATATTAACATACATTGATATATTGATGTGTATATATGAACTGTAGTTCTAGTCATGATACTTTCTATGGACACGGATAAAAGTATAGGTCTAGTGATAAATGTCCCCAAAATCAAATCATGGGCCAAAGGCGTCACCACCAGATCTGTCAATCCCCAAGGCACGGAAAAACCCATCATCATCATCGTCACTCTCAACACGGGGGTCCTCGAGATCAGCATCATCACCATCACCCTCTGGGCTGTGTGCAGACAGTGCAGTGACCACCATACATGAATCAAAATAAGCTCGCACGTGGTCGATGCATAATGCGAATCTCGCATCACATCGTCGGCTAAGCTCAGACTCAGGTGGAGCCACCTCCAGAAGCAGCTCATCAGTGATCTCCTCCAATGCCTCTATCCCATAAGCATGGGAATAGCGGGATAGAAGGTATGCAAGGTCGTACTCGTCTGTCAGGTCATCCTCGGTACCGCTAGAGCATGTACTGAATATACATGTGATAGCTCGTAAGACGCCCCATAGTCCAGTCATGGACTCGGTGAAATGAGTCTCAGACATATCATCAATGAACCTAAATTAAATTTTAAGAATTAGTAGCTCATCCAGAAACCTAAATAGATGGTAAAATAGGGACAAAATTTAACACATACCTGCACAAGCCCAATGTGTGAGGGTGATATACCTCCCCAATCAAACACGCCTCAAACTCAACTGCGTAATGGCTGAGGTAGAACACCTCACTCAGCAGAGCTCTACCAATCTGTCGCAGCAGAAATAACTCGAAAAAGTATCTATCTCCTGTAGCTCTAGCGATGAGTGACACGACTAGCCTGATGATGGACCAGAGCACTCTGTAGTGCTGATGCTGTTCCATGAGATCAATTCAGCTAAATCATTTAGCAACAAACATATTGGAACTAAATATAATTGTGAATTTAGAACCATAAATATGTTTGCAATCAATATATATATCTATAACAAATGATTTATCTTTTGTTTCCTATCTAGCTGCCAGTGCTAGCTATATTAAACCCAACTCAATTTGTAGTGATTAGTGATAGACTTTGTACATGTTGGCATATTAGTATAATGTGAAAGGCTTAAAGCTATGTGAACTACTTGCAGCTCTAAGGTCAGGGCCATTGGTGTTTATTTAAATATTAATATTACTCCAAACTGTTCTGTTAGGTGGAATCCAGAGATGCTGATGCAAGTAATGAAACAACATTGAATATAATGAGCAATTTCCTTGAAGATGCCCTTAAGTCCTCGTGTTAAGGTATTATGGTTAGATGTGTTGATGCTGGATATGTTCCATCAATACGTTCTGATGCTTGGTTGAAGATATTCTACTTGTTTCTAAACACCCTAGAGCCAAGAAATAAAGATGATTATTTAATACGTAATACATTTATCTTTTTCCATTGACAAGTTAAAATAGATTATGTTGTGGAAGGACTAAGTGATTCGCTGGACTTGGTTCCTATTAGTGCTTGGCATGGAAACATAAGAAAAGCTGGATGGTATTAACCAAATCCTTGTATTTTTAAAGATCCCATGATTTCTAATTTCTTTGACTGTGGTTATAACTTATGATTCTAAGCTAAACATCGTCATAGTTGACGTGATAAAAAATGGATGCATGACTTGGATTATGCTGATTGCTACTCCACTATTTAAGACTCAGCTCCTACTATATATATACATACGTATAGATTCTTTTTTCTTTAGACTTAATGATATTATGTCTCCCTTTCCCCCCTTCTCTTTTTTACCAAAGATTCCATTTTTATTATTATTTCTTGTAGTAATAGGTAAGAGGTTTATTATATTTATTTATTTCTGAATTTTAGGTTTAGTTCTTTCCTGATGGCTTGCTACAGTCCTGATACTGAAGAATACCAAAGTGCATGCCGAGTCATGTCGGGATTTTCATATGCTTTCTGCAGAGAGGTATGATACAACCTACTGGTGTTGTATATATATATTATTAATTATAATTGTTTTACTTCCTTCATAGTTGTCTACATAGTTTTCCTCTGGTGATTTAAAGCTTCACATAACTGTATTTCATGACAATGTTTGCATCCCGTGTTCACATAACTGTATTTCATGATATCTCGTAACTTATACACTAGACATGGAAAAACTGCACTGATACAAATAGCAAACAAAATGCATTGGATCACATGAAAATTTAGTGAAATGGCCAGATTACTTGAAACTTACATGAAGTATGAAACAATGATAAGTCACTTCTTTTGTAATTGAGTAAATAGGTTTAACTTCTGTAGTGAACGGAAACATGCCTCTTTTCTTTCTAACATATGTATCTCATTACTTACACAGGGAGCAGATTCGGGAGCGACAGCGGGGGTAGAATTCATCAACTTTGTAATATTTGAGTGTGGGGGCCTTTTAGATCTGTTCTACATATTATGTAGTACTTGTATAAATTTATCTGGTTTTTTCTATACTATTAAACGTAATAATTACAAATAACTTTTAACTAGTAAAGTAATAGTAATAAAATAAAAAAAATGCTTACCAGATTTCTATTGAAATCATCAATGGACTCTGCTCCCTGCTGAATGTGAAGCGCGTACTGATTGTTCCCAATATCTTCAAGTGCATCATGGTAGTCTCTGAGTAATGTGCGTGTGGTGATCTGTGGCATCTGCAGTACGAAAAAATTTTCAAAAGTGTGGTTATGATCCTCTGATTTGGCAGGAAACAATCTTTTTAGGATGCTAATTCCTATGACTTCTTTCTACAGGAGTTGCCCCTCCTCCTGGAGCCTCTACTATGCCATTGAAGCAAATTATTTAAGGAGCTGGACATGAAGGCAGTCTACAGGAAATGCTTACTTAGGAAAAGAAACAAAAACAAGCGAGTACATAACTACATATCATTCCTGACAAGTCGAACAACACACTCACGATCATTGGTAGTGTTATTGGCATGACCAAAGCTGGTAGGACCCGACCTGACTTTTCTTTTTTCCATTAATTTTACGTACTTCTGCTAGTCCGTCCTTTTACATATAATAATGTAATGATGTAATCTTGTGGTTGTATTTTCAGACTTGCTGAACAATCTTGGTACCATTGCAAGATCTGGAATCAAGGAATTTATGGAGGCCCTTGCTGCTGGTGCTGATGTCAGCATGATTGGACAGTTTGGTGTTGGTTTCTACTCAGCCTATTTGGTTGCAGAGAAGGTTATTGTCACAACCAAGCACAATGATGATGAACTGTATGTCTGGGAGTCTCAGGCTGGTGGTTCATTCACTGTGACCTGAGACATCAGGTGAAGTCCTTGGAAGGGGTACAAAGATGACTCTTTACCTCAAAGAGACCAGCTTGAATATCTTGAGGAGCGCATGTTGAAGGATTTGGTGAAGAAGCACTCCGAGTTCATTAGCTACCCAATCTCCCTTTGGGTTGAGAAGACCACAGAGAAGGAAATCTCTGATGATGAGGATGAGGAGGAAAAGAAGGATGAAGAAGGAAAGGTGGAGGAAGTAGATGAAGAGAAGGAACTGGCAGAAAAGAAAAAGAAGAAGATCAAGGAAGTGTCTCATGAGTGGGACTTGGTAAACAAGCAGAAGCCTATCTGGATGAGGAATCCTGAAGAGATCACAAAGGAAGAATATGCAGCTTTCTACAAGAGCCTTACCAATAACTGGGAAGAGCACTTGGCTGTAAAACATTTCTCAGTTGAGGGGCAGCTTGAGTTCAAGGCTGTCCTCTTTGTTCCTAAGAGGGTACCGTTAGATATTTTTGATACTAAGAAGAAGCCAAACAACATTAAGCTCTATGTTCGTCGTGTCTTTATCATGGACAACTATGAGGATTTGATTCCTGAGTACCTGAGCTTTGTTAAGGGTATTGTTGATTCTGAGGACTTGCCTCTTAACATTTGACGTGATGAGATGTTGCAGCAGAACAAGATCTTGAAGGTCATCTGCAAGAACTTGGTGAAGAAGTGCCTTGAGCTCGTCTTTGAAATTGCTGAGAACAAAGAGGATTACAAGTTTTATGAGGCTTTCTACAAGAACTTGAAGTTGGGTATCCATGAGGATTCTACCAACAAGATCTACCAAGAGTGGTGCTGAGATGACTAGCTTGAAGGACTATGTGATCAGGATGAAGGATGGTCAGAATGACATCTTCTATATCACTGGTGAGAGCAAGAAGGCTGTTGAGAACTCCCCCTTCCTTGAGAAGCTCAATAAGAAGGGTTATGAAGTCTTTGTACGTGGTTGATGCCATTGATGAGTACTCTGTTGGTCAGGTGAAGGAGTTTGAAGGTCTGAAGCTTGAAGAGACTGAAGATGAGAAGAAAAAGCAAGAAGAGCTCAAGGAGAAATTTGAGGGTCTCTGCAAGGTTATCAGGGATGTTTTGGGTGACAAGGTGGAGAAGGTTGTCGTCTCTAACCGCGGTCTGGACGGTCTGATTCTTACTTGGGGCCCAGAAAGATAAAGAAACAAAAACAAGCGAGTTGGACAAGCTCCCTCAACTACCCAAAGTCCCACCCATTTCATAGCATGATCTACTTCCTGTACATGGGTTCTTATAAACCCTATTTTGATCTTATGAATATAATATTATTATTAAAGTACTTAGAAACTCATCCCCCAAATGTCTAATAACTGACGCGATTCCTTGTTCATCGCATACTCACTTTCTTCTCACGCAATCAATCTCTCATACTCGGCGGCGGTTTCTCTGTAACTCAGCGCACTTGAATTCGCACACATCAATTCATTCACACAATCAATCGACACTCGCAGACAATCAATCACACATCAATTCATTCACGCAATCATCAATCGACACTCTCTATACCAATAAACACACAGTCAATCGACACACTACATTAATCGAACACTCGCACACAGTCAATCGACACTCTGTAAGACTGTAACTCGAATTCAATCAATAGACACTTGTACACCATCAATAGACTGTAACTCGAATTCATATGGAAATCTGTAACTCGAATTCATATGGAAATGCAGGTTCTCAAGCACACGTACCTTTGAGGAGTGATACGAACGGAGTAGAGGAACGATTGGGAGTGATGACGATGGCGATTTTCTGTGCAATTGACTTCTGCTCCAGAGAGACGAGCTCAGTAGTAGAGAGTGATGATGATTTTCTGTTTTGCTTAACAAGCTCCAGGAAGAATTCCGTCCAAGCAATTCTCAAATCGGTAATCCGCAATTTATCGACGCTCAATTATTTATTTTGATATTATATTATAGAGAAACAGATACTCTCGTCTCCAATTACTACTACGTTTCAGCTGTTTCCAGAGTGCAAATTACTAGATTCACGGCTTATTTGATCTTATGGAACCCTTCAATCCGTACGTGCAGAATTGTTCCCAATAATGAGCATTCCTGTTACGTTGATTATGGATTCGGGTTCGATTATGTTAAATTGTTAGCCTTGATTTCAAAGTTGTGTTGCTTCGGGATTTTGAGGACATTTATGGGGAGGCAAAGGTTTATAAAGCAAAAACTGGAAGAGCCTTCGCGTCAACGTACGTGCCTGTTATGTTTATGAACATTATTTTTGTCCTTCTGTTCATGTGAATGGAATTGTTTATTGGTTGGCATGGCATAAATCTGTAGGTGATTATGCACCACAACAGCACAAAGTCGAACGATGTTGCATAATGGGTTTTGAGACGGTACGACGGGGATTGTGAATGGTGTCAAGGACATGGCGATTCTTTCTGTTGGCACAGAAGTGAATTATACTATTGATCATCCTCCGAAATTTATGTACACTAGTTACACCCCAAGTTTGGCGTTACTGCCTAATGAAGTGGCGGACCCACCACTGATGGAACTTAATACTCGAATGGCATTACAGCAAACAAGCCAGGAGAGATAGCAGGATACAAGTGCGTTTTTTTTTTTCTGATCGCTTTTGAGTCTAGTTGAGAGGGGATTAAATATAGGAAACCATATATAAATTACTTACTTTTCCTTCTTCAGTCCAACATTCATTGTCTTCAGCAGTTCAGCTTTTTCATCTCCATGATCAGGTTCAGGTAGAATACAACATGGATTCGGAGCTAGCGTATTAGACATTGCAAGTGTATAGAAGAATCCGTGAAAAACAGTACCAGCTGTCATAGATTGAAAAGAGTAGCATATGCTTTGGGTTGGTGAAGTGCTCTTGCATTCAGCATCCAGTGCAAGTGGTAATCAACCAGGCTCCGTGAGGTGATCACCTAAGGCAGTTAAATTTGAACGAAAGAGATTAATGAGTAACTACAGGAAGTGGGAGTTCAGCAGCAACTTGTAATAGTAATTAACCGAGCTGTAAGCAACAGGGTTAAAACAGTTGGTCATACTTGCTAACTTGTCATCGCCAGGACGTTTAGTACATGGATTAAGATAATATTGTCACACTTTCAACTATCACCAAGACTCATTACAGAAATTTAAGTGTCTGCTAAAACTAAACGAGAATGAGATGTAAGCTAGACATATCCATGAGAGTCTTAACCTTCAGGATACCCCTTGGTGTATAACTAGACTTTTTCTTGCCTAGCTACTATATTGTGTATCATTCAGGTTGAGGCCGATCTCTTAAATCATCTTAAATAGCAACAGGATTAGCATGGCATGATACTGATAATGAGGTCTCTAATTTTGCAACAACCAGAATGACAAATAACAATTTGTAATCAACAAATTTACAAGTACTACTATTAACAGAACTAATAATACTGCATCTGAACACAAGAAAAAGGTATTTGTAATTTGTATTTGTTTTATTTGTTCCTATGGTTTGCTTTGATTTTACTGATCTGCTATGGTTTGTATTTCTTAAGGAATGGATGGATTGGGAACTAAAGCGGAGTGGGTCACTCTTTGGTGAGGCAAAAACCAGGGTGCAGGGAGACTGTGTTCTTCATGATCCCCATCAAATTTGAACGCATCCTGCAGCTACTCTTAGCAATGGCTGCAAACATTGGCTCATTGCTCTGGCCAGTTATGGAGATGGCCGAACCGGTAGAATTCACACAAGCAACCTGTGTTTGAAGCCATAGCTGAAGTATCTTCGGTTTCTTGATCACTTCTGGCTGCAACCTTTTTTTATTTCTTTGTGGTAAGAATCCATTTCTGTTTCAGTGATGTTCGAGACTAAATTGACTTCAAATTGAAGAAAATATCTCAATTGTTTACCTCAATTTCAGGCTCTCTTTTTAGGCATAGGTTGGCAGTAGTTTATGTCCATGCATTCACAGTTTATTTTTGTTCTTGCTGAGCTTTGGCTCCCTTTTGGTTATAATACAACCATTTCTTCCTAAAAAAATAAAAAATAAAAAAACTATTATTTTAAAAAATTGGAAAAAGTAACTTTATTTGTTAATTAATTAAAAAAATTTACCCAAGGGGTTTAGATCCAGTAGTGTTCTGGATTTAAAAGTTTGTCTTGATAGTAATTTTTTAGGATTAATTTGATTGTGAAAATCAAAAGTGCTGAAATATAATGGTCTGGGCCTGGCAATTAGACATGAGATTTGGCACAGTTTCAATATAAAAAGTAAATATGGAGGAAAATAGTGTACGATGAGATTTGGCTCGACTATATGTCTCTAATGTACCTCCTTAATATTTGGAATTATGATGCATGGTGATTTTTCTTGGCTATTCTGGGCCACAACCATACCTGATTGCTTCAGTTGCATTTTTTTTTTTTTTTTAATTATTTCTTGTTTCTTGTGTGATTATATTTGAGGAACCTGGTCTTTGTAGTGTACGTTTTATTGAGCTGAGCACGTGAAGGTACAGTGACTCTTCAATTTGCTTCATTCTTGTGATGCTATGCTAAAATGTCCCTACTTACGATTTTGTTCTTTCCTTCCTTGGGTTGTAATTATTCCTTCCTTCTTACGATTGATATGACGAGTAAAACTGCCAACTTGCCCCGATAACTTACGAAGCATAGGGGCATCAAGAAAGTCATAAATCCTACTAGTAATCAATATAAGCTCAGTCTTTATCCAGCAAATATATCATGTATGAGACCAGTGGCGGAGCCACACCGACCCATCTGAAATTCAAATTCCTTTAAAAAAAAAAAATTAACCATATTTTACATTTTGATCCCCCTAAACAATTAAAATTTTATATTTTGACCCCCCTGAATATTTCTCCTATGCAAGCAAAAAACACTACAAAAAAATCTCCCCAAACAATATATACCAGGAAACTGATGAATAAGACTAGGCTAAGTATGCTTCACAAAATCAAACATGCACCTAAGGTGAAATCAAACTCTCGACATAGGTGAAATGCTTGTAGGACGACCTTTCCATGTCTGGATAAGTGATCAAAGAAGAATCCTTCTTGTTGAAAATCACAAATTTGGTACCACACGATAACAATAGCTGTGGGCCATCGCTCCACACATGGACGAGCATTGTGAAGCCCAAACACATCTTCCGATGATGAATAAGAGGAACACGAACTACTCTAGTCCAGGTAGACTTGTCAAATTTACCATAAACAGGCTCTATCATCCACACATCTGCATAACCATCGTCTGCAGGACGAAAGCAATTGTGCTGGCAGCAAGCGTATAGTACTCCTTGGGAAAATGCCAAGCTCGGGAATTGGCAGTTTCCCGGCACAAATTCTGGCTTATGCAGAATCCCATACTCCTCCGTCTCCAAATCGAGATAAGCAATTTCCCATATGCGTAGATATTTCTCGTTGTGCTCTGTAGGTCTCACAATCCAATGAATCTTCCCGTTTGCACATAGAGTAGACATGCCACCATAGTAATAACAATTGAATAGTGTAAAACCAGTGTGATTCTTGATCCTTCTCCACGGAACATTCTCCCCTAGACCATAGATTTTCACCATGGGATTGTAGGTAGTCATATGAGTATACAAGAAACCGATGACCTTAAACTGCTTGGAGGATTCATCAAAACCTAGACCGTAGTTGCAGTAAGCAAACTGTCCTTGAGAAACATACTTATCCTGGACGAATTTGGGGAGCCTTTTGAATTTTCGGGTACATGGGTTCCATAAGATCAGGTTTTTATTCAAGTGTTTCGTATCCTTAGCAAACAAGAGCAGCCCATCACCAGAAGCCAAGCAGTGGGAATATGGTGGAGATGCTCTTGTTGTTTCTAGCAGCGTGGCACTCTTAGCAGCAGCATCATCATCATCATCCGAAATAGCATAATATTTCCTCTTATGGGTAGACTTATCTCTAAACATAAGTGTCGAATTCAACGTGTTTCTTGATTTTGAAACCACACGGTGCTTTTCATAGAACTCGTCGCTGGATATCAAGAGATTCCATGACTTTGAAACACAAGTAAATCTCAACACAGATTTAACTGGGAGTCTTAAAAGAATCTCCATGACTAAATCGTCTGGAACGGAAACAATACCTGATAATGATGATGGTGAACTATACAGCGTTGCCATCCCAGATATTCTGTTATGTTCTGTTTGTCTTCAATGTAGAAAAAAGGTCCAAAAGGTTAAAACCGGTAAACCGCTGATTATATCCTTAGAAATACGAACTTAGTTTGTGTCGAACAATTATTCACTTAACAGTTTCTGCGTTCACTAGTTCTAATGTCAGAATGAATGATAGGATGCTTTTTTCTTTACTGTATATTTGTTATTTATATGTCAGTTGCACGATGAAACTTTGAACAAGATCAACTGATTTTGTTGTTGACAGGATTAAGAGCAGTTACTGGTAGTCAAATTCGCTTGGTTTTTATGTTGTCCAAAGTAGAATTTGAGTGGCCATTGCCCTGTACCTCCAGGTTGTGTTTCATTTGTTATGTTTGTTTTAACGTAGGAAAAACATGGATTGCTAATTTTTTGCTAGTGGAAACATGCTAGAAGAAGCTTGTATTCTAGCTTAAGCAAATAGTTGAAATGTCATCTAACCTTTGGCCTTTTTTTTCAGTTGCCCTGAGTTGAAGCAATTCTATATCGTTGGTCATTACACAGAAGAACCAATCTTATAAATTCAATATTCTGTTATACGCTCGAATCAAGAACACGGAGAAGAATTCAAAAGTTAAAGATGGAACCTTATCATCCTAAGCTCCTACATAAAACTGATACATCCTACGTACTTATTCTGTCTCGACTTAATTAACTTAAAACACTTTATTTTGTTCACTTTCTTCTGTGGCCCTCACAGTTATGAGAGACATCAACAAGGTAGGATTAATGCAACTTGTCATAGTTTACAATGAGTCTAATTAGAACCAGCCCCTGGAAAATGTCAAGAAACAACAAGCATGTAAGCAATTAGCATTTCAAACTCACTTTCATATCTGAATTTACAGAAATAAAGCAAATTTCACAGATAATGCATTTTCAGTAGTCTAAACATGTTAAAACCATCACCTTCTTAGTTTTTAAAACACTGGAAAAGGGAAGCTAATGAAAACCAGGCAAAAACACACACATGTTACATCACTACTGTAGTCTGTAGCTAGCAATCCTTCATGAACAAGTGTTATGATCATGCGACCGCGAAATTCTCCTTATAAAATCACTCTCACTTCGTACGCAATAGTCCATGGTTTGGGGAACAAGTGTTCCTAGTGATTTTCCATAAGAATTCAGACACAAAGCTTGCTGGAACCAGCTGTGCTCTTTCGATGGTTCCAGTCGGATCGAAACGAGATCAACATCTGTGCAGGGAATGGAACTGCTGCACGCTAAATGGATCGGCTTCACAGCATAAGTTCCAACTATGTGATTGAACTTAACTCCTGATATTGCCACTTCACCTGTTTGATTCTTGCATGCTTGTTTGTCGCAATAGTACTGATCAATCATTATGGGGACTTTGACTTCTGTTACTTGAATGTTCGAAAATGTCACATTTTTTACCGATCCATCACCACCCTGGAGTAAAAAAAAAAGGACTTGATTAGCAGAGGAATATACATAGTGTTCTGCATTTTTACTTCACATAGGACAATTTACCTGCCATGTTTTTATCCTTGCACCATACATAGTGTTTTGCATTGTGATATCTTCAACTAGTATATTCGAGACACACACAACACTCTTATCTTTCCCTAATGTACCAAATAAGAACAGACAAGCTATAATTCTTTCTAATACAGAATATAGTAACTAGTATTATTGTTTGTTAATTTAACATATTTTGTTCAATCTGCACATTAATCTGTGATCCGGTTACCTTATACCATGTCCAGGACCGCAGTTTATATGATGCACATGAACGTTGGAACAACCTGTTTGTATCGACAGACAATCATCACCTGTACAATGTTCAATTGTCAAAATACATATACAGATTTAAAAATTAAAATCACAGTCAATCTTACATAGTGTAATCTGGCAAAATGTCTTACCAGATGCAATATTTGAATGCTTAATTTCAACATTTTGAGTGTTCTGCAGGTGAATTCCGTCAGTGTTTGGACTGTTTTCTGGGGCAGAAATCGTAACATTGTCGACCTTAACACCTTTAGAATTGTCAAACTTCAAGTGACATAAAGGACTATTTCTGATGGTGATGTCACGAACCGTGACATTGCTGCTGTCATAGAATCTCAATGCCTGTTCCAAATGAAAAGTATATGTTACAATTTATGAAAATCGGCTTAGAAAAGAACGAAAAGGAAACTTAGTTCAGCAAACATGTTCTTACAGTTGGCTTCATGTCTGGAATCTTCTTAGCTTTCTTCTTCTGCAAAATAAGTAGTAAACAGAATTTTTTAACTTTCTATGTCAATCTGTTGTTGCATCTAGCTTGTTTCTATTTATGTTCTGTTGATTTTAGTTTCGACATTACCTTATTAAACTGTGGAGAATTTCCCCACCAGTTAAAGCCTTGGCCATCAAAAGTGCCTGAACCTTGTATAGTAAAATTCTGAAGCCATTTGAAATTCATCCACTGGTACAAACTGGATTTTGCCCATGATCCGATTTTTGGAGGGGCTAGAATATTCCCATGAATCTGCTCAAAAGTCCCACAGAATCTTGATCAACTTGAAACATAGTAGTATTATATTACTCAGCAGACTATTAGAAAATAATATGTTCACTGACCTGTAAAACAAGATTTGGCATGCAAGGGCCTTTCAATGTCACAGGTTTCATCAGAAATTTAATTCCTGAAGGTACTTCAATTACAGCTCCAGGTACTCGGCAGGCAGATATCCATGCTGCTAAAAGTGCCTACTCGAACGATTGTAGATTTTACAATAAGTTTCTCTGGGAACATAAAACAAGTAGAGGAAGAAATTTGCAAGTTTTAATTACCTTAGAGTCATCAGAACCCCATTACCCTTTGCTCTAAAGCTTAAAATGTTGAAAACTGGTGAGGAGTTTCTAGGATCATAAGGCAAGTTATTTCCATGACTCTTCTTGTGTTTTTTCTTATGCCCTTTGTTTCTGTTGCTGTGGTTCTTCCTTGCTTCGACTATCGAAAATTCTATGGCAACGAGAAGGCAGAGGACTAGAAGGAGCATGATATAGTTCTTGGATTTCTTCATGACAGTGAGTGAGGTTTAAGGTGGTACTCAGTTGTAACAGAATTGAAAGAGTTCTTGGAAGTTTATATATATAGTTATCATACTTCCAAAAAGGCAATGTTATGGCTTGAAATCTCAAGTATGCCATTTTCTCTGTCATTATGACATTACAGCATAAGTTTCTCTTTGTAACTCATCAATCAGTTCACATGTTTTCTCTTTTTGGGAAGATGTATGAAATACATTTAAAAGTCCCCACTCAACATTTTTATATTATTGGAAAGTTGGCTTGTTGATTTCTGGGCAGTGTTGTAAAGTTAGCTTCTTTCTTGCTGTTTATGAAAGGTGTTTATGTTTTGTTGTGTTATCCTTAAGATTAACAAATGAATTAGTGGAAGTTAACAAGTAATGGTTGTATAAAGCTCTGTACTCTACAGGTTTCTATAGACAATTTCCTTGTACTTCTAATAAAGAGAATGTGGATTTGTCTAAACAATAAACAGAAAGGCTTTCTGGAAAATAAAAGCAATGCATGCTTCAATCCACCAATCTGCGCTATACTCTTCGATAAGTCATGCCATGATGCACTATCGCATGTTGTAGTAGAGAGTACATACTTATTCATTAAAATCGCTACACAAAAGAGAAGAAGTACCACATACACTATCAAAGAGGCTCTCTAGAACTTTGTCAAAATACACTAGTTGATGGATAAGAGTAATTAGGCTTTGGTAGTTTACTTTAGCTCATGTATTATGAGAGTTTGTTAGGTCTCATAGATTCTAGTTCATTTATGAGAAGTGGCCTATAAAGGTTGTCATTCTGCACCACATGTTTGTTCATTTACACAAATGTTAATGAGGCAGGACAATAGGAGATGGCTCATGAATGTTGGAGTTAATGTGAGGAATAAAAAAGTGTGATACCCATAATGATAACATGGATAACTTTAGTTACAGGCTTACAGCAGTATATCTTTTGCTCTAAAACCGTATTACTATCTGTCAAGTGTCAACATATATATCACGGTAGCATTGGCCTACACCCATTACAGTTGAGCCTTTTGACTGTTTGCAACAGTGGCGAATCACCACACAATGAACAATAGTCGAATGGAAATGAAAACAACAAAGAACACCAATTTAATGCTGTTCTACGTCCACAGGAAATCGATTTCAAGCTTCAATAATCAACGGAAGCTTACAAGTTGCAGAGAATTGAAATGATTAATTTGATCTCAATTCTCAGTGATCAAGACTCAACTTCCTAAATTCGAACTTAGAGATAGCTAACAAATAGATGAAAAAGGAACTGAATAACTACACGAGCAGAACCGCTCAAACTGAGCTATATAAGTTATATAACGAGCTGCAGAAACAGGAATGATAAGAGCAAGCAGTAGCTGTATGATCAAACAAAATAGTGATCCAACAGACAGATGAATTCACGACGCTTCTGTTAGCAACTTAAGAGCCTAACAGAGTTACATAGTGGCGCTTCAGGAGGAGCATGGCATCATCATGATCATCAGATTTGGTCCTGGGGTCGTCTGGTTTGATGTGTTTGAGGCAGTGGTTTGTCATAAAGGTTGGAGTTGTTAACAGAGCATACCACAGCTTGGAGACACACTTAAACCTGTAAATAGACTTTACCGGCAACCATTCCAAAATCTCACTTACCAATTCATCTGGCAAACACCTACTACTGATCTCTTCCTCTTCCGATGATGATTCATCAGGCAAATAGCTACTATTATTTTCAGATGATTCATCTGGCAAAGATCTACTACTAATTTCCTCCTCCTCCTCTTCCTCCGTTATCACTTTCCATCTCCCTGAACTAGATGAAAAATGAATAAGTTTCTTCGTCGATGGAGACGAAGAAAACGATCCCAACACAAATTTACCCTCTTTCTTCCCAAATCCCGTCATCAATCAAATTGATGATGATGATAAATTAACAACACAATAGTAAATCTCTGACCTGAGAATACAAATCCGCTAGTCGATCATGAAGTTGCTGCTCGTAAAAACTCTTTTCAGCTGCTAGGTTGTGGCACGGGAATCGTCTAATTGATTGACTAACGCATTCGTTCTCTTAAATATAGTGATCTTTAACTAGCGGAGTATTGCTCGGCTCGTTAACAATAGGCTATCGAGGCTTAACTTGTTTACGAAATGAGCTAAAAATTAGGCTTGAACGAGCTCGAACCAAGCTCATATAAAAAATATGTGAAAATATGAATATGAGTGATTGATGCGTTATATCAATTCTTAAATTTATATGAATATGAGTGATTGATGCGTTATATCAATTCTTAAATTTATAGTTTGCCAAAAGCCAGTTCAAGTGTCGTTCTAAAAGATAGTAAAGTAATAATTTTAACTAAACTAAACTCAGGTTATCAAAAGTTGAAAATTCCTTTTGGCCAAACATATGAAGCCTATTCAAGTGAAACATTACCTTATTCACGTACAAAATTGAGACTGTTTTGAGTTTTCGTAGTGTTAAGGATCCTGCTAAGTGAATTAGGTAAAACGCCAAAAATCACCCGAAAGATTAGCTTCAATATTATCAAGAGCTCAATTAAAACCAGCCTTTAGTAGCAGAGTCGGACTACATACAACCCAAGCTCATTAACAGCTTAACTAAAAAAATAGACAGCACCGAAATTCTGTTTTGTAATCTACTTCTGGGTTTCTTGATTCTTCTACAATAGGCAAGACATCATATCATCACTTCAAGAGAGACCTCGTAAAGTGTTCGCGGGCAGTTGCAAAAGCCTGACTCAGAGTCTGCACAAAAGCAAAGGGCAATAGTTATGATGAGTACAGGTGATATAGCAATTTCAAATTTTCCGTAACTTAGAGCAATTGAAATTTGGGAGAACTTGTTCACCTGTTCGGAGAGTGGTGCACTTGGGTCCATGCTGTGGCTCGCAACTTTACTTGCAATGCTATCTGCGTCATTTTCCAGAATAATTCTAATACCAAGAAAGAGTAACAAGTTATTTGCGGACTACAGAAGGACATTCTCATTGTTGAAGGAAGCCCATGAAATACATGTTTTGGCACCTCCATAGATACATGCATTGCATGTTTTTGAATAGGTGAAGTCTGGAACACCTTTTAACATTTACATACTCTGGCTTCTTATATGGCATGTGTAGCATGTATCTTTACTAAAACAAACTCGACGGGCAGTGATATGAAGTAGATCTGCGGGGTTTAGTTATTCGTTTTCAGGGAAGAAAGTGGTAAGAATCACCTTAACCGCTTCAATATTAAATTCTGATTTTGCTACAAGACACGCAATCTAGACATCGTACATGAATACCATACAGTCTGGGTATGTAACACTATGTGGAGTAACTAAATCATTGTTTCAGGCATCAAGCAAAAGTTTCTGTCATCACTGACAGTAAAAAATCAAATACACTTACCCGCCATCAACAATTTCATCAAGGCATAAAAGAATGAGATCTAGATTTTCAAGAGCCTCTCTTTTATCAACTTGTCCTCTGAAAACACAAAGCCCGATGAAAACATGCAGTGAGTTAGCAACTGCAAGCATGATTAAGAGCATTTACTTGAAGTCAGCGTTAAATACCTGAGCACATTTTCAACGGAATCAAAGAATCCTTGAAGAACAGTTGCTAAGATCAGTTCATTTTCATCCTCACTCCCAATGACATAAAAGTGTAGGTCTTGAACAGACTTGTATATAATAACATTGTTCTCAAACATCGTTATTTCAGCTGAAGAGTTAGCAAAAGTTGTCAGTAACTGTGAGAGATAGCTAAGAACTCTGAAAAGGCAAAAACACGGAATCTAACTGAAGGAAAGCAAAAGTATATCTGAATAAAAATCCATTCTAAGTACCAAGAAAGAGGAAGATCACTCATTTACAATTCAACTATTAGATAGTAAAAGACACCAAGGACTAATTATTGGTAGCACATGTTCATCAGCGGAAGAGAAGTCGATTTTCCCAAAGGTTACACTTAGTAGTGAACAAGCCACAGTATAATAATAACCTTTGAAGCACACTCACAACTCAATCTGTTGGTGTTTGCAAGTCGAATAATTTGCTTCCACTATGGACTCACCAAAAGAAGAGTTTAACAAGCAAAGTGGCACAATACAACATTTGCTGCATACTTTGACAAATAGATCTAGAACCAGCCAAGTATAATAATTCACACTTTCAACATACAAAAGGACACTGATACCTACATGACTTCAATCAGTGCAGTGTTCAAGTACGGAAGATACCAGAAAAAATAATGTTGATAACCATATTTGAAACGCCATACTCAGGGAAAACCATAAAATGCTACCCAAAAACATAACTAAGGGGCTTTTACTTGTAAGGTATAGTCACAAGGCAAATAAATACTAACAAGCTGCAGACTCTCAAATGAATACAAGGATAAACGAGGGTACGGATTACGGAACCTTCTGAGCGAGCATTTGTCTTCTGTGTCTTGGTGAACACAGCCTTCTCGAAGTTTTCCTTGGCAACATTAGTAGGCCAATCATCAGAATAGTACTTGGCAGCAATGCGTTTCCCTTCGGAATCAAGGAGAAGAACGCTCTTCACAGTAGGGCACAAATCCTATACAGACTAAATCAATCAGTTTCACGAAAATTGATTGACATACATACGAAACATAGAACCAGAATGATTGATTTAGGAATTATAATAGATCATCGAAACGAATTCATCAGAATCCCTTCCGATCCGAAACATCGAACAACGACCACTTACGATTTCTCACAGTGAACTGTGAAGAGGTCTAGATCTAAACTAAACAATTGAAAAATCACTAATCGTAGGCTGATAAACCCTGTCGAATTTTCCAAACGTATTACTCGTAGCTAAAAAAGCATGTTTTTATGATTAATAGAGAAAGGGATAGAGAGATATACCATGATTTTCGAAGGGAGTGCCGGAGGGATCCTGGTCGGCGGTAGCTCAGCTTCCGGTGTCGTGTCGTTCCTCGGTAAGTGCAACGAGAGTCAAACAGAAGAGTAGAGAAAATTAAAATAAGCTCTAGGACTAGGATCGACAACCACGCTTTTAACTACTACGGAGTATATTATTCTTTCTTTTTCATAAATCCTGATTAATTTTAAACTATTATGAAAATAATTTATATTTTTATAATATAATTTTATTAATAATTTATCATTATAATTTAATAGTAATTGGAAGTTAAAATTGAAATATATTGACAGAAAAAAGTCAAACTATGACATTTTTTATGGAATAAAGAGAGTATAACACATGGACAGTGAGCAATATAATGTATCTTATGGTTTATGGTTGGATTGCAAATAATCTTGTTTCGTATCTAAAAGTTACCGTAAATCACTTGATTTATTATTAAAATTGTCTTCCGCGTTGACTATGGCTCTTCATATAATCATGACTCATTAGTTATGCTTGTTATGGAAAAAATCCGATCAACTATAATAAATGGACGGCGCTCTTACATCACAATTTCCTATTATACGGTTGCTTTTGAACAATAATCTAGGGATGTATATAAAAAAAGAAAACGTCTGTTTTGCCCATCAGCTACGGCGGTTAAAAGTTTTGCTAAAAATCAACGCAGTTTACTTTTTGGTAACCCGCCACGAAGCGGGTGGGTGGCGGTTTAGCGGGTGACAACCCGTCACCAGCCTTAATATAGTTAATTTTTATTTTTTAAACTTTTCTATATATAAATATTACTACTATATATAATTATATATATTAATGTAGCCCTAGTCTCATTTCCATATGCCTCCGGAAACCAAAAGTCTAAACATAATTCCTAAAAGTCCATCGTTTAAGAATAATGATTTAGAACTTGTTTATTTTTCAAGTTTAAAACTAGTGCTTTTGGTACTTTGCGGCTCTTATGTACTATTGTTATTGTTATTGAATTTGTGAGTCTATATTGACTTGTGTACTTGTATATTGTTCGACATTTGTGAGTAGTTTCGTATTATGTGCCTTTTATTTTAACATGTAAAACCGCCAACCCACCCATCATCCGTCCGTCAACAACCGCCTGCGGCGGTTAGATAAAATGTTCACCCGCTGCGGTTAACAATTTAGCCTACCCGCCATAAGCGGGTCAGCTTGAATTTTTGTAAAAATTCACCTGCACCCGTTCGCCCCTGGCTATCATAATTCAAATTGGAACTCATGTATTTTGGATGATTGTACATCACTCTATCGTTAATTCAAAATTTATTTTCTCTATGATATTGTAGTTACCTGAATTTTTACAATTTTAGTCACTTAGTGTAACCTTGAAGTTATTTTGTCTTGTTTAGTTACTAATTTCTCTTCATTCACCGACCCTTGTCTTGTCCGAACATCACATTGGGAAGTGGTTAGAATTACTGCTCTATTATGAAATTTAGTAAATGTTAATTCTCGAATTTAGAAGCCTAAATTCGTACTAGTCCGCCAATCGAACTGAGTGAAATTTGGGAGAATTATGATCTGGCTCAACCTAGACCTGACCAAACGGAACCGAAAACTGAGAACCAAACCGAAGCGTATGGTTCTGATTTCGGTTCCGATTCCATTTTTTTTAGAACCGAAAAACAGGAGGAACCAGACGGTTCTTGACCTAGGGCTAGGGAAGCAGTCAAGCAGCGAAGGAACCTGACCCACTATTGGGTAAGGGAAAAAAAAAAAAAAAAAAACAATTTGAATTTGCTGCATTTATTTTGTTTCCTATCAGGAATTAATTGGGGGTTTAACAACACTCGCTCGAGTTCGAATTTAGGGTTTATCCATGGATGGGGATGCTATGTCGATTTCCATGTGTCGTTGAGCTGCCGTTTTCTTACTTTCTCTTCGATATGGAATAAGTTCCGAGTCTACGTTGGTTTTCACCGGAAGCTGAAGATTTGGTTAAATGGCGGAGGATTTGGAGGCGACGGAAGGCAAACCTTGCTGCGATAAGGTAAGCTTATTTTCATCTCCGTTTCGTCTACTGATTCTTCTGTGATTTAATTTATTGATTGATTGATCGATTATTATTCGTTATTGCATCTGAAGCCCAAATGCGTGAAGCTTCGGAGCAAGTATCAGAAACTCGAAGAGCGAAAGAACCAGTTTCGGGATGCGACTAATTTGATACAGGAGAAGTATAATGCCGTTGAACAACAGAATGCAAGTCTCAAACAAGGTATTGCATCCACTTCTACCTGCTTTATTCAATTCTCGATTGTAATGTTTGTAAGTTTTTTGATAAATAGTTACTCATTGTTAGATTTGGAATTGGATGGTTAAAAATATCTGGTGCAAAAGTTGTAGTGTAAAATCTAAACTCGAAAGTATGTATAATGCATTGCTGATGAAAAATCTGATTTCTGTCTCCAGCATTGGGAGATCTTGAAGTTGAGGTTCGTAGATGGCAGGACGAGAAAGAAAAGGAAACTGGTATTCGTGTTGATCTGGAGGATGAGGTCTCTGCTCTCAAGGAGGAGATTGAATTGTTAAAGCAAAACGGTCAATCTGGTTCTGGAGGGGTGGATGAGAAGCATCAGGAGTGTTTGGAGTCGTTGGAGAAGGAGATGAACCGGATGAAGGAGCTTTTTGAGAAAGAGAAAGGAAGAGCGGATTCGGAAAAGAAGAAAGCTGAGATGCAGAGGAAGAAAGCTGATGATGCTTTGAAGAAGTTAGAGAAGGAAAAGAAGAAAGTGAGTGAAGCACAGGGGGTAGCTAATACTGAAATGGAAACTGCGGAGAAAAATAGGCTTCTGTTGGAGAAACTGAAAAATGAGAATGATGCATTGAAGTCGGAAATGGCTTTGAAGGGATCCAAATCTGAAGCAGCAGACAAGAAACTGGAGGCAGAGAAACAGGAAACAAATAAAGCAAGGAAACTGGCAGAAATGAATATGAAGAAAGCAGAAGAAAACAAGCGTCTTTGGGAGAAAGGGAAAGTGGAGCTTGATGCAGTAAAGTTGATGTTATCGTCTGAGAGATTGAAATTTGAAGCGGCAGAGAAGAAAGTGGAAGCAGAGAAACAGGAAACCATCAAAGCAAGGAAACAGGCAGAAATGAATATGAAGAAGGCAGAAGAGTTCAAACTTCATTTGGAGAAAATGAAATTGGAACTTAATGGGGTAAAGTCGATGTTGACATCTGAAAGATCTAAGTCTGCAGCTGCGGAGAAGAAAGTAGAGGTAGAGAAACAAAACACTAGCAGAGAAAAGAATCGAGCAGAAGATTTCAAACTTCATTTGGAGAAAATGAAATTGGAACTTGATGGGGTAAAATCAATGTTGACATCTGAAAGATTAAAATCTGCAGCAGCGGAGAAGAAAGTAGAGGTAGAGAAACAAAACACTAGCAGAGAAAAGGCTCGAGCTGATGATTTGACAAAAAAATTGGAACAGGAAAGTACCAGGGTTAGAAAATTAGAGGAAGAGCTCTGTGTACATAGATGCCCCATCAAATTGGTTGATGCTCATGCTGTTGCACCCAGTGACCCCAAAAGCATTTGCGCTGGAGCTGAAAATAATGATACCCTAAGGTCTCAAGGGATTAGGAATCTATTGGAGAAAGATCAAACCATGACCAAAGAGAAACGACGGGTGGATTCTGAGAGAAAGAAAGCAAAGAAACTCCGGAAAGCTGCCAAAGAACACAAAATGATGGCCTTACAAGAGAAGTATCGAGCTGATCGTCTATCTAAAGAGTTGGAAGTTTATAAGCTGAGGTTGAAAGAATTGGGAAAGGGGCCACATGAATTTCTCCAATACAAAACATTTGCTGATAGTTGTCGGAGGTGCAATGATAATATATATGAAACTGAGACAGTGAAATTGCTAAAGAATCAGTTAAAGCTTGAAGAGATGCTCACAAAGCATGCCAAAGAAGCAACAAAACTGGAAGTTCTTCGTAACAATATTTTACATCAAGAGCTTCTGCACCTAAAGAAGGAATGCTGTCGGTTTCAGCAACGCTTGGACATGCTTGATGGTTGTTTCCTTAGTGACAGTGAAGGTATTCATGAACTTGAAAAGGTTAGTCTCTCTCCCGCGCGGTGTTACTTATAGCTTCTTGTTTTTTTCCTCATCCATTTATTATATTTCACAAATTTATATATATATATAATTTTTAAAATTTACGTGTTTATGTGAATTTAGAAAGTGTTTTGATCATTTGATGTGTCTTGACAAATTTTATGAGCAATAGCTTCTTATCTTGCCAGTTGATTTTGGTTGGTGATGGCTGATAACAATATTTGTACATCGTGCATTTGGAGCGCAATATGATTGACTATCTATCTTATGTAAGGATTTTCCTTTCATGGTCATGTCTTTCTGGTACCTTTGCTACCTGCTAGTTTCTTGAAAACAGCATAACTGGAACACTGGGTCAGGCTTGCTTTCCGTTTGTTCAACATAAATATTACTTCTCTATTGAGGTTCAACTTATGCCGTGCTAGAAATTGCAGACTGTTACCACTTTATAAATAGGATGATTTTGAAATATAGCTGTGTTTGTGCCATTAGAAATCACACAGTTCCTTCTTTGCAGTACTTTTACAGATATAATTTCTACTTATTTAAATGGTAATATTATATTGCAGGTGGGTAATCAGACCTTCGAAGGGGATAAATTCTACTCAGACGAATTGCTTGCATCAGGTATAGATTCTAGATTGAATCATCCGTGTAGAGGTTCCAAAAGAAATATCTTACAGAGTTCTGCCATAAATTCCAGTTCTGCATCCATAGAAGATCAATCATTGGTGGGATCACCCAGAAGTAGCACTTTTCGTGTCTTGACGTCGGCTAAACTGGGAGCTGTATCAAACGCAGATGCGACTATTTTAAAATTACCTGGCAAGAAGAGAATGAGGGACAGTGAGAATGATGTTACCACAGCTAAAAACACCAAAAGTCAAATCAGAGGCAATGATAATGAGAATGCAGATATTCACAGTGACTTGGGAATCATTTCTGATGCACTTGTGCCTGTGGAAAATTTGAATCTGAAGGGTCGGAAGTCGCATCAGCCTGTATTGGGGAGACTAACCCAAGTGCCTGATTTAATCAATGATCATACATCAGAGATTATTCAAGAGAACGCTTGTGAAAAGCATGTTAGACCGTTCAAGAGGAGGAAAAATTATTGTGATGGAGCAATTGTTATTAATCCCTCACATGAGCCTGGCAACCTAGTGCTTCATGCTAATATTAGCGACTCGGATGCCAGTATACATGCTGCATCACCTGTCATTGATGCCATAGAACTCGATCAATCCTTGGAAGGTAGGATGGATGATATCTTAGGAAGCAACCCATGCATACCAATGAGAAGGGCTGATCTGACAATTGACTATTATATGAAATTACTGGACCTGGATAATGAGGCTGATGAGAAGTCGTACTGTCAAGCTATTGCATTACCCCTATCTCCTACCCTCCCTGATATTGAGTTTCATGAGGATGAAGTAAATGAAGTGGATACTCCTGAGATAATGGTTGATAAGAGGTCACAGAATGGAGTGTGCAGTATAAAGGATAGTCTGGGGCCAATATCAAGCTGTGATGCATATGACTCAGAGAAGGAACCTTCCACTAATTTGGTACTGAGTAACCTTGCTTCTAGAAATGATGATTCTGTTAAACTCCCGGAGAATACAGATATTTTTCAGGCAAGTCATGCTCAAGTTCATCAGACTGAGGTTTCTGGTGAAACTTTGAGCAGTGCGGATGTCTCTAGTTCAGGGAATGAAGAAATGAAGATGTTATATGAAAAGAGGATGACTTCAACCCATGGTAGGCTTCTGAAATATTACATTATATCCTCGGATAATAGAGATAGCCATAGCATTTTGAGGATTCTGCAGGCTATCAGCAGTTGCATGCCTCAGTGTTGCCTTCTTGATTCACCAGAACTCTTCCTTCAGAATCTTATCACAAATTTGAACGCTGAAGATGTTTCAATGAAGTAAGTGAATCGACATAAATAGCCACTTTTCTTAGTACCAATCTGACATTTTGCTGCTTGCTTGTTTCTTGCATTCGGTCTCAACCGAAAACCTGGCTGAATCCATATATAGTATACATTACCTCTGTTTGGATTAAAATTGCCTTGTTTCGTTTGATTGAGATTGATTTTGGTATAAAAATAAGATTGGCGTGAGGCGCGAGTGATGTGATGTTTTTTGGGTTTTGCAGGGTTCCATTTTTGATAACGGGTGTGTTAGCTTTTTTTAGGCTTCCCAAAATAAATGATGCTTTAGCTCTTTTAGCTTTATTTGTCCATTATTACCCCTACTTGTCCCCTTCATTGGCGACATATTATTTCACTTACATTCCTATAATTAATAGGGGCAGTTGGTGGAAAAATAATTTCACCTTAATATAATATATGTGAAAACACCTAAAACGTCACTTATAAAAAATAAAGGCTGTAACAGTTAAGTGCGTGTTTAAGGTTGAAAAGTGAGTTAAAATCGATGAATTAAATTTGAGTCAGAGAGTGAATTCCATCCAGTACATATCCATTTGGTTTCCATCAAGCTCCATTTCTTGCTGACATTTTGTTACTATGTATAGGCACAGACCCATGTATGCATATTCTGACATCCACAGAGAGACGAATGCTTTCTCATTGTGATGGTTCTATGTGCTTATAGCAACACGGTTCATTAGATTTATGCGTGCAGCTTTTAAGAATCAGTCATGCCAAGATGGGTGTAGTGTTTCAGCTCATTCTAGTGTTCACTCTGTACATTGTCCCAATTAGATGGCATATTGTTATATCGTTCATTCGTTTGGAATTTGATTTTTTAGAAAACTGAACTAATATTTTATCTTTGGACCATTTGTAGGGAGCGGGTATGTGTGTTCTTTAGCATAATTCTGCATGCAGTTTCTGGGATTGAAGCCGGAAGTTTGATAAATGCCTGCAGTGATGATTTCATCACATCTCTTACTTCCATCACTCTGCCCATCCGATCAGGTATTTATCAGAATAATTTGTTCTTAATTTTATTTTTCACTCCTTGGTGTGAAGTTTTGTTAGTTACATTTTTGTAAAGAAAATGTCTCGTTGTTTGCAGCACTCTCTGGTTTAGCATTGAGAGGCTTATTTGTGAAGTCATGTGATTTGGCTGAACTACTTGCACTTGCTGAAGACTTCATCGAGCAGAGAAAAGTATTTGCGTGTGCTGATTCATCTGCCGAGATGCAGGTCCTGTGCAGTGCCAAATTAAACCTTGATTTTAACGGTAATGGTATAAGTCTGTATGAAGAGGCGGCTTCATCTCACCAATTGGTCGTTTCGGGTTGTCTTTTTGCATCAATATGCTCTGGGATTGATCACATTGGACTTGTTTGTGAGATATCATGCAACATCTTTTCAATGGAGAATTTTGACCCTGCCATTGCTTTGGCTATATTTCATGCTTTTGCCCACACATGTGGCTCTAAATATTTTAACCTTCATGACTATGCCCTATCGATATCCGTTATAAAGTCACTGGTTATGTTTCTTGAGAAACGTGCTTTATCTACCAATTCTATGTCCCAGACTACAATACAATCTAGGATTTGGTCATGTAGCACCAGCTGCCCTTTCTCAGAAGGCACACTTCCCGTGGAGAGTGTTGCTTCCTTGCTTGTAAATAAGCTTCAGGTGCATGGAAGATCTGTTTTGTGGACACAGGATTCACGTGAAACTATGAACTCACTATTTCCTGGAATTTCATCCATTGAAGAGTGTACGGGAGGTTCAGCCACCAGAGAGGCAGTTCCATTGAGTACATTGAGTACATCTGCAGAGAATATGTTCAGCTTCATGAATATTCTTTCATTGGTTGAGATTTTAGCTTCTTTCATGGTATGGTTTTTTCTTTAAGTTTCTCCTCAAGTTAGAGCTGATAACATTTTTGGTTTGTATTTCTAACCATTATCTGTATCTGCATGCAGGGTTGGGATTGGACAAAAGTCAACTTCATGGGTCAATTTCGTGTATTTTTTGAATCGCATATCATGGAAGATTCTTCTGCTGCTATCTTTATACTACTTGGTCAATTAGGAAGGTAAATTTGTTTCACACTCGTAACATAAAGTGTCTATCTGCAGTATGTTTCATGTGTGAATTTATTTATGCATGTGAATTTTACCACGATGACCCCCCTGGTAGTATACTTCCTCATCTTATAGACCTTAGATCCTTCAAAATCATGATAAGCTTTGTGATTGTCCTTATTTGCTGTCTTCACCACAGTTCATCTTTGGGGGGATTATGTTTAAAATCATTTCATTTTGCTGAGAATGAATTAAACTCTATAACTTCATTTATTATGCTTAGATCTTTTTTCTCCTAAAAAATCTACATTTCCTAATTATTTCTAATGAATTTCTGTTATTTGCTCAGAGTCCCATGACCATTCCTATATCTCTGCAAATATTGTCAATAAATTCCGCATACAGTAATACTTATAACAAACTTGTCTCTCTCATACTTCCATACTCAACATTAACATCTTCAAAGAATTTTTACCTGTTTGTGTGATATGCAGGCTAGGAGTAGCTGCTAGGGGGTATGAGGACACAGGAGTTAAGGAACTAAGAAAGTGGTTATCTGCACTCCTCCACCAGAGCGTTTTCTCGAAACTGAACCTTGTAACACAATCCAGTGTTATGACTGCTGTTCTTGGCCTTACTCCTCTGAATTTTGAAGATATTTTGCAGAGTAAAGATGAAACTCTATTAGCTTTGAGCACTTCCTTTGATGCCAAACTAATACAGAAATGGTTCTCTCTCTTGAGCAAGGAACAACAGTCATTCTTCAGGCTGCAACTGACTGAGAAGTGAGACCAGTTAATAGCAATGTGTTTTGTCACCCTGACAGGTGTCTGCATGCCAGAACCTGAAAGTTGAGTTATTGTTTTCCTCTCATGAACTTGTACCAAGGCTAATGCGAAGGAAGTTTTGCTTGAACCTTCCTAGTTTGTGTAATATGCATGTTTATAAGCGTGCAAATGCCAGGGCGTTCGTTTTGTTCCTTCATCGAGTACTAGGAGGTTTTGCAGTCCAAAATGGTTCGCTATATCCTGAACAAACTTGGTTGCTCATGAGATCTCTTCTTTAAGCGATCAATAGTTTGTAGTTTGTAGAGTTTGTATCTGTTTGTACTTTGTAGTCATCAATTTCAGTAAATATTGCATCAATCTTTGATCTATGCAACCAAGAGATACCACTGTCTCAGTATCCGTTTGCTGGAAAGCTAGGTCTTTGATATCCATGTATGCTGTTTTATATGTCCGCTAGGCATATGCATGGGCAAACGAAACGTTTAACTCGTTTGGTTCGAGTTTGTAGGAGTACTATTGAAGTTCATACAAAATTTTGATTCACGCATTACACCATTTTGGACCGTCTGTCACTAGTAGTCTAACTCTAACTTAAACAGTTGAAAATCGGTATCCGAATGATTGGCCTGGCAGTTTAAACTTTTTAAGTTTCAACTATAGTATCGAGTAGTAGTCTAAATGGATAATTTATCATTTACCTCCGACTTAAAGCCAAAACCCAAATGATTGGGATAGCCAGTTCCGGTAACTATACTACTCATCAGGTCCTAATCAATATTCTAGGTATTCCTTTTTTAACGTCCAAATTAATTCTTTACTTTTTTTACTTTTATATACTATTCCGCATATATCGATATATATATTATTTTAAACTTGAACTCCATCTTCATAATTTATTTAATTCCATCCATATATCAGAGATCCACATTTACACATATAATAATTAGAGTTAATACTTTTTTAGGGACTGTTATGAAGGTGGTTCTCAAAAAGATGCCTATTAGGTTCACAATTACATTTTGGTCCGAAAACAGCATTTTTTGAGTTGACCAGCTAGTATTTACATCTTTGCCATCCCCTCTAAATTGACAAAACAAACAGCCTTAAGGAAAGAAAAAGAAAAAACCCTATCCTTCTTCTCCGATGAAATTCCGACCTTCTTCTCCGATGAAATTTCGACCGGAACTTTGTAGTTCCGGTCGGAAGTTGCAACTGGTCGATCTGCTCCGGCCAGCTCTGACCGGAGCAGATTGCTCCGATCGGAGCAGACTGCGCCGATCAGAAACTGCTCCGATCGGAGCAGTTTCTTGCTCCGATCTGCTCCGATCGGAGCAGACTGCTCCGATCAAAAACTGCTCCGATCAGAGCTTAACTGCTCCAATCGGAGCAGACTACTCCGATCAGAAACTGCTCCGATCAGAGCATATGTGGTGGAGCTGCTGCTGCTCCACCACCAGAGTTCTTTTTTCTTTTCTTTTTCAACTTTTTTTTTTTTAAAGAAAATTTCAAGTCTTGTTTGGCAAAGAAAAAATCTGATTCTGGAACAGTACTTAGAGCGTGATTTGGTCAAGAGCGTGGACTAAAATGTAATTGTGAACCTAAGTAACCCTTTTTTGTTATTAGGGACGCTAACAAGGTATTAAAAATTACGAGCCCTAATAATTATTAATAATATAACATTATCAAACAAAATAACCTATTAAAAAACCGTGCTAAAAACAAACGTAGGCGTATTATCGGAATGAAGGGAGTACTCAATTATTTAGTAAAACTTTGATTACATATCTTATTTCTATCTTAAAGTTGTGTTTGGTTGTCTTTTTCGTTCAAATTACATCACTTCAGACCTAGTTGATGAGACTTATACTACAACAAATAAGTTTAATTTAAATTTCTTCGAATAAACCAAACGAGACCAAAATGCCTAATCTTCTTCTAATTCTAATTATTGGTACAGTCAAACCACTATTCAGAATCTAGTAAATTTTCTAATAAAAATTCTTACACCTAAATTTACTTCGAATCTTAGCCTAAATATGTTGAACAGACCGGAAAAGATTAAACACTCATTTTACTTCTCGCACTTGAATGTCCGTAAATATTAGTATTACCGTGCATTTTTTAAATTCACGTCAAGCATATTTCAAAATGATGTCCTTCAACAGGTGTTTACTTTCACAAATCTCACTTGACGCTTCAAGTTGGTAGCCGGTAGGGATCTTTCTATGGCCTGAGTTTTATGTAACAACCTAATTAAATATGATAATAAAACCTGAAAAGGAACTGTCTTCAATTATCAGCTATTTCACCTCATGTTCTCAAAAACACCTAAGTAACACTGTTGCTTTGTTAGTAATTCGAGGTCCAAGCTAAATACATTTTATTAGTGACAGTCATACCATTCTAGAAAGTTGATTGATATATTGAATACATTCTCAATCGTTACATATCTATTAGACTTTTTGAATGAATATATCAATTATACCATTTCAATCCAATTCACACAAACAATACAAACAATGTGTTTTTTTAATCCTTTATCCAAATGTTTAGAAATGTTAGCTTAATGTAGTTACGGTGTTAGTATAGTTATGCAGTGTATACTTGTAGTATTTTTAAGTAGGGTCTTTTCCAATTATGTATAATTACCAATTACATAAATTTAATCAATGGAGTATCGATATGTTTGTATATATACGTTTCAATTACTGTACTTATTAAATATGTAAAGTAAAATGGTAAATGCTTGATAACATATTACACAATATGATCGTTACGGATATTAAATTTGGACCGAAAACTTAGTTAAGAACGGTACGAACCTACAAGTTCGTTACTCATATTTCTATTTGTTGTGTAATAAAATATAAAACATGACGAATAACAAATCACATTGTGTCAAAATTAAATTAACCAACTGATCGGACCGGCCAGTTGGGTCAGTCCGGCTGAATTTGTTAGAAAAGACAAATTCACAAAAAGGAACAATATCTGGTAAAGGTGAAACTGAAAAGGAAAGGAAATGAATCATATAAAGTTAAAACCAAGCGGCAACTGCCATGGACAATTGGCTTGTAAGCAGAGAGGCGTCATCATCATCTACCATAATCCATTCCTTATTCAACAACGACGTCATGCCAAATCACCGAGTCCATACTCCATATACTCCACTCTCTTCACATCTCTGTTTCCTTGTCATATATTAGGGCTCAATTTCTCTCATAAATTCGCTCTCTGTCACAATTTCTCTCGAAGAGGAAAATTAAATTCCTAGTTCGTGTTTGATCGTTTGATTTTGCTGTTCGTACGTGGCAATGGCGGTGGTTTCCGGACCTCTGACACCTGGACAGGTCTGGTTTTAGCTACATTTCCTTCGGTTCTATTATTGCTCTTCCTTTTCGTTTTGATGTTGCTGATCTGTAGCAGATTTGGTGAATTTGGAGTTGTTTTTTACTGGAAATTTGATTTGGAGCTTGGTTAGGTTTATAGCTCTGGTGTAATTGGTACTGATACAACTTACTGCAGCTAGAGCATGTTCTGTTGAATACTATGGATTATTATATTTTATCGTTAATATTTGAGTGATTTGATCTCCATCGGAAGTAGAGAAAATGACCTGTTCTGGTAGTGGTTTGGATGGTGATGAAATGAGTTACCTCTTTAGGATATAGAATTTCTGCTGTTTGGATCAATGCAGTTACCTAAACCACATGGTTTTCGTGGAAATAATTGGATGTTGAGTTACTTATTTGAGTTCAGCTTTGTTGTGTTGTTTGTTCATGTGATACAATTAGATGTGTGGTGTTACTGGTGTATGATATTCCTATTACTGTTTTTGTTGATTTACCTTTAAACTGCGTTAAGTTGACACTTTACTTGTGTTGTAATAGGTGTCATTTTTCCTTGGATTCCTTCCTGTGGTTTTTTCCTGGATATACTCAGAATGGTTGGAATATAAGAAGTCATCACATCATTCGAAACTGTGAGCACCTTTCCCATTTTATGTCAAGTTGTGTATTTCTCAATGTAGATAGTCTAGATGGTAATTGGTAAAGGTAAAAAATGTAGCAAATTTTTGTGCTTGTGAAAGGTGTTACGTCCCACTAGAGTTTAAGATCAAGGGAAATAAAATGATATGTATTCATTACATTAATTAAATATACACACAGTTTAAGCTTATGCTATGTGATTTGCTCTTCTGGTAAGCAGACATTCGAATAATTTGGCTGAACCAGAAAGTGACCTGAGAAAGGATGATGATCGAGCTTCATTGTTGGAAGGAGGTGAATCTGTATCCATCAAGCTGCCCAATCCCTCTGTTAAAACAAACTTAATTAGGTTGGTCTTTTGTTAGTCCTGCATGCTAATGATATCTTGGCAATTTCTTCCTGATTACATTTGTCAGCTCCTTTATCTTCCTTTTGTAGGTTTCTCATGATGGAAGACTCATTTTTACTTGAAAATCGACAAATTTTAAGGGCGATGTAAGTATTCCATCATATTGATTGCACAAGCTAAAGTTGTCATCAACTGATGACTTACAAATTGAATTTTATTCAGGGCTGAATTTGGCGGTATTTTGTTCTACTTCTACTTGTGTGATCGGACAAATATCTTTGCAGATTCAACCAAGGTAATCTTTGTTTATTGTGTTTTTACGAGTCAATATTATTTCAGTTCCCTTAACCAAGCATATGACAGAAAATACTGTCCTTTAAACTTCTAGTCGTGAATCACACATATTATACATGTATCAGTCAGCAGTCCAAGTAGCATTTACAAGAACATATATTCTCACTCACTCCAGTCTTCTAAGATGCCTTCAGTCAGACATTGGGATTACTAGCAACTAATGACAGCTGAAACTATATTTAATTACTCTTTTTGGCTGCTTGCATGGATAAACCCTTCCCTGCTTGACTTGTTTAAGTTAAATAACTACCAATTTCTTCTCTATTTACCTGGAGGCTTTTATTCACTTTTCATGGTTGGGGCCTTTTTTTTATTGTTTATTTTTTTTTAAAAACTTTGTTCGATTGTTCATTCTGGTGGTCAATATAGACAATGACCCAAGTTTTTCAACTTCACTCATTTGGAAAGAAGTCACTGAAACCCAGTTATGCCCCAGAAATTTAAGAGTTGTAATACGTCAGTAGTAGCTATGTTTACTTATACGTTATCATAGTATCTGCCTCATCTCACACATTTGTCTATACTTTGCGTGTACTTAATATCTTGTTAACACTCTGTTTGTACTTTTCTTATCGATGTTGGACAGAGCTACAACCGCGATCTCTTCCTCTTTCTGTATTTTCTCCTTATTATAACTTCAGCAATGACTTCTCTCAAGAAACATCATGACAAGTCTGCATTTTCTGGGAAGTCTATACTCTATCTCAATCGGCATCAGACTGAAGAATGGAAAGGATGGATGCAGGCAAGAGTTTTACCATTAACTATTTGTAAAGATGGGTTAAATTTATTGAAATAATTTGAAGGTAATGATGTACTACACTATACTATCCTTTTCTGAATTATGCTGAGAACGAAAACCGTTTCCTATGAATCATTTTTGTTATAAAGTTGCACAAACTATCCGTGACACTGATTTTATCTCTAAATTTTGCTAGGTAGGATTTGTTTTCGTCCTTATCTTCTCAGCCTGTTTCCTCTTGTACAGATTTAGAATATTGATATGCAAACTTAAGATTTATTTGATACTTCTGACAGGTCCTCTTTTTGATGTACCATTATTTTGCCGCAACGGAGATGTACAACGCAATTCGTGTTTTCATTGCTGCATATGTGTGGATGACTGGTTTCGGGAACTTCTCGTATTATTACATCAGAAAAGATTTTGGTCTTCCTCGATTTGCTCAGGTGACATAATATTTTGAGTCAATTTCTGCTTGTTTATATGATCTTGAAGCAAATGGTGCCTTATTTTTCATCTCTTACGGTTTCTTGATAAGTCATCTAAGTCCCATTTTGTTCTGTATGCAGATGATGTGGAGGCTAAACTTTTTTGTGGCATTTTGTTGTATTGTTCTTAACAACGACTACATGCTGTATTACATCTGTCCAATGCATACCCTCTTCACAGTTATGGTATATGGAGCACTTGGTATAGGTTACAACTATAACGAAATAAGATCGGTGATTATGCTGAAAATATTCATGTGCTTTCTGGTGGTCATCGTGGTATGGGAAATCCCAGGAGTTTTTGACCTTTTATGGAGTCCTCTTATCCTTCTCTTGGGTGAGTAGTTATGTAACCTGCATGTTAATGCAACTACAGAAACAGTCTTCAAGTAAATAACTCATATTTGAGTGAAAGACTGAAGGGCGTCAAAGTCAAGTTTCTATCCTTCTTTTCTCCTTAAGAACCTAACTGTAGTTTGTCTCATTTACAGGATACAGTGATCCTGCAAAACCTGACATTCCTCGACTTCATGAGTGGCATTTTAGATCTGGGCTTGATCGTTACATCTGGATAATTGGAATGCTTTATGCCTACTTTCATCCGAATGTAATCCGTGTTATTATTATTATTTTTTTACTTGTGCATTGCTTCTCTCTGTCTGTGATTGAAATCTCACATGATTTTCTTATTGCAGGTTGAAAAGTGGATGGATAAATTGGAAGAGTTAGAGACCAGTCGAAAACGCAAGATTAAGACATCCATTGTTACAGTCACCTTAATAGTAAGACTGTTTATCTAAAGACTAAAGTATATCCTTGATGATCCTTCAGAATGTTTCTCTATTGATATTGCCAACTATGTGGCCTTAGGTTGGTTATTTGTGGTATGAATACATTTACAAGCTGGACAAAATTTCGTATAACAAGCTCCATCCGTACACATCATGGATCCCTATAACGTGTGTAACGTATCTTTTCTTGAACATATCATTTTTTCGCTTCTATTTGCTGCTCCAGAAACATTTTTCTCGTTTGATAGATACTATCAAATCAGAATGTCAAAACTTTTATTCCATGTGTCTTCTCACTTTTTGCTTCTCATTATTTTCCAGTGTCTATATATGTTTGCGAAATTTCAGTCAGCAGCTGAGGAACTTTTCTTTGACTCTTTTTGCGTGAGTCCTATCTTCTTAATTATTTGAACTTCCATTAATGATGTTGCTCTCTTCTTATTCACAATATTATATACTACGGAGTATATGCTAAAGCTCCCTTTACCTTATGTCTCCAGGTGGCTTGGCAAAATTACTTTGGAAACTTACATTTCTCAGTTTCATATATGGCTGAGGTCTGTATACGAATTTTATCATATGTAGATTTCTTTTTTAGATCAGATATTAAAACGTCTTCCAGCCTCCGTCAATTTGTATAACTCACTGAATTTCAACTCTACAATATTGGCTCTATGCCTGTCTAGTTGTTTTAACAAATGATACATTTTTCTAGCATCAAGTGTTTAACTTTTTTAGAAATGACTGGCATTTAGTTTAGTTTCTTTAGTTTTGATAGAGTACAAATTAGTTTATGGATGTACAAGGAGAACTGGGAGCTGAAACATTTTATGAATTATAATCTGTTGGCGTCTATCAACCAACCCCATATTTACGAAATGCACCAACAGTCAGTTGGGTTGAATGCATTACCTCACCAGCTTGTATTACATATGCAGATCAAATATGCCAAATGGACAGCCTAAATGGCTGCTTTCTTTCATTCCAGATTATCCTTTGCTCAACTTCATGCTCACAACAGCAATATACATCTTGGTGAGTGAATCTTGTTCTGGACTCAAATTTGTTATTGAAACAACCTGACAATGACATGCTTTATGTCTCCCTGGATTATATTATCTACTCTTCGCTGCAGATATCATATCGGGTTTTTGAGCTCACAAACACACTCAAGTTCGCTTTTGTACCAACACGAGATAACAAGAGGCTCCTGTACAATTTTCTCACCGGAGCCGCCATCTCCATTGGCTTATATTGCATCTCGATCATTCTTCTTCAAATCCCTCACTAATGGTAAGTTCTCTCATCTTCTTTGTTCTTTTCTTTTCTTGTCCTAAGATAATACACAGATGTCTTCTTACCACCTTCAGGCTTCAAAATTAGCAAATTCATTTCTAGTTGCAAAATCCGTTATTCCTCAGTTTTCCTTTTTGTGTCTACTATTCTTGGTTCCACAGCGTATATGATGTTTGCGCTAATACTTATTGTACAGGCATTCTGTAACAATAGGTTTGAATGCTGCCAGTATGAAGGGTGAATAGTGGACAGAGAAACAGCAGGCCTCTGTCTCTTTAGCAACGCCAAAGGTCACGGAGACAAGTTTGTGCTGCTAGTTAGCAACATCATCGATTAGTAGTCTCTAAGAATACATCGGGGATGAACTATAAAGATGGTGGTTAAATAATAAAGGCTTTTCGAGAATGTGTAATTCAACTCTTATGTTAACTCTCTGATAGCCCCAAATGCTACTCGATGTTAGCAGATGATTCATGAAATATCACAATCCAAACCCCAAATTGCCGTTGAAGTTTGGATGCGTCGTCTCAGATGCTAGCTTTTCTATTATACATGGCATAGCCGTGAAATTAGTGTAATGCAGCTATGAAATTATACTGTAGCGTGGAGATCAATAAAAAAAAAAAAAAAAGAAAAAAAAAGAAAAAAGAGGTTTCACTTGGCTTAAGATTTACCAAGAGTTAATGCCGTGCCAGTAAGAACAGATAGTGTGTTCAACAGTTCACCTTGCTTGCACGGTTTTGTTCTTTTCATGCGGTCATGCCTAATTACAACTTACACACAATTCACGTATCTTACGAGTATGCCACTATGCCCAAATTTCAGCCCAACACTCAACAGCTAGTAGCATGATATCCATGTGAACCGTGCAGAGTTTACTAATTTAACACACCAATTCGTCTTCTGCCAAACGTTTTGTTTTTGTCTGCCAAATGCTTTGTTTTTTTTTCTTTTTCATGTTATAAGTGTCAAAAACCCAGGCTCGAGCTATCTTCATCCATGTTAAGAAGTTCTTATAAACAATGATGGAGCAATCATCACAAACTGAAGGTAAAGTTTGTTACATAACAATGCATTCCCTCTGCTCTTGACTAATGGTTCGCCTCTTTTCCTATTTTTCAGCAGGTATTGGAGCTGAAGAAGAAATATCATCCAAAAATTCAGTAACAGAACAAGATTCTCTGCTTCCATGGTTCAGACGATACAAATGGTGGATTCAGATGGTTCTATTCACCTTTTTGGTCCTTGGCGGGCAAAGTGCAGGCACTCTCTTGGCAAGAATTTACTTCACCAATGGCGGAAAGAGCAGATGGATGGCCACGTTAGTACAAGTTGCTGGATATCCTGTTCTTTTTCCTCTGCAGTGGATGACTACATCAAAACAGCCTGATGTGGAACCACATAGAACCCGCCATTTTCGCTCTATTCTAGCCTCAATTTACATATCCTTCGGCATTTTCATTTCGTTAACCAGCATGTTATACACCATAGGTCTCCAATACCTTCCAGTCACTACCTATACTCTGATCAGTGCTAGTCAGCTGGGCTTCAATGCCATTTTCGCCATTTTCCTTAACAAACAAAAGATCACTCCTTACATACTCAACTCTGTAGTTCTCCTAACCATCTCCTCAACCATCCTCGTATTCCAAACTGACCCGGGTGATTCAAACAAAACTCCGAAGTCAAAGTATGTGATTGGTTTTGTATGTACTGTTGCTGCATCAGCTGGGTATGCTTTGAACCTCTCTGCCACACAGCTTGCCTTCCAGAAAATCATCCAGCAGGAGACCTTTCGTGCGGTTCTTGATTTATCAGTTTATGAGGGCATGGTTGCGACATTTGTCATCCTGATTGGTCTTTTTGCAAGTGGGGAGTGGAGGACACTGAATGCTGAGATGAATGGTTTCAAGATAGGGAGAGTCTCGTACATCATGAACTTGTTCTGGACAGCTGTGTCGTGGCAAGCTTTTACTGTTGGTACAATCGGTTTGATATTCAAGATTTCCTCACTGTTCTCCAATGTGATTAGCATTTTGGGATTGCCTTTGGTTTCTGTCCTCTCTGTTTTCATTCTCAATGACAACCTGACCGGGGTGAAGGCCGTATCAATGGGCATAGCGGTGTGGGGATTTGTGTCGTACGCGTATCAAAATTACCTTGATGAGAAGACCAAGGATAAGCAATCTCCTGATGAAGTTTCTGAAGCTACAAGTTCACATGCCTAGATAGGGAGAATGCAAAGAATTGAAATGTAAGAAAATGTTAAAATGTTTAAGAAAGTGCTTATCTAATCTCTACTTCCACGTATCATTTGTCTGCAAATATTGAAATGAGAAAAAAATCCCAGGAAGAAAGTGTTAGGTATTTGCTTTTGAGTCTGATTGCCAGAAAAAGTCAAAAATTTAAAAGCTACATTTCAGCATGTCTTGTTTTCCTCAAGATAAGACATTACAAGATATCTTGTTTTTCTACACTCTATCAAGACCATAAAATTGAGCGGTTCAATGCACTGATTGGGTTCCTGTCAAAACAAGTGTGTGTACTTTATACCAAACTATCTAACTCACACTACATGGTACATGTTGAAGTTTAACTCACCACAACATATTTTCTCCATCCATCTCCAATAATTGTCCCAACCTGCCATGGAAGAAGCTCAAGAGCTATCATCATCACGCTCTCAAGGTAAGGCCGCCTCTTTGTCTCTCAAGTACATAACCAACAATTATAACATGTTTGACTGCCTAGGCGTTTCAAATGCTATCAGATGAGCCAATAGATATGATGATGATGTTAGATTTTCCAGGAAAGATCAGTTTTGGTTGCTCTATTCTTTGGATTTTAAAATTTAACTAACGATTCGGTTTATTCAGTAGGAATGAGAACTGAAGAGAAGAACTTACCAAAAAATGGAGAAATCAGCAAGAAATCGTTCCCCATCTGGCTCAGACAATACAAATGGTGGCTACAGATGGTGATTTATTCGTTCTTCCTCCTTGCAGGACAAACCCTGGGTACCCTCTTAAGCAGAGTTTACTTCAACAACGGAGGAAAATCCATATGGATGCTGACACTAGTAGCAATCGCAGGATATCCGATTCTTTTCCCTATCCAGTTATTCATGAAAATCAAACAGACCAACACAGAACCAAGCAAAAACCGCCAATTCCATACCATCCTAGCTTCAGTTTACATAGCCCTTGGCGGTCTATTGGCTGGAAATAGTATATTGTACACTATTGGGCTACAATACCTTCCAATCACTACATACACATTGATCTGTGCTAGTCAGCTAGGATTCACCGCCTTGTTTTCCTACTTTCTGAACAAACAAAAGATCACACCTTTTATTGTCAACTCAGTAGTTCTCCTAACCATCTCATCAACCCTCCTCGTATTCCAAACAGATCCAGGTGACTCCAACAAAGCCTCGAAAACCAAGTACGTCTTCGGTTTTATATGCACCCTTGTTGCATCAGCTTGTTATGCTGTGCAACTCTGCATCACACAACTAGCCTTTCAGAAGATCGTCAAGAAGGAAACGTTCCGAACCATTATAGACATGTCTGTTTATCAGAGTATAGCTGCGTCCTTATTTGTCCTAATCGGACTCTTTGCTAGTGGAGAGTGGAGAAAACTAAACAAGGAGATGGATGAGTTCAAAACCGGAAGAGTTTTATATGTTGTGAATCTGTTAGGGATTGCTGTTTCTTGGCAAGCCTTTATGGTTGGTTGTGTTGGCCTGATATTCAAGATTTCATCTTTGTTCTCAAATGTCATAGGCATTTTAGGCCTGCCGTTGCCTCCTGTTATGGCAGTGATCTTCCTTCATGACAAACTGACAGGTTTGAAGGCGATGTCAATGGTGTTGGCAATATGGGGGTTCGTGTCTTACACATACCAACATTATCTCGATGATTTGAAGGTGAAGGAAAGCAAATCTACAGATGAAGTTTCTGTTACTGAAGGAGCAGGTTTGGCAACTATGTTCTGAAGTTGTAAACACATGTAATCTGTAATCATGGCCATCTACACTTTCCATAGCACCAACATGTTATTTCCTTTAAATTAAGTCCAAGGCCTATAGATCTAGTTAGTTTCTTGGCAAACAAACTCAGCTCTGTGTTTGGAAGCAAGCATTAGCAACATTCAGGAAACTAAATTTTGATTTACATGTATCCCAGAACTTTAGGTCGATAGAAAAACTACATTGGCCTAGTTGATTGGAGATCATACAACATGAAGCATGTGGATACCAAACCTGATTATTTGGATAGTATTTGTCCACTCCACTACATTTTTTTCTAAGTTTACAACTGGTATACGTGTTTCTATTTCACATCAATGTTTTAGTCTCATTGTTTGATATGAAATGTGACATTTGATCTGTGACGGAATAATTATTTAGTAGTGTAGTCTTGGAAAATCATCAGGAGATCTTTCGTGCGGTTCTTGATTTATCAGTTTATGAGAACATGGTTGGGACGCAGTTGTCCAGAACAAGTTCCTCACTGTTCTCCATCATTAGCATTTTGGGTTTGTCTTTGGGTTCTGTCCTGTCTGTTTTCATTCTCAACGACAAGCTGACCGGGGTGAAGGCCATAACAATGGGCTTAGCGGTGTGGGGAAGTGTATCTTACGTATCAAAATTGCCTTGATGAGAAGACCAAGGATAAGCAATCTCCCGATGAAGTTTCTGAAGCTACAAGTTCACATGCCTAGATAGGGAGAATGCGAAGAATTGAAATTTAAGAAAATCTTGAAATGTTTAAGAATGTGCTTGTTCGAATCTCTACTTCCACGTATCATCTCTGCAAATATTGAAATGTTTTAGAAAAAAATCCCAGAAAGTCAGAAACAAAGTGTTAGGTATTTGCTTTTGAGTTTGATTGGCAGAAAAAGTTACATTTAAAAACAAGTCATTTTAGCATATCTTGTTTTTACTCAAGATAAGACATTACAAGATGTCACAACTCACTCTCTATGAAGACCATAGAATTGGGTTCCTGTCAAAACAATTGTGTACTTTATACCAAAATATCTAACTCACACTACATGGTACATCTCCAATAATTTTCCCAACCTGCCATGGAAGAAGCTCAATAACTATCATGATCACACACACAAGGTAAGGTCTCTTTGTCTCTCGAGTGCATAACCAACAATTATAACATGTTCGACTGCCTAGGCGTTTCAAATGGTATCAGATGAACCAATCTATATTGGCAAAAAAGATAGATATCATGATGATATTAGATTTTCCAGGAAAGATCAGTTTTCTTTGGCCTCTAAGTTTTAACTAATGATTCGGTTTACTTCAGTAGGAATGAGAGCTGAAGAGAAGAGATTACCAGAAAATGGAGAAATCAGCAAGAAGTCATCCCAGCCATGGATCAGACAATACAGATGGTGGCTACGGGAAAATTGCATGTTTGCCTAACTAGGGGTCCTTAGTATTTTTATTCACAAGTGAAGTGATATCGTTTGTTTTTTCTAATTTGGTCCCCGACCGTATAATCACAGTATAATCCATGTATAATAAGTTTATTTATATGTACAAATCAACGTATTCACAAAATTCAGAACTTCTATTTTACAAAAACTTCAAACAAGTTCCTAGATTTTTATTATTTTTTTTTTTTTTAAAGTCCAGTTTCTCTATATATTTATTCTTTTTATAATGGATGTAAAGAGACATGTCTCCACTATCTTTTTGTTATTTTCTACTACTACTCTAAAACTTGCAAGTATTTTTGTTATTTTCTGCTACTCTAAAACTTGCAATTATTTTTCTTATTTTGTATTTAACCAAACCCGGAAGGGAAAATATCAACCAACAAGGCAACAATAATAAATATAAGGACGAAACCATCACATGGTTAATGATAATCCCTTACACAACACACAAAACCTGTCCATATATGTTACTATGCTCCTCCTCGCAACAAGAAAATAGAACCACATAAAGTTGGACCTCATAAGCTATACGGCTATACTCTCCATGAACCCACGCCAATTATTTTACGAGCTGACCAAATGAAGCAAAACTAGTATTCTGAAAAAAGTTGATCAAAACGGCTGAAGGAAGAAGAAAGTAGACCAACCCGCTAGAATTAAACGCGATGAATTAATTGAAGAAACTATATAAAGGTATATTCATGAGATCCCACCAAATCCAAGGGAACCTAAATTTGATTGAAATGTTATCCCACAAAATTAAGGTGATAGAAACTCCTTGGGCCTAGTTGATTGGTGAAATGGTGATCATCAACATGAAGCATGTGATAGTATTTGTTCACTCCACTTCTACGTTCACAACTGGAATATGTGTTTTGTGTTCATAATCAAAATGACATTTGATTAGTGACGGAATAATTATGTAGTACAGTATAATCTTAGTTGTGGACGGTCAATAGTTTATAACTTTATGGTATATATCGATTATCGACTACTAAAGCAACAACAAAAGGAAAAGAGACTTGTATAGTTGTATATAGTAACGTTGACCTTGATGATGACATTTTTGAATATATGTCAACAATTACTACTGGCAGTGCACAATAATACTGCCAGAAATAGAAGGATGATATTTATTGGCGGTCTTTAGCCGTAACTAGTTTGAAAACGACATAGGAGTAGTGTAGTAGTACTTCAATTTTTGACTGGCACGCTTCACTAAAACTCATTATTTATCCTCTTATACAGTTATACTACTCCTTCCATCTTTATTCATGTTTGATTTTAAAATAGACAGAAGATTGATTTTAAAATAGACAGAAGAAATACGTATGAACATACATAACCATAATTACATAAATTTTGAAATATCGAGTACTCATATTAGCAACGTTACAGTTTAAATTTCGGGAATTCATTTATAAAAACTTCAAAGTGACGTGTAGGCGATTAAAATAAATTTGGAAAAAATTGATCAAACCCCGAACCTTTACTACAAGTGAGACATTACCCCATAACCTATTAAATTTGAGACTTAACCCCCTCACCTATTTAAACTGTTGCAACATACCCCTTATATCATATTTTACTATCAATTTAATATTATCCGTTCAATTTAATATTTTCCTTCAATAAAATATTTTTGTTTGACTCCAAATTAATCATAATACACCGAAAAACTAATTTTGAAAATTATAATATGAAACTATACGATTTTCACTTTTTATAATATAAGTTCAAATATTATTTTTCCGGTACAATTAATGAAAATATTATTTTTCCACTTTTATAATATAAATTGTATTGGAAAAATAAGATTTGATATGATTATTTTTTATAATATAAGTAAAATCTTATATTTTTATAATATATTTTTAAAATTATTTTTTGATATAATTTAGGATTTATTTGGAGTCTAATTGAAATATGAAATTGTAGAGAAAATATTAAATTGAATGAAAATATTAAATTAAAGGGAAAATATTATATAGGAGGTATGTCGCAACACTTAATATAGATGGGGTTAAGTATCAAATTTAATAAATTAGAGGTTAATGTCTCACTTCACTTATAGTAAAGATGGGGTTTGATCAATTTTTTCAAATAAATTTTGGCCAAAGGAATGACACACATGTCTCCTACAGTATGCAGACGTCAAACAAGAAAAAAGTCATACAAGTAGGCTAGGCTTTACTGACTACTGATTGAGTCGTTTTCTGAGCATTAGGATTTATAAATATCTCAAGGACTCTGCACATTTTCATTTTTAATAGTTAATACCAATTTCACGTTATCACTTATCTGTTCCTACACTACTTCCACACAGAACCGCCATGGAAGAAGCTCCAGAACTAATGACCTCTAACACTCGAGGTAACAACATCTTTCTCTCTGTTACATAACTAAGGTTTATGTCTGGTTCGCCTCTGTTATTACACGAATAAGGTCTTATTTTTCTAGTTTGTCTCTGTTACATAATTAAGGTTCTATGTTTCTGGGTATAATAATAAAGCTTAAGCTCATACATATAGAAGTCACCAATCTAGAACCATTTCATAAATCACTAGCTTTTTCTTATGTGCTTAGCAGTTAGCTCTGACAGTAAAGAATTGTTAGTGAGAGATGGTTTCAGATTCTATACAGAAACACGATGTATGTTCGCCCCTTCATGACAATTAATCCTATGTTTTGAGCTAATGATTGATTTTTTATTTTGTTATCAACAGATATGGTTATTGAAGAGGAGAAGACACCAGAGATAGACAATAAGCCTTCTCTCCCCTGGTTCAAACTATGGTGGGTTCAAATGGCCATATATGCCTTCTTTGTCCTCGCAGGACAATCCGTCGGTAACCTATTAGGAAGAGTCTACTTCACCAATGGAGGAAATAGCAAATGGATGGGTACACTAGTACAAGTGATAGGGTTTCCGGTTCTTCTGCCTTTCCAGTGGATGACAACATCTAAACAATCAGAGTCCGAACCAAAGAGCCGTCGATATCACATGATCCTAGCTTCCATTTATGTATGTCTTGGCATATTTGTTGCACAGAACTGCATGCTATACACGATCGGGCTACAATACCTTCCGGTCACTACTTATACACTCATCAGTGCAACTCAATTGGCGTTCAATGCCGTTTTCTCCTTTTTCCTCAATAAGCAAAAGATAACACCTTACATAGCCAACTCAGTGGTTCTCCTAACAATCTCATCGACCCTCCTTGTGTTTGAAACCGAACCTGGCGACTCTAACAAAACCACCAAGTCGAAATATATCATTGGTTTCCTGAGCACCCTTGGTGCATCAGCGGGGTACGCATTACTTCTCTGCCTTACACAGATTGCGTATGAAAGATATATACGAAAAGAAACCATTCGTGCAATTATAGATATGTCAATTTATCAGAGTTCAGTTGCTACAGTTGTTGTGTCAATCGGACTTTTTGCAAGTGGGGAGTGGAGAAAATTGCCCCGGGAAATGGAGGAGTTTAAGACAGGGAGTGTTTCATACATTATGAACTTGGTTTGGACAGCTGTGTCGTGGCAAGTGTTTTCAATTGGTGCTGTTGGGCTGATATATAAGGTTTCGTCTTTGTTCTCTAACGTCATTAGCATATTGGGGCTGCCATTGGGTCCTGTTCTTGCTGTGTTTTTCCTTCATGACAAGCTGACTGGATTAAAGGCTATGTCTATGGTGTTGGCCATATGGGGGTTTGTGTCTTATACGTATCAGCATTATACTGATGATCGGAAGAAGAAGAAGGAGAAGAAAAAGAAATCTTCAGAAGTTTCTCTAGTTCAAATACTATAGTTACAACACTTGTTTTCGCCATAAAATGCGAATATGTTTGGGATTGCTGTTGCTTCATGGCAAGGGTTTATGGTTGATTGTGATCTTATCTGCATTTTAGGCCTGCCATTAATTAATTGGCTCCTGTTTTGGCAGTTATCTTCCTTCAGGACAAACTAACCGGTTTGAAATCGAATAATCGATGTCAATTGTGTTGACGATATGAGGGTTCGTCTCTTATACTTGCACGCATTATCCTCATGGTCTGAAGATGAAGGAAAACTAATATATTGATGAAGTTTATGTTCTGAAGATTAATTATAAATGCATGTAATCATCTATATTTTAAATAGCATCTACTACGTACATGTTATTCCTTGAGGATAAAAATCCAAGAATAGGCTTTGAATATTGGAAGCCAGATGCATTAACAAGATTCAGGAAACTAAATTTTGATTTAAATATGTTATCTTACAAAATTAGGCTGATAGAGAAACTCCATTGCATATTTGCATTGGCCTAGTTTGATTGGAGATCATAAAACATATGAACGCATGCATGTGGATACCAGACCTAATAGTAGGTAGGATATATATGGATACTTGGGTATAGTATTTGTCCAGCCCTCCATCAGTGTTTGATGGAGTCATGACGAGTCTGAAATTTTGGACATTGATTATTGATGGAGGTGGTGTTAGTATATTAATGTGTTTGAAGTAAAATGAAATATTAGTCATGTTTTTCTAGTAACTTTTTATGAAGTATATAAAATCTTAGCCATATTTTTGAAAATCTTATCAAACCTTAATATTGATTTTGAAAATTTTCCGTATCTACATTGATGAATAGATATAACAATCCTTTTAATTATTATTATCCTAAACGTCCAATTTCATCTTTTTAAATTTTAATACAGTATAGGATAAAAATACAAACGCCCTAATAATCTGGATAATTTCTAGTCTAATAGGAGAGATAATCTGGATAATTTCTAGTCTAGTAGGAGAGGAAGACTTTGGAAACTAGAGTTCCAAGAGAACTTGAACTCCATCCAAACACATCATAAATATATCTTCTATATATAGGTCTGATAACGATAATAAGGCCTGCTGCGCCCCTATTCAATAACCGCGTCTATATCGCTAGTTCGTCCGACCTGCTGCGACCTGAGCACCTGAGCTGACCTTTTGTTCCGCCATCCATGGAAGAACCTCAAGAACATGCCCAAGGTATTCTCGTCTGTGTGTTTTATATATTTATCTCTGATATATGTTGAAGATAACTAAGTTTTTTATACGTGACACTCAAAATATATATATATTATGTTGAGTGTATAATTAGTGTATCGATTGAAAATATTTCGTACGTAAGTTTGTTTCTGGTTTGTCAGTTGGGTTGTCTATATTAGATTTTATATTTATTTCTTAACTCCAGGTATAATGTGCCAATTGTAAGGGAAAGGTAGATTAAGAATCTATACAAAAACAAATATGACTATGTTTACCCCTTCATGAAAATAGTATGCTGAAGATCTAATAAACTAGATTAGTGTTGGACTTTTGATTTGGGAGAGAGATGGATTGTTAATTCTCCATTGGTATGATGATGAGTAGTGCACATAAGGTGTTCTTTAATTTGCTCGAATGAATTGATCTTCCTATTTGCACTTGAATTATGTTTCTGGTTCTATTAGTAGCTAAGCTGATATTCCTAGTTCCAATACCTCAAGGGATAGGTGGTTTGAGATTCACATAGCCAGTATTGAAAATGCTTTTTTTTTTTAGCTAAAGATTAGTTTTTTCCACAGATATGGTCATATGGTTATGGTTATGGTTATTGATTTTTTTTCTAACAGATATTGTTATTGAGGAGGAAGAGGGATCATCGTGGGTTGAAAAGTGCATGTATGCCTTTCTTGTACTCGCAGGACAAGCCGCTGGTACCATACTGGGAAGAGTTTACTTCACCAATGGTGGAAATAGCCAATGGATGGGTACATTAGTACAAGTTGCAGGGTTTCCAATTCTTCTCCCTATCCAGTGGATGTTATCATCTAAACCATCAAAATCGGAACCAAACAGCCGCCGATATCACACGTACCTAGCTTCGATTTACACCGGCCTTGGCATATTTGTTGCACTCAACTTCTGGCTATACACCATCGGGCTCCAATATCTTCCAGTCTCTACTTTTACACTGTTCAGTGCAACTCAACTGGCATTCAATGCCTTTTTCTCCTATTTTCTCAATGATGAGAAGATCACACATTGCATGATCAACTCAGTGGTTCTCCTAACAATCTCATCAGCCCTCCTCGGGCTTCAAACTGACCCTGGTGACTCTAAGAAAGCTACCCACTCGCATTATATTAAAGGTGCTATATGCACCCTTGCTGCATCAGCATTCTACGCCTTACTTCTTTCCTTGACACAACGTGCGCAGCAAAGATGCATCCAGAAGAAAACCACTCGTGCAATTCTAGATATGTCGATTTATCAGAACTTAGTTGCATCAATTATTATAATGGTCGGGCTTTTTGCAAGTGAGGAATGGAAAAATTTGCCCATAGAAATGGCCAACTTTAAGACAGGGAGTGCTGCATACATTCTAAACTTGGTTTTTACAGCTGTGGCATGGCAAATCTTTACGCTTGGTACTGTTGGGCTGATTTATAAGGTCTCGTCTTTTTTCTCTAACGTGATTGGCATAGTGGGGCTGCCGTTGGGTCCTTTTCTTTCCATGTTTTTCCTTCATGACAAGATGACTGGATTGAAGTACATGTCTATGGGGTTGGCTATATGGGGGTCTGCGTCTTATACGTATCAGAATTATAGTGATGGTCAGAAGGAGAAGAAAAAGAAGAAGAAGAAGCAAAAGAAATCTTTAGATCGAGCTTCTCAAGTTTCTCTAGCTGGAATAGTATAGACTGTATAGCTACATTACTTGTTTTCGCCATAAAATTCTGAATTTTTAAGCTTGTATATATTTTAACGTTTCTAGTTTTCTTTTGGTACGTAATATATAGTTCTCTTTGCTGCATTGCTTTAGAAATATTGTTCATCGATTCTCCAAGTTTTGCTTCTCAGATTGACTGTTTCTATGATCATCAAAGCTCAATTTAGGAATCCAGATCTTCTTAATTAGTTTTCAACCAGCTTTATTGTGTCTCATATCCATTCAGAATTTGAGTATTAATGCTTAGTCATGTGAACTTGTGCTTTCTGGTGGCCTTTTCACATTCGTTATTGGCGAGGTTGAGTTCTCGCATCAAGTGAGGTTGACCCGGGTAACCAAAAGCTGAGTTCTGGACCCATTTTTGCACTGCCTTTTCCAGGCTTATTATGGACTGTTTATCTTAGTTGTTAGAAATATAGAGACGATGTACGTGGATGTACGATGCTCTGCCTCATTTAATTGGCTTACCAACAAAAGCATCAAATATTTTTGTTGAGGCTTACTTATTATATCAATGATGAGAAACAGTACATGTATTCTGTCTAACTAGTTGTGGACTTCTAGCTTTTGCTACTGATCAGGGCTAGCTATTGATACAATGCTTATTATTTTTCATGAAACATTATCATTTACTGGTGTTCACATGTTTTCAGCAGAGATGGGTCATATATTAGTTATAGGAGCTTCTGATGACAGTGATAAGTCCAGAGATCTAAAGGTTTTTTAGGACATGAAAGAATAAGTTCGGCTCTATTTCACTGGGAATTCTACTTGTTTGTGTTAGAAGTTAGTTAGAAGTGGTTCTATGCCTTAGGCATTTTAAGTTGAGTAGACTTGAGTTAGTTTTTGGCAAGTTCATCATATTTTCAGGATTGGAAATTTGGAAGGTAAGAAGTACTGTGATCAATCACCATGTGAAAAATTAATGGATTGCGTACAAAGTCCATTTTATATATACTGTACGTGTCATGTGTTTAGTTGAAAGGAACTTGTACAAGTAGTTAATCAGGCAAAGAATGCACAATTGACTGAAACATGACGAAAATTCACAGGGAAAAAAAAAAAAACAAAAGGACTGCAGATATCAACAGTTTATCAAATTACATATGGAGCTACAAATAGTTTTCCAAGCGTAGATGATGTAACAGCTCTGTAAATGTTTTAAACTTGTCATTCAATTCCAGCACCATTTGTCGATCGTGAACCCCTTCTCTTAGCTCAGTGCCATCTCGTCTCGTCCATTTGAATTTCTGCAGTTTATGGGGCAGCATAACTGGCATAATAAGCCATTAGAGGGGCAGGCAGTCTTCCTTTTTTCTCCAAAACACGGGGTAAACTGTAGTTTGGGTGACAGAAAAAGGAGTAATTTCAACGTTCTTGCACTGTTGAAAATCATATTCACCTGTTGTTTTTCTTTAATTAGTTCTGTTTGGGGAAGGTATCTGGTTTCAGTTATTTTGAGACTTGATGATGATGTATTCTAGTAATAATTTCTAAAATCACATCTCCACAATATTCTTATATGTTGTTGGTGATTTTAGTGTCATCAATTCATTTTAGTAGTAATGTGATCTGCTAGAGACTGATGCGATCTCTCGTTGAACTCGGAACAAGTTTGGATAGTGCGGAGTGCACGCTTGTTGAGCCAACGAGTTATCGACCACGAATACGAAGCGGGGGTCAAGGGGGCTGCGCCCCCCTTGCGGGGTCGAGGGGCAGCGCCCCTCGCGGGGTTGCAAGGGGCAGCGCCCCTGCCCCTGTACGGGGTTGCGAGGGGCAGCGCCCCTGCGGGGTTCCAAGGGGCGTAGCCCCTGGCTGGGGCAGCGCCCCGTCCTTTTTGGAACATTGCAACTCTTCGTGAACGAACAGACTTGTTCGTGAACTAACGTGATCTTTCGTTCATAACACTTCGTTCTGAACAGATACACCACTTCGTTCACACCTTTTCGCTTCTATTTATTGAAGTGATCAGTCTCCAAAATAATAACAACGAAAACTCATACATGCTCTCTACTTTCTGATCGAAATTCATATTGCCTGAATAAGATTGTCTTCTTGGATTATCCCAACAAGGAATTCGTGTAACCCCGGCAACAACTGTAGGGTCGAATTATCTTGTTTGGAAAGTGACAACACGATCCAAAGAAGTATTCCAAGATTATCACACCCTGATATATTACCAACATATGTTATGGTAAAAGATTTGCTGAAAGATCGTCGATGGCAAGTGTAATAAGTTGCGGAATCCACTAGCAGCTAGTCAGTTTAATTAACATATGTTATGGTTGTGTCATGTGTGGACTGGATTGATTTATAAAATTGATTATATACCACCGTTCTACTTTAGCATTTTCCCCTTCATCTATCAGACACAACACAACACAGGTCTCTTTGATTCGCCTAAAAATCTATAAACTAAACTGAACTGAATTTAATAAATCTGAACTGATGTGGTCAGGTATACCAGACATCGGGTTCTAAAATCTCTCGACAAAAGAAAGTTTCGAAAAACTTAATAAATCTGAACTGAACTGAACTTAATTAATCTGAACTGAACTTATTTGAAATATAAATTTTAACTAAGCAAACGTGAACTGAACTGAATTTATCTGAACTGAACTGAACTTAATAAATCTAAAAATGATCATGGAATTTAGAAAAGTGATGTGAAAGAGGAAAAAGAAGTCTCTGATTTTTAGAGGAAAGAGAAACGTAAAAGAGAAGATTACTACAAATGGAATCTTTTATTTGGCCAGACAAAATAAATTACTATTTCAGAAAAAATTAAAATTAAATTCAACCAATTTAATGCCTTCTCCGATTTCCTCACTATTTTGGTTATATAATACTATTAATTATTGGACTTATATAAATAATAGTAATACATAGTAATACTTATTACTCCATCTATCTCACCAGAAGTGTACTAGTTTGATTTTGTTTTCGGTAAACAATTTTAAACTTTGACAGGGTAATAAATAAAGTATTTGTCATACCCGGCCCAAGCAGTCATGACCCAATTACTTGTTGGCCCATTGAGTTTTACCGCATCTATTATTCTTACTTCAGTTTTGCTATTTCAATTTTACTATTTTGTTTCTATCTGAGTAAAAAAACCGTTAGACATCCTTTCTATGAGCTGGCAATTGAGGTTGGTTGCAGACTTACAAAAAGGGAGAGGAGAACATTGGCAACAAGAGGATTGAGTTTAGGTATTTCTCAATTCATTGAATCTAGCTTGAAACCCTTATCAAAGCCTATTATCTAAATTTCCCTTTTCCATTTCTCAGGTTACCTGGAGCTCTGTCTAGGCCAATTTTCCTTTCTTATTCCATTTCTCAGTCTATTTATCCAGCACTATTCCGTATAATCATTGTATAAATCATATTTTGGATATATTCTATGTTATTTGAGGTGCACAGTTCATTACAGTATTTAATGAAATTATATTATGAATATATAGAACCTAAATTTTGATAATATAATTTTGTTAAATATTTTATCATTATAGTTTAAATGTAATTGAGAGTCAAAGTTGAAAGTTATTGATCGAAAAAAATCAAACTAAAACACTTGTGGTGAAATGGAGGAAGTAATATATCACTATATTGTACTTGAAATTTTGTTTGATAAATTATGTATACACAATTACACATAAACCTCTTTTAAATTAATAAAGTATTTCAATCCCATCATTATTATTATTATTATTATTATTGAATATTATTATTAATTAATTCATATAGGTTTTACTCCATATTTGTATCTTGTTTAACAATTGATTCTCGCCATTCTCTTCACTTTGGGGGGCACTATTATCTTATTATGTACACAATCCAAATGACACCATCATATTTCTATGCCATTAAACCCTCTAGTTTCCACCGTGCACCACGTACTACCCAATTTCATCGCTCCAAAATAGCAAATTTCGAGATTTAAGACAAGATGCAAGCAAACCTCCTTATTATCCTGTACACACGTTCCCATTGTACTACCGTGCAGCTTCATCCCCTTACCGTGTGATTCCAAAACAGGGAAATATCAAATACGTGGTGCCTTGTGATGACTGTGACCCCACTATCCACGCCACGTGAACTTTGAATGAAGGCGAGATTACCAAGCTGTGGTACACAAGAGCGCACCGTATCATTTTATTACACACAATAATAACAGAAAATAATATTAAAAAGATAGATAAACAATTTCATAGCCTGAAAGTCTGAAACAATTGGTTCTAAGCAAACGTTCGCAATTCAATTTCACACACACTAGTACACTTACTCAGTGTATGAGTGCGTGAGATTCGATGGAGGCGACGTCGTCGTTCCTCGGACGGAGCTTTGTTGCGCGGCGAGACATCAGCTGCTGCAATCATGTTAGTGTTCGATTTTGCCCCCCTCCTTCCCGCCGGTTTTTTCCTGTTTCGTGTAAATGGCGTCCAAGGAATTACAGGTTCTGATTATCTTCTTAGCTCATTTTGATCTGTAGCTTTTCGTATCGCCCTTTTGTTTTACCTAATTTCATCGGGTTTAGTGTGAATTAGAGTTTAATTGTAAGACTGAGTGTTGTTATTGAGCTGAAATGTTGATTTGTTTGGGACTAATAGATGTACTCTTACTTTGAATCTTAATGCTGGAAGTTTATTATTGGACTCATATGTTACAGCAAATCTCAAATGCATATGGTCATATTTTGATTTTATATGTTTCTATTTGATGGATTTGGATTTTGGAATCATAGTTGAAGTTGAAAACTGTACCGTGCAAGAGTAGAAAAATGTGATATGTGTTTCGTAGTTTACGTTATGGATCGCGTGTTTGTGCTCTGAATTACAGAATAGTTATGTACTTTGGGATCTATGCTTATGCAGTTTACAGAATAAGAAACAACAAGCGAAGAAACTGAATCTTGAGCGTCAAACAAATACAAATGAGCTAAATGGAGAGAACAATTCTGATGAAAACCAGACGTCTCAGAGAGATAGCACGTCAGATTCTACCCAGGAGATCGTCTCTAGTGAGAATAATCTCGTTGTTGCAGAAGTTAGAAGTTCTGATCAAATAGTTGAAATTTCGTCCGTGGACAGTAACACTGATGGTTCTGTTGGGGAATCAGCAAACTCAGATGATGAACGTGACATTAGTAAATTTTCATCATCAATGTTCATTACATCTTCGGTATGCCCCGGCACCATCTTTTACTTTGTGACTTAAACAATTACTGTCAGGATGGAGGGACAGAAAAATTCTTTAATATTTTCCTGATGAATTTCTATTCGTTTTTTTAATGCCAGATGTATGTTTAGTCATTGTACAGCTAGATTAAAAAAAAAAAGACTAGTTGATAAGTTAGGTGGTATCAGATAAGCTACCTGAGTATGTTACGGATAGTTGATAAGCTAGCTGATTTTGGTTGAGATGTATAATAAAAACTGAGAAGCTTGGTGATGTTCTAAATATAGTATTTAAAAAACAAATAGACTACCTTCTGATAAGCTACATGAGTTAGCTTATCGAATCAATTAGTTGATCATCTAGCAGCTAAGGGTTCACATGGCATATTTATTTTGGTCAAGTGGTCATTAAGCGAACCGAGCCTTTAAGTTCGCACTAAACAAAACCTTTGTAGATTGTACGTTCGAGGTGGATGTTTCTGAAAAGGAAGAAATATTTTTTCTGCATGCCATGTTTGAAAATCATACTTCCAGTGTTGTCAGTGCAGTTAGCACCTTTCAATCAATAGGAAGCTTATGTTCTTTCAAGGATCTTTTTGGTTTTTGAGACACACATTCACAAACATGTGTGCTTATTTGTTGTTCAAGAACCAGGAAAGAGCTGAAAGTTAAGTATCCATCAAAAGATCTACAGTACTGCAATGAGATGCTACTAAATTTAATTAGATTCCATATACTCTTAGGCATATGTGCCTTTTACTTAGTTATCTAGGGATAAGAAACTCTTGAATGTAATTCTTATTTGGCCAAAATATTTAATGGTATCTCTTCAATGACTTTGTCATCTTTTTTGTCGTCACATGATTCTCAATGTGCTTAGTTTTCTTGCTGGTGAACAGGCCAGAAGTGCAGATGGAGAAGATCAACTTTCAGGCATTCACCTTCAAGATTTAGTTGGAATGATAAGAAATGCTGAAAGAAGTAAGTTAGCAGATCTTGCACTTCATATTTTGGTTTATATATACGAATTTAACCTTTTATTTTTCTTCCTCGCTTACTTCATTTTTTGGTGGGTAGGGTTGTATCTTCGGATTCTATAGATAACATAATGTCAGACAGTGATGGGCATTGTACCTTTGTATTAATTATACAGTTGGAAGATGCTCGAGTGACTTGTATGTTTCGACTTTGATTACATGTATCAGAGTATAGACCCTCTTCTGTGTCATGACAGCGCACTTAGATAAATAAATTGTAAATTTGTAGCAGGACCAGCATCGTAGCTCTAACTAAATTTTATTGCTTGCTAATGTGTGATAGATATACATCTTCTCAACCAAGCTCGTATTCGCACCCTTGAGGATCTTGAAAAAGTTTTCAATGAAAAAGAGATGTTACAAGGAGAAATGAACGCGTTGGAGCTGAAACTGGCAGAAAATGATGCACGGATGAAAGTAGCTGCACAAGAGAAGATACATGTAGAACTTTTGGAAGACCAGTTGGAAAAGCTGCGAACTGAAGTTTCTGACAGGAGTAGCAGTATGGAAGAAATGCAAAATATGTATCTTCCGGTTTCTTCTCCACAGGTTGATGCTGTCAATTATCTTAGCCAGGAATTAGATTCATTAAAGGCAGAGAATAATTCCCTGAAAGATGAGTTACTGGTGCTGAAATCAGAGATTAGTAATATCAAGGAAACTGATCAAAGCATTCAGGTGCTAAAGGAGGAAAGGTCGATTCTAGAATCTTCACTGAAAGACTTAGAATCAAAACTAGCTGCTTCTCATGAAGATGTATCTAAAATTCCTAGTTTGAAATCTGAATGCAAAAGTTTGTCTGAGAAAGTAGAACATCTTCAAACAATGCTAGATAATGGTACAAAACAGGCTGATCAAGCTATGCTAGTGCTTCAGCAAAACCAAGAACTCCGCAAGAAGGTGGATACTCTTGAAGAATCTCTCAATGAGGCTAATGCCTACAAGTTATCGTCAGAGAAAATGCAACACTACAATGAATTAATGCAGCAGAAGATAAAACTTTTGGATGAGCGCTTGCAGAAATCTGATGAAGAGATACAATCTTATGTGCAATTATATCAAGATTCTGTTCAGGAATTTCAAGATACACTTAATAACTTGAAAGATGAAAGCAAGAAAAGTGCAGAGGATGAAGTTGTGCATGATAAACCTTGGGAATTCTGGAGTAATTTGTTGTTGATGGTAGATGGCTGGCTTCTTGAGAAGAAAATTTCAGCAGAAGAAGCTAAGTTGTTGAGACAATTGATATGGAATAAGGAGGGAAATATATGCGATGCATATTTGTCATCAAAAGGGAAGAATGAGCGTGAAATCATTGCAACATTTCTTGGATTGACATCACCAACAACAGGGTAGGCGTTATAAGCAATTAATCAGGTTTTCATACACTGTTCTATTTTTGTTTTTTCTTCTCATATTCGCTCCATTGCTCAGTGAACGATTTCATGTCATACATATTGCGGCTGAGATGGCACCTGTGGCGAAGGTATGAATCTAGCAAATTTACAATTTATTGAACTGTTATGGAGTTGGTGAGTCCCAGTTATCTTAGGTTGCAGTGTAAGATTTTGTTTATGAACCTTGAATTAGGTATGCATTTCTGTTACATTTTATTTTAAACACTCAGGTGTTTTAGCTTATTAATCTGAAACCTTATCGAAGTAAGGTCAATTAGCTCTTCTAAGCAGGTGAATCTCCCCCTCCCCCAAGGCAATATATCTATCTGATGATGTTTCAGTTTGTATATAGCACATCTAATATAGAGTGTATATTAAATTTAAAAGACTTGTATTTGTTATTTTCTATTATAGCATGTTGATTATTGCCAAAAGAAGTGATTACTGCAATTTATACATAATCCTCTAACCATTTGATGTTGCCACTTATTTCTTTTATTATTAAGCTTGTTTTGTATAGCTGATTGCATGCCAATGCTAAATTAAAACGTCCCTAAAGAATTTGTGATTGTCTATGGTATCACTTTAGGTTGGTGGTTTAGGCGATGTGGTGACTGGTCTGAGTAAGGCACTGCAGAAGAAAGGGCACCTTGTAGAAATTATTTTACCCAAATATGACTGCATGCAGTATGCTCGTATCCGGGACTTAAAGGTACTTCTGTAATTTATGGACATGTTTTACAATTTACATAATGGAATGGAACTTCACTGATCTAGTAGTATATTTGATGCAGGTTTTGGATGCGCCAGTCGAGTCATACTTTGATGGTCAATTGTTCAAAAACAAAATCTGGGTTGGGACTGTTGAAGGTCAAATGAGTTTCTTTCTGACTTGGAAACAGTGTTTTGGTTTACGTATGCATGACCATGACTTCAATATTTATTCTGTGGTGCAGGTCTTCCTGTTTATTTCATAGAGCCTCATCATCCCAGTAAGCTCTTTTGGAGGGGTGAATTCTATGGAGAGAATGATGATTTTAAGCGATTCTCATTCTTTAGTAGGGCTGCACTTGAGTTAATTCTGCAAGCTGGCAAGAAGCCAGACATAATACATTGTCATGATTGGCAGACAGCTTTCGTTGTAAGAACTTTATGGATCATCCTTTTTAGCTTTCCAATTTTCCATGCTTTATGCCTCTCTTGTTTGTTTGACCGCTGGTATCTCTATGTTAGGCACCTCTTTATTGGGATCTTTATGTGCACAAGGGACTGAACTCTGCCAGAATATGTTTCACATGCCACAATTTTGAGTATCAGGGTATTGCACCAGCATCCGATCTAGGATCTTGTGGTCTTGATGTTCACCACCTAAATAGACCAGACAGGATGCAGGACAACTCGGCTCATGACAGGGTCAATCCTGTTAAGGTAAGAGATCTTTTTGTGTTTATCCATCCCCTGGTATATAACTAAGAATAAAGGCAGTTTCATATATTCAGCTAGCTGATTTTTTTATTCTCTCCCTAAATTTTTTTTATTCTCTCCCTTAATATTTTTTTGCCAACGATAAAAAGTCTGTACTTTTGGGTGGGAAATGGTAGGTGCTTTGATGAGCTGTGTAATCTGCCAATGACTTCTGCTGGTTATTTCTCACTTTTTGTTCACTCTTGTTCACATGTCCTCATCACTCAAAGGGCGCAGTTGTGTTCTCTAATATTGTGACAACAGTTTCACCATCTTATGCCCAAGAGGTGCGGACTACTGAGGTACTGTCACTTTCTCTGAGTCTCATTTAATTGACTTGCCAATCGTTTCCATGGCCACTTTACGCAATTTTTGTTTTTATTATATTGTCTGAGATTTCAGCATTTAAATCTTCTTGTCTATTCTACTTAATTTATGAACATGTGCATTTTTATCCCGAGGCAGTTGATATGCTGCATTTGTCAGTGTTACTGGCTAATTTTATGCTTAAGATTCCTTAATTGCATGGCTCATAACAAAAGCTGCTGTTGGATGTCCTCTTTTTTGAATTTGAAGCAAGATGAGATTGTCATGTTACCAGCTGGTCCAGCCCCACACACACTTTATATTAGTTTTCTATCTAACTCTCCTAAAATCATGTGGTCAGCCCAAATGTGAGTTTGAAGTGTCACGGAGGGAGTAGTCTTTAGTTAGCAGACTGTAAAAAAAAAAAAATGAATGCCAGATTCACCAGCAAAATAAGCGGAAGTTATAAGGTGGTGCTGTGGAATGGAGCTAGAACGGGGAAGGAGAGGTGCAGTGTGTTTGATCCATGGAGGAGGCATAAGGTGGTTTAGGAGTAAAGTGATGTTGGTATAGTAGTGTGATCTTTGCCGTTTCAAATTTAAAAAAAAGAAGCGAAATAATCTGAAAGCAGAGTGATACCACTGTATTTATCTCTCTTTTTGTGCTTTCTCACATCCAAAATTTTAGTGGTGCTGTTGTTGAGTTGTGGGTTGTTACGAAGTTCTAAATTGGAAAATAGTTTGACTTCAGTTCAACCTACCATTGGTGGTCATTGGTTCACGGCTTCAGGCTACGCTGAGGCTGCGGGAGGAACATCATTGGTTGTTTCCTAAACTGCAAAGCTGTAGAATGAAGTGGTATTTGCAGTATGTGTGAGCCTAAGAAAGAATTGGTTATTTTTAAGGTTAGAGTATTAAAATATGTATTATGATACAAACACTTTTAGGCACAAGCCAAAAATGAATCAACTAGCGACAGTATTGTTTCTTGCAAGTTACATAGGACTTAAGCTTACTCAAGTTGTTGGTATTAAAAGTATTTTAGCTCAAGGATTAATGTCCCTGACTTCAAGTTTTGTGCTAAATTTATAATTATGAGAATAATTTATTTCCTCTGCTCTACTTGTGTCTGCAGGGAGGACGAGGCTTAACTGCGACACTTAATTCACACTCTAAGAAATTTGTTGGAATTCTAAATGGAATTGATACTGATATATGGAATCCAGCAACAGACCCGTTTCTGAAAGTTCAGTACAGTTCCTACGAAATTGAGGGTAAAGCTGAAAATAAAGAAGCTTTACAAACACATCTGGGGCTCTCTTCTGTGAATGTCCGACAACCTCTGGCAAGTACCCAATCTTCGGTCAACAGATCTACATTATCTCAATTGAATATTGAATCTAGGCATCTAGCAAATATCCTGCATATTTTTCCACATTGTGGTATTGGATTGCCTCTTGTAGCGCATGTGGTACTAATTATTATGAAGGCTGGGTTATTTGTTTAGCTAAAATTCTGAAGTCCACGTATAATTGCTTGGACATATATTATCTTTCCAGTACATTTTCTTTGACCTCAAACCATGATGATGTAGTTTGTTCATTTTAGTCAGCTAATAACTTGTATCTTACTGTAAAACATCATACTAGTATGCTCTAGTGTAAGTAATACAGAGTGTGAGTCACTTTTGAGAATTAATCGTCAATGCGCCTTTTTGTTGTCATACTTACAACAATCAGCACAAATTACAATAGTAGTTGCTTACAGTCAGGTTATTATTTTGTATGGCAGGTTTCTTGCATAACAAGACTGGTTCCCCAAAAGGGTGTTCACCTCATAAGACATGCAATCTATCGAACACTGGAACTCGGTGGACAGTTTGTTCTCCTCGGTTCAAGTCCAGTGCCACAAATTCAGGAATGTTGCGTTTTTTCTTTTCTCAGCTTCTGTGTGTCTTTGACCTTGCTATTTTTTTGAGCATATAAATTATGAAAAACAAAGATGGTAGAATATGAAAATAAATGCAAAACATATGTAGTTAAAGTATTAGTATAACTTTCTGGTGATTCTAAAATGTGTATGTGAATTTGAAAAACCAGTGATAACTGCTTTTGACGGACATCTTGCTTTTGAATGATTTCTTTCTTCAATGCGAGAATCTTGTGTAGCTTCAGTTTTTCTCTTTTACCATGGGAACTAAGGCGATTTTTTATCATCAACTTCTGTATCATTCATTGACATGAGTTTTCTGTTTGTGCAGAAAGAGTTTGAAGATATTAGCAACCATTTTAAGACTCATGAACATGTTCGATTGATACTGAAATATGATGAATCTCTGTCCCATTTAATCTATGCTGCTTCTGACATGTTCATCATCCCATCTATCTTTGAGCCTTGTGGCCTTACACAGGTATATAGCTAATCTTTCCAGTAAATTATGCCGTACATTAGGGGCCCGATATCCAATCTTAAGTTCGGCCTCATATGTATACAGATGATAGCAATGAGGTATGGTGCAATCCCCATAGCAAGGAAGACAGGCGGTCTAAATGACAGGTAGAGTAGCCTATGATGGCTTTTTTTATACACAAAATCTGTTTGATGCCTTTAACATTAAGATTAAGTCTTTGGATATTCGTACAGTGTGTTTGATGTAGATGATGACACAATACCTGTCCAGTACAGAAATGGATTTACATTCTTGAATGCTGATGAGCAGGTAATCGGTTTGTTTGATGCTTAAGACTTAATTAAGAGTTCTGTGAATGCATTTTGAATTGATATACTTTGCTATGATAAGTACTATATATTATGTGGAAGCTCAGTTCAACAGCGCATAGTTACCAGACCCACTAGGAAGATGGTTTAAATCATGTTGCATCATTAGAGCAACCATCCTATTATTCTCAAAAAACTTGGGTTGAGAGCTACTTGAACCATGAGTGGTGACCCTACAGCTGAAACATTCGTTTAAATCTTCATATAAGCAGTCAACCTCCATATCTTTGAAGTACAATTATTCTGTGTAGAGAATGGGCTGGCTCAAAAGGTTTATTAAGGAAAAAAAGAAAACCAGCCTAAGTACTGTTGAGTTTGACTATTGTTGGCTTATTAGTCCATATAATTTCTGAACATCTTTTTTTAAAGCATAATAAGTTGAATCTAGAATACTTCTCATTGATGCTTGTCAAACTTGCTTAATGTGCACTTATATTAGCACAAATATCCTGTTTGATTTGTATACTCCACATCTTTTGGCATATCTTGCTCATGATAACCATCATTTTCGAGTTTGGCATTTTCTCTTATACGAGCTACACGAAGTTCCTTTCTCTTTCTTTCTTCTTTATGTTTTTTAATTTTATTTTTATTAATAATCTTTTCTAATACATTGACCATGTACACAAATGAAGCGTATGACACTTTAATTTTACAAACACTTGTCAGCCGATTCATTAGAACAAGGATTACCTTGCTAGCACTTGTTACCAAATTTCTTGCATCATTCTTGAACTGTTGAGCAAGTTTCCAGGTCATCTTTTGACTAATTTAGTGATAATAGAGGTGATTTTTCATAATTACACAGGCACTCAACAATGCTTTAGAACGTTCATTTTACCATTACACGAAGGATATTGATGGTTGGAAACAACTTGTTCAAAAGGATATGAACATAGATTTCAGCTGGGACTCTTCAGCATCACTCTATGAAGAACTTTATGGGAAGTCCATCACCAGAGCAAGGGCTGTAAATCGTCCTTGAGCTTTTTTTGTGGACATTGTTATGTCTGCTTCATCTGAGACTATTCCAGCACAACTCATGATGTGACTGATGATGAGAGGGTCGACTATGCTAATTCATTCAGAACGTAGAGTGACAGACTAACAGCTTTACAGCTGGAGCGGAGTCAATTCTCCTTGAAGTCACATTTTTGCAATGAAAAGCTGGAGTGCTTGAATATTTCTTTTTCTAGACCAGGTTAAACCCATACTTTCCATGTAAATATAGTATAGTATAGTTTTTTTTTTTTTTTTTTTTTCTTCCTAGCACGAACTTCAGTTGATAGATGGTATGCATAATGCATCATACTCAGGTCTTGCTCAGAATACTGTGTACACAATTCAATTTTTATTTATATAAATAAAAAAATTATATAAATGAAATAAAGTCTTTGGCAAAAGCGCCCAGAATTCAAAAAGATATTTAGTTATTGTTAATAATTGATTTCTTTCTGTTGATACATACAGTACTTTTTTGGTTTCTGGATTATCATTGAGGAAAAAAAGATCAGAGCTCGATCTTTACTGAAACTTTTATACTGAATCTTTCAAAATTATGTATTCATTAATTTCATTTATTTGCATTTGCTTTGGTTTAGAGGTGAAATTGGAACCTGATATCTCTAGGGAAACCTGAAGATCATGCCCTGTTCCTATAGTTGCTTATTTTACTTGATATGCTCGAGTAAAATTGCTTTCTATACTACATGTGTGGGTTGACTTGGTTGATGGGGTATTAGCTCCACTGCCAGAAGGGAAACAATCTGAACAGCCACTGTATCGGGACGAAGTTTGAGTCATGAATCATTAATTTGCATTTGACAAATTGATCACATTGCATCGATATTTATCCGTTTCTTTGATCTAAGGTAAGAAGTACTCAACTGCCTGCTGATAAGAATAGAAGTACTGAACTATTGCAATGTTTTCAATCATAGTAGTTTAGGTTCACCAAAATTCACATGATATTTAATTAATTCACAGTAGTTTTACATTAGCATCATGACAGTCTTAATATATTGCTTGCTTTACTTGTCTAATTTACTTTCCGGGGACGAAGTTGGTGGCGAAGGCCCATGCGTTGTTGTTGACAGGGTCTGCAAGGTGGTCAGCAAGGTTTTCCAATGGACCCTTTCCGGTAACAATGGCTTGAACGAAGAATCCAAACATGGAGAACATAGCCAACCGACCGTTCTTGAGCTCCTTAACCTTAAGCTCAGCAAATGCTTCTGGGTCCTCGGCAAGGCCCAATGGGTCGAAGCTACCACCTGGGTAAAGTGGGTCGACCACTTCACCGAGTGGCCCACCAGCAACTCGGTATCCCTCAACAGCTCCCATTAGTATAACTTGGGTAGCCCAGATGGCCAAGATGCTTTGAGCATGGATCAAGCTTGGGTTGCCCAAGTAGTCGAGCCCACCCTCGCTGAAGATCTGAGACCCAGCCTTGAACCAAACGGCCTCACCGAACTTGACTCCGTTACGTGCCAAGAGCTCGGGGAAAACGCATCCAAGAGCTCCAAGCATGGCCCATCTGGAGTGGATCACCTCAAGCTCACGGTTCTTGGCAAAGGTCTCTGGGTCAGCTGAGAGTCCAGCGGTGTCCCATCCGTAGTCACCAGGGAACTCACCAGTGAGGTAGCTTGGGGACTCACCAGAGAATGGTCCCAAGTATTTCACACGGTCTGGGCCATACCACGGGCTGCTGGATGAGGCAGGCTTGGGCTTTCCTACTGTCTTCCTCATGGAGATTCTACTGCTGCTGGTGATTTCAGGTGAGATCTTCACTGCCGTTCCGGCGAATGATGGGGAAGAAAGTGCCATTGTAGAGGCTGCCATTGGCTTTACAAGTAAGTGAAGTGTTGTTTGATGGCTTTAGTGTTGAATAAGCTGTTGGTGATGAAAGGGAGAATGGTTTTAGGGAGTTACTTATAGGCTATAGGAGTTGATATTCTCTTATCTTGCAATATCTATTTCTCTCTTCTCATAGGATTTACAGATTCTATGGTGCTAGCTGCTGTGCTCTGTCCAGTTGGCCATTTCTAGTCCGTCTATTGTTAGAATTTTAACTTCACTAGTAGACTCCAGTGCCCTCCAGCCAGAAATGAGCTGGTAAAATCTATCTCATGGCTGAGAGTTTTTGTTTCCCATCTTGTTCATAAAAGATCCATTAACGTTACCTTATGATGCGTGTAATGTAATTTCGAAGGGATGTCTGAGGTGGTTGTTCTTGTTACAATGGTCATGTTGTAGAAGTTAGGACCTTCAGGACTTGCTGTAGTCATTTTCCAAGTTCTATCTAGTATGTTAAGGGAAGGCTGCATTTCCTTTGGTGAAGAGGTGATCTAGCCCGAGCTTGAGCTGGACAGCCTCAGTTGTATGCTTCCTTCGTTCTACGAAACCCTATTATATTCTTTACTTCGTTCAAATCTGAGACTGGGTTCATAAGGGAAGTTATCAGATTTACTAAGGGCATAGAACCAACCCAAACCTCGACTACTTGTTTCGATTCCTAGGAAGAAAACTCCAGTGATCCAGAACTTAGACATTCTAATCTGAAATAGTTGAAGTGTTGTGTATCCTAAGTTGCTAACATGTCTGAACTAAAAAATACAGTATGCAGGAACTTTTTAAAAAAAATTGTTGGTGTTTCTACATACTACAGGTATAAATCTTCAAAGCATGTCTAATTCTGATTTTTGAGTGTTTCTAAGCTACATTAAAAGTTCAATTGACTGACAAATGATACTCCATTACTTATGAAATAATTAGCACATCTTCAATTGTGTATTCAGATTTGGTTTTCTTTTCTCTTGAGCACAGCAATGTTCTAGACTTCTATTCTAATCTGGAAATCTTGATTCATCTGTAGAAGGACAACATTACTATCCATCTATACACTTGGCAACTTCCAGTTGGCTCTCATCAATTTCTGCTCAAACTTATTGCTTCCATATTTTCCTCCACCACCAGTTATGTCTCAAAAAAATCTGACCAGAATTAATGGCTCAATAAGTTGCCATGTGTACTTACAAAATCCAACCCAAGAAATGTGACTCGACCAATGAGACTACAGATAATGATCTCTACAGATAAGGACCCAATTAGCCCAGATGATATAAATGTCATTATGGTGATATGGTCTGATTGTATAACTCAACCCACTGACAGTTCTCTACTCTCTTAAACTTTTACACTCTCTTCTCCTTAATCATCCAACAATGGCAACCTCTACCATGGCTCTTTCATCCCCAACCTTTGCCGGAAAGGCCGTGAAGATCTCACCTGAGTTCGCCAGCAGTGGCAGAATTTCTATGAGGAAGACTGCTGGCAAGCCCAAGCCTGCTGCATCTGGTAGCCCATGGTACGGTCCAGACCGTGTTAAATACTTGGGGCCATTCTCCGGTGAGTCCCCAAGCTACCTCACCGGTGAGTTCCCTGGTGACTACGGATGGGACACTGCTGGACTTTCAGCTGATCCAGAGACCTTCGCCAAGAACCGTGAGCTTGAGGTGATCCACTCCAGATGGGCCATGCTTGGAGCTCTTGGATGCGTATTCCCCGAGCTCTTGGCACGTAACGGAGTCAAGTTCGGTGAGGCCGTTTGGTTCAAGGCCGGATCCCAGATCTTCAGCGAGGGTGGACTCGACTACTTGGGCAACCCAAGCTTGATTCATGCACAAAGCATCCTGGCCATCTGGGCTACCCAAGTTATCCTAATGGGAGCCGTTGAGGGATACCGCATTGCTGGCGGGCCACTCGGTGAAGTGGTCGACCCACTCTACCCCGGTGGTAGCTTCGACCCATTGGGCCTGGCCGAGGACCCAGAAGCATTCGCCGAGCTTAAGGTTAAGGAGCTCAAGAACGGTCGGTTGGCTATGTTCTCCATGTTCGGATTCTTCGTTCAAGCCATTGTCACTGGAAAGGGTCCGTTGGAAAACCTCGCCGACCACATTGCTGACCCTGTCAACAACAACGCGTGGGCCTTCGCCACCAACTTCGTCCCCGGAAAGTGAGCTTGAGAACAGTTGAAAACTGAGTTGTGAGTTGCATGTGTGACTTGTTGAACACTCACACTGTGCTTGAATTTAATTTGTTGAATCGAAGTGTGAGTTTCCAGCACTCATGTTCTAGCTGTTTCAATTCTGTTGTAAAAATGGTTTGATCTAATGGTTAACATTTAAAGTTTTGCATCAACTGTTCTGTTAAACTTCAGTGCTTCTTCTATCTTAACTGGCCTTTTAAAACCTTACATATAAAACACTTGTTGCTGTTAGAACTTGTGGCCTTTTAATCGACTTATATTAAATTCATCTAACAGTTGTCTCATTAGAGAGTGAAATATGCCAAAATCTGCAGCTAACCAACATGGCCAATTTTTCAATTCTCTCAAACAACTCGAAAAAAGACTCAAACTCGAAAACAATCCACCACCACCCACCACCGACCTGCCGCCGCCTCCGCCACCGCCGGCGGCGGAGGTACACGTAAAGCACCAAGAAAACATCCACGAGGTACACGTGGAGCACCAAGAAAACATCCACACTACACAAAACTCAGATTCTCTTGGTACCCCAATGTACCTATTCAATGAACATAGCGCCAATACAAGCACATCAATCGTCCCAGAAACTGAAACCCCTCAAGAAATTATCTCAAACCCTAATTTCTCATCTAAAGGCAAAATCCCAGTTGAAGAAAACCAAGAGGGAATCGAAGAATCACTTGATCAGGAAGAAAGACTCAATCTTGGCAACGAAATTGAGCTGATGATGCAGCTACTGGGCTTGTCGGATTCAGAAGAGCCCGATAACGTGTCGAGCCGTTTCGAAGAGGGTTGTGATGATGAGTTTTATGAGAGGATTGTTGGGGTGAAGGGTCCAAAGAATGGGAAGGAAGTGGAGAGACTGAATGGGTGGATTAAGCATTTTTGAATGGGGAGGTGAAAGAGCCATTTAGGCTAGTTCATTTGCTGTTGGGAAAAGCTGCTGTTTTGCATTCTGGTGATAATTCTAATGGTTTTGGAGAATTGGAGTTTCCTTGCAGTGTGGATGAATTCTTGCAGACTGATCCACCTTTAGAATAGGTTTGTCTTTACGGTGAAATGGCGAATTCGCAAGGGGAAGTCTGCAGCAAGGTCTTTTCTAGAGAAAGTTCTTGTGCAAATTCTGTTATGAACACAAGTTTTTTCTCCCATAAAAGCTCTATACAGTACACTATTGCATTAGCTAGTAGCTTCAATATTTGTGGTTATTCCCACCATGGAAATGCTTGTGATCGAATCGTTGGATGCCTTGTTGCATACCCTAACAAGAATGTAGTTCAAATTATACAGCTGTACATGTTTGCTTCCTTCACTATGGCTTCGATTGTCTGTTTAACTCTGTCAGTTTTTTCTGGTCAAAGAAATGCAGAGTGAATGATGAAACATTAGACACATGACATAACGTTCACCGTAACAGAAACCACAAACCAAGCTCTTTGCTGCAACTGCTCAAGTGTATATAAATGTCATCAAAATGATGGTCTCAAGTCATTCATTCTCCATCTATAATCTGTTAATCCGCATACACAAATTGCTTTCAATGGCTAACTCATTTCACTCTTATTCAATTCTTGGCTTTCTCATTCTTACAGTGTTCATCATCTCAGGTATATCAGTCACAAAAGCATTAATGTTTCACTTTTTCTTTCAGACAACTAATAATATAGTGCTGGTTTTTATCACTTTATGACCAGGTCTAGTTCTTAAGCCGGTAAATAGTCAGGCAGTTGGTCAGGTAAGATGTGATTAATCACGAACAAATATGTAGTAGTTTTTATCCGGGAATAAATGAGAAGAAACAAAAAACTCAGAAATGGCTGCATTTTGGCAGGGTTCGTGGTGCATTGCCAGTCCATCAGCTCCAGATGAGGCATTGATAGACAACATAAACTTTGTGTGCCAACAGGTGGATTGCAGCATAATTCAACTGGGAGGCGATTGCTTTTTCCCTGCTACCCTCGTGAACCATGCTTCAGTTGCTATGAATCTGTATTACCAGAAACTGGGAAAGCACCATTGGAACTGCGACTTCAGGAGAACTGGTGTTCTTGCTGTCAGTGACCCCAGTAAGCATTTTACTCCACCTACAGTCACAAAACGCCCCCTCCTTTCATCGCCTCAGAAGTGTAGCGTTATTTTTTTGCATAAACTGAAGGGTGCTGTTTAATTGACACATAATATATGTTCTTAAATTTTCACAGAATAATGACATGCTTGTTATTGTTTTTCATGAAGGTTTCGGGAACTGCAGGTTCAAATGCATGCACTAGGGTGCTGCGGCTTCTGGTCTACATTTTGAAGGGACATTGTTTTCATATCGAAGTTCAATAAACCGGGATTGATATCGGATCATTCTGTGTCTGGGTATTCACCCGAACACACACAGTAGCAGATTTTTTTTCATGAATTTGAATATTGTAGCAGCACTGTCATTAAACTTAATCATCACTTGCCTTTAAGACTTGATATTACAGGTCAGCAATTATTATACAAACTGAAACATACTAGAACTGTTACAAGAGGAGGGGCACAATTATCAAGCAGCAGAAGCAATTTAAGCAACCATAATGCAAAAAAGTAAAACAAATTTAAAAAACTGGGCTTTAATTTGCTAATCCATAATTGTGCAATAGGATCCTTAATTCAGATGAAATGTACTATAAATTATCTACATACTACATCTTCATATTCTTGGTGCATAAATGGAAAATGAGCTTATAGAGTCTATTGTTACCAAAATACCCTTTTCCTTTTCTGTTTCTTTGTTTTTTTATTATTTATTTTCTTGTAACCGAAATCAACCAAGGCACTAAAACAGAGACATACAGAACAGAACACTTCCCTCTCATTCTCTCTCTCTCTCTCTCTTAACGATCACCCATTTCTCTCTCCTTCGATCAATCATCAATCAATTGCATACTCGTCTGTCAATAAATCCACAATGACGGAAGACAGTTCAATCAAGAAGCGTCAGGGTAAGGGTCGACAAAAGATTGAAATCAAACGTATCGAAAACAAGTACATGCGGCAAGTCACGTTTTCGAAACGCAAAGTCAGTCTTCTCAAGAAAGCCTCCGAACTCTTTTTATTATTCGGTTTGAAAATGGCCCTAATTGTGGAGTCTCCGGGAAAGAAGTTAGTTTACATTTGGTTCCCCTGATTTGCACTCTGTTCTCGAGCGGTTCAAGCCTGGAATGAATTTTCCACCGCAGGAGTCAAGTTCCAAGAGTAGTAGAACCAAGTATGAAGAGTCAGACGGTTGGAGGCCGAGAAGAAGAGGGTGGAGGCTATGGACTTGGTCGAATTGGAACATTTTGTGAAGGCGTTGGAGGGGTTAAGAAACAGAGTCTCTGGTGAAATTACTGGGAAATATAATCCTGATGATCATGTTGTTCAATCGCCTTCGAATTGATTTGATTTTCAACAAGATAATAATCTTGTAAGTATTTCTTGACTAATTCAGAACTTTTATTGATGCTTTTGTTATTGATTCAGTTGTAGAATTTTGTTAATTGGGGTTTAATTTAACACTATAACTTATGACTGAAATCATAGTTCTGTTTTCTTGATTTTGGGTTCGGGGTGATATTTCAAGTAGGCCATAAGTTCAGAGGAGTTGAAAACCCTAAGTAGGTAGAGGTTTATAACTGAAGCATTGAAACTTCTTCATCTGTAATCACATTATTATCATTTTGTAGGGAGGCGAGACTTGTATGATACAAGGCGTCAACAACAAGAACAGCGCTGCAGTATGTGGTTTTTCATATGATTTCAACCAATATCCAACTGCTTCTGAAGTTGATTTTTCATATGATAGTTCAAATTGTTGTTGAGTACTCAAATTTCTTCGTTTTTTTCTCATATTGAAGGTTTCTGGTGATGCACCAACGTAGTATACATTGCTAACACTCTCAGAGTCGGTTCCTTTTGGCTGATACTATGGATTGACAGGGATCAATCAATATCAATGTGTGTATAATTGTCAATCAGAAATATGACTGGTAATTAATCCTTTTAGTTTACGATGAATTCGATTAAATAAGTCCTGTTCTCTTGTGTCATTGTATTTGTACATTTGTTTGAATTGTTCTGTATTTTGGTTTACGTATGTTCAATCAGTTGTGTCATACTAATCGGTCTTATTCTTCTTTTTCTTTTACATCTTCTGTCTGATAAGCTCAAATCACAAACATTGCATTTAGCCATTTATAGTGGCTACTAATGGGAGATTGTTAACGTGAGCATAACGTAATCTAGAGTACATGGAAAATCCGAAACACCTGAAGAATTTTGATAATTGAGATGAATCAGATGAAAGCTTAAGGTGAGGATGATGTGAAGAACAATTCAGTTATAGAGGAATAGAGTTCAAAATACATCCATTAAATAGGACATTTCCTACATTGGACCTGTTCTCTTGACAGCTCCCTTGAATTTGCAGCATTTTTCCAGAAGAAAATTTTCATTTTACGCATCGAAATTATGAGGATTTTTTACACAAACTAGTACTATGTTAACTTTTTTATTTTGAACTTATGTCATTAATTAGTAAAATAAAATACAAATAATAAAATCAATTAAAAAAGTTTATCTTCTTCTCCAAAACTTCGATACCTTTCAGTACTCGGTCTGGAGCTTGCAAAAGTTCTGATCTGGAGCTGTGCAAGCTTCAAATCGGAGCTTACACAACTCCGGTTAGTCTGGAGCTTGCACAACTCCGATATTTCCGGTAAAGGGGCTTTGGAGAAGATGTTTAATAAAAATAAAAATTTGATTTCATCATTTTTATTTTGAAGAAGCTGAATTTTAAAAACAAAATCAAAATTTAGAAAATTAAGAAAATAAGTAAATAGTTAAAACCTTGTTTCTTTTTCACATTTAGAGTCAATGGTATTTTTGTAAATAAGGCTGACAATTAAATTGCGATAGTCTGACTTGGTGCAAAACTGCAAATCACGGTCGGTTAACTTAATTTATGCAGCAACGTTTTAGAAAGGTAGTTAGAGCTTGCACCCAAATCATCATCATGGATGGAACCGCAGACACCGAGATGCAACACGACGGCACGGACGGACTGAGTGAGTTGCCAGAGGCACTGATCTTGAAGATACTGTCTCTGTTGGAGATGAAAGAGGTAGTTAAAACAGGTACACTCTCAACTAGGTGGAGATATCTATGGACCAAGGTTGATACTGTTGTGTACAAGTGCTTTACGAATGATGAGACTAACATGTCCGCGAAACAAATTAAGGAGTTGAAGGAACTTCAGTTGAGGCAATGTATCTCCTTTCTTGACACAACTTTATTACAGTGCAGTACTAACATAATAAAAGGATGGAATTACAAAGCATGAAAGCAGTAATTCCAGAGAATCTCCGACAATCAATTGTTACCAAAATACCCTTTTCAATTTTCATTTTCTCTTTCTCTGTTTATTTTTTGCTTTAAAATTTTTTTATTTATTTATTTATTTATTTTCTTCTACCGAAATCAATCTTTATTTACCAAGGCTTCGTCAAAAAAAAAAAAATCTTTATTTACCAAGGCACTAAAACAGAGACATACAGAACAGAACACTTCCCTTCTCTCTCTACGATCACCCATTTCTCTCTCCTTCGATCAATTACTCGTCTTTGAAATCCACAATAAGGAAGACAATTCAATCAAGAAGTCCCAGGGTAAGGGTCGACGCAAGACTACACTCAAACGTATCGAAAACAAGTACAATCGACAAGTCACGTTTTCGAAACGCAAAGCCACAATATTCAAGAGCGCCGCTGAAGGTGTATTATCCGGTTACCATATTGCCCTAATCATGGATTCTCCCGCAAACAAGATGTTTAAATTTGGTTGCCCCAGTTTCAACTCTGTTTTCCACCGCTTCCAAACAGGGGAGAATTTTCCACTCCCTGAGTCAAGTTCCCACAGAAGTAGAATCGATTACGAAGAGGCGGTGAGTCAATTGGAGTCGGAGAAGAAGATAATGGACGAGTCGGAGAAGAGCCCTTGGTGGGACGATGCGTTTGAGGCAATGGACTTGGTTGCATTGGAACATTTTGCGGGGGGGGGGGGGGGGGGGGGGGGGGGGGGGGGGGGTTGGAGGGGTTGAGAAACAGAGTGTTGAACAGGGCTGGTGAAATTACTGGGAAAGATGTTGGTGATTGTTATTATCCTATTCCATTGCTATCGAATTCGCTTCAAGATTATGGTCTGAGTGCTGTTCAGTCGCATTCGAAATTGTTTGGGTTCAAGATGATCAGATATTGAATGGAGTTGATGATGGTTGGGATACTGTGGATATTGAGAAACTGCTGAATTTTGATGATCATGGTTCGGATTCCTTTCAGTTGCCTTCCTGTTTGAATCCACTGGAATTCATGAATATAACAATCCTGTGAGTATTTTTCTGAACTAATTCTTCAACTTTCATTGTTGCTGTTTGAGACTTTCTGCAAACATAATCAAGGGTTTTACATTAGATGATCAGTGTATTTAACTGAACTGATCGATCAAACAGTTGTCGATTTTAATGGGGTTTAACTTGTAATTGAACTGCAGTCCTAATTTGAGTATGATAATTCAAGTAGGCCATAAGTTGAGAGGATTTAAAAACCCTAAGTAGGGTTTACAAACTGAAGCAGTGTAACTTAATTGAATGAATATCATTTCTCTTGTCTATAATCTGTAATCACACTACGTTTTTGTAGGGAGGCGAAACTAGTCTGCTGGAAGGCGTCAATGATGCTGCTGCTGCTGCATGTGGTTTTTCATCAGATTGGAACCAAAATCCAACTGCTTCTCAAGATGATTGCCTCCTGGAAGATATCTTCAGAAGCACATAGTTCAAGTTGTTGTCGAGTACTCAAATTTCTTCGTTCTTTCACATATTGAGTGATTCTGGTGATCGACCAACGTAGTATACATTGCTAACACTCTCAGAGTCAGTTCGTTTTGGCTGATACTACAGTCTACGGATTGACAGGGATCAAAATCAATGTGTATAATTGTCAATCAAAAACATGACTAATGATCCTTTTAGTGTAAAACAAGTCCTGTTTACTTGTGTCATTGTAGGAAACTAGGAATTGTTCTGTTTTTCGGCTCATGTATGTTAGATCAGTTCATTCAGTTGTGTAGTAGTGTAGTACTAACCGGTGTTATGCTCTTTTTCTTCTTGTCTGCTAAACTCAAATCACAAACATTGCATTTACAGTGGCTTCTAATCATTTAACGAGGTCATAACGTAATCTAGGCCGTATGGACATTCCGAAACATCTAAAGAATTTTGATAGTAGATATGAAAGGTGTAGATCATGTGATGAAGAACAATTCAGTTTGAAGTTTGAATAGAGCTCAAAATTCAAATACATCCATCAAAGAGGGGACATTTCCTATGTTGGACCTGTTCTCTTGACAGTTTCAGTTTTCCAGATGAACTTTTTCCATTTTATTTATCGAAACTAGGAGAAAATATGAAATCGAATACACGTCAATTGATTGGTTACACAAGTCAGAAGTCAGAAGAAAGGAACATAAGAGCAACCTAGCTAATTATCTCAACCACGTTAGTCCTTTTTCTTGTCAATATACACCAAAATAACCAACCGATTAAAAAAAAAAAAAAAAAAAAAAAAAAAAAGGAAGTCTGGGGCTTAATAAACAACAACATTGTTCGTAAATCGACGTATCGATCAAATTCGATCAGATGTGACCGCAACCGCAAAAGAGGAAGAAGAAGCAGAGCCTGGAAGCGAGGAAAATCGCTTCGAAAACCGAAACGATCTTAAAAATAAAGTGATCGACGAACCAATTCTGCAAGCTAAAACCCCCACGCCTCCACTTCCACCGTAAACCCGTCGAGAGCTTCGATTTCCACCGCTTCGAACCGCCGCCGTCGCTACTGCTCAGGCTTGCTTTCTTATTCAGCCTCTTGAATAACAATGAGAAATTCGAAGACGATTTTTTCTCCATGTTCGATTTTGTTTTATTCACTGATCAGTCGATCAATAATAAATAAGGTTCAGGAGAATTGGTGATTGAAATAGTGTTGGATTAGATTTATATTTGGGAGGAAGAGATATTATTTGGGTTGTTTATAGGTGAGGGAAAGTATGGGGGTTGGGGTGATGGAAGGTTCATAGAAGTTGAAGAGGAGTGTGATTGTGTATGTATTGGTGTATGTATAGGTCTTTAATAATAATAGTAGGGCACGACTGGAGGTATATTCAACCGATCCGTGTTTACGTGGGTCGTGACTTCGTGCCAACCAAGGCCTTATTTTGATAACAACAATCACTGACCGAATATGTAAAAACGTTAAATTTAAAAAATATATATTTAAGTTAAAAATTTAAATTCAGTGAACACTAAACAATTAATTATAAGACAATATTCATCATATATATATGTCCAAGAAATACGAAACATATAAATTTTCTATTTCAATCACATTAACATCTACTAATAGTATGGGTGCAATTTAATAAAGGAAAATGAAAGTATATGAACCCCTCAAGTATCCGTGGGTAGGGGTGGGCATAAAAACCGAAATTTAAAAAACTGTAAAACCGATCCGAACCAATCCGATCCGGTAGTTTCGGTTCGAATTGCGGATCACTATTTTCACATATTTCGGTTTTCGGATCGGGTCGGATTAAAATCCGCGAATTATCGGATTAATCCAATCCGATCAACACTTAATTTTTATTTTTATTTAAATTACACCTACTATTAGTACTCATCCATTTTTTTAGATTGTTTACGTTTAATTTTGGAACGGTTTTTAAGGAGGTTAGTATAATGTGTGTAGTGTTTGAGTTAGTGGCAGGACCCACAATAAAGTTGTAAGATAAAAGATTGCCAAAAAAGAAAACGTAAACAATCTAAAGAATCGGACTAAAATGGAATAAGTAAACAATCTAAAAAAACAGATGAGTACTATATATATATATATAGTCTTTTCCCCTAACCCTAGAATCCATTTGCGCCCCCTTTCTTTATTTCTGGGTTTCTTCTTTTGCTCTCTAACCTTCCTTCATCGACCGCTTCATAATAATCCTAGTAACTCGATCTCTAATCTATGTGCTCATGTAACTAGTAATTAACTAGTGTGGTTCGTGTGTTCGTGGGTTCGTCTCAGACATAATCCTTCCATTGTTTTCTGTCTTCGATCTCTCAGCAACTCAGATCGGAAATTCAACATTTCAATTGGTGTGTGCTCTTATTTTAATTGGTTTGTCTTCAATCTTCTGTCTCGATCTATCAGGGTCTCTGGAACTTTGTTCATTTCAACTGGTGTCGTGTCTTCGATCTCTGAGTTTGTGTAATTCTGTCCATTTGCTATAAAATTGGAAAAAAGGAAAAAAGAAATAACAAAAGAAAAGGAGAAATTCGGATTAAACGGATTAATCCGAATTCGATCCGATAATTTTCGGATCAATCCGAAACCGAACCAAATTTTCGGATCGGATTTTGGATTGAGCAAATCTTCATTGTTTGGATCGGATCAATTCGAAATTCGGATTGGTTTTGATCCGATCCGCCCCATGCCCACCCATATCCGTGAGAAACATTTCTCATACTTATGGTCATGGCCATGGCGCCTGTTTTGAAGAATCTATTTTCTTCATATCTTATTTGTCATTTTTGCATTTTTCATAACAATTCTGGAATTTGATCTAATTTTCATATTAATTGTGTATGCACTATACAATATTTTTCTTTTATAAGAATTTTGTTCTCTAAACAACCTAAAACTATTGGTTAAGTTATTGGTCTATCTGAGTTCTAAAATTTTCATTTTTTTGAAAGGTGAGGGTGATGTAGAGGGGTTACAGTGTACATGTTGTACATCTCTTTTCTTGATCGTCAATAAAAATTTAACTGTTTTAGAAAGAAAAAAAAAAGGTTTTGTATCTGGATATAAAGTGTATAATTTGATAATCCATCTGTATCAATATTTGAGTCTTTTATATGAATGAAATCGAATTTTCAATCTCTGATGGGTTGGATGAATATCTCTCTATGCTTCTATGCGCATAAATTAAAGCAGATTCTAATCTGGCCCAAAAGTGTTGTTGAGATCATATTTCATTTTAGCAGTGAAAGCTACAAAAGAGAAACTTAGGCCAAATGGAATGCTAGCTAGGACAAAACAAAGTAGAGAATCTATCTTCATTCTTCAATAAGCTGGCGAGCTAGCTAAGCTTTGGTTTTCAGCCGTCAAATTAAACTCCAAGATTTATACCCAAGCTGGCATACATTCATCACTATTATACTTTGATGCAAAAGTATACCCAATGAAAGGAATAAAAACAAGATACAGAAATTATTTAACAAGATACGGGAATTTTGTGGAAGAATGAAACATAAAATTCTATAAATGATGTTATTTCTTACTACATTATTAAAAAATATTTTTAAAAACATACCTATCAAGAAACCGAAATTATTTAACAATTCATAAGATTCCATCAAAGGGTCATTTGATTTTTAATACCTTATTAGTGGTCCTAATAACAAAAAGAATCTACTTATGCACACAATTACATTTTAGTCCAAAGTCAACACAAATTCGTTGTTCCAAAATTGGATTTTGAAGAATCCAAACAGCTCTTAGTGTTTTAAAATAAAAAAGGAGAAAAAATTTATTTTATTTTTTCCTTTTCTCTTTTCTTTTTTCCTTTTCTCTTTTTCCTTTTCTCTTTTTTTTTCAATTCTTCTTCTTCTCCGGTACCGGAGATTGCTCCGGCAACCGGAGCTTGTCCATTCGACTGGAGCTCTCCGATCGGAGCAAGCTCCAGTCTGGAGCAAGGAGCTCCGGTACCGGAACACTATAGAAGAAGAAGATGAATTGATTTTTAAATTAATTTGATTTTTTTAAATTAATTTTGATTCTTTTAAATTAAAATTTCTAAATTAATTTTGATTTTTTTAAATTAAAATTTTGAATTATTTTTTTATTAAAAATATTTAGTTTTCTTAAGTCATGTTTGGTTGGAATGTGTCTTAAGTGATGGTCAACTCAAATGCAGTTGAGTTTGAACTAAAATGTAATTGTATGCACATGGATATTTTTTTGATAAAATGGTCATTAGTTGTCATTAAAAATTAAATAACTCTTCCACCGAATTATGTCTCGTATGACTATCTATCTATATTTTACTTATTATCTGGCACACAATTTATTGATGTGAATGTAGAAGGATTTTCACTCTATAGTATCACTAATAAGAGCTTGACATCTTATGCACATTTGATTTGTAATTATATTCTTTCGTGATTAATAATACTTGCCCTTTTAAAAGAAAAAAGTGATCTACAACGATCAAATTCTAAATAGGTGTGCATAAGATCAATCATCTGCACACTTTAAGAGCTTGGGAGTTGAGAATGATCACGCTATGAGATCATTTGAATGGACCCAGGTACCGTTACTCTTACTCGATACTCATTGGCAAGCGTCTAGTAGATTTTTTTGTTTGTTTTTTTGTTTGTCAAATTAATAGTAGACGGATAAAAGTCAAATTTGTAGCCTACGACGTGTTCTAGCTACTACAATTGTGTTTGTAGTAAGTAGTTTACTTGACTTGCACAACAAAACACATTCGAGAAGTACTCCATATTTATGTGGGCTGCCTCGCGACTCAAATAATTATATCAATCCAACTTGCTTAACTTCGTCAACTAAACACTCTGTTCTTCTCGAAGCAACATCTAGTCAAATCATAATGGATACTCCAATCATCCTATCTAAATTGGGGTTTTCTATTCTCAGGTAGGCTCTGTACCGATAAAACTCAGGTCTTCATTCAATAGTTGCCATGTGGCGCTTAATTTAATCTCATCCATTCATTTCGGTTCAAAGTCATTTTTTGTACGATGGATTATAATTAATTTTCTTTAACATTAAAAATCACCACAAAATACAAATTAACTATAATACCCTTAATTTCAATTTATATGATTACATATACGTAAACCTTATTAATTAATCTTAATTACAAATCAAAGTTAATTGATCACAATTAATTTATCCATTTTAATGATACATAAACTATCGGACACTTCTAAATAATATACTTCGTAGCTAAAAAAATAAGCATCTGTTATTGTCCTCTACAAATGTTGATAGCTAGTGCAATTAGATTATGAAAAACGAATATTCCATTGAATTGTTGTTGAAATTAATTTGATATATATATTGGTTAATTTTAATTTTAGTTAAAGTAAATTTTTATTTTTAATTTAATACTTATAAAATAGTAAGAACTTATTTAAATTATTTAAATGAATTTTTTGAAAGTAGTGGTATAACTGCACATTTATATATTTTTATCAAAATTTAATAAATTAGAATGAAATATATAATAAAGACCTACGTTTAGGTCGGTACGACGCCGACCTGAAAATAGAAAGCCTCATGTAAATTATGTAATTCATGTTCCTTTCCAAGTTCTAACCAGTAATGAATATTTATAGAGCGAAAATAACACAAGTTATCAATTTGTATAAAAATTAAAATAGTTATTAAGATTTAAGTGATATAAACACAAGAAAATACATTTTGTAGCAATCATGCCTTACCCATCCCACCCCCCTCCCGTACGAGTGAGATAAATGGTACACGAACCTTTATTTTAAATGACATACGTTTGTTTTTAGTATGATTTTTAGAAGTTTTATATAGTGTGTGTATTGTTTAGTTAATTGGTAGAACCACCATTAAAGTGTGAGTTGTAGTTTGTTAAAAACGTAAAGATTAATACAGAACGTCCAAAAAGAAAAACTTACATAAATAAATAGTTTAACGGAACGGACGAAAAGTATACGTACAAAAAGATTAAAAGAAAGAAGGGGGAGTATATAGTAAGGCACACAATTTTAGTCGGTATGAAGCATTGTAATTCAAAAGCCTATTTGTGAGGATTTTGGCCCGGAACAAACAATATAATTCCAATAAGGCATGTGTGTCCGAATCAAGGTTAACACCGCCGACCCATAGGGCTAGGTGTCAATCAATTGATTAGTTGTCGAGCCGTTGTAATATATACTCTTTCGTGTTAAATCACCCATCTTTTTTTAATTTTTTTCCAAAAAAAGAAAAAAGAATAAAAGGGAGGATAACAAGTTTGGTAAAATTAGCCTGTAAATATCTGCCAATACCATTTTTCCCAGTCTTATCTCTTCGGTTCCCTCCAACACTGTGAGCACAATTCAAGAACAGCAATTCAGACACTGAGAAAGTGATGATGGCTTCTTCAATCTTCACCCCCTTGTCATCCCCACCCCACACCATCTTAAAACCCAGTGAAAATCCACTGCTAAAAATGGTGTCAAGGCCAGCTTCCAGTGCCAAAACAAGAATTGCATCAACCAGAATCAGGGCTATGCTCTCATCCACCAAAGAGGCAGTCTTGAAGGACTTTCATGAGAAAAAAGCCCTCAAAGTATAACTATTGTTTTCAGTGACAACTTTTCCACTTCATACTATATGCTCTGTAACTACAAAAGATAATACAAGGCTATACAGCTAATTTCTCGATTTTATACGACTGAATTTATATGAGATTTAGAAGTCAAGTTTATACTGTAACAATGATTAATGGGTTTGTTTTTATAATAATGTTTCTGCAGATTATCTCAGGGTTGCAGAATTTTGACAAGGATAATGTAGCTTCTGTAGTCATTGCTGCAGATAAGGTGATTCTTTATGACTTTTATAATTTCTGAGCTATATTATGCTTTGAGCCAGAGAAATATTTGTCTCTCTAAGATGCCTGATTCATTGTTGTAGCCTGTAAGATTAATTTGTTCTGCTATCGTAAAACAAATAACAAGGTGTTTAGTTTGTTAGGGAGTACTGGAGTAGGCTAACTGAACTAAAGAACGAATCAGTTCGCTTCGAGGAGCATAAAATTGCAAGCAGAACTCAACAACTAAGTTATAGTAATGAATACTAGCATTGGATTTGACTCCTTATAAACTTTGAGTGTAGTTGTTTGGTTGCATTTGATGAAGCTCTAATAAAACCAGTCGAACTTGATCTGTTGAAATTACATTCATTCTTATATAGTTAGGGTGTTGAATTGAGATCTTTGTACCCTGTAGATAAAAACACAGAAACAGGCAGTAATCATTTTCCTTACATATCAAGTTAACTAGTTCAACTACTTTATTTCTATGGTCTGTCATTTTAGTTAACTTATGATGTTTCCATTGCAATTTCTGATGAATCCTACAGGGAGGGGCCACTCATGTGGATATTGCCTGTGATGCAGAGTTGGTGAAACTTGTAACTAGCTTGACTGCTCTTCCAGTAAGCTCCGCTCATTAGGTTTCAGATACAATGTTACATCTGTCAGGGTCTGTACTTTGAGTAATATCCAATGTTTCTTTCAGGTTTGTGTTTCTTCTGTAGATCCAGCAGCATTCCTTGCTGCTATTGAAGCTGGAGCCGTAATGGTTAGATTCCAAACTCTCTTCTAGTTCTTGCCCATTTTTATCTATGAAGAAGAAACATGCGCTGCAATAAACCCATCACAAGATCACTGTGTTTTTTGTCTATTCAGCTAGGACTAAAACTTGGTGCTTTCAGGTTGAAATTGGAAACTACGACTCTTTCTATGAACAAGGTCTGAATTTCTCACCCGAGCAGGTAATGAACTGAAGCACTTACGTTGCTTGTGATGAATTTTTTTCTTCAGATGCAAGTAGATTAAATGACCTATACTTTGGCCGTATGGTGTGATAATGCAGATCCTTAATTTAACCAAGAAGACCAGAAGGATTCTTCCCTCCATAGCTCTATCAGTAACAGTTCCCCATACCTTAAGCCTTCCTGACCAGGTTGTGATTCTGCTTCTCATTTCTGTAAAAACGAGTTATATACAACTTGATATATGTTATCTGACTGCACGTGCTCCAATGCGTGGAACAAAACAGGTTAAGCTGGCTGAGTTATTGGAACAAGAAGGTGTCGATATTATCCAAACTGAAGGAGGCAAATGCTCTACTCCTTCCAAGGCTGGTATTCTTGGTTTAATCGAAAAGGTAGCATTTACCAACATGCTTTATCAGTTTAGAACCCAATGTTTCTTTAAGGCTTAAGCCCGTGATGTTCTTTAAACAGTATGCTATGGCAAGTAGCTATAGTATTAGATTTTTGCAGCCTGCTTATTATAAGTAGTATATGGACTGAACTAACCCCATCGTGTTGATAATTAGGCCTCTCCAACACTAGCAGCAGCATATTCAATTTCACGTGCAGTGAAAATACCAGTCATGTGTTCATCTGGACTCAGTTCTGTTACAGCACCAATGGCAATCTCTGCAGGAGCTTCTGGCGTGGTACGTGCTATCAAGCTAATGCATTTCGCAATGCTACTTTACTCTGTTATCTATTTGTTCCATCGACTAGCAAATTACTAAATTATGAAATAATTCTGAATTTTATGTAACACAGGGTGTTGGCTCAGCAGTGAACAGGCTCAATGATGTTGTGGCAATGATTGCAGAAGTTAAGAGCTTAGCAGACTCATTGGGCTTATCGACCAAGGTCGGAAGTGTTCATCAAGACAGTAGATTGAGACTGTAAACGAAACTGCATGATAAACAAATTTTGAGTAGCTATGAATGTTATTGAAAGTTGAAACTCTTACTTGCTTCTTGTGACAACAAAATAACAGAACTATGGAAGGTCCATAAGATAAAACAAAAGGAATCTCCATTCAACAGATTCAACCATATAATGTCATACAGAGAGATCACAAAAGACATAACTCAAAAGAGCCATGCTGATAACTTGCTAAACTTATCATAAAATAGCGATAAACAGACACTCTACGACTAAGACTGCATCCCATCCTGGATTATTGTGGCATCAAAATACTTTTAAAACATGTCCTATTTTCTGAAACAAAAGTATTCTGCAACTACATCCCACCTTCGTTAACCAGAACCGTCGTCACAGGAGATATGAAGCTATATAAAAGCCATTCCATCAAAATACCAAGTGTCATCTCCACCTACAATCAGTTTCGTTGAAGTGCCATCTTTCAAGTCACACGCAACCAAAACACCATTATCAGTATAACACATAAGTTGCCGATTCCCAACAAAACACAGCGGTTTAATTGCTACCCCATACTCATGTTCAACAATGTGAAATCTGACCCAAGACTCGGCCACTCATACTCCTTCATCATCCAAATATCAGTGGCACCGTTACTCAAGTTGTCCACAATCGACAAACACCCACCAATGACATCAAGTCCATTGTAGTTGTCTCGCATACCCATAAAAAAATTCCCACCACTTTTCCTATTAAACTCAGCCGGGATAGGAACCTCCTCACGGAATACCTCATTAACCAAATCAAAAGCAGCAATGTGACAATAAACTCCTAAACTCCGTTCACAAATAAACCAATGCACAGCCACAGCCCCATTCACAAAAACACCGTGTGTACATTTTGAAATCGAAGGAATAAGAATTCCACCATAAGGATAACCATTATGCTGCCTATTCCAAACACCTCTTTTTACAGAAAATACATCAACCTTGTTGTGTTCATTGTCTCCGTGCATACGTGGACAAAAAGAATGGATGAATAATATAATAAGTGATAATAAATATTCATATAAAAATGAATTAATTCATATAAAAATGAATTAAAAAATGTAGGAAAAAATACCAATTAACCACATTTAACCAAACATAAAACCCAAGTGTGCATGTGCTTGCACATTTTCTTTAAATCAATTATATCCTCTCACGGTGGTGCTTGAGGTAATAATGTTTGACAATTGTTTCCCAAAGTATAACGGTTAAACTTTAACAACAATTAGTTGTACTCGATGTTTCTGGCAAATTAAACAGGAGCCTGAATTATATATAAAATGAACCTCTTTTCCTTTCTTTGTTGCTTTCCTTCCTTGCACTAAAACTTAAAACTGACTTGGACTCCAAAGAAAGAGTCTTCACTCTTCAAGAAACTAGTTTTGATCACCCATTCGTGTAATATATATGTCTAACCTCGAAACATAGCTAAGATTTAAAAGATACGACCGAAAATTCGACTCTAATCAGAACCGTGACTCCGTGAGGGCCGCGGGGGAATATCTACTTCATTACTGTAAGATCAGTATGTTCTGCTATCGGAAAACAAATATTAGGCCTCAAGTTAGTTAGGGAGTAAGTCTCTAACTGAACTAAAGAACGAATCAGTTCACTTCGATAAGCATAAAACTGCACCAGAACTCAATAAGAAGACTTTGGAATTTTTCTAACTAGTTATAGTGAATACGGGTAATGGCATTCCACTTCTTGGAAGCTTAATGAATCTCTAAATAAAAGGCTAAAAGCAGTCGGAATCTGGGCTTACATTTCAATTTCGTGTTTGGGTGTTGAATTAATTGAAACTGAAGAAGACAAGATTCTGAGTTGAGCCTTTTTGTCCGCGGTACCTAAAAACACAGAAACAGGCAGTAATCTTCTTCTTCACTGATGCCTCACACGTTTTGGTTGCATTTCCTAAGTTAACCAGTTCAGGTGCTGAGAACTATTGCATTGACTTTATATATATGTGAAGATGAAGGCTATTTACATTATCTTGTTTGATCTATTATTCCATGTTACTCAAGATGTTTCCATTGTGATTTCTGATGAATCCTGTAGGGAATATTGCCTGTGACGCAGAGTTAGTGAAACTTGTAACTAACTTGACTGCTCTGATCATTATGTTTAACATACATTGTATCTGATAGGAGGTGTGGTTTTAAGTAGTAGCTATGAATGCTATTGAAGCTCTGACAGCAAAATAACATAATATGGAAGCTCCATAAGATCAAACAAAAGGAGTCTCTATTTCAAGCATGTTATATGTCATACAGATAGAGATCATAAAAGCCATAACTCAAAAGTGCTAGCTAGAATAGCGATAAACAGACGCTCTACGACTATGAGTACATCCAATCTAGGATTATCGCGACATGAGAATACTTTCAAGACTTGTCCTATTTTCTAAAACAAAAGTAATCTGCAACTACATTCCCACCTTTGTTAACCAAGAGCATCATCAGATTGACACAGTTGGGCAGGAGATACGAGGCTATCTATAAAGGCCATTCCACCCCAATACCTAGTGTCATATCCACCAACAATCAGTTTGGTTGAAGTGCCGTGTTTCAAGTCACACGCAATCAAAGCATCCTTATTAGTAACACACATAAGTTGGTCATCCCCAACAAAGCACAGCGGTGAAATTGACCGCCCATCAACAATGTGAAACCTAACTCAAGACTCGGCCACTCCATACTCCTTCATCATCCAAAAATCAGTGGCACCATTACCCAAGTTGTCCACAATCGTCAAACACCCACCAATAACAGCAAGTCCATTGTAGAATTGCTTATCAAAAATACTTGCTCCACGAACACTCGTATCAATCTCGGTGGGAATAGGAAGCTCGTAGAAGAGCTCATTAGCCAAATCAAAAGCAGCAATGTGACACAAATAGTCAGAATTTCTTTCACAAATAGACCAATGCAAAGCCCCATTCACAAAAGCCCCCGGTCTATTTATGGAAGGAATAAGGTCACCACCATAAGGATAAGTATTAGCCAAGCTATTCCAAACACCTTTTCTAAGAGAAAATACATGAAGCATAACTCTTCCCTTGTTGTCTTGTTTCTTATTCTTGCCACAATAAGAACAAAATAGAACAACCTTAAAATCATCCGTATGGCAGTCATATCCAAACCCATAAACCTTACGGGTGCAAGATAAATGAGTTGAATAACGTATGTTTACCTGCTGGAGAGTAATGGGATTCCACAGGATTAAATCTCGCTCGCAAAATAGCAAAACCAAACCGTTGCAGGTTCCAAGCGGCTCTCCACAGAATATTTTAACCTGCTCCTCGTCTTCTTGCAGTGGGGAAGTGACGATGTAGAGTGAGTCAGAAGTGGGGGTAGTCAAAGCTAGGTTTGGTGGATGGATTCTTTTTTGGCGAGTGATGAGGTGTTTCTTGATGAAATCGGTGCTAAACAGATTACTGCGCCATGATTTTGACAAGCACCGGCATCTTCCTACGGATTTTGTGGGAAGCCTCGAGAAAATGTCCACCAGGATTTCTTCGGGGAGATCAGGGTTCTCTGCTGCCATCGCCGCCGAAATTTGGGGATGTTGTTCTAAACCCAAAACCCCCCTTTTTCTTCTTTGTAAGAGACAAAAGAGCCCTCCAATCGGGGACATGATTAATTGCTTACTCATGACTGGGTGGTTCAGGACTTGGGTTAATGTTTTTGTTGGGCCAAGACATTCCATTTATCTAGCTATGAAAAATGTGGTTTTGGACTTTTGGGAATAATGTTTGATGGACCAGCAAATCCAATCTTTTTAATTCTTTAATTTATTTTAAACACAATTCACTAACTTTTGGAAGAAACGTAATTTGTTCTTTTTTTTTAAAAATTTGATTCGTTAATATTGTACTTGGATTATCTTCCATTCCAAACAAAGAATTCATTCTCTGATTTCCAAGATAGAGATGTCGGAGCTTGACTTCGAAAGAATAAGAGCGCACAAAAATAGCAATTGGCTCATTTATTTCTATGGTCACCTTAATTTATTCGGTTCGTACAAAATGGAGAATTGAAGTGCGAACCTTAGAGAACCGGAACGCTCCTGAACCCCGTTTAGAGGCACGTGATTCATGGGGGAAAATAGTGTAGAATCAGGCAAACTTGTGATGGACACCATTATTTTCAAACTATTTGTTTACTATGGAACTCCATTCTTGTCGGCTCATTCGTCATTCAGTCAAGCTCTCCATCATTGACGCACACTTACTCTAATTTCGTGATAGAATTACGACTATATCAAAAGGTCGAACTTATAATGAGGTGCAAATTTAGAAACCAATACTCCCAAAAGTGAATAAACTTTTACCGCTCACTGACCCATACTCTTTCTGTCTCATAAAATTTTAATTTTCATTTCTCTGGAGTTCCACAAATCAAGTTTTAACATTATTCATTAAATTGTGTATTTTTTACACCACATAGGAAGGTTCAAAAGAAAAAAGGAATTAGTGTCCACAAAAGTAAAAAATTCAAGGAAATGAAAGGACTAGAAGTGCAAAATGTTACCCGCTTTGATATCCGTTCAACTGCATCACTGCACTATCTACTTGCTTATTTAACTCCTCCACGAGCGACTGAGCTGGAGAGTTTGGTAATTCATCGGAAACTCCGACCATGCAAGCACTACTGCTACACACCACCGCTCTCCGCCCATCTCCGCTCGATCCCCTCCGCACTAACCCAACCACCATCACCAATGCCAAGCCACCTCCCAAGCGCCTCCATTTCAAAATCTCCGCCTCCACAACCCAAACGCCTCCCAAGCGCGAAACCGACCCGAAGAAGCGGGTCGTAATCACCGGAATGGGACTCGTATCCGTTTTCGGCAATGAAGTGGACCCTTACTACGAGAAGCTTCTCGCTGGAGAGAGCGGCATTAGCTCTATAGATCGATTCGACGCCTCCAAATTCCCCACGAGATTCGGTGGGCAGATTCGGGGATTCAAATCGGAGGGCTACATTGATGGGAAGAATGATCGGAGGTTGGATGATTGCTTGAGGTACTGCATTGTTGCTGGTAAGAAGGCTCTTGAGCATGCCAATCTCGGCGGAGATGACCTTAATAAGGTATACCACTGTTTTTTTGGACTTGAATTCAGTTTTAATTTTTTATAATTAGTTAGGTTAATTTAGTCCCCCAATTTTAATTTTAATAAGGTGTTTTCAATTTCGTGTATTGTATGTTTCTTCTTGACAACTACAGATTGATAAGATTAGAGCGGGTGTTCTGGTGGGGACAGGGATGGGGGGTCTCACTGCGTTTTCAGACGGTGTTCAGGCACTAATTGAAAAGGGTCATCGGAGAATTAGTCCATTTTTCATTCCATATGCCATAACAAATATGGCATCAGCTTTGCTTGCAATTGATCTTGGGTTGATGGGGCCGAATTACTCGATTTCAACTGCTTGCGCTACTTCAAATTACTGCTTCCATGCGGCTGCTAATCATATTAGACGGGGTGAAGCTGATTTGATGCTTGCTGGTGGAACTGAAGCTGCCATTCAGCCTATTGGATTGGGAGGTTTTGTAGCGTGCAGAGCTTTGTCTCAAAGAAATGATGACCCAAAGACTGCTTCTAGACCTTGGGACAAAGACCGAGATGGCTTTGTTATGGGTGAAGGTGCTGGCGTATTGGTAAGCATATCTTTGTTATTGTTTTCTTCATATTTTACTCCGTTGTGATAATGTAGTTAACATTTTGTTGTGTTTAATTGATTGATCTTCTTGATTCTCCACAGTTTTTTCTCTTTAACATTTTAATGGAAAAATGGAGACTGCTACCTCTCCTTCCCCAATCAAACTAAGAGACAGAAAAAAAAAAAAAAAAAAAAAAAGGCTTGCATAAATGAGTTTTCTAAGAAATATTGGTTTCACTTAGTCCGCATATTCTTTTACTTACCAGTTTAGATCTGCAGGACTATATCTTGCTTTAGTCAAATTTTCATTAGTGCACACTGTATTTGGATATGAAAAAAAAAAAGTTTGGAGTTCCTAATCATTTTTTTGGACTTTGTTGATAGGTTATGGAAAGTCTGGAACATGCTATGAAACGAGGCGCACCAATTATTGCCGAGTACCTGGGAGGTGCAATTAACTGTGATGCTTATCACATGACTGATCCAAGAGCCGATGGACTTGGTGTCTCTTCATGTATACGCAGTGCCCTTGAAGATGGTGGTGTTTCCCCTGAAGAGGTACACCTCTTCCCCACAGTTGTTTATGAGTGAAAGTGTTAATCTAAATATGCTTCAACATTTACTTGTATCCTTCACCATCATTGCGTTATTGCCCTTTCTCTGTCCCTAGTATGCACAAGTTGCTCCTTCTAACGTGGACCACCATCACTTTCCTTCTTCAGGTTAACTACATCAATGCTCATGCAACTTCCACCATAGTAGGTGACGTAGCTGAAATAAATGCCATTAAGAAGGTATTCAAGGGCACTTCTGGGATCAAAATCAATGCGACTAAGGTGAGCCGTTTACTTACACTTAGTACTTCATGTCTGGGACACACGGTCATAATTTGTTTCAAGCTTTTATTTGGATATATCTCATGATAACACAATGTTTATGCATATTGGCATTCTGTAAGTGGGAGAGTACCATCATGGTTCCATCTTGTTCTCATGTGACAATTTCATTTTCAGTCTATGATAGGGCACTGTCTTGGTGCTGCTGGTGGTTTGGAAGCAATTGCAACAGTGAAAGCCATTACGACTGGCTGGATTCATCCCACAATAAATCAATTTGTAAGTTCAATTATTCTTACATAACATCCTGCATGAGGCATGTAAAGCATATTTGTGATTTCCTTAGCTTGCTTTGTATTTGTGGTGATTATTTTGATAAATAATCTCAATTCCTCGTGCAGAATCCAGAGCCTTCAGTGGAGTTCGATACCGTTGCAAATCAAAAGCAGCAGCACGAAGTGAATGTTGGTATGTCATATTTCATGCACACCTTGTCTTCTCAGTTCTCAGATTACCTTGTCCACAATATTACTTATGTCACTTAAATTCTAATGAGATTGCTAATCCACCCATGTTTATTCTAATCACATGCAGCTATTTCAAATTCTTTCGGATTTGGTGGACACAACTCTGTCGTGGCATTTTCTGCATTCAAGCCATGAACAAAGCCCTGCCTTATTTCTCCTTTGCACGATTAATCACATTCATCATTCATAATGAAGAAATCAAGCCCTTTCAACTGGGAGCATTTTCATTATGTTACGTAATTCTCTTGAGACTAGTTTTGTAGTTAAGAAGACAATGCAATCTCTTTAATTCTTATAAACCTCAGCCGCAGATGCAGCCGTTTAAAAATGCATCAGCTTGTAGCAATGCAAAAGATCCATTGATTTTCAGGTCTCAGATTAATGTTATTGCATTTCTTTCTATTTTTATTTTTTTTCCTTGTGTGTGTGATAAGAATTTTAGAGAATTGCAAATTCTGCATAAAGTGGCTCCTTTGTAAATCTGATTGTCCTGAATTTATGTTTTCCAATTTCCACTTTATTTCTGGTTAGATTGGTGGAGAGGAAGAACAAATGAAGGGCGCAGAGTCCCCAGATATACTTGTGCCAGTTCTTCAGTATTTCTTGCATATGCTATGCCAGGACTAGGACAGGCACAATGCGGACTTTAGAAGCAGGTGTAAACCAATTGTATGCATGTTTGGTTACACATGTTGCATACATGCTTTTACACTTGCGTTCTCTGCAAATTCGATACACTCATGCACGCCAGCATGATTCATGTTGTAAAGATTCGTTCTATCACAGAGCCTGCATCACAGCAAGGATTTAGTAAGTTATGGGGGATCAAAAAATGAATGATCAATATGTACTCTTCCTAATGATAACGCATCAAATAAACATGTTATACAATCTCAGTTTCAACTTATCCTACCTTTCAGACTTACACATGAGCTCAGAAAATCCTACTAGTGATGGCCTTTGTGTACATTTACCATCCATCTCCATCCATCTCAAATTAAAGGAAAAACCAACATGGTGATGTTCACTAAAAATTAACTCCATATCGTATTGTTAGCCTCTCTCCTCTCTACCACTATAGATGATGCTGTAGATCGGAATGGACGCAACAGCATAGCATGATCGGTTCTTTAAATTACGGAAGAAATTCCGTTCTGTGTGCCTGTTTTATATGCTCTCTGCAATTTTAAAGGACAAAAAAGAAAAAGTGAAGTTATCCCACATCGTTTTAAAGTAAAAGAACTTTACTATTTTTATAAGACAAGCGTAGTACAGTTGAATGTGTTCGTAGAAAGGAGAGATGGTTGGCATCTCCCCCGACAGGGACGGGAACGGCCTTCGGGCTTTACCTGTTACCACACATCCGGTTAAGGCTACCCACTTCGGTGGATCTATAACCCAATTTTTTTTTCCTTTTTGAGCATTTTTTTTTCTCTGTTTTGACATAGCAGAATTTGGAATGTTCAAGTCCAAACCAGAAGCTAGATCTTATTAATAATCACACGTTCCAACTATAGTTCATATAACACTTTTACACAATGAGAAATTCGTTCTTCCACAGTTCATGTTAACTGGAACAGTTTATTGAGAGCATTAGTCCTGGAGAAGTGAGTTCCGAGCGCGTTACTCTTCCTGTGTGGCTCGTTCAACGTATTCTTTTGGCTTTCGATCTGATCAGCCATGGAATCAGCAGCCACTGCATCCTCATGAGAAACAGCGCCTTGCTTCTGAATATACTCCCATTTGTCTTGGAAAAGATAGACAACCGACATGAACGATACTTGAGCTGTGAAAATTATAGTCCATAGGGTTGTACTCTTCGCAGTCTTCTTATGGTAGGCTTGTAGTCCTGTATACACATTGAGGATTCCCACCAAAGATATGACTGTCCCAAGTATCCAGTGCAAGAAGTACCATGTACTCCTACGCCTCGTTCCCCTGGAGAACAGAAACTTAAACTTTTATTCGCATTAGAAATTAAGTACAGTCGATGAAGGAGATCTGGATCATCTGTTACCTCTCAGGCCTTCGAAACCCAATCAATACTTGTAAGTAAACGGAACCATAAAGTGCCAGTCCTATTCTCTGGTGGTTGTTGTTGAACATGTTCTCGAATTTTCTAATGGATAGAACAGCTCCAACAGTGACAATAAGCACAGAAAGCACCTTCAAATTATTGAAACAGAAATCATTACCAACACGTAAAAGAACCGTATATAGTAAATAGGAACACTTAAAGTTTTCTTTCGAAATAAAGTACTTCGGAAACATGAAGAATTTGTGTTTAGTACAACAACTTGATGGTGATGTTGTTTGGTGAACTTTTGGTGGGCTCTCATGCATTCATTCATGCTGGTTTGCAAAAGAGCTTTTGAACTTGAATTGCCATGCCACTATCAAAGTTTGTCATGATTATGCATCAAGAAAGACAGTTCATAGGTTTAATTATAACAGCATATGGTCATCAAAGTAGAATATGATCAGCCATCATTTTATCTAATCCAAAAAGGAAAAGATTAACAAATGTTAATAATACCCTTAATGTTTTCTTTTAAAATTGTTTCTGCAAATTCATAAACCAAAAGCCTACTTACCTGCATACTAACATGAAAATAGAACAAGATTCTGTTCCTGGTCTGATGGTAGTCTTTTGCGCTCGACATTCTCATTGCTAGTATCCCAGCAGGCATCAAGAATCCCATTGAAGCCCATAGTATGATTCCATGAACCTCCATGTCAAATATCTTCTGAGCAGTTACCTGAGAAAACACCAGATACATTAGCTGTTAGTTACTAACCCAAGTTCTTGAATTTCATTACATAGATAATCATACATGTCTAGTTTCATTCCGAGGATTCCAAGGCTTGCTCTGTTGATGGAGAGAACACTCAGCAAAATGTGCAAGAAACAATATTGATAGAACAGAGAAGATTCTGGAAGACAACATTGTACATATGAAAGAAGGTGAGGATATCTCAACAGTTGTGTGAGTTTGAGTGAAGAGTTAATTGTGAGATTTGGTGAATTTCATGCTGTGTTGTTCATTGGTTTTTATATCTGATTTGAGTTTGCTGCTGGTGGGAAGTTAGTCAACAATTGATCACCATATGCACCTTTCCATTTTTCTTAATACAGATTTTTCTGCTTTTGTGCATTGATACAACTCTTTTCACTACCTTTTCTCTAAATAAAGGTAATCAGTAGTAAGTTTAATCTAAATTGTAATCATGGTTTTTTATCACTAATTTAGACAAGGCCACAGAGTTAGATGACCCTATTAGCTCTGTCGACTGTCATTACGAATCACAAGTATGTTGAAATGTACCTGTGTACATATTCATGCAAAAGATCAAACACTGGATGAAATTTTAAATTGTGACGAGAGGTGTATACTTGATGAGTTTCAGACTCCGGTCACAGATGCTACATAAGCTGGCTGCAGGATGTCTTTAATAAAAACCTAGGAGTATAGGCTATATTTCAACCAAGACCTTTCACAGTTCAATACACAACACAGGTAAAAAAGTAAAAACCATTTTTTTAATACGGCACTTTTCGATATTGGTTCTTTATTGTGACACTGTCAAATTTTGGAACCTACAGGTCTTCAACTGGCAAACACAGTTTATCACTTTATCTACTGATTTCAGGCATGAGATGAATGACCTCAAGACAAAGAGACACAACCGCAAATTAAAATGTAGTACGGAGTACTATGGATCCAAAAGAGAACATATCCGATAATAAACAGCATCCAAAACAAACATCTGAGTACATCAAAATGGAATTTGTTTGTGAACTAGTAAACCAAAAACAAACATCTGCCTTCAAAATATAGTTGTCAACCATTACTCTCAAAATAGAAAATAACAAGTCTACATGAATAAGTTGGGCCTTGTTGCCTTGTAGGTAGTCTTCAGCTTCCTGCTTGGGGGCCTCACCTTTCTGTAGACCAACGGGAACTTGATCTTTGAGTTGTGGAACTGCTTAACGCTCTCCCTCTTGCAAAGATTAGCAGGTATGGTGGCAGTCTTGATGATCTGGATACAGTGGTGGCGAACCCTGTGTCGAGATGCCATCTCAGTGTACATCTGCTCAACACCTCCATTCAAGGTGGTATCACGGTACTCCTTGTACATATTGTGATAACCAGTTCGGCTCTGATATCTCAACCAGATTCCATAGTTCTTGATCGTGGTTGGATTCTTCTCAAAGATCTGAGGACAAACAGGGAAAAAAGAAGTGAATCCTCATGTCAGACAAAGATAAATAGGAAAGATCTACAAACAGGTAAGAACTTCATATCAGATATGAAATGCACAAGATTCAAACAATTGCAGGAGAGTACAAGAAAGGAACACTGTCAATTGTTCACACATCCATTCACAAAACCAACAAAGATAAATGATTCATGTCAAGTCACTTGTATGTTGTATCAATAGCAGAGTGAACCTCCATTCTTGATAAGAAAAATAATCTCTCAATGCTTGATGTTTTAATTCTACTTGTAAACTGCATTTTTTAGATCATGAGGCAACCAGATCTAGCAACAGATACACAAAAGAACTTTCATTAAATGTCATGTCAAGTCACTTGTATGTTGTATCAATAGCAGAGTGAACCTCCATTCTTGATAAGAAAAATAATCTCTCAATGCTTGATGTTTTAATTCTACTTGTAAACTGCATTTTTTAGATCATGAGGCAACCAGATCTAGCAACAGATACACAAAAGAACTTTCATTAAATGAAACCTACAATTACCTCTAACCGAAACTGCTCAATTTCAGGCTAACATGCTGATACAGTGATACATAAGTGCAGAACAAAGCCTAACTAGTGATGCAACATACTAGAAAGAAACCACACAGCACATATTAACAGGTTTCAAGTTTTGTACAAAGCATCTCCGTGAAGAAAAAAAAAAGTACTGACATACAGCAGCAGCATAACTCCATTGAAAGGCATCAAACATATAGAATTCCTAAATAGTACAGTGCTGGCCTAAAGCAGTAGTGGGGCTGATCATAGAACAGAATGAGAAACTTACCTCATTAATAGCAAGAACCTGTCCATTGCTCTTCTTGACCTTCTTCAACTTCCTCAGGAAGTACCTTCATAATATTAGACAACCCAATCAATCACAGAACATACATACATGAATGTAAATACAATCATTTCAAAATTGTAACCCAGGTAATAATTAACAATAGATTCACTTTGGAGCTCTTATAAGATAGAAACAAGAGATGTTTAAAAAAAATAAGCCTATTGCTAGCTCCCTGGCATTGATACAAACAGAACCACACAGAGAAACATGCCTAAACGTATACACAGAAACAAGTGGATCGAAAACATCATCCACAGTCAAAGCAAACACACTGGCAAGCTCAATAATCTGAAAGATGTTAACAAAGTCGATTGATAACACGATACAAACAGAATCACGGACAGATAAATGCATACGCGATACATAGATTCAATCAGCAACAGGTACAATAGAGAAAGCAGAAAAACAAAGGGGGAGAAAACAAGTACCAGAACTTGGATTTGGCACGGACTTCATTGGTAGCCCAAAGCTTCATACGGTAGATTTTGGGATGTTCATCGGTCTCAGTTGGGAGAGCTCTTCCGACGACCTGGTACTGATGGAACTGCGCAGGGTACAAACGATTCGTAAGCAATCCAATTCAAAACACGAAAATTGATAAAATGTTAAAGCTGAAATCTGAAGGATATAGTTAGTTTATGAACATAGAACAGAACGACGCATACCCTGTAAGTCACCATTTCCGATCTGTAACTCTTCTCCTCCGGTTCGGTGGCGATGAATGGGTGTTCTGTGGAAGATGGAAGTCTAGGGTTTTATGGTGGCAACCCTAATGGGTCACTGTTTTGTAACCTTATGGGCTCTCTCTGATCCGCGTTTTCTTATGGGCTCAAATGAAGCCCACTTTCACAATTCATAAGGCAGGCCTCAAAATTAGATTGGGCAAAATCCATCCAAATCTGAAATCTGACCTGATACGAATTTGAAGTCTCACCCGAAATATTTTGGTCAATCATCTGAATTTTAACAAGAAACCCGATACGAATTCATCAGACCTAAGTCATCAGAATAAATTTAATCTTAATTACCCGATCCGGAATCCCCCGAATTAATTCGATCCATAGTTAAATGTGACTGAAGTCATCCAATCTGAATAATCTGAATTAAATTCGCAAGGAACATATAACTAATTTCATTTCATTTGTAAGGAACATATAACTATGATTTTGAATTTGTAATAATTTATAAATTTTCAATATAAGAATTTTTTTTCCATTCAAATATTCAATCTACACGAAAATTCGAATTGAACCGATTCGAAATGTTTCAAAATTTAAAATCCGAACATATCCAAATTCGATCCGATCCGAAGTCATTCGAAACAAACTCACTCACCCGAAACAATCCGATCCAACTATCCATTTACCACCTCTACTTAAAATTGGTTGTTTTTAAGAGTAGGGCCCATTTTCAAAATTCCAATAAAAATAAAAAGTCCATCTGTATTTTACTCTTATGCCCTCATTCGTTAGTGTATCTGCAGCTGTTCCGTTATTAATCGATTGTTCAAGACATTTTGGGGGATGAAATTATGGTGGAAGTTAGAGATCTATCGACCTCGTCTCCGCTCATAAACTCGTCCGCAAACTCATCCCATCCCCCTCACCGACTCCTCCCCCACCTCGGCTCGGACCATATGCAATGGGTCTTCTACTAATCATAGAACTGCTTCAAAATTCATAAAAAGGAGGTCAAACTCTAACTGTTCATATTATCTTAAAAAGGTTTATAACTTATAAAAAAAACTTTTCGATAGTAATATAAGAAAAAAGAAACAAAATGCAAATTACAATCTTTAATCAGGTAACAAAACGTATTTAATGTAATAGCACATACATTATGACATATTTAGAACGCTAACTTACATCTCTCAAATTTGATTTGATTTGATTTGAGTACAATTAAATCGAGAAAATCATATATTGTGCTTTGTGCATATATATATATCAACACCTAAGGGGTGATGAGGTTGATCCTCCCTAGAAGAGTGTAGGACAATGAAAGGCAGATGATGAGATATTAACAAATAAACCTTCGTCTTCTGATAGCTAATAGACATGTACAAGAGCAATAAAGCTGAGAGGGACATGTAACAGAAGGGGAGTTAGTGCAATATGACTGGTTTGATGTATGGTTAAATCAAAATTCTTTACTTTACTCGAGAGTGGTTGATATTACGACCTTAGGGTATGAGTAAGTAAGTATGAAGAATAAAAAACTCGTACATAACAGTTTGTTATGTTAAAGTACATAGAGATGAGGCTTGAATAATGTACTATAACGGTACTAATATCAAAAGTAAAATGTCAAGAGAGCCACACCACAAGATTTAGGCCAAGGCCACTAACATTAGCATCAAAGTTCCATGCTTGATGCTTCCAATTGTACAACTGAAAGAGTGACACCTGGCATAACCATATTGGATCGACTTATGAGTTAGAGGTTCTTTGTAAATAGAACAAATCCAAATAAGGAAAGACACACAGAATCCATTGTACAGTTACTGTGGAAAAATACTTTGGTATCGAATATTATTTTTCTCTTGATGTTAGGAAGTTCCGTAGCACAAGCATTCCGGTGAAGAAACCTATCATAGATGTCTGATTCAATCCGGAAGGTGATTTTGTATGAATGTGGAACTGTAGCACTCTCTCCTCGATCCTAATATAGAAAAGATCGTCTTCGTTCGCACTAAACGTACTTGGACGGATTAAACATATTTTAATATCATCAAGGGATAAAATAGTAAAATACACGCGACTAAACTGCACGAGACAAAGTGCACTTAATTGTAAAACCGTAAAATGTTTGGAGTGAAATGTACAAGATGGAAGATTTCGAGGTAGCAGTATTCACATGGGTAAAAGTTAAAGTGCTCCCTTGCAACTTGCAAGACTATTAAAAAATGATTACAGTTAATTTCTTGATTAAAGATTTAAACTCAATTTCCTCACAGTCACTGGCTATGGCGGCTGAAGAAGAAGAAGTGGAGATGTCTCTAGTACAAACTCCGCTCGTCCACATGGTTTCTGCATTCCTCGCCATGGAACCACCTGATGTTGTCATCTCCTTCGCCAGGTGAGTCATTCATATTCCTCAATCTCCCATGAATTTTAAATCCCGGTTTCCATTCAATTAATCAAATTAAATTCAACGTTTGCCAATTAGGGAGCTGGGCGGTGGCTCCGTCACTGAGACCGTACAGAGTTCCATTTGGCAATACTGTCTTAGTAAAGCACCAGTAAGTTCCCTTTTCCATTTTTCACAATTCTCAGAAAGAAATAAATAAAAGGTACTATTTCATGTATAGAAAATTAATTAGATGTTTCTTTAGTTATATGTTCCTTTTTTGTTGTATAGGATGTGAAGGTGCAAGCAGATTATGTGAAAAGATTGCTCAAGAAGCTCATTTTCGAAGTCGAATCCAATGGTGGCATAGTTTTGGATGAGCTCTATGAGCAGTGTGCATCTTACATGATTTCATTGAAGGTATGGCTGACTGTTAGATGACTAAACTTGCATAGCACTAGCCGACAAGCGGCGAGCGTATTGCTGGTTTTAATTTGACTGCTTGTTTTGGTGTAGGATCATAATGCGGGTGAAGGGACTTCAAGAGTGTTTAAGACAATATCATTTATATACCCTGATGGTAAATTAGGCTTCTATCTGCTGAACATTTTGTTCTTGTTTTTCAATTAATTGAAAATTTTCCAACTTTTGCCTTTCTATGTGCATGACTCATGAGTAGATTCTGCTGGAATGATCACTTGTCCGAAGTCTAAGAAGTTGGAGGTTCAGCTTCAGTGTTCTGTCAACATGCTTGAAGGGGATACTGGGTAATGTACATACTTGTGCCTTTTCGTTTTTCTTTAATAATCTCATGCCTACTTTCTATCTGAAGTCTATAGACATTGGCGTTTAGTGTCTATCGAGAATAGGAATGCATAAAGTATGTTAACCATCGCTGCAGTTTCTGTTTTCTGAAAGAATCCCGACTAATGAGAGACTAGGAATTTCTCTAGAACCAGAACTAATAATATTAATATCAGTACTCCAGGAGTCTGCAGAGCTCAGAGAGCTTTATGTATTTAATTGTGCCACTGTCATGTATAGATACGTTGGATTTTGTGTAGCAGGCCAATAATCTCATTACTGAGACTAAAAAAATATTGAAATATGTGGAGCAGTGGCATGCTGTTTAGTTAATGTAACTGTTTGCTCATTGCATATTTGATCTGTTCTGCAGTGTCAATTTTATGTTTGACCTCGTTCCTCTGCTGTTTCTGTTGTTTTATATGCCAATGGCTATTATAGGTGCTCAATATGGCCATCAAGTCTTTTCCTGTCAGAATTTATACTTTCTTTCCCAGAGTTATTCGTGAATAAATGTTGCTTTGAGGTGAGATACGAAATCTCTTAGAAGCAATCCCATTGCTTTCCCCTTGGTTCAACATGTTATGTTTTCATGCAGACAATTCGTTTAACTGCATCTTTTCTGAGTTTCCCCTTGGTTCACTATGTGATGTTTTTATTGCTGGTATACTCTGAAGTTAAGCGTTTGTCTTTATATGTTGTTTATTTGAGCAGGTTGGTTCCGGGGTTGGATTGGTTGGCATCTGTCTAGCCCATTCAAAAGCCTCCAAGGTACGTTCAGAATATAGTAAAAGTCAGATAATGTCTATACGTGATCTTTACATCCACGTGCGTTTGCCATTTTACACTTGATTGGTTGTATTAAACTCTGATGCAGGTAATACTAAGTGATGGTGACCTCTCAACCTTAGCAAATATGAAGGTTAACTTGGAGCGGAACCATCTGAGTTCTGGAAACGATATGTTAGATGATGTTGTAGACCAGAATGTGGTGAGTTCTAATTTACTTATTGCACTCTTTCAAGGCCTATGTAGCTAAGAGTTTTGTAGATTAACTGCCGACTCCTGACTTTCCAAATTAGTTTCTGCCTGATTGGTGAAGATAGATTAATAGGTTAATCGGTCATTTTATGTTGGTGACTCTGCATGTGACAAATCTGGAGCTTCCCTTCTTATGTATTCTGTACGTTAAGAATGTTTATTAAGAATCAGTATGCTGGCTTTTAACTGTTGTTTGTACGTCAAAGAGTCGTTTCCATCTTGGAGAAATTTGATATTATCATTTGGCTGACTTAACTTTCGGTATAGGTTCAATGTGTCTGTTTGCCGTGGGAATCTGCATCTAAGGATGATCTCCAGCACTTTGCTCCAGATATAGTGTAAGTTGGCTCATAAATCATAATAAATGCTGTATTAGGTGAAGCTTGCAAGTTCCTATTGATATAGACTGATTTCTTCGCCTTTGCTACCCGCAGTTTGGGTGCAGATATTATTTATGATCCGTCGTGCCTTCCTCACCTTGTTAGGGTCCTTTCCATTCTTTTGAACCAGAATGACCGTCCTCATGTTAGCACCAGTTATAAGTTAGATGGTTCCAATGGAGATCCAACAGGCACCAGTCCAGTTTATGAATTTTCAAGCAGTTCTATGTTTAGTAGAAGACCCATTGCATATGTTGCTTCTGTAGTTCGCAATATTGACACCTTCAACTACTTTCTTGAACTGTCTGAGCAAGCCAACCTTATTATCACTGACCTTTCACAGAAGGTTGAAGTTTGTAATTTTCTTCCTTATTTAAGATCATACACCCGGTCTAGTATAAAACTTTTGAGAATTCACATGTAAACAATGAGCTATCAGCTGTGCAATTTTGATATTGAATAGAGAAGTTCTACTGTCAATCTGTTGTTTGATACATGACTTATTTCCCCTCAAGTGCCATACGGTGCGAACTTTATTTTCGCCAAGTACTATGAAGTTTCAAGTAGATTACAAGCTAGTATATTAGTAGTAGTATATGATAAGGATACTCTAGTACTGCAAATATGATACTACTGTTCTTTTGCAATAAACACCTAAAAAAATCAATGGAGTAACTTTAACCTAACTACATATATATGGCGAAACCAAAAGTATTGATTTACATGAACTCCTTGGTCCTTGCCTCTATAATTAACTCTGCAAAAAGCTAAACGAAAAGAAGAAACCGCAACAAACACAAAATCTGGGCACATGAGCCCAATAGTATGTTATACTGAGGTAAGACCAACCCATGCAGCACATAAAACCGATAAAAATGTGACAGTGTATGCAGCTGCAACGACAACTGGTTCTTTCATTCCCAGTAACCGAAGTTGGTGATGGAGTGATGCCATACGAAAGCTGTAGCCTTTCCGCCGAAAAAGTTTGGTTCCTCTCAATGACACCTGGGATATGAGTAACATCTATGTTAAGCTTCCCATTCAACTCCAGCTAATTATAACAAGACTTTAATGAAGCAGTAAAATCCTTCTTGCATGCTATTCTAAGTATTCAACAAACAAATAATCTGTTTCATAGGCCGGGGAAAAAATTTAATCAGACATGATTGCGTCACGTGGCAAACCATGTTTTCTAACATACATGTACGAGCAAGTTGTAATGGTACATGGCATTTGGCACACAAGAAATACATGTTTCTAACATACACGGCAATTTCTGTGGTTTATGAACAAAGGAACGTTTTTGCTTGGTTTCAGCTAAAAAGCTAGTACAACATAAAGCAATAGAAATGCAGTTTGCACATCAATAATGACAAGTCGGGCATTGCAAATACCTGTATGAGAACTGAAAATGCATCCAAGACATAAATTCCTGATGAAATGAACAAGGGGAAAAACAATCCTGTACATGAAGCCATAGCAGCGAGTGCACCACCTAAAGCCAAAGCTCCTATGTCACCCATAAATATAGATGCCTTGTATCGGTTCTGGAAAAGAAAACCAATACAGGCTCCAGCCATTGAAGCTCCAAATATTGCAAGTTCTGAAAATAAGTACTTAGTCAGGGAATATCTGACATCAAATGTGCAAATAGAATGATGAAATTCTAACCACTGCCAAAGTAAAATGATACTCCACATTATTCATTTCGAACACTTAGGCTGTTTAGTCTCATTGTTTATATCTTTTACTGTGTCCGAAAACATGCAATAAAGTGTCAATATCATACCCGAACGGATTGGAAGAACAACTATTGACATTCCAATAAAAGCTAATGCAGCAGTCCCCGCAGCCAATCCATCCAGTCCATCAGTTAAATCAATTCCACTTGCCATGGAAACAAAAGACAATGTAGACAAAACTGGGTATAATCTGTCTGGCCGAACCAGAACCAAGCCCACTGGTGCAGGTAAGGGAATCACCATTTTCCTGCTACGTATCTAAACATTAGCAACAATGTAATGTATATACTTCACTTGCTCTAACTGTTGTTTATGAAATTGAAATTAATGTCTTCTTAATTTTGTTGACAAATATACTAAAAAAGAGAACTTGATTAAGTTCCATATATTTAAGACAGTTATATAGAAGTACAACATTGGCATCACTGGTCAGGATAAATGGCGAAGATACTTAAAAAGGGCACCTAAGCCTACAACTAGTATATCTTGACAGTGTTTTGGACTCTAGGTTTTTTGTCCCATACAAACAAGTAAGCAACCAAAGTTTGGTAGTATTAAAGACATTTTAAGTTGTTGACACTTCATAGGTTAAATGATTCAGCTCGAAATTCACTAATACAAGAATAGATATGTGGATTACCATTACAAAAGTTTGAGTAGAGGAGTTACTAGGAGTTATACATGTTGTATGGTGTTGATATGTCTGTCGTGTATAGCCAATATGAGTACCATAACCCAACAGAAACCTGAAAAATATTAAAGCTGATGTTAGATCTATGCAAAAACTAGACTTATAGAGTAGATAAGGAAATCCAGGCAGAAACTAAAAGACATAAAAGGCTCGCCTCCAAAATAGTTCTCATCCAAACAGGCAAACTGCGATTAACTTTGCCAAGACGCAATAAATCATCAACTAGACCAATCGTAGCAAACGCGATGGTTGCTGCGACTGCACCAGACACCTCGACAGAAGAGAAACCGACTAAAGCTTGAGTAATGAGTAGTCCAATTGGGACAAAATATAATCCACCCATTGTAGGGGTTCCTTTCTTAGGAGAATATTGGATGGTTGCCTTTTTCCTATATATGGACCGAATCTCCAACATACGGAATAATGGGACACAAATATAGCCAACACAAACAACTGTCACTAGCGATAGGAGAAACGGCCGCAGTAGGTAACATTGTTGAAGAGGCATTCTCACAATCTTCCATGCAAACTCATCCACAAATATGATAAGGATTGTTAAAAAGAGCGTAAGCACGGCACTGTTAAGGGCTCCATACCTAATCCTGCGAGAAATGAATTTTAGAAACCAAAGTTACATACAAAAGTTATTACAGTAGTGAACAACTAGTTTGTAGTTGAAACATAATCTGCTCTATGCATAAGAGTTAAGACTATTAGGTGTGAATTCATAAACAACCACACAACAGAAGAGTAGCATTGTTTAATGAAAAAGTAATAGATTTCCATGTTTGTATGTATAGTTAAATTTTTCATGACACTAAATGTTGATATAATCACATAAGATAGAGTGTGCACTAGTTAAACATAGGAAAAATAAAGGCTCTATCGACATCAATCTACTTGATTAATTCAACACTTACTAATAAGTATACTTGGTGAGACTTACGTTCGTTTCTTCTGTCCCCTTCCAAGCATTCCGAGCCTATGAGTAGCCATAGCTACGGAGTCTCGTGAAGGAAGGGGCCTATCTTTTGTGTTAGGCAGGTCAACGTCAGTTATTGGTTGCAAACTCATCTCATCCCCATCACTCTCTTCACCTTCGCTTGATGAAGAGAGCATATACTCAATAGCCCTACTGGTGTCGCCATAATCACCGAATGTGGAATCATCATCCATTGAGTACTTCAAAATACAAAGCAAAAAACAGAAAGTTACCAAACATGAGGCAGGATTAACCCTTGAAACAAGAGGAAATGAACAAGAGACATAACATTTTTTTTCTTCCTAATAAGCCATTAACCTCTGAACAACATGTTTACAATTACATTACCCACACAAATAGCTATTTAGATTGCAGAAAATAACTGGTCTAATTAGCTAGCCTACTCTTACACGGTTAACCGAACAATGGAGTCACTATTATGGCAATTTTATGGCTCAATGTGATAAAGCTAGAGATACAATGGAGTCACATAAGAGGGGAAAATGAGTTATTATACCTCATCCATGGCTCGAATCCGAAATTCATAACTCCTCGAAGCGCGTGATTTTAGCTACCAAGCAAAACAAAGATGGAAAACACAATCAATTTATCAATTCAAATCCAAATCAGAACGGACTAATATTATTGAGAGTTAGTTTCATCAGAAATACCTTGTTGCCGATGGAAGCAAAATGGGTGAGATGATGGCGAGAATGGAGTGAGAAATGAGGTGGGCGAGATAAACGATGCGCAATGAAACGAGCAAGGGTACTTCTCCTCCTTCTAGTGTGGTCATTACTGTGTGTGGTACTGGTACAGAAACCAGCAGTTGAAGCATGGGATTGCAGCATAGTTAGGGCATAAGGAGCAAGCTGCTGCTATTATTAGGTTCGTTGATGATATTGAATCGATGATTTTGAATATCTGAAATTCCAGTTTTCCACAACTCAGACACTACTAGTAGCTAGCTCCAAACCAGGTGTGGTAAACGAGTAAGGGTCAAATATTCAAATGGTTAAAATTAAATGACGTGGAAACTTTTCTTTTTTTAATTATTAATAATAATAATATCATTAATATAAAAAAATAAATATGCAAGTAGCTAGGAATGCCACAAAAAATGATTAAAAATACTCTCACTTTCACATTCCTAGCTACTTGCATATTTATTTTTTTATAAAACTTGGCTTTCCATAAAAGAAAAAAAATACAAATTTGTAAAATGAAAAAGAAAATCGCGCTTCACTTGGGGCATACTTAAATGTATAGAAGTCGGGAAAGAGTTTACAGAGTTTCATTCTCTCCATCCATCTAAGGGTTCTCAACACCCTCCTTTTTACTAAGAGTAATAAAAACTCAATCCCATCTAAGATTTCAGGTATTGATTGAGATTATAAAACAAATACCCATATGTTATTTTAGATTGTTTACATTTGTTTTGTTAGTGTTTTTTTTAATTCCACTTGACCTCTAATAAATCACAAATCAAACCGTAAAAATAATTACGTAGAAGATAGCCAGCTCCTTATCTAAAAAAAAAAATGTAAAAATAATTTATGAAAAGATATTCTTAAAGTATAGTCATATTTTCATAATATCATATTATTACTTATTTTTAAGGATTAATTTATAATTTATTAAAAGCCAAACAGGACAAAAGAAGTTATGTAATACAATACCAATGTTGTCTATAAGACTATAAGCCAGTTATTTGCAATTTTTGAGCTAAATGGTTTAGCTCTACAAATGTCTTTTTTTTATTTTAATTTTTTCTTTTTTTATTGTTTTCTTAATTCTATATGGAATGTCTACTTTGTTTTCTTTTTGTCCATATGTGATCCGTTTTCACGATTTTTGATGTGTTCGTATCTTGGACTTTTCTTGTTTGTTTCTACTTTTGAGTGTTTAATTGTCGATATCTTTTTGGAGACTCGATCGGTTTTTTGTTTTTTAATAAACATATGAGTTATAGTTTATTTTAGTTATTTACCACACAACATATTGGAACCCGTGCGGGTCAATACTAGTTTTAGTAAGTCTCGTTACTAAATCAACTAGTAATGCACATTGGACAAGCATTCAATATTTCTATAAATATAAATTCAAAATCAACGAAACTGAGTGAGCAAAATCTAGGAACGGCAATAGGCGCGCGGCATATAAAGTAAAACGTATACACTAGCGGGATCGAAATTGTAACAACTAAATAGTGTCACAAGCTAGTCGTTAATTCCGAATATATTAATGGTGAAACTTACTCCAACTTAACTATACATACATATAAGCAGCATTACTTATACCGTACTATTACTCAAGTGGAGGTAAATTACTTACTACCTAGCTAGGGCATGCAAGCAAAACCAAAACCAAAATCAAAATCAAAATGCTGCTCAGCTTCGATTATTCTCCATTCTCATCGCCTCGATCGTCTCCCAAACTGATGCAATGCTACAACTACAGATCACACTCTCAGGTACTGAAATCCATGGCTCCAATGCATGAATGGATAGTGACGTCATATGCTCCTCTCTCAAATACGTAAAGGTGCTGTTTTTGAGTGAAGTTTTAGTAGTTATGTTCACGTAGCTTACTTTCACGGCTTGATTGGAACTTCGATGTTCAGTTTTTTTATGCTCTGCTGCTAGGATTTGAGAATTTTGAGAATGACGTTCTGTTTAATTTATTGCTTGCTGGTGATGAAGTTCAAAATCTAATTTCATTGTTGTTTGAGGTTTCTCCGTATGTGTAATTCTCGCACGAACTTAATGGATTGAAATGAATATGATCGACATTAGGTCACTGTATTAGGAATATTCAGCCGTTACTTAACTTTTCATCAATTTTGAATTGAATTGTTGTTGATGAACGGTTTGTACTTTATGCAGTTAAATCGGTACCAGGTTGTCAATAGGGCTCTTTCGACTAAAACTGATCGACACGCGATGATCTGTGGCCGGCTTTGGACTAGCAATGAAGTCCATGCCAAGTCCAAGTCAGGGTACTACTTTCCTATGGCTTAATTTTCTGCTTCATTTCTTTATACACTGTGTCACTGTTGCCATATATCTACTGATTGTATCTATAAATACTTTAATACTTGTATCTGTGTTTAAATGCGTGTGCTTCGGTTGGTATATATCACTGCCAGTGAGTTAGCAGTCGACTTTTTCTGGTTACCGATTTTTTATTCTATCATGTTAATGCTTTAATAGTAAAGTTTATATGTTAAAGGTGTTTTCTGGGCAAGTTGAAGAAACTGGAGAAAAGCAATGGTCAGGTTCATGCTATCAATGAGGTAGATTATTCCATGATCTCCTCCCCAGTCTGCTTTCAAACAGGGGTGTACTATGATTAGTGTGATTTTGATGAAGCACAGGTTTTCTAGATCATCTTGTTTGATGTCATTTGATTATCTTGTCCAACCTAGTAATTCTGTTTGAAGACGTATTCATGCATAACTTAAGAAGATGCACTGTTTGCTTTTGAGAGACACCTTAGGAGTATAATTTCAGAAAACGAAAGGTGCTGGCATGAATATATAAGCAACAGGGTCCATCCCCGGTTGCTTCTAGAATAGACTTTCTGTACCGTTGTGATATATATGAGCTGAGCAACACCTTACACCTGTCAGCATATATACCACATTTCAGTTTACATTATATCGCGTTCAGTTGCAAACACAGTAAATTCTCATTACTTCTTGGCAGGATGACAAGAGTATATCTTTTCAGTCAAGTGAAGGGATAAATGACGAACTAAGGATCATTTTTCATCCTGATGGTGAAGAATCAGTTGTCGAGACTTCTGAGAGGGTCAATCGACTGAAAAGAACGTAAGTTCATTTCATATACAATCTATCAGTGCATATGCAAAATTCTTAAATCACATTATTGGAAACAAAAATTACTATATTAGTAGTGCGGAATACTTTACAGAGTTCTTGTATCTTAGGACCATGTAACTCCCATAATGAACCATATTACAGAGCACTTAGAACTTAGTCCATAATTAAATGAACTGTTGAGCACAGAGCCCTTAGAATTGGCTTTAATAGTTTAGTTGCATCATGATTTGTAGAGTTGTAATGTTGCACATTTTTGCCATTCTGAGCCAGAAATCCTTATATGGAAGGACAAGTGTCCGCTCTAACAGGATTTTATACTATTACTTTGCCATTAAATTAGCGAATGTTGTCAACTGTCATTATATCTCATTGTTTTCATATTGCTATAGATGAGTCTTTGTGTGACACAGACCTTTCTAATTCAAATAATGCGCTTCCTTGTAGAACTGGGATTGGATTTTTGAACAATGCTGTGATCTTGACTATCTCGACACTCTTACTTTTGCTTGTTGATAGCTGTTCGTGGAAAATCTTACGCTTGCCTCTCCCAGACCTACACCTAACGAACCCTTTCCTCATTTCGTTGTCTTCATGCGTATGCATAGGGTATGTTGTTGGACATGCTCTTGAGGTCTTGAAAGTCCGTTACATGCGCAAATCTCTTAAGTTGGAGCCAAAACAGAGCTTGAACGGATGGAACGTTGTACCCAAAACCATGGATAAACCACCCATTCCGCCATACTCTTCTTATAAGATGATAAGCCCAACAAATGGACTATACTTTATACCTGTAGGTATTCTAGTCTCGTTACTGTTTGTAGGGCGTTCAGTAGATGTATGTGGTGCAGTGGTAGCAACAACTGCACTAGCTATTGTTGGGATCTACCCCACACCAAGTTGGATGATACCCATTCTAGAGGTATATTTTAGCTTCTACAATTTATAAGCATTTCCTTTGAAAAGATTTTTATAGATAAATCTGGTGTTTGTTATTTCAGGCTGCTGTTGCATTGTGTTTCTACTTTTGGATGCGGAAAGCAGATATATCGACTCCATACAAAATGTACTGTCATCTCCTCCTTATTATTTGTTTTTTTTTTCCCTATATATTTCAAACAAAACAGAATTAATTCTTGGTGTTATTCTATATATATTTCAAAAAACAAAATAGAATTGTTTTTTCTCTATATTTCAAACAAAATAGAAGTAATTGTGCTTATGCTAATCAATTAATGACAGGAAATGGGTGATTCCTTGTCCAGCACCAATTGGCTTGGTTAGATTTGAGAGGTTTTATCCCCTTATCACTTCGTTGTGCTTTGTCTTTATGACAAGCACTGTTGATCTAGTCGAGGACGTTCATGGATTTACTGTGGGAACTCTTGATGGATTTACTGTTGGAACTACAGCTTTGGCATTCATTGGGATGTCAATTGCGGTTCTACCAATATCTACTGGTATGTCTTGGCATCTTGCTACTAACTTATGGTAAAATCATATTTTCTTTTATTTAATACTATACATATGTTCATTTCAGATTTGGCTGTGTTTGGAGTTTCACTGGCAGGAGCCGGTATTGGTTTTCTATTTGAAAACCGTTACAGGGCCTCAATTTACATGGGTCGCATAGGGACATTGGCTGTAGGTGGAGCGCTTGCAGCCATGGCTTCCTGCACTGGGATGTTCATCCCCTTGTTCTTATCATCATCAGTCTTTCTACTTGATGCATTGCCAGGTTTTATACAGGTATATAGTTTGATGGGCCTAGTTTGTTTGCTTGATATATCAACGAGCTAGTATAGTCTGTGTTTGTTTTGACTTCTCATTTTATTCTACTTATGACAACACAACTAACAACATGAACACTCCTGAATCTTGTAACAGATATTCCAGCGGAAAGGCAATCGACAGTCCCAAATGGCCCTTTTCCATCACCGCTTCCTGTCAAGTGGGCATAAAGAGCCTATTATTGTGTTCTTTGCATATCTTATAACATTCGTAACAATCGTGTTGGCAGCCTACATCGGTCTTACATCCGTATGATCTAGATGTTTCCGTTCTATGTCAACATCCAACAAAGATAACATTGTTCTGTACAGTTTCATGATATTTCTGTTACATAAATTTTTACACGTTCAAAAAGTTCATTGTTCACACATATATACTCCCAAAATTGTTGATCATGGTGGCCAGTACGTACGTTAATTACAAAAAGGTAAGAACCACACATAAGACCAACAAAAATGTGACGACATATGCAGCTGCCACAATGACTGGTTCTGTAGGTGCCCCTAACTCATCTTGGTAGCCTTCTCGACAAAAAACATTTCTTCCCTTGAAGAGAACCTGGGATATAATGTGTTAGAATTCGCAGAGAGTTTTTCAAATGATAAGGATATAAACAGTAAGTCAGTTACTCAGTAATGTATACTTCATAATTTAGTATACTAACCTTTGACAAGGCTGTGAGTGCATTGAATACATATACTCCTGATGCAATGAACAAAGGGTAAAACAACCCTGTACATGATGCCATAGCAGCAAGTGCCCCACCTATAGCAAAAGCACCTATGTTTCCCATCTGTATCGACGCATTGTACCTGTTATAGCAGAGGAAACCAACACAGGCTCCTGCCATGGTAGCTCCAAATATTGCGGATTCCTTGCATATTGGAAGAACCATGATTGACATTCCAATAAATACTAATGCAGCTGTCCCAGCAGCTAAACCATCAAGCCTATCAGCTAAATCAATTCCACTTGCCATCGATACAAAGCACAACGATGTCAAAATGGGTTGTAGCGGAACCACAACCAAGCTCACCGGTGCAGGTAATGGTATCACCATTTTCCTGATTTCAACACGAGCAACAAAAGATCAGAGAAATTCACCAATAGGTAGATAAGAAATCTGAAAAGAGTATCGGAGTACTAGAATAAGTACATGTTGTATGGTGCGGAAATGTTTTTTGTGTGGAGCCAGTATGAGAACCATAAACCAACAGCAACCTGAGAAATTATAAAAGTTGTGGTTAAGAGTAGCAATTAAGCAAACAAGAGAATAGAAGACGAACAAGAAGATGTATAATACGTTCACCTCCAACATAGTTCTCATCCAAGCATGCAGATTGTACTTAATGTAGTCAAGACGGGATAAATCTTCCACTAGTCCAATTGCAGCCAATGCAGTAGTTGCCTTGATTGCACCAGACACATTCATTGAAGAGAAGCCAACAAACCTTTTGGCGAGAAGTAGAGCAATTGGTACGAAATACAATCCACCCATTGTAGGGGTTCCTTTCTGATCATGAGTGGTTGCCTTTTCCCTAATCTCGAGTATGTCAAAGAGGATGAAAAATATGCAGCCAACCAGACCAATAAAAATTCCGGATATGAGAAAATGTAGCATCAAGTAAAATGGCTCATACGGAAACCTTGCTATTTTCCATACATACTCATCCGCATATACAATCAGGATTATCAAAAAGATCACAAGCAAGATATTGTTGAGGACCCCCTGCCAAACACTGTGAACAGTAATTGTCATTAATCAGACATTCAACAAGTGTGTATTTCAGGATTAAGTACTAATCGTTGTACAAGTGAAATAAGAACCTTTTTGTTGAGATAGGCTCCCCAAAATCAATTCTTGGTGAAGTTCTTCGCTTTGATCTGGTATTCCACTCACCATCATCGTATCCACACGTGAAATTCAGATATTCAATCACTCTATCAGGGTCACGTAGGTCACCGAATGAGTAATCATTCTCTGTGTCCTTCCAGGAAAAAAAAAAGGAGCACACCAATCAGCGCCCAGCAAGAACCATTTGTATTATGTTTATGACATATGTAATGTTAGCAAAATTGAATTCTCAAGATTTACATGATCAACCAAATTAAGGAAATTCATAAAAGGGTCCTGCTATAATGATTCAGAAACTGTTCTGAGTCTTCTTTTCTGGATGACCAGACATCATGTGTAGACTAAAGCCATCAAGAAAATTAAAGTACCTCATCATTGTCGTCATGGTCATCATTGAAACCAAATGCCTGTTTTCTAAAAACTTGACCCCGAGATCCCAGGCCGGTGGATAGTAATTTTAGCTAGTGAAACAAAAATAGACAACAAACAAATCAGCATTAGCTAGTTAGTTCTGAAAAGTAACAGCAGAGAACATTATAGGGTAAGACTAGAGTAGATGCACTAATTTCCGGTTTATTCTTTGCTACAACATCATCATGCTCTAGTGCAATTCTTACAGTATATATATGCTTCACGAATGTTGCTCGATACAACACAATAAACCACTGCAACATGGAATAAAACCGAATTACCTACCATGGGATGAGAAAAAGGACCATGGCGGTTAAATTTTCGACAGTCGATAGAAAAGGCAGATTGCGTTAGATGTGAACATTGCTTTGCTGGAAGCCCTATACGAGGAGGCAAATTTCTTGTATTGACGGTGGTGGAAAAAAACGCTTGAGACTGCATGAATCGATTGTTATATGTAGTTATATATATTACTGTCTCCGCTCGATGAATGAATGGTTTGAATTATAACTGCAGCTAGCATACAAACTTAAATTCTCTCGATTTCTTGGAACGGACCAAGTGGGATCTTACTTTCTTATCAAATATACGAGTATATATAGAAGAAGATCGAAGAGCAGGGCAAAACCTACCTGCGATCGGATTACTGATACTTTCTCGTAGATTTACTCAGATCAATATATCAATACCTACATATCAATATTTTAGGTTATATTTCACTATTTTTTTTATTTTTTTTTTTTAATTATGAGCTTTTTAATTATGAGCTCTGCTCGAGCTCATTCGAACCAAACGAACAGAGCTCGAATAGCTTGAGTTTAATTTTTAGCTTGTTTCGTAAACGAGCTGAACCTAAGCTCCGCTCAAGTGTTACCGAGCGCTCACATGGTTATGCGTCGCTAATTTGCGTCACTAATTTCTATTTTTCTTGTAGTGAGCCCGAGCCCGACCCAAGCTCGTTAACATCACTAATGTCTAACGTGCATGTGGAATGACAAGAAGATTAAAGTAGAACTACCTTTATAAGAAGAAGAGAAAATTAATTTTTAGACCTCCTTATGAAGGTATTTCTCAAAAAGGATACTCTTATGGTATCAATTACATTTTGGTCCAAAATGAAGTTTTTTGAGTTGACCATCAATTTATTATTTCTATTCCAAACATGCCCTAACATTTTTTCTTTTTTTTTTCTCTTTTCTTTTTTCTTTTTACTTTTCTTATTTATCTTCTTCTTCAAGTCCTCACCGGAATCCGGTGACCGGACTTGAAGATCTGGGAGCTGCAAGTTCCCGATCGGAGCTTCTCCGATCGGGAACTTGCAACTCCTAATCTGGGAGATGCACAAGCTCCCAGACCGGAACTTGGTAAGCTCCGATCGGGAGCTTGCTTGCAGCTCCCGATCTGGGAGCTTGGCAAACTCCCAGATCGGAGCTTGGCAAGCTCCGGGAGCTTGCTTGCAGCTCCCGATCTGGGAGCTGCACAAGCTCCCTGATCGGAGCCCGATCGGGAGCTTGCTTGCAGCTCCCGATCTGGGAGCTGCACAAGCTCCATGATCGGAGCTTTGCAGCTCCTGATCTGGAGCTTGCTTGCAGCTCCCGATCTGGGAGCTTGGATGATCCGGACACAGCTCCGTTCATCGGAGTATCTCCGGTGACCGGAGTTGTGAAGAAGAAAGAGAATTATAAAAAATGAAATATAAAATTTTTAGTATTGTACTTAGTTTTTCTTTTAGTTATTTATCTTTTTTATTTGAAATCACTAAGTCTTGTTTGGTTCCAATCAATTTTGGAATAGTGAATTTTTGTTGACTTTGGACTAAAATGTAATTGATAAACTAAGGAGGTTCATTTCGTAATTAGGAACGCTAAGGAGGTATAAAAAATCAATGGACCCTAAGAAGAAAATACTTAAAATTAATATCATTCATATTTTTAATTTATATATGTAAATCTCATCCAAACCAAAGGTACAAATTATATCTCAAACCAAATCCAATCTCATCATCACGCTCATATTTATATGTACTATATTGCATTTAGTTTGATAATAACAGATTCCATAGCCACAAATTCCACAGTAGTTTTAAATCACCAAATTTTCATGATAAACTCATAATTTAGTTCATACCACCCTTACGTCCTCCACCGCCACCCTCACCTCCTCCACCTCCACCCTCACCACCTCCACCACCACCCTCACCTCCACCAGTATCGCCACCATCGCCTCCATCGCCATCTCCACCCTCACCTCCACCGGTACCGCCTCCATCTCCCCCATCTCCGAACCACCAACCACCACTACCTCCAAACCAACCACCAAAACCGTCAGGTCCCTTCGATAAAGTCTTTCTGTCAACATGAGCATGGCCTAAACCACCTCCACCAATGTGAAAGAGCTTTTCCCCATCACCATTAACATCATCACCAGCAGTTACACGCACATTAACAAGAAGAACAAACAGAACAAATCCCACAACTAAACAAGACAATGCACTCATTTTCAACATGATTTACAAATTATTAATATTAATTAACCACTTATCATATGCATGCAAACATCACTCAGACTAGAGAGTTATTTATACTTGGTAGAAACCAAAGGAATTGAACAATTCACAATCTGTAGCTAGCTAGGTCCACACCATTAGTTAGAACTCAACTGTCATATATCTATATCTTTATGAGGCTTATCTTAGCTAGTTGGCGTAACTGCAGTGCACTTCACAAATTCGGAAAACTGATTGATTTTCTTTAGCTACATGCCTACATCTCACTGCAGAATTTCTTTATTCATCACTGAAGCCCTTTATAATTCATATCATCGCTTACAAGATTGTCCTAGTTTCTTCATAACGTGTAATTCAATTCAAGTTGCATTTATCAATTACAATTGCACATATTAGTAAACCAACCCCGGCCCATAGCATTGAATTGCACATAATCACGCCTTGATGATACAAAATGATCAAAAATAGGTCTTTACTTGAGTATGAAAAAGATATTGCGTACAAATGATATATTACACAAGTAACACAACACGGAAGCTAGACAGCCACCTGCGGACGACAAATATGACATTGCAAAGCTCCAAGCAATAACCACCTACGGACGACACCTGCATCTCCCAACTGACCTTGTTGGGAGTCTTGAGAAGATTTCAATCAGCATTTCTTCAGGGACATTACGGTTCGTCATTCAGCTGGACTCAGTGATGTATTTTCTCAGCGATTTGAGATTTAGGGATTTGGGAGGTATACAACTTTGCAATTTACGTCGTTTACATGTGCACCTTTTATTTTCTTTTTCATCCAAATGAGATCCAATTCTCTTAAGAAACTGCACACCACATCCATATGAATATGATTGTAAAATTGTGGGACTGGGGAATCCCATGAGCCATGTTCATATCAACTCTGCATCTTATTTATTCCTATCAAAAACTTTAAGCTAGGATCAAATAGGTAGAGTTAGTTTCGCAATAAATAGAATCGAAGCTGACACTATTATTTACACCAAAGTTCATAACTTATCCAATAATTTCTATATAAGTAACAAAAATGAAATCATATAGTATAAAACTAGAAGCTCCACCCTCAACTCACTCGGTTGACTTTCGATACTTTTTTCGATCCTCTCCTTCTTTTAGACGAAGTGCACAAGCATGTGAATTGATATGCACAAAGTAAGAAAATGTGTTTCTCTCCTGCCATTGGACTCTTTGCCCTCACCGTACAAACCTCAATTTCACTTGATTTCAGCCATTACGAGTCCTGAAAATCAATTTTAGAACTCTCAGATAAATGTGAGAGTATTCTATATCGATTTGGAACATCACACTTCTGTGGGAGGGATGTAAATATCACATCGAGTTTCCGGCCACTTCCGGGTTCAATTTTTGTGGAAGATTTGGGACTTTTGGTACTTTTTTTTTTACCATCTCTTTTACCTAAATAAAGTGCACGGTCATGTACACCGATAATTACCGAGTAATAAAATGTATTTCTCCCATGCAATTGGACTTTATGTACGACCTTCTAAAGCCAAAAATTTCACCTGATTTTAGCCACTATAGCTCCTTAATTAAAACCAATTTTGGAGTGTTCTAATGATCACGAGACCCAGATATGTGGAGTCATTCTTGTATGACACTACGAATTTCGAAACCCTTGCGAGTCGATTTTTTGTGGAGTATATAGTCCAAAGATTTGAGACTTTTAATACTTGTTTCAACCGTCATTTTTAAAATAAAATGCAAAGCTATGTACACCACTACGCACAAATAAGAAACTAAGTGTAGTCACCCATTCATACGGCCTACGGAAGTCTAAACTTTCACCTGATATTTGTTGCATATTTTACCTACTTTTAGTATTGACAAAATAAGATATGTAAATGATTATCCTCATGTTTAGAAAATAAACTTTTCTAATAATCTCATAACAAATGGTACTAAATTCAGTATTATAAAACCCAGTAGTAACAGCTTTTCTCAAGCCTCAAACTATGATACCATAACACTGGTCACTGGTTGGTAGTTGGTACTTGGTACACTATCCTAATTTAAAAAAAAAAAATAAAAAAAATAAAAAAATAATAATAATAATAATAATAATAAAATAAAAAAGCAGTTTACGTTTTTTCTTAGTTTCTTCTTTTAGTTGTCACCAATGCGTTAAAATTCTTGAAAACTCTCTATCTGTGTTTAGTAAACATGTGAGTTATTGTTCTAGGAAAATTAGACACACGGATCAATACTAGTCCTGATTTACAAACAAGCGCGCGGTTTCCTTTTTAACTCTTTAGAAAAATAGGTGAGATACACATGACATAACTGCATCAATTATTTTACCAGCAAAGAGCTAGCTAACATCAGATGTGAACTGATTCTACCAAACCATGAACAAAATAGCAGTCAAATGTACTACAAACTACTCATATGTACTCCCTTGACTATAATTGAGAGTGTCAATTAACTGACCAGTGACTCTAGTGAACCACATAAGAGATATAAATAGTTGTTACTCCATTCTATATACTTTCAATTATAAGTATGTCTATGCAGAAGCAGAGAAGCACAGAGCACATACACTACATGTTGCAATTAACTCTTAGGGTTCTCGTGCTTCAGTCACTGGAAATGTGGAATAGGAGGTAAGTAATTTTAAGTATTACTATTACTTTGCTGTGTGATTTTAATTACTTTACTTGAGTTGTTTGGCAACATGCGAGTAAGAGAGTTGCACACCTTGTTCAGTTGTTCATTAATGAAATTGGCCTTAACTATTGTACTACTTACTACTACTTATTTGCAGGAATCGGCAAATTAGCTATGGTGAGAAGACACATGCAAATGCCGTGCTGGTGGCAGATTTCATCGTTTTGGCCGGCTGGCGCCTTATCATAATCTCACTAGTGAAACAAACTTTGATCTAATATTATATGGAGAATATATATATATGTACTATATTCTATAATATTTTCATCTTAATTTGTCTTTCCTACAGTCACTGTATTATGAATCTAATTAGCCCTTATAATTCATCATATATACCTACTGCATGCATGCTCCTGTTGCTTTCTAATTAGCTCTTATAATTAATCAATTTACTGATTTTGATTGATTCTTCTACTTATTGCCCCATACAAAAAAAGCACAGAAACTGGAGTTAATTTTGAAATGTGAAACAACTCTGATTGGGGCTATAAGGGCGGAAGGAAATTGAAGACAAGTCACAAAGCAATAAAACATGCCAAATCATATATAGCTTCGAAACAGCTCAATTCATCAGATGACTGATTAAGCTTCTCTGTGCATGGATATGTTGAAAGTGGATTAATTTCCAGCCCCTACCTTTCAGGGCATTAACATCTCAAATAATTCACCGAATTCCAATTAACAATATTCTTGTTTTGAGTTAGCAAATTAAACAATAACACCAGTAGCATCAGATTCAAAAAATAATACTACCAGGTTTTGGAGTACAGGGCAAAGCACCATAACTCTACCATATGCAGATCTCCCTTCCACTGCTCGTTTTTAAACACAAAACTAAGATGCAACAGCAGAACATGTTTATGGTTATGGATGCAGATTTTGTTTCTATCTTACTAAATTTAGCATTACGCCAGGTTTTCCAGAGTGGATCGGATCAACCAAGCCATGTACTTTTCATGATTTTACTTTTCCAAGATACTCGTGTGAGTTATCCATGATTGATCTATACACACAACTGCATCAAATTATTGTACCAGAAAAGAGTGTATGGATGGTACCGCATGCATATAGTCTGTTTGAAAAAACTACGGAAGCTAACATCAGAAGGCAACTGATTCCACTGAACCATGGACGATATAGTAGTCAAATTCAAAACAAACTACTTATTGGAGATTTGCAGAAACCAAACGGATTGATAAAGGTATTTGCACTGATTTAGAGTGCAAAGACTTAAAAACTACTGAAGTCAAAATAAAAGGCTCAATCAAATAATCATGCTAAATGAATAGAAGAATCAGCATGGTTTTATGAACAGTCAAGAGTTGATGATTTGAAGACAAGAATCTACACAAGTCCATCTCCACGTGAAGATTGAACACTACAAGTTGTGGCACCATTCATGACTTTTGCACCCAGGCCATTTATTTCTTGATCATCATAAATTCATAGTTTTGTTGTAGGGACCAAGAAATAGGATTCTTTCTTTGTATAAATAGGTAGCGTAGGTTGCTTATTTCAGTAGTTAAAATTGTAAACATCTTTTAAGCAATACAATGTTCATGGTGTTTACAGTCTCGATTTTTAACACTACTCATGATTTAAAAAACTATCGAACCTAACATGAACATCAGCTTACAACTGATTCTAGTGAACCATACACAAGATAGCAGTCAAAGATGGAAGAATAATAATATACTTGTGACTCAACTCTACTCTCTGTGGAACTTCTTTATCTTCTAAATTACTACTTTACTTCTTTTATGTATCTTCTTTCTCCCATTATAAATATCTCTATGCAGAAGCAAAGAAACACATCCATTACATAGAAATAACTCTTTGGGTTCTCGTCGTGCTTCAGCGGAAATGTGGAATAGGAGGTAATTAATTCATTACTTGCCTGTGAATCTGTGATTTTCATTTTCAAATGTTTATTATCTAATTAATTACTGCTATGACTTGCACTTCAGTTGTTTGGCAACATGACAGAGTTGCATATACATCTTGTTCCCTATAGCTTGTTCATTGAAATTGGATGCACTTATAATATTTGCAGGATTCGACAAATATTTTTCTATGACCTATTGGGCAGAAGGGGGAATTGAAAAACAAGCCCGAGAAGTCATTTGTACAACAGGTAATTTGAAAATGGAAGGCTCTTCTCTCTCCTTAAGCCTGAAGAACTTGATTTCATTGTTCCGGTATAATCCGTATATGACTTGTAATTATTTAGGGTTTTAGACTATTTTCTCTTTTTAGTGTAATTTGAAAATTTTATGATAGATTTTTGTGTAATTTGAAATGTAGAAAATAAAAAGTTCACTTGAAAGTTAACACCATTAATGTTTGTATAATTTGAAAAACATGTTGAAATATTTATGTGTAATTTGAGATAAAATAACGATTTAGTGTAATTGTAAAAACGCTAAGAAGGTTTTGTTGCGAAAAAAATCAAATCAAAATTGGGTTATAACAATCACTGAGTCGATTGTTTCGGGGTGAAATAAAATTCTCCAAATATATGCACCCTCAACAAGGAAAGTACCATGACACAACAGGGAACTTCATAGTATCAAGTACTATTACGTAACTAATTCGGAAAGTAATATTGGACTACCTAAATAATACTTTATACTACTAATTCGATTCCCTAGAACTATGGAAGTCAAAATAAAGAAGGAATAGGACCATGTAGTTTTGAGAAATTATATATAAGCCTAGGTTCACCAACTTAGGCTCAATCAACAACTCACGTACTCTGATCTCCCAACTTCCTTCTCTCTTGTTAGAAACAATGGCTGTTATTTACATAATGTTGGAAGAAAGATAATTACTACGTCTAACCAGCAACAAGGTCAAAAAGTTAGATCTTTCCGGTGAACCACAAACATCTTGCGTGGCAAAAACTCCCCGAAATAGACGGACGCGACGCCACATTCTCACCCACCAAAGTTGGCATCGTCCTCGGTGCCATCACAACTTGATCCCGGGTTGTGACTCGCCCATGTGCGCCCAAGTCCCTTACTTCGCCACGACTCATGTTCCCTTGGTTGCCTGCGTTCTTGCTCCTTGACTTTGCCCACTTGCGCCTCGGCTTAGCTCTTTGGACAACATGGTACCTTTGTTCCGGTGGAGGATAAGAACACCTCAGCTAGCAACAACATGGTACCTTTGTTCCCTTGTTTAATCCCGTGTTATTAGACGAATTAAATGGGCCTTAAACTTTGTATACTTAACCATTTACCATTCTCAGAAGCTCATTAAGTCATTAACCTTTAAACCCCACAGCCTTCACCAAATTTTGTAATTCTACTCCATAGCCTTTTAACTCTTTAAGGTGTCGTCCCATTTTAACTTTGGTCAATATTCATCTTTACTTTAAATATTCAATTTTATTATATTTAGTTCAAATTTATTAAATCCAAATCATATTATTTAAATTCAATTCAGTTAAAATTTGTCAAGTTCGTTTGCAAATAATATGACGAACTTGACAAATCCATTGTTTTGCGAATCGTTTGCAACTGGCACTAATTCCTATATCTTGAAATTATATTCATGTTAATAACTTTTTCTCAGATTTGATTGACATCATTAATGTTGTTTATTTAGTTTAGTATAAATAATTTCTAGAGTTAATTTAATCATTTTATAAAATTAACAACTAGCTTTAAATGTTAATTTCAGGAAAAATATAAAATTAACAATTAGTTTCAACTTGTTTCAGTCATTTTTAGCTGGTTTCAGCTATTTTTAGCTAGTTTAGCTAGTTTCGGCTAGTTTCAGTGGCTGAAATTAACTTCCATATGTTAAATTTGCTATTAAATCCAGTTGGGCGAGATTGAGGTCCATTTGTGCTGGCGGATTTCAAAAATTCTCATTAAATCCGCTTTAGCGAGATTTTGAGGTTCGAAATCTTAGTAAGTAGCGACACTTTTGTATATGTTATTTGAAGTTGGCTTTTTATGCAATTAGTTGTTGTTTTTTGTCCTTATATGTATTTAACCCATGAATAATTTACCTAGATCATTATTTTTTAAACCACGTACGCGTACCACTAACCTTATGATATGTTTTGTTTGACCTATGCGCCGCGTTATCATTCTCATCATTAGAAATTACTCATGGTGCGACACTCAATCGGGCCTACCATATCCGGATTTTTACATCCTGCATGAAAATAACTATAGTAATTATTAGACCAGGCGCCAAACAAATAGTTCGATTCGGATTCGAATGAATTTTTCCCACGTCTACAAATAATTAGTGTCTAGAGAGGCCTATGTGTGTCTTATGCTTTCGGTTACCTGTTGAGGCACTGTGTCGGGACTGTTATATTTATGTCGTATCAGGCTATAGCTATCAACATGGTATTAACGTATATTGGTAGTAAAAAGATGTTTTAATTGTATTTTTCCTATTCAACAATCAACTTACAAAATGCTAAAAAAGGGTCTAATCGGTTCATTTTCACTTTTAGGTGAATAGCGATGCACGAAAATTTCAGATTTTATGCAACTGTCATTAATTAGGAACAAACTCCTAGTAGGTTTCTACCTGAAATAACAATCTCTTTGTTTGATTAGAAAAACATATTCTTCCTGATATTCTTTTCCTAATTAAATGTATATAAAATCAAAACTTATCGCCTAAGAAAATGGAGTTGATCGATCAGCTTAGGAGTCCCCTAGAGTCTGTTGTTATATACCATTGTGGATAGAGAATTGAAGTTTCAGCTCGTGTTGTAGATTGATTGAAGAAGCTGATTGTTGGCCGGAGAGAGGCGGTGGTTAAGAGGATCGGAGAAAGAAAGTATTCACGGCACGAAAAAGCCGTTAGAGAGAGGGGCTAGGGTTTTAGATGATATTTATATTTATTTATTTTTTATTTTTACTACTGGACTGGACATAATTGGTTGAGCCCGTTAATGGCGGCACATTATTACTACTGGACTGGACATAATGGGTTGAGCCCGTTAATCTTTACTCCCTCGGAACTAGAATCTCAAAACAAAAAATGTAGGGACTCGAAACCGATCCGGAATAATAGGGGTCCAGATAGAACCGGTTTAGACCAAGTATAAACGAAAAACTTTGTCTCTACCATTCTACCACACACGCAGCAGCTGAACACAGACTGATTTAGGGTTTCTTTGTTTCGGCGTGTTTACAGAGCTGCAAGAGATCAAACATGGCAGACAAGGCCGTAACCATCCGTACCAGGAAGTTCATGACCAACCGCCTCCTCTCCAGGAAGCAATTCGTACGTTTTCTTTTCCCTGGATTCTGATGGATCTGTGTTTTACAGTGATTTGAATCTCTTTGTATTTTTCTTTAGTTTTTATTGATATGTTTCACCTTATTTTGAAATGTGGTCTTCAGATTATTGATGTGCTGCATCCAGGAAGGGCCAACGTTTCTAAGGTACTGCAATTAATTTAGCAATAATTCTTCAGTATTGTTTTCATTGTTTTGAATCCGGTACCGAGATATCCGGTTCCGGGTTGACCCGACGGTTCCGTGTCCGGGTTAAGCCGTCCCGGGCGTTGAGCGCCAATAAATTAAATATTTTTAAAAGGAACCACTCTCTTCCGCAACTCTGTTTCTTAAAATCACCTTCACCACTGCAAGCTCTGTTTCTTGCAATTCACCATCACCACTGCAACCCCAATTCACCTCTGTTTCTTGCAATTCACCATCACCACTACAACCCCAATTCAGTCTCACCATTGCAAGCTCTGTTTATTGCAATTCACCATCACCACTGCAACCCCAATTCACCTCTGTTTCTTGCAATTCACCATCACCACTACAACCCCAATTCACCCTCACCACTGCAAAGCTCTGTTTCTTACAATTCACCATCACCACTGCAACCCCAGTCTTGAAATTGACAATCATCTTCCTCCGCATAGCCATGGCTGATGACAACCAGCTTCTCCCTCAACCAGTAGAAGATTTACCAATGGCTATTCAGCCTCTCCCTCAACCAGCTGAAGATTTACCGATGCCTCTCCCTCTCCCTCACGGTAAAATATTCAGTTAGGGGCAGACTTCAATTTCGTTTTGGCTATTGAATTTGATCGGCCTTTCAACTGCATTTGTGACCTACATGTCTGTAGAGTACAATTTAGTATTGGGAGCTATCATATTTGATCATGTTTTGAGTGCATTTGTGGAATTTCATTGATAAACTTATTTGATGAATTTATTTGTGATAAACTTTACTTGATGAAGTTATGCTGCTATTGAGTCTAGATCAGGTTGCAGTGTAGGGTACAATTTCGAAGTATGAGTTACTAATTCCATGTTCAGTTTTATATTCGGTAGCTGTCAGAACTTGATACTATTATTTTAGTTGATTATTGATTGAGAGGAGTAGGATTAGGATTGGATTGATAAACTTATTCTATATGATTATGTTGCTTTCATTTATAGATTCATGTTGTAAGAATAACTGGATTCGTGTAACTTTTGGCTTTTTCAAGATAGCTCTGCTTAGGGAAATTCGAAAAGGCAGCTTTTACCCCTAAGTGAGAAGCACTTTTTCATTTTCATTATCTCGCTGAATTATGTTGAGGAATAATTTTCTTGATGCCCTTGTGGGATGTTTGAAATAGAAATTATGAAAACATCCAATAGTTATAGAGTTCAATTTTGCTTCTGGCTGGGAAATTGATTATTATCTTGAATGCTTATGTTGAATTAGAGTATTAGGATTTACTAATTGATAAACTTTTCGAGATGATTATGATGCTATTGAGACTATTGAGTTGTAGAATTAGGTTATTTGGAATGAATAGCTTTGTCTATACAGACTTACATTCTCCTAAATAATACTTTATACTACTAATTCGATTGCCTTGAACTATGGAAGTCAAAATAGAGAAGGAATAGCAAATGTATTTTTGAGAAATTATATATAAGCCTAGTTTCACCAACTTAGCCTCAATCAACAACTAACGTATCTCCCAGCAATGGCCGTTATTTACAGTAATGTTGGTTGATGACTCAAGAATAAGAACTTGGAGTTGTTGTGATCAAGTATATTATTGATTGTTTATTTGTTTTTCTGTATAATTATTATTTATTTGCTATAAAATCTTCTCATCTCTACGGATTCTTCAAGAGATATAATTGAGCAGAATCATATTTGCTGCTAACAATTGTTGTTGTTATCCGGGGCTTAAAAGTTGGGTCTTAAATGTTGCATGCATGGCCTGTTTTGCGTTTCTGGTTATTCAATAATGTTATATGGGTTTTTCTTCGGTTTTGTGTTTTTCTTCGATTTTGTATAAATGACAGAGCTATCATTTGTCATTCTTGCGTTTATTGTTTTTCTTCGGTTCTTGTATGAATGACAGGGCTATCATTTATCATTCTTGGGTTTTTTCTTCAACGACAAAGCAAGGCGCGAAGAAAGCTTCTTGTATTACCACAATACTCAAGCTTATCACTTAGCCTTTCCCTCTCTACAATGGGTCTCCCTTCACTTTATTGAGTTCCAAATGAACTCACTACCCCTATTTATACAACTCATGGAAGGATTCTAGATCTTTCCATATTATTCCTACACCTACATAGTTCTAGAGTATTCTACTAAACTATGTACGATGGAGAGTTTAGTACTACATTCTAGATTGTTCCATTTGCATAATAGTCCCTAATTTCTCTAGAATTGTAGTCTTGCCCTCAAGCCTTCTAGATCCTTCCGGTGAACCACAAACATCTTGCGTGGCAAAAAGTCCCCGAAACGGACGGACGTCACATTCTCACCCACCAAAGTTGGCAACGTCCTCGGTGCCATCGCAACTTGATCCTGGGTTGTGACTCGCCCATGTGCGCCCAAGTCCCTTGTTTCGCCACGACTCAAGTTCCCTTTGTTGCCCGCGTTCTCGCTCCTTGACTTTGCCCGCTTGCGCCTCGGTTGCCTCGGCTTAGCTCTTTGGACAACATGGTACCTTTGTTCTGGTGGAGGATAAGAACGCCTCAGCAACAACATGGTACCTTTGTTCCATTGTTTAATGCGATGGTTTTTCATAAACATATCTGTTTTGAATATAGTACACCAAGACTTCGATACGCATCTAAAGCGCATTGATTTAATGGGTAACCATTCCAAAATTTCAATAATAAAAAAAATTGTGTGTGGGTTACAAATTCGCTAGTAGAAAACTCATTGTGATCAACTAATCCTTTCACACGCTTTGATTTGGTTACAAAAATTCTCCTCCTTCGTTCATGGATTGAATTGATTCAGACAAAAAAGACGCTCCGACTGAATTGATGCAACCCGGACCGATAAGAGATCCTGAGATTGATTTTGACCTCTAAGGTTAGGCTGCTGCTAGCTTTTTGGATGCTTCTTCTCTCAGAAATTTTAAATCGATCTACTATTCTACTATGAACGTGAATATATAGTACAGTAAAACCTATATAAAACCGCGTCACACGCTACGTGTGTAGCGTGTGAAACGTAATCTTGTAAAACATTATTGTTTTATTAAATAATATATTGAAATAAATGGAGTTAATATATAATATTCACGTAATGACTTCAAACATAATAAAAAAATAACTAATTGAGTGATTAAACTTAATATAAATGGTGGTATAAATGCATATAGTTTTTGTAGTTATGCAATTAATAGTTTTGAATTGAACTATATTAGACATACGAAAAGTATTCTTCCAATGAGTTAAGACCCATCAGATACATCTCTGACATAATATCATACACTACCCCTCTTATTGCACCACTTTGCATATAAAGCCTCCTTGTTCCCAGAATTACATCCAACCCCAATAGTCGGATTTGTGTTGACCGGCAGAAAATCCAAATTTCCGTTTGGGCAAAACAAACACGCCCTTAGCTCTTTTTTTTTTTTTTTCCTTCTATTTTTTTTATTCATTTTTCTTTTTCTTTTATAATTTTCTAATTCTTTTCTCTATCTTCTTCTTCTTTCTCATCTCCGGTGCCGGAAAAATTCCGACACCGGATTCCGACCGTAATTTTACAGCTCCGGTGAGGAGCCATTTACAGCTCCGATTTGGAGCTGTAAACAGCTCCTCACCGGAGCTGAGCTGTTTTACAGCTCCGAATTGGAGCTGTAACAGCTCCAAATCGGAGCTTTTACACCTCCGATTTGGAGCTGTAAACTGCTGGAGCTGTAACTGCTCCAAATCGGAGCTTTTACAGCTCCGATTTGGAGCTGTAAACTGCTCCTCACCGGAGCTGTTTTACAGCTCCGAATTGGAGCTGTAACAGCTCCAAATCGGAGCTTTTACAGCTCCGATTTGGAGCTGTAAACAGCTCCACAGTAGTTTTATTATTATTATTTTTTTTATTTTAATAATGTAGTACTTATTTTGAAATATAATATTTGTAGGGACTTGTTTTAAAATAAATTTTAGGACCACTTTGAAATATATTAAATTATGTAGGTTAGTTTTGAAATATTTAGTTTTAATTTTGTAATAAATTAAATATAAGGGTTGAATGTGTAATAATAAAAAGTTTAAGCTGTTTGGACGGCAGCAAAAACCAAAATTCCGACGAGGGCAAAATGGTACTTTCCTCGATTTAGTGCGTGAAAAGTCAAAGTCGTGGGGTTATATGTAATTCAAATTGAACAAGAAGGTGTTCAGTGCAAACTCGGGAATAACGAGGGGGCCGATGTAATTTCGTTGAACAAAAAGGTGTTGTATGTAATGGACCCTACATCTCTAGACTTTGGAAATATTCAACTTCAAAATCTGCAATGCATCTTTTTCGCATGTTAATTGGTATTCTTCATCAGTTGAATATATTGTCAAGTGCTTCATATAAACATTCTAGTTTCATAATATGATGTTTTTAGCAATTTTTATCGTATGATTTAAGAATAATTTAAGGTCAAAATGACCATCGAAAAAGTCAACAAAATCAAGTGTTACATTTATTATTGGACGGAGAAAGTATGTCTTTTTTTATAAGAACATATCCTGGTTATTTTTAAAATTAAGTATAATACGTCATACAACTTTATGTTAAAAAATAAAAATTTAACAAGAGAATAAATAAAAAAGAAAAAAATTACGTCAATAAGATTCGAACTCAACACCTTCAACTAAAATAATGATACAAATAATAGATAAAAAGGGTTCATATCTTTTTAGTACCCTGCAAGATACTCTAATATCATATTTGTTCCCACTAGACTAACAATTACATTTTGGTACCTAAAATTGACTTTTTCACTTTTCAATTATTGAACTTTGACTGATCCAAACAGCCTTAGTGAAAAAACATGATTTTCTTAATTTTTCATTTTCATAATTTTTCATAGATTGAATTAAAAAAAATTCATAATTTTTCTTTTTCTTTTTTTTCTTCCTTTTTCTTTTTATTCTCACCCTTACTCTTTTCTATTTTCTTCTTTTTTCTTTTTTCTTTTTCTTTTTTCATCTTCTTCTTCTTCAATTTTCTGGTACCGGAATTATGTCCGGTACCGGAGCTTCGACAGTGAAGCTCCGATCGAGCTTCACTCATGGAGACAGTGAAGTTCTCCAACCGAGCTTCACTGTTACAATGAAGCTCGAATCGGAGCTTCACCGTTACAGTGAAGCTCGAATCGGAGCTTCACAACCCCGATTTGGGGATGTGAATTGGAGCTTCACGCCCCAAATCGGAGATGTGAACTTCCGATAGCTCCGGTCACCGGAGCTACGATCTTCTTTAATTTTTTTTTATTTTTATTTTTTTAATATGTATTTTACTTTTTGTGATATTTCATTTTTAATATTAAGCTTATAGGGTAATAAAGTTTTAGAAATTATGTAAGTTAAGAAACAAAGAAAAAAGAAAAAGAAAATTAAGGCCTTGTTTGGATCACCCAATGGCAATTGTGTAATTACAGCAAAGTCAACCCAAAAATCCATTTTCAGGTACTAGGATGTAATTGTTGATCTAATGGGAACAAATATGATATTAGGGCGTCTATCAGGGTACTAATGTGAGATTAACTCTAGATAAAAATCACGCCAATAAGATTCGAACCAAACACCTTCAATAAAAATAATAATAAAAATAATGGAGAAAAATCACGCCAACAGGATTCGAACCCTACATATTTTAATTAACTAATAACACATGTACGGACCAGATTGAAATTGGATAAGCAAGATCAACGGATATAAATTGATTGGTAGGTCAATCAATTGGGTAAATCAATCGGCTTATTATATTACTTTAAATAATGTCGGGTCTGAGATATTTTATTAATTTAGCGATATATTATATAATTGATAAATTAATAATTTATTAATTTAAAGAGGTTTTACGAACAGTTGACCACTAAAATTTCCTTGGTACTGGATAATTGTTCGGCCTATTCAAGCAATATCCAAAGGTTACAAAACATAGAGTTGTTCTTTCTATCACCGAACATGACTTAACAAATCCAGTCATGTGATGTTGGGATCATAAGAGCCTTTAATATACTACCGCAAAAGATTTTGAAAGGTTATGAGTTGGACATTTCTTCCCCAGAAACGATTACTGATGTTTTAGATGCTATCAATCTGGTCGTCATCTTGGACAATGAATGTGCAACAATAGACCATAGCAAATTGCTCTCAACATTGCAAAATTCGTTCGGCATCAAACTGACTCAAGTGGTTTAAATGATACAAATTCTAGAGAAGACATTCGTGAGCTAGAGAACTTGATCACTGGTATGCATTACCGACACAATATGGATGTGAATCACTTGCTATATTTTCCTAATGAAAATAATGAATGATATGAAGTTCAAAATTGAAGAAATAGTGGCAGATACCATTCAAAATCATGTTAACGATGAAGCCGAGGATGATTCAATTGCTATGGAACCAGTCACTCGAAATTAAAAGAAGCATTGCAAGCGGCAACAACTCTTCAAATTTTTTTGTTACAATATGAGAAGACAACACCACAACTCTTGAGTGCAATGGAGAGATTTAGAGATGAACTCAATATAGAATTGAAGTTCAACAAAAAACATGTGATTATAAATTCATTTTTTACTAAACAGTTATAGAAATTAAGTGTATAACACACACACACACACACACACACACACACACACACACACACACACACACACACACATATATATATATATATATATATATATATATATATATATATATATATGTAATATTAGTAATTATTAATTTATCGTTTCGTCGGGACTAAGAAGGATTTTAAAAAAATTATTATCTTATTATTTTATTGATTGGGGTCCAAATTTGTACTGGTCCCAAGTTGGGACCGGACAAATTATTAGTTTTATCAATGTTATTAATTTATCGAGTATTAATTTATGGAAATTTTACTGTAAACACCGTAGACTCTTATCTTTTCAGATTCGGATAATATTTATTTCCTCCATCCATTAATAACTTCTTCTTCGGTCAATAGGTTTTATATTTGACCGCATATTACTGCTAAATTGTACGATGCAATTCTTTTTTGAAGCTATATAATTAAAGTTCATAAGTAGGTAGTATTTTAAAAAAAAATTATCAATATAATTTTAGGTGTAATATACGAGTCAAACATGACTGCCGTTGACCAAAGAATGACTTCCGTTGACCAAAGATGAAGTTCGTAATAAAATGGAGGAATTACTTATTAATTAAATTAGTAGTTTAGTACTTACGCGCGCCTTACCTTTTCCTGATTACAAAAGTAATACTCTACTACCTAAATAAAATAATACTTCATACTTCGATTCCTAGTCGAATTAGAAAGTCATGTATTTTCTAGATTATATATAAGCCTAGCTAGGTTCAGCTTCGACGTCTATCAACAACTGCACGTACTCCCAGCTTCCTTCTCTCTTGTTAGAAAGAAATAATGGCTGTTATTTACCGTGGAAGAAAGCGAATTACTACGTCTAACCATGGAAGCAACAAGGTCAAAAAGGTATGGGTAGTCAAAAATCGTATACCACCCTTGTTGAATCAAGAAGAAGAGTTGAATCATGAAGAAGAAGAAGAAGCTAACTATGAAAAGCAGAAAATACAAGAGTTTGCGGATCGTCTCAAGTTTGCTGCGGGACTACCGGCTAATGAAAAACCGTCAAGAGAGTCGTGGAAATTAGACAAAAACGACTGGAAGAAATTTAGGGCACTCCAAAAATATGCACTCGAAGAGTACTTAAATTGTAATAACGATCGTGAACTTGAACAAGAGGTGATGGCTGAACGGATACTACGAGCAATGGGATTTGTTAATTTCACATCCTCCACGGCAGCTAAATTGCTTATCAATATTGGTTACTATACTTTGCATGCAAATCTCGACTTGAAGAGGTTGAAATTTTATCCCTACTATGACGATGATCAAGAAATATCCACAGAAGTTAATCGTATTTTGAAGTCCGCCGGTAACAAGGACATATATAGACAAGATTTGACAGGCATGAATGTATATGCCATTGATCCCGAGGGTGCAGAGGAGCTTGACGACGCGCTGAGTGTTAGAAGGCTTGATGATGGACGAATAAAAGTTTGGATCCACATTGCAGATCCAAGTAACTTAGTTGAGCCCAACAGCGTAATGGATATGCATGCAAGGGATAGGGGAACAACGGTTTATCTACCGACAGGGACATACCCCATGTTCCCTCAGAAGTTGGCAATGGAAGGGATGAGTTTGAGGCATGGAGAGTGTTGCAATGCTATTTCTGTTTCGATAGTTTTAAACAGTGATGGATCCATTGGTGAGTATTCAGTAGACGTCTCTACCATAAAACCCACCATGTTAACCTATATGGACGCGACTCAACTTCTGAACCTAGACGACGGTATTGAAACACAGACGGTGGTGGATCTACGGCTTCTCTTAGATGCAGCTAATGAACGATTGAATTGGCGTATGAAGCATGGTGCAGACAACAAGGAAAATATACATGATGCGAGAATTAAGGTGGCTAATGTTGACGATCCAGAGCCATCGATTACTATCTACAAGGAAGATCAAGAAAATACGGCAAGTGCACATAGACTTGTGACTGAGATGATGTTGTTGTGCGGTGAAGTCATAGCTTGTTTCGGCTCCCGTAATAACATCCCTCTGCCTTACCGATTGCCTGGTTACTTCTCTTATTGGCCTGAACCTCATAACCGCTTGGGACTGATTCACGGATATGTGCAAGTTACATCTCCTATTCGTAGATACATGGATCTTGTAGCACACTATCAGGTGAAGGCTTTTCTTAGCGGAAAGGAACTTCTCACAGCGTTGGACCTTCAAAGAATGGGAGGTAATGCTAACAAGAGAATGAGTGATGCAAGATACGTGGAAAGAAAAAGCACAAAGTATTGGATGACAGAGTACCTCAGGAGAAGAAGGCAGTCTGAAGGAGAATATTATTACACAGCTAAAGTAATTAAATTTTGTCACGACAGCGAATCTACTGCAGAAATACTATTGAAGGACCTCGGATTCAAGCATATCGCTGATGTACCTACAGGGGTAAAGGAAGGCGACGAGATCAAAGTTGTGGTGGAAAAAGCCGATCCACGAGATGAGCATCTCATTTTGAAGGTCTATATTTAGGAAGCAAGCTGTAGCATAGAATTCAAACATCTGTCCATGTAAGTATGTAACCAATATTATGATTATTTGCAAAGAAAAATCTATATTTCAACAAATATGGCATTGCAAAGGCTCAGAATCCATATCATATCACTTGAATGAAATAATCTAAAATTAACATATCACAGTTCATTCATTGATGAATGTATACCTCAAATCCTCTGCTGATCATAGTTGCGTACCTGTTAGATTTTATGGTAAAAAATTGTACATTAAACAGAATATACCTGACTACCTGAGCAATTCTAATCACCATACATACAGGCTTCTATCAGATTAACATTATATTGAAAGCTTCTGTGCACATTCATGTCAAGTTTGGTAACTAGAACTAATCCCAGACCTTCAAGGCATAACAACTTGCGGTAACAATATCCGTTCGCGAGATACTAAAAATAAATATAGTGCGCTGAACAGTCGTGCTATGAATGTGTAATTCTAGCTGCCAAGTGAATTACTATAGCACATAAGATATAACTACTATACAATTGCAATATGTATGATATATTTGACTGTTTGAGAGCTTCAAGGAAGCATACCTGTGGGGTCACTAAGGTTTCAGCTGCTGATGATAATCCGTAACGCTTGAGGGTATTCACCATTATTGTGGTATGATCCTCTGTAGTACTAATCACTGGTCAGTGGAAGACATACACGAATTTTACGTGCCAAAACAAAGAGATCTCCCCAAAGGTTTGTGACACAAGTTCTTGCTTCAATCCTCTGTGTAAAGACAATCTTATCAAATACACAAAAAGGAACCTAAATTTTCCGTGGAATCAAAAACTCAAAAGACCGTTGCACCTCCTTTGGCAACCCAACTCAAAACACCGTTGCACCTCCTTTGGCAACCCAACTGCGTCCTGTTTCCTTTAAAGTACCTATCTGATTCATTTCTTTTCTGATCCTAGCAGCATCATTCCACCTGCCAGCTAGGGCATACATGTTAGACAGCATAACATAAGCTGCACTACAATGCGATTCTATTGCAAAGACTCTTTTAGCAGCACGCTCAGCCACTTCCAAATTACACTGAGCTGAGCATCCACTGAGCAAAGCAATCCATATCGACAAATTTGCTTCCAAAGGCATCTTTATCACTAAATTCTCTGCTTCTTCCAACTTTCCACTTCGGCAGAATATATCAACCATACAAGTATAGTGCTCAAGAGTCAATCGGATGTGTGAGTGCTGACGTAAACTTTCAAATAAGTGTCTTCCCTTCTGCAACATACCGGAATGGCTGCATGAATTAAGCAGTGCTGTGATTGTGATTTCATCTGGATTAATTCCTTCCTTGAACATCTGGGTAAAGAATGCTAGTGCCCATTTGCCATGACCATGTTTTGCACACCCAACAATGATTGCATTCCAAGAAACAATGTTCTTGGAAGCAAGTTCTTCAAATGCATAGATTCCTTCATTGAAGTTTCCACATTTTGTGTACAATACTACAAGAGAGTTACCAACAAATGGATCAGTTTCTAGTCCTAGCTTCACAGCAAAACAATGAATTCCTCTACCGGAACCGATAGCTTCCATCTCACAGCTCGAATTCAATGCACTAGTAAAAGAAGATTGATTTGGTAAAATTCCCAGTCTAATCATGCCACCAAAAACTCCAAGTGCAGCATAATGATCAGCATTTTTTCCATATCCTGTCAAAAGAGAAGTCCACACTACCACATTCAAATGTAACTTCTCTTGAAAAGCCTTTAGAGAATCCTCCATCAATTGGCAATTCGCATAGAAAGTTACTAGTGAAGCAATAACGTAGGGATCAAAGACACAGCCACGCTTCAACACGTGTGCGTGAACTTGAATCCCCAGACACAGATTACCCACATTTGCACAAGCTGTTATAACACAGGTAAATGAATCAGTAGAAGGCTTCAACCCGGACACCAACATATTTGAGAAGAACAATAAAGCCTCATCACTTCTCCCATTACGGTCAAGTCCACTAATCATAGTTGTCCAAGAAATCAGATTCCGATCAGGCATAAGATCGAACAATCGCATTGCCTCGTCGACTTTCCCATTCTCAAAAAAACCATGTATGATCGCATTCCAGGCTGCTATATCCTTCACTGGCATACTATCAAACAACACTTGAGCCTGTTCAACCTTCCCAAACTTCAACAACGCATTCATAACCGTTGTCCAAGAGACTACAGTTCGTTCAGGCATTTCATCAAACAGGTTCAAACCCAGCCCAAGTTCACCAGAATTGACACAGCCTTTGATCATCAGATTCCACATGACTACGTCTCTAACAGGCAAAACGTCGAACAGATGCAATGCATCGTCTAGCCTTGAGCTTTCCAGGTAGGAAGAGATCATCTTGGTGGATAAATAAACATCCGGAAACTGCAATTGATCGAAAAGGGCTCGAGCTTCATCGACTCTTTGGTTCTTCAAGTGATCTGAGAGGATCGAAAAGAGAGTTCTAAATGGCACAAGATTATGTTTATTGTAGTACGTTCTGGCCGGAATGCTCGTGAAAGAAGAGTTTGAGGAGCTTCTGAGAATGGTAAATGGAAGAGTAATAGATAGAGTAGTGACACTTCTGTTCATTATGAACTTCATCATCAGTTCATCCCGTCTTATTAGACGAATTAAATGGGCCTTAAACTCTGTATACTTACCATTTACTATTCTCAGAAGCTCATTAAGTCATTAACCTTTAAACCCCACAGCCTTCACCAAGTTTTGTAATTCTACTCCATAGCCTTTTAACTCTTTAAGGGGTCGTCCCATTTTAAATTTGGTCAATATTCATCTTTACTTTAAATATTCAATTTTATTATGTTTAGTTCAAATTTATTAAATCCAAATCATATTATTTAAATTCAATTCAGTTAAGATTTGTCAAGTTCGTTTGCAAATAATATGACGAACTTGACAAATCCATTGTTTTGCGAATCGTTTGCAACTGGCATTGATTCCTATATCTTGAAATTATATTCATGTTAATAACTTTTTCTCAGATTTGATTTACATCATTAATGTTGTTTATGGTTCAGCCAAACGTCATGACCAATTGTAGATTGCTCAGGCTATTTGTATTGACAAAATTATAGAGGTTGATGAGATTTGAAGGGAAAAAGACCAACTTCAATCTATGCATTGTCCAAGTCACACTAGATGGAGTTGGTATATATGAATTCAATGAATAATTTACTTGAATTATTTGATTTTACTCTTGTGGTTTTGGATGAAATATCATATGATGCAATTAACTCCTCCAGAGGAAAAACCGATAGAAAATATGATATGATGAAATTATTTCAATTTGTATTTATGCTTCACTTTGTACAAAGATTTATTGGGAATGAATGACAAGTGATCTGTGTAGAAGTGGTTCAAAATTTTAGAGAAGGTGGATGGGAAGTAATATTGGAAAAAGTTAAGATGTACGTTTTGTGTTGCATCAGAAATTGAAATTGTTGATATGGATGTTCTTTGACGTTCTGTTTATGGCCGTTCTCGAGTTAATTCTGTTACTTTAGGTCATTATTATCCAGTTGAACTATTCAATTCAATGGAACAATAAATAGATTGCATGTTCAAAGAGATAAACAACTTCCGATTTAATAAAGATGCTATGGAGTTGTTGAAGTTGAGTCCTAGAGGTGATGCTTAAAATAAGTCTCATGCATATTAAATTTATATGTAAATCTCATCTAAGCCAGAAGGTACAAAATATCTCAACCCAAATCCAATCTCATCACATTCTTATTAGTATTATATGTACTACTATTTCTTTAATTTGAGAATAACGAACTTCATAGCCACAAGTTCCACAAGTAATTTTAAATCACCAATTTTTCATGGTAAACTCATAATTTAGCAAGTAATTCTAAATCACCAATTTTTCATGGTAAACTACTAAACTCATAATTTAGTGGATACCACCAAAGCCTCCATTGCCACCTCCACCCTCACCTCCACCTCCACCTGCATCGCCTCCATCGCCATTCCCACGATCACCTCCACCTGTATCGCCTCCATCACCATCCCCACCCTCACCTCCACCAGTATCGCCACCGTCGCCTCCATCTCCTCCTCCAACAAACCACCAACCACCACCACCTCCAAACCAACCACCAAAATTGCCAGGTCCCCTCGATAAAGTCTTCCTGTCAACATGAGCATGGCCTAAACCACCTCCACCAATAGCCTTGTGAAAGAACTTTTCCCCATCACCAGCAGTTACACGCACATTAACAAGAAGAACAAACAGAACAAATCCCACAACTAAACAAGATAATGCACTCATTTTCAACATGATTTACAAATTATTATTTTTAACTACTTATCATATTCATGCAAACATCACTCAGGCTAGAGAGTTAATTTAGAGTACTTTGTAGAAACCAAAGGAACTGAACAATTCACAATCTGTAGCTAGCTAGGTACCATTAGTTAGAACTAAACTATCATATATCTTTATGGGGCTTCGCTAGCTCGTTGGCGTAATTACAGTGCAGTTCACAAATTAGGAAAACTGATTGATTTTCCTTAGATACATCTCACTGCAAAATTTCTTTATTCATCACTGAATGCGTTTATAATTCATATCATTCCCATAAAAAATAAAAAATTGTCCTAGTTTTGATTCATAACATGTAATTCAAGTGGCATATGTCAATTTCAACTGCACAGTAAACCAACCCATAGCCTTCCTTTAATTGCACATAATCATGCCTTAATGATACAAAATGATCAAAATTAGGTGTTTCCCGAGTATGAAAAAGATATTGCGTAAAAATGACATGTTGCACAACCAGGGAAGCTAAACTAATTTTTTTCGATTTATACTATTGATTGGTCAATGATATTGCGTAAAACTGACATGTTACACAACTAGGGAAGCTAGCCATTCATTAATTATACAAAATGATTAAAAAAAATGATATGTTACACAACTAGATATTGCAAAAACCAACCCATAGGATTTAACTGCACATATATTTTTTCCATTATGATTATTATTATTAATTATTATAAAAATCATAGGCCTGCCCTTGGAATAAGCTGAAAGCTTGAAATATCTCTGTTTTTATCTACCTCTACAATGTAAAGCCTAAAGGTAGGAGTAACTAGTAAGCCCCTGAGAGGCGAAGAAATGATAAAAACATAAACACAATGTATTCATTTTACTATTTGATAAACTCCCTTACTCCAAATACAATATCATCCTTCACAATTCACATTTCCAGTATGACCGTTCAAATATCCAACATCAATAACGTAAATTCACGCACCAAATGCCAAATATAGCCCTACTTTACGAATTCAATTACAACTTGGATCTCATCGAAAGCAGTTACCCAAAACCCCAAATGAAATATCGTAAGAGCATACATTAAACACCAACATATGTATGAACTTAAAGACTTCAATTGGTAGCCAAAGGTCGGCCTCTACCCACGGCGAACCCCCGTGTGCCATCGGGCATTTTAGGACCTGGTGGCGGCTTTGATGGTTCATATGCATGACTGGATGCCATTTGCGTACCGTGGCCTGAAAAATAATTGTAGGTTTCAGTGCAAAAACAAACCAGACACCCTTTAATTAACCCCCCCCCCCCCCCAAACACACAGAAAGCAGCAAACCCTTATAGGATGTGATGGATGCCTCCCCAAACACAAGTTACTAAAGTAAAAGCATTATTGTAGGGGAATCATTATAGTATTTTCTCAAGGAAATAGGTAAAGAATTTGATCAACTACCATGTCCATTCGTGCAGTGGTATTTTTGTCTCCTTCCACGTCCCCGGTTTTTTCCTTTGTTGTCATTTTTCTCTTTGACCAATGGTACACCATTTTTATCTTTTGTTGAATTATCCAGGACCTGAAGAAAAGGGAACGTAAGCTTCTTCTGCTCGTAAAGTGTAAAAGAATAGATAGATTTCCAAAAATAGAATACAGGAGAACTAAACATCATGATTACAGCATGATAAGACTGACCTATAGTGACCGTATTACGACAAGATGATTCTAGGAGATTGCTACAAATGTGAAATATAAGAACAATTCCTGTCAAGTGCTAATTCATCTCTTAGTGTAAAAGTAACATTGAAGGTGGGTGGTTTTTCACAAATAAATACATTTTTCAGAAGTTGTATAGAACACCTTCCTCAGAGTATGCAGGGAGAAAAAGGGGGGGGGGGGGGGGGGGACGAACATAGAAGAATGAGTTCATACAGATACCGATATTTACAGACATCAGGGGAAATCGACATTATTTTTTAAGCGATAGTGGGTGGATCATATTTGATAATAGGGATCTATCCAACAAGACTAAATCTTAATAGTTCAAACTCATAATGTCATGACCAAACTTTTCTATATCTCATTTTAAGTGACAACTTGCAACTTGAAAGTACAGAACACCATTTTATTCTTCTTGTATTCATTGCCACCAAAACTAGGTGTTCACTTGCATGCATGTACAAGTTACAGTAAAATTCATTACAGTAGATATTGTAAAATGCTGGTTTTACGGGATTACGAAGATTGAGAAAAGTACAAAAACCTTGTAGGCACTAATACTTACTTCCTCATCATGTGAATCATCGTGGGGTTCGCTTGCAGAATGATTCTCCTCGACTGCAGATGCCTCAGATGTTTGAACTTTGCCAATCTTTTCATGCTCAGAGTCTCTCCAAGCCTTTTTCTTCTGCCCCTGCTTGTTCTAATTACGTAAAAAGCACAAACATTAGTTCTTCAGCCCAAAAACTTCTACACAATTTTACAGCCGAAAAAGGAGAGAAAACAGAAGAGGCAATTACCACTTTCTTCAAAAGCTTCACACGCAAGCCAAATCTCCAATCCTGTTCATTGTTTAAAGTAGCAACCTAAAAGAAATCAACGGTCAGTACTAGTTAAAAAAATATATAGTACAGTAACATTAGATTATATGCGATGAAAGTGGGACTGTTCACACTCACAGCTTTCTCGGCAGCCTCAACAGAATCATACTCCACAAGAGCATGCAACTTCATCAAGAAAAAAGGAAGGCTATTTAGATTGGGACGAAGTGCAACAGAATAAACAACATATATAACCAGTAGTTGCATTACAGTTTCCACTACTTAAATAACCAGTCTCCAAACAATAGATGTAGATGTATATGAATTCAGGCAAACAAAGAAAAGATAAAGTAAATTTACCCTCCCACTTATCAGCTTCTCTGCAACAGAGAGCTTCTTTTGCTCAGAAGCCTCATGTGGGTCACGGATAGTGATATGTTGTACCCTAGCATTTAGAAGAGAAATTATCAAATTGACTAAAGGAACATCAGAATGCTGTTAAGAAATAAACACTTGTTAGAAAAATGCCTACTTTCCAACTTTGCCAAATACCCGACGAAGGTTCTCCACTGAATGATCATCTGGCAGATTCTCCACTAGCACAGTGCATGTCTAGAAATAAGAAAAAATGAAGTGAAAATGAAGTGTTAAAATTCTTCTATAATAACATGAGAGAGAAGAGAGAGAGAGAGAAAAAAAAGGGGAATAATACATATAGAGAAAAAATAATACCATCGGATCCTTGATGTCAGCTAATGAAAGAGGATGAAGCCGCTTAACCTTTTTCCCATTGGAACTGACAACCTGCAGTTAAAAGGAACATATTATTGACTAGTTAAGAGAAGGTTCAAAATAAAGGCAGATAAGCTGGATAAAAAATTCAGAAGCTCAGCTCATTATCTCTCATAGCACTGAGACTCTACTTGAGGACATGATTTTCAGTAAAATCCAATTACTTACAAGAAAAGTTGAGTCCTTTAGCGCAGTCACTATCAGTGATACATCCCTGGTGAGCTTCTTCATTCTTTTGAAAGAAGCAAGTACCCCGATAGGAACTGCAGAACATAGCAATCCATTTCAGTCAGTGGAGTATAAACGGACAATGCATGAATACATTATTGATGGGTGACGATGATTTTGAATTACAACGAAGCCATTTCACCATCACTTTAATGGACAAAAGTAAAACTCGTTAGGTAACTCTGCTATCACCGGTCAGCTCAGCGTAAGATTCCTATACCGCTTCATATCATTCCAATGATTCACCATGAGCAACTATGAAAATTTAACTTGAATTTTCTTATTCCAAGCGAATGTTAACTTAGAGAGTTTATCATATAGCTAGTTATTCACCTGAACTATCCAAATACATTAAAAAGTCCCTTTTTCGTTTTTGGTGAAATTCTCATCAAACAACTTTACGAATGATCTGCAACTTATATGAAATATCCTTTGACATAAGCACGGACCAAAGCCAGCATAGCGGTTCTTCTTTCCCTAGGTGATGGGAAGTCTTCAAATGAAAACATCAAGCATGTCGTTTTGTGTATAGTCATCGCTACTTCACTTTGGAATTACAATTGTACTACTAACTCATCAGTTATGTCCTCTTCAAACTACCAGAAAATAGCAGCCCATTTAGGAAATTCACATGATCTTAGCATTTCAGTGAAATCATACTATGAAAGACTATCCACATATAATCAACGTACTTTGAACAGAAACACAGATTTTAAAAAAATCAAATTGTCCACAAATGATCAATATATACCATATCCTTCCGAATTTTTTGTAATATAGTTCAACAAAAACTTGTCATTCGGCAGATTCTCGTCGCCCAAGTAATACTCTACCTGCACAAAGAGCCACAACTAAAGGTTGTAATCAGCCAAATTTGATTGTTCACCGTCGATCTCAAAATTGAGAAACACAAGAACCCATAAACAGATGATCAACCGCCCAAATTATACGAACAAGTCCCCGTAAATTCAACAGTCGGACTAAAATCAAAAGTAGATTTAAACTTCCATTTAGTAATTACAAGTCAACAAAATTACAAGTCAAACATCAACCCAATCCAATTACTCCATAACCCTAGATGGGCTGAATATCCCCAAATTACACTCCTCAATCAAGTATTAACTAATTCATTAAGTTAAATCACACATAAGACCAAATCCAACTCAATTAAGTAATTCAGAACACTGGAAATCCCACCGCCAAAAAAACGAATTGAACTCTAAACTTGAAATTAAGACATCAAAAACACTGAACCTGCTTCAAAATCTTGCGTCGGAGATCATCAGTGAGAACGGCAGGCTGCGGCGGCTGATCGGAGGGGTGAGATTCGTCTGTTGAACCAACCGGCGAGAAATCGGTGTGATCCTCATCGCGATCGTGATCGGAAGAGGCGATGGGGATTGGAACTCCATCATCATGAACTTGGTGTAGGGGGGTTTCCATGAGAGGAGCAGGAGATTGAAGATGAAAAGCAGGTAAAGTAAAACCCTCCTACTCCCGCTCTTTCTTTTTCTCTCGTCCTCCCTGTCTGTTTCGCCCGAAGAAGATCATTTTCCATTTCGGTCAAATATATACTACACTATTCTCCTTCCTTCTTTGGCTATAACTCCTTGGGTTATCAACTTTTACTTTTTTTCCCAATTTTGGTTATTCTATTTTCTCGTCTTTTCTGGCATTTTCTTTTGGATTTCCTATTTCGGTCTTTTTTTTTTCTTTTCTCGAATAAGAAAAATTACAACTTAATTATACTTTTAAAATATCAAAATAGTGTAATTTTAAAAACTTTGGTACAAATTAGTGAATACTTTACTACAAAGTGATGATACTACTATTAATTTTAGTATTAAATGAGTTAACTAAAATTCTTAATTGATCTCCAATTAACCACCCTATCTAACATGGATGAATTCACATTAAAATATCAAGCATCACTCTCCCAATTCAGATGATTGGCTTGTAAAAACAGTCGGTGGTTATATATGTCAATTCCTGCTAATTGTCATAGATGCTTGGGACGTATCTCTTAATCAGACAAATTCATATAAAAATATCAAGCATCTATCTCACAAGTTCATATGTTTGGTTTCTAAAAAAGGTCGGTGGCTATATATGTTGATTCCTGCTAATTGTCAAAGATGATTGGGTTTAGTGTTTATTGGATGCTTGGTGAATTGGACTACTTGTTTACATAGAAGGATTTAGAAGTCAGTTAAGGATGCTTGACAAAACAAGATGTTCGATGTTTCATAATATAAGATATAAGATGCTCGGAATGAATTGGTGGTGAAATTGGATTGTCGATGGCTAATAGTAGTCAAAAAAAATATTAATTATTAGATATATGTATAAATTTAACCATGTAACTAATTAACTAAATTTTAGAAATATAATATTATATTACTCAAAATAAGTAAGGTTAATTTAATTCTAAGGCGTGTTCTATCTGCTGTTCTGGACCTTAGATGATTAACACGTGGAAAGTTCTTTCTTTCATCAGGTTTTCTATTTTCTTGTTGTCTTATTCATGTCAATTGTCAAATGCGTCTTTCATCTTTAACTAATTGCAAAGGAGGACAAATCTTAGTTTCCCTTTCCTCACGTTAGTAATTATTAAAACTTTGTTCTCCTCGTCTAAAAATTGATTATTTTAAGTTCAGTTCAGTTCAGATGCGTTAAGTTCAGTTCAGATCAGTTCAGATTCGGTTCAAATGCATTAAGTTCAGTTCAGATGTAATAAGTTCAGTTTAGTTCAATTCACATTCACCTAATAGATTTTTATATTACAAATAAGTTCTGTTCGGTTCAGATACATTAAATTTAGTTTAGTTCAGATCAGTTTTGTTCAGTTCAGACGAAGATAACATAACTTAAACTCTTTTCATTATTGTTTCCATTTTTTTATTACAATGAGTTCGGTACTTTTTATTGCAATTAAATGTTACTCTTTCCCTTATGTTTTGATACTGTCTTGAACTTTTTATTATTTAAAATATGTGTTGTTTTACATCTTTTTTACTGGAGAATTTCATTATAATTAATGAAAATTGTTGAAATTCATGTTATTTAAATGTATTTTATTGGAACAAATATCATATATTCTACCTCTCGTTTCATTTTAAACTTATTAAAGATTTTTTTTTAACTTTAATCACAAATTGCCTTTAAATACTACTAGTACCATAAACAATATCATATAATAATAATAATAATAATAATAATAATAATAATAATAATAATAATAATAATAATAAAAAATGAAAGCCTATTTCATCACTCATCTCCGCACTCAGCACTTTAAGTCGGACGAACTGAAAGCCTCCTACAAGGCTCGTATTGCCAGCGATCTATCTCTGTTTTCTGGTTTGGATCTCGCACTTCATCAGGCAGGCATTTGGCTGTGTGGTGATTGTCTTAGCACTCACACTTTCACTAAAAACTGCAAGCATGTTGATGGGAGTGTAGTCCTTGCGCCAGACCGTGCAGACTCTGCTATCCTTGGTATCTCGGCTCCGGTTGGTGTCGTAGGGCCGGTGGGGCCTGTTGCAGGTTCGTCTGGGGCGTCGGGTGGGTCCCATGTTATTGATGGAGGTTTGGATCCCCTTTGCTTTGATATTGATCTCCTTGACCGCATCTTTACGCTGCCTTTGCGGACGGTTAAGTGCATTCCTCCTAAGTTGCGGCTTGGGTTTGCCAGGGTTTTCCTTAGTGCTCTTGACCTGGTCCTTGCGTGCCCAGGGGACTTGTCTGCGTGGGTGCAACTTCTTGTTCTGCCTCGTTGCACCCTGGCTACTTTTGTGCCGTCTAGCAGAGCACAACGTCGTTCTGGGGAGAGGGCGCGGCGTCAATTTGAGGGCATTTCTAGTGCCATTGCACGCTGGAGAGACCCTGGAGACCGTTTGGGATTGGTGAGGGACCGTTTATCTGCTGTTTATTCACCCCCTCGGGGGTTTTCAGAGCATCTTGAATCTGAGGAGGCTAATTTATCCCAGTGTATGTGCAAGCTCGGTGACGGACACTTTACAGCTGCCATTAAGGTCCTCACCTCTTCTGGGGTTGCCCCTGCTACCACTGACACCTTGGCTGAGTTGGAATCCAAGCACCCATTCGCCCCACCTCCGGTTGTACCTCCTTCTTTGCTTGAGGAGGACGCTCTGTCAGTACAGAAGGACCTTGTGTTGAATAGGATTCGGAGCTTCCCCAAAGGTACCTCCTGCGGTCGGGATGGTCTCAGAGCCCAACATTTGTTGGATGTTTTAGGGGGCGCTGCTACTGCTATTTTTGATGGTCTGTTAGCGTCTACCACTGGGGTCGTTAACCTTTTTCTTTCGGGTAAGTGTCCGAGCCTGCTTGGGGAATTTATTGCCAGTGCCCCTTTGACCCCTCTCGTTAAGCCAGGAGGGGGTGTTCGTCCCATTGTTGTAGGTACTGTTTGGCGGAGGCTGGTTTCTAAGGTGGCCTCTTCCTCTGTTGGGAACTTGGTGACTTCGTACTTACAGGATTTTCAGTTTGGTGTTGGGGTCTCGGGTGGGTGTGAGGCTGTCCTGCATTCTGTCAACAGGTTTGTGGAGGCTAGAGGGGACGAGGTTGGACTCTCTATGCTTTTGGTGGATTTTCAGAATGCGTTTAACTTGGTTGACAGGAGTGCCATACTTCGGGAGACTCGGTTGAGGTGTCCGGCCATCTCACCTTGGGTTGAGTTTTGTTATTCTCGACCCGCTCGGCTTTATTATGGGGACTCAGTTCTTCGGTCATGTCAGGGGGTTCAGCAGGGAGATCCTTTGGGTCCTTTATTGTTCTCGCTGGTTTTGCATCCGTTGGTCCACGCTATTCATCAATCCTGTGAGATGTCTCTGCAGGCTTGGTATCTTGACGACGGCACTATCATTGGTGATACTCTTATGGTTGCCAAGGCGCTCGATATTATCCGTGTTGATGGACCAGCTCGTGGGTTGCATCTGAACGTCGATAAGACTGAGCTTTTTTGGCCAGTGGAGGACCCTCGTGGAAGGGTGGCTGGCCTTTTCCCTTCTTCTATCTCTCGTCCGCTTCGGGGTGTCAAGCTCCTTGGGGGCTCTGTTAGTGCGGATTCTGGTTTTTGCCTTGATTTAGTTGCGCGCCGGGTTTCCAAGACCATCTCTTTGTTGGAGGCTATCCGCAAGCTTGATGATCCCCAGTGTGAGCTTCTTCTTCTTCGCAATTGTGCGGGGGTGGCGAAGTTATCTTATGCTTTGCAGACCTGTCCTCCGTCGGCTTGTGGTGATGCTCTAGTCCAGTTTGATCATGTCTTGCGCACTTCCTTGGAGATGATCGTTACAGGTTCAGGGCCTGGTTTCGGGGATTGGCAGTGGCGGCTTGCCACCCTTCCCATCAGACTTGGAGGTCTGGGGGTCCTATGTGCGGAGGATGTCAGTCAGTATGCATTTCTCGCTTCTCGCTTGCAGTCCTGCTCCTTGCAGGATAGGATTCTGTTGAGGTCCGGGGTTTTTTCTTCTGGTCCTACCTTTCAGTCTGCTCTTGACAGTTTCACGACCTTTTGTGGTGTTGATGTTCTCTCTGTTACATCTAGCTCTCCTGCCCCCCAGTTTATGAAGTCTTTGGCAAAGAACTATTTTGGTGTCATCGATGCACATCTGACGTCACGGTTTGGGTTGAGTCATCGGCAGCAGGCTCTTCTTAGCTGTGTTCGTGCACCTCATGCGCAGGATTACTTACTCACCATTCCTATTGATGGGTTGGGCCAGCGGATGAACACGCGACAGTTCCGTGCTGTGTTGTGTTATCGCCTTGCAGTCCCTTTGTTCTCCGTTGGTTCTTCTTGCTCGAGTTGTCGTGTGCGACGGATGGACCAGTGGGGGGACCACGCTGTCCATTGTTCTAGTGAGGTGGGGGTGAAGTTCCGGCACAACCTTGTGCGTGATACCTTGGCTGACATCTGTTCAAGGGTTAGTGTGGCTGTGCGAAAAGAGGCCCCTATGGGGTTCCTCTCAGATGATGGACGGGACCTTCGTCCGGCAGACTTGTTATTATACAATTGGTCCCAAGGCCGGGACGCCTGCTTGGATGTTACGGGTGTCTCTCCTTTTGCTGGTGGGGGTTTGGATTCTTGGGTGCCTGGAGCTGCTTTGTAGTCTGTCGTTCAGAAGAAGAAGAGCAAGTATTCTTCTAAGTGTGCAGAGCACGGCTACTCTTTCATTCCGTTTGCCTTCTCCACCTTTGGGGAGCTCGATGAGGAGGCCCTAGCTACTTTTTCGCGCCTTAAGCGCTTGTGTGTTAGCCATCCCAATGATGTTAGGAGTGGTGTTTTCCTTTTTTCTAGACTTAGCTTTTGTATTCAGAAAGGGGTGGGAGCACAGCTTGTCTCCCGACTCCCTTCCAATTTTGCGTGATTAATGAAAGTCTAGTTATAATAAAAAAAAAATAAAAAAAAATAAAAAAAAAAAAAATAAAATAATAATAATAAGGGTCACACACTTGAAGTCATTATGCACATAAAAAAATCACCATTAATAAAATATTTCTTAATTTTTTTCTATTTTTTATTATTTAAAAAAAATTATTCTGACAATAACAAATAGTAATAAACTTTAGAAGGAAGAAATGGGATATTAATTGTTGGGGACATTGTTTTTTAATCGGAATATACAGTAGATGGAAAGATGTTATTAATGAAAAACTTACATAATGTTGTTGTGCCAAAAATTACTAATGCTTAACCAAATATTTTAAAAGAGAAAAGAATAAAAATAAAAATTATACTTCGTGAAAAGAGGTGGAACTCCTAACGTGATGAAAATAAAGATGCTCATAGAGATGTCATGTCTTCCTTTGCAATTACTTAAAAGATGAAAGATGTATTTGACAATTGACATGAATAAAACAAAACAAGAAAATAGAATAATTATAAAAGAAGGGTTCTCATAAAAGAAAGAGCTTTCCACGCGTTAGTCATCTAAGGGCCAGAATAGCAGATAGAATACGCATTTAGAAGAGGCCCTCCGGAGCCCAAGCTCAAGCACAGTTGCACAAGATTTTATATCTTTTTCTATTTTGGACAAGGAAAATATTGATTCTTGATGAGACATAGGCACATAGCACAAGATGTTACATAGCATGACTTTCAAAGTACAGATTCTCAACAAATTCGTACATACTCCAGAGGGCAAGAACAAGTTCATAGTCACGGTACACTTAAGACTAAATTATCTCAACAAAAAATGATATTTTCAGGCCGGATAAACTCCCCGCCCGCCGACTGAGGCCTACACAATCCGAGGGATTGTAGGGCATGTCAACCCAAGGGCATGAAGCATGATTGCATTCTGAGCATGCATCCTGTTCTCAGCTTGGTCAAAGACAATGGAGTTTGGTGCTTCCATGACACCATCAGAAACCTCGGTACCTCTTTCGGCCGGTAAACAGTGCATAAAGAAGGCTTGTGGACCAGCCAGCCTCATTAGCTCCTCGTTAACCTATACAATTTTAATAAAAAAGCCAGGGTTGTGAGATAAAACTGCTCATATAAGTTGCAAGTTTGGGCTCCAGTAGATACAAACAAAACACAATGCAATATAAAACTGTAAAGCAGAACATTGATAGTGATATCTACCTGCTTCAACAATACTATGCTAGTATGCTTCATCTACGTAATCTTAATTGAATATCATTGACATTCGAGTTCAGGGCACAAGTTCCATCACCAGGCTAGCAGAAATATAGTGTCTTAAACTCTATAGATTATAGTAACATGAAAGATGACTTGGGGTAAAAATGAATGAGCTTACCCTTTGATTAGAAGATCAAAACTATGAACTTTCTATGTGATATAAACAAAATTGGAGGTGGCATACCTCAAATCCTTGAAACTCTCTACGGCGATATTCAGCTTCTTCCTTCTGACCCATACTAGCCCAAACATCAGTATAGACAACATCAGCTCCCTTAACAGCTTCTTTTGGATCATGAGAAATTTCAATTTTACCAACCCCAGCCTTAATTGCATTCTTAGTTGTCCTTGCATCAGGTTCAAAGCCTCTAGGGCAGACACAAACAAAGTGAAATGGAATGACAGACGCTAACATTAGCCATGAGTGCACAATATTGTTTCCATCTCCCACGTAAACAACCTAAAGATTAAACCACATAAAAACAGTTAAGGTCGGGTATTAAAAAATGTTTCTGACAGACACAGACATAATCCAAATAGTACTAGTATCCAGGATACCTTTGTTCCTTCCAGCCGACCAACGTGTTCAATAATGGTTAGGGCATCAGCCATGATTTGAACAGGATGATTGTAATCTGTCAAGCCATTGATGACAGGAACAGTAGCATATTTTGCAAGATCCAGGATATCCTGCAAAATGAAACATATTAAACTCCCTACATGAAACTTATGTTAGCTACAAAGCTTATATGGAGATACTGGTCAAACAGAAAGTAAAACCATTCAACTAGGCTTCAATCATAAAGATTAAAGCATGATTTGGGCAACAGTCCTGCACACATGCATCAGTTCCATATAACCTACACGCCATCTATCTGTGAGTAAATCAACAATGTTTTGGAAGAGATCCTGGCACAAAAACACAGTACCCAGATTCTAGATGACTAATGTCCATTGACACTGAACTTAAAAGGCAAAGTGGTTTTATCCTAAGTCAGATTAGCTTGCCAATGGAACAATACAGTCACGTATCGATGTGAGTGAAAGAGTAGAAGAAAGTCTAAGAGTGAAGACCTGAGAGGACATGAAATAGTTACATATATTCAGTAGTAAGATGCACTTTTTTCAAAGAAAACTGCTTGACCCACCTGATGAGCAAAAACACGAGCCATGATGATATCATTATAGCGTGATAGAACACGAGCCACATCACGAGTTTCCTCCCGTTTACCCATTTGAATGTCATCAGGGCCTAGGTACAGTGCATGCCCTCCAAGCAAATGGAATCCAGTCTCAAATGAAACTCTTGTCCTCATAGATGGCTTTGCAAATATCATAGCCATCGTCTTTCCATTAAATGGAAGGTAGGTCCTATCGCCTGATTTGAGAAGTGCCTTCACCTGCCTTGCATTTTCTAATATCTTCAAGATCGTGTCCTTGTCAAAGTCAGTAATGTGAATGAAATCCTTCAGCCCTGACTTTTCTGAATATCAAAATAGAAACCAAGTAAACTGACCGTAAGAAGTCGACCTAGTGCTACAGAAATATAGCTCGATATCCAAAGATACTTGCATCACATAGTTCACAGTAGATACATGTGAACGCAAACAAGTGGAGGCAAGTAAGTTACAATAGTCTGATCAAGGCTAATGTCAATGAGAGAACATACTTACATGCATATATACACTATTCTAATATCAAAGAGTCACACATTCGGGAATTCGTAGCAACGCAAGTCACAAGGATGAATTGAAAATATGCAGAATTCTGTCATTTTTTCATCAATAGCCAGTTTACAACTATCAATTCATTATCCAATAGGCCACACTAGTAACAATACCACAACGCTCAATATGTTAGAATTAACCACGAAAATTGCTTAATCTAACAAATGCACTTATCTAAATACCAGCAGTCAGCAGTCCAGCAACTCCTCATCATCACTCACAAAAGTACAAATGAATAATTAAATATATTACTAGTACACACGAAAGGGAAGAATAAGCCAAAAAATACTACAAAATACACTAAAATATTTAACAACTATTGGGGAAACGAGAAGGAATTAGCAAGGCCGATCAATCAAATTGATATACCTTTTAGTTCAACAGCAGAAAGTGAAGTCTCAGAAGCTACAGTCTGACACGAGACACGGAGACGACCTGCGGAAGCGGGAACAGACACGGCGGACGACCGGCGGAGAGCGAAAGCAGATCGGGAGATTGAAGAGGAAGAGGAGAGAGAAGCTGATTCCGTAACGGTAGAGAAATGGCAAGAGGAGATAGCTGCCGCCGCCATTGATTCTCGCAACAAAGTCTGAGTGAGTGAGTGATTAATTAAGTGGTAGGTTAGACAGTGCTGTTTAAGAAATAAGAATGAATCAATACTAATTCAATTTGAATAAAATCGAACTCACCAGATAGAAGGAATTGGTGGAGACTGACGGTGGTGCACTGGTGAAGGAAGAAGCGGCGTGCTGGACTGTGTGAGTGAAGCGTATGGAATGAGAGAGAGAGAGGAAGAAGGTAGACAGCAGACTTGGCACTTGTGTTGTGTAGGTCCCAAAATAGAGTGGCATCCCGTTCGCCAATTCACGCACAGCAAAAGTCGCGATCTATTATTAATTGAGTTTGAACTTTGAATAATTCGCCAACTAGATGAACCATGGTTCGCCATCATTTTCCCCTCCAATGGAGCATCCTTGTGATCTCAAGATTTTTCTTCACCTTTCACTTCATCCAATTTCACTTCTTTCGTATGACAATACACATGGCATGATTTGAGTATAGCCAATCCATCCAAGTATCACATTACACTTTTCAAGTGGTAATTCAATTAATCAACGAGATAAACACTAATATAGGTTCAATAGAATAGCTTCATAATTACAAAAAGAATAGCTTCATAATTACACAAAAATGAAGTTTGTTCTTTGTAGAGAAATGATATACAAGAATGTTCATTGAAACTCATGAATTAAAACTTATAACAAGTAGATGTATCATGGCTCAATTGATGTGCTAACTTGATTAGAATCAGAAAGCAATAAACAAAGTATGAGTATCCACATTATTAACTAACAAATGATGCAACATATGTGCTTTAAAGAATGGCTGAAAGAAAACTTATGAAGAGAACTTCATAGCAAGTAACCTGCTGTTTTATCTAATAATTAGAACGCAGGAAACAATCTTTGAGTATACATGTGATATTAGGGCCGTAACCGAGTCGAGCATTTTTCGAGCTGCTCGAGTTCGGCTCGAAAAAAGTTCGGCTCGAAACTCGATTATTTGAGCTCGAGTTCGAGTAAAAAATCTAGCTCGTTTAGTTTATCGAGTTGAGCTCGAATATTGAAAAGTTCGGCTCGAAAGCTCAACGAGCCGCTCGAAAAAAAAATTATATATTATTTATTTTTTATATTTTAATCATTAAATAATTTTTATTTATTATATATGTATTATTTGTTTCATATATTTATTTTATATATATTATATATATTTTTATTTATTTATTTTTATTTTTATTTTTTAAATTCTTTCTTATTCGAGCTCGCGAGCCGAGCTCGAATAAGAAAAATATGTGTCGAGCTCGAACTCGAGTCCAAGAGCTAAAGCTCGATCGAACTCGAGCTCGAGCCGAGTGTTTTATTTCGAGTTCGAGCCGAGCCGAACCAGAACTCGACTCGGCTCGACTCGATTACAACCGTATGTGATATGGTCTGCAGTCAGTATACTTTTTCCATATTTTTCCATAAGAACAATTGTACCATTTTATTATTTTGTACGTTCTATTAGAATTGTAATATTTTATTTATTGTCATATTTAGAAATGTTAATATTAATTTTATATTTTATCAATTATCAATATACTTCATAAGTTACAAATCTACTAATAAATTAAAGTCAACGTCCACTAATATAACTTAATATTTAACTTTTTTCTTTATATAGTAATAAGCGTGCCTACAACTTTTTTATGCCCCGTCGAGTACTTGACGGGTTAATTAACTAGTATATATTAATATTTAACTTTTTTCTTTATTTTATATGACCAAAATTAAATGATATAACTGATCTCGGACGGAGTTAATATATTTTATGCAACACTTATATCATGAAATAGAAGAACTTAATTAAGTTTACAAATAAGCAAGAACACCTCTACCAACTAGACTCGAGATGTACCCCTAGCATAAGAACCGCGGCCATCCGCATTAGACTCCCTCCCGAATCAATGGCACCTTGTCACTATCATAGTGGGCCTTGAACAAACTACTAATTGACATGGGAGCTTGGTTTGCCTATACCGCAATGTCACTATATAGTACCTTAAACTTGTCATCAAGACATAATTATATAACTTGACACATTTCTAAACTCCCTTAAATAATCTAACCCAATACCACCACAAGCAAGTAGCAATACAGAGCCAGGACCAGCCCCAATCCACCAACTCCAACGCCCCTCGATCCCGAGTGCTCGACTCTCACGTCATCCAGCACCGGACCACACAACGAGCTCATGTCATCAGTCCTCGTGTTGTAATACACGCTATAAAACGCCACACGTGTCCTATCTGCCCTGGCAGTAAAGTTCACATTCGAAGTCTGAAACGTGGAATTTGAATCGGGGGTATAATGTATGCTCTGGGCCTGATCGCCAGCAAATGCCATGACGGCCAGGGGCCGTTTACACGCATCTCCAGCGTGTCCGAGTGAGAATGTCAGTCTGTATGGTTTGTTGGGCTTGGTTTCCACCATTTGTGAGATGATGCCTTCTTTACCGGATAGCAGCTCGATGGCTCGCTTGCCGCCTGGGATAGAGTAATGGTTGGAGTCGATGTAGCGGACAGCTCGGTTTGATTCGACTATCCAACCAGGGAGTGATGAGGTGTCTTCATCGAGGTTTGTTGGGAGGAGTATTCCGAGAGACTCGTTCCTGAACATCCATGGACCTTCCTCAAAATCTCCATTGACAACTGCATTGTCTGTGAGTGAAGTAAAAGTGAAGAGTTGATCAGTAAATTTTAACAGAAAATTTATAGTCCAGGCCTAATTAAGAATTTGAGCTAGTAACCTTTGGGCTTATTCGGAACGAAAAGCTTCTTGATCGCAACATCGTCAATAATGGGACCGCAAGTAGGATCGTCCTCCATCCCTGGATTACTAAACAAAACCCGAACATCCTCGTTCTCCGCCTGGAAACCCCACGCGTAAGAATCCCAGCCCTGTACGCTGTACAGAGTCTGCAGATCTATTGTTTGTGACGCAGGCGGAACTGATACATTCAGCGACTCCATCTGCGCGCAGGTACGAGCAGCGCTGAAAGTAATGGAGTAGAGCGCGCCTTTCTCCACCTTCAATTCCTGGCTTATCTCCGCGTCATTGCCAAGCCGCGCAGCATGTGAACCTTGTGGTACGATAAGGATCATGCCACCTTGCTTCTGCCCTGATTCAACCAGTTCCACCGTGCCAATGGTGTTCCAGCTGGGAATTGTGGCAGGTTGGTCAGAGGGTCCCGTGTCTGCGGGGAAACCGCTGGATGGTGCGGTTTCGAAATCACCATTGATGAGTAAGCCTAGAAGAATTAAGTTGGTTGTGTTGTTAGGTTGATAATTTGATATACATAATTCACCAACTATTTGATAAATGACCAACATGTTGATTAGTGTTAGTTTGCTCAGGTACGGATCCTTTCATTTATCTTACTTATCCATTAAAAATTAACTCGATTTGATTACACGATGAAGAAGAATAGAAGATTATGGTGAAATTTTCACATGGCAGTGTAGTATAGACATAGTCACTCACAAATCACACTCTAGCACTGGTACTATAGCAACAGCTAATAAGACAAGGAAGGAAAACAAACTGAAAGGCGCGCTTAACAAATATCGAGAAGCCGCGTTAGACAAAAAAAATGACAACTTTTAGCTCTTATTATTGTTTAGCCTTTGGGTATACGGTAAGCGTGTTACTACTTTTTTTTCCCTATTTGGCGCCAAACAACTCGCGAACCCATAAAACTGCTCTTGTTTGTGTCCCATTCATAATGTGATTGTGATTTGGTAAATCAAAAAGATGCGCGGTCCAATTGCAGCTGCACAGCTGGAAACCAATACATATAATTTGATATTTTCTTCCCCTATGCCTTTTAACTTTGGTTCCCTTTTAGAAAAAAATTAATGATAACTTTGATACTTTTTCCCGTTCCTTTTCAGTTTTCACTATAGTGCTAAACTGCTAATAGATCTCACTATCTCAGTTTCAATCGATTCGGATCTTATTAATCGTCCTCTTAAAATGTGGACTTAATTTACTTGCATGGTTACTGACCAGGTGTTTTGGACAGTTTCAGCATAAAATAATAATCTAGCAGATTAATTTAAGTAGAGGTTGATAAAATTGATTTATTAAAAACTTTGATGGATATTTTCAAAAACTAAATAAAAATTTAGAGAATTTGTAGAAGTAGGTGTTGTTTGAAATAATTTTAACTTAAAATAAGTGTATTAATTTAAGTAGAAGTTGGTAAGATTGGGTTATTACAAAATTTGAAGGTGTTTTGTGTAAAAGAAATAAAAAGTTAGATATTAAGTTGTAGTAGTAGCATTTTTGTAAAATTTTTGTAAATTAACGTTTTGTTTTGGATATAAACAACTAAAATCCAAATTAATTTAAGTAGAATTTGTTAAATACCTTCTCCAACTTCAACTTCAACTTATCCAGTTTAATTAAAAATAATTTGACGTCTCTTGCAAACAATCAAAATGTTAATTCTTCTTAAAATCATTGATAGTTAAGCTGGTGCAAACACTTACGTAATATTTTTCAAACTTAACTTTTAAAAAAAAAAAACTAAAATTCAACTTAATTTAATAAATAATTTGTTGAAATAGGTAAAACCAAAATTTTTCAATTTAAACTTATCCGACTTAGCTTAATTTCATTATCCTTATTAAACTGGATAAGAATACTTGTAAGTGATAAAAATGGTACCCCTACCTACCTAGTGAATAGTGATTTGATTTCTATTGAATACGTCCGAGTATTATTATTTCACCATGATGTGATGACTGATGAGGTACGAATATACTAGTACTACTAGTATGTGGTAGTACCATACATTGGTGTCGGTATGTTCCATTTCGAAAAGACAAAAACATATTGCCATTGTAGTGAGTAAATTAAGGTATGGTTGCAGTTTTTTTTTTGGAAACGGGTATGGTTGCATTTGCATAGTTGCAGTGAGGGATTATTAATGGGGCAGGAAGAAACATACCAAATACCTAGGAGATGGCACTCAAATTTTAGAATACTACTACTACTACTAGTGCTTATGGAAGATATATCAGTGTTTTACATTTTGGCAAGCCACCCACCAGGAATGTTCAGACATTATTTCCTCAGGGAAATTAAACACAGTTGGACCACTAGTTTTGTTCAATGTTCAATGTTGAAAGTTGAAACCCGAACAGGGACTGATCAAATTTTAAGTTTAAAAATCGAGATCACGTAGAATTATTTCGAAATTTTGGGAAGTCGAAATATTGAACTATAAAAAACATTCGTAACATATGAAGTATCTAATTCCGCCCCTACCCTGACTAATAATTGTGAACATCTTTAATTACACATTATGATTACATTAGACTCTAATGGGGGACGCCTTTTTCTATAATTACCACTGGAGTTCCTTTAATGAGCTCTTGTTCATATAGCATGTACTGAATCAGCAAAGTCAGAATCTTAAGTCTTAACAAGGCGAAGTATCAAATAGGCTCTTGAAGTGAATACTATTGTACTTGTAGAATTGTAGCAGTAGATAAGCTAACAGGGACAATTACACCAACTTATGGAAGAACCAAGTTCATTTCTGCTAGTACGTACTTCTAGAAAGAAAGAAAAAACCACAAATTGACACTACTAGTAGTAGTAAACAAGAAACGAAACTGAAAAAGAAAATGATGTTCCATTCCAGGTGAGCTTAAAAAGTAATTAAGAGATTGAGTAATAGTACATACCATCTTCAACGACAGCAGCAGCTGAACAAGCTAACAGTAGTGACAATGCTAAGAGCCTTATGCATTTTGTTGAGCTCCGAATGCGAGTTGACGCCATTGATTGTGTGTGTGTGTGTGAAGACTGAAGAGTCTGTGAGTGAAGAAGATGCAGAGTTGGAGATATGAGACTGACAGAAAGGAAAAAATAAGAAGAAAAGAGGGAAAAGTAATGGTGTGAGAGTGAGATTACAATTTACAAGTAGCTAGTAGTAGTACTACTGCTATATAAAAAGGACAAAACAAGTGTCCTTTTTTATCCAGGATTCGAGCGAGATGAGCTGTTTTATTTGTTCACTATTTCAATAGAGCGAGCACTCCACTACCTTATCTTAGCAATGCTAATCTAATTTACGGCGGGACTTAAATTTAAATAACTTCACCTTAAACTATGATTTTGATAGTTGATGTCTTTGAATATGAAATAATTTTCCATATTTTAAGCTAAACAAATAATATTTAAAGTTTAGCTTAAACTAGTATTATTGTGTTGATTTATGATGCTTTTTAAGTGTTGATATATAAACAAACCCAACACTATCTACAGTAGTACTCATGATGGAGATGCTTATATTTGATTGATCTATATATCACATTCTTAAAATTCTAGTCGCCAGAATGAGATCGTTCGAATCTTGTTCGATATATATAAGAGAGAGGGGTATTAGTCAATTTAACCAACTTGACCAAGATAAGATGTGGAGAGGCTTAACAAGTGAGAAGGTTTTTCAAGGTTTTCACCTCTGAGCTCTCAATTTAGGTAGTTGAGTCCTGAATGTATTCTTCCTAGACAGGCCCGTCATACAAGGTTCGACTCGCCATCTCCTTACTTGAAATCTAAGATCTCATCTCCTCATCGGTAACAATGATGTGGCACTTCAACTCGCCATGTATAATGGCTCATTAACATGACTTTTTAAGATAAAATGACCTAAGCAGTATAGTTTAATGAGAGTTTCGATTCGGTGGAAACACATGTATACGTCAAATTAACCTAGTCACAGGAAATACCCATCCGCTAGGATTTGTGCATTGGATTAGGCATAGGAGATTGTCTCAACCTTACAGCTTATAGCTGAAATCTAATTTAATTGTAGATATTACACATTATCATATGGTTCGCACGCACGAATATTTTAAAATATATTAATATTAAAGTGTATATGATCTATTACAAACCGTAATAAAATTTATTAATCCTTCTCGTTATATAAGGTGAAACCCACCTCTCTATAGTGAGGGGTTGAGAACTTGAGATGATGAATGATCATTGATCTCTCCCTGCTTCAGTTTCCATATATGGGGTACAAATAAAATTAAAGTCAAAAGTTGGTATTTGAGTGAGAGTTGGTCCACTTCCGTAACAAAGCCAAGAAAGGCAAGGAAAATAAGTCTCACTGCATAATTGCCTAGCCTTACACCAAAATGCTTGATTGCTTCCATCAGTAAAGCAACATAAAGAAATGTCAGTAGTTGGCTTTGCCCTGGACAAAGCCATTAAAATCTCATTTATAATGTAGTAGTACGGGGTGTTTACAATATGGTAAACTTTAAAATAATTGTATTAATTTAAATAGAAGTTGATAAAGTTGGATTATTAGATAATTTGATGGGTGTTTGTAAAAAACTAATTAAACGTTACTCATATGTCTCAATCAATTCTTGACGTATTTACTTTTTGGACGTCCCAATCAATTCTTTAAGTTTTCATTTTTGGAAAGTATCCCACATCACATCACATCTACATTATTTTAAACATGGGCCCCACTTTTACACTTCTTTATCTCCAGTCATATTTCACACTCTTTTAATCAACTACCCCACATTTACATACAATATTAATATAACGCTACCAAACAAAATAATTCATTAAAAACCGTGCAAAAAGCAAACGTAGTCTTATCATTGGGGCGAAGGGAGTAGATAAGTTGTAGTAGTAGTTTTTGCAAACCTAACTTTTTGGACAAAAACAACTAAAATCCAGCTTAATTTAATAAGAAGTTGTTGAAGAAGGTACAACCCAGCTTCTCCAACTTCAACTTATCCAACTTAATTTAATAGAATTAAGCAGCTTATAAGCTGTTGCAAACACTCAAAAAACTGTTTCTGCTTAAAATAATTGATAAGTTGGATAAGTTAAGTTGTTGCAAACACCCACGTATCAAGTTTGCCCTTTATTTCATGCTACACTTCGTCTATTACACCATCAAGACACATGATAGTGGACCCCACACATGTGAGACCACATGCATGTGTCTTGGTGGTGTAAGAGCAATAGCAATAGAATGCTTATTTGGGGCTTCACAATAGGGGCTTATTTGGGGCTCCAACAATGAATCTCATGCTTGGGAGCTACATATTTGTACGTAGGCCCCAAATAGTTTTTTTTTTAATTTTATTTTATTTCTCTTTCATCAATTGTGTGGTGCATGTAGAATGTATGTGTCATGTGGAACCTAAAAAAAAGGCCCTAATAAGCACAAATCATTGTAACAAAAAATGAAAGGGGCTAATTTGGGGCTTATGCCCTAAGTTTGGAGACAACCATTGTTAGTGCTCTAAATAGACTAAGTCTAGCATCTCATAAACCGAGTTTGTCGATCCTAACTCTTAAATAACCTTGAGATACTTGCTCTGGAATTAATGTACAAGGTTTGCCGTTAAAAAAAATATTTTTTTTTTTTTTTTGTATGATTCATGTTTCAAAGATGATATTCAGCACGTTTGGATCTCTTTTATGTTGACATTTTTAGGATGGGTGGTTAGGGAGGTGAATAGGAAAATTTTTTAAGAGTGATAGACAATTAGTGTTTTAGATTATTTTGGAGAGTTTAGTTAGTAAAGAAAAGTAAAATAATGATGTGTATAAAGGAGTTATAGAAAGAGAAAGAGAGATAATTAATGAGTTATAGAGAGATAAATAATATAGTGAGATAAATTTTAAAACAAAAAAAAAAGGAAAAGGCTAAAAAGTAAAAAACGTGAATAGTGGTGAGGGGTGGCTCAAAAAGAGAGGCAAAGCTAATTTCCGTTTTTAGAACGTGACTCTCCAAAATAAAAACAGAGCCAAACGCTCCGATTGAAACTCAACAAATCTCTAAATAATGATGAGAACCAAACTAAATTGTCTAGCCATCTCTAAATGATCTCCAACAGCCTGTTGTTAGTGATAGAGTTCTTACTTCTTACTGTTCTTTTAGGAGAAAGTCAAACTAAAAATGAGGCTTCACTTGTGGGTTCGTGACATATATGTAATAAATAAGGACGTTGTTGGTAAATATATCCTATGCGTCGCCAATGTTTAAATCATGTAACTACATGGTTAACTCACCTCACCCGATACTTCCTTCCACATGGATAGCATAGTGACAACACAATCACAACACGAATTTATGCGCTAAAACTAATTCATCATGTGTGTGTGTGTGTGTGTATAGACACACACGATGAGCATTACAATAGACTTATGGCAGTTCGCCTGTACGAAAAAGTTTAGCTACTCATAGAAAATAGTAAACATAATAACAATGCAATTAAGTAAAGGAAAAGAGATATGCCAACTGTGTTCTTCGTTCTTCAATGACGGCTAAGGTTTTTTGTAGAAAGGTTGAGAATTCTAGATCTTATGCTCAGGGTTTTCGTATACGAAGGTGTTAGAATTGAGTTTGTTTGGCGGGAGGGGTATTTATAGTGGAGAATGATTGAGAATTTCATGCAGATAATAGTCTAACGAAAGTGGTGGATTATGGGCAAAAATACGTACGAAAAAGTTGGGTTGAAGTCTTGATTTGGGCTGACAAAATGATGCATGCAGCCCCCTAGATGGCCGCGTCATACCTTTTGCGGCCGCCTTCTCCACTAACTGCCCCATTTTGGGAGATAGTTCCCTTAAGTCGTGCTTCCAGATGTCTAAACTTCGTTATATTTTGTAGTTTTGAAATAGTTTCGCAACGGTGGATCCCACATCTTTTTCGAATTCCTTTAGCTCCTTGTGCCAATTAATCTTCATCAATCTATGCTTCCTTGGTTTGCATTTTTTTCCATATTTGCAGTAATCACCATAAACTTTTCGCTTTGCACTTTTGCCCGTGCCAAAACTACAAAATATGTAATTAGCCATAAGACGACAATAACACTTCATATTAGGGCTAAAATGACGGGTAAAAAAGGTGTTAAAATGCACATTTCAATGACTCATCATGAACAAAGCTCCTTTTGCAACTATTTTAATGAGTCTTCTTTTATATCTTATTTTCGTCAATAAACTATATGAGCGTTGAATAAATTATCTATAGTCACTTGAATTTTATCACTTCTTAATAAATTTTCCACTTTTTTGAAACTTGTTACAAGTCACTCGATCACGAAATGGATTTTAATCTCTCTCTCTCTCTCTCTCTCTCCCTCCCTCCCTCTCTCTCTCTCTCTGAAGAAGGATACCTAGACTTGATGAAAGGTGGAGTTGGGCGAGTATGTGATATATAAGTCGGCCCAACTCATTTAGCAGTAACAATAGTAACATCTTAGTTAAATTTACTATTGAACTTTGCATTTGACTTTGGGCTCTTTGCTTGGATTTTCATAGTACAAGTCCAAACCGTAACTCATGTTGGGCCATATGGACCCGTTTGAGGTAAACATGAGGAACACATGAATATTAAAGCGAAGTATAAAACATAAAAGAAAGCATATTAATTGCTCGTGTTCAAATTGTGATAGTTACACTCCATGCTCACTTTGGATGTGTAATGCTTATCTCTGAAAACTTTAGAAAATCTCACTTTTATATGACAATCTCAAAGTCAAAAAATAGTTATTACACTTTGCAATCTTAACATTTAATTTTATTTATTTTACTTCCTCAACAAGTAATTATATACAATCTTATCCTTCGGTACTTTGATCAACATCATCTTAAAGAATATTCCATTAAAATGTGCACCAAGCTGTAACATTGTGAAGAATTATTAATAAAGTATGTAATATGTGCCTTGTAATTAAGTGAAGCTAACACTAATGATTAAATGATTTCAAATTTAAAAGTAATTGGATTTTCGTGCGGGTTTATGAACTTATGTGCAATAAAAGTTGCAAATAAAATTGTGAAATTACATGCATATATTATGTAGCTTTTTTGGATAATTTCCAACATTTTAAAGAAAAGAAATCCCAAATTTTTTTGACATAGTTATTTACCTACACATAACTGATTCATTGAATTTATCCCACATGTGAGTTAATTTATAAAAATAAATCTGTGGAATACGTACTACTCCCCCCCCTCCCCGGGAGCCCCAAACAATTTAATGAAAAATAGATAAGTATTATGAGATTGATCACTCACCATTTAAAAAGATGAACAAAAATAAAAGCCAAATTAAGAAAATAATAAAGTGGATAATTAAAATTTACAATAATTTTGTCTATAAATATAAAACAATGAACTATGACTCATTAGTACATTTTATAGATCCTCACATTAAATTTTTCCATAGTATTATATTTGTTGGAAAAATATTTGTCTTGGAACTGTTAAAGCTATTGTTTTAACGGTAAACGAAATTCTTATTTTTATAGTTTGAAGCGTACACGTACAATATAATGGATGTAATGTGGAATCAAGCATTAGCGCTGCAGCGAATCCGTGTTCTATTTGTTGACCATGATGATACTCATGATACTTTCATCAAAGAGATGTTCACGCACTTCTCGTGTGAAGGTATTTACTTTCATCAAATTTGAATGTTTCGCTGACACGTGTTAGTAATTTTTTTTTATAACGTTGAAAGTGTCTCAATAATTTCGTGATATTTTCAAGAGATGTAAAACTAATATATGGTTCTTGAAAAAGAAGTTATGTGTCTAACTATACATATGCCGTTTTGTAATGAATATAACTTGTTATATATTGTAACAAATAATCATATTCCTTGGATTATCACTCTATGTGTTCCGATGTTGAGATAACAATATAAAATATTGACATATTAGTAGTAACTTAGTTTAAACTACTAATTAACTCAATTTGTTTTTCTTCTTTTCTCAGTGACTATGGTAAGGCTTGCTTCCACGGCCCTAACAATGTTATCAACTGAAAACTGCCAATTTGACCTGTTGATGGAACATGTCGAATCCCCAGATTCATGTGGAATACAACTTCTACGTTATGCAACTTCCATTGGCTTACCTGCCATGTGTGAGTACTATTTTTATTTTAGTCTAATATATATTATTGTTTTTAATATCGTTTTGTGTGCATATATTTTGTGTCGCATTAAAATCGAATCGCTAATGGTGTTTAAGTTTTTAAAATTACTTTCTTGCAAATAAAAAAATGAAATGGTCCAAGTACAATCCAATCAGTATTCTTCTCGAGTTGTTGTTACTTGTTCCTTAAACCCACTCTTGTTAAAACCAATCATCTAAAATTTAGTTGGTTTCTAGTTGATAGAAAATAAGATCATAAATAGGTTGAAAAGTTACTTTTTTCAACTCATGTGGTGAGTCCATGGTATATTTCTAGACCGTACAAGAATTATTCCTTGAAAATGCACGAGAGAATTTATCTCATGCAAAAGAAAATATTAATATTTTTACTTATATAAATCATGGACACCAAACAAAACAACATATATAGAATTCATAGCTTAGTTACTCAACCCACCAGTTCATCAAAACAAATTAATAGTTTTAAGATATGAAAAATGTTCTAAGTACACTTAATGTTTGAAACTAAATTACTAGTTACGTGGTTTATAAGACTCCGCAAGAACAAAAAAAAAAAAAAAGTGCCTTCGTGGGCAAGCGAGATATTCTAACAACACTTGTATTTTAATAAATGTAGTGATGGATTCAATTGATCCTCTAACTGTGGTGAGAGGAATGGAAGAGGGGGCGATCTTTTGTGTTGAAAGGCCGGTATCATTAGAATGTATTAAGTACGCATGGCAACATGTTGTTAGAGAAAAGGTACGCAGGATAAGAGAAAATGGAAGGGTTCAAGAAGTGAAGACATTCTATGAATCGCTTTACATGGGAACCATACAGGAGGAACATGAAAACAATGTTCAACATGTCAACATCGAACAAAGCTCTAAATATGTGAGAAGTGTAAGAACACGGAGAAATTCAAACAGTGATGAAGAAAGTAGTGTTCAAACTTTTCGTCGGGGTGTTAAGGATCGTTGGGTTGAGTGGACACCTGAATTGCACGCAAAATTTGTCAATGCGGTCAACACACTTGGCGAAGGGAGTAAGTCCACATTATTTACTAGATACATCCACTTTATTAACATTAAATATAGCTTTATTACTACAAATAATATACATAATATCTTAATGTGATTAAGAAAAAAAATTATTAATGCATTCTCATTTTCTTCGTGAATTAACAGGGTGTTATCCAAATGATATATGTCAGATCATGAACGTTCCTGGCCTTACGAGAATGCAAGTAGCGAGTCATCTACAGGTTGTTTTATTTTCTTGTGATTTAAATTATAAAGTCAAGCCTTTAATGACCTTCTGAACGGTTTGAAATGGATTTTCACTTAATTAAACAGAAATGTCGAATGGGAATGTGCCATTACAGTGCTGGTGAAAACCATGACACATATTATAATGTGGATCTACAACATGGCATGCACTCTGAAAGACCAAGAAGATTTGGTCGTATGCCCCGTGTAGCCAAGAATCTGGAACACAACCCAAATGTGCAAGATAGCATAGCAAATAATTTGTCTGAAAACCTCAATACTCACTTCGTTATACAAAATGTTAACCATGTCCATAATTCCAAAGTTCATACTAATCAACAAGAATCCATTAACCACATTCCATTCGATAATATGGAGCTTAGAGGAATGGAAAATGGTGATTTATCAATACCTGGCATGATCATGTCTGATGATCTATTAATACTTGATGATCAATTTGGAACGGATGAGAATATTGATATTAGGGAGCTACTGAAGGAATGTGGCTTGGATGGTGCACTATTCCCTAATGAGGTTAGTTTTATCTAGTTTCCAAGTTAATGCAAAATTTACATATATGGTTATGTGTGTGTGATCTTCAAACATATTGATTTGTCCGCAATTAAGTAGATGGAGCATAATACTCTTTCTCGTCACATGTGCAGGTTTCTATTATGCAAGAGTAACCAACCGATCTCTTGAATCATGAAGCATTAGACTAAGGAAATAATAAACACCCATCCGCACATAATGATGCCAAATCGAGGTGGAAGACGAAGAAGAAAAGAATAAAGAGAACATGTTTCGGATGTACATGAAAGAATGCAGGGGTTAAGATAATCTCTCGTCCCAACTTAGGATTATGATTCTTCAGTACTCCTCCTTTATGTTGTATTTATGGTTTCATCTTCTCTTATTACTGTGTACATGTCTCATTGATGTCTAAGTGTGCTCGGTAGTATCATATATAAAGTTTAAGCATCTAGTATCCAGTTGTATTGCGTGACTACAAATAAAACACTTCGGGTTCGGGTTAGAATGAATAAGTATTATATACAGTTTAGTGTTTTGATACCCATACCTTTTGTTTTGTTACTATGCAATACTCTATTGTAGTCATAGCACTAATTTGCATGTTTAGTAACTTGAAATCCGAATTCCATTATGATATTGTAATTAAAACCATATGTTTATATAAAAAAACTTTCGCAAAAGTCCATAACGTAGTTTGTGCAAACTCGTTGAATTTAGCTTACAATTGCATTTATTTATTGCAAGTTGCAACAAACCCAACTAAAGAAACGGCTTAGAGTATAGTACATAAAAGCGATACCTATTTCTAATAAAAAACGGCCCGGGCCGTTTTCTATTGAATTTTGAGATCTGGGCACCGGTCCGCTTTTTCCCCGTTCTGGACCAATCTGAATTCTTCAGAATAGTGCCAACCCCCAACCTAAGCGAAATGATATGGGCTGGACCGCCCAGCGATTTTCCGGGAAATCATGGTCTAGCAAAAACGTTTACAGGATAGAAGCCTAATATACAAAGTGGGCTTTTTGAGTCCGAAGAAAGAAACAAAATCTGTACACTAAAATTCATTTGTTGGGCAAGTCAGTGCGATTCTACTGAGAGTTGGAGATTAATCTCGCCGGCCGGACGAAAATCGACGTGAAGTGGTGGTGATGGCAGCAGCTTTGAAGGATTTACAGCGCGACCTTGAGAACAAAGCCAACGATCTCAACAAGCTTCAAAAAGGTTTCAACCTCCTCTTTTTTCCTTGTAATTTCCTCTTTTTTTGTTTCAGTCACTTACAAATTCTGAAGAGATTTAGCATAGCTATGTATATTATTGTTAATTAGTGAACTGTTTGTATAGATATATCGAAGAATCACCAAGTTAGGAAGAAGTATACTATTCAGCTGGGTGAGAATGAGCTTGTACTTAAGGTATAGGTTTTTCAACTCTTTTATTTATTTATTTTTATTCAGTATTTTTGAGTTTGTGGATTTTGTTCATGTTCAATTTGATTTGTTGTGAAGGAACTGGATTTGTTGAATGATGATGCGAATGTCTACAAATTGATTGGTCCGGTGTTAGTGAAGCAGGACTTGGCTGAGGCCAATGCTAATGTTCGCAAGAGGATCGAATACATCTCTGCTGAATTGTAAGCTCCTTTCCGAATTTCTGAGTTTTCGTTCGTTCTGTGTTATTATATGGAGTTAACTAACTCAGCTTTGTTGTACAAGATTATGATAGCTTGGTATTGGTTGGTGATACTTAAATTATGAATTCATAGTGAAACAAATGTTAAACATCTCCACTTATTGTAACATTAACTAGTTTGCTGATTGTTTGAGATTGCTGGTGTACTTTTAAGAAATGATAATGTGAAGGATATCTCTATAGGATGATTAAGATCAATGTATAGCTATTGCCACTGTCCTTGCTGTGGTTCATTTGTCCGTGCTTCTGGTGCTTTTAGTTAAAATACTTGTAAAATTACTCCGAGGGCTATAACTTGTTGCGGTATGTTTTACTGCAAAATTAATAGTTTTGTGGGCATTCTACTCCCTTTACAATCCCGGTGACCCAGGCAAGACCTTCTCTTGTCATATGATTTCTATATTATATAGTTATATCTGCGATAATCTTAAAACATGTTCAAAATTCTTTATTTTCCTGAAATGTATATGTATGCCTTTGTTTATGCTAAGTGGGTGTCTTGTTTCTTTGGTTGCCAAAAGAATTGCCCAAGCTGACCTCCTCAACTTGGTGTATAATTTTGGATTGAATTTAGCGAGCAACTTGTGAAAGTTGTCTTGACTGCATGCATTTAACATCATAGGCTGGGTTTCATTGGTATATAGTTACCATACTATCTATGCACGGAGTATTCATTTTGCCCTACAACAGAAAAACAATCTTGACTGCTGATGCACCTTCTCTCAAGATTTTGTTTTGCAATTGATTTGGCAATAATTCAACCGTCATTAACTCTGAGTTGCATGAGTTCTTTTATATAGATTTCTTGTTATTTGGAACTCTTCTTTCTTCTAAGGTTCTATTTTGTTGTTCTTGGACCAGGAAGAGGTTAGATGCCATCCTTCAGGATTTAGAAGAAAAGCAGAACAGCAAGAAAGAAGCGGTTCGTAGCCTTGCTATTATATACAACTATCATGAGTTGCATATTTGGTTTTGGTGGTTTTCATTGAATGAAGTATATATTATCCATCTTGTTTGATGAATAAAATTATATCTAGGACTATGGTTAAATGATCTATCCTTCTCTTCCTGAGCTTTCAATGGAATATGCTCTCCGCATTCGGTTAGAAATTATATTAATGCTAGCAATCTAGCATAGTGTTGCTAGAATTCTGATTGTCTATTTTGTTCCTATATAAGTCAAGAAACATTCTGACTCTGCAACTGTATAACCCGGACACTTCAATTCCCCTTATATACTCGGGGACTTGACATGGGTATGGCTCTTGGACAGCAGTTTAAGCAAAAAAAAATGATTTTTTTTAATGAAATAGCCGAGCCCGACACCCAGATATTCATGAAGCACATATATATGACCGAGTGTCAGTAACATAGTTTTGCAATGATCAATCTGTTAATCATGGTTCACCCCCATTTAATGTACTCACCAAATGATGTGTTTAATGGCAAACCTTTATGCAGAAAAAGCTTGTTTGTTGCAACCTGTTTCTCGTCTGATAATACTAATATTAGTATTAGTACTGTACTGAATACAATTTCTTTCATATTCTATTTTGTAGATTTTCAAGGTGCAGCAGAGAATTCAGTCTCTGCAGACTGGCAAAGGCAAGGCATAATATAAATCGACTCGTTAAGCATGATGCATTGGCAGTAACTTAGGTTTGGTTTTCACAAATGCATTCTCTCTTTGGTGGAACACATTATGCCATTTGATAAAACATCACTTTGTAGGTATCTAGTAGACTGAGATGTCCAACTTTGCAACTTTGTTTGTATCTCAATCATGTAATTTGAGAAGGTTGCTAAATTTATTGATATTGATTCTCATGTGCTCATTTTGAATTATCATGCTTGATATTGTTTTTGCGTAAGAGACTTGGCTTCTTTGTTGGAATATTGTCTCTTCATAAACACCTTATTAGATGCTTTAGAAATATTTAAGTTTTAAGTGGTTCTTTATAGGCAATACCATAATGACATATTTAGTTCCCGCATGGGTGGCCTTTTTGGTTAAACGAGAGGAGTACCATCCTCTTGGTCACAAGTTCGTTCCGAATAGGACCAAAACTGTGATACATTCCTCTGAGTGTGAGCCTGGTGCACTAGGTGCGGTTTACTCGACTCACGTGGTTTGCATTCTATTGTGTGCACCCAAAGGGTTGTGGTTGCGGGTTCCCTGTGTCTTTTAAAAAAGAGATTTATATAAAAGAAGTTTATATGTCTTATGCTGAAACCTCTTGGCATTTATCTTTCTTAGTTGTGTTCAGTAATTCTAAAAATCTTTTGTGAGGCTTAATTTGAATTGAATGATTAAATTTACTTTCACTTGAAATTGTTGAACATCTGTTGATAATCCTGCTTCTTGAAAGAAAATTTATGCGTAAAGATCCGGGAGTCATAGGAGTAACATAAATGTCTTTGTTGGGCCAGTCTAGTTTACGTAATTTTCTGCTGCAGTCGAATGTTCAGTGGACCTATCTGTAAGTAACAAGAGTAGTTAATGAAACACTGGATTCTATGCAAAATAGTCAAAGTTTAATCTAAGTCAAGAGCTGTTTGGAGTCTCTGGTGGTCTAATTTGGTCCATGGATCATAGATGCTTGCTTTTTCTGTAAGCCAAACTTTTTTCGTAACAAACTCGTTAGCCTCATACCACGGAATTTGCAAAGATCATTTGTTAGCTATATGTGGAAAACAAGGAAAGCTTTAAGATGAAGTTGTTTAATGATAAGAAGGAATCACTTGCATAAGATGTTCTGCAGATCAAAAGTTATTCTGATAAGAAGGAACAAATTGCAATTACAGGCAACAATAGTTGAAATAAAATTAGATTCAGAGCTACTGAAATTCCATTTTGTAAAGAATAGGAACATAATTTTTTAATAGATTTTTTTTTCTTTCTATTTTATGGAAGAATCATGTATGTTGATTTTGAAGTATCAACTGGAATAGTATCGAAGAGTGATATTCTTGCACACCTTTCCTTCAGTGTTCCTGTCAAATTCTTTTCACATTTCTTGATCATGGGAAATGATGGAGACTTGAACTTTGCTGCATTTCTGCTGCTCTGCTTGATCTCGTATAGAAGGTGGATTCTTGACTTAAGTTTATGCTTTCTTATTTGGAGTGCATTATAGTTTGTTAAAGCCTTGAAACAAGGCATTATGCTGACAGGAATCAGGTCTACAAGCCTTCCATGAGAGCCTACCTATATACTTAGCAGTTTGAGTGGGAAGAACGAAAATCTGTTTGATCGATCGTGCATTGCCTTGTTGAATTACATTTTGTAGGACTGTCATATCTTAAGACTATGATCCACCATGACAATGTGACCTGCTGCATATTTCAAACATCATATGCCTTACTGTTTCTGATGTGCTGTTTTTGGTGCTCTATGTGGAACTTGAATATCTACTGAGTCACACATGTCAATTAACATGTGCTGTTTCTGGTTGTACTATATATGAATGTATGTTACATGATCCATCCATCTAGTCATGTTTCTTGACAACAGACATGATTTGAGATCATTCATGGCTGATCTTTTTTTTTTTTGCATTGCATGTGAGACTGGTAAGAAAGGTAGTGCATTTGGCCAAAACGTGATGAACTGTTATAATCATATCAAATCTTGGTGCCACTGAGAGTTCTGATTCATAATCATATAGAAAGCATATTCCATTCCTGATATTGGTGATTTCATCTCAGACTTCTTGTTGTTAACTTATCGTGCTCTGCTACAGTTTACTCCTAACAGCTAAGCTATGGCCCTCTGGCTGATATTGGTGGTTGTACACTTCGACCATTGACAACGTCAAGTGCCTGCTCCATACACATGCCTAGGGGCTTAGGGCGTACTGCCCGTAGGTCGTTATAGTCTTTGGACGAGTAGGTGGTGGTGTGACGTGTGATTTTAAATGAGTAGAGTTAGGTATGGGCGAAGCCAGAAATTTATGTTAATATGTGTTCAATTTGACCAAGTCTGAAGAAAGTCGCATGTCATGTGTCGATATCTAATGCTGGACAGTTTTGAGAATATTATATTTAATAATAAAAATCTCAACTTCTACGATAATTTCACAAATAGTAATATGGACATTGAACTCAAAAATAGAGAAGGAATGTTTGCAATGTCATTGGAGTTTAAACTAAAGAACTTCAACCTGGAAAATAATTCGGTAAGTAGCAGTAGTAATAAAAAAAATTATGAGTCCTGGATTTTCATTCTAACGGATTGGATGCTATTAGTCCTGATGCGTCATGGGTGTAAAACTCACGATTAGCACTGTTTTCCCTATTAAAAAGTTTAAGAAGCTCGTGATGCAAATCTTGTTTTGGATTGTATGATTCTGGGATAGTTGAAATCTTACTATGAACTCGAGAAACATGTGGTAATCTATGGGCATATTCTTGTGGAAATTTATGATAGTCTCGTGATGTCACGTTGGGTGGCATAATATGGGATATAGTGACTGGCGGGTTCTATGGTTGATAATTTTGATGATAATGGTTGGCTGTTATGGTCTTTTACTGTGAGTATTTGAGGGTGTAATCTTTTGTGCTAAGAAACTACTTCCTCCATTTCATTACAAACTTCCTCTTTGGTCAACGGTTGTCATGTTTGACTTGTATATTACACTTAAATTATATTGATAAAAAATTAAAAAAAATATTATTAAAATTCTACAAACTTATGAACTTTAATTATATAACTTTAAAAAAGAATTGCATCGTACAATTTAGAAGTAACGTGCGGTCAAACACGAAGTCAGTTGACCGAAGAGGAAGTTATTAATGAAATGGAGGAAGTATATTGTAATGAATTGTTTGTCATTAAAAAAAGAAAAAAAAAATGAATTGTTTGTCATGAGTCTGGTGTTGGGTGTAAGTAGAGTATGATGGTTTGGCTTATGCTATATAGGGTGTGATGGTGAGTCGGAGCATGTTCTGTGTATTTCAGTTGTATTCGTTATTCGAGCATTTCTTATGCCCTATTATTAATAAAAAAAATTACCTTTAAAAAAAAAAAATTGTGAGTCCGTACTTGGGAGTTGAGACGGGATATCTAACATATTAGATTTGCCCCTGGTTATATGACTCGGCTCGAATTTGATTCCTAATCCCGTTAATGAGATGACACTAATGTAGAACTTAAACTCAAACTTGTTAAATGTATTTATAACATTAAGACGCCTTATGTAATACTATATAGTATGTAAATGGATTGACAACTAGTGGTAATGTGGTATAAGGTAAACGAGTATAAAAAATAGGTTGAACTCAACTTGATTAACTTATCAAATGAGTTAAATTCATATTTAACGAGTTAAATTGAGTCGAGTACTAATTCTGTCCCCACTCTTGTCATATAGAATGTGATTATTAAGGAAAAATCAAAGTTTTAAAATTATTTCAGACGTGATTAGAGAGAGGCGTACATGGAGAAAACAAGAAATGGGATAATGATAGTAGAATCTTGGAAAGTGACATCATCGTACAATGATTGTAAATTGGATTTTCCTTTTACTACTTATTATTATCAACAGTTCAACACCACCACTCCACCAGTCCACCACCAAGCAATACAAGATGCTTGACAATGACCATTTTCCTTATTACGATTTACGACCCTTTTATATGACGAATTTAATTATGGGTCTAACTAGTAGGAGTAGCTTACAATTTATTGAGTCTTGTAATAAACTGTATACATTTTAAGTTAAAAAACAAGTTTATATTTTTAATAAAACATAAATGCTATTAAATAAAAAAACGTCTATATTGTTAAGATAGTCTATCGAATAGTCTAGCGAAAAATGAATGGTCGATCATACCCTTAATTTTCCACCATGTTATTATTATAATATTATGTTTACCCATTATGTTTGATGTTAAACTTTCTAGAAGCTTTTCTGCCGCATTCCGTACAGAAGCGACACCCAACGGGAGCTGGTCCTGCATTTGATGATGATATATACACCCTTATATTTATTTATTTTTATAGCAAGTTTTATTTTTCTTTTAATTCTTTTGTGTAAGAATATAATAGTGTAATTTAAAAATAAAAAGTAAATATTGCTTGGTGGTGTAAGTAAATATTTTCTTACTTTTGCAGGTTTTACAGGTTGGGAATTCGAATTCCGACATAAACAAAAAGTTGGTATGTATATATGTGTATTTAGAGTTATAAGCTGGTAATGAATAGTGTAGGAATATAAATATCATAGGTCATAATAAAAAATAAAAGTTATTAAAAAACAACCAAATCAACTAACAAAAGGAAACTATGCAAGTCTTTCAATATGATTTCCACAAACTCCAAAACGAGCTAAACCAAATCAAAGTCTGACCAAACATCCATAGTGCTGCTAAATTATATTGTAAAAAATATAATTTTAAATTATATTGTAAAATTAAATTACATATACTTTCAAAGTCTAATTTTATTATATAGTATTAAGGTTTAATTTAAATGTAATTTGTAATAAAAAATTTATCCAGACAAAAGTAATTGGCTGGCGATCCAAGAAGTTCTAAAGTGGATAAAGGAAGTATTACGATTTTGTAAACCGGCTAAAAAAAACTTATTAATCACAATCAAAGGTCTTTACAACAAATGCATAAGAGATGCACACCGAAGAAAAGCCTCAAAGTCCCACAACTTAACGATGAAAAGCGTAAAAGGCAAGGGTGAATCCCAAACCCGTTATAGTCGTAGCGCTACTTGACCCCGTCTAATATCTTCATCTTACTAGCTGGGAGTTTACGGTTTATTATTATTATTCCATGCAGACACAATTCAACCAAGCAAAATAATTGCAGTAGTAGAAATTTGTGTAACACGTTTAGTTCAAAACGAATGGAATTTGGGCAACTCATTGGACTGTCATTACACTTTTTTCTTAAAATATGCAAACATTAAGGGGTGGAATTATCTACACATGCAATGTCTTCAAAGATAAACTGGAGTGATTAGCATTATCTTTTTGTGATTAACTATGGTGCATCATTTCAATGACAACTATTAGAGCTGAGAAGAAATCTGTGAGATATACTCGATCGTCCGTTGCGGAGACAGAAGGCGGCTATATATGAGCCATATGGGTTCCCTCAATGTCAAGTCATTCCAATGGAAAAAATAAAAATAAAATTGAGTGTTCATATTAAACCCGCATTTTAATAATTCCAATTACAATTGTCTAAGCGACTGTTTGGTTTGAATGAAAAATAGAAAAAAAATAAATTGACTTTTTCAATTTTTATGTTGGTCGGAAAGAAATTTTAAAGTACGAACCGGGAATTATTAGAACCAAACCAAAATTCCCTAATTCTAATCAGAAATCAATTTCATGCCTAAAATGAGTTTAAATTTCCAAAAGAAAAAATAAATTCTAGAGAAAGGGCAAGTATTTTGAAATTGTGTTAACTGGTTACCAAACATGAAGGCGGGAGAAATAGACACTGATCCTCGTGCTCTTGTTTTCAGTTAATTTCCATATGAATTTTCAGATTTTTGGTTAGATCACAATTCCTAGAAAATCAAGATTTATTTTTCTTGTTTCGAACCAAACGCGAGGTCACTAAAGTTACCTTTAGAAAAGTTTTTTCTGTATCTCTAAATAAATCCCAATGATATTTATGAATCTAATTAATCAAAACAATTCAACATAACTCTGACATTATTTTTTAAGGAAAAATAATTTTATATATATATATATATATATATATATATTCATACTTTCATCAAATTACATCCGGAGCCACAAAAGGAAACATCGACAAATCATGCACTGTCCTCAATGACACCATGAGCCAACCTATTACAATTCCGTCTAACAAATGAAAAAGAAGTGGACTGTAAAAGAAGTGGACTGTAAAGATGACACTAACTGTTGAATCTCTAGCACAATATTTCCACACATGGGCAATGGGGACTCCGTAGCTAGATTGCAATTGTTTTACTAGATTCAAACAATCCCCCTCAAACTGAACAACTGAAACCCGCATCTCCTTGGTTAAACTCACATCAACCCTTGTTGCACGGGCTTTTGTTGTCTTCGGACATCAAATATGGGGAAAAAAGCTCGGCGCCAAGCCATTACATAACCAACACTATCTCGAAGTACAACGCCAACACTTGCCCCATGCAAACTTTGACTCACCACATCATCATAATTAATCTTAAACTTATCGACAGGGGTCATCACCCATCTAGAGTCACTCTCAGGTGCCCTTGGACGATGAAACACTCCCTACATTTCCTGGAATCTGCGTAGAAACTGAAGAGCTGGACGACTCACTTCCTGTGCATCCAAACATATATCCTCACATGAACTACACGATTACGATTTGCCCAGAGACTCCAACATAACACCATAAAATGTGCTACCTAGCTCCATCCCTGTTAATTATGAGCTGCGAATCCCTTCCACCCATATTTCAAGTAGATCAGGATCAGTGGAAGCCACCATGCATACAGTTCGGGAGATGCCAAATCATTATGTTTTGTCTAGGGGTGTTAACGAATCAAGCAAATCGTGAGTAATTATTGAAAAAGCTCGGTCAAAATTCAGCTCAATCTCGAGGTTAGTCAACACGAGCTTGTTCATGAGCAAGCTCGGCTTGACTTCGGTCAAGTCAATAGCACTATGAAAAAAGGCTCAACTACTTGTGAACACATTAGTAATTATATATATATATAGATATATATATATATATATATATATATATATATATATATATATATAGATATATATATATATATATATATATATATATATATATATATATATATATATAGATATATATATATATATATATATATATATATATATATATATATATATATATATATATATATATATAAGTATCATTATATCTATATTATATACATATAATTTTTTTGTATATATTTGTATTTAAAAAATTAATATATTTTACTCACGAACATATTAAATATCATTCCTATTCTAAATATATTCTAATTAAGTATTATATTTAGTTTAACATGTTGAAGGTCATGGGATTTTGAACGATCATATATAACTTTAAAGTTCAACAAAAATCTTGTCTGAGATTGATTCGACTCTATAAATCGATTAGACGCTCGATATTTTTGGGATGCTACTAGTAGCAGTGTCGATGAATGTTATTAGGGAATGTTACATTGACCACCCTCACTGGAGACTATCACTTGAGTTGACTGACTTAGGCAAATTGGATAACCAAACATGCCCTTAGTATTTTTAATTTTTATTTTCTTCTCTTTTTTCTTTCTTTTCTTTTTTTTTTTTTTAATTTTTTCTGTCTTTCTTCTCTAAGCCTACGGTAACGGAGACCGGATTCCGGTACCGGAGTGAAGCTCCGGTCAGAGCTTGCAATAGCTCCGATTGGAGCTTGCAACAACTGTGATGAGAGCTTGCAACAAGCTTCAATCTGGAGCTTGTTGCAACCTCCAGATCGAAGCTTGCAACAGCTACGATGTGGAGCTTGTTGTAAGCTCCAGATCGGAGCTTGCAACAACTCCGATCAGAGCTGCAATTATTTCGGTACCGAAATCCGGTACCTTTGAAGAAGAAGATGACAAAAAGAATTTAAAAAATTAAAAGTTGGGACTTGTTTTGAATTTTACTTTTGTGGGGGTTTATTTCACAATAATATTTGAGATCTTTTTACAATTTAGATAAGTTATGTGAGTTCATTTTATATTAAATAGTGTTAATATTGTAGAATATAATTTTTTTTTAGGAAAATGTGTAATAAACATAAAATGTAGGTTGTTTGGTCTTAATTGAAATATGATAATTATTCAGGGCAAAAGTGTATTTTCCATGCCTTAATTCGGAAAAAGTCAAAACTGTGGGCCTAGATGTAATTGTTTGTATCTAACAGAGGAAGTTATGTAATTGTTAATGTAAGGAGGTAAAATCCGTAATTGGTGAATCTAACAGGGGGTATGGATGTAATTGGCCCATGTTATTATGGGTGTTTTTTTTCTTCCTAAAACGGCTAAAATGAATGTTGGTCTTGGTTGAAGGATGTGGAAAGCTAGGTGCTTGTTCGTATTAGTGCAGAATCGTGGTTCTTGGAACCAAAGTTGTGCCTTGAACAGTAAAGTGGTGGGTTGAAAGGTGAAGGCTATAGGGGAGGATTTCACCTCGTTTTTCTTTGGTTTTAGTCGATCTTGTACCATCTTTGGGTTTGGGGAGGTTTCCCTTTAATTTTGTAATCTCATATTTTTCGAAAATTAATTCTTATGCTCTCGTTTTATTGAATACAATTTTTAGCAGTTTAAAAATAACACCGTGGATGTTAATCGAACACTTGATGTAGATAGCATAGCAAGATAGCAAGGACCAGAAATGGACATAGATTAAAAAATTTCCTAGCAGCATCACATTGTAGTGGTAGGATTGGTCCTGAATCTAACTTCAATCATCTTCTTTATGAGTTGAGTTGACTTGATATATAATATGAATGAATGAAAGAATCATGCATGTTCCAATTAGAACACAGGGAGAGTATCAATACACTACTACAATGTGTAAAGGGACCGCAAAGGATAGCTCTTCTTGTCAGCTTTCTTTCTTCTCGAATTGGCCTTTCACTGCTCACCCAAGAACTTTGATTCGGATAGAATAAGATGCATTCATCTAATTTCTCATTTTTATCACTTCAAACTAAGAAATGAGCCAATTGCATACATCATCACAAGGTTCTTGGAAAATAACCCTAAGTGCCAAACATATCACTTTCTTTATGACTTTATTTTATTTTACTTCACTCTCACAAGCTATTGAAAATTTGTTTTTATGGGGATATATATAAATGTTATTTTCGAAAGGTATACTAGCTAAGGATTTTTTACTACTTAGTAACAAATTGGTCATAGTATAGAAAGGTATGCTATATAACTAATTTGTATGAAGCCTTTCTTCGGAGAACACAAACAAATTAACCACACTTGAGCCTGAACCCATATCTAAGTGGCAATATCATATGTACAAATGACTAAAATAACATGCTCGAAATGAACAATATCATGCATATAAGTTACTGAGATTGCACATGTGAACGCATGATGACACGGGGAGGACAATATATTCTTCTTCTTGCCTAATATTTTTTTTTACGTTGCTGTTTGCATAATTTTTAAGGAGCGTGTTATATTATGTGTTTGTGTGGTATGATCCGCAGTAAAGTACTAAGAAAAACTAGAAAAAAAAGTGAAGAAACGAATGGGACGTACGTGTTTGATTGAAATTGTACTCAGTATGAATTAGTGTTGCATATATACTAATAACTAAAATAATGTAATTGAAGTGGACAATATCATACTATACTATACTATGTCGTCAAAAAATTATTACATGGTGCTTAAGAGAACCCTAACCTGTAAGGTATGGTTCCATGATGAATTAAATATCCATTGAGATCTTTTATAGAATCTCCCAAAATACCATTGTGGACCTATGATTACCCTAGTCGGCCATGTAATGGTCCGGTATCCAGTCACATGAAAAGCTACAACTTGTTTGATTAGATGCAAATGGAATTTGTGCATGCCCACGCATTAATGTTTCAAAGCTAGCTAGCTAGCTAGATACGATCGGTGATCCTTTAATTTGGGGGCATTCTCATCTATATGTTCAGTCGATCGATCAAGAGTAGGTTTATAATTCTTTCTGTCGTGTATCATATGAGTGAGATTGTGAACATGCATGGTTGGATTTGCAATCGAGGACAAAGAGGCATGGTTTGTGTCTTGTGAGCACTCTAAATAACATGCATGCATGCGATAATTTTAGCACACAACAAATGCAATATTCATCATACGTACCCAACAACTAGAGGAATGTCAATGTGAGTGATGATTACCATCTAACTTGTCGGAAACTAGCTTTAGCTAGCTTCTACTCCTACAGATGATGTGTCTCTCTTTAGCATCACCTTATAAGTCGTTTTATAAGGTGAAATCACCTTATTTGACCATTTAACTAAATAAGTTTGTTTGGTGAATATTAATGAGATGACTGATCTGAGAAGTTACTCTATGTAGTTTATTAAAAAATAAGGTGATTGATCAACTATAACTATTAGTTATCTTATTGGTTCGTTCTGTCAAACATATCACTTGAAAAAATCATGCTAATGAATTTCTATTTAATTTTTCCTATTTAGTAGACAATTTAGTAATAGTAATTAACTAAATTAGGAAAGTTATAATTCTGGTAATAAAATGAAGATTATAACACATTTCGTCTGATGACCTAGGAGTATACATTAGAGTTTTTATAGAGTAACGTAGCGGAAAATTTTACAATGCCAAATACTCAACTAGTGCATTTTTCATAAATGGTCGATCTCAAATCAAGAAACAAACTTTTTTTTTTTTTTCTCTTGTTGGAAATATGGAGCAGTACAGAGTACAAAATCTAACCTCTGTATGTAAGAATTAGTAAAACAAAGAACATAATTTGCCATGCCATGGTGCTCACAATTCAAGCGATTCGTCTCCGAAAATATTATTTTGCAGGGCAAATATGTTAAACTCTCTTGGACTATTGCAAGATGGAAGATCAGACGTTTCTCTAGAGAAACAGAAGCAAAATAAGGAGAGAGCAGATTGTTGTGTGTCCTACACTACTTAAATGGAAAGTATATAGTGGTCAAGTGGTGCATGTGAATGAATATGTGTGAATAGAAATGTTGCAACTTCCTAGAAGAATAGACACAACTTTTCATTTTTAATTGCACTTGTTCGGTGCAGGAGAACAATTAAACTTGTACACGTGCGAAGAGAACGGTTGCAACTTTCTAGAAGAAAATAGATAACTTTTCATTTTTAATCGCGCATGTTCGGTGCTGAAGAACAGATAACCTTTTTCCAAGGAAAATTATCCGTTAGCCTTTCGACCGTCTCATTGGACTTTTTTAATTGGACCTAAAATCAAAGTTAGTATTTGACCAAAAAGATTATATCCGCCACTCGAGATCCGGGTATGTTCCCTTGGACGAACCCTCCCTCCTTCCAAAAGCATTGTTACCCTCAAGGGGTCCAACCCCCAAGCTAAACCATGTGTTTTTAGTTAACATACTCCTTTCCAGTTTTAGTCATGAGGGATATCTCTCATTATCAACCTTTGTACTTATTCCATGCTAATAACCAACACACTTTGAGGTTCAATTACTCATTCACCATCTAAGAAATTTTAGTTCGAGTGTCAACTACTACTACTCTAATAGATTATACACATGCAAGGAAACTCTACTTTTAATGTGTGAATCACCTTTGATTAATGTATAAAAGTTATGGAGAAACCAACATTAATTTGCTAAAATTTCTAACACCTCTTTGGGCTCCCATGGCCGTGATTGTAATAAGTATTGTTCTATTTTCTTAAAATGTTGCAATTGAGTCGAGTGAGACAGGCTTGAAAAATCAATGCTAACATGAATTTCTATAATTCTACTCAGTCTCTCCAATTTAGTTAACACATAACATTATTTTTTAAATTATTTTTGAAAATTATTTTGACATTATGTTGGAAGTAATGCAGACCGGAAGACGTGGACGGCGGACCCAAACGGGACCTGGAAGGCTGGAACAGTCGTCCCCCACTCCCAGATTTTCTTTCGGGTAGAATCCATGTCAGATAAAAGATATAATTAATACTGTTATATATATAAAAAAATACTAATGTTGGTGCATGGCGCTGTTGGATACTATGAATTCAGCTATACAGTAACCGAAAAGCACATGGAATAATTATAATAGATGGGCCACTGCTCCGGACCATGAAATTTCAAACCCTTTGGTTGCCACTAATTCCATGTGACATATAATATTATCTATATTGAAATGTGAAATTTAGTAATTTATAATGTGTCGAGATCTCTCACGATTTGAGAATTGTTAAATTTTATGACGGATTATCTCAAACGGTTTGACTAGCGAAAAAAACATATAAAAAAAAGGAGAAAAATCACAAAATCAGACGGCTTGCGAGAGAGATTCTACAAAAAATCACAACATCATCTTTATGATCATGGGCGAGGACCTATGACTTAGTGCACTAGTTACCGAAGTCCTAAAACCTACATCAATACTATTTTTATGATGAAATTGAGAAAATTGTGTTAAAAATTAACAATTTCAGAACTTCTAAATTCATCGGGTCCCAACTCCCTAAAAAACTTCCGACAAATGAGTACTCATTTGACTCTCCCTATTTCTTTTCCATATATCATCCCATGTGTCCTTTTTCATCACTAAAATCCTTCATGTGTCGCTTTTCATCACTAAAACATAAATAATAGGAGATCTGTAATTATCATCTATGAAGTTGATATCTTAAATAATTATACGAGACTACTTAGGAGTAATATTTAGAGAAATATCCAGCGGAATGGAGTTGGGTTGGTGAAGGGAGAGGTGCAGGGTTCGATCCCCAGCGGAGACATAAGGCGGTTTAGATATGGGGATATAATTAAGTGGTATAGGATATTGTATAATAGTAGTGTAGTAGTTGTAATATTTACCGTTTAAAAAAATATATTTAGGAAATACTATTGATATAGCCAAAGCAAGAATTTTCCTGCCAGAGCTATATTTCCTTTTTTTGATTTTCTTAGATTCCACATAATATTAGTACTAAATAAAGATTCGTAATGTCATTAATTACTTTTCCAAACCATATAATTAAGTACAAAAATTGAATTTACTTCCGGATTTATAGTTTAATTTACAAACAAAAATAAAATTGATAAATAAAAGAATAAATTAAAATATGATTGAAGAATAAATTAAACAAATCTTATTAATATAATGTTGGATTCTTTTAGTTATTAACAGTTAGACCTTATTTTTATTTTTCTATATTGATTTGTTATGTTAATTGAATAATTGAAAAAATTGTACTAATTATTGAAATATTATTAATAATTTAATGTGAACATAATATTATAATATTAAGGGGATAAACATTGATTTTGGGGAGATAGAATATATTTACATTCAAAAAGAAATTATTACCTAATTGGATATCAATAAATAGGAAGCATCAAAAGTTACCAAAATAAGTTGGAATTGATCTGGCAGGAAGTTTCTTGGTTTACAGCCTTTAGGAAAATATTATATCCTGAAAAGAGTGCTATAATATAATATGTTTTAAAGAAATATCAACATTAATTAAATACTCCGAACCTACCTAACTAGTTGCTACATGCTCGTCTAAATTTAGTTAAATTGCATTCTCACATTTTGTTAACAAACAAGTCTCTATTTTTCTTTTATTCTTTTATCCTCTCTAGAATCCAGCAGTGTGAGTATATCGAATTTGATCTCTAACTTGGTACCGAATATACAATTACATATTAAGTTTTTAAAATAATTAAAGAAAAAACTTATGTGGGAAACCTAACCGGCTCAAGTCTAATAGGCTAACCCGATAGTATCTTAGAATTTTTTTTAATTTTTATTTTTTAAAACACAAAAAAAAATTCATTAAACCCAAAGTCAAGTACAAGAGTAAGTCTCTATTCTTTTCATCTGAAAATTAATTATTTTAAGTTCAGTTCAGTTCAGATTTGTTTAATAGTATTTTGTACTACAAATAAGTTCAGTTCAATTCGGTTCATATCCATTCAATTCAGTTCAGTTCAGGTCATATTAGTTCAGTTCATATCAGTTCAGTTCAGATCTATCCAGACGAAGAGAACAAAGCATAAGAGGGGTGTACCCCAATCATGATACAAGGCGTATCACTAAACTCAAATACAAAGAGGGTGCAAATAGCCAATGAAGCTAAAGGAAAAAACCAAATTAAAACCGGCACGAAACCCCAAGGACTCTAGCACCGCTATGATCCCCAAGGAAACTTAAACTGACACTCAGACTGTAAAACGATGACCCTTCGAACTCCAAAACAACGCATGTGATTCGAAACCAAAATTAGTTTAGGGTTAAAGTTAAAATACTTCAAAATAGATATCTAAGTTAAGATAAAAATTAGGAATATGCTCATATATAAACTTTTTTGTAATTATCTTCTTTCTTTTTATTTATCTGTAACCTCAACTATTATATAAGTTGCATACTCTCCATATGTTTTTACTTATATATTAGTATATTAGTGTAGACACCTAAATTGTGTAAATTAGTGGTGTTTTACTATATTAGGATATCTTTGTATTTAGAGATAATTATCATAAAATATGTTATTATTATTTATAATATTAGGATGATATCCCTACATATCTCCAAGATACGATTTTATCATGCCCACCAAGTAATTACCCACCTATAAATATGTGATGGTGGCTAGAGTTAGGTAGTTAGAGATGGAGTTACAAACGAATTCATCAAACTCCATACTAACAAATTGTAGGTTAAACCTCAAAGTCAAATCTCTACTACCAAAGTGTAGGTATTCAAATACGGAACAAGTCATTTGACCCTAGTCCCGATGATCCTGTTCATATACATTAGAGAGAGAGATCAAGATATCTACGGAAGTTGTAACCCAAAAGTTATGAATAAAATCACATTCCATGTTTTCTTACCTTCTTTTTATGACTATTTGCAGGTCATGAAATTTTATATTAATAATTAGTTAATGAATGTTCATCTAATAGGAAAGGATAATACTCTTCTAAAAGGGCATCTAACATGTCATTCCTCCACAGAAGCAGTACTAGTCGTATGACGTCTCAAGCTGGCCATCGCTCGACCAATATACCAACATAATATTATAAATAGACTAAACTAACAAGAGTTTGGAGGGATTGTCATTCGAAATATATCAATTCTTAATACAAAAACTTATCAATTCAAACTTATGTGGCGTTTACTCATGCAACCGGACTCATTATGGGCACGCGCCTACAAGGCCAAATACTATCCACATGATGAATCGTGGTCAGGAAATTCTCATCTCAGGGCTCGAAGAAGTTAGGGAGCAGTTAGTTTATCATGAAACTAATCAACCAACGGGCATTTTGGCACGACGGGGGAGTGGTGCACGGTCTAGTAGCTTCAGAAATACCCAGTTTGATAACCCACCTAGGAAACGGTATCAAATCTGATTGGATTGCCCGAGGTAGCCTTCTCCTAATATAACAAGTGATATAGATCAGGAATATTCCCGTCGAATTGCTACGACCTTTTGTACTGTAACTTCTTCGCCACAATATATAAATTCAACTCTCCCAAAAGTTTAAGCTGTTGGGCAGGAACGAAATCTAATCATTTATATTAATTCTCCAACACTCCCCCGCACTCGTGGTCGATTTCAACCTCTTTGGGGAGGCCAATCGAGTGTAAATTTAATATGGGGCGGAGTTTGTCTCCGGGGAGATTCGAACCTAGGTGGGTGTGAGCCAGATGGCTTTGATACCATAATACAATTCCAACTTTCCCAAAAGATTAAGCTAAGCTTTTGGAGTGTAACGACCCGACCCACTAATGGGCCGAGACCTGGCCAGTTGGGCCAGCGAGGTTACTCTTGGGTGCTCTCTGGGGTGATATGCTGGCCCCACAGACAAACACGTGTTCTAATCCGCACACTTTGTCCTCACTCGTGCGCGCACTGGAAACTTTCCAGTGGGTCACACATTCTAGAATTGCTCCAGAGCAAGCACGCTTAACTCTGAAGTTCTTCTAGGTGGATTTCTGAAAAGAAAGGTGCACCTTGTTGGTATGAGTAGCGTTCTCAACCCTTTCAAGCCTATGAAATCTGGGGCGTTACAATCACCCCCTCTTAAATTGCGCGCTATCCCGAGACCAACAATTCGTGCAAGATTCTGGAGGTGGCCCCTCCAGGCTCAAGAGGTGGCTCCCACCGTCGATACGGTGTAGCACTTTACCCCGGATGGCACTTAGTTCCTGCAGTTCCGGATAGTCCCGCTCTGTTACCACTTGTAACGACCCGACCCACTAATGGGCCGAGACCCGGCCCATTGGGCCGGTGAGGTTACTCCTGGATGCTCTCCGGGGTGATATGCAGGCCCCACAGACCAACACGTGTTCTAATCTGCGCACTTTGTCCTCACTCGTGCGCGCACTGGGAAGTTCCCAGTGGGTCACCCATCCTAGAATTGCTCCAGAGCAAGCACGCTTAACTTTGAAGTTCTTCTAGGTGGATTTCCGAAAAGAAAGGTGCACCTTATTGGTATGAGTAGCGTTCTCAACCCTTTTAAGCCTCTGAAATCTGGGGCGTTACAGGAAGAGTTGGAATTCTATCAATTCCGTAGCTTTTGGGAGAGTTGGAATTCTATCATGGTATCAGAGCCATCAGGCTCAGCCCACCTGGGTTCGAATCTCCCCGGAGACAAACTCCGTCCCATATTAAATTTTCACTCGATTGGCCTCCCCATAGAGGTTGAGATCGGCCACGAGTGCGAGGGAGTGTTGGAGAATTAATATAAATAAATGATTAGATTCCGTTCTTTCCTAACAACTTAAACTTCTGGAAGAATTGGAATCCTATTGAGAAACATATTTTGAGCTTTAGAAAAGGTGGGGAAAAAAAAATCCAAATCAGGTCGTCATACATGAGGCATACATTTTGTCCCGTATGATGATGAGTATAGATAGTATAGTTGTGATTCGTGAAGGACCACAATGAGCGATATCTAGCTAGGGCTGAATTAGAAATTCGGCTACATTATATTGATTACATTTAAGGTTAAGGACCAACCTAGCCTCTAGAGCTCTTCGTCTTGGACCACCGAATTTTGAGGACACTGGGTAGAGTAGCAAGTAGCAACTCTCTCAACATAAATTGAACTTAATTCTTGTTTTTATTTAACTATAAATAAATATATACTTTATCTATTTTGGATAAAGAGCAATATGCTAGAGCTTTCTTCCGGTGCAGGTGAAATGTAATTTAAAGAGCAATATACTAGTACTACATGTTTTTTCCAAAAAAAATATGGTACCACTGCTTTTCACCACTGTCATAGACTCAGGCAGTCATGAGTCATGCCATCGAATATTCCTACTAATATACCACTCACGAGTTACTAACGAGTTAGGACCTGTACTACAATTCGTACCAATTTATTAATATTAATTACTTCAGTTTTAAATAATTGTCATTTTAAAATTTTACAATTTGTAAAATAATTATCGTTTTAGAATAAGTATCATAATTACCTATACTATTATTTATGTGTTTTGCTATTAATAGGTTGACTATGTGAAATAATTTGAGAATTATAAAAATATAAATATGCTTGAAAGTATTTTTTAGACTTATTAATAGAGGAAAATGATTACATTTTAATATTTGTGAAATTTCTAAAATGACACTTATTTAAAATAGGAGGGAGTAGCACTTTATTTCAGTAAAAATTTCACCAATAATAATAATAATAATAATAATAATAATAATAATAATAATAATAATAATAATAATAATAATAATAAAACGTGAACATAATAAATGCTCTACGAGACAACAAAACAATGACAACTCTCACATTAAAATCCGAAAAATTAATATTTACTTGTTTTGACTAATTTTTCTAGTCAATAGGTTTTGATTTTTACCAATTACCATAACTTAATTTTATTTTCGCAATAGAATTTTGTTAGATATTTTATTATTATAATTTAAGAGTAATTTGTGATCAAAATTGAAACTTGTTAATCGTAAAATATTAAAACGGATAAATATTACTGAGATGGTGGATTAACGTCTTACACAAAACTTGAGGATAATCATAGACCTTACGGTTTGATCAATTAGACTCTGTTCACTTCGTCTAAAAACTCATTAATTTCAAATCCATTCAGTTCTGTTTAGTTCATATTCATTTTCAGTTTGTTAATTTGTTTAGTTGTATATTATACTACAAATAAATTATTTTCGATTTTGTTCAGTTAAGTTTAATTTCATCATTTATGTTCAATTCTGTTCGGTTCCATTTAGGCGAAAAGAACAGTTTCTTAGTCTAATAAATATAATTAGGAATTGAAAAAAATAGAATTTTATATTAAATATTAGAAAAAAATCACTCTAAATGATTAATCATTTAGAGTGATTTTTTTCTAATATTTAATATAAAATCCTGCAGTTTGAACATAAATTTAATACGGATATAGTTTGTTTTTCCCTGAGATTAATCAAATCTATATATCACACAGCCAATATATCATCAGAAAGCAACATTTTACATGAAGTGTTATACTTGTGATGACGAACAAATTAAAGTTGAGTAGGGACACATGAAGATTTGTTTGAATTTGAAAATAAGCCAATAAATTGAGAATTAAGCATCAATATTTCAAAGATGATATTGGAAACCCAAAAGTATATATTTCGTGAAGCCTTTTGTCCAAGTAAGGTTAGGACCATATGGGTGGCATGCATGCATCGATTCATTATTCCTTTACTATATAATTTGACTCTTTATTCACGAGAGAAGCATGAATTTAGATAGCTAGATGAGCTCAGGCTGGAGATATTGGGACCATACATGTGTTATATTATTATGTAGCTAGCTAGGTACTTAATATTTCTATAACTAGTTTAAAAAGTGTTAATGTCAACCAACGAATGGAGAAAAAGATAGTAGTAGATATAAAAAAAAGAACAAAATTCACCTTTTTAGCTAGTTAGCTAGCTAGGTCAAATGGTTCATGGAATGAAGTACTCCAATGATCGATCACGGATAGTTTTATTTTATTTTTTGTGAATGTAATTTAAAGCTTCTCCTTTAATTCACGCGTTTCATGTAAGCCTCCTCTTTTTTTCTTTGCTTTTGCATGAATGAGTGACTGATAATTCTGAAAGCCCGCGTTAGAAAGATCGATGGATCATGGATGGACTGGATGGTTGGAAAAAACTCAGAAGAATCATGTACAAACTTAGACGGATTATACATGAACCGTATAGGTTTAGACTAGAGGTGAACAATACAATTTATAAAATTGAAAGTTATAAGGTGAAATAAGGAATGAGGGGTTGCGGGGTTGAATCCCTGTTGGAACCTGTTTCTATAAGTTCTAATTGTTTCAAGTTGCTGGTACTTCTTGTTCAATTAAAAAAAAAATAGTGATTTAATTGAATATATATAACACAATAAATAATTTCTACTTAAAATCAAATTAAAAAAAAATCAGTCTAAAATTCCTTGTTAAAAGCATTTACAGTTAAAACTTAAAAGGGCTTATTGAGTTTGTTTTTTTTTTTTTTTCCTTTTAATTTTAAGCTAAGGGTAAGCAAACTTGCAAGCTTTTATAAATTTTACATGCAATAATAGTGGGAAATCTTTTTTAGTGGCGCAGTTAGTTGCCCCTCCTCCCACTCCCTTTTGTCTAGCTCCCCGTGCAAATCAATTGGTGAATGGGAAATACTAATTCCACCTTTTCCAAGCATAATCTTTCCTTTATTACCAACTAATTTTAATTTGTTATGAGACACTGAGAAAATTTTGTCCATTTTGAGTCTTTGAGTATTGTATGGAGCATATATTTAGGTCCAACAGATTAGGATTATAAGAGATGGTGGTCCTACCAAGTATCAATGATAACTTCAGACCACCCGCATCAGTGGTTTAAGGCTAAAGCCAGTTTAAGGGCTTAAATTGGCCTTAGCCGCGTTTAAGCAGTTTTCGTCCGCATCAGTCACTGCTTAAACGCGGTTAAGGTCAGTTTAAGGCTTGCCACGTCATTTTTTTTTCAGTTTTTTTTATTTTTTTTAAGTTAATGTAAATAAGAATGAAGATTTGTTGTAAGGATTTTCATACGAAATCAAGTTAATAGATGGAAATCACAAATATATTACAACAAATATATTACATTAAATTGTACCAAATTTGGAGTGTGTTTTGATTTTAATTAAGAAGGGAAAAATGAGTTGGATAAGGTGTGAGCAAACATATCCAAGAGTGGTGTCTATTTATAGATCTCGAAAAGTTCTATCCGTTGGTAATTTTTATTTATTTTTAGCATTTGTATTTTAAAAGTTATGACCGTTTGAAATTTAAACAGAAAAAAAAATTAAAAAACAAAAAAAAAATTAAAAAAGGGTGGAGTCCACCTTAGTGGACTCCACGTGGCGTCAGCCTAGTGGCTGACGCCACAAAACGGGTCCGCGGTTATACTAACCGCGGACCGCGGTTAAACCGCATAAAACGCGGCTTAACCGCGCTGACCTCCTGCTGATGCAGGAGGTCTCATATACTTCATGTCAACTTGCAAAGTCTCCCTTAAATTTCAAACTTATCCCAGGAAGTTTTTTTTTTTTTTTTTTAGGAAAAAGACTTTCATTCATTCATTGAAAAAAAATCACCCGTCTGGGTTTACAAAAGGGAATGCAGCAATGTCTTCGCAATCAAATCTAGAGTCATGTGCCATCAAGTGGGCAGCTTTATTACAGGAACGTAAAACATGAATAAAATTAAAAGAACGATTTGATGCTAGTAGCTTTATTTCCTGGACTATCCCCCCAATGGGTGAAAAGGAAGGAGTGGCTTGTAACAACTGTTTAATGACCGAGATACAATCCACTTCCAACTGAAAAGAATGATTACCAAAACGAACAGATCTGCGAGTAGCGAACAGTGCAGCCTGGGCCTCTGCGACTTCAGGTGTGGTGATGAAACGGACTTGGAGCCATATGCAAGGATTGTTCCAGTACTGTCACGAATTACATATCCAAGATTGCTCCCAGACTCAGACTTTCGCATTGCAGCATCAAAATTTACTTTCAACACGCCTGGAGGTGGTCTGATCCACTGTTGCGGCTGGTCAGCTGATCGGGAGGATAGCGTCTGCTGCTGTGCGGTCTGGAATCTGGAAATATAGTCGCGAACAAACTGAGTGGAGTCCATTGGGTCAAAACCTTCTGCCTCATGGATCTTCTTGTTCCTACTGGACCATATGCTCTAGCAAAACGAAACAAAGAATGCAAAATCTGTACGACACAGTGTTCTGCGCGCCAACTCCACCCAATCAACAATATTGTCAACATCTGCTGCGAAAATAGTAGTAGGCAACTGTGATAAGGCCCAAACACAATGAGCATAATGACACAATTTAAAAACATGAATGAGAGACTCATTGCCACATGAACAAACAGGACAAGTGATGTTAACAGTAAGCCCACGACGGCTGAGATTATCTAGAGTACGTAGGTAAAGCCAACTTAAGCATTCTCCAAACAAAAACACGAATTTTGTTAGGAACATTTAATTTTCAAATCCATCTCCAATCAGACCTACTCATCCCACTGCCCCCTCCCTGCCGTATGTCCACTTGTCGTTGACGCAAGACCCGAGCCAAATGATACGCGCTACTAACTGAATAAATCCCAAACTTCGAATAATGCCAAACTCTTACATCACTGGAAAGAACAAAATTAACAGGAATCTGGAGAATTAAATATGCATCTTGGTCCCAGCACAAAGTACGCACCAGTATTTCATCCCACTCTCCAGTCTCCTGGTTAATTAAGTTCGAAACAATAGCATCACCAACCTCATAAAAGTCAGGGGTAGAAGGATGCAAATTATAGTCACGCGGGATCCAGTTACTACCCCACAACAAAATGTTTTTCCCATCCCCCACTCGCCATCTTACCCCTGCACTTACTAACTCCAGTGCCGCCAGAATACTTTTCCAGGTGTAAGAATCTGTAGACTTAGGTGTGGCTTCTAGAATATTACAGTTGGAGAAATACTTTGCCTTCAGCACCCTACTAAGAAGAGAGTCAGGATACTGAATCACGCGCCAAATTTGCTTGCCAAGCATAGCAAGATTAAAAGAGCGAAGATCCCTAAACCCCATTCCTCAATCTCTCTTACTATCACACAACTTATACCAATTTACCCAGTGAATCTTCCTTTCCTTCCCATTCCCCCACCAGAACTTTGCAATTAAGGACTCAATTTCATGGATTAATTACTCATGAAGCTTGATGAAACACCCCATGACATAAGTAGGTATAGCTTGAATAACTGATTTAATTAAGATTTCCTTACCCGCCCGCGACAGTAACTTATTCTCGAAACCCTGAATCTTATCCCACACTCTCTCCCTCAACCATCCAAAAACTTCCCTCTTAGACCTACCCATTTCAGTTGGCAATCCTAAATACATTTCATGCTTTTCGACTACCCGAACTGGAAGAAAGCCCCTCACCTCTTCCACCCTCTCACTCCCCGTATTTCTACTAAAAACAGCAGTGGACTTATCAACATTGATAACCTGATCGGAAGCCAAGGCATATCTATGTAAAAGTCTACTAATTTCCCTAGCAGAATCAGCTGTGGCATGACAAAATAGAAGAGTATCATCGGCGAACAAAAGATGAGAGATCCTTGGTGCATTAGGGGATACGACCACCCCCTCAACACCTCCCTCTCCTCAGCATAACGAATCAGAGAGATAAAAGCCTCAGTACAGAATAAGAAGAGATAGGGTGAGAGAGGACCCCCCTGGCGAATCCCCCTCTCCGGCTGAAAGGGTCAAGCTGTGATCCATTTAGTAGGATAGAATAGGATACAGTTAGCACACTCAACATAATCAAATCAATAAAATTACGCTCAAAGCCCAGCTTCTCAAGTACTTTATCCAGGAAAGGCCATTCGACTCTATCATAAGCCTTACTCATATCTAGTTTTAAAGCCATAAAATTTTCTTTGCCCTTTGTTTTTTGCTTAATAAAATGGTTGATTTCATAAGCTACTAACACATTATCAGTAATAAGTCGGGTAGGGACAAAAGTTGAATGAGTTTCAGAGATTATCAGATTCATAAAAGGCTTCAATCTATTGGTTATGGCTTTAGAGGCAATTTTAAACAGAACATTACTAAGGCTAATGGGTCGATATTGGGTAATAAGTTCAGGAATAGGTACTTTAGGTATCAAAATGACATGTATATAATTCAGTTTGGAATCAATAATCTGATGGTTTAAGAAAGCAAGCACACACTGAGTTACATTCTGACCAACAACATTCCAAAAACGTTGATAAAAAATAGCAGGCATACCATCAGGACCAGGGGACTTAAGGGGGTAAATGTCAAAAAGTGCAGATTGTACCTCAGAGGCAGTGAATTCACGAGCTAGCTCCTGATTAATTGCTGGATCCACGCGAGTCTTTATAGTTCCCACAACATCCTCGATCTCTGCAGCCAACGGATTCCGACTCTAAAAAAAACTACTGTAGTAATCTGTGACAATGCGGCTCATAGACTCCTCGTCAGTACATAAATGTCCCTCATCATTTCGCAATCCAGTAATCTCATTCCTTTTCGCCCTTTGTGAAGCATGCGAGTGAAAGAATTTCGTGTTCCTATCAGCCCCTGCTAGCCACTGTACCTTCGCTCGCTGCTTCCACATCGCCTCCTCCCGGTCCAATTCCTCCTCCAGTTCACGTTTTGTTACCCTCTGAGCCTGTCGATTAGCAGATGTAAAGGGATGCTGTTTAAGTGAGTCCAACTTCTCACGCAGACGCCGCAATTTAACCCGTACCTGACCAAACTCCAGTCTCTCTCAATTAACAAGGCCAGTTCGACAGCTATTTAAGTTGTCTAACGTACCCAGAGAATCATCCCAGGACTGTTCCACCATTCGAGCGCAGTCATCCCCGCCTCAACCACATAGACTTGAATCGAAACCTCTTCTTGGTGTGTCGAAATCTCCTTGGATTACTGGATCTCAGATTAATCAAGATGGGTAAGTGGTCGGAATTATTAGTGGACGGATGAGTTACCTTTGCTTCCGGAAACGCTTGAAACCACGCCCGTGTTGCTGTAGCTCTGTCGATTTTAGTCTGAATATGAGATGCGTCCGGTTGCTGATTAGACCAAGTGAACCTATAGCCTTCAAAATCCAGCTCGCTCATACCACTTTCCGATAAAGCCTCTCGAAAATCCCTCAATCTCCAATTAGGTACAGCGTTTCCCCCATTCTTATCTATATTAGATGTGATTTCGTTAAAATCACCGGCACAAAGCCAGGGTCTAGATGAATGACTGGGTAATTGCTTAAGAAGGGCCAATCTCCTGTATAAATACATTTTAATCAGTGAGAGGAAGATCTAGAACTGAAAAGAAAAAAAAAAAAAAACTTTCAGAGACGCTTCCCATCAAATTTTGGTGTCCAAATTTCAAAAGTTCACATCTTATATGATGTCTTTTCCATCTAGGTCGGACAATGGTTGGATGGTAACAATAACCATATAACCTTTAGATAAGCTTTCATATCTAGTTTATGTATCAATTTGATGAAACTATTATGTAAAAATTGGTGCTTCCGAAAATTTTGCAGAAGTGTCAGAAAATCAATAAAAGTTTCGCGTTTTTCATGCAGAAACTGTGTTCTGAGTCAAAGATACCACTTTCCTATGAAGCATGATGAATTTCGGACATCGGAGGTCATCTAGAGGATTAAAATCGATTTTATCAGTAGATACGTTTTGTATTTTTTAAAAATTATTGGAATTTGTTTCATAATTTATTTCCATTCCAAAAGTTAGGGTTTATGTATTTAAACACTATGTTAACTTTCGGTATTCTACAGAATTAACGAACTTTAATAATTATTCTTTTTATTTATCCACGTACGCTGCATCACTACTACAAGAAAAAGTCTGAAGTGGTTCCATCCCTCCTGCGGGATACCCGTTGATAGGACTCGTAAATTGTTAGAAATTGTTAGAAATTGAGATGTACACGATACTTGCACGTAAATAAATTCAAACCACACTATAGAACGTGAGAATCTAGTAGTACAACTTAAAGTTAAAAAGTTTTAATGGTAATAATATAATATTAATATCGTACCAAATGGCAAACAAAGCAATATATGATATGGCCCGTCCAATTAGTTGAATCTGGAAGCATGTTAATGCCGTATTTCCGGTACATTATAACTCGAAATGCTAATGAATTTGAGTTATGCCAGTAAAGTAGGTTCGATATTATGGTCATGTTTAGTCAAATATAGGTCTCAAGTCCATTTCATAAGGACCCATGCCCTGACCACACTACTACTATCTTTTAATTACTCAGTGGCTCAATACCACGTTTAAATTTGCATCAAACAACAGCAGACAGATTCTGGGTCGGCATAAGATCCACCCATCAGATGATTTATGATTCTACTTGGATATTATTGTTATTATTAAAGATGAAAATAACACACACATGTACATGGATAAAACACATTAATGAGAAAAAAGACATCTATATAAATTATGAGAATAAGACTAAGTCTTTGTTTGATTTAAAAACTAAACAGGAAAAAATACCGAGAAAATGAAATCTGAACTGAATTTAATAGATTTAAGCTCAATCTGAACTTAACGGAAGAGTACGAATTAGACCGGGACTAAACGCAATATGATGGTAGGTAAGATCATTATTCACAGAAGCCCAAGTTTTTCCTTTTCTGAAAGTAAGCATATGATATGGGTCCTCTCCTTGGTCTAACCATCCAACTCCATCCACGTATGTAACAGAATGCTAATCATGTTATTACCATATCTCTTAATCACTAAGCTTTAAGTGTAATCAACTACCCAGATTTCAGCTTCTTCCAGAGTCGACAATTTGTAGTGATAAATAGTTCCCACAAAATTCACCAGGTATTGTTCAGGCACATCCGGCGGAAATATATTCAAACAGTTTTCAAACCCAGATAACAAATGAACACTCTATCTAATAACCCGACTTTGTCATTGAGGATCGCGAGTGATAACTTAGTATTATTGGGTGCCAATATCAATCAAGCAAATAACGGAAATCAACCTGAAAGGGTCTGTCAGGCTATTGGGAGAACAACCCCACTAATATGATCCAAAGCCTAATTAATACTACCTTTGATCATGAATTGATCCATCAACAACAGGAGGGCCAAATTGGATGTATGGAGACAATTCACTTCACGGATACATGGTTCTCATTCAACTTCCAGGGACACCCTTAGACCCATCAAACATAGAAATATCACACCAAACTCAATGAGAAGCAATAACTATGTTGACATTTGGTGAACTTGTTACAGCAAGTCCAAACTTAATTTAAATAAAGTTGCACATCGTCGCCATGTTAGTATAACCACACATGTGAATTCCAAGTTAACGGTATCATATCGAGAGATCAAGAATCTGCTAAGGAATTGGTATAGCACACAGGAAGGCAACTTGAGGTACAGGTGGCGTACAGAAGAGGACCCTCCAGCCAATCCTCTAACAAGGTTGTTGGTCCATCTCAAAGATTTGAGAACATTACATATTCTTATATCCCCTTAGACCAATGCTATTCATCACTCAAGTCTTGTCCTTTAAACTTTAAATGCCTACTACTTCTAACCTCTCACACACTTATTCATCATGGACCTCCCACCATTGCCACCAACATCAACCTCCAGGACCATCCTAATCCCACATTTCCCATCTAACCCCCTGTATTCTTCTACAGAAGCTTTAAAAGAAAAAGAAAAAGAAAAAAAAGAAACGAGTGCGGGCACAGAGCAGTCAAAATGCACTTTTCAGTTTTCACCTTCCCCCTCTTTTCTACTGTTACCCATTAATGACATAATAGCTGCATAACCATTCCAGAAAAGTTCATGGACATGGGAAAAGTAACTTACTTTAAAGGGAAAGTAGGAAGATAAGGAGAAACTCAACCCGTGTCATATTTCAGCACCCCTTGCTATATATGTACTCCCATTCTACACTTCTCACCACCAAAAGTTCCAAAAGGCAAATAATAAAGAGCTTCAACTACAGAAACCCAATGCCGTTCTCATGTTCCAAAGACTTCCTACGCCGCTTCTGCGTAGAGGAGTTTCACATGAACACACGAACCCAGAGCGGATTCTTCTCCAATGATCTTATTCCTTCCCTTGGAGCTAGAATCAATCAATCAGTAGTACTTAGAAAGCACATCATTTCACCCTTTGATCCACGATACAGGTGATGACTCTGTCTTTGTTCTCTTGGGTTAAGAGTCGGAGACTATTACATAGAAGTCACTGATTCTCAGTTTCTTTTCCCTTTTCACTTTTTCAGGGCATGGGAGATGTTCTTGGTTCTCTTAGTCATATATTCGGCATGGGCCTGTCCATTCGAGTTTGCATTCCTTCACTGCAAGCAAGATACCATGTTTATCATTGACAACATTGTCAACAGCTTCTTTGCCATCGATATTGTTCTTACTTTCTTCGTGGCATATCTTGATAGCCAGACATATCTTCTGGTTGATGAGCCCAAGAAAATCGCCATGAGGTAACATATATAATGCTTCATCAGCTTTTCTTGGAGCCAATAAAACTGTTCTAAAACAAGATTCTGAAGAATCTGTAAAAATGCCAACTTACAGGTATATATCGACCTGGCTCATTTTTGATGTATGCTCTACGGTACCATTTCAACCTCTCAGCCTCCTCTTCACAAATCAAAATGATGGACTAGGATTTAAAGTGCTAAGTATGCTACGACTATGGCGTCTCAGGCGAGTCAGCTCCATGTTTGCAAGGTCAACCTTCACTCTGAATCAGACAAATTTACAGCTTCTTCATGAAAGCACCGTCTGTCAAGTTCAGCTTCAATTTGCTTTCTTTTTGTTTTATTCAAAAGCATAAGAATTTGTTTACAAACACTTCAAGTTGGTTATGGGGGCCCCACAACCAACAAAATTCTTCATCAATACTAGTTGTATTCCATATACCATCTTTGCCCTTCAGTACGTCGAGTCTTCTACATTCAGGATGAAACATGTTTCATTCTAACTATTTTTTATCCCCTTTTCCTCCAGGCTTGAAAAGGATATTAGATTTAACTATTTCTGGACTCGTTGCACAAAGCTTATATCGGTAAGTTCTTCCTGTTCTAACTTTCAACATATCCAATCCTCAACTAAAATAAGCCAGCACTAGCCAACTGTAATAAACAATCTCTCTCCTTGATCAAATCCAGGTAACACTGTTCGCCATACATAGTGCCGGATGCTTCAACTATATGATTGCAGACAAATATCCTGATCCAAGACAAACCTGGATTGGTGCCGTTTACCCCAATTTCAAGCAAATGAGACTTTGGGACAGATATATAACTGCAATATACTGGTCCATTGTTACTCTAACAACAACAGGCTATGGGGATTTACATGCTGAAAACCCAAGAGAGATGCTCTTCGACATTTTCTACATGCTTTTCAACCTGGGACTGACTTCTTATCTGATAGGAAACATGACAAACCTTGTTGTGCACTGGACCAGCCGAACCCAACACTTCGTATGCTCTCTCTCACTTTAAAACCTGAGCTAGTGCCATTTTTATAATATCATATGGTAGACAGTTTACCTCCCCGTAATGTGACTGTCAAGGGATAAACCATTATCACCTACAATCTTGCGAGCTTCAGAAACTTTTAGATCCTAATAGAAAACTTTTTAAGCTTTTGCAGCTAACAATGAGAAATTATTTGATGTAGAGAGATGCAGTAAGAGCTGCTTCAGAGTTCACAAAAAGGAACCAGTTGCCCCCTCGGGTTCAAGATCAAATGCTGTCACATATATGTCTCAAGTTCAAAACAGAAGGGCTGAAACGGCAAGAAACCTTGAATGCACTGCCAAAAGCGATTCGCTCCAGCATTGCACATTATTTATTCTATCCAATTGTTCAGAATGTTCATCTCTTCCATGGGGTTTCCCAAGACTTCCTTCTTCAACTGGTACTCTTTCTGCTAAACATTCTTAAAGACATCTTCCTCTAGTATGAAGTATCTGATAACAAGATCCATAACATTTCAAATGTGTCCTATTTTACTGAAAGGTTGCAGAAATGGAAGCTGACTACTACCCTCCTAGAGAAGATGTGATTCAACAAAATGAGGCTCCAACAGATGCATACATAGTGGTCTCAGGAACAGTGGTAAGTGAAGGAAAATTCTTAAACCATCCATTTACCTCCTGGTCCTGAGAAATCTTGAACAAACGTGGGTCCCATGACACTAACAGTCGAGGTTTCCTAAGATCCGGGTAATTTCAAAATCTCTCATCTATGCTTATTTTCCTTTGGCAGGATTTTGTTGAAAAGATAAATGGGCATGATCAGGTTAGAGTTCGCGCACCATATTGACCAATATGATTTAATACAATGATTATGACACAAACAGAGACAGACTACAGAAAACTAAAACATTTTTCTGATATGCATGCAGATTTTGGGGAAGGCTTCTACAGGGGAAATTTTTGGAGAAATAGGAGTTTTATGCGGAAAGCGTCAGCCTTTTGGGGTTCGAACCACTGAAGTTTCTCAAATACTACGGTTAAACAAGACCACATTTTTGAATATTCTCCAACTAAACCCAGAAGATGAACGCTGTGTTATGAACAATCTCTTCCTGGTAAACTTATCAAGGGTCATTTCATAGCTCATGCCTCATATTCTTTTCTTTTTATTTTGCTAAAACTGAAATTCTATTTTGTTTTAAAGAAACTGAAAGCATGGAAAGGTTTCAATGTTGACGGCCACCAAGATGCTAGTATGATACCAAATAATTGGATCAATGGGCAAGTAAAAGGAGACTGCGACAGCAATTTTGGAGATGAGCATAATTCCGATGCAGGTGTAATGAAAGAGGAAGCAAGTGCAGATATTTCAAGTGCAAATTCATTGAATTCAAGAAAAACTGGAAATAACAATACCAAAGGAAGCGAGATTGATATTAATTCATCTGCTGTGGATGGTGAAACAGCTCTACATATTGCTGTTCGTCAGGGGCATATGGAAATGGTCAAAATTCTTCTAGAAAGAGGAGCAAATGTGAATAAACCAGATGACAGAGGTTGGACACCCAGAACACTAGCAGAGCAGCAGTCACATAGAGGCATATTTGACCACATAACAGGTCATGAAACTGGAAGAAAATTAAACGGGCCCAATGATTGTTTGAAACATGCATGCGGTTCTGGATATTCAACAAAGCAAGAAGCAGCAGCATCAGTAAAGAAGAGAGTCACCATCCACAGGAAGTTTCAAAAGAGCCATGTTTCAGAGGAACAGCTTGCGAAACTAATAGTTCTACCTGATTCTGTCGATGAGTTGCTCAGGATAGCAGGTATGAATTATTTGTCCTGTAGAACCAATGAAAGATCATTACGATACAGATGGCTTTACAATTTATTTAATTGAAACAGTAACACTTACCATCGCCATATATCTGATCATTGCTTCTTGTCAAGCTGCAGGTCAAAAATTTGGAGATGACAGTCTTACAAAACTGGTAAATGCAGAGAATGCAGAAATTGAGGACTTGAATGTCGTGCGAGATGGTGATCATTTGTTTCTTCTCCCTAATCAGTAGTGATGGAGTAGAGTATGAAGCGAGCTAACATTAGCTATGATATGGAAATGCTAGAGTTAGGCAATTCAAAGTAGTATTCTGAATTCTGATTTAGTGATAACAGTCATTCCATGTATTTTTAGAGTAAACGGAAATGTATAATCAATTATTACATGGAAGCCTCACAACCTGCTAAACGTGTAAAATTATATCTAACTATCATGGGGCAGTAACTGTGGTTAACAATAGTTGGAGTTTTGGAAGTTCTATTTGCAGTAAGAACAATGTATAAAACATATCGTACATATTCTTGGATGAATTACTGAAGAGAGCAGAAGTTCAACCAGATATTAACGCATCAACAGGCTGCATTGGCTTGTATCTGAAGTTTTCTTCTCAAATGCATGAACATGCTGGTTGAGTCGGTCAAAACTGGAAAGGGAAAATCCCACTTCTTTAGCTCAAAATCTTATATCTCGGTGCAACCATCAATTTCTTCTTACAGTACCTCCAATAGGAAAAGGATGAGCTTCTGTATTAAATACATACTCATTTAATGGAATAGCATTTGTATCGCCAAACAATAAGTATAAGTATTTTAGGGTTTCTCCCAGAAAAAATGTCTCCATCTTATCCCTTCTTTGAGGAGGAAGAACAGTAACATCATCCAGCGAAGTATAACCACCAGATTCAACCTTTGTGTACTTCTCAAATGACTCAAAGATCTCCCATCCCCATTCACGATATCTGCGCAGGTAATGACAATATGAATTTACGAGTTATAATAGATTCAAAGCATAAGAGGTGACCTAAATCACTTAGGTGAAATGTTGTCGGAAGACTAAGACTAGGTGTATCAACATGATGAATTTTACAAATGAACGTTCAACAGTCATTTCAAGTTTAAGAAAATAGAATTTTCATTTGCATTTCCTAATTGTGTACAGAATTCCATCACACGAACAAAGTAACTATATGACAAAAGGAAACCGCTTTAACATGAATGTGTTAATGAAACTTAATTAGGATGAAAGTGCACAACTAAATGCAGTTGATACTAAAAGACATATCCCAAGCCAAAAATTGCAAAAGCAATGAATTTTCACATACTTGGCATCTTCTGTAATCCGGAACAAGACAAATAAAGATTCAACAGTTTCAGGACGCAAGAGATTGTGGCGGTCAGCAGGTTTAATAACTATATCATCCACATACTTCGAGTTCTTGTTTCCACCACCAGGGCCACCTTCATTGTGCCCCTGCTCAACATAAATAAATAAAAATTTTAAGATAAGGAGATGAGAATCAAGGAACAGGAAAAGGCAGAATCTGTTGGACTGCCTCAACATAGTTAATTCTGAAACAATAACCCCCCCCCCCCTTTCACCCCCCAACAACACACAGCCCCATAGGAAGAATGATAGAAGCACATACGAAGATTAAATTAAAAAAAAAAAAAAAAGGATAGCAAGCTAACACCCCAGATTTTGAAAAATAGTCTACCTCCATGTTAAAATATGCTATTTCTGGAGCAAGACCAGTTGAAGTTACAGAATACATCTCAAAACATGTCTTAACCAGATCTTCAGCAAGCTTCAAATTTTCCAGATCTTCAAAGTTGAGTAAGTTTTCTTGCATGGCCTTTTTCTTTGTGATGCCCTTAGTGGCACCAAGAGCAAGAGTGCCAGGGAGGAAACATACCTGCGATTTGTATCATATGCATGCATAAGTAACAAAACACCAAGTGCAGAATCATCACTTCTTTTGAAAATCAGAGCACAGGAATAATGAACATTACTATAAATAGATAGGCTTGAGTGAGCTACTCCCCATAATGTGAAATTTTAGTGAAATAAAGTTCACACAGGTGTAGAATGTGCCAAAAATGCATACATGACATTTGTACTGGGACAGGGGTGATTCAGGTGAATTACCATCACATCCCCTAAGAGTTTTCTTAATTACACTAGGCCTCTTACATTTTGAAATTAAAATCCATTTAATTAGAAAAACCGAAAAATACATTTTTTGTGTCCAAAAATGTGCTAAACTTCAGGGGTAAAAACGGATTCTCATTAAATTTTGTTACATATGGGTTCATATGTAATTGTTCCACCTGATCTCAGGGGCCTAATTGTGAAGTGGGCATTTAGCAGGGGTTCGTGGGTGCAATTAATCTTAAATGGAATATGTGGCATTTGGTCTGGACTCTGGAGGGAGTAACAGACAGAAAAAGAAACTCAGGAAATAGGCAAAATTCCTGAAGAAAACTCGTACTACATTTTAATATCTGGAATTAATAGGAGTAATAAATAAAACTAGTAAATTTAACATATATATCATAGTTGTCTAGCTGGCATGCTAAATGTTTATTTTGTGATGTGTACTATTTGTTACAAGAAAGTTTAACCAAACCAAAGTATGTAACTTACAAGATGATCCATTTTTGGACTGAAAGACCCCTGAGGCCCAGAAGGTAATTCTCCCACAAAAACCAAACCATTGGGCAAGGTTTTCCGAACAAGAAGCTCTTTGATGCCTTTCACTGATTCGTCATACATATCATGCAAATAAGATAAATTATGTCCTTGGTTTTGAAGCCACACTTTAATAAGATACTCATAATAACTGTCCCCACGAGATCCAAGCCGAATATTCTCGCCGCTAAATTCACCAGAACTAGGGCTGCAGTGTAGAATAGAAACAACTAAATATTTAGTTATGAATTAGCTTGTGCAGTTACAATATAATATGCACAGACACAGAATACTCTAAACCATATTAGGTAATGAATTATAAATTCACTAAATAAGAATAAAATAGCAGCTATTGAAACAAAATTATGAAGACACTATCCATAGGATGCTGAGCCTATTTGAACTTACTTTATGTATATAGGAACCAGTCCCTTGACCTTTGGCAGAGTCTTTATGCGTTCCAAGACCTTCATGGATTCCAAACTGTACTTTGGATTGCCAGTTAAAGAACTGAGATAATTAAATTCAAGCTGTACAGTCGAAACTTCTGCGGTGCTACTTAGGCCATCAGGAGCAGCATGTGCTGAACAGTCACTCAAAACAACATCACTGAAGGGAATATCAGAGGGGCTTGATGTAAATGCAACTAGCAGGCGATCAGCCAAATTCTTAGCTGTTTCCAGATAGATAGATGGTTTGGGTCCCCGAACAGAAGCATCACTGCTATGTTCACCCCCACTTAAATGGTAAGCACTCAAAAGACCACCTAGAACGCGTATGGTAGTCTCAAATAAATTTACCTGGCCCTTTTTATCAATCCTCTCAGATAGATGTTTCTCAATCCAAGAACCTGCTTCATGGACAACCTCATCAGCCCCCATAATCATGGCCGTGTCAAGAGCATCCACAACTGTGGCTCCTAGACCCCCTAAGCTATCAGTACCCCGATGGCTCAGTGGCATAAGTTCATCATATCCCATGGCATAGGTATGATACCCAGACCAAGCATGGAGAAATGCATCCTTGACTTTCTGTTGCCGGGCCTTCCAATCAGGGCCAGAATCAATCTTGTCAGATCTATGAACTGTTACATTCCTACTTCTGATTTCATCAGGCGATAATCTAGGAGGAAGCCTTGGCGGCTTCCTCCAGAATCTTCTAAACCTCCCACTCTCTTCAGTGAAGAAATTCTTGCTTTCCTCAGTGCCTATATTTTTTGCATTACCATCAGATGACGAGGGAACAGTGTTCGTATGCATCATCATTAGAAAAATAAGCCCGCAAACCATTAATAGCACAAGAAACCTTCCTGTACTGCATTTTGTGCATTCATGTCTTGCCTTACTGGTTAAAACATTATTGGTGATCACCTAGAGAAGAAAACCAGAAAAATTAAGTTAAATTCAACCAAAACTCCTAAAATTAAGACTCCATAAAACAATCATGAAGCAATTGATGAATAAGCTCATGAGTACATATCATTTCCTAAAACAATCATGAGGCAATTGATGAATAAGCTCATGAGTACACATCATTTCCACAATCACAGCAGTAAGCTTAATTTTCAATCTCGATTAACTCTAAGCAGATCAAATACAGAAAACTGATATAATTACACGAATCAAAATCAATCAAGTGAAGCTCAAATGACTTGAAACAAACAAATAAATAAATGCAAGTGATCGGAAGGAAATAAAATTGGGCGAGATCTCAGTAAAGAAAGCAAGCAATAGAAGAAACCTTGAGAAGAGATCTCTGGCGAAACTTTGCGTTGTCATAGCTCACATCTTTCATTGAATAGGGCAGCGATTTCGACATGCTCGTATTATTATTCGAGATAGATTTACGAAATTAGAAGAAATTGGAGAATTGTAGGGCAAATTTCAGTGGATAGGAATATTGGATAGAAATGATTGGAATCGGATAGGAGGAATCTGGTCCCAGGATTACGACGAGAATTCAGGGGGCAAATCTTTCATGTCTGATTTGTTTCGTTGAATGTTAGAGACATCTGTATACCAATCTATCTGAAAAATGAAGAAGAACAAACAAGAAGAGGGCTGATCTATTACTAAGGTCAACAAGGGGTCATGAACCGGTTTTACCCATCTAACCGGCTTCATCTTAATTGTACCGGATTTTGATTGTAACCGGTTAAATTAACGATAGAGATCAACCTCGCATATCACTCATGAATTCGAGTCACATGGTTAACCATCGTTTTCCAAGTTGAAACAATAATCGACGCAATAAATAAATATCAATGGTTCGTTAGTTTTAAACGGTTTAATAGTTCGTTAGTTAAAACATAACATGTCATTTGCAAGTGCAACGGCTTTGCTTTGAACATATTCGGGGGCGCATAATTGGTTGAGGGAAAACAAGCTTTGAACTATATAAACGAAGCACCATCACAGTTGTATCATTTTCATTCACTCTCCTATGCAATTGTACTAGTTCTCTCTCATGAACGTTTATTATTATTAGTTCTTTATTAGATTTGTTTTAAATACAAACCATAACGAGTTACTTTTAAAATAACAATTATTAGTGAATCCAAGTCCTAAAACAATATGTTCATTATGTTATATGCGATGCTAAATGCCATAGCAAGTTGTGCTAATTTATGCGCACTCATGTAATCCAAACACTTTCTTAACTATTTTTAATGTTTTTAACCATGAACTGGTTCTCAATTTCTCATAGTCATACGATACACTCACCGTCACTCTTTGCTTGTCATTCATTCTCAAGTTGGGCGTTTCTTGATGTAGATGTGACAGGATACTTGGTCAAGTATAACTGTAAAAGCAATCTGGGAACTGGTCATCTGGTGTCTTCAAGAGTTCAAGGCCAAGATTCGCAAAGCTCTCATCCGTTCATGTTAATTTAGCTTAGTGTTTGCGGGAGATTTTAAATATATATATTGGACTTTTATGGATTTTAGCCCATGTTTTAGTGTTTCTGATTTTTTAATGTTTTTTTTTTAAGCTTAAAAGAGGAAGCTCAGGAAGTAATCATTTGGCATAGTTCGAGAGGTTTTGGCAACCATTTCAGATTTTCAATTCTATGATATTTCTAACTTTCCACACGATAGAAAAACGAAAAGCTAAAATTAGTAAAGACAGTTACGTACTCCAAAATATTTCTTCGAAAGAAAAAAAAAACTTCACACTAAAATATATTAGCAGTCATTATATTAGAGTAGATTATAAGATAGGATTACAACAACATTCCAAGAGAGAACTTAACTTAAACTTGAACATGCACCAGTCTTATAAGCGACGATATAATAATAAATAAAACATGGCTTAAACCCAAAGCAAACAGACACCGAAATACCAAATCTGCCCCTCCTCCTTCACTCCTCAAACGCCTCGACCGGAAAAGCCCTAGAGATTCCAGTAGCAGTCCCGAACGTGATCTTACCCGAACTGGGATCCTGAATAGATATATCCGCAATAGTAATCCAGAACAGCAGCTCCTTACTCTTCACCCCGGTCAGCCTCTTCATCCTCCTGTCCTGCACAATCGCGGTGACCTCAGTGTCGTACCAGACGCTGCGATTGATCCCCTTGAAGAAGTGAGTCTTACTCTTCTTCTGCTTCAGCCACACGAACCCGGTCTCCTCGTTGTACCCAACCTCGATGATGTCGTCGAGTGGGAGCAGGCCTTTGGGGAGGTTGATTTTGGCCAGGAGCTCGAGCGATTTCTGCTTGCAGACGTCAACGCCGGTGAAGACTTGGGCGTTTTCGCGGTCGGACTGGGTGGTTTGTGTAGACATGGTGGCGATTGCGAGGTGATGATGATGATGATGAGAGTTGGTTGATGGATGGATTCTTATAGTTGTGATTTGAATTGATGAGAGAGTTTGAGACGGAAATGGGAGTGAATTGGGACGGGATTGATTAGGATTTAAGCGGTGGTGGTGGTGTGTAGTGTAAGTAAACTGAATCTGATGATGATGATGATGATGACGGATGAGGGAGGATGGGTTATTTTGTGCAGTTGAGTGCATTAATTCAATTCAAGCTACCTTGCTGGTAGATTCACTAAATTTTGCATTCAATGCCACCACCTCTTTCCTAACCCTCTCCACATTTTGCCAAGTATACGTTTTGGTGGTGGTATTCTATGCAATTGACTAATTGAGTCTTAACGAGGTGTTGTGTCAGCTCGAATCTAATTTTAATTATTATTTTATAAATTTCACACATAAATTTAAATTTAACTTGCTAATTCATTGTTTTAGACCGATGACTAGGTGAAAACGGTTTATGAGATGCTAGCATAGTCTATTAAACCACCAAAGACACATACATGTGGGATCCATATGTGTAGAGTTCACTATTATGTGTCTTAATGGTGTAATAGACTAAGTCTAACATGAAATAAAGAGGCGAAAACATGTAAATAAACACATCAGTCACATGAAAATCGATGAAATAAACATTATACGAGGCTGTCAATTTGATTGCCCAATACATTTGGCATCCAAAATAGGTTACAACATGTGCTTTGAAATTTGGCGGATTTACCCTCAACTCAACCCGGACTCCCGTGGGCGGTGGCCTTTATGGAAAAGAACTTCTTTTCTTTTTAATTTTTCACCCTTTTTTGGGGTTAAAAAAAAAGTTAAAAAAGAAACAGTGACTTTGTTTGAACTTATTTAATGGAACTTATCCTATTATTTATATTATTATTACTATTATTATTATTAATATTTATTTAAACTATTAAAAATTCGTTTATTTAGATTATTGTAATATTATGAGTTCTATTGTGTGGATTTTGAACTTTATTTTATTTCATGATTCATGTAGACTTTGGTAATCCCATTCATGTAATGACTAGGAATCTCGGATACTAACTACTTAATAAACAAATTACCGTTTACCAATTAAACACCACCACTGCACTGAAACGAATCATCCATTATCATCATCACGAGAAAACTAAGCCTTCGAGATGCTGCGGTTCCATAGCTAGCTTAACTCTTCATCGCGCGCATGCAACAGGTGAGGTTGATTTGTCTCCACTAGTTCTACTGTTTATTTATTCTTCCAGTTTGATTGATTAATACGGATCGATCGATATTTGCCACTATATATCAAAGCTCTTTTGTTTTGGTCGGATTCTTCGATCCTAATACATTATTAACCGATGGTCGGAACGACCATTGCTTGTCTTAATTTATAATGTAATTTACAGATATTCATTTTGTTATGCGTAATCAGCATCATTCATCGTTGTATTTCACAGCTCGTGTTATATACGTTGTACTTGTCGTTAAGGAAAGAAGAACAATAAGAATTTCAATGTGAAACAAAATTCTTCTTCATACTCCTCCATTCAGGAATTGAGCTATATCTGTAGGCTGTTGACCTGTTGTAGTAGCTATTATAGATTTGTGTTATCTAATACTTCACACAAGTCACAGCTGAAATCTTCACAATGCTTCCAAGTTCCAACATCAGGCAATACAATCATTAACCATACACGCATGATTTCTGCGTTATAAACAAAATCATTATAATTAACAGGTGAACTTCATCGGACCTGGAATATGGTCTATATTCATATGATCATATCCATAGTTACTCATGGTAAACCAGAAAACGTGACTGCTTTTGCTCATGACCAAAATACTAAAGCTTTGCAAGAAATAGCCAGCCATATATACTAGAAGATGCAAAAGAGAATTTACTTGGAGAGATTCATGCTGAATATATGACTCGGCTCGAACTCCCCAGTTGCTTCGGGATGGCAGTTAAGCACCACAAGCAATCAAGCATATCATTCCAGCAACAACTAAATTTTTCTAAGTGCACAAGAGTTCTACATGATAAATATGCAGATCATGCTTCTGGAGAACACAAATCTATGATCACCGGTCACAAAAGGAACAAGAGAAGAATAAATGACAGCCAAGAGAACGAAAAAAGAGAGAACAACAATAAATTAAAAAAAAAAAAAAAACCTCACATATATCTTTCACAAGTATCTCTGATGACTTGCTGATAGAAAAGAGCCAAGATACTGATCCAGGACAAGGACTAATTACTTTAAAATGAGTGAACATCTTAGCAGTGTTTCAGGTTCTACAAGTGTCCATCATCGCAGTACCAAATCTCCCAGAGCTGCAGAGTTGAAAGAGAATGTGTTCCATTCCAGCCAGCAGCAGGCGTTTTCCATTTAATTCCCATGAAGATGACAATCATGATATATTTGAAGGTCTTAGATTCTTAGGCCTCTCTATCCAGTTAACTTCCTTTCTCATGGCTGACAAAATCGGTATCCACAATCATGCCTCCAATCATATATACAGAACAAAGATGCCAATTACTACTACAGATCATGATCTAAGCGACATGGGACAGAATTCAATTCATAATATTGAACAGTGTAACTAAACAATAGATATTTCACTCGGCCATGTAGCAATTCCACGACATATTTCATCATACAGGACATTATAGTGATAAGTTGCTTTGCACCAGATATCTTAAATACATACGGCGGACTCTAAGTCAAATTCCACACTCTTGAAAGTAAATATATAGATCACCAAAGCATGTTTCTTTCTTTTTTGTTGCTTCTTCTTCACCTCCTAATTCTAAGCACAAACTCTAGTAGAGTTGAATGAGAGCCACAACAGTACCCAAGAGCCTTACGCATAATATAATACAAGGACAAAGGACCAGGGCTTGGTCTAAACACTGCTATAGCTACAAAGAGTTCAGATAAATGCCAAAAAGCCGTGCCACATGATTGGCTTAAATGACACAAGTTCAGAACAGGTGATCATATATTACCTTTTCAAGTTTCAAATACAGCTGAGAATTGCATTAACCTTTCTACTATAAATTTACTGAACTTTTTGAACAATATACAAGAGTAAAGATAAATGCCAAAAAGCTGAGCCACATGATTGGCTTAAATGACATCTAATTATCTATCTATCTAACTGCCAACTTTCTTTATCTTTTGTGAGCAACAATTCTATAAAGAGAGACTCATTTACTCTTTGACAAATCAAATCTACTAGCTGTTTCTACAAAAGCAACTAAAACCTGAAAAAAGAAGAATCAGTCATGGGATTCACCCCACATATTTAAGAGATAGTCCTCACATTTTCCACTGCTCCCATTCACATACAAATCCAAGCTGACCTTGTTCACTTTATGTGGTCCCACAGTGGCCCCACCTTTTTTAAGGTTGTGCCTGTATTCAACTGCCACCTGTTCAAAAACTTCAACTTCGAACATGTTTAGCTTCAGCTTTGGGTTATTCATCTTGTCCCTCACATAAGCAAATGGGAGTTGATCTCTTGGGTTAAAAGCTTCCAATTCATTGAACAAGAGGCATGAGAACAGGTTTGTTGCAGCACTGTGCTTCCTCAGGATTAAAGCACTATCCGGCACATCTGCATTTAGCCAAGAACAGTTTAGTTTACGCGTAGAACATAATGTCTACGTGACACCCTCGAATTCTGAGTCCAGCAATATACAATTGAGGGTTGAGACATATACAAGCAAGTCTCTGTCACCAAAGCCGGCTGATATGGTTTTCAATCACAACAAGTCACTAGCAGTTCATAATAATGAATAGATAGATCAACAAACTTATTATATGTATTAAAAATTGACACTTTGACAGAGACAACACCATTTTAAAAAGGTGTTTAAAACACTGAGGAAAAGGAAGGCCCTGGAAGCAACAAAAGCAGTTTGCATACTATAATTTATATTGGGCTAATGTCACAAGGATACTCCAAATGGTGTCTTTCTTAAAGAATACTCATAAAATCAATCATTAAATTCCTTAACTACTCATGAATCAAAAGGCCTAAGCAAAGTTCAAAAGACCATCTTGAGTAGTAGTAAATTATTTGACATTATTAGCTACTCCAGCTTCAACAACACTCCATAATATATGCCATGAATCGATCATATATGTTATACCTAACACGAATTATGATTCCGAATAATACTTAACTCCGAATATAATACTTAATGTGCATTCATTGCATGCTATTATGAAACATCTAATAATTTTGTATACAAGGCATAAATGTGAACCATCATCGTTACATGTTGGCATGACCCTACAAAGATTTCGTGTTCAATTGATTTGTATATTTCTAGCTTAACTCATGATCAATGTAACTATGACACATGAACAAACATATCTAAACCTGTCAGTTCAAGACAACTCATATTTTTACTATTAAGAAAGGAAAATAAGTTTGTGCATAATCAATTTATTACTTACATCCAGTAATGATTCAAAACTAACAAAATAATAATCTCAAAGGTAATTGTTTGTGTACCTGTAGGATAAGGCTTGTTAGAACTCCATGGTTGCAAGCCATTCTCACAATATGTCTCCATCTGCACCTTTAATCCATTAACATCCCACCACTTATTCCACCTAGCAGTAGCCATCGCCTCTTCCATCGTGTGCACAAAAAATGGATGCTTTGATATAGCCATATCCACATCCTCCTTTACAATCAAAGAATGAATCAACAGAAGAGGATCCACTACCAGCTGCAGCTTAGCATCTATCCATATACTGTACTTCGAATTTGGGAAAAGGCGATGAATCAGGTACTTTGGTATTATTCCATTCATCGCAGGATTTTCATACAAGTCCTCACTCGACACCTTAACAATCCTCCATACACCAATCTTGTGCTTCTTAGATTTACTCGAAACTAAGTTATGGAAGTGCAATCTGTTGATAGTAACATCGTCCACAAACATGAAGAAACATACACTGTCGAGCGTCCTGGATCCTAGACCCCGTGGCTGCCTGACTTTGTCGTGATCATTGAATATGGCCGACGTTACCACTAGTCCATTACACTTTTCCATCGCCATTCTATCTGAAAAATTCGCGAAAAATCATTAAAACCGGCAACTTTAGCTATACTAACTCCCCTGCACACACTTTACCACATCACCAATCCTTAAACACAGTACTTTAAATCCTAAGATAGTAGTAACATAAACCATTTAAGCCGCCTTTTGTAAGTATACTAAATAAGAGCCAAGATCAGTAGCCTAGGTAGCTACATTTTCGCATGAATACGAAATCAGAAGAGGATTCTACAATTAAAGTGAAGCAAAACTAACCTGCATTTCCAATTGGAAAGTGTTTAAAGAATCCACAGGGGATCTCGGTTGCATCGTCATGACGATCAAAGTAAGAAAACCTCTGCGTAACACTGAAATTCCCACCAAAAGTCAGAGCATTGTTCCCCCGCTGCATATACTTGAGAGGAACATCCCCGAAAATCAAGGAATTCGCACATAATCCCTGGATTTCATTAAAAACTTCAGAATAATCTAACAAAAACAAACAGAGACTCGTCAGTGTCCATAATCCAATATGAAATCAATTAATCCGATCTTTTCGGAGAGACGAAAGACGTACCAGAGAAGTAAACAGGGGAATCGCAGGAGGAACGGGTAGTGGGAATGGCGTACTTGTGTTCACCGTAGGAAGGAGGGTAATTGAATAGAGGGGATAAAATAGGGTCGAAAGGGGATGATCGGAAGAGACATTTGGTGGCGGAGAAAGTGAAGTGTACAGCCAAGAATAGGGCGGAGAGGAGGTAAAGAAGAGAGAAACAGAGGAGCTTTGATTTGAACAGGATTGGAGTTGAGAATTTAGCTAACCTCCCCATTTATTTACTACTGTAAATTAGTTATCCATAAATATATATATGAAGTAGTATCTATCCGATCCGATCCTAACCCAATCATCATGGTTCGGTTCATCAATTGCACGGGGACGAAAGATTGCCGAAAATACAATACGTACCCTTTATCTTTTTTTTTTTCTTTCTAATTTAAACTAAAATCAACCCAGCCCACTCCCAGATCTCAAATTGAAAACCCTAACTTACACCGGTGAGCTATCTCTTCTCCGGTGCCGAGCCGCTATGCTCTGTGCCATCCCCACTGCTTCAGCTCCGTCCCCTGCCGCCGCACTCTGTTTCTTTTTGTTTTTATTATGTTGTTGTGAGTGACTGCGTGTGTATCTGAATTTTCTGATGCCTGTGTAACAATTAATCTCGATCTGTTGCTGCTTGTGTTTTGTGAGATATTGAGATGCTGTGATATGAATTGCATTTTTATTTGGTCCTCTGTTTCAATGATTTTGGGTAATTAGGAGACTAAGTCTAGCTAGTTGGTTCGGTCAGGTAACTGCATTGTACTCGTTGCCAATCTATTTGTTTTTATTTATATTTTATTATTATTATTCATTTTTTTAACTCAAACTCCAAATCTCATCAACTTATTGTTAGAATTTTATAAATTACAATTAAACATGTTTATAAAAATACATAAACATTATTAGTATCCTATACATAATTCTTGATTCATTATTGTCAAAATTATTACTTATATAAACATAATTCTTGATAAGTAATATATAAACATTGTTACTTATCTGAATGTCAAAATTATCTTCAATATTGTTGCATTGTTACATAATTCTTGATTCATTTCAGTCCTTTTTTTAAGAAAAGAAATTAAAACCTTAAAAAAATAAAAACAAAATAAAAAAAAATACCAGTCAAAAGCTCCGATTGGAGCTGTCAAAAGCTCCACATCGGAGCTTTTTAAAGCTCCAAATCGGAGCTGTAAAAAGCTCCGTTGTGGAGCTTAAAACAGCTTCCAATCGGAGCTTTTAACAACTCTGATTGAAGCTGTAAAAAGCTCCAAATCGGAGTTGTTTAAAGCTCCGGTTTGGAGCTTAAAACAGCCCCCAATCGGAGTTTTTAACAGCTTCGATTGGGAGCTGTAAAAAGCTCCAAATCGGAGCTGTTAAAAGCTCCGGTTTGAGGCTTAAAAAAGCTCCCAATTATCGGAGCAAAGCTCCGATTGGAGCAGTCCGGCAACTCCAAATCGGAGCTGTAAAAAGCTCCGGTTTGGAGCTTGAAAAAGTTCCCAATCGGAGTTTTTAACAGCTCCGATTGGAGCTCCGACTGTTCCGGCACCGGAATCTTTTTCGGTGCCGAAGCGTGAAGAAGAAGAAAGAAGGAAGGTGATTGAAAAAAAAAAGAAATAGAATAAAAAAATAAAAGAAAATAAATTGAAAAGATGAAAGAAAAAAAAAAGAAATTAAGATAAGGGTGTTTTGGGAAGCCAGATTTTCAGAAAATTTGTAAGTTGGTCAACTCAAATGGGGTGATATGTAATTGTTGAACTAAGAGGGGGAAATATGAAAATTGGTGCACTAACAGGGGTGGTAGATGGTATTTTCCCGTACTTATATTTTATATTAATTATTATAACTTTTACAAACTCCAAATCTCATTTTCTTATTACTAGTTATTATTAGAACTTTATAAATTATAAATTAAACATGTTTATAAAAATACAAAAACATTAAACATCAAATGTATCCTACACGTCCTCATATTCTACTTTTTTTTCGTTTTTTTTTTTTTTTTTTTTTTTTTACGTTTCCACGTATCTGTATCCGTCCCCTGCTTCTTAGCCTAAAAGATTTGGCCCCTCGTCGTATGTAATTTCTTTAGTTTTAGTAATTGTCTCCTCCTATACCTGAAAGACAAGGCCAAAAGGCAGGATTTGGCTCCATTGGGCTGGGTCAGTGTTTTTAGAACTATTATAGTTTTTCCATTCACATTAAAACTATTGATATTGATTTATAGGGCCAACAAATCATTATGATGAGAATAGCAAGAAGTAACTTTGCCGACCTAAATGTGATTACAATATTTGTTGTGTAGTATACAAAAATCTGGACTGAATATTGAACTAGACATATTATAAAATGTTGGTTCAATAAGTTAAATCCGTCAACCCACTGGTTGACCAGGCATGATGTATAATTATAATAAATAACAAATTTTTCAATACTGTATTAGTACTTTACTCGTATGGAGTTGTACACCGCCCTAATATGATAGAGACTAGAGAGTGTAATTGCGTAATTATAAGTTACCTTTATGACAATCAACAATGAGCTTAATGATCATACCAAAAATTTCATGCTTTATTAGGGGCTTAATGATCATTCCAAAAACTTCATGTTGACGCGCCCTAGTTTCAAAGGGCAGGATGCCCTGATTTTACCAAATTCGGGCATGCTCTTCATTTTAGCAACTTTTCTGGATTGTTTTCTAGCACAAGTGTCGGACTTTGTCTTTCTTATAACGCTTCGACAAAACTAGGGAATGTTGGGGTGCCCTACCTTCCCTCGACTCTTCTGGTCTGGATTGGAGATAAATGCAAGTGATATACTTTGCTCTTCTCAGGTCACTTCATGAACGTAGGGAATCCCTTAACCCTAGTTCATGTTATTGACACGCTTTTTCACGGATTGGGCATATTTTAGTATCCTCATGACACAAATTTGATAATGATTCCTATAATATTATAATTCAGATGGGTATTTATATTTGTAAATAACAAATGAATTTTATATGTAAAGAAAAATGAATATTAACGCATAAAGTGATCAATCTTCCACTTCATGGTGCTCTGTTCGACCTTTTCGAGCAGTGTTTTTGCTCAAATTAATTATAAGTTGTACCGAAAAAATAATATTTAAACTTATACTATATGGAAATGCTGAAAATTTTATATTTTTTCATGATATAAGTTCTAAACTTATTTTTTCGGTATAAAATAGAATGAATTCGAATTCAAACAAATACTAAAAAAGGAAAAGGCGGAAAAAACAAACGGAAACTAATGAGCATATTTTTTTGAATAAGAGCACATGGAAAAGGGTGATGCCGTGCTGGTGCTGGAAATTTGGAGTCAGGCATATTATCTGGAGTCAACTTCAATAACCCCACTTTATAATCCATCCCAACAACCACATAATCACATCGACTATGACGACTCACGATCCACAACTACTACTCTAATTACACACACGCATCCGTCCGGGTGTGTGTGTGTTTACAGCAGGATTTCAGCTCTCGATTCAGAGATCTAGCTGTAGTAAACATCTCCTCTCCTCTCTTTGTAAATTGCAATGGCTACTGAGGATCCTTTGCCTACTCGCTGGTCATTTCAGGTAATGTCTCTCTATTCTATTATTGCCTATGCATAACTTGTCTTAATCAGCTGCATTTTTGCCCAAATGTACAATCGTTGAAGCACGTCCGCAAATTCTAGCTGCTTCCTCCTATTTAGTAACTTATAGTGTAAAGTTTTTACTCTGCATTTCTATGTCACTGGCAAGTGGCAATTGCTAATAGTATATCAAATATTCACAACTAAAACAGGCATTGGGGAACAAACCTATAAGTGTTGTGCCTACCGTTATTGTTGTTGTACCCGATTCACGGTCGATTATCACAGCATTCCGTTGAAGAGTCCTTAACTATGAGTTCTGCTTTTTATATGCTCATTTGGAATCAGAACTGAAGACTGTGAGATTACGAGTTAATGTGTTATCCATCGTATGTTCATATTGTGTTGCGTTTAGGATGAGCTTATTGTGTTTTCTGTTAGCAAAGGTCTAGGTGAAGTTTGTTGAAGATATGTCATAGCTATTTTATTCTTTGGTGTAGATAATGCAATCACTCCAGTTGTGAGAGAATCTCTATATTTATTTGTATAGATTCTTTGCTGCTGTACTAATTAGGAATTTAAGCTGTTCTACGACAAGGCCTTTGGGGGGAAGAAGGAGTCTGAGGCAAAAAGAGAGATGGCTGCAAATGGACATGGTTTAAGTAATGGAACTTCTTCGACTGAGACATCAAATGGAACCCGTCCTCTGAAGAAAACATCCGACTTGGCTATTTATGAGCAATATCGAAATCAGGTATATGTCCTTCTGCACGTATTGATGCAAGCTCTCATATATGTTTTGGTGCTTGATGATGCAGTGATGCACTTCTTGAATTGTTTATTCTTGCTTCAGAATAAGGATAATGGGAGTTCAGCACAGGCTAATGGAGCCCCCTCTACTGGAATGGATCAAAAGCCGTAAGAATATTGTCCCTTATTTTTTCCTAGCAAAAGTATGCAAATCAAAATTGTCCTACACATGCATTCGTAACTACACTTTCAACCAAGCGTGCATTACAAAAAATTTAACTAATTCACTGGTGAAGGTGATAGTTGCTAGAAGCGTTTTTTCTGCCTCTAACCTTCAGCATTTGATTTCAGGCAGAAATCCTTACTTCCTCCATTTGAGTCAGCAGAAGTGAGAGCTTTGGCAGAGAGTTTGTGCAGGTATGTACTTGGCGCATCGCCTATGGTTACACGCATTAGTGTCATGACCAGCTGATCTGAATATCCTACTTCAGTTTTTAATTATATGGATTTATGAACGCTCTGCTGTTTGGTTCTTGTAGAGACATCATTCGCGGTAGTCCAGATGTTACATGGGAGAGCATCAAAGGTTTGGAGAATGCCAAACGGCTGCTTAAAGAAGCAGTTGTCATGCCAATTAAGTATCCACAGTAAGTTTCGACATCTAATACACCCTATAGTTCACAATAATTAAGTTTGGTCTCTTATAACTCATGAAACTTCGGCATACACTCCAGGTACTTCACTGGCCTTTTAACACCATGGAAAGGTATTCTCCTTTTTGGCCCTCCGGGAACTGGAAAGGTTGGTGTTTATTGTATCGCATTAGTGGCATTACCTTTCCCTTCTCTTGTACCACATTTTAATAAAAATTGAATGTCGATACTTTTATTTCTTCCTACGTGATTGAAGTGCGTTTAATTTCTCTCTGAGAGGTTCAAGAAGAATATATTTATTCTTTTGATTAATTGTTGCCACTGATTTTCTTGTGCATAAAGTAAACATCTGATTTCGAGAAATATGTACATTCTGCATGCTGTTGGTTTTTTTCATTTGTGGTTAACTATCCACATTGTACTATCGATCATGGTTGAGCTATTATATTGACTTTTTAAGTTTGGTCATATACGTAATTCATCCTTTGCTGCCTTTACATCTTCTTCTTTGTTATATGTCCATAGTCAAGTTTAAGTTACATATATAAGCTGTAACTGAAACACCATATCTTATATTGACTCCAATCCTGCAGACAATGTTAGCAAAAGCGGTTGCTACTGAGTGCAAAACCACATTCTTCAACATTTCTGCTTCATCAATTGTCAGCAAATGGCGGGGTAAGATGCAGTTTTATTGTGATAATTTTAAAAAAAACCTTTGCTTTTGAGGACCCTAGAGATACTTTATGGAGTACATTGGCGGAATATGATTTAACTGCTGTTATTTATTCATTCTATTATGCTCTTCACTGATTATAGCTAGTTAGAAATGCTATTGAAAACATAAATTATAATTTATAAAGTGAGTTGAGTTGAGTTTAAATTTTCTTAAAAATGTCAGTGCAGTGTGTCAGCCCATAAATATGAATTGTCTTTTGTGTTAGAGGCTACCTGCATGAACCAAGTACAACACTGAGATGATTATTCTGTCACCGTGATCTTAGCTTTTCACAGATTCTATATGCTAAATGCCTCCATGAGTACTCCAAATCTTGAATTTTGATTAAAAACTAAACGAATTGAAACTCAATAACAAATTGGTATCCATTTGGTATTTACGTTCTCTCTTGATCACAGAAATTTGTATTACATTGCAGGTGACTCAGAAAAACTGGTGAAAGTATTGTTTGAGCTGGCAAGGCATCATGCACCATCAACTATTTTTCTGGATGAAATTGATGCAATTATTAGCCAAAGAGGTGAAGGACGCAGTGAACACGAGGCAAGCAGGCGTCTGAAGACAGAGTTACTTATTCAGGTGAAATATAAAATTATAAATCTTCATTGCCAGAAAAACACAAAAAGATTACATTAATACAAAAAATGATATACCAAGAGAGTGTAATTTTCCCCAAATGTTCTTTATCCATGATTTAATCATGTTATGCATTTCCACTCTTTTAATACTCAAGAAAATTACTGCACAAATATCTCGATTAATCACTTAGCTGATTAAATGGATGAAGTAAAAAGAAAAGAAAGAAAAGAATTTATAAGTTGAAAATGATGCATGATGTGAGTATTTAATTAATCAAAATAGTGAACTTCATGAATGCTGTTCCTTAGATAAAAAATACTCTACGAAAGGTGATATATCTACTAATTAACAGTATCATTAATCTCATTTTTTTTGTTAGTGCTTCAAACCTGTTAAGCTATCTTATTAAGGTATTCCCCAGTGACCTTATTCATCACACCTTTTCCTCAGAAACTATTAATTTGTTTGGCAACATTGCAGATGGATGGTTTGACAAAAACAGATGAGCTTGTTTTCGTTCTGGCCGCAACTAATCTACCCTGGGAATTAGATGCAGCCATGCTCAGGCGTCTTGAAAAGCGGGTATGGTTTAAGATGTTTAGATGTATTTTAACTTCTCTCTTTTACATGACATAACTGATACGAAATCTGCATGTGTGAGGTCATTTAAACAAAACTTCACTACATTCCTTCTCTTCTTATCTCTCTGCACTAGAAAAGAAGAAAGCTATGCATATATTTGACCTCTAGCCAAGACATTGGACTCAAACCATTCAAGCTGTCACATATGTACAGACAATGAATTGACAGTATACATAGTTGAGGCCTAAAAAAAAGATTAATAATAATAGTAGTAATAAATAAATAAATAAATAATAAAAAAGAGAATAAAATGAAATCTTGCAGGTAATAAAAGATCTGTTTTCCCTATGATCCAGATACTTGTACCTCTTCCAGAACCAGAAGCAAGAGCAGCCATGTTTGAGGGGTTACTGCCACAGAATTCGGAGGAAGAAAAACTTCCTTATGATTTAATGGTGGAAAAGACTGAAGGTTATTCAGGTTCAGATATTCGTTTATTGTGCAAAGAGGCTGCAATGCAACCTCTTCGACGATTAATGGCATCTCTCGAGGAGAAAGATGGGCTGGTGCCAGAGGATGGTATGTCTGCTCACTTGCAATCATGAGCTATTGTTTTGTTCGTATATTGGATTCTAATTGTATATCCAGAAATGTTTTTTATTAACTCAGAATGTTTCAGTAATTAAAGTTATCGAATGTCTTTGAGAAATAGACGTTCATAGGGCTAGTAAATCAGTTTGTCCGAGTTAGTTCTCTCTGCAGCCTGCAGGTCCAAGTTATCTCTCCAAAGCATGATTTTTATACCAATTTTTGTGTTTGAACAGAATTGCCCAAGGTTGGATCGATTACTCGCAAAGACATTGAGGTGGCATTGAAGAATACCAGGCCTTCTGCACACCTCCTTGCACCTCGTTATGATCAGTTTAACGAAGACTATGGCAGCCAAATACTCCAGTGAAGACACACGTATGGCTTTTAATCTTGTACTGCTATAACCTTTGATTGTGAACAGGATGATGTTATTTATTTTCTCCCATTTGTATATTTACCTTTTCTTATGCGAGTAAGTTCCGGTTCTATACGTTGAGCTACCAGTCTCTTATGTGGACTTTCTGTTTCTGTTCTTCCATCATCACATTGCTCCAGGATTACAAAAGCTACGTACGCGAATACAAACATCATGACATTTTCTTCCTTTTTAGATGCTAGGTTAGATGCTAGGGTAACTAGTGCCACACCCTCTAGCCCTATAATAGAGAATGCAGTGTGGACCTCACATCATCTATCTATTAGAGAGTACTGCCATCATTATACCCCTAACATCTAATAATAAATGCATTTTATGTCAATCACATGTTGAGCTCATATAATTTCTAGCTGTGTCTACTGTCATACATTCCAAGTGTTTGAACTTTCATACGGTGTTAGAAACTGCCACCTTGTGTATCACATGTTTAGTTTCATACATTATGTATTTAATGTACGTGCAACATTACCTGTGCACTTACTAAATATGTATGTAATGTAACGTCGATAACTAAACATGTGATGTTGATCGAAAGTAAAGATGTCTCTCACACAAGTAAAAGATGTTATACGATGTAATTATAGTAAATGAAGGTATACGATCTTCGGAAAGAAATGCATGACTTCTACTTTTTAGGAAAAGGGGTAAAGAAAAACAACTTTGTACATTTTTTATTTTTTATTTTTTATTATTATTATTACTATTATTATTATTATTTTTTTTTTTATTTTTTTTTTCTTTGGTTTTCACCGGTATGGCGGTATATATGGGAGGACTAGAGGAGCCCGGGTGAGCATTACAGGGCATTTTAACATCCACTACGTGTGATTAATTAGATGTGAAGTAAACTTGATATACATGCAAGTCAGACCAACATGAATGCTAATGTGACAACTGATTGCAAGTCAGACCAACATGAATGCTAATGTGACAACTGATTGCAAAATGCAAGTATAAAAAAACCGTTTGTTTTCCAACTTTAAATGCACTGTGCACATCAGAAGTGAATATTGGCATATTGCTTTATAGTTTCTTCTCATGGTCACTACTTGTAACATTTAGGCTGTATCATGCAATTTTGTTCCTGTAAAATTTTAAGAAAATATCAGTTTTCCCGAAACATTATAAAAACCAATACAATATTACAATCCTAGTCATAGTCATCCTGCATTAACAAGACCTTGGTGTTTGATGAAATTTCGGATGTTACTATCTTAAAGTTGCTCTTTTTAAGTTCACTCTCCGGCATAGGGTGTAGGAGCGTGACCGCATGAGTTTCTTTCGGGTTGGTGTTACGTGGTGCCTCTCGGTTTTCGACCTTGGTTCGATTGTAGCTTTTGGTTCTTCTCTCATCTTCTTCGTTCATCGAGGTGTTTGATGGCGTGCTCAAAGGTTGCTTGGTTGAACCTTCGGCCTTCTTGGATTCTTTTAGCTTCGAGCCTTTGTTGTTGGTTGTGTACTTTAAGCTTTCATGCTAAGGTGTAGTAGTTTTTGTTCGGTTTCGTCATTTGGTGTTTGCTACGTGGTAGCGTGTATTTTTCTCTCGAGCATTTCTTATACTCCGTTATTGTTATTAATAAAATTTAGCCGTTTAAAAAGAAATTACAATCCTCGACTGCCAAGTGCGAAGGCATATTTAGTATTTCGCCTAAATCGGAGTTAAATGTTTAGCCTATGCTACTGCATGCTGTAGTTTCTAATTAAATTCCATCCGTAATTATGTCTTATCTTATCTTATTTCCTCATCATAGGCCAGTGGTTTCAAATTAATACCCATCCATGATCCATCACATTCTTGTTGAGTTGTTGTTGCATGTTGGAAAACTAATTAGTGACCAGAAAGTTAAAAGGCAATAATCAATCACAATCAAATAAGAATTTCACGTATGAACTTAATGATATTTGAATATTTGATCCCTTCCTACAGTAAGTAGTCACCGTTGACAAGTAAGGTATTAGGTAGATGCGATCAGACCGCGATTATGGGCTTTCATGACCAACAAATCATTATCTATAGTCCAATTCAACCAAATTATCCATAAACAGCTTTTACCAAGTGGTTCCTAATCGAGCTAACGTATCAGTGTAATTATTTGACCCGAGCTCGAATATATAACACGCGAGCTGAGTTTGTCTCAACTCGTTAGAAAAACGAATAAAATTTTAGGTTCGAACTCGAGTTTGAGCCATATTATGTGTACTGTTTGGCTTGAATGTATTCGAGTTGAGCTTGAATCAAGTCCAAGGACTCATGATAAAAATAGAAGGGAAAAAAAAAGAAAAAGAAAAGAATCGTGACCCTTATCGAGCCCATAAATATATAAATTTGTAGTACATTACGAGCCTTATCGAGTCTATCGAGTATCACCGAACCGAGTTCAATTCGCCTCGTTAGTGAGACAAACTTAAAAGAAGCTCGGACTCAACTCGGTTCATATGAAACAAGCCAAGCTTCAACATTAACAAGTGCTCGTTTAGCCTTAATTTGCATGACAACACTATCAGCAACACTATTGGCCCAATGATATACCAAAATGCAGATTTGGACCTTCTAAAACGTAGCGAACACTTCACGAATCAAAATCATCATTCCCTGGTGATGTCATATATGTTGTGTCTCGAAACGTGGGCTTAGTGTCTGTTTGGCATAATGATGGACCCCACCGGCCGAGCCCAGCCCAAGCCCAAGGAGGAGCGCCCGAGGCCGCAAGCCGCATCCCAACTATCCGGGCCTTACCATCGGCGGCCACTAGGGCATAGTAGTATTAGGGTTTTACTTCTTTTTGTGCTTTTTAGTATTTTCCAGAACATTCTGTTAATTCGGCTTAGCCCGTTATTATTTCTTGTTCGCTAAGTTAGGTTACTTTTCCATTCCTATAAATACCCATGTAAGACTTCATTATTTTTCATTCAGTCAATAAACTCGTGACTTCATCTATAGATTGTGGCGTTGTGTCTTATTATACCTTGCGACAGGGGGAGATTGTTCAACTACACCGTTGTTACCGGGGAGATAGTAGCAAGAAGGAAGACTACTCATTAGTGGCTTTCTTCGCCTAACCGTGATCGTGTTAGGAGAACTAGTTACTTTTGCAGTAAATCCAAGTAATTCTCTGTTTTACCTCTATTTAGATTTCCTGTCTTGCTACGTATCCATCAGCTTGGCATCTAGAGCCTGGTTCCGAACGACGTCATTCAATCGAATGGAAACAAGAATGAACGGGGTTGAAGAAACCCTAGCACGACGAAGTCGCGCCTCCAGCCTCCAGAGCGCACGAAGCCGCAACACCACCCGGGCTGAGACGTCGTGCCGAGCCGCACGAAGGGAGGAGAAACGACCCATCGATCAGGAGGAGTTCGTTAATCCTTTTGGGGATGAATTTTCGGGCGAATCAGATGTGAACAATGACGACTGCAGCGGGAAAGAGTCCTCACCGGAACCTGAAGACGGACACCGAAGACATCGCAAGAAGGTCAGCAAAAGCTTTGAGTTCCCTAATTTCAGAGGTGAAGATCCCACCGATTGGCTAGATCACGCGAACCAGTACTTCGAATTCAACAACACAGCTCGAAAGGATAGGGTTGAAATCGCTTCGTACTATCTTGAAGGAGAAGCCAGGGCTTGGTGGAGATGGTTTACTCAAATCCATCACGACGCTAAGCAATCATGGACCAAGTTCGAAAAAGGAATCGTGGACCGTTTTGCAACGTCAAAACTCAAAGATGCAAACGAAGCCCTAAGCAAGCTCAAACAAACCGGGAACTTCCAGGATTACCTCAAAGAATGGGAAAAATACTCCAGCATGGTACCCAACTGGCCGTCATCAGCCCTACTCGACAATTTCATGGCAGGGATAAAACCCGAACTAGCCTCCGAGATTAGGATGTTCGACCCTAAGAGCGTGGAAGAGGCGATCCAGCTAGCAGCGCGAAAAGATGAGCAACAAAGAGCATCAAGAAGCAGCTACACCGCAAGGGGAGCATCAACTAGGGATACTAGCAATACCACCACTGGGAACTCAACCCAACAGGCAACAAAAGCTACAGAGCCGGCCAAGGAGCGACTCTCCGACGAAGAAATCAAGAGGCGACGATCACTAGGTTTGTGCTTTACTTGCAATGAGAAATATACCTTTAATAATGTGTGTGCCAGCCCGAAGGTAATGTCACTAGAGATAGCAAACCCGGAAGGGGGCGCAACGGCCAAGGAAGAAAATACCTTCATCGATCCAGAACCCATCGAGGTCCCGGACGCAGCAGCACAGATCACAACCTTGAGCGAGGAGGAAGGAAACCGCGCCTTAAAATTCATCGGCACAATAACAACGACACCAGTGACCATCCTAGTTGATAATGGCGCGACTATGAACTTCATTGCAGCAGACATCGCTACTTGCCTACGTCTCCAACCATCACGACTTGAAAGTGAATTCACAGTCAAAACAGGAAGTCGGGAGCCCCTGGCATGCAACCAGCGATACGACGATGTATGCATTACCATCCAAGGTACTACGTTTGCCATTACCCTATACGGATTACCCCTGGCTCCGGTTGAAGTCATCTTTGGCATGCCATGGCTAGAAGAAGTCAGCCCCGCCACCTTCGATTGAAGAAACCTCTCTATCCACATCAACAGAGGAGAAAAGAACATTCGACTCAATGGCATAGGATCAAACCCACCAGGACCGGTTCAGGTCAATGTGCTACATAAGTAAGTAAGTGAAGGAAGCCAATTCTACCTACTCACGACGCCAGGCGTCCAAACTATTTCGCAAGACAATGACGGGGACACGCCACCACGGGCACTAGAGGAGCTCCTGGCCGAATACCGAGAAGTCACCGAGGAACCTAAGACCCTCCCACCCAACAGGGAGTTCGACCATCGCATCCGCCTGGTGAACAAAGATGTTCCAGTTAACGTACCACCGTATCGGTATGCCCACTTCCAAAGAATGAAATCGAACGACAAGTGGAGGAAATGTTGGAATCCGGGTTGATACGCCAAAACACTAGTCCATTCTCATCGTCGGTTCTACTAGTAAAAAAGAAGGACGACACTTGGAGATTCTACACTGACTATCGTGCACTTAACGAAACAACAGTGAAGGATAGATTTCCCATCCCTACAGTGGAGGACATGCTTGACGAGATTCATGGCGCCCAATACTTCAGCAAGCTCGATTTGTGCGCCGGCTATCACCAGATCCGAGTTCATGACCAGGACATCCACAAAACCGCTTTCCGAACTCATAGTGGACATTATGAATACCTGGTAATGCCTATTGGACTTTGCAATGCACCCTCTACTTTCCAGACTATTATGAACCATATCTTCCGTCCCTATTTAAGAAAATTCGTAATAGTATTCTTTGATGATATATTAGTATATAGCCATACTTGGGAGGAACACTTACAGCACATGTGCACGGTTTTCGACATTTTATGGTCTGAATCCTTTGTTATCAAACCATCCAAATGTTTCTTTGGTCGCCGCGAAATGGAATATTTAGGACACTTCATGTCGAACAAAGGAGTCCAGGTCGACCCAAGCAAGATCGAAGCAATTCGCACATGGCTTGCTCCTAAGACAGTCACCGAGCTAAGAGGCTTCCTTGGACTCTCGGGATACTATCGGAAATTCTGTGTGCACTACGGTAAAAAGGCAAGACCCTTGACTCGACTGGTTAAGAAAGGGCAATTCACATGGGATGCTGAGGCGCAACAAGCTTTTGATACACTCAAGAAGGCTATGAGTGAAACACCGATGTTGGCACTACCGGATTTAATGATGAGTTTCTTATCAAAACTGATGCATCTGGCTTTGGCATTGGAGCAGTGCTATCCCAACAAGGGCGACCCACCTATATCAGCAAGGGACTCAGTGATACAAAAAAGACGTGGTCTATTTATGAGAAGGAGATGCTTGCCATATTGGAAGCTGTACGATGCTGGCGACCATACCTTCTGGGGCGTCGTTTCAAGATTTGTACGGATCAGAGGAGCCTCCGGTTTCTTTTGGAACAACGTATCACCACACCTGAGCAACAAAAATGGATCGCCAAACTACTCGGGTTCGACTATGAGATCATTTACCACCAGGACGCGAGAATAGTGCAACCGATGCCTTATCTCGCAGAGAAAACGATGAATCTCTCTGTACACTATCCTCTCCGCACGTAGGGATCTGGTAGGACATCGCCAACGCTACCAATGAGGATGAGGAACTCAAGGACATCTTGCATCAACTCACAACAGGACAGACAAACACGGATGGATGGGAACTGCGCCATGGGTGCCTCGCACAAAATGAAAGGATTCGTGTACCTGACGAGCCACTCCGCGACCAGCTGCTACAAGAATTCCATTCGTCTGTCGTCGGTGGGCACTCCGGCGTCCTCCGCACCTACCATCGCTTAGCACAGTTGTTCGACTGGCCAGGAATGAAAGCACACGTGGCAAAACATGTTCAAGACTGCGATGTCTGCCAGCGTTGCAAGAGTGATAGTCGATCACCCGCCGGGTTTTTCCAACCCTTAACTATCCCTGATCAGGTATGGACTGACATCTCCATGGACTTTATCACCGGCTTCCCGCGTTCTAATGGCAAATACATGATTATGGTAGTTGTTGATAAACTGTCTAAATATGCTCACTTTATTGCTATGAGTCATCCATACACTGCCAAAGGTGTTGTTGATTTGTTTGTTAGACACATAGTTCGACTCTATGGCATCCGTAAGACCATTGTGTCTGATCGTGACCGGGTCTTTACTAGTGCTTTTTTGCGTGAGCTCTTCCGCCTCCAAGGCACCAAGCTGAATATGAGTACGACGTACCACCCCCAGTCGGATGGACAAACCGAAGTTGTGAATCGTAGCCTGGAGCAATATCTCCGTTGTTACGCTTACCACCAGCCAAAGCATTGGGAGAAGTATTTGCCATGGGCCGAGTACTGGTACAACACCACTTACCACAAATCCATCGACATGACTCCGTTCGAAATTGTTTATGGTCGTCCAGCTCTCGCGATCCTGGCGCATGAGGATGGCTCCACTAAGGTCGCCGAGGTCGCCAAACAATTGAAGAACCGCGATGCCTTGCTCCGCACCTCGAAACCGACACCAAACGCCGTCCCGAGTAATTCGACGTCGGTGACTGGGTTTATCTGAAGCTCCAACCTTACCGTCAGTAGTCCGTGCTCAAACGCGCTTACCAGAAGTTGACCAGCAAGTATTTTGGGTCGTACCAGATACAGGAACGCATCAATGACGTTTCCTATAAACTTGCCCTGCCTGCTGACGCACTCGTTCATCCAGTCTTTCATGTCTCCTTGCTTCGCCGCCGGATTGGCGATTCGGACCCCTGTACACCAACTTTGCCACCATATGCTGCGGATGGACTACCTCTTCTCGAACCAGCTGCTATTTTGGAATACCAATGGGAGAAACGCCACGGCAAGGAGGTTCGCGTTGCTTTGGTGCATTGGAAGAATTTGGATCCCGCCGACGGTACTTGGAAACCCGTGGACGTGTTGCGCAACCAGTTCCCTAACTTGAACCTTGAGGACAAGGTTCCTTTCTCAGCGGCGGGTGATGATGGACCCTCACCGATCGAGCCCAGCCCAAGCCCAAGGAGGAGCGCCCGAGGCCGCAAGCCGCATCCCAACTATCCGGGCCTTACCATCGGCGACCGCTAGGGCATAGTAGCATTAGGCTTTTACTTCTTTTTGTGCTTTCCAGTATTTTCCAGAACATTCTGTTAGTTGGGCTTAGCCCGTTATTATTTCTTGTTCGCTAAGTCAGGTTACTTTTCCATTCCTATAAATACCCATGTAAGACTTTATTATTTTTTCATTCAGTCAATAAACTCGTGAGTTCATCTCTAGATTGCGGCGTTGTGTCTTATTATACCTTGCGACTGGGGGAAATTGTTCAACTACACCGTTGTTACCGGGGAGATAGTAGACAGAAAGACTACTCATTAGTGGCTTTCTTCGCCTAACCGTGATCGTGTTAGGAGAACTAGTTACTTTTGCAGTAAATCCAGGTAATTCTCTATTTTACCTCTATTTAGATTTCTTGTCTTGCTATGTATCCATCACATAACAAGTTAATATATAAGGTGACTAGTAGTTAATAAGGTGACTGAAAATTGATAAGGTGACCGAAAAGCTTTTTTTTTTTTTTTGAAATGACCAAATAAATTTATTAATCAACAATAAGAGCTGCAATACAAGACCATGTGCATAAAAAAAAAAAAAGAAAAAAAAAAAAGAGAAATGCACACTGAAACAACAATCTAAACCAATAAAATCGACCATGTAGAGGGTAAAAAGCAAGAGCATACCCCAAATCCGTTATGACCGTAACAAAACTTGACCCCCGGTCTAGTATGCCCATATTCCTAGCAAGAGGTGGTTGGTAGTTGATCATAAAGTAACTTATCAAACCAGACACTTTACAAGTTATCTTATTGACATTTATCAAACAAAGTTATTATGATAAAAAATCAAATAATAATTAAGGTACTGATAAGATGACGCCAAAGTAACACTCAACTTATTCAATTAGTTAATTATTCATGTATCTAGCAAAACTCTCTCTCTTTTAATCATAAAAATATGAACGATACTGCCTTTCACTATCAATTGATTAAGTTTGTATGGGTGTAGAGCTATCAGTCAGTCCTCGTACGAGATCGACAAGCCAAGTCTGCTGTTGTTGCATCATATTCATAGTAGATAGTTATGGGTGTTTTTTTCGATTAGCTCACTCACCGCCTTGCCTTCATAATTGATGAATCAATCCATTAATAATTCAGCTTGAAAAAACAGCTAGTAGTTGATTATATAATAGTTCAAGCATACTATATGTTTTATAACACGTTGGAAATTAAAATAGAGTTTTTTACATCTAGCATACAAGACAACCCAATTACGTTTGGATCCCTATTAGTCAAACTATTACATATAGGTTCAAAATTATGAAATAACTTTGACCAACTTATGTATCATCACTCCAAACATTGCCTTGTCTCTTTTTGTTTTTTTCCTTTTTTTTTGTCTTTCTTTCCTTCTTCTTTCTCCTTCTTCCTTATTCTTGTAATTGTGAAAAAGGGTTTACGTTACCTCAGGACCGCCAAATTCATGAACCCTCATGGCTTTCACCATTTTGGATGAAGTCGCTGTTGCTACTACTACTATGGAGTTTTGAGGCTTTTTGAATCGAGGGAGTGAAGAAGAAAAGCTCGAGAGAAATGGATTTGATAAAGAATGGTGATGACCGTAAAAGTATTTGACTGAAAACATGTGGATTACCGTAGCTGTAATTGTGATCGGAGCCAGAGCTGGCTCCGATCTAGTCGGAGTTGTTCAAGCTCCGATCAAATCGGAGCTGTCGGAGCTTGAACAACTCCGATCTTATGTGGGAGCTGTACAAATCCGAACTGGTCGGAGCTGCATAGTTCCGACCAGTCAATTTTATTTTTTTTAGTTTTTTTTAAATTTTGGTTTAATTTTAAAATATAAATTCTATTGGACTTACTTTGCAATAAAATGTGAGAACATTTTGAAATTTAAAAAAGTTACATACCTTAAATTGAATTATTAAGTGACAGATTGGTGAAACCAAATTTTTTTGAGTTAAATGTGCAATTAATAAAAATTATAGTTGTTTGACCCAGTCAAAATTTAATATTTGATCAAGGGTAAAAATGTATTTTCATTGTTTTAATTCGTGTAAAGTCAAAGTCGTGGGTCTACATGTAATTAAATCTATCTAGCAAGTGTGATGTATATAATTGTTTGACTAACGAGGGTCTATCTGTAATAAAAATGACTAACAAGGGTGCTATACGTAAGAACCCCATTAAAATATATCCCATACTATATACAATTAGAGTAGATGCAATATACAATTACTACGTAACTTTTTGTGGGGAGCCCAAGAACAAAATTATTCGAATCCAAGTAAAACTCTAAATTGCACAATATCATATTAATGATTGAGTTAGTGTTGACCCGTATTACATCAACTGATGACGTATGTAGGAACCAATGCCAGACCCATTGGTGGATGAAAATTAGCATCCCTCATGAGTCGTCGCACACTAATTAGGTCAGATCATAATCGGCACGGGTCTTGACGTCTTGTTATATATGTAGTGCATGTAGCCTTTTTGTAAACTAACACAGAGGCTTGCCTAATTCATGAGCCGTGATATGCAAGCAATGACATAGTACAAAACTACAAATCTGTCGGTGTTGTTCGTAGTACTCTTGATCATCGATCTTCAATTAAATTAGTAATAAAGTAATTAATTAGTCTCACTAGCTCTCAACTAATTTGTCACTAGCTAGTAGAATTTTGCAGCAGAAGCTTGTTTTCAAGTCAGGTAAAACCCATAAAAAGAGACGTATAAAATCAAACTAATACTAGTACCACAAAAAGTAAAGAGGAATTCCTCACTTGTGATCGAGCTTTCTCACTTATCAGTTAAAATTGTCAATCAGTAAATCTACGAGAAATTTTAACTGGGCCCCCATAATCTTGCCAAGCTACTCCTTGTCCCCCTCTCTCCAAATTAATTACAACTTCGTCGGTTTAATCATTCCTATCATATTGCACCTGAATAAATAGTAGTAGTACTAATTTTGTTCCATTTTGAATTTTTTAAGGAGATTTTATTATTTTCACTCACTCTTCAAAAAAAAAAGGGAGATTTTCTTATTATTATTTCTAATTTTAGCCGCAAATTATTTTTAAATAAATTACAAGTGTAATGAACACAATAATAAATTATGGAATAAGTACATATCGCACTCTTCAAGATGGCTACTTTTTATATAAGTTATCACTATTTCATTTGCTAAACCTTGGTCCTAAATGCAACTATATGTAAATAAATTGTGGATTTGGATGTAATTAAATTATTTAACAAGGATACCAGGTTTATTCTTTTTTTATATGGATGTAATTACTTTCTAACATAACAAAGGGCGTAAAATGTATACTTGAACTAATAGACCAGATGTAATAAACTAATTCTTACTCTTCGTATATGTAATTTTTTTTTTTAAAACGGCTAAAAGATTTTATTACTCAAACCGAACGAAACATACAAAGCAAGGTGCATAAGAAATGCAACCCAAGAATTAAGGTCTTAGCCAATACAACCGAGAGATATAAATCTCCGTTATGACCGAGACAAATACTTGGTCCTCCCTCGTCTAATATAACCGTCTCACTAGCGAGGGGCCAAGATCCGGGGTTTGACTCTTCATCTTTGGTTGCCGTCGGCTCTTGAGTTAGTTCCTTCCTCGTTTTCCCTTGGCGCGTTTTGAAGTTACTCTACGTATGTACTGTAATTTCGTAAATATTGAAAGTAGTACGTATTTTGATTCATTGACTATATTCTTTATTTGTCCTGTCTATGGAAAATACAGAACGATGCGTTATACGACGAAATAGAAAATACCAAAGACTTGGACTATATATGTAAATGTAATAGTAACACGACGCTAATGACAAATTGTCAAATTTATAATGCACAAATCCACCACGTAAAGACACACTGAGTACTATTTTGAACTCTGAAATGATCAACGGATCGAACTAAAACTAAATTATATAGAGTAACTGTTCATGTGTTGCAAACCTAGCTAGCTAGCTGTGTAGCTTATAACCCATTAGTTCATACCCCTAGCACGATTTTTTTTTTCTTTTTTTTTTTCCGAACGGCAAAAAAATATTTCATTGTGATTTTGGTGCATGGCCTAGCTTTGATTTTGGTTGGAGGCTAGTCAGAACTCAGAAGCTTAGCTTAATTTGTTGTTTGGTTGCTCTCGGTGTTATTTTTCCTGTTTATTGCAGGTTTTCGGTATCGCATTCGCATCACCGCTTGTTATAGTCCTTCCATTTTCTCTTTATTATACTCTTTCTTTTATTAATAAATTTATCTAGTTCCAATATGACAATTTTTAAGTCATGGTAACCTAATACTTTCCTCTGTACCAATAATTTGTCTTTTTTATGTTTGTTCTATTAACTTTTTTCTAGTTTGAGCTCTAATTATACCTAAATAAAAAATAATAATATATAATAAATGATTTTAGTATAGGTTAGTACCATAATTAATGATTTTAGAATTTTAGATAAAAACAATAATTATTATTGGTTGGAACATAAAAGAATTATTATTTTTTTGAAACGGTCAAATTCTTTATTAATAACACGAGAGCATAAGTTACGCTAAAAAAAGTACAGGGGAAAGTACAAACAAAGCAAAACGAAACTTCCTGACCGCTATCTAAAATCCCTTGCCAAAGCACAAACCGACGACGGATTAGAAAAAAGAAAGAGCAACACAACCAAAGGCTACACAAGTCCACTACCAAACTCTAAAAGACTAAGGTCAACAACACAAGCCTAGAGAAACAAGTAGCAACCAAGGGGAACTCAAGTGCCCAAAGTGGTCGATAGCTAACAAGGAGGAGAGAACTTCCCGCTTCAAGGAACAAAAGCATCACCAAGGAGGCAACCACCAAACAAGCAAACGAGATCGAGAAACAATCATAGAGCAAGTAGTTTAAAATGATTTTCCTATAATCCAATCGAACGACGGTTTTCTTATCGCGGATGAAAAGTATAGTCTATTCCTCCCTCTATGATTAAAACTCAACCACCCAAAATCGAGAAAAACGAGGATATGACAAGTAGTTTAATTTAAAATAATTTACCTATAGTCCTTCCTACGCCGGTTCCCTTATCATGGAGGATCAATAGTCTATTCCTTGTCATACCCACGGAGAACACCAAAGCCAAACACGGACACCACACACACACCACACCAATTTGAAAGAGCTCTGGCGGTCACGCTCCTACACCCTATGTCGGAAAGTGAACTTAAAAGAAGCAACTTTAAGATAGGAACATTCGAAGCTTCATCAAACGCCAGGGTCCATCCTTGTTAATGCGAGATGACTACGACTTATGATAACCGTATCCCTTCTCTTAAGTTTAACTCAACCAACAAGTGACAATCAATTTAAGGCCACACCAACAAGAGACTAACGAACCAAAAGAGAAAAGAGAAGGAAGAAACCTCACTCCAAGCGCCAAAGGAACCGCAAGAAGGAAGAGAAAACACGGCCCCAACACGCTCCATGCTTGGGGGTATCTAACATAAAAGAATTAATAAAATAAATAGTATATAAATAATTAACTGAGATGGGAGGATTACTAGGGATCGATTCACATGAAAAGCGGCTAACAACTATAAGGACTTAAAAGAGGTGTTAGGCTGCTCACTATGCAGCAGTTCATCACTTGTTCACCAACCAGTTCAATACACCGTGAACAACTTTTTTGCCACTCTAGATGTTCACTTGTCATTTCACAAAGCCAAAAGGCTTTGTTCATTGCCAATGTACGCCACGCCACTCAGTGGCGTACATTTCATTGAAAAAGTGGTGGGCTGGCTGGCCCACCACCTTCTTTTTTTCTCTCTCTTTTTTTCTTTGATTTAGGGGGTGACACTTGTCACCGCCTGATTCAATCTTTTTTTTTTTGTCTTTCATTTAGTAGCAAAAACATCAACAAAATAAATTCGAAAAAATTACCAACACTCATATTTTAGTTTTCTCTGCAAATAGACACCAATTTTGCATATGTTTTGATTATTCTTTTTTTATTCAAAAAATCAAAAAAAAAAAATTAATTAAAATATTTGTTATTTTAAATTAAATTTAATATGAAATAAAAAAATATTAATTACCATAAAAAATAACCTAAAAGTTAAATACAAAATTAAAAAAAAAAAAGAAAAGAAAAAAGAATGGTGAACTACATGAACCAGTTTACCATAGCAGGCTAGTGAACTGAAATGTTGTTCACACAGTTCACTAGACCCAAAAATCTGTGGTGAACTACGTGAACTGCAATTCACCACAGTGAGCAACCTTAGGCTGCTCACTGTGGTTGTTCACGAAACAATTCACTACGTTGTGAACAAAATTTGTTCCGCTATGGACGTTCACAATCAATTTCACGGAGTAGTTCACTCCATTTCACAAAAACAATACGCCACCATGGCTAAAGTGGTGGGCCACCACTCATTCTCTTTTTTATTTAAATTGAATCAGGCGGTGACACTTGTCACCGCCTGATTCAATCTTTTTTTGTTTGTCTTTCAATTAAATAGCAAAAATATCAACAAAATAAATTCAAAAAATCTGAAAAAATTACCAACACTCATATTTTTGTTTTTTCTACAAATAGACACGAATTTTGCATATGTTTTGATTATTCCTTCTTTTTTTAATTCAAAAAATCAAAAAAAAATTAATATTTAATAAAAAATATTTGTTATTTTAAATTAAATTTAATATGAAATTAAAAATATTAATTACCATAAAAAATAACCTAAAAATTAAATACAAAATAAAACAAAATAAGAAAAAATAGTGGTGAACTGCATGAACCAGTTCACCATAGCAGATTAGTGAGCTGAAATATTGTTTACACAGTTCACAACGTCCAAAAAAACTGTGGTGAACTGTGGTGAACTACAGTTCAACACAGTGATCAACCTTATGGTACAACTAGAATTCATTGACTTGCGCAATACCACTACAACTCTACAAGTCCATTTTGTATTGGTAAACTAATATTATACCCAGTTTATTAATTAAGGCTACTTTATTATCATGACTAAAACTTTACTTAAATTAACATATACTTATCCATTCAAATCTTTATATACTTAACTTTCAACCAATTTTGACCATTACCCCTTAATTCAAAGGTCATAATTTGAACTGAAGCCCTAAAACCACCATAAACCTAAAATACCATGACTTTAAAATTCACTCATCTTAATTCCAAATTTTAACCAAAAAATAGTGAAGTTGGAGGATTATTCTTGAAAAAGACAACAAAAATGCCTTTTGGAGTACCAATTTTTATTCACGCTGAAAATTAATTTTTGCTCATGAATTATATCATCGTGTAGCTTGCACTACCCAATACACGATGAGCTATGAAACATGCCAAAAGAAGTTGTGGAATACATCCAAAAAATGCTCAAACACATATGTAAATTTAACGCTCAAGTTTTTTTTTAAACGACCAACCTACCTACGCTACTCACAAACCTAAACTAATTATACACTATTCCTTAACCACCTTATAACTGAAAATATCCAAACCACCTTATGTCTACATCGTGGTTCGAACACCCGAGAACTCTCCTTGCTACTCTAGCACCCTTACCACTCGGCCACCCTTATAAGTTATAACTCCACTCTCAAGTTACGTTATACATTTTATGTTTTTGTAGTGTATCAAGAGTTGATTAGTAGGCAAACGAGAGAGGTCATGGACTAATGACTTGTATGGACTGTTGTTGGCTTTTATCCCCGCACCAAAAGTGGCAAGTTCGTGGTTGTCAGGATTTTATTGGGAATTTGTTTGTCCAGTTTCTATTGAAGTATTTCAAGATCCCAACAACTTTTTTTTTCTTTTTCATATATCAGGGCTGGCATGCACACTAGGTAAATATAAGACTGTGCTACGACATTTCCTTATTTAGCTTAAGAATTAACGAAATGAGGATGACGAGCTATAGAATTTGGAAACGTACGTACAAAATGAATTTGCTTTTGCCCCGTCAATAATTAATGTGAGTGCGAGAGAGAGGTAGAAAAGAGAATATATGTAAGAACCTAAAGCCGGCCAAGTAGACCAAGTCACCCACTTTTATCAGCCGTTTAATAAATGCATGCATCCAATCAAATCATATGACAACAAAATAAATATCGCAAATTCAAGATTTGAGTTCACATGATTATAATCTAAAATTAAATTAAATAAAATGTACTACAACTAAAATGTATTATATCATGCATATTGCATAAAGATTAATAGAGCCACTAGATATAATATAAAGTATATACCAAGGACCAAACAAACATTTCCACGTTTTGTAGCGGACTTTCAATAATTTAGTTTAATTTTATACATGCAGTGTGAATATTAGGTTGGAATTTAAAGGACAGCAATTGTTTCCCCATGCAAAACTATAGTCTATATATAGCAGCATTACTCCAAATATCTCTCATTCATTCCACTAACAAATTCTACCACTACAAAATATATTTAGCCTTCCGTTTCAAGCTTTCTATTCTTGGCTTAATTCCTTTACTATCTCAGGTATATATTATTATTCATCCAATAGCATGTAAATTTGTAGCACTTTAGATGTTGTCATAAATATTCTTCATATTTTTCGTTATTGGATATAGTATATTGGTACGTACTACATACTATTGTAAAGCTTAAGCTCAAATTCATGTTAACTTCTGTTAAGATCGTTTTACACAGACAAACTTTACAGTTCGAGTTGCGGATATGAACACAAAAAAAAACTCAAACCTAAAGCTTTGTGATGAACAATTTTCCCGCAAAGAAATGATTTCCCCCACATCCCCCTTAAATTCAGTATTATCAAATGTACACTATACTCATTTAGTATAAATCACTTGAATAATCAAAATTTCAATAGAAGTCGCAACTCCATTATGAAAAAAAACGTCACTGCTGAAAATATGAACTCTGTAACCTAATGGATATGAATATTTTTAGGCATGTAATCTGTATGCATTTCATATGATATTTTTACTCTTTTCAAGTTGCTTTCCACGTAAAACGGCGCATGTCGCCAAGGACGACGAATGATCATAACTAAAACTTAATCAACATATATACGCTTACAGCTGCGCCCTTTCATAGAAATGTGAACATCTCCAACTTTGAGATCCTGGTAGGAGATGAATACTCCTGAAAATAATTTTCGCATCTTTCTTAAATTTTCTTTCTTCAAGAAAAAAAGGAAATGATGATGAAGACGCTTATCAGATTAATGAAAATGTCTGAAAGTCTCAACTCCAACTTGAAGTGTCGCTAGCCTACAAGCAGACATATCAGTCTCTCATTTTTACAATTAATTTAAATGTATGAGGTATTGTTATTTTCGTTTCACAAAATAACATTTTCAGTGCAGCTTAAATTAGTCCATTTTAAATTTTAGAGTCATTAAATTCATATCATATTTATTTAGTTATTTTTTATATTATATGATTCAGTTTAATTAAAATTTATTTAGTTTTTTAAGCATATGTTTCACTTTTCAAATTTTCTTGCTGTCATTGAGGATTTATCCGTAACGTCGTACGTAATATTTCAACGACTAAGCGCAATATCCGTTTTCACACTTGACCTGACCACTACTACTAAGTAGTACTACTACCTACCCATCGAATTGCAAAATTAATTAGTCTATTTTTAATTAATTAAAGATGCGAGTTAAAGTCTCAAATTTCACTTTTTTCCTGTTCCACTATACAATTTTTATTTCTCCTTTAATTATAAAATATTGCAAATCATCGGTCATTTTATATGGAGCTCAAAAGATACATGTAACATCGGTGTGAATAAAATTCACTAATGCATTCTTATCGTTACGTAAACTTGCCTTTCTATTACATTTTGTTGTTTAACTTATGTTATTGTCTACCACGTAGTTAGTTAACATCACTTCAGGAGTATATACTTATGTAATCTTATATACGTATACAAGTGCAGGAGTATACATAATACGTACAGTACACACGGTATAATTTGGATACTTTTTCAATTTAAACTGTATCTTAAATTCAAACACATACTCCATGGTTAATTTACCTCTTTTAGTTTCCTTTAATTTGATGATTTGTAGTAAAAATGTCAACTGGCTTTTCAGAACTTCAAAAAGTGGCACAGCAATTTTTAACATGGTCTAGGGGGATGTCGCGTTTCGTCATCTATGTCAAATTGTGTGTCTAAGGTATCCATATTTCTACGCATAAACATATAAACATGTTAGTACCTAATTAGTTCGATTATGACTTAGCCCACTTAGGAACACACAGCATGTACCCAATTGAATTCTAATATGATGCTAATTGGTAACTAATTGCTCGCCACTAATTAATCATCACAAGTACTAAGTACTTAGTTTTGCATAATACACGTCCTGCAGAAAATATTACAACAATTAAGAAGAAATCATGTGGAAGCTGAAGATTGCCGAAGGTAAATCTGGGCCGTATCTATACAGCACCAACAATTTTGTGGGCAGGCAAATCTGGGAGTACGACCCGAATGTGGATTGTCCAGAGCAGCGCGAAGAGTATGAAAAGGCACGCGAACAATTTAGTGAGCAGAGGAAGAAAGGGTTTCACTCTTGTGCTGATTTATTCATGAGATTACAGGTAGCACATTAATTTACCTAAACTACATATTTAACAAAAATGTATTAGTTCTAAGGAGGTATAGTATTGCATAATTTTTATACTAGTTTGTAACGTATTTCTTCGTATAACATTAGAACATAGTTTGGCATATGTCCAGTACACAGTTTTGAATGTGGACTTTTTATTTTTTTCTTTGTAACAGCTTAAAAAGGAAAGCGGACTTGATTTGTTGAGCGAACCACCGGTTAGAATAGAAGAGAACGAAGAAGTGACGTATGAAAAAGCTACTATTGCAGTCAAGAAAGCTTTGCGACTTAATCGGGCCGTCCAAGCAAGCGATGGACATTGGCCCGCTGAAAATGCAGGCCCAATGTTTTTCACTCCACCACTTGTAAGTAATTCATGATCATGTAATCAATTTCTTGTATTATTTGTAAAACAAATATATATTGTGTCTTAGTCTATTTTTTTTTTAAACGTAAAATATTATAACTACTCCTACTATACAAACTTCCTAAACCACCTAATTTTTCCTTATCTAAACCAACATTATAACTCCGCCACCGCCGGGGATCGATCCATGCACCTCTTCTTTACTATCACAAATCCTTACCGCAGCACCACTTTATGACTCCGTGTATTGTCTATCACAAGGACTGATTTCATTAATTTCCACGCAGCTTATTGCCATGTACATAAGTGGTACAATCAATACTCACTTGACATCAGAACACAGAAAGGAGATGGTTCGTTACATCTACAACCATCAGGTACTTCATCTTAACTAACCAAATTATTCAATTCGTTGTAACATTCTCAACAAATTGTGAAAAAAAACAAAAAACAAAACTAAGTGATCTATGGTTTGTAACTTTGTATTTAGAATGACGATGGAGGATGGGGATTTTACATAGAAGGGCACAGTACCATGATAGGGTCGGCTCTTAGTTACGTTGCCCTTCGTTTACTTGGAGAAGGACCAGATGATGGTAATGGTGTCATGGCAAGGGCTAGAAAGTGGATCCTGGATCATGGAGGAGCAACTGGAATCCCATCATGGGGAAAAACTTATCTTTCGGTAATAATTTTTCTCACAATTCTAGCTGGACGTTAGTCTTAGCTTTCATATATTACATCGATATTCAAAGATTCTATAACTGATACGAATTCCTATTATGTTGGATCAGGTCTTGGGAGTGTACGACTGGGATGGTTGTAACCCGCTTTCCCCCGAATTTTGGCTTTTCCCTTCCATTTTCCCTTACCATCCAGGTAAATTATAAAACTCGTAAATATATTTGAAATTATAAATATTTTTATATGCTAACTTTGCAGTTTATTTATAATTGTAGCGAAGATGTGGTGTTATTGTAGAACAACATACATGCCTATGTCATACCTCTATGGCCGGAAGTACCATGGTCCAATTACAGACCTTGTTCTATCTTTGAGGGATGAAATTCATGTCAAACCTTATGATCAAATTAATTGGAACAAGGCTCGCCATGATTGTTGCAAAGTAAGTAGCTAGCCTCATCAACTACATTTCATCTTACAAAGTACTTCTTATTTTTGTGCATAACGACATTTAAAGCCTTACATATACCGAGACCTTAATCATAAACTAGCATATTATTGAAATGTAGGAGGATGTTTACTACCCACATAGTTTCATACAAGATTTGATGTGGGACACTCTAAAGTATTGCGCCGAGCCAATAATGAGGCGCTGGCCCTTAAACAAGATCAGGCAAAGGGCTCTGGACAAGGCAATCAAGTACATGAAATACGGGGCTGAAGAGACACGCTACATTACCATTGGATGCGTAGAAAAGGTTTGCAACTAGCTAGACTACTAACCATGGTGACACCATTCATGTTTCTAGTAAATTAGAAAACATGTTAGTAATTACATAGTACTCTTTTTGTAATGCAGAGTCTCCAAATGATGTGTTTTTGGGCACATGATCCAAATGGCGTTGAGTTCAAGCGTCATCTTGCTAGAGTGCCTGATTACTTGTGGCTAGCAGAAGATGGCATGAAAATGCAGGTGAAGTCTTAAATCGAACTTAATGTATTATTGGATTTGCATATGTAGGAGTAGAGATGTCAAAAGTAAATATAGTGAAATATTATGTTAATATCATTGCATCAAAACTTTAAACAACAGAGCTTTGGAAGTCAAATTTGGGATAGTACTCTTGCTACTCAAGCAGTTATGGCAACTGGCATGGTTGAGGAATATGGCGACTGTCTCAAGAAGGCACACTTTTATATAAAGGAATCCCAGGTTCGTATTCTAAAAGAGCATTTACCATGTCAACTTTAGCTCAATTTCAAGGTTTTGAAAGTAATTGAAACCTTAATTTCACATGTGAACTATTAATGTAGATAAAAGAAAACCCCAAAGGTGACTTCAAAGCAATGTATCGCCAGTTTACTAAAGGTGCATGGACCTTCTCTGATCAAGATCAGGGTTGGGTTGTATCAGATTGCACAGCTGAAGCGTTAAAGGTACTTTTCACTATTTAGTTAAGCGCGTGGTGTGAACAAGAAACTCGATGGAAAATGAAATATTTGACTAAAAAACATGTTTTGGACTATTGCAGTGTCTACTTTTGTTATCCCAAATGCCAAGTGAAATTGCAGGGGAGAAAGCAAATGTTGAAAGACTGTATGACGCTGTTAATGTGCTTCTATATTTGCAAGTAAGGATATGTTCCATGCATGTGATAAGAATTTGAAATCTCAGTTCAAGGTTTTATTCACAATGTCGACGCATCGTGTTTCGTTTAATTAGTAGTAAGATGCACAATTCATTCTTACTCTCAATATCCAGAATCATGACAATGGTGGATTTGCTGTGTGGGAGGCTCCTGTTCCACAACCCTACTTAGAGGTAAAGAAAACTTAAATAATACGCTGAAAATTACTCCGCAATTTTTAACTTTTGTATACAATTTAACAATATAAATTTTACTATGCAGGTTCTTAATCCTTCAGAAATCTTTGCAGATATAGTCGTTGAGCATGAGTAAGATGTTTTACTTAAACAATTTCACACCGCATTCCCAATATAACAAATTTTATATTGTGGATTCGAACATGTAACTCCATGGAAAGTATGACGGATATCCCTTGCTAAAGTTCCATTGTTATGTTGTGTAGGCACGTCGAATGTACTGCATCTATAATCCAAGCTCTTATGGCATTCAAACGTCTACACCGAGGCCATCGAGAGAAAGAAATAGAAGTAGCCGTTGCAAAGGGAGTGCAGTACCTTGAAGAGAAACAATGGCCTGATGGTTCATGGTAAGTCATTTTGTCTAACCTGTATATATCTTTGATGATTGTGGGCTTAACTTTGCAAAAGCTTTAACCTGCAATCACAAAATTTATTTACAGGTACGGTTATTGGGGAATTTGCTTCTTGTACGCCACATCCTTCGTGCTAGGTGGATTAGCATCTGTAGGGAAGACTTATAACAATAGCGAAGCCGTAAGAAAAGCTGTCCAGTTTTACTTATTAACACAAAATGAGGAAGGTGGATGGGGAGAATGCCTCGAGTCATGCCCAAGCATGGTACCCTAGTCACTACTCAAGTTTCTCCACGATAACTGTTTATATTTCTCCTCGTCTCTTCCAACTAAATTAGGTGTAATTTTCTGATGATTTTGCTCCAGAAATACACACCGTTGGAAGGAAATCGCACAAATTTGGTACAAACATCGTGGGCAATGCTTGGTCTGATGTACGCTGGACAGGTTTGTGCGTCTTGAGGAGTTTAAATTTGAATTCGGGCATTATCTTTTCATACTAATTTCTCAAAGCTGACTTTATTCGTAATACACCTACAGGCCGAAAGAGACCCAAAGCCTCTACATAGAGCAGCAAAGCTACTGATGAACGCACAGATGGATGACGGAGATTTTCCTCAACAGGTAAAGTTTTGGATCTTGCATATATAAGTGTCCTAATTTCATACAATAGTCATTCTCATCATTATATATATTTTAAAATGTGACAGGAAATAACCGGTGTTTACATGAAGAACTGTATGTTACACTATGCCCAATACAGAAACATTTTTCCATTATGGGCGCTTGGAGAATACCGCAAGCGTGTCTGGCCATCTCAAAGCTTTTAAACTTCATCATATACAATGTCTTACATGTTTAAAAATATAGATATATACATGTGATGTCCTGGCATATATATTTCTTGATCCGCCATAAATAAATATTTCACAACATTGTTGAATGTAACATACTCCCCTCTATTTGTTGTAACATAAATAAATAGTGTATATTCTTTTTTTCTTTCCTCATTCCCCTCTACTCCCTCCGTCCCACTTTAAATTACCCAGTTTGACTTTTTCTGTCAACAGTGTTCAACTTTGACTCCCGATTACTCTTAAATTATAATGATAAAGTATTTGACGAAATCATATTATGAAAATATAGAACTTAAATTTTCATGATATAATTTTATTAAATATTTTATCATTATAGTTTAAGAGTAATTGGGAGTCAAAGTTGAAAACTATTGACCGAAAAAAATTAAACTGAGTAATTTCTACCGGGACAGAGGGAATATTTTTGTTTATTTGTTGTATGGAAAAAGAAAGTTGCGTTGTTATATACGGAGGTGAACGTTGACACTTGTCATATTTAGAAGTTAGAGCATATTCTACTTAATTATTTCTACTGGCAAGTCATTTAATAATGATTTATATAATATTTATATATTTTTTAATATATTTTTTTTATCTAAATAATAGTACATGATAATCGACGTGTAGTGTTGTACATATTATTAATTACTATAATTAGCTGACCTTAACACTGGCAAATGGCTAATGTCAACAAATTTCTTCCGAAGAGATCTTTTTTGGAGGTATCAGAATCGTTTAGTGAAAAAAATAATACTACTTCCTAGTTGTATTATACTACAATCCACGTTCCACGATAACAACTAAGGAATTAAGAAACACATCACGAATCTTCAATGGGCGATTCGTTGTGTAATTAAGACGATTCGACGACAAAGCAAGGAAATATAATTACTATAGTACCACTTGCGCCAACTAATACGACCCTTAGTCCACATATTAGGGGATTTTACATTTCACCATCTTTTTGCATTCTAATATAATGGTTTAGTACCAATCTTTTGAAATATTACATACGAGGACAAGCAATGGCCACCAAGATATTTATTTTAGTTATGAAAATGTACAAATTACTCTGATATCTAAGTAAGGAGAATATTTACTCGACTAGGTATGGCTACAGAGTAATTAATGAGAGGGAGGGAAATGCAACATTGGGGAGTTGGTCGAAGGAGATTTGGTGCAAGCATGCTCCGCTTAAGGTCAATGCATTTATTTGGAAAGTTTTCCAAGGTCGAATAGCCTCATTTGAGAACTTGGAGAAGAGAGGGGTACTTCTAAGTGATATGGAAAGAGTGTGTAAAAGGTGTGGAAGGGAGTTGGAGACCTCATGGCACATTTTGGGAGGTTGTGAATTTGCTAAGAAAGTGTGGTCACTTTTAGTAGATTGGTTAAGAGTTGATTTTCCGGAAGGCTCTAATGTGGGGGAGATCTTTAAATCGTTTCTTGAAGAGGCTCCTAGAGGGGGAAGAGATATTTGGCAAGTGTTTTGGCATTGCACCATTTGGAATTTATGGTTGGCAAGAAACACCTTACTCTTTACCGGTGAGGATTCTTCTTATTGGCAAATAGTGGAGAAGATTAAATTAAATACTTGGTTTTGGTTGAAAGAAAGAGGCAAGATAAAAGCTACCGACTTGCTAGGTTCTTGGTTTTTGGAACAAAGATTGTGTTTGGACATAAACTCTTGACGGAGGAGTGTGAGAGGGGGGCGGGGGGAAGCGGATCTTGGGAGGAAGTAGTAGCAAGCCGGTTGAGTTTGGAGCACTTGAGGGAAGGAAAATGCAGCCTTGGTGGTAGTATGGTGGAGGGGTACGGTACAAAAAGGGTGGTGGAGGACGGGGTGTCTCTTCAAAATAACGGTTTTTCTAACTTTTGTTGGTGGATTGTTTCTTTTGTAGGTCTCATCCGACGTGCTCTTCTTCTTTTTCACATTGGGGGCGGGTGAGGTGAAACTTATATAGAACGGGATGTTTTGCACTCTCTCTTGACCTCTTCGTATCATGGTGAGCAAAGCTTTCTCTTATGCCCGTGTTGCTTATCTTGGTGTGGCCTTAAATTTCTTGCCACTTGTTGGATGTTTGTACTTAAGAGGAGGGATAGGGTTAACATAAGTAGTAGTCATCCCGCATTAACAAGGATGGACCTTGACGTTTGATGAAGCTTCAGATGTTCCTATCTTAAAGTCGCTCTTTTTAAGTACAATTTCCGGCATAGGGTGTAGGAGCGTGATCTCATGAGCTACACGGGTTGTCTCTCGATTGGAGGAAGGGGGTGTGACAAGGAATAGACTATAATTCCACCACGATAAGGAAACCGTCGTAGGTTGGAATATAGGTAAATTATTTTAAAATGCTTGTCATACCCTCGTCTTTCGACTTTGATATTGGATCGAACTTGGAGTGAGGAATAGACTATACTTTCATCGCGATAAGGAAACCGTTGTTTGGATGGAATATAGGAAAATTATTTTAAACTATTTGCTCCTTGTTCGTTTTTTTATCTTGAGATGCACTACTCTTCATCTTGTTTTGGTCTCGGGCCCCTGCCTTTCTCTGTTTGCGGCCTATGTGGTCTGGGGAGTGCGTCACTTCTCTCCTTGGCTTATTCCATGGCCACTGCTTTCACTTTGTTTGCGACCTGTGTGGTGGATCACTTTCTGCTCCTTGTTCTTTTAATGCCAGAAAGTCTTCATGGATGGTCTCTTGTTGCCCTCTGTTTTGTTTCTAGTTTTCTAGCTTGGTGAGGAGGTGATATTGTGTATTTTTTTGACTAGTAAGGCTAGACTACTGGAAGCCGATTTGGCTCCTCCTTTTGTAATTGCTTTTGCCGGTCAGGTTGTATCTCTCGGTGTTTGGTGTTTGGTGACTCTTTGGTTGTAATTTTACGAGTATATCTTATACTCGTTTTTATTAATAAATTTTTTAGCCAATTCAAACACACACACACACAAAAAAAAAAAAAAAAAAGAACCCGGATGATAATACCCAATTTTACCCTTGATATATTAGATATGTTTTATTACCCACAAAAATATAATGACCAATTTTACTCTAAGTTTGTATTTCTTGAATTTTTATTTTTAGTTCAAAATGTATACCCTATTCGTCCCAAAACAGTTGCACCATTTGTTTTTGGTCACAGAAAATAAGGAGAACAGTTAAATATTGAGTTATATTGATAGTGAATGTTGGTTTTACTTTATTGGTGATTGTGTCCACTCAAATTTGTTGATGAAATATAAAATTATTATTACAATGTCCAAATACGGCAAAGAAATGAAATTGTGCAACTCTAACGCGACGTCCAAAATAGCAAAATGGTGCAACTGTTCTCCAAAATAGCAAAATGGTACAGCTATTCTGAGAGCAATAAATATAATTTAACAAGAATTCAAATATATGTCCTTCGATGTAATTTCTAAAAAGATAGTGACCCAATTGAAAACGTAGGTATTTAATAAGATACTCCTACTTAAAATTAGGGTGACTAGATGTAATTACTGACCTTCATTAATTAACAATTAAGTACTCCCAAAAGAAGACAAAGCAGTGCCCCTATTCATTTCAAATTATACTACAAATGACGTACACAAATCTTCTCGTGATCTCAATGATTCGGCGTATAATCATAGGGCATGGTGCTAATTATAGGGCAATATTATTAAATCAACGATTTGACGGATAAAACTAAATTAAGTATAGTACTTATAATAGTAAGTACGTTCTCTGCATCATGCATGTGAAAATGAAGGCAGTTAATTAATGGGTTAGCAAATTAACACACAACTCTTGCACGTGTATTTCTTTCAATTCTTAGTGTAGTTTTAATGTATGGAATATCTAACGCAATTACGTGTCCTCATGTGATGGTGCTTATCAGGATAAGGCATTCTCCAACAGTTGATTTCAAAAGTGGAGCTCAACTGCGCCACGTCAGCATTTCACTAACTTAATCTCCAACTCTTCCAACATGCTCCAACAGTTGATCCCCTATTTTTCATTTATTCTATTATTTTTTTATTTCATCCTCTTTTTCTTCATTAAGGTTTTTTAATCAATTATTCTTTTCATTTTAAAACATTATTGTATATGATACTTCAAAATGCAATAAATATTAGAAAAAATTATTACATAAAAATAGTACATTAGACTATCAACTTAAAAAAATACACTCGTGAAAAATTAAAAGTTAAACAATAAACATAGAATATTACATAAGTTGAAAATTAAAAGTTAAACAGTAAATATAAACTATTAAATGTGATATGTAATGTAATGGCTTATTTTATAAATGTTATTTTATTATTTTATTTATGCATTATTAATATGGAAATAAAATAATAAACATAAAAAAAGAAGAAAAAAAAAACATAAAAAATAAAATAAAAATAAAAAGATGTAATCACGCTAGTACCTGGTAGTAGTATATAGTATATCATCAACACAACAATTGTAACAACAACAACAATTGTAACAACAATTGTAATAAGACAAAAAGAAAAAATATATATAATATAGTTGAGCTTGGGCTCATCAGTTGAGCCCAAGCTCCACTATGTGGCAAGTTGAAACTCTGATGGAGTCGCAACTCGGGATCAACTCCGTTGGAGTCGGCCTAAGATGGGTAAAATTTGACAACATCGATGTATACACACTAGTTGTCGCCGAAGAACTCAATTGGAGCCTAGATTGTACGAAGGTGCATGTGATGGGACGGGAGAAGAAGCGGAGCGATTTTCAAAATTCAATATTTGTAACCATAACTCCATAACTCGCTAGTTGTTCTTGGCGAACTCATATGAAGCCTGATTATACGATAATACAAAGGGAAATGAGGAGAAGAAGTTGTCCCATAATATTAATTTGAAATTGTAATCCCGTTTGCTAACCCATTTGAGTTTGATTGTCCTACAATTTTGAGTGCATCCTCACCGACACACAAGTTTGGGTTCAAATCTGGTCAAAACTTGCACCTCCTTGACTCCCTCCACGCTTAATTATTTTTGTAATCCAAAATGCCGCATTGAGCATTGCAAAATAATTATTTGAAACTCTTACGAATACATTGTAAATTATTTCGTTTATTGACCAGTAATTAAGAGTTTACAATTAAATATACCCACCCACTTACTGCATTTTTTCATATTTCAAACCTCATCATGCACGTTTTAACTTCATTCACATTCATAATGCAATGCTCTCGTTTTAGTTCTCTTTGGCAGAGTGTTCCCAGAGCAATTTGAATAGTAACGAAATCAGTACAGCTAACAAATTCAATATTGAATAGATACGAAGTCATATTTTATGTACTTATCATTTTCTCATTGTGTAAGTAAATTAAGATGAATAAGAAAAATTATTAATGTATATATAAAAGTAAAAACATATATTTTGAAGGAATCCAAATCTATATGGAATCTCGCAGGTACCTAGGCTGTGAGTTTAGGTAAACTTTGGAAAGTAAATAAGTAATTGTACGTGTGGCCATGAATGATTTTCTATGGCTTCGATCAGTTGGTTTGTGTCTTGTATAGTTGTAGTTGTATTGCATCATTCTTTTTTGTTGAGCATTCGTGATGCGCATAGTGCCGAATTATATCATGCATGCTCTAGCGTCGCTGCCGACAATAGGTGTTAATTAATGACTCTACACACAGTAAACCTGCATAATACTACTAAACTCCATAATCATGATCTATGAAAATATGAAAATAGCCGATGAAATGCGTTGACTTGAACTTGTAAACTTCTTTAAAAGTTCATAACTTCATGGAAAATCTTTGTACTGTATAGCACACAAAAGTTGAATATATGGAGCATTACACCTCGATTCAATTTGTACTTAATAAAAAACAGAGTTCAGCACAGTTCGTAGTACCATTATTAATGCCTAGCTAATTAATATAAATTCTACAAGGAAAGAAAAACGTGTCCAAACATCTCAAATATTATTTGCAATTAATTGAGTACTAGTCACCAAAACTGTGGGCTAGCTAGCTGCTGGCTAACATGCATTAATTTTCTATGATTTCTCTGTATAATGTATGTATGGGGAAAATGTACACTAGACCTTCAATTACATATGAACCCAAATGTAGCTTCAATATTACTTTTGTGCCTACATATTTTACTTGATCACGGGAAGATTGAAGGTACAATAAAAGGGTAGATATGAAGAAAAAAAAGGTGGTAGAAGAAGAAGCCCTGAAATCCTATCACTATTTATATACTCTCAACGGAAGATGAAATGAAAACCGAATAGTGAATCATATAATCTAAATTTTAGAATTTACGTTTGCGGTTAATTTGGAGTAGTTTTTTACTCAACTAGAATAACCTCAACTCTAGATGGAAATTTTTTTATTAACATTTTGAAATTTTGACAAAACATTTTAAAGGCAGGGGATGTCAATGGTATCTTAGTGAATTAGTGTGGGTCAGTATGTAATTAGAGTCATACTTAGAGGTGATTTTTGTAAATTTCCCTTTGTTTAATTTGTAATGCAAATAAACATTACGCGGCAGTATCGTTTAGCAAAGGATACGATACTATATAGTAGTACGTACAGCATATATTTAATACGCGAATATTTTGCCTATTAATAGCTCACCAAAGAAACTCCCATTTACAAACTTTACATACAATTCATCATCAGATTGTCTTCATTTGCTAACTTTTACTCCATCACCCTTGTTCTTGCATACGTACAGGTACTTAAACTTAATTGTCACTAATTAACCAAATTTTCTTTAATTTTCTTTCCTGTTTATGAACATGCATTTGTCCTGCTAATGATTCATTAACTTCGAATAGAAACATGCATGAAATTGTTTCTAATAGGTATACAAGTTTCTGCGTATATTGAAGCTTGGTGTAATTAATCATGGGTGATCAGTTAGATAATTTGAATTTTCAGCTGCAGAAACTTTTACTAGAAGATCATGTGGAAGCTGAAGATTGCCGAAGGTAAACCTGGGCCGTATCTCTACAGCACCAACAATTTTGTGGGTAGGCAAATCTGGGAGTACGACCCAAATGTGGATTGTCCAGAACAGCGCGAAGAGTATGAAAAGGCACGCGAGCAATTTAGTGAGCAGAGGAAGAAAGGGTTTCACTCTTGTGCTGATTTATTCATGAGATTACAGGTAACAAATTGAGTCACTAGCTAAGTTGCTAACAGATATAATTGTTTCTTTCATACATTATTGTGCACAATGTCACTAAACTGCAGCGCATTATGCCATGCAACTTATTCTGAATGTGATTATGATTTGTGTTTCATTCATCACAGCTGAAAAAGGAAAGTGGGCTGGATTTGTTGAGCGCACCACCGGTTAGAATAGGAGAGAACGAAGAAGTGACATATGAGAAAGCTACTGTTGCTGTAAAGAAGGCTTTAAGGCTTAATCGAGCTGTCCAAGCAAGTGATGGACACTGGCCTGCTGAAAATGCAGGCCCGATGTTTTTTACTCCGCCATTGGTAAGTAATTGATCAATTAATTAATTTTAAATCTTTAAACCGTACAATTTGTATCCTATATATACAGATGATAGTCATAACTAATTTAGTTTCTACAATACATGCAGCTGATTGCCATGTACATAAGTGGAACAATCAATACACATTTGACATCAGAACATAGAAAGGAGATGGTTCGTTACATCTACAACCATCAGGTACATAGATCTCAAATACGAAAACTAATCTGTGTGAGCTTCTCAATGCTAACAAAAGAATGTTAACCTGGTCATGGTATGTACGTATGTAGAACGAGGATGGTGGATGGGGATTTTATATAGAAGGGCACAGTACCATGATAGGGTCGGCTCTTAGTTACGTTGCTCTTCGTTTACTTGGAGAAGGACCAGATGATGGCAATGGTTCTGTAGCAAGGGCCAGAAAGTGGATCTTGGATCATGGAGGAGCAACTGGAATTCCATCCTGGGGAAAGACTTATCTTTCGGTAATAAAATTTTCACACATCATTATACAAGTTCACCTTAGAGTCTTAGACCTTAGTTGTCACGTATAGTAGTTACACATCCATGTTGTTAAATTTTTTAGGTCATATTTCTGATAAGAATGAATATCTTTGTTGGATCAGGTCTTGGGAGTGTATGAGTGGGATGGTTGTAATCCGCTTTCCCCTGAATTTTGGCTTTTCCCTTCCATTTTTCCTTATCATCCAGGTAAGTTATAAAACCAGTAAAGATATTTGAAACCACAGCTAATTTTCTATACTAACTTTGTAGATATTGAAAAATGCAGCAAAGATGTGGTGTTATTGTAGAACAACATACATGCCTATGTCGTATCTGTATGGTCGGAAGTACCATGGTCCAATTACAGACCTTGTTCTGTCCTTGAGGGATGAAATTCATGTCAAACCATATGATCAGATAAACTGGAACAAGGCTCGCCATGATTGTTGTAAAGTAAGTACTTTTGATTATGTAATATATGTGTGCGTACTTGCCATTTTACAAGTCTGAACTACTAAGTTTACTCGAAAAAATTGAATTAGACACTAAAGCCTCTTACTTAAATACAGGAGGATGTTTACTACCCCCATAGTTTTGTACAAGATTTGATGTGGGATACTCTCATTTATTGTGCCGAGCCAATAATGAGGCGTTGGCCCTTAAATAAGATTAGGCAAAAGGCTCTTGACAAGGCAATCACGTATATGCGATATGGAGCTGAAGAGACTCGCTACATCACCATTGGATGTGTAGAAAAGGTGTGTAACTACCCTAATTAATGATCTTAGCAACACCATTAAAAAAAAAAAAACATGTGCACTAATAACATAGTAATCTGTTTTGTAATGCAGAGTCTCCAAATGATGTGTTTCTGGGCACATGATCCAAACGGTGACGAATTCAAGCATCATCTTGCTAGAGTGCCTGATTACTTGTGGCTCGCAGAAGATGGCATGAAAATGCAGGTAAAGTCTATACCCGAGCTTAGTAAATTACTATATTTTTTATTTGCATATCCAAGACTAAAAGATATTATTATTAAATTAATGAACCAATATTTTTGAACCCACAGAGTTTTGGAAGTCAGATTTGGGATAGTACTCTTGCTACTCAAGCAGTTATGGCAACTGGCATGGTTGAAGAATATGGTGATTGTCTAAAGAAGGCTAACTTTTACATAAAGGAATCACAGGTTTGTTTTATAATGATCAAATTTTTAGCTCAATATCATAGTGATTTTGATGCATGTAATTAATGTCTTGATTTCACCTGTAAATTGACATAGATAAAGGAAAATCCAAAAGGCGACTTTAAAGCAATGTATCGTCACTTTACTAAAGGTGCATGGACTTTTTCTGATCAAGATCAGGGTTGGGTTGTGTCAGATTGCACAGCTGAAGCATTGAAGGTACTTTTTGAAGTATTCTTTATTTATCATGGAAGCGAAACAAGTAGAAACATCCAACCAAAGTTAATTAACAAAATCTGGATTTTGTCGTTGCAGTGCCTACTTATGTTATCCCAAATGCCAAGTGAAATTTCAGGAGAAAAACCAAATGTTGAGAGATTGTATGATGCTGTAAATGTCCTTTTGTATTTGCAAGTAAGGATATCAACCATGTAATATCATTTGAGATCTATGTTCTCGCATTGGTTCCATGATCATGCATTGTGTTCTTCATAGTGAATTTACGTACAAATATATATAATTCTTCCTCTTAATTTTCCAGAATCCTGTGAATGGAGGGTTTGCTGTGTGGGAGCCTCCTGTTCCACAACCTTATTTGGAGGTATACAATATGAAATAAATCCATACTTGTTTTAAACTATATGCACGTTTAAGCTTTTGTAGACAATGGTAACCATATAAACTTTACCGTGCAGGTTTTGAATCCTTCAGAAATCTTTGCGGATATAGTCGTTGAGCATGAGTAAGATTTTGACATGCATAATTTTTTGCCATGTTCCTAAGACACACATGTAACATGTTGTCAATTCAATGAAATTCCATTTGACATCATTTCATTGTTTAGGCATGTCGAATGTACTGCATCTATAATCCAGGCTCTTGTGGCATTCAAGCGTCTACATCGAGGTCATCGGGAGAAAGAAATAGAAATCTCCATTACAAAGGCATTGCGGTACCTTGAAGAGAAACAGTGGCCTGATGGTTCTTGGTGAGTGATACCAACTTTGACAAATTTGGTAATTTGTGTTATGGTTGCCCTTTGAAATCATTGATAATCACAATTAACACCATTTATTTACAGGTACGGCTATTGGGGAATTTGTTTTTTATACGCCACATTCTTCGTGCTAGGCGGATTAGTATCCGCCGGGAAGTCATATAACAACAGTGAAGCTGTAAGAAAGGGTGTCCACTTTTTCTTATCAACACAAAACGAGGAGGGTGGATGGGGAGAATGCCTCGAGTCCTGCCCAAGCATGGTAATTGAATTATTATTGTAATGCTCTTACCATCTTTGATACATGAGCATTCTTTTTAAACAAAATTTGATATACATATATGCATATTTTGTGATTTTGTTACAGAAATATACACCGTTAGAAGGAAATCGCACAAATTTGGTACAAACATCATGGGCAATGCTTGGTCTTATGTACGGTGGGCAGGTTTGTGGTAGTGGAGTTTTGATTTTTGATTTTTACTTTTTTAGTATCATTCATATGCCTTGCATATGTCTCAAATGTGAATTTCTGTAAAAAATTGCAGGCTGAAAGGGATCCAACGCCTCTACATAGAGCAGCAAAGCTATTGATTAATGCACAAATGGAGGATGGTGATTTCCCTCAACAGGTAAGTTCAGTTCAAAATTTATGGTTCTATCTTATCTAAGTTTCCTAGCTAATTTTCATATAGTAATAAATTGAATTCACATTGTGACAGGAAATAACTGGAGTTTACATGAAGAACTGTATGCTACATTATGCACAATACAGAAACATTTTTCCGCTATGGGCACTTGGAGAGTATCGCAAGCGTGTCTTTTCATCCAATGGGTTTTGAACCTCGATCATCATTATATATAAAGTTTGTAGCAAGTACAACATTACATGTACTTGCCTCAACATCACATGTATAGTTATTGGTGAAGAGTCATATGTAAATGTTCTCTAGGTGTTGGCTAATGCACCTCAACAATATATATTGTATAGCTCAAAATAGCTCGGCCTTCCATCTCTATAAGTTTAATTTTTATATTTAATTGACAGGTCCAAGAATTATAAATTTGATTTTATACGAATGACAAATATTTAATTTTTCAGTGCTATTGTAAGTATTACGGCGGCGGTTCAATATTTTACATTTCAAAAATATATTTTTTATTCACAAATACTTTATCTATTAGTTTATGAGTTTTTTTTTTTTTTTGTTTTTGAAATGGTAAAAATGTTTTTATTAATTAAAGAGCATAAAAAATGCTCTGAAATTACTTACAACTCAAATACACGGAACAAAACTCCGACTTGTACAGTGAAACTGAGTTGTGAACACTACCTACCTAGCCAGTTTTTTGTGATATAATGGTCAACTTTCAAATGACATTTATTTATTTATTTTTCAATCTCTCTCTTCCCTTTTTTTTTTTTTCTTCTGTCAATTGTAAAAAATTATAGTGAACTTTTGTCTAGCTATTGAATAGAGCTGGAATTTCAACAGAATGTGAAATTTGAGTCATTAGCATCTGAGGACCTATTAGGCAGTTGATCTAGCTCCATCAAGTCCTTTGCCGGATTAAGGTCAGTAGGCGGCTCCATCATGCAGTTAGATACGAATTTTTTCTTCTGAAAGATAGTCCATACAAAATTCAGAATCTGATTTTATTTATGGCTCAGAAGAAAAGCGTTTTGACGTTATTTTGTGGGCTGAGTTGAACCCTAACTTGTCAAAAATCAGCATTTTTTTGCGGCCTCGTCCTCCCTGCACCACTTCCGTTAATGTAAATGATTTGGTGGTGAACAGAGCTAGTATTGCACCTAATTTAGAATTTTCTAGCAGTAGGAGAAATTTCGGTTGCTAAGCAGGCCATTGGATTGGCATGCCAGAGCTGAATGGAAAGAATGGGTGTATTACAGGGGATTGAATATGATACTCCTTTATCTTTTGGAATATAGGAGGATGTTTATTGCCCTCATAGTTTTATAACAGATTTGTTGTGGCACTTAAAACAAGTTTAGGCAATCAAGTGCAGAGACCCGCTACATTACCATATATGATGTGTATAAAGGTGTGTAACTATACAAATAATCTTGATGCATGAAGTCATTTTTGTTTTGTAGTAAATGTGAAAATACTGTACTGATTAAGAGTAATATAGTATTGTGCTTTGTAATGCAGAGTCTCCAAATGATGTGTTTTTGCCGCATGATCCAAGTGGTGACGAATTAAAACATCATCTTGCTAGCTAGATTACTTCATTTCTTATGGTTCACAGAAGATGTCATAAAAAATGCATATGATCTTAAACAAAACTTTTTATATTAAACAAACTTGGTAAAGTTTTTACAACAAATCTTAAAAATGAGACCACGTGTACACAATTAAAAATTACAAGAGCGTTTAACTGTCCCTTGGAGTTTAAATAACAACAATAATAGTAAGGCCCAAAATTGGCTAGGCCCCATCCTAATTAGGGTTGAGATTGGATTCGTAAGGGCGTTGGACATGGTTGGATTGACAAGAGAATAGCCCCCATCAAGCATAAGATTAATTCCACTAACATAACCCGCATCATCACCAGCCAAATATAGTGCAGCTTTTGCAACATCCTCCACTTTAAGAAACCTTCCTTTCAAATTCCCAGATGCATTCATCATCATCTCAAATACTGCTTCCATCGTTTCATCACCCGCGTGCCGCCCAGTCAACACCGCAAAGGGTGATATACAGTTCACCCTTATCCCGTGAACTCCCAACTCTATAGCCAAGCTCTTGGCCAGCCCAACAATGCCATGCTTACTCGTCGCATAAGCATGTGTAGTTGCTATTCCACCAATTTCCGTACAAGCACTTGCAGTGAACAATATGCATCCTTTCTTGTTAGGCACCATCACTCTTGCCGCGTGCTTAGCACCCAAGAACCCACCCACCAAGTTCACACCCATAATATGCTCAAAATTCGACTTTTTGGCTATTAGGACACTCTCTGGTTGGAAGTCATGGGGTATGATGCCCGCATTGTTGTACATGATGTCTAGATGCCCGAATTTTGAAATTGTGGTGTCCACGAGGTGAACAATCTGTACATTCCATGGATGAAGTGATCAAGATATAACTTTACATGCATGGCGCTATTAATTCATAGATAAACTAAATTTACCTAGCTAGCTAGCGTACATTTAATTTCATTTTCTATAAAGTAAACTATTCCCTCTGTCTTACAACTATAGACGGCTAGCTTATAAGCTAAATAAGTTATTTTTTCAAGAAACTAAAATCAATTTAGTTTATGAGTCACTTTGTGCATGAGGTAACTTGATACAGATTAGCTCAGTTCAAAGAAATAGCCTCAAGAGAAGACCCAGACGTAGCCGACGGCTGGCAATGCCTTATCAACTACTTTTCCCAAACAAAGCCTAAATAATATAATGTACCATACATATTTTCTAATTCTTTTACCTTAGTTTATCTTTTTATAATTAACCAATTGCATTGCATAATAACCCCAGTACCCCACCCCACCCCCAAATCCTTTTCTTTCCTAACCTGTTCTTCAACTGACACGTCACAATGGACATAGATGACGTTCTCGCCTCCGCCTAGTTTCAGCAGTTTGTCTGCCAAAGACTTGCCGAGGTCATCCTGGATGTCCGCAATAACCACCTTGGCACCATGCTCCCAGAAGAGGCACACCGTGCTTGCGCCAATCCCACTTGCACCACCGGTGATGATTGCCACCTTGCCTTCCAATCTGGAAAATTGTAATTATGTATCAGTTGTATTTTGTACTCTTTGTTGCGTTAATAAAATTTTATTTTGCTGGTTAAAAAAAGAAACAAAATGTAAGTACTTATGAATTAGTATTAATAAAGAAGTTGAGGATCGAGTTTGATAGAGTGATATTACCTTCTGTTGATCATAATGGTACTCATATGATCGATCTTGCTCAGGTAAAATGCAAGGGACAAGGGGTTGAGTATATATGAACTTGGCTGCTAACTTTAAACTTCGTTTACAATTATATATAGTGTTTTTTTACTTAAAAGAGAGCCCACGTATATCTATTATTTATAGCATTATATGATTTTTATTATTATTAAATTATATAATAACGGATGGTATCGACGAGATCCTAACACATACCACCAGCCTATTCGATATTAATTTCTAAATTAGACCATCACCAACCAAATATTAACACATTAATTCTCCAATTCCTATATTATTTCAAACTGGTACAACTGTCAGACGACTTTATATTATAAATATTATATTATTATTCTATTTGATGGATGGAATATTATGATGTTACGAAATGATTTTACAAAATCGAATGATTTTTCGAAATCGAATATTATTCTTTCTGTCAATTTTTTTTTTTTTGAAACGGATAATTTCTGTTAGCCCACATATTGGCTCATAATGTTTTTGTCGATAGCTTTGGCTCAGGCTCACAAAAACAGTTACACCCGACCCCATATAATATTTTCCCAGATTTAATATATTCATGATTGATTTGCTAACAAAATAAATATATATTATGATGTTGGCCTGAATATTATTCGTCGACTAGTAATGAATCTGTAAATGTTTGTCTTATGTTAGTATGTAGAAAGTCACATTCACTCGCATGTTTCTTGCCCTTGGGGCATTAATCTCAATCGTTATCAATGAATGTAGACATATTACTGTGTGTCTGTGGTCATGATTTTTAATGGTTGATTCAAAACAGATTAATAAAACGTGCATGGACCGTAAATGTTATATATGTGCCTTCATCAATTTACAAACTATCTTCACGATAAACAAACGTACAAAAACCAGAAAGGCAGAACTTAAAGCGGGGAGGGGAAAATTACAAATACATGACTATTTTGAAAATTTGGAGATCAAAATTTAAAAAATCATAACTATTACTTGTGAATTTTGTTTTTTATTTTTTTATTTATTTTAGAAGGATAATACGCCCAGATGCCCCTCTATGGGTACAAAGTTATTTTTCACATACATACCACTTTGAGTAGTGCTTTCATATGTTTTTACTTTTTAAACGGCAAATTTAACTACTCTACTCATATTTCTAAACTACAACTTTGTCATCTTATAACTTCAAATATAATACACCTATTACCTATACTAACCTTATATTTCCGTCGGAGTTCGAAACTCCAACACCCTAACCACCTTATATTAATTTGTTAAATGAGATAATGTCCGTTCATCTCTATTCCCAAGGTTCTATTTTGAGTGGCAGGATTTTAGTTTTGGTACTTGCGAATTTAGGCACTGCTAAATGTCATCGCCCAGTTTAGTTAATCCACAATAATACCTTGTCGAATTTAGGTATTTCAATCAATTTTTCGATGAGTCAAACAAGAAAACCCTATTTAAACTTCAAAAAATAAAAGTACATTAATTTTGGGACACACGGCGTGCTTTTACTGGTTCTGACTTAATTGTTTTTAAAAAACTTTAAAATTATATTTTAAAATTGAAACTAAATTATTTTTAAAATTATTAATAACTATTAAAAAACAAATAAAACTCTAAAATAATAATAAATAATGACAAAATTATTTTTGATAAAAATATAATAATAAAGTATAGAAATTGGAAAACAAATATAAATATTGAAATAATTGGAAAATATTTCAATATTTAGAAAAAATTACTACGGGACTGGAAATGAATTATTAATTTTGCATGACTTGTTTTGCAATTAAGATTATTTTGAAATTTAGATAAGTAATGTTAGTTAATTTTAAATAATTTATAGTTAGAGTTAAATGTGTCATAAAGGGTAATTAAATGTGTTTGGGTATTTATGAAAACTGAAATTTGAATTAGGGCAAAATGATACTTTTCGGGCTTTAGTTCGGATAAAGTCAAGTTTGTGGGGCTATATGTAATTGATTTTCTCAAATGGTTACTTTATGAGGGATACATCTGCAATTAAAAAAATTATGAGGGGTTCAAATGCAATTTACCTTTTTAGTTTTTTTTTTTTTTTTTTTTTTTTTTTGCATTTTTCACTTGTAACTAGGGGTTAACGAATCGAACTGATTGTGAGCTATCGTGAAAAAGATCGGACAAAGCTCATATCGCACTTGAGATCGGTCAACGCGGACTTGATCGCGATCATGATTGACTCATTTTCGAGCTTGAATCAATCACCTTGAAGAAATGATTGAAGCTCACGAGCAATAATTAATTTAATTTTTATTTTATTTTATTTTATTATGATTATTATATACTTTTTATAGTTATATTTAGGTATATATTTATATCTATATCTAAAGTATACACATATAATTTCTTGTGAGTATATATTTTTTTATTTAACACACTAAGTAGCATATAATATTGAAAATATTATTTATTTATGAACATATTAAATGTCATTTTTAAACAAGATATGTAATTTTAAATAATTATTATATTGTTTTAGCCGCTCGTAAAAAGCTCATGCGCGACTTCGAAGCTCGCGAGCTATTGATTGATCACTTAATTTTAAAACTCGACAAAGATCGTGCTCGAGATCGATTTGACTTTTGTGAGACGATCAGACACTTAATAAGACAAAGATCGTGCTCGACTCTACTCGTTAACACCCATACTTGTAACATTAGGTATTTAGTTGACATCTTCCGTTCATTTGTAATTAATACTTTTATAAATGGTGGTCGATGGTATTTTTGTGTAATTGTGAGTGGACTGATATTAGTATAAAAGTTGGGGTTAAATTCTTGTTTCGGCCTATTTGGAAGTGACTCGGTCCAACGTTGGCCCGAACACCATTGCACAATCCAGTCCAATTTATCACCGAATCGAAAACCCAAAAAACCGGGGCCCAAACAACGAAATGAAGGAGAATTGAGAACTTTCTCTCGTCTCGTCTGCAAAACAAAAGCGTTACCAAATTCTCCTCCTCCTCCAGCAATGGCTATGGCTTTTAGGAGCTAACTGCTGGCTGCTGCTACTACTGCTCTATTATATTACCTCCTTTATCCACCGAGTTTTCAATCCAATTGTTTTTCCTCAGCAGTTTCATATATGTCTCAACCTACTAACTCCTCCACCAACCTCAACAAACGCTCTACCTCCTCCTCCTCCGATTGCCCGCCGATGAAAAAAGCCAAGCCTCACGCCGTATCTTTCTCATTAGACTCCACCAAAAAAGGTCTAGACGATTCTGTAGCTCACTCTCCGGTGATGATCGAAGACGATCTGAACGACGACGTATTTGATTCCTCTCCTTCCTCCTCCGCATTTTCCCGGCCCGGCGTGGCGGCTTCTGGAGGAGCATTCACTGCTAATTTGTTGAGGAAGAAAGCCACGCCTCCCCAGCCGGCCAAAAAATTCGTCATCAAGCTCACTAAAGGTTTCTAAGTTTTCTCCCTCTCTTTTCAATTTTAGTAGTGAATTTTGACTGTTTTTTAAGGACTGTGATGTGAATTTTGTAGTGTTTTCTATTTAGAAATCGGAGCTGGCAGTGTTAGGGTTTTGGTAGTTGTAAGTTAAATAGTGCTATGTGTAGCTTGTGCGTTTTTTGTGAGCATCTAGCATTTATTAGATTCCAGTTGCTGAAGTTCTATAGCTTGGAGCTGAAACTGAATATGAGCTACCAATTGAGCTCATCTCCGTTCAATTTTTTACTGCGCATTTTGTCAACATGCATGTTCTGAAATCTGAAATGGCCTGTTCCATCTGTGTCAAGTTTAGTCCACACACACTTAACCATATCCCAAATATAACTCACTATAGCTTTTCTACTCATTACCTATTCAAACATGATACCGGTTACAAGTATTTATTCATCACTTAATTCAAATACTACCCACATTTACTAATTTAACAAAGTTTCAGTGGAATGGAGGGAGTGATGTTTAAGTACATTAGTTTTATTTTTGTGGTAACGAATATGTGTTCACTTTCGTTGAAATTGGGTTTTGGCTCAAACTGAGTGTTGGTGGATGCTTACAACTGGAATTAGAATCTAATTCTATACCTATGTATTATTGAAACACTTAATTAATTAATCCTATTTGTTTTTTCAATCTGGACACTTATTGGTGTGCATGTTAATTTCTTGCTACAGTTATGCTTGGTTGCATCCTAAATCTCATTCTTACTTGTAGAGTGGTTTAGATGGTTTTTTGAAGTTACCAAGTACGTACCAGCTTCCGCATTAATACTCAGCTGCAATAAAGTTTCCTGTCTTTGCATCTCCACACATACATGCATGTTAAATATTTTTATCAACATGTACTCACGTGCTGGGTATATTTTTAGACAGTTTCATGATGCAGTTCTTGTTAAAGGCATGTTCTTATTTGTTTATTTATTTACCATGTTTATTTGCTGATAGCCACAGTGAATTTTTTGAGATGCTGTATGTCTGCCTTAAGAATTTAGGTTATGCATGGTCAGAAGTAGGAGTTTCGAACTGAACAATGCTAGTTTAGAGAGTATGACCAGGACTATTGACCTTGTAAATAATAAGATGGTATCTGTAGAAAATTGTGCTTGTTTGAATTATTAATGAAATATAGCAAAAGTTAGATTCTAGTTTCAAGCCTTCCTCAGGATCTTCTATAACTGCAACATACTATACTGTTAAACAAGACAAGTAAGAGTTGCCCCTAGGCATGTGCTATATTGACTGCTTTAGGAGCAAGTATGCTTTTAATGTTTACGAGGAATCAACCATAGCATTTTGGGTTTGCCTATCATGCTTAGTATCTGCAAGATGCTGATTGTAACTCACATTCTTATACCGAGTAGTAGTAATTCTTTTATTATAAAATTGGTGCAAAAACTCATGTTCAAAATCTGAAGTAAGACCAGAGGTTTATATGTATACTATGTACTCTGTTATTGGTTTAAGATTCTCTACTGATCAATGTGATGATTTTTGCTTTTGAAGCGAAGCCAACATTGCCCAATAATTTTGAAGAGAATACATGGGTAACACTGAAATCTGCCATAAGTGCAATATTTTTGAAACAGCAGAATGCGTGTGACATGGAGCAACTCTATCAGGTTAGTCTAGTATACTCCCTACGTCCCCAAAAAGCTGTTACGATTGCCATTTTGCGTGTCCCGTGGAGTTGTTACATTTTTGGAATACCATTACCCTCATAACACATGCATATTTACAACTTTATCACTTATTTATTCATTCTTTATCTAAAAGAAACCCCACTTTCATTCTTTATCACAACAACCTACCACACTTGTACTATGTCTCTGTATTATACTACATTCCTTATTTTCCGCGACAAAAAGCAAATGTAACAATTTTCTGGGATGGAGCGAGTATTTATAATCCATTCTGGAATAGTTCATCTTCAATACTGAAGTCCATCTTATGATCTTTAGGCTGTTCATAACCTCTGCTTGCACAAGATGGAGAGTAGTCTTTATCAGCGAATTGAAAAGGAGTGTGAATCATTCATATCTGCTGCTCTCCGATCTTTGGTTGGCCAAAGTGAAGACCTGGTGGTTTTTCTATCTCTTGTTGAGAAGTGCTGGCAGGACTTTTGTGACCAGATGTTGATGATCCGTCATATTGCATTATATCTGGACAGGACATATGTGAAACAAAACTCAAGTGTTCGTTCTTTGTGGGACATGGGCTTGCAGCTTTTCCGAAAACATCTTTCTCTAGCTATGGAAGTGCAGCACAAAACAGTATTTGGTCTATTAAAAATGATTGAGAGTGAAAGGTAACTAGGATTCTTCTGCATTGTGATTCTAATTGGTAGTGTTGCATTTCTCAAAATGGACAACAGCGTTACCTCAGAGTTGCTGTTAATGGATCACTTTCTCCTATAAATGTAGTGCTTTTTCCATATTTGTCATGTCATGTTATGTTATGGGTATTGTCTGCTGGGATAATATTTTACCCTTACATTTTTATTGGAGACAAATGAAACTTTAGCATGTTTGGTGTAGAATTATAATTTCTAATACTCTTATATTTTGCTTTTTATAGATTAGGAGAGGCAGTTGATAGAACTCTCCTTAATCATCTTTTGAAGATGTTCACTGCATTGGGAATTTACTCAGAAAGTTTTGAGAAGCCATTCCTTGAACGTACGTGTGAATTTTACGCTGCTGAAGGCGTCAAGTATATGCAGCAGGCGGACGTGCCAGATTATTTGAAGCATGTAGAGGTATGTCTTGTGATCCAAATTTTCCTCTACTATTGAAGATTTTACGGACAAGGTTACATTTGAAACTTGTTGTATTATCTTTTCTCTTGATGTTGCATGTTTCATTTTTTTCTTGTGTTTTCCTCCAGATAAGGTTGCAGGAAGAACATGAAAGATGCCTGCACTATCTAGATGCTTGTACTAGAAAGCCATTAGTAGCCACCACTGAGAGCCAACTTCTTGAGCGTCATGTATCTGCAATTCTGGATAAGGTAGAGAGCATCAACACTAATACCACCTATGTTAACCTTGGACATACAACTAACAACTCATTATTAGTATTGTTGTTGTTGTTGTTGTTGTTGTTGTTTAGTTTATTCTTTCTCTGCTATACTTATTTTGATTTACATGCAGGGTTTTATGATGCTGATGGATGGGAAGCGTATTGAAGATCTCCGAAGAATGTATCTACTCTTCTCCAGGGTTAATGCCCTCGAATTTCTGAGGCAATCCCTCGGTTCATACATTCGAAAAGCTGGCCAAGTCATTGTCATGGATGAGGAAAAGGACAAAGATATGGTGTCGTACTTGCTGGACTTTAAGACAACTCTAGATAGGATATGGGAAGAGAGCTTTTTAAAAAATGAAGCATTTAGCAATACCGTCAAGGATTCATTTGAGCATCTCATCAATCTTCGACAGGTATGATTATATACAACTCCATGTGGATTGAATACTAACTGTTTTGGTAGAGTGGCGAACTCATTACTGTCAAATGAGTCAATGTAGATTTTGAAATTTTATTAAAGGTGCATCGGTATCTGGTAGAAACATAGAGTATGTCTTTAGTTATTGAATAATATATCCTGGTATGAATACATAAAGCATCTATTGGGGAATAGCCTGGTATGAATACATAAAGCATCTATTGGGGATGAGCTGATATAGATCCCCACAGATCATCTACATAAACTTAAAATTTATGATAAAATTATTATACTTGAGTTTATTAGTAACATCTCCAGTTACAAGTCCAAGTAGCATTTGCTTATAGTTTTCTCAACTGGTATGTGCGACTTATGTTAGAAGTCCAAGTAAGACCTTTTATTTTATTAATTGTTTTGGTGATCACTCAACCATATTTCAGAACAGCAATTTCCAGGACTTGTAGTGCAGTATATCCTAATAAACTTATGTGATGGAGTCTTAAAAGTGATAGTTTTATTATATAGCTAAAGATTTATCTAAACTATGATAAATAGTATCTGGAGAACTAGGCGTTGGCTGTGATTTTAAATTTCCGGTGATAAGTCATGATGCTAAATTGTAAATCTGGCACTAGAAGTTCAATCCAAGACATAGCGGACATTTTTGTAAGAGTGAATCTCTTTTCTTCTCTTTGTCAGCATTGGAGAATAGATACTATGTGCTGTAAGCTTTTATCTGTATCAATTTATTCCTGTCAGAGACAATTAGCACCTATGTTATTTACACATGAATTATAATTATCTTCTTTGCCTTATCTTGCTTACATCCTTACGAAAGACGGTCGCAATCTGGACCTGGCACTGATTGTTGCCCAATCCATCTCCTATGTAATTATTGTTAGCATTCATATATTTTCAATTCAAGTAATACTTGTATAATGTTTTCTGTTCTGTTTCAGAACCGACCTGCTGAGTTAATTGCTAAGTTTGTTGATGAGAAACTCCGTGCTGGAAACAAGGGTACATCGGAGGAGGAATTGGAGGGTATATTGGATAAGGTCCTGGTTTTGTTCAGATTTATACAGGTATTCCTTGTGCATCTGCATTTAATTTGACCGTATTTTATCTATGGAGGGAAGGGACATACTGATTAGAAAATAAGGGTAACTGAGACTGCACATTGTCTGTGACAGTAGATAATAGACCTATTTATCATGTCTCATATACTATGTAGGGCAAAGATGTATTTGAAGCTTTCTATAAGAAAGATCTTGCAAAACGGCTTTTGTTGGGAAAGAGTGCTTCCATTGACGCAGAGAAGTCCATGATTACGAAGGTGAGGTTCTTTCTTCCCTTTTATTTATTTATTTAAAAAAAAGTTAACATTGTAATTTGGTAGTTATGGTCAAGTAAGTGACGCTATCATGTTTCTGTTGCAGTTGAAAACTGAGTGCGGTAGTCAATTCACCAACAAACTTGAAGGAATGTTCAAGGTGAGCATGAAGAATTTCTCATGCACTTTTAATATATTAGATGGAGCACTAATCTTGCCAGATTAGCTGGGCGGTTTGTGAACTTCTCGTCTTTTCCAAGTGATCGCTTTCGTCTACTGCAGCACCTTTGCTTCAGCTTTAACTTTTTCATGGCTGGCCACTCCTGAGAATTCTCTTTTTTTTTTAATCTCCTTTCTTGGGCTGGGGGTGTATTCTTCGATTGCAAACCATTAATGTCATGTGCTATAACACTAATTATGTTGTTATATACGAGCTAACACCTCTAATCTAAATTTGGGTCTCTATTCAGAACACAATAATTTCCCACTTTACTCACAAAATCTTGATTCTTCTGGTCTCTGTATCCCAATATTGTGTAGGAGACATTATGTATGTACTCTCTTTATCCTCATGGAGCTATACCTTTTTCTGAACTCTCTGTTCCTTTCCAAATTCTGAATATTTCATTGGATAGATACCTATAGCGTTTAGTGTATGTGACATATAACCACAAAAAAAGTTTCACTTAAAATCCACTTATGATTGGTATTTGTAAACGGTTTGATTATTGACATTGGAAAGCCTTTCTCTAGGATATTGAACTGTCGAAGGAGATCAACGAGTCATTCAAGCAATCGTCTCAAGCCCGGACAAAACTTCCTTCAGGGATTGAACTGAGTGTCCATATCTTAACAACAGGGTAGGTAGTAACTCTTACTGTTTCAAACATCAAATCTCACCAATTCTCTATCTCAATGATGATGATTCAACACTTCTGTTGTATGCAGGTACTGGCCGACCTATCCACCCATGGATGTACGCATGCCGCATGAACTGAATGCTTACCAGGTTTGTGTCACACACAGAATGAGTTTGATGTAAATGCACACTGAGATTACTGTCAGAAGGAATAACCACGTGCTACTTTATGGAACTTCCAGGATATTTTCAAGGAGTTCTATCTGAGCAAGTATAGTGGGAGGCGGTTAATGTGGCAAAATTCATTAGGACAGTGTGTTCTGAAAGCTGAATTTCCGAAAGGCAAGAAGGAGCTGGCGGTTTCTCTATTTCAGGTGGATATATTTCAAATCTGAGACTGTTGGTTATATAGATATCTTCCTTTGCTCTTAAGTAAATTATACATATATCCTGCGACTTATTAGCAGATCACAACAGTAAAATATCTAATACAATTGCATCAACTCTCACATACTACCAATTTTAATTTTTTAAATATATAATTATGATTATAGCATTGGTATTATGCAGTGTAGACTGGGGTTATTGTCATGTTCCACAGGATGTAGGTGTGTTTGTATAATTTTTAAACATGAAATAAGTCATATTTAATGGAACTTTGTGTAAATAGCCCATGTGCTATGTCGCCATGCACTAGTCTAAGACATTAATGAATCTTTCTATTCTGCCTCAGACTGTTGTCTTGATGCTATTCAATGATGTGGAGACGCTTAGCTTTCAAGATATCAAGGAATCAACTGGCATCGAGGATAAAGAGTTGAAGCGGACTTTGCAATCTCTTGCATGTGGAAAATTTCGTGTTCTCCAAAAAGTGAGTCGTCATTCTTGTAGATGCCCTTCTTTTGATTTCCTTGTGTTAAAAACTTGTGTTATGAACATTATTGACCTTGCAGCTTCCTAAAGGGAGAGATGTGGAAGATGATGACTCCTTCACATTCAACGATCAATTTTCTGCTCCTCTCTATCGTATAAAGGTGATCTGGCTAATCATACGTCTTATTTTCTCTAGCGAATTGAAAGGTGTAGGCATGATATCTGCTCTGTCTGTGCTAAGTAGCAGCATTACTTCACATGAACAGGTAAATGCTATTCAGATGAAGGAAACGGTTGAAGAAAATGCCAGTACTACAGAAAGGGTCTTCCAGGACCGTCAATATCAGGTCTACTACTTTGGATCTCCCAGGACTATTGCGTTTGTTATTTTATTATTTTGCAGATTTTTTAAGTTTAAACTTTCTTGATGTTATATTTCTTTTGCTATTACTGTTTGTGCAGGTTGATGCTGCAATTGTACGGATAATGAAGACACGAAAAATCTTGAGTCACACCCTCTTGATCACTGAACTGTTTCAACAGGTAATGCTGATCACTCCGTCACCAATTTATCTGCCCCCGCCGTTCCTATGCATATGTTATTTTGCTATTGTAGCAAAAATGTAGGATCAATCAACAATGACACACGCATGCGCCTATTACTGTTTAAGCTAGTGAAGCAAATAAAGTTTCTGGGTGGTATATTGAGGTTGTAGAAACAAACTAAAATGTTTTGTTAAACTGAATGCATGGTCTCCTTGTATATTGACACAGCTCAAGTTCCCAATAAAACCAGCCGACTTGAAGAAGAGGATTGAGAGCCTCATTGACCGAGAGTACTTGGAGCGAGACAAGAACAACCCCCAAGTGTATAACTACCTTGCGTAAACAGTGGCCAGGTACAGCTCCACTCTTTGTAAATGACATGAGAATGCCCACCCCTTTACCCGGGAAGATGAAAGTTTAGGAGTCTGCTGTCTGCCACTTTATGTACAGGCAACTTAATAGTTGTTTTTTCTTCTTTATAATGTATACTGAACTGTAAAGTTACATGTTTATTATTATCGCAAATGAAGTTACCAACGTTCTGTGCTAGCATAACCCGTAACTCAGCTCCAGGTCAACATTTTACACGCAATTTAGACCAAAATATCCATGTTTGCAAAGCATCCGTGGTTTTTTGTTTTTTTTTTTTTTTTTTTTTTGAAATGGCCAATATAATTACAATACTCCTATAACAGTGTCACACTCACACACCACTCCTACACCACACTTCGAAACCTGCACCTTGATTTTGACATCGTTATTAAATTAAAGATCCCTTAGCGGAACAGCCTGATCTATCACTGGATTTATTTATGAAATGGGTCTTATGAATCTATGATTGATAACATTCAGGACCATCACTCCAATCTGATCCGGGAGCTGTTTTCTACAGGATAATGAAGTAGTAGGAGTGATCGTGAATATATTTTTTGAAATGGCTAAAAATGATATTTTATAAAGGTAATCCAGAGCACAAGCAATGCTTGAAAATATTACACCAGCTGAAATAACCAAGAGCAAAAAGAAAAAGTAAATGAGATACAAGCAGCCAAAGCCAAAGCTCTAATCCTCACTGGAGACAGCAGACCAAGCCAAAAGCCCGGAGGGCACCTACACCAATTTACTTGAGAGAAAATAGACACAGAACACCCAGCAGCCAAGGAGAAAAACAGAAAACAACCAACGCTCCCATGATCGTGGATAACAAAATCATTAGTTTGCTTTTCTTGGTGAACCAAGGTCTAAGAAAGGAAAATTGAGAAAAGATTAGTGGGATGGAGAGACGAGAGAGTATTAAATTATGCAATAAACAATATATTGGTAGTACCGTAGTAATTAGTTAATACGACTTGATGCATCTTAATAATTGATTAATCGGACAAGGCAACATGAATTTGAGTTTGACAGTTTGAGGACCGTAATAGTTGAATTTGATTTTGAGCATGTGTAACAATACATGGTTTGATGTTGATAATGTCCAAAGCCAGTCAAACAAAAGAAGGTGTAACCATTCACCATTCCAATCAATAATTGTGCCAAGGTTAGTTGAGTTGACAACTACATTTGTCAATCAAACGCTAACTATTGGTCATGGTCTTGTTTAGAGCATCAATCAAGTATGTTAAACAATAACATTCTCCCTAGTAAAATAATGTAGTGTAATGTCATGTCATGTGTTACATACCTAGATAGATCTATTTGCACAATCAACTTGGTTTATTTGATTGCGTGAAGATACGCCCTATATGCATGGAGGTTTGTATGATTCCATATTCAAGCTAATAAGTAATTCCTGCCTAACCTCCTTCGAAGACTTCCAATGGTGCGAGTGAATCTCAGACGATCACCCCATTTATGCACTATTTCATGGTTCACAAATCTAAAGATTAGACTAAATATATCGATCACCAATATAATAAACATGAGTGTTTGTTGGTTGAAGTGTTTAATGATAGTATACGAAAGAGATGATAGTAGGACAACATATTTATTTTGGATTGTGTTCATATAGTTTGTTACACGAGTAAAAGTAAAATGAGAATTATAAGTTTTATTTTGTTCGTTATATGTTTTGTTTTAGATTATTTTAATTTAAAAAATGGAAAATGTGGAATAAGGTGGAGTGGGACTAACCCAAACAGGACCTGATTTGGAGTCAACTCATTAACTATTCAATGGTCTTTATAGTCTTTATAATTCTTGTTAATTCTGATAGATTAGGACATGTAACTCTGATCAGGTGACTGGTGTGTTTTCCAGGTGATGATGTTGTAATGGATTATGAACCAATGCTCTCCAAGCAGGGATTTTTTAGATCTGGGCCCTCCTAGTTTAATCTCATTATTGAAGTGTATAACTGATTGCATCTTGCTCCACAATTGAAAATTCATCTTTCAAATATATATATATTTTTTATTTTTTTATCTTACCCAACTGACCATAAAGCTGAAGAATGTCAATCCAATTTATAGAATAATAGGTACATTGTAGATTGAAAAAGTTAAAAAAAAAGGGATAATTTAGAATGGGAGAGAGTAGTTTTTATTTTTTTAAGAATATCAATATTACATGAGTGGGGGAGAGAGTACTTCATTCATTCATTACGATTATTACAATTATAGAATGAATTCCATCAAAGAAAAAGCTTATAATTTGTATAGGGGTGTTGAATACATCCATTTATCGTTAATTTTACAACCACCGCGCTCATGGTCTACTTCTAGCTGCTTCTTCTTCATCTTATTTTAACGTCAAAGGTAATAATCACACTATACCAACGCTACTTTAATACTAAATCACTTTATATGACTCTCCAGGGATAGAATAAGTCTATGAAGTTTAATTTGGATTGTCCTGGTGCATAGATTTACACTTAGGTATGAACATGTACAATGAATTTACACTTTTTGGAAGTCAAACGAAGTTTTAAAAAAAAAAAAACATTAAAAAATTATTGGAGTTGATCATGAGTATAAATATGTAAATTTTATTAACTAATAGTGAGATGTAAACAAAGGCTAGTTTATCACGAATTTGATGGTCGTCTTAGAAAGTTGGCATCATTCAAAATTAAGTGAGCGTTTGGAGCTCCATTTACAAAGTCTTTTGGGCGTCTTAAAAAGAGATTTGGCTTTGGAGTTATTTTTAGAGCGAGTGCTGCTACTATTCACCCAAAACTCTTTTAGCGATTTTGCCACTTTCTTTTTTCACGTTTCATACCGCACCATCTCATTTTTGGCCCAAATTTAACCCGATTATGGCCCCGATTTGGAATCCGATTGCACGGTTGAAATTATCTTTCGACGATCTACAAGCCTATCGGCTTCGATTTGGTTTTTGTTCCACGAATATTTTCCAGCCGGCGTTGATTTGTTCCGACCAACTTCTTACACCTCCAAAAATAACACCAAATCCTATTTTTCTCAACCTCCTTAAAATGATTCACTAATCATCTTCTAAGTTTAAAAATTAAAAAAACTTTGCAAATGGAGCTCCAAACGCTCCCTAAATGTCTTTTGTTAGATCTATGAACAAGTAGTGTACATAGTACCAGACCAAGTTGTTTTTGCCTTAACACCCACAATGTTATGTTATGTGGGTCAAAAATAGAGATGAAACAGAGATGTCGATAGTTAAGTTTTGAAACTTGTTAAACTCTAATTGTTTCTCCGAAAGTTTAGGGGCCCTTTTTCTACAAGTAACCCCATGCAACTTGCAGCGTCAATTATATGTTCTGCACCACTTGAATGATCAAAGCTCTGTTGTGTCAATTCATTCTTATGGTTACCAATATAACATTGGACCATGATGCATGAGTGGCCTATATGGTTTCTAGTAATGGACATGTCACTTGTGTGATTTCGTTACATTGATGTGAAACTTTTATAGGTCAATTTTTTTACTATAGCTCTCTGCATGGATGGGTCATGTTGACCCTACATCCTTCCCTCCAACGGCCTTCTCTCATTGTAGCAGATGTCCACTCCTACAATAGGGGAACATGCGGATGTGGTAGTAGTGGGATCGAAGTTTCCACACGAATAGCAACAATAATAACGGGAATCTTGATGGTAAATAAGTACGAGAAGTATACGCGCGCGTATGATATTTAATAGTACTAGTTTATTTTCAATGTCGTTTGACTTGTATAGGTATAATGATCAGTTACTCAAATAATACTCCCCTTTCACTAATTTTTTCAAAATTTTGTTCCTCCAAGAGTAATGGAGTAATGAGGATCTAGGGAATGGTTGGAGTTATATGTTAGGAAAATAAATACTACAAAAATTCTTACTTTCACCAATTTTTATTATGAAATTTCAAATTTGTAATGGTTCGGAACATTTCTTATGTTTTTTTATTTTAATAATTAAAAAAGTTACTGCTTCAGAAAGAAAAAAATACTACATATGAGTATATGACTAAAGTTCCGTACTTCACCATCGGTAGGGATTCCAACTCCGTTATAGTAATCCAAAATCCTAACATGTCACATGCAGCTCAAATGCATAAGAGATTGATTCGTCAAAGGTGTGTAGGTTCATAGAGAAGATACTGAAAAACATATACTACTTTCCAATAGACTTACTATAATCTCTTATAGATATTTATGTTTAGTTTTTATTTACGTGTTGACTAAGAAATAGACACCATCAGTTCTCTTCTCTTCCCTATTATTTCTTATTGTATTTTTTTATAAATAGTTCAGTTGGTCAGTTATAATATTTACGTTGATGAAATACCCTGTGGCGCCCCAGTCTGGAATAAAAGTACTTCCTGACCGGATAACCACCCGCCTAATCCTTCGTTCAAGTGAATTCGGTTTCATCTTTCGGAAAGAAAAGGAACGGTAAAATAAAATCAATAAACATTAAAATCAGAACATATCAAACTCCATAAAACTCTTTATTTCAGCAACATAAAATATAACGAAGTTCAAACTCACTTTTACAATATCACACAAGGGCTGGATTACGGGAACATGTAATTTACATGGATTTCACACGTACAAGGAACCCGTTTTTATTCAAGCGGCTACCAAATATCCTCACTAAGTCATTAAAGACTTACCCTCTCATTGTTTCCTTCTTCAGAGTAATCAAGTAGAGGACGAGGAAGCGCTTTCTCCACCGCCATCAATGGCGTTTATTATCCGGTCAAGGTGATCCATGACCATTTCTATCCCGATCCAATTTATTTCTCTGTAGCGACGAAAACCCTAAACCACATGATATGATCGATTTAGTACGTTCTAGGTGAGTTTTCCACACCAGAGTCGACGATGCACAAGACCCTAATTCGTTAGTTAATGTGAGTGGAATATTCATGAATAGAATCTCTGCCCCAAAAATGTTAAAATGATCATAATGGTAGGGAATATTAAAGAAGAATTGATATATTTCTATGAATTAATGCCATTCCATTGATTAATTCTCTCGTGCTTGCCCGGCCGAACGTTTGTTTAAATTCAAATCTAGGTATTGATGTTAATTCAGAAAGTTAATTTGTGAGCTGTTGTTTAAAACAAATTGATAATTATCTATTTTCGAAAAAAAAATGATTGTTTCTGGTCTGGCTCATCTATAATGGAATCAAGAACAAGAGGTCCAAAGCCAGCTACTTTGTCTGAAAAATACAAAAGGAACAAGAAAACATGTATATACGTTGTTCAAAGATACATCTATATCAACACAACAAAAGTGGATTGAGATTAAATTACCATCACGTTACAAAATCTAACTGATTTGGTTGGCCGAAAAATGATTAGATTTTTAGCGTGCCAAAGTTTTGTTGGAATATTTTGCGTATTTGAACAAATTACTCCCACTAATTAATTACGATAATCATCATGTGATGATACTCAATTACTCATATTCATCACATAACGTATGATTGATCAAATTGCCAAATTCATGTGATGCCATTTATCCTTTCTAGTTGGAGTTAATGATAATAGCCGAAAGGAATAATTAATTAGTTTCCTAATTTTGACAAATACAAAATCGAAAAAATGGATAAGTTTCCTAATGACACACAACTAACGCACAAGATATGCAAAAATTGTATAGACCAGATATGATTGCATGAGAAAGCTGATTGGTATAACTAACAAAGTTGCAGTATTGGATTAATGGTGGTAGGTTAAGTCATCAAATAGATGCAATTCTCTACGTTAAGTTAATCATCAGCCAAATTAAAGTAATCCATTACCAATTTGTGATCTTATCTATGACCTTATGAAAAGAAAGAAGTTGACTCCAAATTCTACGTGTTAGACACATGAAGACCAAACACCTAGCTCCCACCCCAAGTGGATTTATAATGCCAACCAGATTATATTTCGAAACGAAGAAAAATAATCGTAATTGCTTCTATTAAACTCCATGTGTGATATTCTGCATCTCATATCGGTCAAAAAAACATGCGAATAATGTTTATATATAATCAACAGTTATACTCCCATGGTTTGTTTTATGAATAAAAGTTTTGCATCACCTACGTATACTAGCGTCGTATTTTCTTTTTCTTGTATTTTACTGTAATAATTTTCCCTGAAAACTTAGAAAAGATGGTTAATTAAGTTAAACTTAAATGGGCGCCCAACTTAAATTGGTTGTCAAAGCATGACCAATATCTCTTTAATTTGGCCGGTAGAAAAGCGTAAGTAGTAAACACATGAATCCACATTTTCCATATTTTGACCAAGTGTCTCCATGAATTTCGTCGATACGAACATTCCAGCTTTTTACCTAACCCGTGAATGTTTTTTTCGTTTCCACTTTCCAGTCGCATGGATTATTGAATTGTGCGTGTATAATGTATCTAGCCACAATAGATTTAGTTCATGCGTTTTGAAGAAATTTTTTACAGAACTAGAAAAATTTAACTTCATTGTAATCGACCTGCATTTTTCATAACCAATTAATGTGTTCCTTTGCGTGAAAGGAATGCTTAATTCATTTGTACTATAGTAAGTTTTTAGTGTGTCCATATCCAATAATGTACCAAGTACAATACTTCACAAATTAAAAGAAAGTCGACTAATATTTATAAGTCAAGGCAATTATACTTATCATCATCATCTTTTGGGCTAACAACTCCAACTATTGTGCTAATAATATCATTCACCGTATGTTTATTTCTTTTACGTGTGTATTAGGCGATTGACCGAATTTTAGCTCATAGAAAGACATGTTTTGATGGTAGAGTCGAGATGTGTTTCAATATTGATAATGTGTTGAGTTTAGAGTGTATTCTTTTATATATGGACTCTCAAGTTTCATGTATGTTATTTCCTATATTGAGTAAGATTTTATTTATCGTTTACTGCACGAATTTTCTTACGAATTCATACCAGGTTATATACCTAAAGTGCAGCTCCTGACTTTCCAAAATTTTTGTGGAGTACAGTAATGGAAAATTCATTTTTCTAAAAGATTTTGAAAGAGATACAGGTTGAACATGGGGGCTTTCGATACCGAGGGCTATTGCCCCCCATGTGGGACCCATGTTGCAAGGGGAAAAATTCTCCAAAATGTACCATAAGTTTACCACTCCGTCCATTTTGTACCGTAAGTTTGTCACTCTCACATTCTGTACTATAAGTTTACAACAATTCTAATTTTAGTACTTCAGTATATATTCTGGCCCGGTGAACTAATATTAGGGCAAATTCACCTCTAATTCACCCCCAATTTGTCTTAAACTCGTGAATTAGTGATAATTCTTCACTAATTCGCCTCAATAAAAAGAATAAACAATTTATAAAGAAAAAAAAACATCAACTTATTTAAAATTCGAGTACATAATAAATTTCCATCAAGATCACAACCTTCTAACTTCCACACTTCGTGATACGTCTCTCCGGAATCAATCCATTAAAATAATAATTACCTAATCTCAACTCTTTCTGTTTGAATGTTTGTATAAAAGTAGTGTAGGAGTAGTTGTAATATTTGACGTTAAAAAAAAAAAAAAAAAAAAAAAAAAAAAAAAAAAAAAAAAACTCTTTCAATTTGGTGGGCATAATAAGTTTCTAGTTGATTTTGATAGAGTTTTTCTTATTATGTAGTGGAGTTTTAAATTCATAGATGTTCTTTTTCTTTGTAATTAAGATTTTTATTTTTATTATTTAGGCGAATTAGTGAAGAATTATCACTAATTCACGAGTTTAAGACAAATTGGGGGTGAATTAGAAGTGAATTTGCCCTAATATTAGTTCACCGGGGCAGAATATATACTGAAGTACTAAAATTAGAATTTTCGTAAACTCATAGTACAAAATGTGGAAGTGACAAACTTATGGTACAAAATGGGCAGGTTAGTAAACTTATGAGTTATTTTCCCGTTGCAAGGTGAAGGGAAAGCACACATGGTAAAAGAAAAAGTTGAAAATGTTTAGAGATTAGGAATAGTACGCTAATTAAGAAAAGCAATATCATCAAGGCCAAATTATTCGCTGGCAACGCATGTGGAAACCGCATATAGTAGACCCAGAAGTTGCAGGAGCTTTGGCCGCATATCAGCCAGCACGCATGGCTCAGTTGTTGCAACTGACAAATGTGATATTTGAAGGTGATTGTTTGAGGATTATTCAAGATATCAACAGTACATCCCTTTGTTTTTCTTCTGCTGGGGCATTAGTTGAGGATATTAAGTCGTTAGTTTTATCTTTTCAGACTTTTTCGTTTTGTTTTGCTAGACGCACTTGCAACAAATTAGCTCATCTTTTAGTTCGTGATGTTGCTGAAGACAGCTTTGACTTTGATTCTTTGCCCTTTAACAATCCGGATGTAACTTGATTTATATCTTCTTTTCAATATAAGTTTTTTCTCTAAAAAAAAAAAAAAAAAAAAGAAGAAAAGCAATACACAGGAGAGAATGTTTATGTTTTTGCTAATCTTTAATTTGATATAGTTAAGCGGACCACATGATATGCTTAAGGATTCGCAAGCATTAATTAGGAAAAGATGCCAACCTATATATCTAGCTACCTACCTAGTTTAATCTCTTCATGTTTTCTTCTTCCTTAATTTTGTCCTGATTCATGCTGCCTAAATTATTGTATACGGAGTATGTATATGTATGCTAATTTTGTATTTATACATATTCCTTCCATCCCTGAATAATTGTTACATTTTATATAGTACATTTTAACTATAGTATTATGTACAGTAATAATGATAAAACATTAATAGTGAAATATATGAGTTTGGTACTATACTATTGTTTGTTTGTAGTTAAGATAGATTAAAAATGCAACAATTGTTTTAAAACGGAAGTGAGATTTTTAGTAGAAGTAGAATACTTCCTCTGTTCCACATAGTTAGTAGAGTAATTGGACCAGTTTAACATTTTGGGCTTCTCATTCCCATTAGAATTGTACCTTTTTATTTCTTTGTCATTTTTTGTTTGTTAAGTACAAAAATTATACTATATTTCATCAATCATTCTCATGACTACAAAACTCTAATAAAGTAAATTCAACCTCTAGCGATATAATTCAATGTTTAATCCCTCCATTCTATCTGAAGCTTCATGTTTGTTATTGCCATAACAACTTTTAAAAATTAATTAAAAATATTAAAGAATTCAAAAAAAATATAAGGGTTATAAACTTCAACTTTAAGTAATTATGCATGTAAAATCATCATTTATAATTTTATTCTAAACTTTTATCTATTTTTAATTTATTTTTTTAAAATTGTTATGATCATAGCAAAGAGGAAGCTATAGAGAGAACGGAGAGAGTATTTTTTTTTTTTCTTTTGTTGAAAATCAAATGGTGCATTTGCTCTGGCGGATGAGTATATAAATATCTGCAGTCAAAATGCCTAACTAAAGGTTTCTCCCTAATCTTACCAACCAATTAAGTCAATCAGCCAACCTTTTGGCAATTAAATTAATCCCAGGAATAATCTTAATGTTTGAATGCTCGCATATCTAAAAGACTAAAGCCAATCATAATGTCCCCTTTTATATCCTTAATCATTATTGTGTATGTGACATATTCATACTAACAAAATCTTAGATAATCTTCAACACACATGCTTTGGTTCCATATGGTTGTGAAATTTAACATGTATATGTATATGCATGTGCACTATTAAACCTATGGTAGTACTGATTATATGTTTCGGAAATGATTATGTTTACTTATATATACACATGCATGGTACGTTGCTGCATTACTCTGTTAACTTTAAATTCAAATTTAATAAATTAATTTAAATTTAAATAAATTTTAATTCAATTCGGTTTAAACTTAATTAATTAAAATTTATATTTCAAATAAATTCACTTCAATTCAAATTAATTAAATTCAAATTAATTAAGTTATAAAGAAATTCATCCGAATACAATGAAACCAGTGGCGGATGTAAGGGTTGGAGCAGGGTCAGTTGACCCCGGATTGTTAATAAGTATCATATTAGTACTTTAAAAAGTGTAGGGTTGGATCTCTTATGAATTCATTGATTAATCTTTGATTAGGGAAAAAAAGAAGAAAAACTTAAGTACTATATTATATACTGTAAGTCAAAGGAAGGAACTGGAGATGTGTAGTTTTCTCCAAACTAATTGGGGTGTGTGTGTAGTAGATGTATATTTTTATCCATGTCATCGACTCATCATCTCTGTTGCAAATAGCTGGATATACTATTTATTTATTTATTATTATGAATAATTTATACTCATAAACTATCATTAAGGCACTAATACATCAACTTGTTGAATGTAATTACAGTTTTAAATTATTAATTAATCATATGGATTATGACAAGTGCTACTGTAATGTAAATCAATAGTATTGAATTATTATATGTTACTATTATATAAGGTCGTCCGGACATTGAGCATGAGTTGTGTCATTTCCTGTTTCAAATGTTTCTAATAACTAGGACCATATGCGGGACCCATGTATAGAGAGGCTCAGGTTAACCAGCACACCCTAACTAATACTTTAATTATACTACTAATAACAATAAGTAATGCAAAATCATAATTGTCATAACAATTTGTGATTTCTTTTTGATTATGGTGATAATTTATTTATGTCAGAGTAATAAATTGAATTTGTTTCAAATTGTCCTAACATTAATAAATTCAACTTTGATAATTATTGATACTTTTTGTTTATAATTGATAAATATTCTAAATTGTAAGTTAATCTGATATTATTATTGGACATTTTGTTACTTGTAAAGTTGAAATGGAGTTACCTACAAATTTCAAATTACATAAACTATAGTTCAACTTTGAATCACACACATACAACCCTTTTAGAAGCACATACAGCCCTTTTAGAAGCATATTGGTAAAAATCCAATAAAATATTAAAAAAGGACTTTTTCGGTAAAAACAAACATGATAAGTCAATTAAGTGAAGACTTCATAATGACCAGTTACAATGCATATCTGCACACCTCAGATAGTGCGCACAATTTGTGTAATAGCAAACTGCAAAGGGTGCAACACAGACAATAACACGCTACCGCCGTGCTTGTTATTAAATTATTCCCTGAATCACGGAAAGAGCATGCCTTTTATACTAGGCCTCCAGTAGCCCACGGCTTTATTTTGCCAACAGATTGACTCAGGACTGGAAGTAGCTGGATATCGATTATATTTGTGATATTTTGCTTGTGTTATCATTACGTACTGACATACTATATACGGACGGCAGAGAGACATAACCACAGTCTGTTCACGTGAATAGACATTGTCTGCTAGCCCTTTTTGCTTAAAGGCCATTTCTTTCATTAGAATGATTAATGGATGGTGTAATGGGAAGAAATTTACAAGTTTCAAAATTCTATGGAAATAATGGATTAGTTGCATAGTTTAGTACTCTAATCCTAATTAAACAAGGAAAATGCCTTTGGGAGCATGCTCCTAATATAACACAGTAGCTGTTTGTGCAAATGATGTATAAATTGATTGATGGTTGAGAATTTGATTAGTATCTCATAAATTAGATTGCAGCAGATGTAGATTACTAGTAGTAATTAACTAAGATAAGAGGATGATAAATTTGTGTAATTGTAAGTTTGCGTACCCCCTTAGGTCATTGGCATTTGGCAATTGCACGTAGCGCCAAATGAATCTAACAAGAGGATCTTCACCGAATCAAAGTGAGGTCATAAGTAAAACAATAAATACTAAAAGACGCATGAAAAGAGGGGGATAAACTGCTATATGAGTAAATCAAATTACTAGGTATATAGACTAGATGCATGCACAAGAAGGATAAATTAAGCAGCTGAGACATTGCTCATTACCAAAGCTGCAACTAGCAGCATAGTGCATGTATCCATGCATGCGGTGTATGTTCAGTAAAAACGAACTCATAAATAAATGTTAGTTTTTTTTAAACGGTTAAAATTTACTAATCATAACCAAAATTACAACAACATCAAATGGTTATTATCAAGGTGCTTAAGGGATGCACACCGATGCAACCTCAATAACTACAACAAACTAACAAGGAGAAAGCTAGACAAGAGCGCACCACATCACCGTTATGACCTTAGCAAAACTTGACCCCCTCCCTCGTCTAGTATGTCCATTTTACTAGCAAGAGGCCAAGATCCGGGGAGTTTGCAAGTTGTACCACCAACTCTTAGTCAAGTCTAAAAGGGTGGAATACCTTTCGTAGCAAGTCTAGGGTACTTAGCTAGATACGAAAGACGATGGTCTCCTTTGGGCCACTGGACAATCACGGCTATGTAAAGTGACTCAACTAACCTCTACGCAAGAAGAACTACTCCACCAACTAAACCACGTGAAGCACGAGACAAAACAACACCGACTTCTACTTCAAAAAACTCTCAAACTCTTCAAACCACCATGGTCGAAACTTGGGCACCGACAAAGAAGGAGGAAAACCGACAACAAGGAAGCCAACCACACCAAACGGCAAAGCCGAGTAACACACACACACACAACACAGACCTGAAATTCTCATGCGATCACGCTTCTACACCCTCAGTCATTTTATTTTAAAAAGTTATAAAGAATAATTTTTACAGGACAAATTTTATTATAATCAAATCATTCTCTTTTAATCGGTGAGATAGAATCACTGGACTAGGGGCGAAGGGATAGCTATTTAGTCTGTGCTAGCACAAGTTAGTGTTGAAAATATTGGACATTTATATGTATTTAAATTTAACACATGTCATTTATAGTTTGAGTCTTTTCTTTTAACTTTAAAAATATAATTTTATCTATTTTATCTGTCTATATATATGTGATATTTTTTTATAATCATAATGAACCAATAACATGAAGAGGAACATACATTTTATACATTAGAATACATTATTATTTAAATTTATCAAACTATATCGATTAACACGGGATCGAAAAAAGAGTTATATAGGTGTCCGAGTGGTAATGGTGCTGGAGTAGCACAGGAGAGGTCGGAGTGGTTCGAACCCGTTGACGGAGGCATAAGGGACGAAGACATAAGGTTGATTTAGGCATAATTGGAGTTATAATATTGATAAAGATGTAGGTAGTGTAGGAGCAAGGATAGTATAGTTAGATTCGACCGTTTAAAAAAAAAAAAAACAGAATAAATTAAAAAATATGGGTTCTCCGATGCACCTCACAAGTCTAGCCTATGCAAGTGGTGTGAACAATAAGCTGCAACATATCCATGGTAACATACATGAACTGGAGATCGTATATATATGTATGGGGTGGTGCGCGTGGTCCCTCGTGGTGGAACTAAGTTATTGAGCTCCAATATTCAGTAAAACTTAGCCACGTACCGTGGGTGATGATGCTACATAGCCAAAAATAGAGACAAGAACAAAACCAGGCCCTGACAGGAGTCGATCGACCCATAGACTTGCTAATTCCACTACACTACTGCCCTTAATTGGCCTCGTGTCTTCCAATTAAGGTTTCTGTTCTTTACTGTTTCCATTTAATATTTATAGCATGTCAGTTGTGAAGTATTTATTTCACTAACTTAAGAAATATCAATCCTTGGCTCTTTCTATAAATAAATGGAAAAAATGGATAAAACCCCCTCAACTATTACTCTTTGATACTATGCCCCCCAAACTAATAAATTTGGTGATTAACCTCCTCAACTATTATGTTTTTAAGACAATGCCCCCCAAGTTAATAAATTTACTAATAAACTCTTAATAAATCAACCAAATATGTTAATTTTTAGATGTTGTGATACAAAATTCATTTTTGTCGATTATCATAATGTTTAAGTGTCGTTCAACAATTTATTTTATAGTTTTGAAATAATTTATAATTAGTTCATCCTCCATCATTTTTATTTTATTTTTATTAAATGTTTTGAAAACATTTTGACAACAAATTGCTTTTAATTTATAATGTAAAAAAATATATAAAAATGTTGTGAAACTATATGTAAAGTACTTTGATGATAAATATAATATTATTTATATATTTTTTTAATGTAATTTGAAGTAATTTGTGGCAAAAATAACTTGAAAAGGCCAATATAAAGTAATTACGAATGAAATATATTTTGTAATTTTTTATATGTCATTTGAAATATAACTTCGTAACCATGAAATATGAATAAATATTTTTATGTGTTGAATAAATAAAATTTAAACACCTACAAATGTCATTTTATCTATTTATTTAACTTAAAAATTCACTTCAGGGGGCATTGTCTCAAAAGTATAATAGTTGAGGGGGTTAATCACCAAACTTGTTTGTTTGGGGGGCAAAGTCTCAAATGAGTAATAGATAAATAAGGTTGTTTTGGAGATTTAAGAGCAGAGCCATCTTAGAGATTTAGGAGGCTCTCGCCAAGCTTTCAAGTGAGAGCTCAATCAAGATCATTTTAGGAAATCATTATGTAAAAGTAGTTGATTTTATTTTCTAATAAAACATCCTAAACAACTAAAATATCATGTTACAAGTGCAACTTGTCTAGACTTTTTCTAAGCAAATTATTAATTAAACCTTCATAGCTAACTTTCTCTACTTTCTCTGCCACATCCTCAATTGTTATCATCACCAATCTGTTCAATCGTTCTTGTAACATTGTAGAGCGTAAATACGATTTTACTAATTTCAACTTTGAAAAGCTCCTTTTTGCAGATGCAACCGTGACGGGAATTGTTAACAAAATTTTATACGCAATTACGACATTAGGAAAACAACCACCGTCTTTTAAATAACTCAAAGTTTTAATAGCTTCCATTTTCTTGTTTGTCATATATACTTTAGCAAGTTTCAATTTTACGAATAAAGAATTTCCATCAATATCAAATTCATCATTTGCTCTTAAGTGCATTTTCAAGATGAACACAACAACATTTTAAAGACGTATCATCTAAAGAGAGTGGAACCTTTCTGATGTAAATATAAATTCAAATAGTTTTTAAATTTTGATATTGCTCAATCTTAATTATAGTCAGGAAACTGCTTGATCCTAATATAGGACGGACGCAGAAATTTTTGTTAGGGGTAGCACAAATGATGTGAGCTAAAGCTAGTGTTGATAATGAATAACAAGTAGATTTAAGCTAAATTATGATTTCTTCAGGTATTATAAGAATCTAAGAAATCTCTTCTAATTTCACTATATTTAATTTCGACTATATCATTTATCACATTAGTGTTTAAAATTCAATATGTCATGTTTACTTTCAAATGTATATAAAATTCAAATTATTACGTATAAAAATATAAATATTCACATAACTCTACCACTTAATCTTAAAATAAAAAATAAAAATAAAAAGTAAAGGAAAAAAGGTTTCCACACGGTTCCAACATTTTTTTGGTAATGAAAAGACAATTCTGCCCTTAAGCTCTATCTAATTGTAAAAAAAGGGGCTATTACTTTTGGTACCCCTACTATTGTTGAGTATTACAGATTAGTCCAGCTATATTTTTTATTACACGAGACTCCCTTACTAAACCAATGTAATTACATTTTAACCCACGGATTTGACTTTCTGCGCTCTAAGCCCTGGAAATGACATTTATGCCCCCGCCGGAATTTCAGATTCTGAATTACGCCAAACAACATGAAGTTTCGTTTATTACAAATTCACCCCAAATGTTTTGACTTTTACAATATTAACACAAACAATTTATAAATTAACCCACATAATTTAGCTATATTTCAAAATAGTTTACAAATTATTTTAAAACAAACCCCTACAAAATTGAATTTCAAAATGAGTCCCAAATTTTATTTTTTACCTTTTCTTTTTTCTTTATTAAATAAAAATAAATAATACTAAATCATAAAAAAAAAAAAAAAAAAAAAAAAAAAAAAAGAAAGAGGAAGACGATGAACAGTAGCTCCGATCGGAGCTTTCTGATCGGAGTACAAAGCTCCGATTAGGGCTCCGATCGGAGCTTGGCACAGCTCCAATCGGAGCTGTGTTATACAGCTCCGATTGGAGCTGTATTAAGCTCCAATCGGAGCTTAACAAAGCTCCATCCATCGGAGCTTTGTTAAGCTTCGATTGGAGCTGTGCAAAGCCCCAGTCGGAGCTTAACAAAGCTCCGACTGGGCTTTGCAAAGCTCCAATCGGAGCTTGTTAAGCTCCGACTCGAGCTTAACACAGCTCCAATCGGAGCTGTGTAACACAGCTCCGATTGGAGCTGTGCCAAGCTCCGATTGGAGCTTAACACAGCTCCAATCGGAGCTGTAAACTCCGGTACCGGAGTTCTAACTCCGGTACCGGAGTTGGATTTAAAACAATGTAAAAGAAAAGAGAAAAGAGAAAAAAGAGAAAAGAAAGAAAGAGAAAAAGAAAAATAGAAAAATAAAAGAAAGAAAAAATGAAAGAAATAAAAAATAGAAATTATATAGTTAAGGGCGTGTTTGGTTGAGCGAAAATTAGAAAACCCAACTTACCGGAGTCAACACTGGAGGTCCGGCTGGACTAGAATGTAATTCTCCGCTAATGTTGGACTAGGATGAAAAGTGAGTGCTTAGTGAGGGTGGTAGACGTGATTTTGTCTAAAAAAAAGGTAAGATTCCAACATTGAAATATGTATGGTAAATATGAAATAAGCCCACACACAAATACATTTGTTTAGCAATAGCACACAGTATATAAGAACTAATTAACTCTATGATTCCATAAAAAACCAAGGGGTATAGTTTGACTCTTAAAATTGTTTTACATTAAATATTTGAGTAGGGATATAGTAGTACTAATATTCCATAAAAGACCAAGGGGTAGCACTTGCTACCTGTGCTCCCCTGCTGCATCCGTCCCCCTAATATGTAAGAACTAATTAACTATTCCTCTTAACTCTTAAGATAGAAGAATTATTATCTTGTTCTCATCAAACTGCTTCATTATTTAGGTGTTTCTAATTTCCAATTTATTTTTATTATTACTACTACTACTGTATTATTTTTCAAAAGTCTAATGTTAACTGTGTTTAACTGTGTTTATTGATTAAACAATACTAATAATGAAATTTTAAAAATAATAATAATAATAATAATAATAATAATAATAATAATAATAATAATAATAATAATAATAATAATAATAATAATAATAATAATAATAAATTATTGAGAATAAAATGGAGTTATACCGTTTGATAGGGTTTTATTATTATAAAAATTATTGGGGCCCTAGAAAATTTGAGGCCTTGACCTTGAGCGGTTGTGCTCCTCTCTCTTACTTAGAGACATTAGAGACATGCCCATAAGTCCGACATATAATTTTAAGTCACTTACGTTTTAATCATCAAAGCAAATAAAATATGTAAAATCATTAACCAGATACTTTTATGAACATTTGAAAATGAAATGAAAATGAGTATAGTTTTACGTAGTACTGTATTTGATTTCTTTTCTTCATACCTTATGCAGAAACTCATTAATTTTCTAGACAATAATTTTGTGGAATTCTGCGGCTAATTAATTATCTTCCATGTTAATATCAAGTGCTCGACACGTAGACTCCAACCGGTAAAGGTGGTGTTGCTGAGCATTAAAAGTTTCTGGAGTTATATTTTCTCTTTTCCTCGGCGGTCATCAAGAAAATTGAGAAAGTTTGATTCCGATAGACTTAAGATGAAGAGAATATCGCTGTTTTCATCCGTCTAAACAAATTAATTTGTTTTTCAGATAGAAAAGAATGGAACCTAAGTAAGGCTCTGTTTTGTCGTCCAAAAAAAGTTTCAGTTTCGTTCTATTTAATTCAGTTCAGATCAGTTTTATTCTTTTATTTATTTATTTATTATTATTATAATTTTTTTTCAATGACAAATTTAACCTACCCTATTGCTACTCCTACACGCGGACTCTGATGTGCTACTCCAGCACCCCTACCACTCGGCCACCCTTATAACTCCACCAAAAAAGTTATTGATCAACCTCGAAAAGTCCAAAAACGTTTAGATCAGGTTTGCTTAGTTTTTTTTATATTATAAATGAATTCAATTCAATTTAGTTTATACTCCGTATCAATTTAGAGTGCAGTTCAATCTAATTTAGCTCTGTTCATTTCTATTCGAGAACACGGGCTTTTTTTTTTATGACGTTGGGAACCCGCAACCGTTACCCTTTGGGTGCGTACTGGGTAAACCCCACAGGCCTACGCAAAAGTCTGCAAACCACGTAAGCCAAGTTAAACCGAAATAAGTTGTGATAATTTCGACGCAAAAGGTATTAATTCCAGAAATTCGCCCCGTAAAAATTAAACATGTGACCAAAAGTATATTATCCTCTATTTTAACCAATTGAGCCATCCTTATAGATTTTTTAAATTAAATTTGGTAAATTAAGATAGCTTTCGTAGCTTAAAGTAAGTACTAATCGGGAATATGCTGCCACCTGCCTCTTGAGACAAGATGCACCTTGTAAAAGTAGAATAGTGAATTAATGACAAAAATCAGAACGCACAAATCGAAAAGATCATGAAAATCACCGGCACAAGCACTAAGTTAGGTTTTGATCGCGTTCTTTCCACTCGACTCGACAAATTAATAAAAAGCCCTATGAAGAAGAATCCGAGTTGAAAAATCTAATTTCATACTTATATTTATGTTTAAGGAGCAGTGATTTGTTGCGTGTCATATCTAGATTGAAACTGAAATTGACAAACAAGTTGACCGGTGTGAATTGGAATTTTCATGACAGAGATAGTGACTTTACGTGGCCATACTCATTTTAGTTTTACTTGTAAGATTTTTTTCTTAAGTGGCTAAATGGATTATTACTTATTGGTCGTTACTCGTTAATCTGAAAAGTTATGCATACAATACTACCAATTATATGGTATATGGTATGCTATGCACCGATCAAGGACCCCCCTGCCTGATAGATGATAAATGGATCGACATGTATGTAACATGCACAGGACATAGTATGTCATCACTCATAGAATTATGTTGACCACATTCACATGCCTTTGTTGCTTTGCTCGATCAATTTCACCACTACTTCATTACAAAAACATTTGGTTCATAGTATTTTTTTTTATGGCTAAACAAATTTTATTGATCAACAAGAGTTAATAAACATGATACAATGTAAGTGAAGACAATGACCGCCTAACTCCTAATCCTTCAGATCCCCTACTCTCCAAATTCAAACATAGAATTAGTTCAAAAAACCACGATCTGACTTGTTAGTTATCAATGTTGATATAACATACAATATCTCTCCAAAGTTAGCCGTGGACCACCACCAAACCATGAGGTACGAAAGAAGACCTATCGGGACCCAGGCTAATTGGGCCTACCCCGCAGGAAGAAAACTTACTAAAGTAAGGCGTCGTAGCGCGCCCTGCGAGTAAGTAGCTAGAGAAGATCCGTAAAGGCAAGGGACTAAATCATAGGCCCGCGCGCGGAAATAAGACCCCCATAGAGCTATAGTAGTGCATAGTCCGCGAGGAAAGAGCACTTCGCGTAGGAACACAACGTGTGGTCTGTGCGTAGAGTGTTATAGAAGACTCCTTCCAACGGAGGGAGACCACGTCTAGCAGAAGTCTTGTCTGCACCCAGAAGACAAGAAGTACAAAAGAACAGAAGAAAATCCGTAAAACATGGACGAAAGGTCCCTCACTCAGCTGCTTATATAGATAGAGGTATGGGGTCGCACTTGAAGGTAACATTCACTCCCCTTGTCAATATACCACTCTCTAAACAGCTATTTCACAACTCAAGTAAAGTCTAGTACCGGATTGTCCAAGGCAAGCCGGTCAAAAAGGGATTTAACTCCCTTTCCCCTACTTGCGCAGGTACCCCGAGTCGCGGAGGGTTCCAACATACGAAGTCTTACCGGATGAAACGCAACGACCATTCTTTCTCTTTAGTCCAGGATAGAGTATTCAAGGAGTGTTAGTATAGCTTCTACGAGTCACTAGTGTAGTATTTGTACTGTACTTTATCGATATAGCATTTGGTTATATCACCTACTTTCCCCTTTTATTTCAACCACCATCAACAATTCAACTTAATTCTTTCAAGCACTTGCCATGAGCTTAATTTTTCACCCTTGAATAATAGGTTATTCCGAGCTAGCCAAATGTTTCAAATCATACCGTGCCAAAAGACTAATTGTGCTTGACTTGGAACAATATTCTAGTTGGTAATCACTGAGTTTTACGACGGTTGCACGAGTGTGGACAAAGTTTATAGTGCAAGTTTATCCTCCTCCGTAGTAGAAGTGTAGAAGACTGTTTGGAGCTGATTCTATTATTATTGGTGAGGATTTAGAAAGTGTGATAATAATGGAGATAACTGCAAAAGGGTCCAGAAGAAGAAGAGCCCCCAAATGTCAATTCCCAAGTACCAACCCCACATATCCAACACGTGGTCATCAGAAACATGCATGAGGTGGACCATCCACCTATCTATTTAAACCCCATTCCCCCTCCTCCTTTCTCCCCCCAAAACACACTCTCTACTCTCCACTCTTCCAAGTCTTAACATCTCTCTCAAAAACCAAATCAAAATTCCCAAACCAAAACCAAACCTGGAATTACCAACTCTAAAATGGCTTCTTCAATAACACAGACCAATTCACCTCCATGGACCACTACTACAAGAAAATCCCACAAACAACCCAAACAACAACTAAACTCCATTTCAATCACAAAACCCACTACTAGAACACCCAAAATCCGGTGCGCAATAGACACACCTTCTCTCTTCACTTTCACAAAACAATTCTTCCCTCAAAACGACACCGTTGTAGCACCACCACCCAAATTGAACCCCCTACAAAGACTTGCTTCCCAATTTCTCCAATCCGCCGAAAACAAACTAGTCTCACGCGAGCTAAGCACTCCGCTACCTAAAACCGCCGACCCGAGCGTCCAAATCGCCGGCAATTTCGCCCCAGTACCCGAACAGCCTGTCAAACATAATCTCCACGTCACCGGAACAATCCCGGAATGCATAAACGGCGTTTACGTCCGTAACGGAGCTAACCCATTACACGAACCCACTGCCGGACACCACCTGTTCGACGGGGACGGAATGATCCACGCCGTTAAAATCGACGGTGAGAAATCAGCCAGCTACGCTTGCCGGTTCACTGAGACCCAGAGGCTGATCCAGGAGCGAGAATTGGGCCGGCCTGTTTTCCCGAAGGCGATCGGGGAGTTGAACGGGTATACTGGTGTTCTCCGTTTGGCCCTGTTTTACGCCCGTGGGGCGTTCGGGTTAGTGGATCATAGCCATGGAACAGGGGTGGCGAACGCTGGGCTAGTTTACTTCAATCAGAAGCTCCTAGCCATGTCAGAAGATGACCTTCCTTATCAGGTGAGAGTCACTCGATCAGGTGATCTGGAAACGGTTGGGAGATTCGATTTTGGTGAGCAACTGAAGGGCGCAATGATCGCTCACCCGAAGGTGGACCCTGTTTCGGGTGAGCTTTTCGCCTTGAGTTACGATGTGATTTCGAAGCCGTATCTCAAGTTCTTCAAAGTCGGTACGGATGGGGTGAAAAGCCCTGATGTGGATATACCCTTGGACGTGCCTACAATGATGCACGATTTCGCCATCACCGAGAATTTCGTGATCGTGCCTGATCAGCAGGTGGTGTTCAAGATGCAGGAAATGTTCAAAAATGGCTCCCCTGTCATTTACGACAAGGATAAAAAGTCCAGGTTCGGCATTTTGTCGAAAAATGCCAAGAACGCTGATGGGATGGTGTGGATCGAGTGTCCCGAGACGTTCTGTTTCCATTTGTGGAACGCGTGGGAGGAGCCTGAGAACGACGAGATAGTCGTGATCGGGTCATGCATGACGCCAGCTGATTCGATTTTCAACGAATGTAATGAGAATTTGAAAAGCGTTCTTTCGGAAATTCGACTTAATTTGAAAACAGGCCTGTCGACGAGGCGGCCTATACTTTCGAGTGATGATCAGGTGAATCTGGAAGCGGGGATGGTGAACCGGAACAGGCTGGGGAGGAAAACTGAATACGCTTACCTTGCTATCGCGGAACCATGGCCTAAAGTGTCGGGGTTCGCGAAAGTTAACCTTTCGACAGGACAGGTTGATAAGTTTATTTACGGAGACGAAAAGTACGGTGGTGAGCCGTTTTTTGTACCAAATGGGAAGGACTCGGAGAAAGAAGACGACGGTTATATCATGGCGTTCGTACATGATGAGAAGGCATGGAGATCGGAGCTGCAGATTGTGAACGCTGCGACTTTGGAGCTCCAAGCGACGATTAAGTTGCCGTCGAGAGTACCGTACGGGTTTCATGGAACGTTCATAAGCTCACAGGACCTGGAGAATCAAGTTTAGAATGGTGAATTCATAGTGTATGTATATGTATATGTATGTATGTACATATGGAGACTATAGACTAGGGAAGAAGATATTCCTGAGGGATTGGTAGATTAGATTAGCAACATCATCCCCGGAATTTATGTCTCTTTTTAGTTTGAAATCTCCATTTTCATAAACACTTTTCTTTTTAGTTCATAGGATCATGTTTGTGTTTGAGGAAGCAAGTTTGGTAGCTCTGTACTGTCTAGAGTTTTTTAACTAATGGAGCTCAGCTGGTTTCTGTTTCTCTGTCTCTTCTTCGTTTCTTAATTAATCAATTATTCTCTTCGGTTCTTGAATAGCTTCCTTAAAATTTTATGGTCCAGCATAACATAACAACTAGTTAGTCGGTTAGTAAAACTGTTTTACTTCGCTGAAAAGTTGGACTTAGAATCACCATACATGAACATAAAATTAGTGTGAAACGAACTGATAGATAAGGCGACTGAAAACTTATAAGGTGACTAGTACATTATTTTTCAAGTAGTTTCTCAAATCAATGAGATTGTTAGTCATCTTATTAACATTTGCCAAACAGACTTATTATGGTTAAACGGTTAAAAAAGATAAAATCACCTGATAAGGTGACCGATAAGATGACGCCAAACACACATCGTATCAATCCCTTATTTGCAAAACATATAAATACTCAAAGTGCAGTTAATGAAAATGAAGATATCTCATGTCACTAATCACTAATCATAGGCTCTATTTGTGTAATATGTTTAATAGTATATTAATTTATCGATTCGATAAGGTTATGTTTTAATAAACATTTACTTGAAAGTAATAATGTAGTAATGATATTGGTAAAGAACATAGTGCTCGAGTGGTAAAAAATACATCTCATTTACGGTCAATTGCCTAAAACACAGATGTTGTCCCGGATGTATTTCATGCTGAAAATGTGTGTGTTTTGACCACATAAAACAATCAACAAACATTTTTGAGAGACTCAATTACCGCCCGGTTGGAGCTTTTGTTCATTTGTCTACTTTGTCGACAAATGTGAGACGGTTGTTTATATGGTAGGTGATGGTCAAGGGCAGAAGTGTAATAACAACTGGCGTTTTAGGGATATTTCAAGCACTTCATATGGCCTACAAAAGCAGAACGAGATGTGTTTCCAAAATTAGAGCACTCTCCGATGTTCTTAAAAGTTTAAACCCATTACTAGCTACATGGGTTTTAAAGCACATCTGACTCAATTTTTCATGTTATTTGAAATTTATTTTACACATCAAATTTACCATGTGATTTTGGGCTGGTTAACGCCCAAAACATATGTAAAGTGAAGAACCAATCAGTCGCATAGTATATGCCTCATGGGGACGTCGTCAAATCACTCATGGATTAAGGAAAAATAAAGTTAAAAACAATGATTTAAGTGGTTATATCATTGTCCCAGCAAGATTTACAGGTGAAGTCATCAAAAAGCAAGAGAATTACAATCTCTCCCAATCACTAATATTTATTGGTGAGAAAATCACAACGTGAAAAATAATTTGTGGAGAGAATTAGACTAGTCACACTCTAATCTCATCACAAAGCCAATCCTAAACAGTTGATTAAATAATAGATTAATTAATACGGAGTATAATCATCGCGCATTATATTCTGTCCGTCGGTACATTAAACGTGTTAATATATAGCATGAATTTTTGTTGTGTTTTGAAAATTATCCTTATCTCCTTAATTAGAACTCTTTCGAGTTAAACCCGTTTTAGACCTCCACAAATTATCGTTTTAAATTTAAAAATCCTAACTCGACTTAATGAGGTTTTTATTTATGAATAAATTGTAGACTATATTCAAAATCATCTCACTTGAAAAATGTAATGTTAATAATTTTAAATCACATATTTTATGAACTTACTCATAGACCAGGTATATATAGTATTTTCCGTCTTAAATCCTTAACTGTGCCTCTCCCTGCTAATAGCTGGAACTATTTGTATAGTAACCCGAAGTCCTGAACCATTAATTATTAAATTTGCAAATGAACGGCAATATGTTCTTTAGAAGAATGTGTTGCAAAGGGGTATAGTTAGCTTTGGATGGGACTCATATATTTACAAACCACTCATACAAGAGCCTTATCTGATTTACACTAATATATATTATGACAATAACTTTATACGGAACTCAGTGTGACCATGTATATTAATTATAACAAGAACCTTATTAGAAAAAAGGTTGCAATTGGATGCAATTAGCCTTTTAAGGTTTTGGTTATAATTTCTTAACTTGCGTATTTCCGCTCCTGTGTGACCATGTATGATATTTACATACACCCTTAAGATGATAGTATGATATTCTAACCCTATATAAAATAATCATAAAACATGGGCACTCCATCTAAGTAGAATGTAAAGACTTAGCTACCCTTCTCATCAAGTGGAGTAGAGATTTTGATCAATGCATAGTTAATCATATATAAACATAGTAGTAGGATCCGAGTATGTACTAACTTTGGTGAATGGTGATAACACAGAGGAGAATAATAATGCATGGTTGATTGTTTCGTTGGGTTGTGGGTTTTTATGAAATGTTGTCACCCCACACAGTAATGAGTTTGAACCGCACAATTGTTGAGAGACTAAAATGGTCGATCGCGTGAGGAAGTGAAGAGATTAGAAGGAATGGACTTGTTATTTTTGGGAGGGAGGGTTTTATATATAATTTGCCGTAGATTGAATTGAAGCCACAACTTTAGTGTTTCTTTTCTTGTTCGCCAGCGAGTAGAGACAATGAGAGATTAGTTAGTCTTAATTTATATCCGTAGAAAAAAGATCAATCAACCTAATGCCCACTTGACTCTTCTCTAACTTTGTGGAATCATGGAACAACAACATGCACTTTTCAATTATTGCACTAGCGTTTTTATCTTGCGCCAGAATTGGACTTTCCACGTCGAAACTCCTTCTTTTAAAAAAGAAACTTTATTGTCATAGTTCCTATGTTATTAAACTTCAGCCGGGAGTTGAACCGAACAACTCATGAGACGTTAGGTTATTGAAGGAGAGGTGTGGGGTTCGATCTTCAGCGGTGGCGGAGTTATAAGGTTGGTTTAGGTTGGAGAAATAAGGTGGTTTAGGAGAAAATTTGTATAACAATAGTGTAGGAATTGTTGTAATATTTGTCGTTTAAAAAATAAGTATAGAGAGTTTACACGGATGAAAAGTAATAATAATTGGAATACATTCTTGACTAAAAAATCAAATAAAGTAAATGCCATTTTCTATACAAAAGAATAAGTGAAATTAATAAAAGTAAAAATCCAAATAAACGGTAACGCTTTAAAATTTTAGAGAGTTTACACGGATGAAAACACTACTCATATAGAAAAGGTGTACATTTCGTTTCGAGAATTCATTTAGAAAAACTCTAGGTTAAGAGAGCTTAGCGCTGGAGCAATTCTTCGACTGGTGACCTACTTGGAAGTTTCCGGTGCACGCATAAGTGAGGACAAAGTGCGTGGATTTGAACATGTGTTGGTTTGTGGGGCAAACATAAACATATGACTATATGAGTGAGGACAAAGTGTGTGGATTAGAACACGTGTTAGTTTGGGGGGCCAGCATATCACCCCAAAGGGTCGGGCCTTCGATCCATTAGTGTGTTTCTCGTCCATAGTTTAAGAGATTCTTTTTATTTTTTAAACCGCCAATATAACCTACTCTACACCTACTCGCGGGCGCGGAGGTAAGACATTGACGTGAGTAAATAAATTTGATAGTATATCGCGCAAAATATTTAGTATAGACTTATACAATAAATGTACAAGTATTACATAATATATTTGCTATTGTCTTGTTGATTTGATATGTACACACAACTTAAATGCATTATGGATTTCATAAATTAATAAAACGAGATAATTATTTCTTCCGACAAGTCACAATTGTATACCAAGTTACGATCATTTCGATAATTGTATCAACTTGTTTAAAGATGTTTAAATATATGTAGATACACACATTAAAATTAAAATGGTAGTATTCTTGTTTAAGTACTCACTCCGTCCCAGAACAGTTGCACCATTTTGCCATTTTGGGCGTCCCGTTAGAGTTGCACCATTTCATTTCTTTGCCATATTTGGACATGGTTATAATAATTTTATATTCCATAAACACATTTTTGTAGCCACAAATCCTCCATAAAGTAAAAGCAACACCCACTATTAATATAACTCAATATTTAACTCTTCTCCTTATTTTTTGTGCCCAAAATCAAATGGTGCAACTGCTCTGGGACAGAGGGAGTATAAAAGATACACAAACTAAAAAGGGGTATTAAGCCAAAAGAATTACAAGGATGAAAAAGTATACCACTATCTTAGAAATAGTAAAAACAAGGCAAGTAATGGAAAAAAGTTAAGCCAAAATGGCAGAGCGAAAGTAGAACACCTGACCTCATAAGAAAAATAAAGGAAAAATTCGGGCCAGCTAACCACTTGGAGACTGCAACATTTTTCGTAAGTAGAGCAAGACATATTGATATTCAATCAAATTATATGAATGAGGGTATAATAGACATTTTCTAGCCAAAACCCAAGTAGGGCACTTGCCCTACCTGGCCCTAAGGTGGCTCCGCCCCTGCTTACTCCTACACTACTTCTTAACCATCTTATAATTTCAGATATTCTAAACCGTCTTATGACTTCATCGGGCTTCTCCTTGCTGCTCCAGCACCCAAACCACTCGGCCACCCTTAATGAGGGGTTCAGTTACAATCTTGTCTTGGGTAGTTAAGTAAACTCATATTAACAATATTAAGGATTAAGAGTTATTACTATGTCATGAATAGAACATGTACATACAAGTTTAAGATAAATATATTCAAGGCAAACTAAGGACTTTGATAAATACATTGAAGTTTAAGAAACAGTTAGCCTGCATTCTACACTAATTAGGTAGAACCGTTGATTATGATATGTTCGAGAGTTGTTATGTCAGTACGTAATATACTGGCTCCTGCCCTGTTCAATAACTTAGATTATGAGATCGCGCTATAGGTGGAGTGCGAGCGACGCCTAATGCAGTTTTCATGCCCAGAGTCCCATTCTTATTCGTTTTGCACATATATCATGACTGTATGCACCCACCGAGTCATTGTTCATACGTACTATGCATGAATACTCCTGGTTAGGCACATATATGCATTTTGTTGCCCGACTGTCAAATTTGGTTTGCTTATGTAATATAATACTCCTACACATGGGCGAACCCAGGGAGTTGGGGGGAGGGGAGTGGTCGCCCCGAGATCCACCAATGCTCCTATATGTTACGACCCTACCATCTGAATATCTAACGAACAAACATATTTTACTAGTATTATTTTCCCAAATATGAATAATATCTTTGTTGAATAGTTTCATGGCGTAACAAATTGTGTGAGATGCGAAGAGAAGGACACGATAGATGATACAATCTGCCACAGAATTTGATGTTATGCAAAGGAAGAATACAAAAAACATGTAACCCAGAAGCAGCGCTAAATGGCATAAGATTCACGTGAAGTCCACGTGGACCCATCCCCTCCAATGGGATCACTGAAACTGATTTCCTATATATAAACTAATATTTAATTTATTCTTCTTAATTGCAAATTTTAAATCAAAATCAATAGTTTCAACAATTTTTGAGTTGAAAAAAAATAAAATACTACTATAATAAATCCGACATAAGCAGTCGTGTGTTTTTCGCTTTGCAACTTTCTGTTCCTATCTTATCCTACCAGTACCAGGCCTTAGTCAATTTTAACACAGTTTTTGTCTTTATTAATTTCATATTAATATTATACCCACTCGGTTCTTTTCTATAGCTATTTTGTGTTGGAACGAACTGAGCTTTTTTGGTGGATACTTTTTTGGTAGATTATGTGTACAATGTGTTTGTTGTTTGCTTTTTACTAGACAATAAAGATGTGGAAAGAAAATGTCAGTAACTTACAAATACGTTTAGTATGTTACTATCAACTAGAAATATTTGCTTACATATCTGTTTTGAACTACTAAAATTCAGTCCATCTTCACATTTTTGCTTCGCCTCTAAGTCCCATATTGTATCATAATGATTTTGCTTTATTATATCAATTAGCAATAGAAATATTGATTGATTAATCGATAACAACTTACTTTTAGAACAAAGATATACCTGTCATTAGGGGTTATCGAATGTGTTGAATAACTCGTACGATAACACTGCAGTAGTCTGACTATTAACCTGCAGATTAATTCAACAAACACAAATAATATATATCAGAATATAAAGCACAACAGAAAATAAATAACTGTGTTTGTAAATTTTCAAGCATCTTGGAAAGCTACTCGATGCCCAGTCAAGGCAAAAAATCACTAAGTAAGAAATCTCGTTCGTACAACGGTGTATACTCACTATTCTAATTTAGCTCAAAACAATACTAGTCACCTTGTCGATGATGCAGAGCAACATTCTACCTATTCTATCTCAATACGCTGTTAAAGAGAACTAAAATATAAACTAGTATAAAGACACGAAAACAAACAACTAATAAAGACTCTATACAAAATTCTCAGGTTGTAAACTCTTGCTCTCGATGTGTAAGTTCTTCAGTGTCGAGGCTGGTGTATTTATAGTATTGGAATACTAAATCGAAATCCACCAAGACATGTTCTAGCAAGATCTTCGAATCTGAATCTGGACATGAATTAGCACCTTATTCAATTAGAACTCATTTTCCATCTTGAACTCTTATTTCTTATTGAGTTCTTCTTGAATAAGTCTTCATTCCTTCTTGAACACATTTTCCTTCTATTGACACGTTCCTGGTAGTTGTTTCCTGCACACATCAAACTTCTACAGTTGTAGAACTAGTTAGTTGTTAAGTAAATGTAAAACACTAATAAAAACGGCTAAGTGTATTGTTGACAATCATAAGAGTTAAACCAGTAAATTTCAACACCTAGGTTAACACCTTGGTCAACAACATTGTAAAACACCTACATTTACAACTTCTATGAATTATGTTTATTATAAGTACGTATAACTTTAAGTTGTTGTTTTACATGTGTGTTATATTAAATCTTAAATAAATGGATTAAACACATATATTATGTATAGTAAATTTGTAGTATTTAAATTTATGTTAGATCCTACACTTTTTTTAATAGTAGTAAATATAGCTTGGAAAGACAAACGAATACGAATGCAGAGTAAGTCTACAACTTTTTTTACTTTCAACTAGCATATGCAAATTGTTAATTTAATTGTGTTTTTTTAAACGGTAAATATTACAATTACTCTTGCACTACTTCTATACAAATATACTAAGCCACATTATGATTCCGCACCTATACCAACATCCTAAACCACCTTAAGTCTCCGTCAGAGATCGAATCATGCATTTCTCGTTCCCTACTCCAGCTCCAAACCACTGCACCACATTATGCCTCCAACTCTATGCGGAAAAAATAACACGCGCTTAGTACATAAAGTTTAAATAAACCACATCATGAGAAATGTATCAATTCTATTATATTCAAATTCATTCAGTTCAGATTTTTTTCATTCATATTTACTTAATCGTATTTTATATTTCAAATAAATTATGTTGAGTTCTGAGTTCAGTGCGACACTATTCAATTCCGTTCGGTTTTATTCGGACAAAATAACACAAACAAATGTAGCAAATCGAATTAAGAGGATAAAAGAGAAATCAATTAATATTGGAGTGTACTACTAGTGCAATGGCACTTTTCCCACCTTAGTTGGCCAGACCAGACGGGATGATGCACTCTAATTAGTTGGATAAGGGAGCAAAACTCCGTTTATTTCATGATTCCTTAATCTTGTTAATGCATGTATATGCATGTATATGTATGTGTATATTATACTTTCCTCCGTCACCAGATAAGCTTCTCATTTACTTTTGTTGACTTTTTTAGTCTCTGTTAATCCTAAATCGAACCGGAAAATTAATATTTGAACTTATATTATGAAAGTGTAAATCTTATATTTTCATAATGTAATTTTAAAAAAATATTTTTTCGATATGAATTAGGATTAATTCGGGGTCAAACGGAAGCTAAACAAAGTCAACAAAATGAAATGGAAATCTTGGCCAGGACGAGGAAGTAGTTTTCTCCTCAAATGTCTAACTAAGTAAAGATTTTTTATTTATTATTATTTTTTTTTAAAAGAGAAATTACTCGGTGCATGAAAAGCGTGGTCGGCCAAATACTAAGCATACATTGTCGACCATTACAATTAATATAATCACCTGTAGGTATATTAGTACAACATCCTAATCACTAATTAAACGTTTAACAATATATATCTGGTTGGTTAACTTTAGGATTTGAACATCGATCGATAGATCATAGTCAAACTTATGCATCTACTTTTGTCGATGGAGATGAAATTAACGGTACTATTGGGAAGGTGTTGAATTCATCATATTAAATGAATTGAAATAAACATGCAAGTCATGTTTTTAATTGAGCTGATTAAACTTGATCTAATGATTAATTTCTCTTAATTACATGGCAATACTGACGACTTCTAGATAAAAATGCAATCATACTATAGACAATTATGAGTAATTCCAAAAAGAGCTAGCCAGTAGCCACCACTGGGTTCACTTTTATAAAGGGGCATATATAGCTGAATAATTAATTTTAAGGTCAACCATGAAACGATAAATATAGATATAATTGTTAATAAATTTATCTAAAGTAAGCTAGTTTAGTTAATGGTTTGTTCTGAATAAGCTCCTTTTTATCAACTATATTAGTTATGGTGGAGGAATTACGCAAGTGATCACGCAATGTTCTTGATTGCATGGTGGTTCGTGACTAATTTTCCCGCTGCTTCTGGATATCTTTATATAGCCCGCTCAGCTAACTAGAAAAATAAAATGGTTGTCGGCTCAAATGTTAATGGACTTGAGTTTATTTAAGTAAAGTACGTATCGAGTTCAATCCTTGTGATTCGTGAATGTAAAAAATGTTGATGGAAGAGTCGCCCTTCAAAAAGGCGCCGACAATACTCGACCGTAGTAGTCGCCAAAGCGGATAGAGTGAGAAAAAAAACAATCAATCAATTGGTGGATATACAAAAATTGCAAATTGTACTAGAAAAGAATCTCCAAAAAAATTTTAAACAATAAAAATAAAGCACAAAATCAGTTCAGAATAGGGGGAAAATACAAAACATGGTTAACCACATAAAAGGCCTATAAATTGTACATTTACATGATATACATTGCTACAAATCATATATAATGACGACTTGTATGTTTTGTATTTACACTGGTGGTGGAATTAATATTTATGTTTTAGCCAAGCACTTTGAACTTTCAATTATGTGTTGTTGATAAAAGAGTATGAAATTGAAGTGCTACGATAATGTGTACACTGGTGTTGTTTTATAGCCAAGCACTTTGAACTTCTAATTTTATTATTCATTAGGTGAGTTGAGTTTATTGTGTGTGACTTTGAAACTAATAAACCTTGCTAATAAACTAAATGTACAATGGGGAAGAGTGTACAATATTAAATCGTATAGTTTATAGGGTGGAATCAGGGGTGGGCATTGGAAAAATGAAAAGGAATTTTTTTAAATCGAATTTTCAGAATTTGTCCCCCCCGCCACGTCCGGAATAACATTATAGATGTAATTTCGTCCCCTCCCCTCCCCTCCAAACTTCAAATTTTGGATCCGCCCCTAAACCTAGAAGAAATGATTGATACAAGTTTGGACCGTTCCGCAATTTTTCGTAGCTTCATCCCCTTTCGGAAATGATTGATAATTCATGTTTTTTTAGAGACTTCTGTTTGATAATCCTCATGATCGTCATTAGCGTAATTGAAATACTTGTCCATTTATCATCCCATATAATCTTCTAGGAGTAGTTTGTTGTGTTCTTTGCCTTCTTATTCATTTTGAATAATCGGTAAGGGAGCAACATACAAAATTCCTACCCTACTACCCACTTGAACTAATCTTATGGAAATGGTTTTATTGGATCCCACTGTCTTAGGCCAGGCAATTGGGCCAATTCAAGACAGTTCAGACGGGTCGCCCTCGGGTCCAATCCGCGCGGAGAACCATATCGATATAAAGCTCAGGAATCGAACTCAAATTTCCACAGGCCACCGCACTTGTTCATGCAGTGAATTTTCTTCTTAGGTACTAATTGGTTAACACAATAATTGGTAAAGTGTGTTTTAATTGAGGCTAGCCCGTTGTGTTTAGAGCTGCATTATGAAACACATCGGCCTGTGCGTATTGAAATACATAAAGGATATTAGGTCTTAAAATGCATTTGATTGTGTCTAAAACATAATTCAAACACACATACAAACGACTCACCAATCGGTGTGTTTCACCGGTAAATCAAAACACATTCATGCGGATCTTTTCCAGATCGAGTCAAGATTTGCTAGTTGGGCTATTCGATTGTGATTGAAACGCACAACTTATTGATCACTATCCTACATCAATATTTACGACCACATACACCACCAAACAAACAAAGAAAATGATGCACAAATTGCACTAGTTTCACAAGTACATCTAGAAAAAGGAAATGATCCACAAATTGCACTAGTTTCACAAGCACATCTGCTTAAAACATTCTATGACTTTTGTAGTTACGAGTAACAAAGATGACAACTCAAAACATACCCAAAGTTTTCAAACAAAATTTGACCCAGAAGCATAAATGAGAAGACTTCAAACAAGAGGTATGTTTGTTAAACTTAGAGCACTCCTTATAGAGGCTTTTTTGGGGCTTAATTGAGGTTTAAAGTCTCAATTAAGCCCAAAAATATCTCCAATGGAGTCTTCTTTGGGGCTATTATTTAGTAGTCCATGGGAAATGGCTACTAAATAGGAACCTCCATTTAAGACCTCAAGTGATATAAAAAATAATTTTTTAATCAGGAAATTGAATAATAAAGTAGTATTTTTCACATGGACCCCACTTAGAAGCTCTAATTAAGCCCAAAAACCATTGAAACTTTCAATTTTGGAGGGGATTTTTTGAAGCTTATGTGTTTTAAAGCCCCAATTAAGACTCAAACCATAAGAAATGCTCTGATATTTCGACTAACTAGAGCTACCGGCATAACTGCTCAACTGCAGTGACAATCTGTGCAGGTTGCACCACTGTCCATTCCTCCAGTACACCAGCATACGGAGTTGGAACATCCTGCGACGATAAGCATACAATCGGAGCATCCAAATAATCATGGAAGTTTTCGTTAATTGATGCTGTCAGGCTCGCGCCAATTCCACCAGTTCTCATGCATTCCTCAACAATCAACACACGATGAGTCTTCTTCACTGAATTTCCAATCGTATAAAGATCAAATGGCTTCAATGATCTAATATCAATAACTTCTGGATCGTAACCTTTATTCACTAAGGTCTTGGCCGCCTGCATGACATGATATCTCATTCTAGAATAAGTAAGGATGGTAACCTGCTCTCCTGGTCTCACCATTTCAGCTTCCTCTAGACTCAACACATACTCTTCATCCGGAATTCTCTCCTTGAGATTGTAGAGTAAAACATGCTCGAAGAGGATGACAGGATTGTCACTTCTGATAGCAGCCTTCATTAGACCTTTGGCATTGTAAGGTGTCGAACAAGCGACCATTTGGATCCCAGGAATCGATTGAAAGTACGACTCCAGACGCTGTGAGTGCTCAGCACCAAGCTGTCGGCCAACTCCACCAGGTCCACGGATGACTATTGGTATCTTGAACTGACCACCTAGCATGGATCAAACTTCCATTTCTAAGATGTGCCACAAGTGACTAAGATTTTGAAACATTTCTCATACTTTTAAGAAGTAAAAGGGGGATATGAATGAACATTTTTTTCCATAATACATAACCTGTGACAACTCCCTTGGTGTTGTTAATGCATGGAGACTCATGTTTTATTAAAATATTTACAAGGAACCTTTTTCCTTCCAAATTTAGAGAGTTTTGATGCAGAAAAATCTATACAGGCTTTGCAAAGAAATGGGTATTGATGCAGATTCTTATCGAAGCATATGGGGATTCTATGCAAAAAAAAAAAAAAAAAAAAAATCACAGTGGGAGATCTGAGTCATCTGTCACAACTTTCATACAACTCGGAGAGTTTATGTTATCATCATGGAAGACCTAACTGTGAGCTAAAGGTGAGATGGGTATGGTTAAAAAATTTAGCACATGAAAATGTTTTTCTGTAGTATGGAAACGCATAGTAGCTTTAAATGATGGCAACCTGAAGTATAGTGGAGCATGCCGCAGTTGTTAGAGATTTGATTGAAGGCTAGAAGGAGAAAACCCATATTCATTCCCTCGACAATAGGGCGAAGGCCGGTCATGGCAGCTCCGATAGCCATGCCAGTAAAGGAGTTTTCAGCAATTGGGGTGTCAAGGACTCTAAGATCACCATACTTGTTCGCCAAGCCCTTTGTTACTTTGTACGAACCCCCATAGTGGCCAACATCCTCACCCATTACACAAACACGTGCATCTCTGTCCATCTCTTCCTCCAGGCCCTCACGTAGAGCTTCAAAAAGTAATAGCTCGTGCCTGGGGACGAACAAAAGTCCTATTAATAGAACGCAAAAAGAGTAACTTGTCTGGACATTGGTAAAGTTACTGTAAATTACATACTCAGCATACAGTATTATTCTTGGATCTACCCAATCCAACCCCACCCCTAAGAAAATAGCATCGGGAGATTAAACCTTATGATATCCTTCATTGCCTGGGATGTTATATTAACAAGAATTCAATAATGAATAATAACAACTAGACAGGTGAGGTCCTCATTGGGGATGCATGCAATGCAGATCAAATTAAAGAGATGAAAGTAGAATTAAAATATTCAGCCGGGAGGCACCGGTAGTGATTCTTTAGTAGTGAAAAAGAACATCCTTTAGGACTTGGGAGATGTTTAAAACAGTAACGATTGAGTTATTATTTGTACGTATTATCAGTACATTTATGCCCTTTCAAATACCAGCCAACTGCCATATAAGTTTAGTACAATTCTGGGCTCTATCAGATATACCTACTGCTGCGTATCAATCTAACAGCAATGAAATTTGGAATTGGTTCACAGAGGTTAGAGATGAGCTCAATAAACAGGATTTTGAGCTCTTCGAAGTTTGTACATGGTGTATTTGGACATGGAGCAACAGAAACAAAATAGTCCATGGTGAAATGGCCTATGATGCTCGTGAGTCATGATTCTGTTTCCTTTCCGCAGTCCTATCTTCAACGGGACAGAAAAGAACGACATCATTTCGACAAACCAAGGCCCCCCGAGATACAGACAGACTGGAATTACCACAAGCAATGAACACCATCAAAATCAACTTTGACGCCTCGATCACCAATTATTCAACCTCTGCAGGTTAGGGGTCGTGGGGCGTGATTGGAATGGAGATGTGTTAGCATGGCGACATAGGAATGTAGCACCACTTGTTATGCCGGAGGTTGCGGAAGCTTTTGCGGCCGTGCTTGGTATGGAATTGGCTGTATCAGCTGGTTGGAGTAAAGTTATCATTGAGGGTGATTGTTCGACTGTGGTGAAGGCATTACAAAGTGCCATTAGATGTCTTTCTGCAGCAGTGAGTTTGCTATTAGCGAAGGCCAGCCCTTATCTCGTCATGTTAGCAGCATTTCGTTTTCTTTTGTTAAAAGAGACTTTAATCTTTTAGCTCATAGATTAGCTTCAGTTTGTTTGGCAGATTCTGAGGGTACTAACATTTTGCCCTTTGAGTCTTGATGTTCTTTTTTCTTTTCTTGGTTACCCTTGTTGGTTTGTTTGCTGCTATGAATGAAAAAAAGATTATTTTCTTATAATATTCCAATATTTTACTTGTACAAATTGCTGCAACTGATAACTGGAAAACAGGATACATATTACGTCGGTAGTAAGTGACTAACTAAGCGAAACTAAGAGATCATCTTTACCATGAAGTTTCAATGTTAACCCCAGAGCTCAAGCCAGTTGCAAATTAGCAATAGATGGTAAACAGGATTCACATTTCACATTTTCACAGTAAGAAGGAAGTAACTCGTAAGCATGCTTAGTATCTTATCCATGAATATTCCATATATGAAACTCAAAACTCGAAGCAAAACACAAAAGAAAGCAATGGAAAATACCCAGGCTTGGAGGCAGTTGAAGATGTTTTGTCTTGCTCTGCCTACAATGATCCAAAGAATAATGAGACCAAGAGTAGTGTTAAAAGAGAATAAGACTAGAATACAGAATCTATGCATAATGGCCGAGCTAACTTACTGCAACCGCATTTGTTTTCAGCCGCTCACTCCTATTAGTAGTGTGCAGGTTCAAACCAGAGAGGAATCTTCCATCATTTTTCACATAAACAAATCGCCTTTTCTTCACTGAAGCAGTCGAAAAATAAGGACATTGGGAAGTATTAAGATCAAACAGTGGAATTTAGTGTTCAAGAATCAAGATCAAACCAATTACACATTCTAGCTATGCTTATTACATGTACATGCAACTCTAATGTTCCATCTAAGGCAGGCAAACAGAGCAGAATTAATCACTCAAACCAATTTTAAACCTAAGATATGAAAATAAAATCGGACTTATGAAGCAATTACGTAAATAAATGCAGTACCTGCTGAGAGTGATGATCTATGAGAAAAAAAGCAAGATTTCTCGTGATGGACCGGCGAGAGAGCCGCTATAGCTCCAATCCCTTGCGTAATTGCACCCGCCATTATTCAAAATCTCACAATTGAATCGAGTTCCGGTGCGGCGGCGGCGGCGTACGGCAATTGGGTGTATGTAAGACCAAAATCCTGAAAGTGAGAATTGAATTGAATAATTTGGATCACCTGAATCACTTGTTTATCTCCTCGTGTCGTTTTGTACGCCAATCAATTCGGGATCCTCTACAGCGGGTGCACTGGAACACCACTAACTTATCCAATAAGACCAAAAGTCAAGATCGTATTAAAACCGATCGTCCAATCAGAGCCTTTGAATCGATGAGATAAGATGCAAATGCACAACTGCAACTGAAGAAGCTTAATCAGTGGGACCATTAATGGAGCTACTGTATCTCCTCTGCTCCATCATCTCCACCACTGTCACCTCCCTCATCCTCTCCCTCCTCCTCCCCTTCCGCTACCTACTCCGCCGCATCTCAGCCTCGAAGGTCTCTTCCGACGGCTCCGTCGCACTGTACGAAGGCACCGTTTATCACGAGCGGCGTCGCCCTGTGCACCACTCATTTCGATACTCCGTTCGGTATGCCTTCATTGACCTCGATGCTGCGGTCAACGCGCCTTCCGATCACTTTACCCCAGACGAAGCTCGCCGTCTCGCGGAGACTAATGGACCTGTGTAAATTTCTCATCTCAAAATTGCTGTCTAATTCTCAAATTCAGTTGAATTTCTAATTTCGATTATTTAGATCAATGTTAAGCTGAATTCTGTTAAGTATGCCTGATTTGTTCTACTAATTTGCTGGATTATAGTATCTGTTATTCTGTTAGCTAGTAATGTTATATGGTTGAGAACTTAAATTCTACCTTTATCTGGATTTTTAATGAATTCGAAAGATAAAGAATGAATCCGTGTTCGAAAGAAGTCGGATGATGATAGTTTGTGTGATAAGAATGGCCATGTAAGTTTTCTTTTTGACTCAATGTGTTCTTGTAATTTCTCATTTAGGCCAGTTGTGTAATGTGTATGTATATGTCTTTGGTTAGTAAATGTTGACGGATAGGGTAGAGTGTGTTTGAGTTTCATCGTTTGTGTACAAGCAGGGGTTTTGTAGTGAACTGATTTTCTTTTGCATCTGCTTACCAGTTATCTGTTGACGATACCTCCTAGCGTGGGATATGAACAAAATCCATTGAGTGTGTACTATTGTTACGACCTCGAAGGCTCTTGCAAAACATTGAAGAAATGCATTGCCGAGGTGAATTAATTGCTTGCATTACGTTGTAAATGCGTGGTTTGAGTTACTTGTAAGTAGTAAACTAAGCTTCTTTTGGTTACTGTACTTCACTCGAGCAATTTGCTCATGTAAGTTTGATTTATTTCAGGTTACTAATACACCATGGGGTGAAAGAGTGTCATTTTTGTTCAACCCAAAGTCGGATTTGGTTGCAAAGCCGCTTCATGTCAGCCCTTTCATGGTTAGTGACGTTCTCGTTTATCTTGTGTGTTATGTGTGTCTATGAGCATCTCCACACTTTCTGTATATGCTAATATATGTTTTTTCTATGTGGCTTATACATGGGAAACCTCTAACAAAAGGATATGCATGGGAACTGGAGCATGAAAACAAATGAGCCTGGAGATAATTTGCATATAGTTATTTCAGTGCAACATCCAAAGCTTGGTAACTATTTCACTGCTTCGTTGACAGCCAAGAGAGTCGACTCTTCTCTGTCAGAGGATTTCTCAGGCTTCTTCTGGTTGATGCCCCATAAAGTTGCACTGTGGATATATTGGCATGTAAGCACTCTTGATATTTCTATTTTGCTAATCTTATCATGGTATTATTGCTAATGCTGGCCTTAAAATAACTTATTCATTTATCTGATAGCTAACATGTTGCTGACTGACTTATGTTTTGGAGTAGATTGTAGTAGATAATCTTGGAAGCAATTATATATGAACAGTGATCATTATTGTTTATGCATTGACATCTCTTACTATAGAAGTTGTTAGCTTGTGCACACTGCACAAGCCTCTATTATTGAGATCGACAGATGGCTTGAGAACTTTATTTACCTGAAAGCGAATGCAATCTCGTATAATTTGCAAAACAGTGTTTTACCTTAAAAGACGCCAAAGCTGTCAGTTTGAATCTGCAAGTAGATATATCAATGTCGCACAGTGATTAAAAAAAAAAAAAAGTCACATATGGTGATATGGGAAGGGCTGCTGTTATTGACTATTTCTCATGATGTTTGTTCTAGGCTCTCAAACTCTGGTGGAAAAATGTTGCATTTATTCAACATCCAAGATATAGCACTCCCACATACAGAGAAGATGCCACACGACGCGATGCAAATATACTATGTCAGCCATACGGGGGCATCGAAGCCAGCAGCCCACAAGCTAACGGGAATTCACTTGAGTCGGCCTCCAAAGTGTCATGCAATCGTTGTTTTGCTTGGAGAGATGCTGCGTGGCCATGGTGCTGAATATATTCTGCTTAAACATACATTAGTTACAAGCCTAAACTTGATATGAAAATGCTCATGAAACTTGGGATTGCAATTTTAGCAACCCACATACTCGATTATTTCCATTTCACGAAAACAGATATAATGTTGTACTACACAGTTTCATTTACTGCTTTTATTAACTTTGGAAACATTCTTAAGATTCTATAGCCTTGTGATGTTCGATAAACAGGGAATGAGTCGATTAATTTTTCATGAATTTGCGTAGAAGTGCATCGGTGTTATTTTTAAAATTCTACGGCGGAGTAATCCTTCTTCAACTGGGTGTTGGGCCACATGCCTACATTGGAAACAACTCGGGCCTGAGTTAGATGTAGAGTAATGAGTCTGTCTAAGTTGACCCATTGCTAGTTTTTGCTGCATTATGATATACATGCAATTAATGCATGTTTTTCATGGCCAGGAGATTAAAAAAAAGATTTAGTGTGTTATTTGCAAATTGACATTGGATTCTTCGGAATATTGGAAACACTGTTTCATGTGAAGAATGAGAAGAAACAAAAAAGATAAAGTAGTTAGGTTAGATAACATAACAATTCCACCACCAAGTACAAGTATCTACAGAAATAACTGGTGTTGAAACATAGAGCACGAGTTAGTGGTTTTATGTTTATATGTCGTTGAAGATTCATTAATAGCTACAGTAAGTCATTGCTAGCTAGTCAGTCTCTAAGCGAGCTTGACTGAATCTCCAACTGGCGGAAAATTAAGTCCACTCACTATCATTTACTAGTAGCTGTGTGACTGTATCTGTATAATATTCAAACATCATTTTAATGATGTCAAATTGTGTCATTTGACGATGCATAGAGATAAACTCTACACATACAAACTCATCTTGGAAGAAACCTCCACAGGATTTTATATGCTTAAATACAGACGGCTCTGTGCAAATTGAGACTGGCAATGCAGTTATTGCTTGTGTATTAAGAAATTTGAAGGAGAGTTGATTATAGCACTTTCTGCTTTTATAGGGAAAGCTACAAACAACATGGCTGAACTTGTAATAATAAAAGCTGGACTCACCTTATGTTGCTTACTTATGTGACTCAGATTATATCCATGGATCAACCAATTCTCAATCCTCGAGTGTTGATCATAATATTTGTTATAATTCAGAATTTCTTAGTATGTTAGCACCAGACATTTATGATAAGTATGCATGTCCGGGATGGTTATCAGACATCTTGAAGTCTGATTTGAACACTATCAGCTATCGATCCATTAGCAGTATGGATCCTACTATGTAAATTATCTTTAGCAATAAAAGTTTGTTCCCTTCAAAAAAAACAAAAAAGAAGTAGACTGGTAGAGATAAATTTGGGGTTGCATTATGGAGCAGAGTAGATGAGTTCTAGCCTCTAGGATTTGCCTATGTGCACCCGATGGGTAGTACGGTTATTCAGATCGACTTTTAATTTGATTGGATCAAGTAAGAACATGATGAATTTGAGGGTTTGCCAGTCATGTGCACCTCTATTTTTCTATTACTAACTTATAACTTCAAATACGAACATTGGGTTTAATGAACATTGTTTTTGCTATTAAAAAAAAAAAAAAAAAACAACAACTTCAAATACGATTATACCAACCTTATAACTCCAATTATGTATATACCACTTTAGAACCCATTCGAACCCTCAACCTCTCATGCGCTACTCCAACACCCGATGGGTAGCCACGCTCAATCACATCGGTTTTGGATTTTGTTGATTAAGATAGTTTTCGAACCTGAGATGATATCCCTTTGAGATCAGGTCTTGACTCGAATCGAATCGAACAGATTTGATTGGTGTGTTTGGATTCGGATTTTTTTTTTTTTTTTTTTTTTTTTTTTTTGAAATCGATAATGTTTTATTAATTAACAAGAGCATAAGAAATGCTCGGGAACGCTACAAGAAAAGGAGAAGACACTTCCATCCCAACAACGGGAGGAGCCTCAAACCGAAACAAAGGATTCAGAGCTGGTCACCGGTGATGTTCAATTCGAATAGTTCCACCATCATATGCAAATCAGCCTGAACTCAACATTCACATTAAATTTCTGAGTGTAGGTTAGTCGTTAGTGTTGCAATATCAACTCAAACTTAATCACTTCTAAGTTCTAACAACAATTGAAAGTATGAAAGTATGAAACTTCCTTAAAATTCTATAGCCTTGATTTTCGACAACATAGGAGTGAGTTGGTGATTTGTCATGAATTTATGTGCAAGTGCCTCATCAGAGTGATTTTAAAAAGTTATGGTGGAATTCATTCATTTGGAGATAATTTTATCATGAATTCATTCGTAGTTGGAAGTTGTTTACGTTTTCTTGGCACTATTTTTGCTATTCAAGCATGTTTTTCATGCTATAAAAATTTTACTTGCGGAAGGAGAAAAAAAAAAAAAAAGTTAATGTGTTATTGCAAATAGACACTGGATTCCCATCACATCTATAGCTGCTGAAGCTTAAAATGGATAAACAAAATCATGTGGAGGAAATGAACGAAAAAGATAAGATGAGATACTACTTCCGTCCCATAACAGTTGTACCATTTTGTCATTTTGATCATTCCGTTAGAGTTGCACTATTTCATTTATTTGTGATATTTGGACATGGTTATAACAATTTTATATTCCATTAATGTGCTCACAAATACTCTATAAAGTAAAATCAACACCCACTATCAATATAACTCAATATACTCTTAATTTTATTTTTTATGACTACAATCAAATGGTGCAACTGCGCAGAGATAGTGTATATATGTAAGATTGTAAGAATATACTCCCCCGGTCCAAACTAATTAGATCTCTTTTTTCTACAAGATTCTTGGTCATGCAGTAATAGATTTGGATATCATACACGTGAACTTAGTGATCCTGACCATTAAATTTACATGCAAATTAGGCTATGTTCAAATTTTATTATTTCAATTCTGTTCAGTTTTGTTCATACTTGTTTAATTATATTTTATACTACAAGTAAATTCAGTTCATTTCTGTTCAGTTCCATTCAACTCTGTTCAATTATATTCAGACGAAATAACAGTTTCTTATATGTTCTCCACCCTAAATTAGTTTAACAAACTATCATCCTGTTAGAACTTTTCTAAAGTAATATTATATTACAATTAAAACACAATCCTAAATCCTCATTTGACAAGTAAGGTTAAAACTAGAAAAAGATTACGATTATATCCAATGTAACATTTGATACCAAAATACAATTTAGGTCACATGGGGTTATTATTCTAGATATTGACTATATGATAGATATGAATAGCAGCCAAAACTCGGCAATTACATAATCTGGAAATGGATAATGGTGGGGTTTGTTGCAACAAGATTAATAACCAACTCAACAACTCAAGGGCAACAACATTTCTGTATCTGGGACTCTTGTCCTAGCTTCAAAAATATGTATTAAGGGATTTAGATTAGACTAAGATTAGAACAAGTTTATGTAATGATGTAACCTCCTTAAGTTGTTCTTAATATAAGTACCTTTCTTAAATTAAAAAAAAAAAAAAAAACCTCAACAACTCAACCATGGGAGGAGGATTAGTACTATCAAACAACTAACTAAATAGATAACTAAACTTAATTCTAGGAAGATTGATTGTATATTTAGGATTGAAGTCAACTTAATTCTAGTTCTAGGAGGATTGTATATTTAGGATTGGAATCTTATGTTTTGTTAATCTAATCTAAAATTATCAAAACAAGGATTTAAAATTTAAAAGTTTTAAATAAAGTTATCCAATTTAGAAATTTATATGTTGATCTCTGAATTATCTCTTAAACTGTAACGCCCTGACCGGCGACCACTAATGGGTTAAAGGTCCGACGTGGTTACTCATAGGTCTCACTCTGGGCTGATATATATGTTGGCCCAACAGATCAACACGTGTTCTTTTCCGCGCGCTTTTTTTTCACTTGTGCATGCACCAGTAACTTCTCATTAGATCACCCATTCTAGGATTTGCACCAAAGCCAAGTTCGCTTATATTTGGAGTTCCTATGGATCGATTTCCAAAAAAAAAAACATGCACCCTATTAGTATGAGTAGTGTTCTCAATCACTTTAAACTTTTTGAAATTCTGAAACGTAACATAAACGATATGAAACTTTAGTGGGTTTCAACGGTAAATCTATCTAGCTATCTATATATTCATTAAAGAATGATTATTTCTAGGCCTATCTTTAATTCATGTTAAAAATGTTTGGCACTTGACACATTTTTTTATTCTTATTGATTCAATTCTCCACTCCTGCCACATGTCCACAATATGTGAATTTTATGTTCTTACTCATCTATTCACCCTTTCACATATTTTAATTAATTAATTTCTGAATAAAATTATAATTAAATATTAATATTTGAATAACAACATTAATATAATTCTACTATTTAAAAAATAATATATCATCACAATTATGAAAAAAGATGGTTGAAGTATATTTTAACAAAAATCATCACATATTTATGCAACCACTATATAATTTTAAATTGTACAATTTTTTTTATATTTCAAAAAAAATTATTATAGAATAAACATTTATGATATGGAAAATTATTTAAAATTGTCATACAAAAATCATGATAAAAGTTAGTTAGTTTTGCTATAAAAAAATGTAACTATATTGGAAATGTTGAATGAATATTTTAGGCCTCCTCCTTGAGACAAAAGTAATTTATTTTTTATTTATTTATCCAATTCACATTTGTCGATACTCTATTTGTTTCCACGTGTCAACATTCTATAACTTCTTGGTTCTTACTTCGTTCGATGGGTCTATTCCACCATAGTTTAGATCATTAACTATGTCTGGAGTGTAAGTTCTGCAATAGTGTAGAACACAAACTATTTTATCGAGATGTCTATTCCGAAATACATGGGAAGACTACATGTTCTCTATGGTTCGATCACACAGTAGTTCAAAACAATTAGTATTCCATCGGTCCATTACGCAATAGTTTAGAGTACTTTAGGATACAAACTATGTTCGACGGGTGCATTCAACTATGGTTTAAAATCAATTAGTGTTCGACGTGTGCATTACGATATACTTTGGAATACTAAGCATGTCCGACGGATCTATTCACAACAGTTTAGATCATTAAATGTGTTTGCGCGATGGGTCTATTTTCGCAATAGTTTTTTTTTAGGGAACAAGGGCATTTTATTAACTAAACTATCAAATGATTACAACGTTGTTCATATATTGCGTAACAGTTCGCAATTTAGTTTCTAGTAGATCAGAGTGTACTAGTATAGATAGCCAAACGGGACATTGTCCTTCATGATACATAAAAGGTTCTAACATGGTTCCTACATCTAGTTGTGTAATATTTGATGCAACCTCCGAGTTTTGAAAAATGGGCTGCCATTTTCTGGATCTAGAATAACTTCCTTGTTTTGCTAGAATGTCTGCTATGCCATTTCCCTCCCGATAGACAAAATGTACTTCCACTTGTAGTTTAGAACATTAACTTATGTTTTTTCACGGATCTATTCCGCAAATACTTTAAAATACTATATGTTACGGGTCAACTACACAATAGTTCTGTTCGATGGGTCTATTATGCAATATTTAGGACACTAACTATGTTTGACAGGTGCATTCCATACTTTAGAAACCTAACCATGTCCGACAGGTATATTCGATAATAGTTTACATCATTAGTTGTGTATGACGGGTTTATATCGCAATAATTCAAAACGGTAACTGATTTTCGACGGGCCTATTCCATAAATACTTTAAAAGTTTTTCGATTTTCAGCGGGTTTATTTCACAATAGTTCAAAACAGTTAGTGTTCTATGAGTTTATTTTGCAATGAACCTGAACTGTGTTCGTAAGATTTTTTTTCAATGATTTAGAATATATAATTATCACATTTATTTTACTTACATAATGAAAAAAAATTATGGGACTATTCCGTAAATTTTCTATTAACAAAATAAAAGGTCATTATTTATTCTTAATTCACTTTCATAAATTATTTGTGAAATTACTATGGGTGAACGTTTGAAACATAAAACAAGAGTATGATGTTTTTTGTTGGTATATTAGAAGACTCATTAGCATTTTCTTTTTTAACTAAAGAGATTAACTAGCAAATGGTAGGAGTATCAAATGATGATCTTTGATACAAATTTGTTCGAGACTTTGTTCAAATCATTAAGTACATCAGAGGCTAATTAATCTGGACACGAATGACATTCATGGTAATAGAATGTAGGGGATACACTAAAGGGGAATGTCATTAGCAGTTAAAATCATGCTTATATTAACAAAAGTAAACCGGCATTTTCACCACCTTGATTATATTACAGCAACTTTATATATAGGCCAACTTTATATATAGGCCTGATTATGTATGTAGTTTGATGCGATATCTTTCTCAACGCATTATAGTGCAACCGTTTACTTGATGTCGTCGTGCCATGAGTTGACGTTTTTTTGTCCACCAATAAATCTTCCCAATCGGTTAAAGTCCACAATCATCAATTATATCAGACATCTAATCACATTTGTACAGTCAATCATTAATAATATCATTTTAATGATGCCAATTATACTATTATCGTGTTAGTGATGCCAATTAAAGCAACAGCTGTTAATTTGCTTGCTGGTACACTAATCAGAAAGCCACGTTTATAAATCTAGGGTGCGGACCTAAGATATGAAGCGGACAGAATGATATATAGTATGATATATATCATTGTTGTCATGGGAGTTATAACGTAAGTGCAGTGGAATGGGATTGAAGCACAGGAGGAGGGTGTAGTGATTGGTATAGTTGGTTGTTATAGGAGCAGTGTAATATTTACAGTTAATTATTATTATTATTATTATTATTATTATTATTATTATTATTATTATTGTTGCAGTAAGTAATTAGCACCCGGCATGTAAATATTTTTTCATACTCTTTGTATCACAACGTTAAGATCCATTAAATTAATAAGTCAATCACCTCATTTATTTTAACCAAGCTTATAGTCTTATATTATTATAGTCAAATTAATTTATCGTTATCAAATAAAATGAAATCAATCTACCTGGTAGCTAAAGACTAAACACATGATATGATATGATATATGATATGGGTTTAAGTTTTTTAATGCATGATTTGTAGTACTATATTTCGTAGATGTGTTATCTAATTTAGCATGCCGTATAATAAATGAATAAAAAGGGCGTGGCAGGAGAATGTGGTATAGGATGGTTAGATTGATTCATCCGCATTTGGCGTATATACATAAATAATAATTTGACAATGACATAGCATAACCCATAAGCAACCCAGTTGGGGCTATTTGGAGACAGTTTGTACTACGTCTTTCTTGTACTGGCTTTTTTTTGAAATTGCGGGGAGCTAATATTAATTTCATCACGTTTAAATTGTAGAAGAAGAGTAATTGGTTTGAATTTTGTTAGGTGAGCTCGGGTTCACCCAATAGTTACCACTGCTTCCGGCATAGACCTGGAAAATAAGTCAGTCATTCCCTCATGGATAGGGTCAATTCATTTGGATTTCTAGAATGCTTCTTCTACATTAATATTTAAGGCTTGCTTTTTATTCTGTTTTTTACATGGGGTCGTAGATGCATCATATTGAATTCATGTTATAAGCAAGTCAATTATATACGAATAATTGTGGATCAATTCATTTCAGGCTTGGTAATCTTTGGATCAGGTATATTTTGGTGAATATATGAACTCAAAACAACCCATGTAATGTTGTTATACAAGTGGAATATCTTATCTAAGTTGAACTCTTGCAACACTTTGAGTGAAGCCTCATCCATAAAACAAACTAAGGTTCTGTTCTCTTCGTATGAAATCTCATTATTTTCAGTTTTGTTCAGTTCAGTTCCATTCAGTTCTGTTCAGTTCTGTTTTGTTCAGATCCATTCAGTTCTGTTGAGTTCTATTCAGACTTGCTTAGTTATATTTTATACTACAAATAAATTCTGTTCAATTCCATTCAGTTCAGTTCAGTTCAGTTCAATTCTGTTCAGTTCAGTTCTGTTCTGTTCAGACGAAAAGAACAGTTTCTAATATTCAAATTTGGGTTTGATCAAACCAAACTATTTGAATTCGATCTCACTCGTGGACTAGAACGAGCTCTGGCTCGAGCTCGTGATAAAAGTTTTGACTTAAAGTTGTTAAGTGGGTCAGTATAGTGGTGGACAATTAGTTCGGACAGCATGTTAAATGATTTAACTATTATATTTTGGATACAAATTGTAAATTTTGAACAAATTTAGAGAGTGAATCAATTTAAATCAATTTTAAATGAGTGAACATTTAATTTGTATCATAGAGTAAGTATACAGAGGGTAGAGGGTATCATTTGTGATAGGGTCATTTTTAAGTATGTAAGAAAAACAATTTTATTATAATTGGCTCATCTTCCCCTTAAAAGGCCTTGTCAGGGAGAAGGTTATCCAATCTTATATGTTGATTTCAGGTTCTACTTTCAAGCGATGTGGGATGGGGTTTAACACGCCCCCTCACATGTAGCCCGATATGGACATCGGGTCTACAACGTGGACAATAAATGCCGGAATACACATCGGCTCAAACCCAACACGGGCAAACAACCATCATCGACTTGGGCCTGCTCTGATACCATATTAGAATTGGGTCATCTTCCCCTTAAAAGGTCTTGTAAGGGGAGAAGGTTATCCAATCTTATATGTTGATTTCAGGTCCTACTCTCGATCGATGTGGGATGGGGTTTAACAACTTTAAATAGGTCACTAAATCTAAATCAGGCTAAGTCCCCCTAATGAGTAGTACAAAGACACACCTTCCATAATTACATATAAAGCAAATATAAATAAGTCTACTAATTACAAATGTCCTTCTTAACTAGCTCTTAATAGTCCTTTGCTCCAATCCTAAGTACGTGAAATTGTCAAGGTGGGGAGGTTAGTGCAACATTACCAATTTACTATATGGTCAAATCGGGATTAAGAAACTTTACTCAAATGAGGTTGTAAGCCTTCCTTATCTAGGTTTAGTAGTAAAGAGAGCGATTGATGCTTGATACCCTGATTTGGGGATTAACACCCTTTTATAGGCTTTGTTTTTTTGTTTGTTATTATTTTTTTTTTTTGAAATAGCAAAAAAGATTTTATTAGAGCACGAGCACAAGAAATGCTCCAGAAAATACTTACAACTGAATACACGGAACACACTCTGGAAATAAACAAACTTTAGGGAGATTAATCAATCCAAACCAAACTACCCAACTTTCTCTACTTTACGGCCTCCACTGTAAGTAATACCCCTCAAACATCATAAAGAAGACATCATAGCCTTAATAGGCCCAACGTTGACACCAGTGGGCCTGGCCGAAGCCCATGTAGGTGTATCTTCATCTTCATTCCAAAATATTATACATGGTGCTAGTAGTAGTTACGTTCCATACCTCTTTTCCATGTACTCTCATCCGTACTTCTAGATGTACCTTTACTCGGACCTTCCTATGTCCACGAGGTCATTTTGAGGATACTTTTATTTTAGGCCATGTAATGATTGATACAAAAGTGAGATTCTGAGGTCCAGACGTAGGACTGGTGAGTGATGGTTAGTGTTTCGTGTTCATACCTGGTAGGTTATAGTTTTTTAGGTGCTACGGATGACCTTCTGAACTTTAAATTCAAAACGAAGTAAAAATAGAGTTCCTTATTCCGTATTAGGATGTAAGGATACGGAATAGGCATATAGCATATTTTAATATCATCAATTTGGTGGAAATCTAAGTTTTGTATCCAATTTTAAAAGTTTTAAATGAGTGAGCATTTAACATTTGTATGATATTATATCATTTGGTTGATGATGCCTAAGTTTTGTAATTTTTGTTGAGAATGGATCTGAGTTGGAGGGACTAACTACATATCGCTTTAGCGTGCATTTGAAAACTAAAATTGTTGGTAGCTAGCTCGACTCACTTTAAATTCTGGAAGTAGAAAAAGAGAAAATTGAAACTTTAATATGGGGAAATTGGAAAAGAACCAAAAGGAAGTTGTGGCTACAATTAAAGTGGCGTGCCATTGAGACTTAGTAGTAAAAGCTTAAGCTCTGAGCTCATAAATCTCATGTTACACGTGACGAATGTTGTGGCCCCGTTTTAAATTAAATTTTATCACATGTTCCCCCTTCTTTTTCTTTTTTCTTGCAGTAGTAGTATCTGTGCCCAATTCAAACCAAATAGTAGTACTACTGATCTTTTTAATAGCTGTGTGTGCTTTTCGTGTCTTGTAGTTTAATTCACCTGTCTGCCTTTCTTTGGATATATATACAGCACTCTTTCAACCATCACCTTTCACCATTTTTTCCTTGCATTTTTTCCTCCGTATATATATGCAAGACAACAACAGAATATTGCTGTAGTAATACAACAACCTAAGTAAAGAACAAGAAGAAGATCATGAAGCGAAACTGTAACTTGGAGCTGAGGCTTATCACTCCTTCAGTCTATTCTCGCTCCTTGGATTACATCAATGGCCAATTCCACTCTATGTATGTAAATTGTAGTTCTCTTTCCTTTACACCTGAAGGTGATTTTTGGGTTTTGAAATTTAGGCCTAATGATTATACATTTTTTCAGGGGGGATGATATGATCATGGGAGATGGAACTAGTCCAAACGAGGAGCAGCAGATGACAATTTTCTATGGTGGGAAAGTTGCCACCTGTAATGCTAATGAACTTCAGGTACATAATGGCTGAAAGGCTTATCATAATAACTGTTTATGTTAATTATATATTTGTTCATTTTTTAGAAATTTATTCTCTGAATTAACTCATGTTTTAAGTATCTTTAAATAATGAATTTACAAAAGTTGGAGTTCTAACACAATATTGAACTCGGATGTTTGTTACGTCAAGAGATAATGGACACAATTTTTGTTATAACTCATGTTTTGTAAATATATTCTCTAAATTAACTCATGTCCCTAATTTGCTTGATGAAGTCCTTTTTTCTTTTTTCTTCCTTTATTATTATTTTATTTTAAAGTTATTGAGACAATGCATGATAGATAATTACCATGGCAAAGAATTTTCGATCCTAGGGAGGGTCTGTGCTTCATGCTTTTTTGGTAAATTATGGTAGTAGAGTATTTATTCCCCTGCTGTTCCGGGAAAATTCGATCCTAATTAGACGTGTCACCATAGAACCTCCCTCTCACTGTAGTACATAGGAGTAGGGGTGAGTACAATCGGACGTGCTAAACTGAGAGGGGGGGCCAGAGGGGGGTCTAGGGTGAACCTCAGATGATCGAATCTACTATGTTAATTAAACTTAATTATGATATTAAATTATGTGCGCATTTCCGTTATTGTTCAAACACTATCTAATACTCATACTCATCTATTTTTTTAGATTGTTTAGGTATTCCATTTTAGTCCGTTTCTTTAGATTATTTACGTTTACTTTTTTTTGACAACCTTTTTATCTCACAACTTTATTGTGGGTCCTGCCACTAACTCAAACACCACACACATTATATCAACCTCCTTAAAAACCGTTCCAAAATCAAACGTAAACAATCTAAAAAAACGGATGAGTACGTAGTAGTATCTAGGTAAACTTACTTGTTCCTTCCTTGTTGTCTCAATTTAACTAACATTCTTGTCTAAATTTCCTTTAGTCTCACTCCAAATGCAATTTTTTTTAATTTCACTACTTAATTTTAACTTCCAACAAGGTTGATTAATTTAGACAAAATTATTAACCAGTTTTCTGATTTTCTCACTCTTATGTGTTATCCCGCAGGCTCGGGTGATTTTGTTGCTTGCAAGCCAAGAACTGGAGAAATCGACTGGATCGAAAACGCCTTCTCCATCAACAGTGCTTTCACCAGCTTTTAGTCCAACAAACGGACTCTACATGAAGAAATCACTACAGAGGTTCCTCCAGAAGAGAAAGACCAGAGCTCTTGCAACATCACCTTACCCCACTATTCAAGACCACGCCAATTAGCCCAATAATATGCATTTACAGTACTACCTACTCTATTGTTGATTTAGTTTTTTTCCACCGTATCCCATACGTAGGTTTATTGTCCTTATTACTTCATTGGGAGTAATTTTTTTCAGCCCCCCGGTGTTACGGGCTGTTTGGATTGCCTATGTATGTGTTCGTCTGAACAAGTCTCTTTGTCTAGTTTATTCATCATGTATTGTTAGTTAAGTAGTAGAATGGTTGTGGGCTTGAGTTATCTTAATTCTTTCAATCATCAAATCAAGGTCACGTTTAAGTTTTATAATATGTTATATTCTGAAAATGTTTATTGTTCTAACTGTTCTAACATATGTACCAGCATGGGAGGAGCATGACAATTAAGTATTTGTTATATAGTCTGAACTATGAACTATTTGTAGATACAAACTAACTAAACAAATCTGAACTGAATAGAACAAAACAAAATTGAATGAATTTGAATAGAACTAACATTAATGAGTTTTCAAACGAAAAGAACAGAGCCTTAAACTCGTTTTTTTTCCCTTTGGAAGAACACACCTTTCGCTCTTCCAGCAAACGCCTAAATGATTCATATCTTTATGTCATATTTACCGTTAAATGAACTGCGTTTCTTATCTTTTACGTGTTGAAGCACAATACATTAGACACAATGTTTTTGCCTCAACGGTTGTTGGCTCAAGTGGTAAAGAACTTGAATTCACTTAAGTAAGATATCGGGTTCGAATCTTGTGGATGTAAAAAATATCGTTGGAATAGTCGCCCCTAAAAAAGCGTCCAACAATGCTCGACTAGGTTAGTCGCCAAAGCAGATACTATAAATCGAAAAAACATTAATTGAGATACAAAATTATGTATATTATCATGAACTCATCAATTGGTTTATCAAAATTGTCCTCCAGTTTAGTGTAATTTCTCTTACTATAAATAATTATTATCTCAGCCTTTCACGTTATGTCTTCAGCATACATTTATTAATCATCACTGCATTCCATTATCATAGTCAAGTAAATTAAGTAAATTATTTATGTAATTAAAGTCATTAATTGTCCTTAAAAAGTTATGGCCATATTTTTAATTTATACGGTAGTGATTTTAAATTACACAAATAGAATATATAGTTATGATTAAGTTGGTTCAATGTATCATTTTTATTAGTGCCCAATAAACACAAAACATATAAATATTTTATCTCAATTGCACCATTATCATCGACATTCACGGTTCTAATTTAATAAAATATATAAAGGAAACATGAAGGGATATGTATCCCTCGAGTATCTTGTTGTGCGGTACGTCGTCCACCGGGAAGGATGCATATGTCCTAATTTAGCTGGTTAAATTAAATAGATAAGTATTATCCTCTGTTAGTTAAGGGTTTGAATTTCACTGAGAGGTGAGAATTTATGATTATGCCATCCTGAGCCGTAGCTTAGTGCACATGTACATTTTAACTGGGTTTGTACATTTTATCTAGGTTATATGGTTTGTATGCTATTGTGTCATATCGTATCATTCCGTGTTTATCTTGTGCACGCCTAAAATATGTTAGCTATTGATTCCCAACACTGGAAATGAATGATGGTCGACTTTTTTTTTCTTCTTCTTGAAAATTGCGAATTTACCGGTGCCACCTTTTACGTGCATTAGGAAAACAATTAGTAATATTCATTTGGTTCCAGAGTTTGCATCAAGAAATGATTCAAGTAGATTAGGAAAAGTTTGGCATGAGTCCTTCCTAGTTTTACGCGTGTTTATAGTTTTGTGAATAAATTATCTGGTCGCTAAGCATGTTGTCCCTAAAGAAATAAAAAGATCGCGATCCCATAGTCAGCATTCATTGTTCAATGTAAAATATATATATACATCAAATTAAACTATAGGGTAGCTATCATACGTGGGGTGGGAGGCCTTATTGTTTTGATAACATATGACGGAAAGGATGATGATTCCATTCGACCAACTCAATAAATCTGCGTCTAACACAAATAACCCACGTTTTATAATCCGACTAATACTGTCGACAATTTCACCTAGCCGTATGTCATCATGTACATATATAAACATGACACGCCTCTAATTTTTATGATCCACTCACTATAGTACTACCACTCCCTCCGCAACGCCAATTTGAACATCTAAACTGGACCACTGCATCACATATCACAATCGAATAACTTAGTCAAAATCACAACTTAGTTTTATTGAACGAAAAGAAACTTTCATGTTACAATCTCATCACCAAAATCACTATCAAGATTTATAATATAGATATTAAATTTCTGTAATATAATTTTGAGAATATTTTATTATTATAATTTAAGAATAATTTGCCGTTAAAATAAGAAATGTTGAACAAAAAATTCAAAATAATTATATGGAAGTACGGGACATAGGGATTATTATATTTTGTATTCATATTTCAAGTTTTAACACAACATAGTAGTTACACAAGAGAAGTGAATCAGAGCGGTGGGACGGATCAAATTTGATCCGATCCATTCAAATAGATGAGTTAAAATGCAATCTGTGATTCGATCCATCATATCCACATATTATATTGCATTTATTTGCATCTCATGGATTATCCAATTCATTGACCAAAATCAAATAGATCTGATTCGTAAAATGCATGCAGGTAAACGGACCGGATCAACGAATTTCGATGATTTTAGTAGCGATCTACAAGTGATGGTAGTATCTAGTGCTAAACTTGTGGTGAATTTGGAGCTATGGAGATGCGATGATTGGAGGGAGGATTAAGACAAATAACGAAAGGTGAGGTCTGTTTATGTAATTTAAGAGAGAAATAGTATTACATTTTTCAATTTGCGGTTAAAAAATGAATGTTTAATCCATCTATCCTCAATGTGTATTCCTCATTCCTCCTTCCACATAATTAAGCTTGTAGCAGTAATGGCTGCTGTGAGTGTACTCCAATGTACACCCTCATCGTCAATTCCACACAATCAGAATCCCACCTTGTCATCTTCTGCTTCTTCTCATCGCTCAAATTCGAACAACACGCACTTTCTAACTCGCCGAAAATCTTTAATTTTCACCTCTTCTTTATTGGCTTCTTTCTTTCACTTGCATCACTACCCAAACATTTCCACTTTCCCATCTGCAATTGCCCAAGAATTGGATGACCTTGACCAAGAAGAGACTCGAGTCGTTCAAATCTTTCAGGTTTACCAAACTTACTGCTGTTGATGCTGGTACTTTCGTGTGGCTATTATTCATTGCATTGTCAATTGTCATCACATATTTAAATCTGAATTTTCTTTGCTAGTTTTGTATTGAGATATTTGCTGCCATTTATAAGCTGATATTGAATTGTATTGTAGAATGGCTACAATATTGTATAGAGTGAATTTATGTAAGTATTTATACAAAAAGCTCAGCAGTCTGTAATCATTGAATGAAATGAAGAGTAACCTGACTCAACTGCATAACTAACTGTCATGACAGAATTGAACATCCTTTTGCTTGAGCTGCTTTATCATGATCTTTGGCGCCTGCCGAAGTAGTATATTTTAGTGTAGTCGTGTTTCTTGGAATTGTTTTTCCAATTCTGATTGTACAGTTTTGTTTAACTTGTAGGAAGCTTCATCTTCTGTTGTTTACATCGAGGATATCGAGTTAACCAAAGTACCTAAGAGTGTTTCGGATAATGTGGTAGTTGAGGGTGAGAATGCCAAAGTGGAAGGGACTGGTTCAGGCTTCATATGGGATAAGTTTGGTCATATTGTAGGTTTCTTTTTCCCTCTAATTGTATGTGCTACTTCAGCTTAATATTCTTAATGTACACATATTTGATTAGGGCGCAGCTGTAAGTTTCTCCATTCGTGATATGTATGTCACCAGTTTAAGGCCCTCAAAGAGCCTCTTCGCACAAGTGCATTAGGGAGCACTCAACGCTTCGAATTTGGCCTTATTTTAGCATCTATAGATCTCTTCTTAATTATGAAAACGTTTCATTTGGAGATTTTGTAACATTTACCCTGTAAGTAGCTCACTATTGTGATTACTGAATTCATTGCACATGTAGATATCATGTCACACTTCCCTTCGCCTGTGAACACATCTGCAGCTAATCTGTATCGCACTCGTTCTAGTCGTGTGCTTGATACTCAATGCGTCCTTTATCTTGACGCAACTTTAAGTTACTCTATGTTCTGTTTATGAGGACAATCTGAGTGTAATTTTTTCAGAGAGTAATGGTTATTTTGTAATAGAGTAACACTTATCTTTGATTTTCTTTCCTTTGCATAGGTAACTAATTATCATGTAATATCCAAATTGGCGACCGACAAGAGTGGCTTACAACGTTGTAAGGTTCTATTTATGTCTTCTTTTAATACACCTCATTCGTCTTGTTTTCTTTATTTTGCTGTTCCAACAGGACGGGTTTAATATTCCTGTTTAGTTAGCATTTTGTTTCCAAGATGGATTCACAGGTTTCTTTGTGAATTTTCAGGTATCTTTCGTTGATTCTAGTGGCAATACCCTTATAAGAGAAGGAAATATTGTTGGTTACGATCCGGACTATGATCTTGCTGTTCTGAAGGTGCTAATTTTGCAACGATTAATATCTTTGGCACGTTTTTATTAAATTGTTTCCGTGGTCATGTGTTTAGCATGTCAGTCTTTTATAGGAGTAGTTGATAAGTTTAATTAAGAATTTCTTGTTTCAACTTTTACAGTATAAGCCCTATATAATAATTATCTACTAATTCTTAGTATGAGTTATTCAATTTTCTATGACAGGTTGATGCAGCTGGGAACAAGTTAAAGCCACTAAATGTTGGCACATCTAGTGAATTGCAAGTCGGTCAGAGTTGCTTTGCAATTGGAAATCCATATGGATACGAGAACACTCTAACCACAGGGGTAATCTGTCAGTTCTTTTTATGCATATCTTTCATGGGGCAACATAAATTCATTGATAACAGCGGAAACGTGTGCTCAAACCGAGCTGCCAGAGAGGCATTTGTTCTATGGAAATCAAAGAGCTAGATTAATCTGTTGTTTGCTGTAGACAACGACTTATTTCATACAATGATTGAAATGTTGTAGGTAATCAGTGGATTGGGTAGAGAGATACCTTCACCAAATGGAAGAGCTATTCGAGGAGCCATTCAAACTGATGCTGCTATTAATGCTGGTGATTCTTCAACTATGCGGAAAATTCATACTATATTATCTGTGGAATTTTTATCAGGATGTCTCATTAAGGCTGTTGTGATGCAGGAAATTCCGGTGGCCCACTCATCGACTCCTATGGCAATGTGATTGGAGTTAATACAGCCACGTTCACTCGCAAAGGTACTTAAGAGATAAGAGAAGTATTCACTTATCTCAAGCACAGTCCCAAATCTCAAGCCTGAGACTTAATTCAAGAAATTCACCGCACCTGATATTCTATGATTTGTGGTCATGCAGTTATGCTTAGCTTTCTCATGTTATATGCCATCTTGAGATTCAAATCAATGCTAGAAGTGGATGAACATTCACACAATTTATTTGTCATAAACATGGACTTCGTGTTATATAGTTAAACTGAAAAGGTTTGATCTGTTGTACCATAATGCAGGCAGCGGAGTATCTTCTGGGGTGAACTTCGCGATACCAATTGACACTGCAGTTCGCATTGTGCCTTACCTCATTGTATATGGAACTCCATACAACGATAGATACTGATCACACTACCTCATCTCCATAATGTCCAGTTTCATTTCAGGCAGTTGTAGATTTGGCTTGCCCTTCCGATTTTCTGTGGCCGGGAGCGTATTCATCATTCTTTGAAGAATATAGATGAGCTATTAGCTTTGCCATTGTTGTTAAATACATTCTGATTCTAAGAGAACAAAGTGATTGATTATATTTGACTTTAAGCACTAAAATGTACACTTCTTTTTGGTGGACCACTGGAGTGAACTTCCAAGTGCTATATGTAAATGTCAAATTTTAATTTTTTTTAACCGTAAAATCTAACTCTAATCTAATCCTACTCTTACACTACTCATTAATAACCTTACAACTCCAAGTCTAAACACGTCTAAACCACCTTATGCCTCCGTCAGAGTTCGAATCCCGACCTCTCCAACACCTCACCACTCTGCCACCTTTACAACTCGGTAATGTGACCTTGCTAATTGAATTAGTTGTGACTTATGACATTAATTCATAATTACAGTTAACAATTTCACTTGTTAGCTACAAATAAGTTCAATTCATTCGAAGAGAAATAGTCTTAATTAAAAAAAATAAAAAATGTTGAGAATTAAATTGCAAAATAGTCTGATAAAGTCTTACTAAGTTCGACTTGGAGCGCCTTAGTCTCAATCACCATTTTGAACGATTCCATCCATTTTGGGGAAAATTGATTTAACTCGATCAATTGCAAACCCTAGGAAGAAGATTTCCCCATTTCCCAACCCTCTCATTTCTTCACTCTCTCCAAATGGCGTAAATTTGCACGCATCCAATTAAATCACCATGGATTGCAGCATTGGCGACGATTCCCATGGAGGCACAGACGACACCGAGCTGCAACACGACGGCACCGATCGACTCAGTGAGTTGCCAGAAGCACTGATATTGAAGATACTCTCTCTGCTGGAGATGAAAGAGGTAGTCCAAACAGGTACACTCTCAACTAGGTGGAGACACCTATGGACCAAAGTTGATACTCTTGTGTACAAGTGCTTTACTAATGATGAGACTAACATGTCCTGGGATCAAATTAAGGAGTTGAAGGAACTTCAATTGTGGCAATGCATTTCCTTCCTTGATAAAACTTTAATTCGGTGTACTGCCAACTTTCGGAAATTCTATTTGTCCTGTTTGCCTAGTATCTTGAAGTGTTCTTATAAGGATGTGCATGAGTTAGTTGACAGATCCATTGAGTATGTTTTGGAGAGGAATGTTGAGTTTCTTAAGCTCAAGTTTTATACCTATGCTCTTCCTGTTTGCGTGTATCAGAGTTCACCGCTTACGAAATTGAAATTAGAAGGGGTGCGTTTAGTAACTTCGTCCCCTGTAGTGTGGCCTTCGCTTAAGAGTCTGTCCTTGAAGCATGTTTGGTTAGATGATGATGAAAATGAGTGTATGGAGAATATATTGAGTGGCTGCCCGGTGTTGGAGGATGCTCTTTTTCAGGGAATTTATGGCATAGAATATATCAATATTATGTCTCCAAGAATGAAATTACTGAGACTGGTTAATTATGAGTATGTGGATGGTGAAGAGTATGAGGTTTTGAAAATTAAGGCGCCTTGGCTTCAGGAGTTGGAGATTTCAGGCAAGTTTCATGTTAATAAATGCCAGTTAGTGGACGTCTCTTCCTTGGTCAAAGCTACTTTCACGTTCAACACCCATAGCCCTGCGTGGATTGATGAAGACGAAGACGATGAAGATGATGCTTTGGGGTGGAAAGAATTTGTTGCTCGGTATAACGACAAGTGGATTGATATGGTGATTGAACTATTCACATCTGTGGGTCATGTTGGTGAGCTAATTATTGGATCAGAACCCATTCAGGTGGGGTTTCTTTTATATTATTCACTTTCATTTATAGACACAGATTTTGTGTTAGATATTAGATTTATATGCACAGAGTCTTTTAGCACAAGTTAGATTTTGCATCATTTTCTGACGATATAGAACTGTCTTTCATGGTGGTGTATAAACAACCTAACTTATTGTTATGATCATTTATACACCTGATTGCTAATTGTTGTGGTGAAGAAGGAAATAGAAGCAAATATTATTTGGCAAGGACACTTACTTCAATGTCAATGTAATTCTGCAACGTAGGTGCAAGAAAGAAATATTTGTAGCAGATCTGTTGCCCGACCTTGCAAATCTTCTGTCTAAAGTTATGAGGGGGCTTATGATTGTATATATTTTGCAAGACTTCAAGTCTAGTAGATTTATTGGCAAACAGTGATTATATGGTTGTTCAATGGTTTCCCAAAATATTATTGCTGCTACTTATTGTTGGTCTTTTTCGGTTATAGAATTGCGTTTTTTTCATATGCCTATGGAGATCTATCCACAAATAGCTCTATGCATTTTCATATGATTATCTCCAATATATATATTTTGTGTTTACGGCAGGTCTTGTCATTGTTGAAATTGAAAGGTAGACCTTCTCCAGTTTTCAAGTGCAAGCATGTGGCAATTGAATCGAGTCTTTGGAAGTTTGATATCCCTGGGATAGCATGCTTTTTGGAAAATGCACCTCATTTGGATACATTTTTAATGAAGGCATCATTCAAATCACCGGTAAATGTCCAACAGATTTTTAGTTATGAGTAATTATGCAAGAGAGTTTCCTACTTCATCCAACACTTCTATGAGTTTATTTTAGATATTTAATTATTTTTTGATATCATTCACCTGATCCACCAATTCATTTCAAGCTGTCTGAGAAATATGGAGACGTGTGTATATTTCAGTAGTTCAATTGTATTTGTTTTAGATGCTCGTGGAAGTACTTGATCAATGTCTTGATAAGTTAGTATCTCATCGGGGGGCTTTGTCCATCAAATCTAAGTTGGCATTGTTTCACCTCTGTGAATGTTTTTCTTGTTTGAGGGATGTTCTTTTTCTCTTGTGATTGCTGTGAAATTCTCAATCTTCCAACTGCATACATCCAAATCAGCATAGTTTGTTTCTGATGATGTTACTTTTAAATAATACAAGTACTTGTGTAACACTCTGCTGTATTATACTCTAATAGTCTAATTGAAATTCATGATACAGGGCTTGTTTCCCCTTTCCCAGACCGAGGAGCTTTTTGACAATGAAGATCCACACTTGAGTATGATGAATGGAAATTTGGTGAATCTCAAAAATGTCAGAATTGATTATTGGCAAAAACCATGGTATGATAGTGCTTGGGCAAATATGTGGTATGATAGTTCTGAGCACAAGCACACCGAGTTTTTTGACTTTGAAATTGTGAAATATATGGTAACGAGTGCCATTGCTCTCAAGAAATTGGTCCTTTGTTCGTCGTCCAGAAGTAGCTTCTGCAGATCCCGGATGCTGAACCTCTCCCATATGCTGAACAAGGTTGTCACGGAATCGGAGCTTCCTGAAATAACTGATGAAACGTGCACGTATAATTTTTCAAAAAGCGGTACTGTACTTGAAGATTGAGGATGACTATAAAACTTCCTTCGGCAGTAGCTATATCAAAAATCATATTCCTCTAATTGGCAGATTTTTATTATGTGAGATTGACCTTGTCTGTTAATTCGGAAGCAAATTGGTATCTCTGCTGAATGTAATGTTTAATGGTGTTTAATGTGAGACAAGTGAATAATAGTAACTTTTGTTGTTTATGGTTTTTCAAATTTCCTCCTGAGTTTGAGTAACGACCTGACAATGAGATATTGGGTATAGGTAGGAGAACTACAAGAACCTTCCTTACTATAAGAAACTACCACAAATTGCTAAGATATCCTTATGATATATATTAAAAACCTGGTGATACGTTATGTATTAAGTTGGCCTTGGTGATAGGTTCCAAATTGTTAGGCCTATGTCCAACTTATACCAGACCATACTTGTTCGAGCCATCTTTACATTTAAACACAGAATTATTTTTCACTCTACGATGTCATCGCAGAGCTTGCGCAATGAGGTAAAAAAACATGCGAAAACAATTTGTGGAACGCATTTCAAAATATACGCAAAAGTGCCTTCTTGACATTTTTATCTTTCAAGTAAAATTAAGTTTAGTATATATAATTATAAATCGGTAACATACTACAACGTGGTAAATGTTTGGGTTATTATATTACTGGCAGAACACAAATTACTTATGCCAAATCAAAATGTCTTTTATAGGCCCCATTTGTATCTAAACTTGGACATTTCGATATGGCATTAGTAATTTCTTTTACGTGTGTGTTCTTAATTAGGGAATGGAAAGAATAGGAAAAAAATCATAATCAAAACTTTAAAATTGGGAACATCATAAGTCTCAATCAACTAAACTTTCAGATTTGGGAAAGTAAACTTTTTGGGGATTTTTTTTATTCTTAATCGAGTTACGTTACGACCTCAATAGATTTAACTCCATTGCAGACACTAGCAAGAGCATTGATTCACCATGGATTGCACAGATGACACGGAGCTGCTGCAACAGGACGACAGGGACCGACTCAGCGAGTTGCCAGAAGCACTGGCCTTGAAGATACTCTCTCTGCTGGAGATGAAAGAGATAGTCAAAACAAGTATACTCTCGACTGGCTGGAGACACCGATGGGCCAAAGTTGATACTCTTGTGCACAAACGCCGTGCTACTGATCTGAAAAACATGTCCTGGGAACAAATGAAGAGCTGAACGAATTTCAAAAGAGGCAGTGTATGTCTTTTCTTGATCAAACTTTACGGTGCACTTTGCCTATTCGTAAGTTCTACTTGTCCCATTTGTCCTGTTTTCCGGGTATGGTGGAGTGTCAGAATAGGGATATGTACATGTTAGTTGACAGAGCCATAGAGCATGTTTTTGAGAGGAATGTGGAGTTTCTGAAGCTCAAGATTAGTTCCTATAATATTCCTGATTGTGTTTATCGGAGTTCATCACTTACGAAACTGAAACTAGATCAGGTGAATTTAGGAGTTTACTCCCCCGTAGATTGGCCTTCGCTTAAGACTCTGTCTTTAAGTAATGTTTGGCTAAGTGGTGATGCTAATAGTAATGAGTGTATGGAGAATATATTGACTGGTTCTCCAGTGTTGGAGGATGCTGTTTTTGAGGGAGTTTTTGGCACCGAGTATATCGTTATTATGTCTGCGAAAATGAAAAGGCTGAGACTAGTTGATTTTGTGCATAAACTTGGTACGGGGTATGAGGGCTTGAAAATCCAGGCACCTTGGCTTCAGGAGCTGGAGATTTTGGGAAACTTTCATGTGAAAAAATGTGATTTAGTGGACGTCTCTTCCTTGAGGAAAGCTACTATCATGTTCAATACCCACATCGCTGTGTTGAATAATAATGGCGGTGAAATTGAAGCTTTAAAGTGGAAAACTTGGGTTACTTCTTATAACAAGAAGTGGATTGATATGGTGACTGAACTACTCACATCTCTATGTCATGTTGGTGAGCTCACTATTGGATCAGACACCATTCAGGTAAGGTTTCTCTTATTCTGTACCGCGTACATTATATATACACTATAGTATAGATGCAAACTTTCTGTTAGATATTTGGTTGATATATGTATAGAGTTTTTTAGCCATAGTTCTTGGCACCAGTAATATTTCCTGTGCTTTTCTGGCATTCGAGAGCTTCCTTTCATGGCATTATGGTCTGTTGACAACCTAATCTAACCATATATTATTGTGATGCATGCATCTGACCGATAATTGTATTTGCATGAAGGAAATAGAAGCAAGGATTCTTTTGAAAAGATGACATGGTAGTTCAACGCTGATGTTTTGGCATGGAAACTGAAAACAACGATTATCATTTTTCAAATTTATCAAAGTTCCTGGATTGATTATTATATGTTGGTTAAATGGTTTGCGATTAAAGGTCTGGTTGATCTGAAAAGAGATGTGAAGTGTTGAATGGTTTGCGATTAGAGTTCTGGTTTAATGATTTGCGATTAGAGTTCTGGTTAAATGGTTTGCGATTAGAGTTCTGGTTTAATGATTTGCGATTAGAGTTCTGGTTAATGGGTTTGCGATTAGAGTTCTGGTTAAATAGTTTGCGATTAGAGTTCTGGTTAAATGGTTTGCAATTAGAGTACTGGTTAAATGGTTTGCGATTAGAGTTCTTCAAACTATAATCACAACTTACCATTACAGTCTTTCTCAGTCCAAAATATGTGTTTTTATTCATGGCAGGTCTTATCATTGTTGAAACTGAGAGGCATACCTTTTCCATCGATGTTCAAGTGCAAGCATGTGACTATCAAGTCGAGTCTTTGGAAGTTTGATATCCCTGGGATAGCATTCTTATTGGATAATGCACCTCATTTAAAGACATTATTAATGAAGGCAGCTTTCAAATCACAGGTAAAACTGCCCAACAGATTTTTAATTTATGAGTAAATTATGCAAGAATTTCTCATGGCATTCAACTCTTCCAATGACTTTACTTCAGATATTATTCTGTGGTATCTTTGAACTCATACACTACACCAATTGATCAGTTTAAGTTGTATGTGAAATCACTGAAATGTGCAGACTTGGATGCTTCTGTACAATGCTGTTACTTATATGAAATACTTTCCAACATTCTGCTCTAATATAATGTACATGAAATGTATGATACAGGATGCTTTTCCCCTTTCCCATACCGAGGAGCTTTTCAACAATGGAGATCCGCACTTGAATATGATGGATGGAAATTTTGCGAGTCTCAGAAACATCAGAATTGATTACTGGCAGAAACCATGGTGTGATAGTTCTGGGAACATGTACACAGAGTTTTTTGACTTTGAAATGGTAAAATACATGATAATGAGTACTTTTGCTCTTGAGAAATTGGTTCTTTGTTCTTCCTCCGAAAGTAGCTTCTGCAGATCACGGATGCTGAACCTCTTCCAATTGCTAGAGACCTTCTTGATTGAGAAGAAAGCCGCTGGAGAATGGGAGCACAAGGAAATAAATGGTGGCACGTTTACATATAATTTTCCAAAAAGCATATTCCCCAGTTAAGGATTGAGGATAAGTGACAGATTTTCATTATGTGTGTTTGAACTTATTCTACATGGTTTTGAACTGTTGAACCTTCTTTTTTTTTTTTTTTTTTAGAACTGTTTTTTGTTAATTTGGAGGAAAATTGATATCTCTGGGACTTGTAATTCTTGATGAGAGTGTCTACTTCTGGAGAAGACAGGTTGTTTGAAGACGAGTGAAGAATGCTTTTGTAGCTTAATTTGTGGTGTTTTATTCATCTCCTCTTAACATTTTTCAATTTTATCTGTATGACTGTTAAATTTTATAGTTCCAGATGCATCATTGACACACTAACTGACTCACATATGATGAGGACATCATATTCCCTGAGCGATTTATAAACTTTGTTGATCACACTTTAATGCAGTGCACTCAAAATTTACATGTGTGTTATACCACACTTGTTCGAGCCAACTTTACATTTTCACACAGAATTGTTTTTCATCATAGAGATGCGAGTGTTGAGGTATCCTGATAGCAATTAATCATCAAAATCGTAGCCATCTACGTCAGTCATATCCTTCTCTATGATGAACGTCAATACCTCAAATTCAAGTTTCTTGATATCAAGTGGCTTGAGCATGATACGGTGTTCACATATGAGCTTATGGTTGTCTATAAAAATTTTCCACCCTTTGCCGTGTAGGTGTATCACTTCTTTTTTCACACTGAATGCCACAGTATATACCTCAGTGGTTTTGCGAAATCTCAATTTCGTAATGGTGTCAATCAATGGCAATGTCCACTTTTGCCTGACTTCGGCACAACCTCTCTTTCCCCAGGACAAAATTAAAAGATATTGGCTTCTTATAACATGGTTCTTCAGGGAGTTGACTGGACTCACCTATCCCATCATCAGTTTTTGAACTTGAGTTGCGCTTCTTTTTGCTGGTAGTGCTCTCAGAAGGCCCAGCCTCAAACCCAGACTTCAACTGATCGAGGTAATTGAACACCTCAGCCTTTGACCGAAGTTTCTTGCTTTTGCGATAGTACCTGTCAATCTGCCCAGCGGTGGCACCAGACTGACGCGTCCCAGTCTCCACCGTAAATCCTTCAGGCAACCACGCCGGCCCTTAGGCATCTCCACCGGGTCCCTCGTCTTATTGATCTTCTTAGCCACAACGGTAAGAGGCTGTGTGCAGCATCAAATCACCAGCATTCTGCGCCAGAGTAACATGGTCCGCCCCAGAAGAAGCATTGTACGAAGTAGTAAGAAAATATGGACTGTAAGTGCACGTTTGGTACGAGGTATTTGGGAGGGATTTGGTGCGTTTTTGCACCAAATCCCTCTAAATACCTCGTTTGGTACCAGTGCACTCGGCCCTCCGGGCTTGTCATTTCTGAAATCCCTCCCTCTCGTGCCTTTGGATTTTTGTGCATTTGAAATATTTAGGGGAGGGTAGGTATTTCACAAATGCTCCATTTGGAGATTTCAGCCCAAAGATGAAATGTCCAGCTTGCCCTTGCAATTAAACGCTATTCACGAAAAAACCATATACATCCAACGAAAAGGAGTTGCAACAGTCCCCACCGGAAAGCGATTTGGTGATGGCGGCGGAATCCACTTCTCCCTCCAAGAACATGGCAGATTATTTTATTACATTAATTATTTTGCTGAGAACTTTGTTTTGTTCTTGAGCATTTTGGCTTCTGATCATTTCAACTAATTAATTTACTGAAATGAAATAGTGTTCTCTTCCATGGGAATGGTACTGCCAGAATACACGAACATAAAGCTTATCCAGGGAAGTATAATTACGTTTTATTTCTCTTCCCTTTGATTTGTTATTGTAATATTTCCTGATCATGTTTAGATAATGGAAAACTGTTTGTTGTATTACTAACTCATTGATTGCCCTGAAAGTTGTTTTTAGTTCAAATAATTTTTCTTTGAAGTACGCTTGTGGTGGCGCACTAGTAGTGCACTACAAATTTAGTTGAGGCCATTCTTTATCCTTGTGATGTGCGAAGTGTTACCTGGATCATGATAAATCAATTTCTATCTAGTGAAGATGGTCATCAACTATTCAAGCAGAGCAAAAGCAAAGCAAGTGAATACTGCGGCAACCATTCCAAATGTGCAAGGCCAGTATTAGTGAAAGTGCTAGTAGTAACACACGAAATAATGAAGAGGACCATTAATCTATGCAATTTGGTCCGATCCAATAATATCATATTGTGCGGCCAGAAAGTTACAGCAGTGCTTGAAAGATGTTTGTGATGTTGCTGAATATTTTGGCGTCTCTCTAGCCTTAATGATTGCAACAATGGAAAATGGCAGGAACACGAACAGAAAGTTCATTATGTCCCGGGAAGTTCCATTTGTGCTTAAACGTTGGTGGCAAATCAATGTATGTATTGTGACATTTTGGTAAAATGGAGTCCCGTGCTCATTTTGTGGAGGCCATAAATTTACTGCACAAAGTAAGCGGAATGTCGCAAAATGTTACTGGTACAACATTGGTACTATTTCAGGGAAGTAAACTTAATATTAAGCACTTTATAATTTTTCCAGTATGATACTTTATTCACTGGCTACTGGTAATACTACCAAATGCAATTATTTCTCCCGGTAATACTACCAAATGCAATTGTTTCTCCATTTCTTAATTGTCAAAACTGCCCCCATATGTGAAGAACAAAAAATATAAGCTGCAAGGGTATTACGGTAAATAAAGAAAGGTAGTTGTAACTACCTTTGCATAGGTTCGAAATCACTTGCACAGAGTTCGAAATACGTCTCAAATCCCTTGTCAACCAAACGAGGTATTTCATTTCAAATCCCTGAAAATCTTTGTTTGTGGAAAATCAACCAAACAACATTCGGAGGGAGGGATTTGACACACTCAAATCCCTCTTCCAGCCCAAATAAGCCACTGGGCTAAAATCCCTCTTCTGAAATCTCAGAATTTGTCATTCTGAACCAAACGTACACTAAGGATGTTCAAGACCCTTGAAAGGTGCAGCTGGTGCATCCTGGTTTTCCATGTTTCAGTGAAAGGTGAAAAGAACATTTAAGAATTTTCTTAAAAACAAGAACAGAGCAGAATATAGCTTCTTCTTACTGCTTAATAATGGCTACCAAGGTAGTAAAACATCGGCTGTAAAGCAAGCGAAATATAAAGTTAAAGACATTGTAGCTATTTTTTGATGTATTGATAATTAATTCTTGGTATATAATTTACAGAAATACGCAACATGAAATGAAAGTTGGTAACATTGGGCTCCAGCCTATTCTAAAAGTATGTTCCATCAGCTATTCTAACAGGCGGATGCGTGACGCGTGGAGCTGATTTCTTTTTCCATTTCTACATCCTTATTTCATTACTTGATTTGTTTTATGTGATATCAATTGTCAAATGCACCATCATCTTTAGTTAATTGCAAAGAAAGACAGCCATATACATCATCTTTCTCTCCATCACATTAGCCCGTTAGTTATTTATTTACTTATTTATTGCCAGCTCTTTTTAATTTACCATTAATACCTTTTTGCACCAAATAATAACAAGAATAATAATAATAATAATAATAATAATAATAATAATAATAATAATAATAATAATATTTCCCTTGTTCCAGTAAATTGTTTACGTTTATTTTATTAATTTTGTTTAGATATATTTGACCTCTAATAGATTGTAAATCATATACAATAAAATAATTAATAAAATTATATTATGAAAATAGAGACTGCATATTCATAATATATTTACATGACTTTATTTTCCATCTTCATTTCCACTCAAATTAAAACTACCCTTGAGTGGGTATGATGCACATAAGATGATATATGTGTTGCAACAATGAAAATAGTGCGTTGTCATCCTTAAGTCATGAATGTATATTATGAAAATACAATGTCTCTATTTCATAATATAATTTTATTAATTATTTATTCGATATGATTTAGGATCTATTAAAGGTCAAATGTAACTAAAACACTTAATAAAATAAACGTAAACAGTTTATTGGGACGGAGTAATTTTTTTATTGACTAAAAGTACTAAAGGTAAATCAAAGATTCGGAAAATAAAAGAATTATAATGAAAAAGAGTTGGCAATAAATAAGTAAGTAAATAACTAACGGGCTAATCAGCTAATGTGATGGAGGGGGTGTCCTCCTTTGCAATTTACTAAAGATGATGGTGCACTTGCCAATTGATACCATATAAAACAAAGCAAGTAATAAAATAAGGAAGTAGACACGAAAAAAGTAATCAACTTGCTAAGATCTCCACGCGTCACGCATCGGTCGGTTAGAATAGCTGATAGAAGATACGTTTAGAACAGGCCCTCCGGAGCCATTGGAGGAAAGTTGATCAAGAAATAAGGCGGGTTGGGATAGTGAAGGAGAGCTGCAGGGTTCGATCCCCAGTGGAGACATAAGTCGGTTTCGGTGAGGAGATATAAGGTGGTTTAGGATATTGTATAGTAGTATCGTAGAATTAGTTGTAATCTTTGTAGTTTCAAAAAAACTTGATCAAGAAATACGCAAAATGAAATCAAAGTTGGTAACATTGGAGGAAACTTGATCAATAAATACGCAAAATACTTCTAGGATATTCGTATGTCCAACTTATATATACCACAATTGTTCAACCCAACTTTATATTTGCACACAAAATTGTTTTTCACTCGAGTACGACGTCATCATCGCATAGCTTTCGCAACGGGGTAAAAAAAAAACATGCGAAACAAGTTGTGGAGAACATTTCAAAATATACGAAAAATTACCTTCTTGACATTTTAACTTTCAAGTTAAATATAATTAAATCTAGTATAACTGAAATTAAGTCTGGTATATTATCTTAAATGATTCAATCCATTTTCCAATATTTACCTACCAGATTAGTTAAATCTTTTCCAACAAATCAAGATGTATAAGGGCTTTAATTTAATGTTACAAATCCGTATCTGACCACCTTTTCTCTTACATATTTGCAATATCCTCACTGAAAGAGGAAAGTGAAAGCTAATTCTTCTGTTGCAGCTTGTCTATTAGTTCTACAATTTTGCTACACTCTCTCTATAATCCAAGCCATACAGACAGCAAATAGGCTCAGGAATGATGAACAGCAATTCACCAAGAAAAAGAGCAAAGTCTGAGCAGCAGGATAATCAGCCAGCAGATCGGCTCAGCAACCTACCTGATGTATTGATCCTCTTGATTCTGTCTCACTTGGAGATGAAAGATGCAGTGAGAACAGGTGTACTCTCGAAAATGTGGAAAGGCCTCTGGACTGAAGTTGCTAATCTTGTTTTCGACTATGATGATACTAAACAGCAAATGTTCACCAACCAAATGTGGGATGCAATGGCTCTTAAAAAGCAGCAGGATATCTCCTTTATCGATCAAACCCTGATGCGATCCACAGCTCCCAGCATCAAAAGATTTTATGTGAATTGTTTCAAAGATATTCACTTTAACCATCCTGAATCTTTTGATGCTAAATTGCGCGAATGGATTGAGAATTTTTTGTGTAAGAAGGTGGAGTTTATAACATTGCGATCAGGGCCGCTTAGGATTACTGCTCCTGACTGTTTGTATCAGAGTTCAACAGTTACCAATTTGGAATTGGATACGGTCGAACTACAAATATCATCCCCGGTGAAATGGAGTTCTCTCAGGTATTTGTCTTTGATGAATATGGTCGTGCCGGATCTTTGTCTTGACAATATATTGGCAGGTAGTCCCGTGTTGGATACAATAGCTCTCCATACTGTTTTCGATTTAACTCACATCAATATTACCTCTCCAAGTGTGAAGAAACTGCAGCTAGTCGATTTTCATTATCATGATGAGGCTATTGATGATACATTGGAAATTAGAGCTCCATGGCTTCGGGAATTAGAAATCGTCCAAAGATTTCTTGCCGTGCAATGTCAGTTGGTCGACGTTCCATCATTAGTGAAAGCTACACTCAACTTTACCACCTTTCGGTTGGAGCCTGATGAGCTTGCAGAGGGTGCTTTCGAGTGGAATCAAGAGGTGAATGAGTATAACATCGGGTGGATTGACATGGTGGCACGACTACTACATTCACTGTCACACGTTGATGAACTGATAATTGGATCAGAGCCCATTCAGGTGAGATTTATTGGATATATACATACAAATTTTATATGAGCAACTGTTTCATATATATACATGAAAAGTTATCCATTTCCGATCAAGTCTACATGTTTAGTATCATGTCCCCCATACTGGGCGTCTTTTCTTGCGTGGCTCATATGTAAACATGATCAGTTTGATCTTCAGAAAAGTAAAGATACTCAAATTTATTCATATATGGTGGTTAATTTGATGTATTATTGACTATAATTTGTTACTATTTACCATTGAATTTTACAATCATCTATTGTTGATAATGCCATAATAGTTCTCTGCTCTACTTATGATCAGCCAAGCTCATTTGTTTTGATCATCTATGATAGGTCTTATCGTTGGCAAATCTGCTGGGTAGACCTACTCCATTGTTCAGGTGCAAAAACATGTCTCGGTCACATCACCTCTTTGGAAGTTTGATCTCCCTGGAATAGCATGTTTATTGGAAAACGGGCCTTATATCAGGACACTACACATAAAAGTACTTCCGTGGGAGGTATTCCCTTTTTCCTTTCGTGTTACTTCCATTGTTGTCCCATGTTTTCGATCATAAGCAATATTATTGTCTAAGCCGAATAGTTCCCCATAGTTTCCAGCATTTTCAAAATGGTACGTTCTTTGATGTACGTACCTCACATTGTAGCGGGGACTTGATGTCCTGTTGCACTTAGTATCAATTCATATGACTTCTTTGGTCAATAACGCCGTACTGTATCATTCATGCCTACTTATTTATAGTTAGGTGTCTTAATCACTTAATATATATCGCAATGTGCTCTTCTGCTTCGTATAATCTTAGTAGGATGAATTCCTTACTCCTTTATAGTTTGTTTGTTTCTAATTTATTTTTACATTTATGAAATATCTCATAATATTGTCTATTCTATATAAATAAATTCATTTCTTCTGTACAGAACCATGTTCCTCTTCACCAAATCCAGGAGCTTTTCAACAGCGGAGATTCAAACTCGATTAACATACCAAATGGGAATTTTCTGAGACTCAGGAATGTCAAGATTGAGTATTCGCAAGAGAACATGTGCACAGATTGTTTTGACTTTGAAATTATAAAATTTGTAATCAGGAGTGCAGTTGGTCTCGAGAAGTTGGTCCTGTGCTCGTCATCCAGAAGCAACTGCAGGTCCCGATTGCTGAACCTACGTAAATTGGTATGCATCTTCTTAATTAAGACCAGAGGTGCGAAATGGGAGCTAGAGGAGACAAATGGCACATTGGAATTTAGCTTTCCGGAAAGCATGTAACTACGTTTTTTGATGATGTACTTATTGGCTACTGGAATGAATAAACAGCTTATTTGTTCCAAAAAGAGATTTGTTTGATTTGAGACTTCTACTTGTTTAAATATTGTACTGTTGTAGACTTGTAGCATGGCTGGAGTATAACACTATTAATACACCTGCTGCATAATTCTTGACTTTCTTGTTCTTGAATTTTCATGTGTATGGCCCCTGGAGTCTGTGAAGTGAAGCCCACAGTTAGGAAAATTGACATACACGTACATGAGAGTTGAGACTATATCATTTATTGAGATTTTGTTTTTTAACTAGCTAATAATGTTCCTCATTCATTGCACAATCTTGCTTGCATACTTATCTGATAGGAAAAAGGAAACACGAAATGAATGAACTGCTAACGCTTGGATACACAGAGTAGTACATATGATGACTATGGTCATGAAATTGGAGGAGCCATGCGCCACAGGTGTTTTTATATGCATCAATTGTTGCTTCTAGTACAAATGACTTTTCCGAAAACTATAAACTGGGTGAGGGCGGCTTTGGTCTGGCCTGTTTATAAGGTACAGATCAACTATATGAAACTCACCTTTTATTGTTTGTTCAGTAAGCAATTTGACAATTTTACATAACTGATGTGAACAATGTACCACACTTGTTCGAGCCAACTCCACATTTACATATAGAATTGTTTTTCACTCGTGTACGTTGTCATCGCATAGCTTACGCAACGAGGTAAAAAAAAATGCGAAAACAAGTTGTGGAATGCATTTCAAAATATACGCAAAGTTGCAACTGAAAGGCATACCTTTTCCATCGATGTTCAAGTGCAAGCATGCGACAATCAAGTTGAGTCTTTGGAAGCTTGATATCCCTGGGATAGCATTCTTCACTACAACAATTTAGCCCTTATACAATCAGAAATAGCCACACTTACAAGATTGAACTTTTTCTACATGGTTTTGAACTGTTGAGCTATTGTTTGTTAATTTGGAGGATATCTCTGGTACATGTAATTCTTGATGGGAGTGTCTACTCCTGGAGCAGACAGCTGATTGTTTGAAGACATTTTTCAGTTTTATCTGTTTGACTGATAACTAAAGCACTAAACAGACTAATTTTATAGTTTCAAAATCTACTCTACTGGAGTATTAATTTTTGTATTCAATTCTGAAAAAGAAACTCACTCTCTCTACCATTTTCCCAAAATGTCATAGTTTATTCTTCATTATCTCTCCTTCTCACATCTCAGTCCTCCCGTTGTCAGCTCCTCTGCTGGCGGCATCTCAAGTTCATGCCTCTTTACGATAGTATTCCTGATCGTGTGTACCTCAGTTCATCGTACACAAAACTCAAATTGGAATGTGCACAGGTGAGGATATCCTCCCCTGTAAACTGGCCTCTGCTTAAGAGTCTGTCCTTGCGGGATATGAATATAGATGATGCAAATTTTGAGAATATATTGGTTGGTTGTCCTGCTTTGGAAACTCTATCTCTTAAAAAAATCACGAATCTGAATCACATTTACAATATGTCACCAAGTGTGAAGAAACTAAAGCTAGTCAATATTGAGTATGTTCATGGCTTGGAGGGTGAAAAGTTGAAAATTAGAGCACCTTGGCTTCAGGAGTTGGAGATTTCGGGTGACTTTCTTGTTACTAAATTTCAGTTATTGAACATGTCTTCCCTGTTGAAAGCTACGGTTATGTTGACGGCTCAATTCCCAGCATTTCTTGAAGATGACCATCAATATGCAGACTGGAATGACTTGGTGACTAAGTACTATTACGACTGGATTCGTATGGTTCGTAAGCTATGCAGATCACTGTGTCATGTTGGTGAGCTAATAATCGGATCACGTCTCATTGAGGTGAGGTTTCTCTTTGTACAACTTTTTTTTTTCTTTCTAAATGTGGTTCTGGGTCTAAGCAATGTTTCAGCCATTGGTTGGCATCAATAATCAACCTTCTTATCTGGTGTTAATGTTTTATGCGTACACCTCGCATCTGCAAAGAAGTACGTTGAGGGGAAGATTTTTTTTGTTGAGCGCATGGTACATTAGAGGGATGCATTAGAAGCGAAAAATAAGAGTTCACACTGTTCATCGTAGCTTTTAAAAACTTGGTACTGGAAATGAAATAGTGATAGTATTGGACCAATGTATGATTGTATATTTGTCCCAGACAGATCAAGTCTAAAAGAACTCTTGTGTTTCTTGGTCATTTGGTGGTTTACTCGTTTTGACATTAGAGTTCTGATTGATCTGAAACGGCATGCGAATATTGGCAGTGTTTGCAAAATCTAATTACCTGTCCTTAGAACTGCCTTTAATCCTTAATCCTTATCTTGGTATATATAGAATTGCACTTTCATATATCCATATATAATGGCTCCATTTTTTTATGATAGACCAAAGTCTTACATGTATTCTGATCTATGACAGGCATTGACATTGTTGCAACTGAAAGGCAGGTCTTCTCCATTGTTCAATTGCAAGTGTGTGATAATTTGTTCGAGTCTCTGGAAGTATGATCTACCGGGGATAGCACACTTATTGGAACATGCACCTCACTTGGAGACGTTATTAATAAAGACAGTGTTCACTTCACAGGTACAGTTTGCTTTCATAATATGCATTATTCTTGTATGCGAAATTTGCAGGCCAGTCAATATTTTAGTTGTTCACAATTGTATTGTTGCTTGTCTACTTGAGATGGAAAATGCTTATAGTAATTTATTGAAGGATTCTGTTGTCTTTATTATTATTATGCTTTCTTTCTTTTTTTTTCCTCGTTATCTGAGGGATATTACCACTCAGTATTGTTCTGATTTCTGAAATTCCCAATCTACTAAATCTCAGACAGGATCAAAATCAATTATGTTTTGTTTCTTGAGATTCTCGCAATATTGTCTGCTTTATATAATTTTATTGGTTTGTCCTACACAGGATGATGTTCCCCTTTTCCATGTCGGAGAGCTTTACAAGAATAGAGATCCACATTTGAGCATGCCCAATAGGAATTTTGTGAATCTCAAGAATGTCAAAATTGATTATTCAGAAGAGCTATGCCATGACAGTGCTGGAAACATGTTCAGAGAGTGTTTTGACTTAAATTGTAAAATATATACTAATGGGTGCTGTTGTGATTGAAAAGTTGATCATATGCTCGTCTACCAGAAGCAGCTTCTGCAGATCCCGGATTCTGAACCTCTCTCAATTGCTAAGCACCTTCTTCAGTAGGAGCAAAGTCGCAGAATGGGAGCTCATCGAAACAAATGGCACATTTGAATATAGCTTTTGGAAGAGCATATAAATAAATCTTTATATATGGAAACTGTCTAATGCTCCGGTTGAAATTCCTTTCGGGCAGTTGGCATCTGTCTTATGAACCCCCACTCACTAATTGACAGGTTAGTTTCATGTGTTTGAGATGATTTTGTTTGGAAACTTTTGTTATGAATTTTCGATTTGGAAGCAGAGGTGTTTCTATGGCATGTAGTTCTTGACTTCTTGTTCTTGATTGGGGTGTAATGTAATGAAACCAAGACAAAATATTAGTGTGAACTTCCAGAATTAACCGAATTTGTTTATCTCGTATAAATATGTGTGATAAATGGCTGCTTTTATAGAAAGCTAATGGTTCACAAAATGCATCATCTCACTCACAATATGTATAATTATAAAAGTCCAGCAGTGCACATGCATGGACTTGAGGTCAAGCCTCAGCACTCTTCACAAGTTTCATTAGGTCATACCCGGCCCCCCAAACAAGGGGACACAGTAGACTCAACTTCTCAACTTGTTTCGGCCTACTGTACCATGGAATTTCACATCCGGCTGGGTACTGATGCCGGTTACATTGCAATCTGGAACAGATCTTTATACTTCGTTTCCAGTGTGGATTTACGACAGGACGATGCAATTTCCAGTGTTTCTAGTGCCAAAATGGCGATGATCAGACAGGGAGGAGCTCAGTTATCATCCTTGCGGATGGAGCTGATCCTATAGAGTTGTAGAAGGGCAAATATCCACGCCAGAACGTGACTGGCACCTTGTTCGTTTGCGGGAATTTTGTTCCAAGAAATAATGATGACGTGGTCATCTTGTGGGAGAGCTTTGACTATCCAACTGATATCCTTCTTCCGGGGATGAAGTTAGAAATTAATCACAAGACCAGGAGAACTTGGAGCCTCACATCCTGGTTTGGGGAAAGTAATCCAGCATCTGGTCCTTTTAGGGTCGACTGAGATACCAGCAATGAGGTGCAGACTTGGAGATCCCAAAAAATATGTATACCTCCTGATGGATACCATAGATTTTTTTTCGGCGCACTGAAACAAGGCATTATCAGACAATGAGGCTAAGCTATGGGAGGGAGGATTGTGATGGGAACTTGGTAGCAGAGGCCAATCTTTGTTCAGGTTATAACAGGAATGACTGTGAATGTGTTGGGTTTATGGACTCTCCAACTGTGTGTGTATACTTGACAGGAATGAATCTGAAGTTTGACCAGAGTCATGATGTCTCTTCAAACAACAGTAAAGGTGCGTTTGTTAACCTGGCCTATTAACAATATTGTTATATCTCCTTAACTAAATCTGTTTCCGCTGATATTCATAATTATAAATGCAGGTTCACGAATACAAATATGGATATTTGTAGATGTAATTATCACAGGACTGCTACTTCTGGTTGCCACCGCTTTGATCCTTGCATGAAGATCTAAAAGAAGTATTATAAACTGATCATTTATTGAGATTTTGTTTTTTAACTAGCTAACAATGTTCCCCATTCATTGACAATCTTGCTTGCATACTTATCTGATAGGAAATGGAAGCACGGAATGAATGAACTGCTAGCGCTTGAAGGATATACAGAGGCGTATGATGAGTATGGTCATGAAAAGGGAGGAGCCAATTAAGCACCACAGGTGTTTTCATATGCATCAATTGTTGCTTCTATGTACAAACGACTTTTCCAAAGACTATAAACTGGGTGAGGGCGGCCTGGTCCTGTTTATAAGGTACAGATCAACTATATGAAACTCACCATTTATTCTGAGAATTTCCATCCTATATTGTTTGTTCAGTAGGTAATTTGACAATTTTACATAACTGGTGTGAACCTTAGCAAGCTATGTGTATGCATGTTTTCAACTTCTGGACCACCATTTCTAAGATTGTAATAGTGAAGCTTAGGGCAAGGTCTCTAGCTCCTAGTTGCTTTTGAACTGTGGGGGGATTTTCTAGCTCCTAAGTCCTTACATATTGCTCGATGGGAATTTGAATACAAAGATGTCAGATTTTGGTCTTGCCCGAATCTTTAAGAAGACCACAGATGCGCGTTGGGACATTGTAAGTAGCAAATCAATGAGAATAGATGATATCTATGAGTTGATTTTTGTATTTTGACAATCAAACAAGTGTCTTTCAGTGGATACCTGGCCACTGAATACGCAATGCAAGGCATATTTTTGTTCAACTTATATGTCTACAGCTTCGGTGTTCTAGTGCTTGAGCACGTGAGTGGTATGAAAAATACTAGTTTCCAGGACATAGAAGGTCCGCTAAATCTGGTAGAGTATGTAAGCTTTGGCAGAAACGCGTTTACTTTAATGATCATGGTGTGCAAGGATCAAAATCCATTATGTCTAGGTGACTATTTCTAGGCCTTCACTTCAGTTATTTCTTGTTTGAGCCAACTTTACATTTACACATAGAATTGTTTTTCACTTGTGTACTCGCATAGCTTACACAAAGGAGTAAAAGTAAATCATGCGAAAACAAGTTGTGGTACTCATTTCAAAATATATATATACGCAAAATTGCCCTTCTTGACATTTTAACTTTCAAGTTAAATATAATTAAATCTATATAACTGAAAGTAAGTCCAGTATATAATTATAAATGATTCAACCCATTTTCCAATATTTACCTACCAGATTAGTTAAATCTACTTTCCAACAAATCAAAATGTGTATAAGTGCTTTAATGTTACAAATTCTGTATATGTCCACCTTTTCTCTTACATATCTGCATCCTCCATCTTCCTCAGTGAAAGAGGAAAGTGAAAGCTAATCCTTCTGTTGCAGCTAGCTTGTTTATCAATTCTACAATTTTGCTACACTCTCTCCATAATCCAACCCATACAGACGACAGCAAATCCGCTCAGCAATGATGAACATCAATTCACCAAGAAAAAGAGCAAAGTCTGAGCAGGATAATCAGCCAGCAGATCGGCTCAGAAACCTACCTGATGTATTGAACTATTGATCCTCCTGATTCTGTCTCACATGGAGATGAAAGATGCAGTGAGAACAGGTGTACTCTCGAAAATGTGGAAAGGCCTCTGGACTGAAGTTGCTAATCTTGTTTTCGACTATGATGATACTAAACAACAAATGTTCACCAACCAAATGTGGGATGCAATGGCTCTTAAAAAGCGGCAGTATATCTCCTTTATCGATCAAACCCTGATGCGATCCACAGCTCCCAGCATCAATAGATTTTATGTGAATTGTTTCAAAGATATTCACTTTAATCATCCTGAATCTTTTGATGCTAAATTGCGCAAATGGATTGAGAAAGTTTTGTGTAAGAAGGTGGAGTTTATAACATTGCGATCAGGGCCGCTTAGGATTACTGCTCCTGACTGTTTGTATCAGAGTTCAACAGTTACCAATTTGGAATTGGATACGGTCGAACTACTACAAATATCATCCCCGGTGAAATGGAGTTCTCTCAAGTATTTGTCTTTGATGAATATGGTCGTGCCAGATCTTTGTCTTGACAATATATTGGCAGGTAGTCCCGTGTTGGATACAATAGCTCTCCATACTGTTTTCAATTTAACTCACATCAATATTACCTCTCCAAGTGTGAAGAAACTGCAGCTAGTCGATTTTCATTATCATGATGAGGCTATTGATGATATATTGGAAATTAGAGCTCCATGGCTTCGGGAATTAGAAATCATCCAAAGATTTCTTGCCGTGCAATGTCAGTTGGTGAACGTTCAATCATTAGTGAAAGCTACACTCAACTTCACCACCTTCCACTTGGAGCCTGATGAGCTTGCAGAGGGTGCTTTTGAGTGGAATCAAGAGGTGAATGAGTATAACATCGGGTGGATTGACATGGTGGCACGACTACTACATTCACTGCCCCACGTTGATGAACTGATAATTGGATCAGAGCCCATTCAGGTGAGATTTATTGGATATATACATACAAATTTTATATGAGCAACTGTTTCTTGCATGTAAAGTTATCCATTTCCGATCAAGTGTTGTTGAGTTCGATTCAACAATAGTCGATTATACCTAATCACAAAAGCTCACAACACAACTAAACCACCAAGAATCAGCTGCACCAATCAAACACACACCCAAGCAACCAAAACAGAAAACAGAGCAAGAACGATAAGCAAGAAAGACACAAGAGTTTAACGTGGTTCGGTTGTAAATAACCTACGTCCACGGAGATCACCAGCTTCCACTATATTATATCAATCCCAATTACAAGTCCCTAACAGTATGCAAGAAACAAGAACAAATCTGTCTCTCAAAGCTAGAACTTATAATCTATATAATATCACCCTTCGAAGTAGTCGAACCGGGTCTTCAAGCTGTGTTGTTATCTCTCTAGATCTGGTTATGAGCATGCAATAATCACCCCTTTATATAGCCTTCAATTTGCAGCTATACCTAAAGGAATTCGAATAGGAATTGAATTCAAATAGGAATTGATTTCCTAATGGAGACAATTACCTTTTCCTGATTGCATTCGGAAACAGTTGTTGAGATAACACCTCACAAATCTCCACCTTTAGCTCAACACCAACGACCTCTGTATCCCTGAAGTTAGGACACACCCCTTTGCATCTCTAAGGTTAAGACACGTCCCCATGTACCTCTAAGGTTAAGATACGCCCCCATATGCACCTCTAAGGTTAAGATACGCCCCCATATGAACCTCTAAGGTTAAGATGCCTCCCCGTATGCACCTCTAAGGTTAAGATGCCCCCCCCCTTTCCATCCCTGCGGTTAGGATGACCCCCTCAAAGTCTTGACACCCACAAGTTCCAAGCAAAACCTGAACTTTGGTCCTGGAAGCGCCTTAGTCATAGCATCTGATGCATTCAAAGATGTATGAATCTTCTTTATCTTCACAACTCCCTTGGCAATGATATCTCTGATGAAGAAAAACCTTACATCAATGTGTTTTGTCCTTTCATGATACACATGATGCTTAGTCAACATAATAGCACTTTGATTGTCACAGTGAATATTCACATGATCCTGTTGGATACCCAACTCATTCAATAATTCACCCAACCAGATAGCTTCCTTAACTCCTTCAGTGATAGCCATGAACTCCGCCTCTGTTGTAGATAATGCAACCACAGACTGCTGACTTGCTTTCCAACTAATTGCCGTGCCAAACAAAGTAAACACATACACTGTGATAGACTTTCTTCCATTCAAGTTCCCTGCAAAATCTGCATCCACATATCCAACTAATGGATTCTGCAAGTCATTGCTTTTCTTGAACCTCAGTCCCATCATCCTTGTGCCACTTAAGTATCTGAGAACATCCCAATGCCTTCTCCCAGGATTCCCCATGTATCTGCTGATAACACTCATAACATATGCAAGATCTGGCCTGCAGCAAATCATAGTATACATAATACTTCCAACTGCACTTGCATAAGGTACTATTGACATAATCCTTGCTTCTGCATCATCCTTAGGACATTGTTCCTCAGATAACTTCACCCCAGGCGCAATAGGAGTAACCACACTACTGCAATTTGACATATTGAACTTGGCCAGAACCTTCATGAGATAACTAGGCTGAGATAGAAACAGATTCTTCTCCTTCTTGTCCCTAGTGATATCTATCCCAAGAATTCTACTTGCATCCCCAAGATCCTTCATCTCAAATTCTTCCCGCAGTTTCCCTTTAAGTGTTTCAATCTCCTCCATTGACATGCTAGTAATCAACATATCATCCACATACAAGATCCTTCCATCTGCACTCTCCTGAAACTCATCATCCAGAGCTTCATATTCAGTACCTGAGTATTCTGGGACCTGATTATAAACCTGTTGTTCTGGAGTTCCGGTCAGGGTTGCCTCAACCCCTTGTCCAACACCTAGTGTATCAACCTGCTCCATAGCCCAAACAACTTCTGCTGGTGTTATATCAGTTTCATCCTCAGACTCCACCTCAACTGAAATTCCCTGTGCATATCCTTGATCTCTTGTATGCTGATAATTTGAAGTTTCACCAACTTCCTCATCAATTCGATCATCACCATTTGATTCTGAGCTACTACTAGACTCCTCATTCACTGGTAATATAGGCTCAGCATCCGCAACATCATCCTCCACTGTGGGCTCCACCTGAGAGTGAACTCTCTCATCTTCTAACTCAATTCTGGTATTTTCTGCAGAGTCGAGGTTGAGTGCGGGGTTGGGTGAACCCCCTCTGTCAGCACCTGCCTTCTTGTCCTTCAGAGGTAACACATCTTCATTAAGCTGGATATCCCTGCTTATAATACACTTTTCCTTTCCAGGTTTTATGCACCAAAGCTTATATCATTTAACCCCCTTTGGGTAACCAATAAAGATACACCTCAATGCTCTAGCTTCAAACTTATCTTGCTTGATATGTGCTAAAGCCAAGCAACCAAACACCTTAAGTTTTGAATAGTCCCCAGTTGTTCCAGTCCACACTTGATCCGGCGTCTTAAACTCCAAAGACACAGCTGGACTCTTATTGATAAGTATTGCTGCTGTAACCATAGCTTCTCCCCAGAAACCTTTGCTTACCCCAGAACTCAATAACATACACCTAGCTCTCTCCAATAGAGTTCTATTCATTCTTTCCGCAACTCCATTCTGTTGTCGTGTACCTGCAACTGTTCTGTGTCTAGTAATACCCTTCTCTTTACAGAAATTAGTAAACTCAGTAGATAAGAATTCCAATCCATTATCAGTCCTGAGATACTTCAATGATCTTCCTGATTGATTCTCTACCTCAGCTAACCATTCCTTAAACTGATTAAATGCTTGATCCTTAGACTTCAGAATATAAACCCAGACCTTCCTTGAATAATCATCTATGAATGAGATGAAATATTTACCTCCACCTTGAGTAAGTGTCCTGGATGGTCCCCATAAATCTGAATGCACATAATCCAAGTTAGCTTTAGTAGTATGCTTCCCTGTGTTGAAACTGGTCTTGTGCGCCTTCCCCATCACACATGTCTCACAGAATGGTAACTTAGTGAACTTGTCTCCTCCAAGTAATCCCTGCTTGGTAAGTTCCTTCAATCCTTTCTCTCCAAGATGGCCAAGCCTCTTGTGCCATAGATATGTGTTGTCATTCCCATGAACTGCTGCACTTTCTCCAGCTACTGTGTTACCAGATAAATAGTATAGACCATTCTTCTTAACACCTTCCAGCAAGGTTGTCTGAGGTGTTGACCCAACACCCCCCTGAACCCCGTGCATAACCCGCAAAACACCATGACTACAGCTCCATGAATATCCCATAGCATCAAATTGACCAAGTGAGATCAGATTCCTCCTCAAATCAGGTATGTACCTTACACCATTTAACAATCTAACAGTTCCATCATGCAACTTCAATTTAACATCACCAATGCCTTTGACCATGCATGACTGATTGTTCCCCAAAAGTACAGTTCCACCTTTCCCATATTTGAAGTTTGTAAACCATTCTTTAACTGGACTCATATGAAAAGAGCACCCAGAATCAAGTATCCAGGATAAGTCTATATTAGAAGTAGAGACCGTAAGTACCTCTGAGATGTCAAAAGATTGTGTAGCTTGTGCTATGTCAACTGTTCCTGCCTCTTCCCCAGATTGCTTTGGCTTCCTGTTGTTCCACACAGCACAATCCTTCTTGAGATGTCCCTTATTGTGACAGTGGTAGCACCTCCTATTCTCCACAGAATCTGATGACCTCTTACTCTCTTGCTTCTTATATTTCTCCTTTGGTAATCTTTCCCTTGAAGAACCCTTCTTGGAACCATGGTACTTCATAGCAAGACTCTCAGCCGAATGTCCACCTTCCTGCAGATTCTTCTGCTTATGGAACTCCCTAGTCTTCAATGATTCCCGTACCAAATCCAAAGTTACTTCAACATTACCAAACATCAACGAATCTCTAAAGTTCTCATAGGAGTTGGGAAGGGAGTTGAGCAACACCATAGCTTTGTCTGCGTCTGTAGTCTTATCACCAACATTCTCCAAGTGTGTTGTGATCTTGTCAAACTCTGCTAACTGCTCCAGAATCGGCCTACCTTCATCCATCCTAAAACCAAGAAACTTCTGCTTGAGATACATCATCTGGGCTGATGATTTTCCCATATAAACTTTTTCAAGTTTATCCCAGATTTCTTTGCATCAGTACACTTAACAACCTCCCTCAATGCTTCGTCGCTCAATGAGTGAATCAGTGTATTGAATGCCTTCTTCTTGATTTCCTTCTTCTTTGCATCGTCTTTTATCTCCTTAAGACCTTCATCCCCCAACAGAGCATCGTCAGCTCCATAATCCGATAACAAGGCCTTAACCCTCAGTTTCCACAGGCTGAAATCTGTGTGCTTCGTCAGCTTCTCAATCTCGATTTTAGTTGATGGCATTGCTTATATCAAGCTTTGGATTCTCCCGGTAAATTCCTTCGACCTTTCTTCCCACAGACGGCGCCAATTGTTGAGTTCGATTCAACAATAGTCGATTATACCTAATCACAAAAGCTCACAACACAACTAAACCACCAAGAATCAGCTGCACCAATCAAACACACACCCAAGCAACCAAAACAGAAAACAGAGCAAGAACGATAAGTAAGAAAGACACAAGAGTTTAACGTGGTTCGGTTGTAAATAACCTACGTCCACGGAGATCACCAGCTTCCACTATATTATATCAATCCCAATTACAAGTCCCTAACAGTATGCAAGAAACAAGAACAAATCTGTCTCTCAAAGCTAGAACTTATAATCTATATAATATCACCCTTCGAAGTAGTCGAACCGGGTCTTCAAGCTGTGTTGTTATCTCTCTAGATCTGGTTATGAGCATGCAATAATCACCCCTTTATATAGCCTTCAATTTGCAGCTATACCTAAAGGAATTCGAATAGGAATTGAATTCAAATAGGAATTGATTTCCTAATGGAGACAATTACCTTTTCCTGATTGCATTCGGAAACAGTTGTTGAGATAACACCTCACAAGTGTACATGCTTAGTATCATGTCCCCCATACTTTGCGTCTTTTCTTGCGTCGCTCATATATAATCAGTTTATCGATCTTTTTTCCTCAATTTGTATGTCGTTTTTTAAATCTATCTATTTAATGAAGCTAAGTCCGGTGCGTTCTTATCTAGAATTAACCCATTAGTTAGATGTGTCTCAATTGAAGAAAAAGAAGGATACGACGAATGTCCAGCCAATGAGATTGCCCTGGCTTCTAAGAAAAGGCATATTGGGGAATTGAAGCCAACACAAGACCTTCAGAGAAGTAAAGATTCGCATAAGAGATAGTCCTCAGTGTTGTTTTGGTCGATGAGCTTATAGACAATTCATTCGTATATGGTGTTCTGATGTATTATTGATCAAATAATTGTTATGACTATAATTTGTTATTTACCATTAAATTGTATACGATCATCTACTGATAATTCCATAATAGTTCTCTGCTCTACTAATGATTTGCCAAGCTCATCTGTTTTGATCTATGATAGGTCTTATCGTTGGCAAATCTGCTAGGTAGACCTACTCCATTGTTCAGGTGCAAATGTATCTCCATTACATCTCCTCTTTTTGGAAGTTTGATCTCCCTGGAATAGCTTGTTTATTGGAAAAGGGACCTTATCTCAGGACACTACACATAAAAGTGCTTCAGTGGGAGGTATTCCCTTTTTCCTTTCATGTTACTTCTACTGTTGTTCCATGTTTTAGATCACAAGAGATATATATTATTGTCTAGCTGAATAGCCCCCCCCCCCCCCCCAGAGTTGTTTTCCAGCATTTTGAAAATGTTACGTTCTTTGATCTACCTCACATTATAGCAGATTAGCAGGGACTTGACATCCTGTTACGTACACTTAGGTGTCTTAATAACTTAATATCGCAATGTGCTTAAGAGCTTCGTATAATCTTAGTAGGGTGAATTCCTTACTTCGTTATAGTTTGTCAATTTTTAAGATTTTGCATTTATGAACTATCTCCGTGTCTCCCAATATTGGCAACTCTATATAAATTAATTCATTTCTTCTATACAGAACCATGTTCCTCTTCACCAAATCCAGGAGCTTTTCAACAACGGAAATTCAAACTCGATTAACATACCAAATGGGAATTTTCTGAGACTCACGAATGTCAAGATTGAGTATTCGCAAGAGAACATGTGCACAGATTGTTTTGACTTTGAAATTATAAAATTTGTAATCAGGAGTGCAGTTGGTCTCGAGAAGTTGGTCCTGTGCTCGTCATCCAGAAGCAACTGTGAGGTGTTATCTCAACAACTGTTTCCGAATGCAATCAGGAAAAGGTAATTGTCTCCATTAGGAAATCAATTCCTATTTGATTTCAATTCCTATTCGAATTCCTTTAGGTATAGCTGCAAATTGAAGGCTATATAAAGGGGTGATTATTGCATGCTCATAACCAGATCTGGAAATATAACAACACAGCTTGAAGACCCGGTTCGACTACTTCGAAGGGTGATATTATATAGATTATAGGTTCTAGCTTTGAGAGACAGATTTGTTCTTGTTTCTTGCATACTGTTAGGGACTTGTAATTGGGATTGATATAATATAGTGGAAGCTGGTTGATCTCCGTGGACGTAGGTTATTTACAACCGAACCACGTTAAACTCTTGTGTCTTTCTTGCTTATCGTTCTTGCTCTGTTTTCTGTTTTGGTTGCTTGGGTGTGTGTTTGATTGGTGCAGCTGGTTCTTGGTGGTTTAGTTGTGTTGTGAGCTTTTGTGATTAGGTATAATCGACTATTGTTGAATCGAACTCAACAGCAACTCTGCAGGTCCGGACGATTGCTGAACCTACGTAAATTGGTATGCATCTTCTTAATTAAGACCAGAGGTGCGAAATGGGAGCTGGAGGAGACAAATGGCACATTGGAATATAGCTTTCCGGAAAGCATATAACTACGTTTTTTTTTTCTTTTTCTTTATTTTCTTCTCTTATATTATTGATTATAAGTGCCCGACTACAAATGGTTTATATATCCTAGTGTATTTGAAAGATTTGTTTGTTTGACTCCAAAGCTATTGGATAGCAATGTGGAAAGCATATGATATGTCCTCCTATTGTCCTAGCATGGCTGCAGAATGGGGAATTGTTGTCCCTGTAGTTTGCAATATGGTTAAAGGAATAGACTTACGATCAAATTCCTAAAATTTCATTACTGTTGAGTCGATATATGCAATTTGGTGTGAGCGCAACCAACGTATGTTTCAAGATATGAAGATACAAGGATGGAAGGTAATGCCCTATTGCGTCTTAATTAAAGCTGTTGGCAGGTGTTTGTTTACTCCCAATATGCACTCTTTATACGATTCCTCAGATACCCTCAATTTTGAAACACTGAAACTTTTATTTTGCTATTCCTGAGAGCCTTGCTCTGGTTTTTTATTTTCATTGTTAATCCATGACTACATCTTTAAATTGCTTGTGTGTCCGTAAGTGCATAGGATGGTTTGGTGCTAGTTTTTTGGATTTCAGTTGTGATCCATGATCACATATTTAAATTACTTGTCACTTGTCCGTAAAGGGCATAAGGTGTAGGGGGTTGGCAATGGTTAGATTGAAGTCTGAAATCTTTGGAATTGACGGTTTACTCTGGAGGAAGTACGAGTGTCTCTTTTGTTGTATGAGTTTTCAGTGGTTGGTATGACGGTTTTGGTGTCTCTTTTGTAGTCACTGCCATGGGGATTGGTGTCTGTTTTGTAGTTTTGTTGAGGTTTTGAAGTAGTTTTCCTCTAGTTCGTGTTTTGTTAGGCTCTTGTGTCGTTTCTGATTTAGTTGGTGAAGGTTGGCTTGGTGGTGTACTGTTGTTTTACTTTGTATTTCTAAGAGTATTTCTCATATTCTTTGTATTGCAAGACTCGTTATGGTTAATAAATATTTTGTTTCCAAAAGAAAAAACAATGTAGCGATCACATGCAAACGGCCTTATCACAAAATATATCAATACGTGGTCACGGGAGATAGTAAACATGAGAGGCATTCATAGTTCAAATTTGAAAGATAAAAATACAGAAAAAAAAAATCATAAAAAAATATGCATTTTATTGGTTTGAACAAATGTAAACTTGTAAAAAATGAATATATGAAAATAAAAGATGTAATCTTGCATTTCTATTGTCACAAAATTTATGCAGGATATCTTCTATGATGGATACTCCCTTGAAGTTGAACATGTTCTTGCATGCATATGTTCTTAATAGAATTGTGTAACACCTCGATTGTATCAAGGTTTGTTGTATCAATTTCAACCAAGGCAGTTTTCTTCTCTTCATTATCGACTATAACCAAACTTATTATTATAATTAATTAAAAAATTATAATTATAAATTCTTTGTCTCTCTCTCTCATCTTATTCTTCTGAAATAATATGATCTCTGATTTTTAATAATTTTGGATATATTAATTTTCAAATTTTTTAAAGTTAAGTTGTTTTTAACCGCATATATTTATTATTCACATATTGTCATACTAAAATAACAATAACGATGACAAATTCACATATGAAGTTAACTCAATTTTAAACATGAATTTTGTGTTGTAATTAAAGTTCCACATCGCTGTACAATATATGGTTATATATGAAATTAAGTATATGGTGGGACAAATAGTCGAATCAAGGAAAACAATAAAAAGATTAAACTCTATGTATTAAAACAACAATAAAGATATGCAACACGTTGTCATGGACATACTTTGTAGGAAGACATGGGCAGACTTTGTAGTGTTCAAGAATAATGTTATGGGCAGACTCTTTGTCATGGGCAAACTCTTGTAGGATGTCAAAAGATATGCAATCCAATAAACCCCTGCACCATGCCTATACTTAAGAACTTCAACGTTGTCATGGGCAGACTTGTACGATGCCAATAAGTTGTCATCAGTTTTGGATTTACTCATCTTTCGGTTTGAGATTCAATAGCAATATATTTTATTTGAACACAAAGACTCAACAACAGCGGCAAAAAGAAAATAATAATAAGATTTTATTTGAACTATATTTTTTAATTATATATATTTTTTATGGTAAATAAGAACAACGATGATAAATTTATCTATGAGTGGACATATCATCTTCTCATTCTTGTATAGTAAATTATACATATATTGAATGTTAGTCAAGTTTGGACCTAGATTCTTCAATATCCTTGTTTGAGCATTTTTCGACTGGCCGGCTCCTCCACATCAACATGGGTGTTAAACCCCTACTCACTTTATACCCTTCTTACACATATGACAGGTGGTCAATTTGACTCAATTAATGAAAATGACTGTTTCACACATATAATACATCATTAAAAATTATTTCGTCTTTATTATCGAAAGGGAGATGTGATAGAAATAAATATCATGAGAACCTATTTGGAGTATCTACTAGAGTTAAACAAGAAGATAAAATCATTCATTCTTTTATTTTCTTAAAATGAATTTTCTTCAAAATGAATCATTAGATGGATCCAATCAAGCTATAAATGGATTCAACCAAGTCATTTAATAACTTATAGATCCAAATGGTATTGGATTGTTTTTTAATTAAGTCAAATTTACATGGTTTTAAATTAGTTTGAATCTGTTGGATCCGAGTCCAATTCGACTCGACTCATTGGATCCAACTCATTATTGCCATCCTTACTTACTTCTAATATGGACATAATACTTCCATTCAAATGTTTAGATGAAAAGATTGATTACATGATTCCATGTTATTGGGGAATTAATAAGGTCGAATTTTTGAATCTGTAGTTTGACTTTTGGTGTACTCTCCTCTAATTGTTTGTATGATGGGGGGTTCATTACTAACTACGTTGATGTTGCAATTAGAGGTGTATGCGAGTGGGTATAGGTGATTTTTATCAAAATTATAATCAACTCACCCAACTGACTAACATTTGTTGGAACCACCGATTTTTATAACATTTGTTTAACCCCTCCCCCCGTTTTTATATCCTGCTATATAGAGATCATTCATACTAATCATCATTTGTAGAGTATCTCGCACTTGATGGACCCAATTCAGTTTTCCTCCACAAATCGGTGGTTCCCCGTTCATCTTTTATCCGCATAACATGACATCAAAAGATAACAATATGATTAGTATGGTATAGAAAATATAGCACACAAAATTAACAGTGAGAAGTTGAAACTACATTACTTACGGTTAATTTCGGTGGATATAGGGATCGGAAGGCATATTTTATGACTTAAAAAAAACGGTTGCTAAGTCAACCTGCTCATCCAACCAATTCTCCAACAGCTCTCTTAAAAGAGGATGTGGAAAAGAAAATAAGAAAAGGGGTTTCATCACTTTTGGTGTCTACTTGTATATATGTAAAAGAAGAGGTTTCGTGTAATTTTTATATAACTTACATGATTTTATTCACTTAACTACCTTTCATCATTAATAAACATCACACAAATAATATTTTAATATTTTCTTTTTTTACCAATTTGGAATCTTTTAAATAAATGGTGGAAGTGTAATGTTTTCTACTCTAAGAAATGAGCTCTAACTAATTAACTTGCCTAATGTAAATAAACCTATTACTATATGGTACTTATTCCATTTCATAAAAACTTCATCTTTGGTCAACGGCTGTCATGTTTGACTCGTATATTACACCTAAATTATTTTGATAAAAAATTAAAAAACATATTTAAAATACTACTAACTTATGAACTTTAATTATATAACTTTAAAAAAGAATTGCATCGTACAATTTAGAAGTAACGTGCAGTCAAACACGAAACGAGTTGACGGAAGAGGAAGTTATTAATGAAACGAGGGAAGTAAAATACGATGAAAACGAGAATATGTGGTAAATGAGTAAATCGACTAGCAATAGATCCCAGTTGTTAGTTTGTTTACAAGTATCTTAACCTTGTTTTTTTATTGGTTTAAATAATATTTGCTCTGTCATAGCCGTCAGCTATTGTCGCCTCACCTGGTACTGTGCACGCGACGGTTAAACGCAAGAAGCTGAAAAGACGACGAATTCGTGTATCGAATCTTCTCTATTTCAGAGAATTTCTTCACGAAGAGGTAAAACTTCTTAATCCACCATTTACATCATCATTTCACGTTCTGTATTTCTTCCTTATCAGGTATCTTCGTCGTGTTCCGTGATTTGATTGATTTGAATCTGCAGCTTATCCAAATTGTTTCATCTTCTATGTTCTATGTGTATACGGGGATTCCTAAATCCTAATCCTTGCTCAATTCATGCGTAAAGAATAATTGGAGCTGATTTCATTAGATTAGCTTTTTTGCTAGGTTATTTATCCTATATAATCCTAATTTTTGGTATTTTTATTTGATAATTATTAAGACCTGAAGTTATTGAATGAATTGATTCAGGTTCAGTTGACTGATACTGATGGGTGAAAAGGGGAAGCGATCTCGTGCTAATGGAGATGACTCCGGTAGCAATAAGAACCAGAAGAGGAGGTCAGATAGGGGAAGAGACAAGGATGAAAGGAGCAATGGAGAGCAAGTGGTGTACAGGATTTTGTGCCCGGACCATGTTATTGGTAGTGTGATTGGAAAGAATGGGAAGGTGATCAATTCCATTCGCCAGGAGTCGAGGGCCAAGGTTAAAGTCATTGACCCCTTTCCTGGTGCTAAAGATCGAGTTTTGACTATATATTGCCATGTTAAGGAGAAGGCAGATATCGAGGTGGATAGAGAGTTTATCGACGCCGAACCACTCTGCCCTGCGCAAGATGCGCTTCTTAAGGTTCATGCAGCTATTGCAGATGCTGTTGCTTCTGCTGGGGAAAAGGATAGCAGGCGAGACAGGGACAAGGTCGAATGCCTAATTCTAGTCCCGGCTAGCCAGTCTGCTTATATTATTGGAAAATCGGGTGGTACTGTTAAGAAACTTAGAAACTGGACCAAGGCGAATATCAAGGTTACTGCTAAGGATGCTGGTGATCCGTCTCATTCCTGTGGCATGAGTTTTGATAATTTTGTTCTGGTTAGTCTTTACTCGTTTATGCATTTTATATATCGTTCGTTGGATAGAGTAGACTGTGTATGTATAACGATAATAGAATATATTTGCTTCATGTTCAATTACTTGACAAAGTCTGCTCAACACCATGACAGATATCGGGCAACTCGGAGGCAGTGAAGAAAGCACTTTTCGCAATTTCCGCGATCATGTATAAGTTTACGCCCAAGGAAAATATCCCTTTTGATACTAGTGTGGCAGATGCGCCCCCAAGTATCATCATCCCGTCTGATGTTTCAGTATTTCCTATGGCTGGGCTTTATCCAGGTGTCAATCCAGTTGTGCCTCATAGACCAGTCCATTCCATGTTAGGTCATTCACATACATCGAATATTGCTGGGTATTCTGATGCTGGTATCTCTTGGCCGCTCTACTCATCTGATCTTCCAGTGGTTTCTGGTTATGGTGGTAAACAATCAGAGTTAATGCTGAAGGTGTTATGCCCAGCTAGCAAAATTGGCCGGGTGATTGGCAAAGGTGGGAATTGCATTAAGAGTATACGACAGGATAGTGGTGCTCATGTTGATGTTGAGGACCCAAAATCTAATCACAATGAGCGTGTCATCAAAGTGATCTCTGCAGAGGTGCTTCAACTTTTCTTCTTTACTAGATTTAGATGTATCCATGATACCTAATACATCTCAACTGACTCTGACTTCGCTAATCGCGAGTGCAATAAATATTCATTAAAAAGAGAAGAAACAAATTGTTGCTTATCATGATTGCTATTTGACTTTGCAGTCATTGGATGATTTGAAGTCAAAGGCTGTTGAAGCTGTGCTGTTGCTACAATCAAAGATGAACGATGAAGGTGAAGAAACTTGTACCTTCCGTCTCTTGGTACCATCCAAGGTTATTGGGTGTATTATTGGGAGAAGTGGTTCTATCGTCAATGAAATCAGAAAGAGAACTAAAGCGGATATACGAATTTCCAAATCAGACAAGCCTAGTTGTGCACATGAAGATGAGGAGCTAGTTGAGGTATATGTAAAATATAAATATATTGTTGTTGTTATCAAACAATGCCCTTGAGTTTACTTTTATTATTCATCTAACATTTCATGTTAACGCCTTTAGGTATCTGGAGAAGTTGGTAGTGTGAGAGATGCACTTATTCAAATCGTTGTGAGGCTTCGTGATGATGTGTTGACGGACAGGGAAGGTGTGCGCAACTGTTCTGCTGCTACAGAGTCTTTATACTCTGGTGGTGCTCCTCTCCATGTTCCGTCAGTTCTACCCAGTGTGTCTCCTGGTGCTGCTTTGGGCCATCTTGAGAGGAGGGCTGAAAGTAGGAACGAGCCTGGCTTGTTTTCATCATATGGATATGAATCGTTATCGGTATTACTCTTAACTTTGCATTGCTTTAACTTCAACTATGCACTTGGAGGACAACATTCTTCATATTACCTACCTTCTTGATAAATGGAAAATTATTAAATGACATTGAATCAACAGGATCATTGATAGCTCTTATTGATTGTTTATATCTTACATTTATACTTTATTTCAATTGTTTTGGGTTATGGTACATAGAGGGAAACTTTCAATCTATTTTTATATTTTATTTCACTGGGTTTGGTAACCCGGAAAATAGGGGAAGGAAAACAAATATGGGAAAAATTCTATTTTCCAGGTGTTTGGTACACTTTGATTTTTTTGGAAAATCAGGAAAAGAAGGGAAAACAGAGGGATCAAGAGAAACTTTAATATCGAATCTTCTCTTTTTCAGAATTGGTATTAATGCCATATGCGACTCTGTAACACTTGGGTGTTGCTTTCGGGACAAAGTTAACTAATTTTTCAGGGAAAAAAAACTATGTGATGTCGAATACAAGGAAAAGAAGGAAATTTTGTATTTCCCTCAATAGTTTTTCTAACGGATTTGATTTTCCCATATTTGTCTTCCTATCCACTATTTTCTGAGTTACCAAACGGGGCAACGTTTTAAGGTTGCTATTGTCACATGAGCAATCGCCGTGTGTACCTGACTTTTGAGCAAGTGAACTAGTGATATTACTCCTTTGTTAGACTGAATACCATGTCCCATTTTTGTTAATGTCGAATATCCCAAGTAACTAAAGTAGTTGTTCTGTTTTAAAGTATCCTCTCACTTAGAGCAGTGTTTTTTGGACATCTTCCTTGTATAAGCAAAAAATTTCATTTGAAGTTTCTATTATCAATCCTTGTCTGAGGAACATGTACTGAAAAAGCAGAATTGAACATGTGATCATTTTTCTTCCCACTTTTGATAGGTTTTGTACATTTGTTCTTGCCCCCCCCCCCTCCACACCAAACAAGTTTTCGGAATTTGCTCCGGTCTATTACAATAATACTTCTTTTCTAATATGGTGTTTCCTCCTGTACAGGTGGGTGACAATCTGTACAGATCGTTGCCTTCACATTCAGCACCAATCTATGGAGGGTTAGTCTCAAATATCTTCAATTTACTAATGGAACTTCTTAAACTACATGTGATTGCATGATTCTAATATCTCATCTCTTTACGCAGATTGCCCCCGCCATCTATTGTGGAAATGATCATCCCTGCACATGCAGCTGGCAGAGTCCTGGGAAAAGGTGGCGCAAATATTGAAAATATCCGGAAGGTAACTTTTTTAAACTCTCTTTCAAACTGTGCACTACTAGGAAGAAAAATTGACAAGTTGAGTCTACAAGTTTTTAAAATTCCATGTTTTAACTTCTTTTTCTTCAGCACACTGTTTCCTGTCTGACACCTATTCACAACTAGAGAACTTTCTATTAGCTGAGCAAACTAACCTGTTCCCGGATACAGGACTCTTTCTGTCTTTTCTTTTTTTTTTTTCTTTTCTTTTCTTTTCTTTTTGTGCGCGCTTCAAGTATGTGAATGATTTTTCAGAATATACATCTGATATTTTTCATGCTTGCTCTTCAATGCTTTTACTCGCAATTTCATATGCATTCGTTCTTTTCCAGATCTCTGGAGCAGTTGTAGAGATCTCAGATGCAAAATATTCCCGCGGCGAGCGTGTGGCGGTAATATCTGGCACTCCTGACCAGAAGCGTTCCGCTGAAAGCTTGATCCAGGCATTCATTATGGCAACTTAGCGGCTGTGAGAGTAATGAATTCCCTTTGAAGTAGGCTGTACCTTGATACTGGGGTCTTTAATTGTTGTCAATTCTGTAGTTCCTTAAGGTTTTATCATGGAGATGAATTAGCTTCCTGGCTTGAGGTGAAAACCTCTCTCCTTTATAGGAATCTTATGGAGTTGATCCTGAGACATTTACTAAATCTGGTGTTCAGGTGGCATTTGCTCTAGCTGCATGATATGAACCAACTCATCTCCAGCAGCTTCATAAGTTTTTAGATTGTTTTCTTTCCTTTAGAACTGTTCTACTGATTATGTCCTTGGATTATCTTGTTACCAACAATTACTTTGGCCGTGATTCATGTCAAAGTGACTTTCAAAACCAATAGACATGAACTGTTTGCAGATTCTTGCTTGCTTTCCACTTCTTGTCCTTCCTATGTGTCCTTTAATCAAGAATCTTAGATGATTTTACTCGTGTTCTTCACTCGACTGAAGTTCTGGACATTTCTATCAGTCTGTCGTATAAATTGCCAGGTGCTATAGGATTTATTCCTTCCATGTGGAGCATTTCTTGCTTGATGACTTTCTGCGGTTGATTTCAGTCGCAACTAACCTGAAACTTCTGTCATGTTCAATTGCTTTTGTGTACCTCCCTGCTTGACATTAGTTGTTTGCATGATTGAATGCCTCCTCTCAAATATCTAATGGTTAAATTCAGCTGTATCATGCGTCTTTTAAGCCAAAAGTGTTCCTTGATTAGCATGCTAAAATGCTTTTCTGTTCTGTGATTCGCAACAGAACATGATCCTGTATGAGGGGTTCCGTTTTAAAATTATTATTATTATTATTTATTATAATGGTTATAATATTTCTTTCTAGGGGCTTTTACGTCTTCTTACTACCTTATTAGAGTCTGTTATTGCAATTAAATCACTATCTTTTGAAATATTACACGGACTACTCAAAATGATGTTTTGTCCTGTCATTTTTTTTATTTACAAAGAAGGATAAATTGACACCGTTTTGAGTCTTCAGTGTAATCATTGAAACATAGGGATCTAATTGAAAAGTGAACATCTAATAAGGTAGTCAGATGGATAAAGAAAATCCTCTATATAACTTTTAAGTGGTGTTCCAGACTGCTAGTACACTTCTAACTTCTATGTGCACTCACGATTTTTTATAATAGCTCTAGCTCTTTATTTCTAGTGTATGGTACTTTCAGACAACTTACAACTTATTTCTAACTTATTTTCTTGGATCACTATCTAAGAAGCAAGGTAGATTGTTTGCACATTACCTGCACTTATAAGATTTTGATTACACCTGAGGCTTATTTGGATCCTTTCATCCTTTGAAATTGTCATCTACTGTATATAAATTTTGCAAAAAAAATACCCAAGCTGTTATGTTCTATATATCTATGAGAATTTTGTACGTTCTTAAACTAAATATATTATGACCATTTTTTGGGGTAGAATTCAGACCGATACCCTAGTGGGAAACAAAAATCAGAGAACGACCAGCACCGTGGTGCAGTGCGTATTTGTAAGGCTAAAAAACCGGACTGCACCAAGTTGCAGGTCACTCTCTGAATTTTTTTCCCAAACTTGTCTCTGAGGAGATTTAATGAGCCTTTCAAACTTTTGTTCTCATCTATTTTTAACTAATTTCTTCGAACATGTGCAAAACACTCTGTTGGTTGCCTTTATCTACCTGCATATTTTTGCACAGCCTGTGATAATATGAATATGACGTGTGGGAACTGATAAGTTAGCTCTAGTTTCTGTGTTGTTACACTGTCAATTCTTTATGGTCTTCACCTGTAAGGTTTCATTTTGCTCTAAAATGGGTACAGCTTAGGTATCCATCCATGCAATGAAAGCCATGCTTGATGCTATATCATTTATGTATATGAGATTCTGCCACCATTTTCAGCTGTTTTATCTTAATAACTGGTTTTAATATAAACCAATTTGTGTTTGCAGTACCATGTAGTAGTATTTAGGTATACCCACTCGGCCATTTTCTGCTTGTCTACCTGAAGCATATTCTTTTTTTGCTTCGTAACTTATGACCGACCTTTTGCTTCGTAAAGATATTACTATAGTAGTATATTATCTATATTGACCTTTGGTTCTATGTGCATTATAACCTTTGGAAAGCAAGTTCGTTTTCTGTTCTGTGCATCATCATGGTGCAAAAACAGAAAAACTCCCATGAGGGTTATGCACAATTGTGGACACGCTGAGCTGTTTGGCCTTTCATTCTGCATTGAGGGAGTATCTATTTAATGAAATCCATGACTTCATGCTGCAATGGACATACGATCATGCTAATTCATATTCTCTTCTTCCAAGATTTCTAGTGGGAGAATATACTCTTTCATCAGCTCCCACTAAAAGAACAGATATCCTGTGTCCTGATATTTCTGATATTGGGAAAACAGCAACCAGCTTGCTGTTTTCTCCCAGTGACGTTCTTTACCCCGAGTGTTTATAGCCAGCATATGCATCTTGAAACCCTGGTATTAACTGTCTGCATCTGCTGCCTTGTCTTTCTTTTGAATGAACTCATTCTCCATCACTTTAAGGTGTGGAAGTGGACTGGTTTCAGTCGAGCATTACCTGTCAGTTAATGTGCTATGTTACAAATCCATGAATACGAAGATTCTGTTTTGTGCATTGACATGATGCCTTGAATCTCGAGATTCTTCTAATCTAGAATGAGATTGGTTTATTCATCTCATTCATGAAACATCCCTGCTTCGAACACTCGTGCTTCTGTGTTGCTGGTGGAACTTGAGTTTGCTGTAAACATAGAAATTCTGCAAACCCCGTGTTATTATTACTTTGATGACTTGCCTAACCGAGTTAAAGCTGTACCAGTACTTATGGCGGTAAAACCTGCTGTTCTTCCTTGGTTATACAATCTGTTGATACCCTTGGTCAGACATGTGAATTTAGTAGCGCCAGATGGATACAAGAGAGCTTATGATCTGTGAGTTGGTGTCGGATCTAGAATTGATTTCTTATTACGGAAACTAACATGCCACGCTATGGATGGTGTGTGAACTGTGATAATGAAGGTACGTCTTGTTCATCTTGGTTTGGTGTCTTTCATTATTGTGGTTTACTACTGAATATGCACATACATGTTCTCTCTTTGGTTGGAATTTCTAGCTAGTAATCTCTCTCTCCTTTGCGTAAGAATTTGGTTTCATTAGTCCCATACTCCCCCCGTGTTGGGATTTGTAGATGGTGCAAAGGTAATCAATGTGATACCCTCTCAAATATGTGTTCGACCTCGCATTGTTTTTCAGAGGGTATCACGGTGCTTATATTGAACCCAAATATAGCTACAATACATGTAACCTAATGTGATGATTCATTCTAATGGCATGGCTTTTCACTTCACTGCTCATTTATTCATATGATGATTCGTCTCAATTCATTTTCCATGACATGCACCATAGATCTGTACCTTAGGTCACGAGAACTTTATCAGAAAATATAACTCTTTGTAGAAGAATTTTCTATTGTTAAAATACACTACTGTATCTAGCTTCAGGAATTACCACTATTAAACCTTAGATCGCGAATTATATGGGCTCCCAAACTCTGAAATGCGCAGACACATCATCACTATCTTACATAGCCAAGACGGAGAGTTGTCCCAAATATATAAAATAAAAAAAAAATCTCAGATGACCAGAGTTTTGTTGATTCGAACGCAAAACACCTGAGCTTCCTTTTTTTGCCAAGATATGTGCCACTTCATTGCATTCTCTATACACAAAAGAGAGTCTGGCGTCATCAGAAGTAGTAACTGGGTTCCTAGTGTCGTGGAGCATATGCTCGTGTTGCCAAGCTACTGCTTCCCTCCTGTGTACCATATGTAACAAATATTTAGAGTCTGTTTGTATAACAATCTTCCTCATGTGTCTAAAACTTTGTGTCTTTATTTATGTTGTATAATTTCAATTATATTGAGAAAAAAAATCAATCTAAAGCATTTTCGTCTATAAACAGTTTCCGAAGATGCAAATATAAGCACAACTATAAGAATATACGGAGTATATTTGAATAAGATTAGTTTGGCGATGTTGACACTGAGATTCTTTAGTGAAACTATATATAAATGTAATAATAATATATGGGTGGATAAGGAGTAGCATTCCTGACTGGATAATAATACCAGTAAACCCATTTGAATCAAGTTGAATCAAACAATTTAAGCACACCAAAAATAAAAATAATATTCGATTAGTAGCGTATGATGTTTATCCATTACTACTACGTAGTGCAATTATAGTCCATGTCACGCCCCATTATTTATACTCTCAAAGGCCGCAATTCTATTAGAGTACGTATCATATTGGTATTATCTATTCGACAGATTATTAGTGGTAAATGTTTGGGTAGGTAATAAATGTGACACCCTTTGGATGTGAAATATATACATGAGGATATATTTACTTGGAGGATATTATGTACAGATTACATCGTATTTTAGTATCTAAAAAGAGTCTATTTGACATGGCTCCGCATTTATATTTGCCTGTATTTTGTCACCCAAAGCTATGCTAATCTACGTGGTAGCCATGTCCCGTGTGATCATCACTATACGTATAGGTCATATGGGTTCTACTTCTATAACTTTTATCTACCATAAACATTTAAGTCACCTTTTAACTTGTTCTTTCAACATATTAAAAGTTTTTTTAAAAAAAAAGGACAAACGCGAACTGTCTTATTCATAATCAACATATATTGTTCATGAACAATAGCATGTGGCAAAATTAGTTAACCCCACTAATAATAAAAGCACCTTTAACATTTAATAGCACACACCATCTTCTATACTATTGTCATAATATTTTCCAATTCAAATCCATGAAGGCTGATTGGAGATTGGAGATTGAAAATTAAACTAGAGGACATTGTGGGGATAGATTGGGACAATATGTCTCCTTAAATCTTATTTGCATTGATAAGTCTTTGTAATTGTGGGGATAGATAGATGCCCTTAATTCTATTTTATACTTATATCATATTTTGTTAAGTTATAAATCTAAAAGGTATTTAATTTCTTCATGCGCGCGGATTGATAACATATCATGGACCAAAAATGATTGTTAGAAGATGACATATATACAATTGGAATGGATGTGTTGTGTTATATATACAAATTGACATATACTTGTTATATGTACGTGTTTGCTATGTTACCAATGAACATCGAGCATGAGATAAGGTTTGGAATTTGACAACCACTTCAAGGAGAAAAAAAATAATATTGTTATTTTCATTTATGATTGGGTTGCTAATATGTGGAAACGAAGCATTTAAGTCGAGTATTGTTCCCTCCATCCACAAATAAACTTTTCAGGTTGATATTGATGATTTTAAGTGTACCTATAAATTCAAATTAATCATAAACTACAACGGAAAAATAATTTTAAAAAACAATATTAAAAGTATATAGTTAGTATAGATTGACCCTTTTAATGGATTTGAAGAGTGAAAATAGTATGTAGCAGGGTATATATATAGATGTAATGTGTATGTTGAGAGAATGTATGAATAATATTGTGAGTGGAATTACGAGGTGTTGATTGGAATAGATAAAGTGTGAAATGTAGAAATAGAATGATGGGCTAGAGAGAGAAAGTTGGAAAAGTTGAAGAAGCCAAAGCTTATTGGACTCTAATATTGAAAGCCAAACTTCTACTAATGTTTCGAAATTAGATCTTTCTTGTACGTGTATACATGTAGTTATACATCAGGTGCAGTGCATGGTGTTGGACATGTTAGATGTGTTTCCACCAATGGATAAGTAGTCTAACACACACACACACTTGTAAACTCTCCGGATCTTGGCCTCTTGCTAGGGAGATAGACATACTAGACGCGGGGGTCAAATTTTGTCACGGTCATAACGGATTTCGGAATGGCTCTAGGTTTTGTTGTTGTCTTCTTTTTTTTTCCGTTTGGATGTTGTACGCGGTCTTGATTATATTTTCACGAGCATTTCTTATGCTCGGATGTATTGAATAAAATTTTAGCCGTTTTTTAAAAAAAAAGCACACACACGCACCCGCTCTAGTTACTTGGATAGCTCCACCGTTTGGTTGGGTCAAAATGAAACACTTAGACCATAAATATCAGCCACCACCCACCACCCACCCCACTATCCAATTTCAAATAAAAAATTAATTTCTCTCTCATACACATACCACATCCTTCAACCAACCCACCACAACACCAAAAACCACATTTATCCATGACCACCCACCATCCAATCAATTCAATTTATTTGTTTTTTTATTTTTTTATTATCATTTAATAATTATAATATAATAATTGTATATTATTATAAAATTACTGTATTAATCTAGAAAAGTTCTCTAATTTTCTGAAATAACAAATTAAGCATTATTATATTAATAAAGTACAACCATTACTAAAATTACTAAAGGAAAAAAATTAAAATTACAATATTTTTATAAATTGATTACAACGAAAAACATGAAATGCAGAATTATGAAAAAACGAAATAAAAATACATATTTAGTCCTCCTCATCATTGAAATTCTCCCATATGTGCTCAATCAAGTCGTTTATAAGTTCCTTGTGCGCCTCTCTGTTCTGAAGTTGATCCCTGTTAGTCATATATTGGGCAACACTTGCAATTCGTTCCGTGGAGAAGTTGAAAATGGGATCCACATAGCCTTCTTCAGGCTCTTCTTGGTTGACCTGTCTCGTCCGATCGTTCATAAATTCTTTGGGATCGGTATAGTTCAGATAAGTGTCTCTTTCATCCTCCACTATCATATTGTGCATGATGATACACGCATGCATAATTGTCCCCATACCATGTCGATCCCATAGAAAACATGGATTTTTTATAAATGCGAATCGAGCTTGTAGGACACCAAATGCCCGTTCAACATCTTTCCTAACAGACTCTTGATGTTCAGCAAATAACTTGTGCTTACGGACAATAGGAGACTTGATAGATTTGACAAATGCAGCCCATCTTGGATATATGCCATCAGTGAGGTAATACCCCATATTTCTTTGTCGGCCGTTAATGGTGTAATTGACTTTCGGTGCACGGCCTGCTAAAATATCATCGAAAATAGGTGATTTGTTTAGCACATTAATATCATTGTTTGTACCTGGGGATCCAAAAAATGCATGCCAAATTCATAGGTCTTCGGATGCAACAGCTTCCAAAATAATCGTTGGTTTCCCACTTCTTCCTTGATACTGCCCTGCCCAAGCAGTCGGACAATTCTTCTATTCCCAGTGCATGCAATCAATACTTCCCATCATGCCCGAAAATCCACGTTCTTCACCAATGTGTAGTAGTCGTGCCATGTCTTCTTGTGTTGGACGCCTAAGGTATTCATTCCCAAAGTTGGCAACTACGCCTTCTGCAAACTTCATAACTGATTTTCTTATCACTTGTTCGCTCATTCGAAGGCACTCGTCATGCAAATCTGGTGATGTTCCGTAGGCTAAAACTCTTATAGCGCCAGTACATTTTTGGATCAAAGACATACCTAGCCGACCAGTGGCATCACGCTTCTGCTGAAAATATTCATCGGAACTTAGTGCCTCCATTATACGCTCAAAGACGTGCTTTCTCATTCGAAACCTACGACGAAAAATATCTTCATGGTAGATTGGCGTGTCTGAAAAATACATTTTGAACAGTTGTTCATGACCATCCTCACGAATTCGCTCAATATGACGCCTCTTAGCTCTAGTATTGTGGCTTGTGGGTTGTAACATGGTAGGAATTTTCATGACCACATCCTCGAGAATGCGATTAAGTGTTTGGTTTTGTTCTTCCAACTCATCTATTTCGTTGAGACTGGAAGAAGCATAACTTGACATTATTTTTAGTGTGGATACAAGGAAGAGTGAGGGGAAGTAGAAGTGTTGGAAAAGATGTAGGTGTAAGTATGGTAAAGATCACTCTCATATTTATAGATGAATTTGAGTTGGATATGAGTTGGATCTTAGTCAACAATGAGTTGGATATGAGTCAGCAAATTGGGAGAAGCATGTGAAGTTTAAAGTTTGTCTGACAAAGATGGAATCATTAAAGTTGTAGTGGAAGATGAATTGACTAAAGAGGAAGAAGCATGTGAACTTTCTTGAAAAAAACGAAAGTAGAATAGGCCTGATAAAAGTTCATAGATTTAAATATAGCAGTACATATCAATAAGAAACAACACACCTTACATTTGAAAATAGCAAATACACCCGATTACAAACATAATTATACATAATGGAGCGAAATCAAACATAACTGAAATAATACGAAGACATAGTAATGCATTACGACAATAAAAAGACATAGCGATAATTAAAGGTACTCCGCCAACAAGCGATTCTTGACCTGTTCTTCTTGCTCAGTTAGATTCGGTTTAGCCAACAAAGCATTCAACAAATTGGCATTTAGCTTCTTTTTCTCAAATTCGACCTTCACCTCAAGTTCTTTCTCACGCGTGATCCTCATTGCACGCAACTCACTAGTAAATTCATCCGAAATCACAGTAGTTGATGAAGATGCCACACCCTTGCCCTTCCTTCTAGCTTTTGCCGCATTTCGGCCGGTAGGACGGTTTATTGTTGAAGCACCACTCACTGGAGTATCTGGTGTACCATCATCATCATCATCGGTTCTTGATTTTTTTGAACTACCATGACCTTCTTGCTTGGATTCCATTGCATCTGGATGAGGCCTTCTTTGTCCTCCACCATAACTCAACTCCCACTTGGGTGCGTGGCGCATAACTGTTTCAAACACAAGTTTATGCGGAAATCCAGCCTTCTTGCCCTTAGTACCCTTACTATATAGCTTGTTAGCTATAGCGTCAACATCTGCATCACTCATTCCGCTCGTTTTCTGGGCATAGGCTTCCTTGCAACAACCGATCCACTCAGTGACATTTTTGTTGAGTCGCTGATAACGAGCTCTCATTGACTCTGCGGAACGTTGATTGATTTTTCCGGGGTTTTCTTTTCGCGCTTGCTCATATAACTTATAAACCTCACCCCAAAAGGTTTCTTGTTTCTGACCAGTGCCCTTTATCGCATTTTGACTGACGTAAATCCATGCTGACATTAGGGTGCAATCTTCAACGGCATCCCAAGACACCGCCGCTTGATTGTTCGAGTTCGTAACATTTTGAGGGGTCGAGTTCGTAACATTTTGAGGCTCAGGGCTATTTTGTGTGGGATTCGGTGGAAACTGAGTGTATGTTTCATAACTTGGGAAACCTGAAGAGTTTTGGGTACTTTGATAAGTAGAATAAAACTCTGGAAATAAATCTTCATTTGGATCCATTTGGCTAGGAGAGAATGAGAGAGAGATTGAGAGTAATTTAGGGTTTTTAGAAGTGTGTGAAATATAATGAAGTTAGGTTATATTTATAGATGGAAAAAAATTATGAATTTTAATATATATATATATATATATATTTTAAATAATAAAAATATCAGATAATATAAAAGATAATAATAAAATCTAAAAAGATAATTATAAAATCTAAAAAGATAATTAAAAAGATAAATAGAAAAAAAAAAAAAAAAAGGTCAAATAGGAGGGGACAAGTGTCCCCCTCCATACATGCCACCAGCCGGTGGCAGCATGGGCGCACGTAAACGTGCGCCCATGCACCAATCTTTTTTTTTTTATTCTTGTTGGGTCAGTGGGGCCCACTGAACAGTGGCCACCACTTGTGACCCAACAAGATTGATATTAGTGGTCTTATGCATGCTTCTTGAGTGACACGTGCAACATATCTATGGAGGTATTTTGCGGGATGAGAAAGGGAATTGGATGTGTGTGTTTTTTCCATGATACTACATAACGTTTTAGTGAATGTGGCGGAACTTCTAGCACTTCAGGAAGGCCTTATCTTGGCATGGAATAGAAGATATGAAAAGATAATTTTTGAGCTTGATTCAGAGGTTGTCTACAAGCTCTTGTAGCTTTCGGAACAAAAGAACACTTGAGGTAGAATATCCTTGATGATTTTTGTAAATTTAGACATCTTCCTTTGGGAGATGAAAGTTGAACATACGAGAGACACGGGGTGGAAATGATTGCGCGGACCATCTTGCGAGAATATGACATGGAATGGATAGATTATGCCTTTGGCGAAATCTCCTATTTTTATACCGCTACTACTATATGTAAAGATGTTGAGGACAACATATCTATATCTATATAATCCTATGTTTAAGATCTCGCCGGTTCAACTCGGGTTGACCCGGTAATCGGTACCCTTCGCGGGACGAAACCACAAAATCTGTGGAAAATTCCGGAAAATCTCGGAATTCGGGATTTTCCCGAGATTTTGGCCGGTTAATCCGGGTCAACCCGGATTTTTGAATTTTTTTTTTAAAAAGAGGGATCGACTTGCAATGGCACCCAAATTCTCATTATTTTTATTTCATTCCTTAAATAAATTTACAAATTACAATCACCTCCCCACTTATTCCAACATTATTTTCAGAAGATTATATAAATTGAAAATATGAAATATAAATCAAGATTATATAGTATTATTCTGAATTTTAATATATTATTATTAATTATCTATAGTTACATATTTATGACGTCATCCGAGTCAACCCTTCGAAATGACCCGGGTTAACCCTTCTCAGGAGTTCGTCCGAGATACCCTCCGAGACGAGATCTTGAACATAGGTATAATCAACTATGCAGTACATGCTTTTTTTTATTTACTATGGAGAAAAATAAATAAATAATGAGAGTAGGGGAGTACTATTCTTCATCTTTACTTGTTAATGATGATATCAATGCAAATGCAATTATGAAATACTCATCCATTGTTGTTGTTGATTCTATTTGTTTTAAGTACGGACTGCACGGCATTATTGTATTTTCTCCAAGCCTCGACTTAGAGAAGTGTGAAACTTTTGGATCTTTCTTAATAAAAAAAAAAACGAAGCCAAAAATTGAAAACGGAGTAAATTTATACTCCTATATATTTGAGTTCTAAAGAAGAAACAAAGACAATAACTATGAACACATGCATGCCGTAACGTAAGGGTTAGATCTTTAGACAACAAATTCCCTCAGATCTAGGGGTGGGTTTACTTCCACCATTTATTGCACATCATGACGCATCACCCATACAAATCCGTCATTATATACATTGGATGATGAGTAGTATTAAATTTATAATCTGGCTAAGTTAATTAAACTTTAAACCACTCCTTATTTATGATTTTATGATTTTAGGCTTAATTGAGACTTTAAACATATAAGCCCAAAAAAAGTACTTCCAAATTGAAGCCTTCAATAGTTTTAGTCTTATTTGAGACTTGTATGTAGGTCTCATATGTCACATGTTAGTCTATTATAAAATTTCATACTAAAAAATATAATTAAACAATTTTTTAATATAAGTTGGGGCTTAAATGGAGGCTATTATTTACTAGCCCTTTCCCATGGACTACTAAATAGTAGCCCCATAAAAGCCTCCATTTGAGACATTTTGGGCTTAATTGAGGTTTTAAGCCCCAAAAAAGCCTTCATAAGGAGTGCTCTAAGCAAGAATAACTAAAGTTTTTTTTTTCTTTTTACCACTGGTGTCTGGCTCATTGGCCGACTATTCAATATAAAAAAAAAAACTTCTTACATATAGCACCCCTGTTAGTCATTTTTATTATAGATAGTTCCTCTTTAGTCAAACAATTACGTCCATCACCCCTATTAGATAGATTTAATTACGCCTAAACCCACGAACTTGACTTTTGACGAATTAAATCAATGAAAAGACATTTTTACCCTTGATCAAATATTAAATTTTGACTGATACCAAACAACTCTAATTTTCATTGATTACACATTTGCCTCAAATCTTTTTAATTTTATCAATTGCCTTAAATCTTTTTAATTTCAACTCAAAATGATCCCAAATTTATTTCAAATTAACCCCTAACTTTTTTATATTTCAAAATTCATCTAAATATTTTATTTATATTTTTAAAAGAACAACACAACAAATCGAAGCTGCTACAACTTCGATCAATCGAAGTTGTTGAGCTCCAACCAGGTCGGAGCTTAACAGCTCCGTTCTAGTCGGGGTTGTAAGGCTCCAATTCGATGGAGCATCTTTACGGCTCTAAGCAATCGGAGCTGTAAAGCCCCGATTGATGAAGTTGTGACAGCTCCGTTACCGGAGTGGGTACTGCTCCGGTACCGGAATAATAAAGAAAGAAGAAGGAAAAAAAAAAAAGGAAAAAAGGAAAATAAAATTAAAAAAAAAATTGTAAGGGCCTGTTTGGATTGAGAATAATAATACCAAATTATAAGTTGGTCAACATAATTTTGGATTTTTAAATCCATATGTAAATTAACTAATAAGGAGTTAAACGTAATTGAAGTGTCCAGTGAATAATATATGTAAAATTCCCTATAAATAAGTTTCTTCGATATAATAATTATAATAAATTAAATATTACTACTCCACGGTCACACCACTTAAATTGACCCCTACTCAATGTTTGTACGGAAGAGCTCCCATGGACCCTGTTTACTGCATACGTACGAGTTGTTTTTGCATTAAAAAAGTGATTTTATCGAAAGAGTGCATGTGTAGTTTTGGTCAAAAGCGTCGGTTAAGTAGGGGTGAACATATTTTCTTCCCTTTTTCTTTTATCTTTCGTTTTTTTTTTTCTTTCTCATAACCGAGCATTTATTATACTCTTTCATTAATGAAAACCTTTAACCGATTAAAAAAATCGATACACAAACAACAGTTTTCCATGGAGAGCATAGTCGGCAGTACCATTCTAAAATAGAACTTAACGTATTTTAGTTTAATATCGTGCCACCGAGAGACATGAGTGACATGACTTAGGGCTGAGCATAAACCCCATCCGCCCGACCCACCCACGCAAACCGCCCGTCTCTAATCCATCCGTGACGGCTTACTTCGTGTTATACCCGCCCATGGTTGAAACAATGTATAACCCGCGAAGGGTCGGGTGGGTGGCGGCTTGACGGTTGCAAACCGCCATCACCCACCCGCCCCAACCCGCCATAGTATATACTTTTATATATATATATATATATATATATATATATATATATATATATATATATATATATATATATATATATATATATATATATATATATATATATATATATATATATATTACTACTTAATAATAAGTTACCCATAGTTTATAATTTTTTTAATATTTTATTACTATTTTAGGTTTGTCGGTTGGATGTGAGCATGGGGTTTTGAGGAGAGCTTTTGTGATGTTGATTGTTGATTCCAATTCAGACTATTTTTAATCTCTATATTTAAGAGTTATTTTCATTTTGGACATGTACTATTAATGGGTATTGTATCGGTTGTTTACATTTTGAATTTCGTTATTTTTAGTTTGTTTGTTAATCGAGTGTGATTTCTATCGAGTTTGGATATTATTAACCACCCGCCTTTCGTCCGACATCCGCGCGCGATGGTTTGAGTGTTTTTCTCACCCATCGCGGTTTTGTAAATAAATTCACCCGCATATAATGGATCAACTTACTTTTTATTATAAACCCGGCTACACCCGCCACGCTGACCCCTGTCATGACAATCGTTGAAATACCTGAATTGAGTGCCATGTCAGCTATACTGATATACTACACGGTCTACACCATTTCTAAATCGGGAAAACAACCATGCTCATTTGAACTATTGCATCCGAAGAAGGAAAAATTCACATTAATTTGATCATCCAAATCGGGCTATATAATATTTTATAGTTTAAGGTTCTTATCTGTAGTCTGAGATTTTAACATCCGACTACTTGTCATTAATCCAATATACTAATAAGGCCTTAAAGTTAAAGGTATGACCAACCCTAACTCCCAAGTTTACCCACCCCAAGGTGGCCTCACAAGGAATTGAATATGCTGGCCATTCAATATAGGCAGATTCCATTAAGATAAATAGATGCCTTCTGAGTTCTGATCGAGTTACCTGATCAACTCTAACATGAATGAAATAACAATTGAACAAGTACCAATGCATACCACTATAATTAACCACGCATGTGATATTCATTGTTCGCAAGTCATTTCCAACCCACTACTACAACTACTACAATATAGTCCGCTTATTCCCCGAACGTTCAGTTACTAACTTACTATTGTCAAGTCGGTTGTAAAATGATTATTTAGCTGAGACACTTTGTAACTCTGTTGTAACGAAATTAACTTATCAAAAATGGATGATTTATTAGTTGTTGCTCATGATACTCATTTAAGCATTGTAATCTTTAAGCATTGTAATTGAGTACATTTCTAAAAAAAAAAAAAAAAAAAAAAAGTGTTGTGGGCAAATAATTTAATTAAAATAGTGAAGTACTGTTTTTTCATCTCAACGCTAGCTAATTTAATTATATCTACCTTTTCACTCATTACTCTACATACTAGTAATAGTTTCGAGTCTTTACTATTTGTTGTAATATAATATTTTATCAGATAAATGTTCAACTTCGGATATGGGATGAATGGAGTATATAGTATAATAATAATAATAATAATAATAATAATAATAATAATAATAATAATAATAATAATAATAATAATAATCACCAATCGTATATCATTTTGTGTTACAGAAGAAGTTTAATTTTTCATATTTTCCTTGGAATTAATACAACAATTATTTTTTGAAACGGCTAAAAAATTTATTCCATACTTCTAAGCATAAGGAATGCTCTTAGTAGCAATGATACAATCGAAACCTAATACAACCTTCAAACCGAAAAAGTAAGAGTACAACCTCACCACCTAGAGCCTAATTGTGTTGGTGTTTTGGAGTGGATATACACTTGCACATGTGCGGATTATATATCGATTGATTGATCGAATATCCTATGATATACTACTACTACTACTGCTGTTGGGCGTTAATAATTCTCTCGCGCGATCTGGAGCTAGCGCAGGTATAACCGTATAAATGCAGGTGGTGTGGTTGAAGTAATTGAATTAAATTATATGACCAACTTACCAACTAATCTCATCGATTTAATTCCTTTCACCAAACACACCATGTTAGTACTCTTCTTCTTTCTTTTCCTAATTATATACAGTATTTTCGTTATACTATCATATCCGCATATCACAATTCACAAGAAACTAGTGGTGTCAAGCCACTCCATCGAGGCTCGAGCTCTACTTGGTGTTCGAGTATATATAGACTTAGTTCGAGCCTTTTTGTTAACATCGTTTCACTAATTAATGTGACAGTTTGAATTGGTATGATCAGTAAGGCTCCTAACATATGACATATGACACATCCGAAACTATTTCAGTCCAAATGATTGATCAAGACATATTAAAAGCCCGACAAGGTGTCCAATTACTCACTTGTCTAGGCGGTCCCAATCTGTTTCCCCGCTTACCAGAGGAGCTGGAATGACCTTGTGGACTTGTGGTGAATCACGCTTTCCGAAGGAAGCACGTAAACTAGGTGGCGTAGTTCCATACCCGTTGTGAGAACATGCTTCAGACTTGCAAACCTCACCGATATCTAAGTTGAGTTCCTGGAAAATTGCAACAACGTGTGAATTTGACAGGACATAGGGAATCTGAAGATATTCTCGTCCTCTTCTCCTGAATTCTGAGTGGCGTGCTAACTTCTCGTCCATGGAACATCTGTTCCTCCTGACAGTTGATGAGCTTGGCTAACTCTGAGACGGAACTGAACTAATGGAGTTGATTTGGAGAAGCACCACCATAATATGGTCTAAAAATCAATTTTGTCTTTTTTTAAAAATACAATAGTACATGTATTTATGTTACAAATACAATTGTAATATTACCAATTTATAATTAACTCTAATATTTATATTTAGTCTGATTTTGATGATTTTAGGCAAATTGTGTACTTTTCACCAACTTTGCCATGTTGATAAGTCAATTTTTTTTATTTTTTTTAAATGGTAAATATTACAACTACTTCTATAGTATACAAACTTCCTAAACCACTTTATTTCTCCATATCTAAACCAACCTTATAACTCCACCATCGTCGGAGATCGAACCATACACTTCTCCTTCACCATCTCAATTCTTTACCGTTGCACCACCTTATAACTCCCGATAAGTCAATCTTTTGTTATTTTGTTATTATGGTCTTATGTAAATAAAGTTATCCACTAATTTGTAAGGCCAAAACTTGGACATTATTTAAAGTTAATCCATCATCCTGCAGTTTGACCCGCCTAGATTGTATATTTACCAAAGTGTATTGCTACATTGCCAAGAAAACACAAGAGTGAAATATAAGCAATGGAACTTGTCAAAAAATTACACACGGCCTGAGGAATCTTTCTATATACTTGCCTCCACGCAGCTGCATTGTTTTCTTGTCAAATATATATATTCTCCCATTTGAACTCCCATTGGCTACTCAAGTATCTTTCTTATCTCTTCCTTTTATACCCTACAACAGTGTTCTCTCATCAATTGCACAAAATCAGATTTTGCCATTTTGAAACACAGTGATAAATCGATACAACTATAAGTAACTACAAGAAGTCTAAAACATTTTAATCTCTCGGCCATCATTGTAGCCTACTCAATCTTCTTGTAACCATCAACTGGCATAAAGGTGATTTTATACTAATTAATAGCGTCACTCAACTTAATTCATGCCATTTTAAAGGATGTACATATATATATTTCTTCATTTGGGATTAAGTATAGTTAATTAACAAACCAATAATAACTAGTCGTTCGTTCCTAGCTCATTTTCCCTAAAACCAGTCACATTGATTGTGTCGATCATCAACTGTGATAGTCACTACTAGCTAACTATAGTAGTTGTGGTGGCAGGTGAACTTGCTAAATAAAGATCCCCCTAACAAGGCGTTCGTCCAATAAATCACATGGTTTCGATCGGGACATGGGAAGTACCCAACTAGTCATAGTGTATGACTCCACCAAAATAGTCATGATTGCATTTGGAGTGTACAATTTAGTACTACTATTTACAACTCCAAATTAAATACATTTCAGGCGAATTAGGTTTTATAAGATCATTTGGATTGTGCATTCAATCACTCAATTATATGTTTTTTTTAATGAATTTAATTTATTAATGGAGGAAATATTCTCGACCAACATATGTAACATTGAAAGAATGTGACTATCGGTATGTTTTGACGTGTATTTTGAAATTTAATTTTTAATTTTGATAAAACTTGAGTTATTTTCCTTTTTTTCTTTTAAGTTAAGACTTTGGATTGAATTTTTAAATATTTTACTATTTGGTATTGGATATTTTATTTAATATGTCTGAAAATAAAGATGATATAAGCGTCGGGCCGTCGGGGGTGAGATACAAAACAAGTAGAGATATGTATGCAAGTTGTGATTTTGATTAGTGATTATGCAAGAATATATGATTTTGGTATAGTGATGGATTTTTATTTTTTGGAGCGATAATCAACTCCCAAAGTCATACAAATGCTTTTTGGCGATAAAAATCGAAAATCATGTTCGGGGATCCACTTCTAAACACCCGGTATAGAATTAGTGGTACAATTCAAATGATTGAATGTGATAATTCTAGTCACTCTTTAACAATGAAAATTCCTTTTTTTTGCATATGGATAGTAAATATAATTTTCTGAAAACAAGGTATGTTCGTTGAAAAAATACTCCATCAAAATGCCATAGCGAAGAAGAATCAAATAAAATTTGTGTGGAAATCCCCTCCCCTGGCTTTGTGGCATTGAACATTCATGGATCTGTATGGGAAATGCATGCATTGGTTGCATTTTAAGAGATTATCATGGCAGATTCATCAAACCTGCTTCTGGTTATATTGGTTTCAATTCTAATAACATGGAAGAAATGTGGGAAATAAGAACATGGTAAAAAGCTCCATCTATGTACTGATTTTGTGTTCATGATTCATTGTCTTACCCGGCAAGAAGTAGCAACATGGCGAATCGTCATCCCACGTAAACACAATTGACAAAATGATACAGGGATTAATCGGATGGTAAATTGCAAAAAATTCGAGCAATTAGTACTACTACTCGTCTACTCCAATAAGTAACAGTTGTAAGAGAAGCGAAATACCAGTAGAATTCATTAATGCCACCTGATAATCAATGCTTGGCTATCTTTTTATTTTCTCTAAAAAGAAAAAAAGAAGGAAAAGCGAAAAAGAAAGAATAGCTGGTAAATATAAATATGGCGAAAAAAACCCATTAATAATAATAACGCTTCTTATTATCATCACTACCAAACACGCACAAAAACAAAGCCACACTGTCGGTCTTTTCTTCTCCTCCTCCAAATCCGCCATACCCATCACTTTCTCTCTCTACAGCTCACCTCAGCTCAGTCCCTCTCTAGAACCCTCCCCACCCACCTATCCACCAGATCTCCGCCTCCAATCACCTTCTCTTCCCTCCGCACACCAGCCGAGAATCACTCGCCGGAGAAAAAAAAGGAACCACATCAATCAAATATGGCTTCATTCCGATTAGATCTGAGCGGAAGGATCCATCCGGAGCCGATAGACCACTTCGACCGCTTACCTGACTCCATAATCCTCCTCATCTTCAACCAAATCGGCGACGTCAAAGCCCTAGGTCGATGCGGCGTCGTTTCGCGCCGTTTTCATACCCTAGTTCCTCAGGTTGACAACGTCATCGTCCGTGTCGATTGCGTCATCTCCGATGACGACGCTTCGTCCGGTTCAGGCGGTTCTGTGGACAAGTCGCGCCATCCTATCTCGTCCTTCTTCCGTGTCTTCTTCGCCGGGCTGTTCAAGCCGTTGCAGTCTATTTCGCAGCTGATTGTGCCTTCCTCCTCGCATGGCAGGCGCCTGTCGACGGTTGATTTCGAGTGTGATGCAGGTGAGCAGAACAACGGTGACAGCGTCACGCATCACTCGCCGACTCAGGTATTGAAGAATTTTAATGAAATTAAGCTTCTAAGAATCGAGTTGCCTAGCGGAGAGTTAGGGATTGATGATGGTGTTTTGCTCAAGTGGAAGGCGGATTTTGGATCTACTCTTGATAACTGTGTTATTCTCGGTGCCTCTAGTGTTATTCACAACGAAAATACTATTTCCGATTGTTGTAGTAATACTACTACTGTTAATGTTAATGTTAATAATGCTGCTGATAATAATAATAATAATAATGGGGTAGAGAATGATAACGGGAGCATACCGGAGTCATTTTACACTAATGGTGGACTTAAGCTGCGGGTTGTATGGACGATTAGCTCGTTAATTGCGGCGTCTGCTAGACATTACTTGCTGCAGCAGATTATTGATGAGCATAAGACGTTGGAGAATTTGGTTTTGACGGATTCGGATGGCCAAGGAGTTTTGTCTATGAATAAGGAGCAGTTGGAGGAGTTGAGAGTTAAGCCTTTATCGGCTTCCTCTGCCTCCAAGAGGACACTGGTGCCTGCGCTCAACATGAGGCTATGGTATGCACCACAGCTGGAGTTGCCGAATGGGATGGTGTTGAAGGGGGCGACCTTAGTAGCAATCAGGCCTAGTGAGCAACCGAAGAAGGAGGTGGTTGGTGGTTCTGAAGGGAATTGGGTTGCATCTGCGTTTGAGGGGCCGTTTGGGACTGCTGCGAGGATGTTGGTCAAGAGGAGGACTTATTGTCTTGAGATGAACTCATTTTGATAAAAATGGAGGTTTAGCTGAGGATTCTTGAGGTAATTCCCCTTTTGCTGTTGATACAAATACATTTGTGATTGGTTTGAGACTCTGTGTGTAGTGAGAATTACTAGATTCACAATCCATAATGGCATTATATTCCCGGTTTCTTATTTAGTTGTAGTACTGGAAGTCATGCATGCATAAGCTTGTGGTGCCCTCATATTCTCCAGTAACGTTGAAGCATGTTCATGAATTTGCTTGGTCTGTCAGTCTATAGTTCAACCATGTCTTCTGTTAACATGTATATTGCCAGATAAATGATGGCTCTAAGTTCCTTGGAACCTATGTTTGCGCTCATTAACTAGCTTGGCTAACTAACTAATGTGCTTGTGGATATTTGTAATTTTGTATCTTGAAATCCAAAACTGACTTTCGCAAGATAACCTTTCGCTTTCTGTTTGGTTCTATTATCAGCTATGATAGTGAACTCTTTTGTTTCGAATCGCAGATTATGTATCCTACTCTGTTTGATTTTTCAATTTTATCATCAAAAACTGACTTGGTTGATGTAATCATCTTTTAAGTTTTACCTGACATATTACAGCTATTGACAGTTCTCTTATGATCTCATCTTACGCATGTCTCTGGTGTGAAATGTAGAACAATGCTTGCTGTGTACCTATGGGCTGTTCTAAGTGTACTTTTTTGTTTTGAGATAGATGCGGGGTGGTAGTGGGTATAATTTCTAGAATACCTTGCGCATGCTCTAGATTTTTTGACACTGCAGTATGTGTAACATATGCCTAATTTTGCACAATCACATTCACCTTTCTTGCCCATATATGTAAGGTTGTATCGTGATTTATGATATTAATCTCAGTTTTTTGCTTATGAAACTTCAGGGGGACGTGATGTGCTGCTTTTGGTTTATCAAGTATGCTTGATGTAGAAGTCCGAAGAGCAGAGGTGACAGTTTTGATCGAGCTTGTGCATACTGCAGACTAGTAGTAGCCAGCGAGTTATTCTACTTCCACACACGACCATGCTGCTCTGCTGGTGCCTGCTTATAGCTTATATTATCTCTTTTCTGCAATCAAATTCAGATGTTAGGCATCTGCTTTAATTTTCAGCCGAGCAAATTAAGGCACCTGGATGATGATGTAAGAGTTATGAGCCTTCAACTCTCAGGCATTTATCTCCCTTGTTTATCTATATGTGAATATTGTAGTTATGGAGAGATTGTATGCTCAAGTGACCTCTCTTTAGGTCTGGCGAATGTATCATGAAATTAAGCTGCCTACTGATATTAGATGATAAAACTACCTTAATAAGCTTGTCAAAATGACTTATCTTTCTATCAATAATGAGGCCATTATTTGCCTATTTTTGTCATATCGATCACAATTTCTTTTGCGACAGAAGTGTATTTTGATGTACCGACCATTGGTGCAGGGTCCTTATATACTGTAATTACCGGCCTAAGAAATTGTTCCTAGTTCCTATGCTGATATTGTTTACAATGAATGGTTTACAAATTACAGCATTTCATTTTGTATACCAGTAGCTGGGTGGGGTCTTCTTATTGAATCTTATTTAAGGCTGTTGTTGCACTATTATTATTGATTCTAGTTGTATTTTACATTATGCTGTGAATATGATAGAACATGCTCTGTTATGTTTGTCCTCTTAACAGAGCCTGTAAATGATGAGGTTCTGCATTGAACATTAGTGCTGTATTTGTTCATGCTTTTGCTTATCACGTCGCCCTATTGATGGTACTGGGCGCTCTCATTTTAGAGTAAAATAGGCATTACTTGAAAGGTGCTATAGTTAGATGTCATGAATGGATATTGACGATCTTATCCTCAGGGAAGTATGCATCTCTTGACCAAGGATTGAAAATTATTGAAGTTGCTAGAGGACCAGATGGCAACACCACTTGTGAATCGTGAGGTCTCTTGTTCGTTGGTACTACTAGTACTTAGTACTAGTTCAATTATGTTGTAAACAAATTGATTGACGTTTAACGTTTTCTCTGAAAAATTCATGATTATCTATCTATGGAGTACTAGCTGTTTCCAGCTCTCGTGTGGATTATTGATCTAATTATTTTATTGCATTTTTTGTTAATGCCGTCCATGCTCTGTACATCAATCATTCATTCGTGACAACAAGGGGCTTTAAATCAAAGAATCCACATCAATGAGAGATTTCTTGTTTCAAAATTCTTCAAACTTAAATCCTAAGTCTACCCGTGAGTCGGTGAGTGAGTGGTCTTTTAACATTACTACTCCAGCAAACATCGACTAAGTCTACCCGTGAGTCGGTGAGTGAGTGGTCTTTTAACATTACTACTCCAGCAAACATCGACCATTCATTCAACGCATCTTTTGTAATCAAGATTTAAAAGTGACCAAGTTTTGAGTTTATTTCAATTTAGTCGTTGCTTTAAATAGAGGTAGAGCAGTAGAGTTTACCGTTTCCACAATTCTGTTCCACATCCAATCATCGACTTGATAGATGTTGGAAATCTCTTAATATGAAAGACACCATCACAATCGTACTGAGTAATTGATGGAGAAGTCAAATTTCACCTAAGGAGTGCCTTTATAGGCAAATAAATAAAAATAAATGTATAGTACTTTCCAAACTTAATGATAATAAAATATGTCAAATTCCTTAAATGCGATTTAAAGGTATGTCCCAAGACAAATTAAGGACCAAGGGATTCGAACAGTGGCCAGCCCGGACCCTTCATAACATGTAGGATGGGTCATTTTGGGCTAAAATGGATACTGGGAAGAACATGTGTCCGTGAAAGATGTCCGCCACCTCTTACGGTTGCTGCCTCCCTCATCCATTGATGTCTGTCGTTCGTCCAATTTATGTTCAATGGGACAAGCGGTATCCTAGTATCCAACGTAAGTTGTATGTCCTAACAGCCCACAGTGATGAACATAAGACTAGAGGATGACAAATTCTACCCTAAGTCTGTAAGTCACGGACATGAAGGTCTAGGGGTAACCTAGCATCCAACAATAGTCATATGTCAGTTCGGACATAAGAGCCTTAAGGCTTAAGTTTATTAGTATCTCAAAGAAAACTCACATTGATGTGGTAGCTCGGACCAATGAGACACAACACATCAATTGTACGAACCTAGGGTCGGATAGTAAAGACGTGCATAGTGCCTAGAACTAGAAGTCTCTAAAAAGTACACTTGAAGCCTCTTGGAAATATCTATAATGCCATTCTGATTTCATTCTGATATCCAAAAGAGGATATAGGCCAAGCCTATTAATTGTGAAATGGGCCCATCTATAGTCTCGATTTGAGATGGATACTTGGTACGATACGAAGAGACTAAAGTATTTTGGTGAAAGACTATAAATACGACTCGAATTCCCATAACGGTAAGTGTAAGTCATAATGAAGCAATTGTACGCACTGTTATACAAGGAAGGTCGTCAACCTCCTTCACATCGGTTTGACCTTGAGCAAGTCGGGTTTAAGATACTAAACGCATCCCCACCAGGATTTCAACATTTAATATAATAGTAAACGCATCCCCCTTCACATTTAAATACCCCATCAGGATTTCAACATTTTAGGTAAAATACCCACGTCACACCTAATAGTACATAAAATTAGCTACTGCAAGATGAATTATGGCTCAGATTGGCTACGTTAATGGCGAGTTAACTTGGAGTCCAGGCATTTCCACACTTGACGATGCGGTTCAAATATGTGATGTACAAAAAGAGAAGCCGTGTATATGAAGACGGACCTTGTTAAGTTCCTATTTCCTTCAGTCTTTTGGTATGCAACTTCCATTTGATATTCGCTGGGCGGCTAATTCTTTCGGCTTCACGTAAAATGCAACCAAACATCATTGGCTATGTTTGGTTGTAGTCAACGTAGGAACAGGAATAAATACAAACAGATGGTAGATGTAATTTTTGTGACAGGCTGGAGTTCTTACAACATCTGTTCTTTGAATTGTTATTTCACCAGGGCTTCTCCTGATGGAAGTGGATGGATTGGGGGGGGGGGGGGGGTGGGGAGGGGTAATCATCATATTATGCTTCATTGGCAACATGAATTATACACTGGATTGAGTGGAATGCAAGGGTGTTTAAGCAACAGAAGAAAACAGGGGAGTTCTGGACATGTGCATTCGCTGTTTCAGAAAGGTGATTCTGCTTAAACCGCCTAATTGAATCACAGGTTCTTTTGTTCACATTTAAAGCACGAAACTGGAGAGAGGAACGTTACCTTAGTACAACATCTTTTCATAGTCACACAACACTAGGATCGCCATATATAGATAATTAAACTTGAAGCTTGAATGCCTTTACAACAACTGGGAAATGGATCCGTGGATAAGAAACTTAAAACCTAAGAGAACAACATTATGCATAGTTCAAGCAAAGGAATGCTTTGCCAGGATCTGCAGAAATTTCCATCTTCAAGTTACCTGCACCAAAGGAGTGGATTAGAATCCAAATTTACAAGCTTCAGTGAAATTTAAGAATCTTGGAACTTTATCAACGAATTTTACAAGTTCAGGAAGGACAAACGTAGACGTGTTTTCAAGTGTGGCCAACAACTAGAAACACAAAACAAACAAAAAGATCAGGCAACATACTTTCTGCACATCAATTATAAACGCCAGACACACAAGCAAGATCAGGCACATACATTACGTGGTCCAGTAAATCAATACAAGTGGCAAAATTCATTATAGACAAGCAACACAGATATCATATCTCCATCCCAATACACTTCAAAATACTTTCTCAAAAGAAACGCTTCATCAGACACAACCAAAATCACAGAACCTAAACTGTTAGTTATCAATTCTGAAAAGAGACGCTTCATCAGATGCAAAACCAAATTGTCAACTACGAATGGTTTAATCTAAGATAAGAACCTAGACTAAGACTGTTCCAGAGTCTTATTGTTATTGCAAACTGAAGTACAGGAAGGAAAGCAACTGGTCACTGTAATTGACCTTTTAGTCTTATACCTCATATCCAGTTTTTAAGTCATTTTCATGGATTTGCTTCAATCCACAAATATAAATGGCTAATAACAAGTAGTCTAGTAACACGAAGACTCCCGCTGAGATTGCTTTAAGAAAACCATCCACCTTTTTCATAAACACACTAGAAACAGAATGTGCCACCTTGCATCAAATCTCTATCCGAGTCTAAACTTTTCAGCGGCACTTGCATCAATCACGACAAAGGCAATTACTACAAGAAAATCTCTTCTATCTGCCCATAGTGATCCTTTCATTGCATCATGCAGTCAGTAAATTTATCCAGAGTTATTATACAACCGTTTTCACTCACGGCGAACCGAGAAATAAATTATTAACCTTCTTGCATGCTTCTTCGATTCATTAAAAACTGAGAGCGAACATGTGGGATGTAATTGATAAGCAGTAACTCGGTAGCATCAATAAGATAGTCTAAACTTCACAGAATTAGAGGAAATAGGAGAAATACAGATGACAATAAACATTTGTTTCCTAATATAATTTCCCCCTGAAATTATCGACCAATTATGATGGACGACGAGAGGACTTTACTTTAGGGTGTTGATTCATATATAGTAATATTTGCGCTTAAATAATTTCCACGACCTCATCGCATTGATTTGAAATTTGAATCATTCGATAGACACACATTCCAAATACGTGAAAACATATAACAACTTTATGCGTTAAAAGTTCTCGAAAAAAACAAAATAAAAAAATAAATAATAAATTAATGTTAAATAAATTTACATTAAAAAAAAAGAAGAAGAAGAAGAAATTATTATGATTGGTTCTAAGTTCTAACATAAATCATACTCATATCATAGCAATCATATTTTTCGAAAGCATAACTCAAGTGTTTGTATCTCAAACAAATGAGACCCATCAAAGCATCCACACAAAACCAAAACCATCTAACATAGGTTATTATGGATTTGTTTAGCAAAATGAGCTTACAAGATCAGGTAGTCGACAAGGTAACTGATAAGTAGATGAATAGAGTTGTTTAGGTGTGGTGGTAACTTCGTCAATTTTCTACTTGTTTAATTGTCGTAAGTTTGACACACTAATGCTCTAGATTAATGGTAAGTTTCTTCACAGTTTCACCACTTATCCAATACTTTCAGTAAAGCGCCATGTACCAATAACCACCTATAGAGCTAAGATAATATGTGCCTCATACTCAAAGCTATATTATTGAATACATCAACACAGACCTTAAGTACAGGCTCGAGATTTATGTGTGGTCTAATCTCAAACAAACTCCAGACTTAAACCCTAAGAGATGTGATGTTTTAAAAAAAATTGAAAATGAGCATTAGTTTGACAAGTGTTGAATGTCTGCTGAAGTTTTACTAATGGTGGGGGCAAGCTTCATAAAAGGGAACAGCAGAAAAGTATCTGTGGAATAAAATAAAGGAATAGAAGTTCTTTAATCTCAGCAAACTCTCTCACACAGTAACACCTGTCTCCGCCATGGACATGCTAGAAAAGAAGGAACCAAACAAACAGAAAGACAGCCAGCCGATCCTATTCACATGTATCTATGCATGCAACATGTATTCATAAGTCATACAGTAACTAAAAGACATCGAAATGCAGAAACAATAATCAGTGATAATAATAAAAATGTACCCATCCCAATGACCCAATGGCAATACCTTCATATTTGTGATACCAAGAACATGGAAAACTGCACACTAGGGTACTACTATAGCTCTTCAAATCGAAAAAAGTAATCTAATGGGATAACATTGACTAGATCTTTTTCAACCATGCGGATAGTAGTAATAAAAATTTAAGCAAGAATCCAAACCAATCACAAAAATAATGCAAAAATGCAGCATAAAAAATCAAATTACCAAGATAATGAAGTGGTCTGATCAGTTCTTTCCTTTTCCTTTCTGGTTAGAATGCCTGCCATTGTTATCTGCCTGAGGATCGAAACAAAGCTGCGACAGGAACTGGTTGTGGTTCTCCACTGTCCCAATGTAGTAACTAGGCACAGTCGAACTGTCTACTACCGGAGGAAACCTCTGAAACTGCGGAAACAAAGACGAAGGAGTGGAATTGGACTGAAGGGTCCCCCTGGGGAAACTTGAGAGGCCAGAAGAACTTCCCGAAGAGATCTTGAAGTTGAGATTGTACTCATTATGATGATGGTTCCCTCTAGGGACTATTAACTGCTCGGGCACAATCGAAAACTGCTGTAGCTCCGGGTGGTGGTGGTGGTGGTGCTGGTCCAACGTAAACACCGGAGGAGGACGAACTACCGGATTCACCGCCCCAAACAACCCACTGAAGTAGTCCATTGGAGCTGAAGAAGCCCAGTTCCTCTGCGGCGGCGAAGATTTTTCAAAGTAATTAGGCTCATTTACACCTCCCCCATTATTATTACCATCAGGACTTGCTGTGTTACTGTTATCAACATTATTGCTACTCCCTCCCATACCATTCAACAGCTCAGTAAACGAAGTGGTCTGCGAAATCTGGTTCTCCGATTTCACCTTCTCACCACCAGCAGCAGCTAGGCTATCAGATCTGGACAGTGAAAGCACAGCCGAGCCTTTACTCGTCTCCGAATTGCTACTGCACGCATTCGATTTCGTCATCTGCTGGCAATGAGACGAGTAATTGTTGTTCTCCTTTGGAGTCTCCGGAAACGGCATGGTCATCGGCGGAAGCTCAGTAATCGAGGTGGCGGCTGCCTTGAGAAGCCACTCGACCGCCTTGCTGGGCTGATCGTAGCCTAATCGGTCCTGCAAATCGTAGAATTGAATGGCGGTGTTTACAGAGAGCCTGACGCGGCGGTCTCTCAAACCCTTGGATGTGAGTACCTTGCTGTGGCGATCCTTCCCGCCGGAAGCTCGCGAAACCCTAACGATCCGTGAAGAAGGCCAGCCGCAGAAGCTGCCTCCGGCGGTTAGATCAACAGGTCCGGCAGCGGCGACGGAGGAGGAGTTGTCGTGGAGTTTGCGTTTGTTGCATTGATTATTATTATTATTATTATTATTATTATCGTCAACCTCCATGGTTGTACCAGTATCATATCATGCCTTCTCTTAAGTTAACATATCATTTCAGTGTGAATCGAGATTTAGGGTTTTTGACTAGCTATGGGGGAGAGAGAGAGAGATATAGTAGAGTGAGTGAGACTAGTTGGGTGGCATGTCATTGATGAGGACTGGACAGACTTGTTGTTGGACTATGTGCATTATAGTCTGTCTGTGTCTGTGTCTGTAGAGAGAGAAAAGGAAACACAGATGATAGAGAGAGTACAATAAGATGAGAGATGATGAATCATGGATATTATTTATGATAAAAAACCTCACAAAGGAGAGAGAGATGTTGGCTTTGCTTTGCTTTGTTTTGAATCAAATCTCTTTCCCTCTCACAGACTAACCTTGCTTTCTTGTACTTGCTTTGTGTATGCAAAACCAGGAGCTGCTGCTGCTGCTGCTTTAATGGAATGGATGAAGATGATAATGGTACTGTGCTACTTGCCACACCACTCTTGGCTTCTTCCTCAAATTAAAATATCTCCACTGTTTTCTATTTACTTATTTTCTCAAAATAATACCAAGATTAGCTTCCACAGTGTTTCCTCCGGATTTAATTTACTCCCACTTAACACTTAACAAATACTCCATCCAACGGATGGGAATTTGAGTTGAAGGATAACGAGCCTAAGTCACCATGATTCAACGTAGCTTATTTCAAACCTTTTAAAAGTTAATAATCCAAAAGCCAACTATGTCTGCGTAACATTAAAAATTCAAGTTAAACGTAGCTTTCAAACACCAAAATGTAAAACTACGTGGTTACTCATAATCAATGTCCATTATATGTATGCAGGGGCGGGCCAACCTACTACCGCAAGTCTAGGCTCCAAATCAAGGTTAACAAAAGAAATAGTGTGTTTAATGCGTTCACTTTTTTTTTTTCAATAGTTTAGATTTGTAGATTATTTTTTATAATATTCTAAGTAGCTTGAGTGTATCTTTTATAAATAAAAAAATTCTATACCATATATATTTTGCTTTATCACATATTTGTATTTGTAGCTACATGATAAAGGCAAGTGAGAAATTACTATTGCACATTAGTAGCTATAAGATGATATGGTAAGGGCATCACCATAGGAATTGTGGCTTCAATATAATATAATTGTTATCGTACAAATAAGTTTTTAAGTCCAATACTCTCATTAATGTACTTGTCTCATTAATCTTTGTAAAAATTAGTTTTACAGGTTCTGAAAGTGAATTTTTTACGTCATGACCATTTGGTTATATTGTTTATTAGTGCGTACGTAGCCAAAAAAAATCTTGATCTATGTCATGACATGTTATAGACACGATGTATGAGGCGGAACCGATGTTTCCTAATCATATTACAAAATACTACCATTGTAATTAACATGAATTCTAAATAGGCTTACCTAATTTATTAAGTAGGGCTTCTACCGATGCTAGAACGGGCATGGAACTCCTAAGCAAGTAACAGTGTAACACTATCAACATATAATAAAATGACATGCTTGTTCTTCAACTGCGATAACTATTCATCATTCATCAAGGAAATTATTAAAGATCACAGTTAGAGGCATATATTCAAGTTGATAGTCTATTATACCCCACTTTTCTCGGGGCATCCCACTGAGAAAAAAGCTCGTTACCAATATATGGATTCACCACATCACTAGATCATCATCAACTTGCTTATGTGAATTTGTACAACTATGTTTAAATGGGTATACAAATGACCATCTTCAAGACCAAGAATATTTCGTTGGTTTTAAAGTAATACCATGAAGTTTGACGAGTTGGGAAATATGTCCCATGCCTTAAAAATGATCTTACAAGAACGAGATTTCTCACTTTAATTAGTAAGGTTGGCTTTGAGATTGATGTCGGGGATCATACATGACCACCAGTAAACAATGGTCCAATATATCACTTATCGTTCTAGATTAATTAGGTCAAGTTTCGTAGTCATGATTAATCTATAAGGATAAGTTATATATTCATATACATATATTGAACCATTCTTTACCCATAACTCCATAAGGCATTTGGATCCATGAATCCATGGTAGTGGTGGTGATAGAGGGCAGTTTCGTAATATCCATGAATATAAACCACCCTTCTTAAAAAAGAAAAGGTGTGAACTTTTTTGCTGAATAAAATTCATTCAGAAAAGTGGACACTGGCCTGTTAATTACTCATTAGGATCATCATCAGTAGTCCAAGAAAATAAAAATGGGCTTATGATAAGCCCAGTAATACTTGTTCAGGAAAACCTTGCCCAAGTGAATCTTCAACATCTCCTTTAGTTAAGTCAGAACGTCGCTTCCACGCTCGAAACTCAGATTCGCGCGCGGGACGCCAAGCTGAGTGAATGAGTGCTTATATAGCTAAAAAATAAAATAAAATAAAACACAAAGTTCAATTCTTCTTCTTCTAGGTTTAGTTTCTGCTCAGGAAGCAGCAGCATACACACACAGACTACAGTAGAATCAACCAACCAACCAACCAACCTTGCTGCAATGGATGACGAAAAGAGGAAGAAAAGTTTGCCAGTGATACCATGGATGAGAGACCCAGTTGATATCACTCTAATTGATTCCTTCCCAATCGATTCCCTCCCTTTTCTTGATTCAAGGTATATTATCTATTTCCTCTTATCCCCTCCCTTGTTTGTTATTGGTTTAATCCCTTAATTTTTAGCTTTCCAACTACTTAAAAATATATATGTGCCTCTAGTGTTTTAAAAGGTCTTGTAATTAGGAGTTGTTTTCATGTGAAGTAATCCAAAGGTTTCCTAATGTTATTTTATATTTCATGCTTCTATATGATATGTGTAGCTTCTCTGTTTCTTCACAATGTATCAATAATAGTATTAGCTCATGCTTTATATATAGTAAGTAATATAACCATTTCACCATTTTAGCTGAATATGGGATGGTATTAAATCCTTGGTCTTTAAGCACTTCATAAACAATTGATGACCCATCTAAAAGCAACCAAAGAGCAAACATTAGTAAGACTTGAGTTGCATTCTTTAATTTCTGTTATGCTTTTCATTATATAGTTAAGAGTTGTGCAGAAACATTTCGACGGCATCTGTGAATTTTTTGAGTTCATCCAGAGGACCATAAACATCGTAAAAGTCATCTATGATCGCTACCAGTATAGCAAATTTTTCTGACATTATTCTGCAATATTTAAGATGAGGGTTATAAGTAAAACCCAATTTCCATAGGAAGCAATCCACCAACCTGTCCCTAAAAAACCTGCAGTACAAAATTGTCAAAGGTTACTTTGAAAAGTGCACCCCTTTCCTTCCCAAATTGTTGGGATGGAGGGATGAGCACATAGTAGTATCAGTTTTCATTTACTCCACTATTTGTACCTAAGACAATTCTTTCAGTTCATCCTGGTACGTCGCTTGCATTGTGTTAAAATCAAACTTTCCAAGCTCAGAGCAAAACAGGTTTCATGTCCTTCTCTGTCTCGTACACATCTATGAACCTTCTTGATTCCAGTCTCATCACGCTCCAGTGAACTGGTACTTCCAGAGCATGAATTATTTGCATGGCAAGATTTTTTTCTATGTTCTGGTTGAGATTTTCTTGAGATGATGAATGGAAAAAAGCTTGTGCTGCATCAATATGCTTTCGCCTTCCGTGAACAGATATGAAGCTTCATATAGACTTAGCAAGCCCTTCACATTGTCTCTCATGCTTGTTTTGAAGTTTCCCTCACCATCCATGAAAATTTTGAAAACCTCTGCAGTAGGGAAAATGCCCATGTCAATAGTTAACTTTGTATGTGAAGGGTCAAGTTTCTGATTTTTCCTGAGTTGATTCTGTGTGCCCGCTGGCGAAGGAGCCTGAATCCTAATGCTGTAGTATGCAAATTATCTTTGAATAGTGCATGTAACTCCTGGCCATAAATCAGAGAATCTATGTTCTTTAGAATTCTCTGTTCATGATCCTTGAAGTGATAAGATATCCCTAGTCTTTGCAACACGTCAAGCTCAATTTGATCGATTGGATCGTTGGTGTTGTCAAGGAGAACTCTGACTTGTTCTTTGAGCTTCTCTGCTTGCTTTATGTGCTTTCTTCCTGCATAAACCTTCCATTTTTCTTCTCAAAACAATAACTTAGTACTTGATCTTAGCCCAATTGTCGAAACTGACATTTTTGGTTGCCGTACAACCTTACTTATTCATATTTTACACTATCCGCTTTAAGTTAGCTATGGGTGGCTTAATTTTAGGCAACAAGTATTTTGGATAAGAATGGTGTAGATGATCAACTTTTTGAAGTTAGTTATATAAACGCCAGGATGATGACCGATGGTAATGGCGAAAGTAATGTCTCAACCACTGTTTAATGTACTTCTCCCGGTTGGTAAACAGTTTTTTTTATTTAATTTATTTAATTAAAATCGTCTAAAAACATATGATCAGTTACTGTTGATAAAAAAATGATAACAATAATTGATACAGTAAATATATGTAGTGAAGCATAATATAATATTAATACAAAAAGAAGTAAATCATTAACTAAACATCAAGTTTAGAAGTAGTAATTGTTTGTTACCCCATATTGAGAATGCAGTGATTGAATGAGTCGTGTTTCCAAATGCTGGCATGTAGTCAGCTGATCGCCTAGCGGCAGTAATTCTAGTAGTAATAATTTATTACTTTTCTTGTGTGGTTTTTCAAAGTAGTTTTTAGTTAACTTTTCAAGATGCAATAGCTACAAACTGAATGAAGAAAAGGAGAAATTTCACACACTCATATGTGCATAATCTTTTCTTAGGTTAGTAGATGCTTTGCAAAATATGGGGTTCAGTTCACTCTTCCCAGTGCAAATGGGGGTCTGGCACGAGACGATTGGGCCTGGTTCCTTTCAAAGAGATCTTTACATAACATCACCTACTGGCAGTGGCAAGACGCTTGCCTATGCATTGCCAATTGTGCAAGCTCTATCGAACAGGACAATCAAATGCCTTCGAGCTTTGGTTGTGGTGCCGACTCGTGCTTTGGCTGTGCAGGTTACATGTCACTGTTACCTTTTATGTTATTGTTTTCTGGAATTCTCCTATCTGTCTCCTGATTGTAGCTGTAAACTCAACTCTCTATCTTGATCTATCAAGACATTATGAAATGGTATTGTGAAAGTCTGTTTTCCTTTTTCCAGGTCAAGGATGTATTTGCATCTTTGGCTGCTGCAGTGGGCTTGTCCGTGGGTTTGGCAGTTGGTCAATCTTCACTTTCTGATGAGATCTCTGAGCTTATTGAGAAGCCTATGCTGGAGCCTTCCATATGTGATCCTGAAGATATTGTGAGTGATTTGAGGAGTAAAGTTGACATTCTTGTGGCAACACCCGGAAGGCTGATGGACCACATTAATAACACCAGAGGCTTTACATTAGAGCACCTTTGTTATCTTGTAAGGAGTCGTCTCTCCCATACATTCTTCATATTTTCATGCCAATTCCTGGTATTCCATCTTTGCAACTGTTGATGGAGATATTTTTTGTTCCTCCCTTATTGCCTAGATGCATGCTTTATCTGTTAATCCTTTGTGAATAGATAACTTTCAATTCCACTCTACTACATTGCTAATGTTACTAATTGAACTCATTTGGTTTCTTCTTCTCTCTTTATTGTTGTTGTTGTTGTTGTTGTTGTTGTTTTCATTTTTATTTTTGTTGGAAGTGTTAAAATATTTAAACTTTAAGAACTCTTAAGTTGGTTGGTACATTTTGAGATTTATGAGTTTGTCGTTGAAATTCGGAACAGTTCTTTGACTTGGTGTTTTCTGTCACTTTAAGTGGCTCCTAGTTATGTTCTGGTCATGTTTAGAACCCTAATATTCATCTTTGCACAAGTTGTGATGTGAACAATAGACTGACAGATAAAGTACTGATTCAGGTGGTTGATGAAGCTGATAGGCTATTGAGGGAGTCGTATCAATCTTGGCTGCCTGCTGTTGTTCGATTGGCATACTCATCAAATGAAAGTCCATTTCCATTTGGTTCACTGAAGACATTCAGGACATTGTCAGTTTTGCTTACTATCACTTATATTCCTTCTAGATATCATGATTATGTATATGCATTTAGTTCTTGTTAGGCAGACTACATGGTTGTATATTCCTGTAGTTACATGTTTCTTAGGTGATAAGCATCATCGTAAATTGTTCAGAACAGTCAGAAAAATTAATTTTTTAAAGTTACAACTATAATTATGCTATATTGTAAGACAATCTTTTGTTAGAAGCAACTGTTAGATGCTGTCCACTTTTGACCTTTGAGTTTTAAGTTCAAATTGTCTGACATTTTTTATAATTGGAAATTGAGAATTTTGAACTGAATCCCTTGAAAACTGACTTTGTATTTATGCAGTGGTGTTGAGAGGGGTTTCCGCGGTAAACCACACCCAAGGCTTTCAAAGGTGATCCTTTCAGCCACACTAACCCAGGATCCAAGCAAGCTTGCACAGCTGGATCTTCACCATCCGTTGTTTTTAATGACTGGAGAAAGGCGCTACCAGCTTCCAGAACAACTGAAATCCTTCAAATTGGTACGTAGCACCTGGTTCATTAATTGCTATATAACTCTCAAACCTGTTAACTAAGACGAGCCCTGCTTCACTTTTAATATTGAGCCGTCTTATCTTGGACCAAGTGGTATGTAGCACCTGGATCAGTATTTTCTATAATAACTATTAAAGCTTTCAACTAAGACGAGCTCTGTTCTGCTTTTCAAAATTGAGTTGTCGTATCTTGGATTATGCTAAATGTCCTGGCATTTTGTCTTAATGATTTCGTTTTTTAGGACAGAATAAATGCCCATACTCAATTCGATAGCTAAAAAATACTTCGAGTGCGTTGAATCTGAACCAGTCTTATTGAAGAGTTTGATACTTATTAAAATGTTAAATATTCAGGTTTGCAAATCAGAGCTTAAACCAATCTATCTCCTTGCACTTTTGGAGACACTGCAAGGGGAAAAATGCATTGTTTTCACATCATCAGTGGATAAAGCTCACAAGCTATGCACCTTACTGAAGTCATTTGGTGACCTCCAAATTAAGATGAAAGAATACTCCAGTCTTCAGCGAGAGTCCACAAGAAGGTAGTCTTGTTTCATTTGGTGAAGTCATTACTAGTTTCTTCTTTCGTTATTGTTTCTCTCTTTTCTTTTCTTTTTATTTATTTATTTTTAACCCCATATCATAACTTGCGAAATTCATCCCCTTTCCGCTAAAACCTTTTTGTGATACTTATTGCCCAAAAATGAATACAGTACTAAATTAGTTCTAATGTACAGTAGTACTAATCAGAGAGGCATTTTTCTTGCAGCAAGATATTAAAGGCATTCCGATCTGGCAAAATACAAATACTTATTTCCTCCGATGCAATGGCTCGTGGAATGGATGTTGAAGGGGTAAAAAATGTAATCAATTATGACGTGCCTGCATCAATTAAGGTTTATATTCACAGGGCTGGACGAACTGCAAGGGCAGGGCAAACTGGTTGTTGCTTCACCCTGTTGCCAAAAGGCGAGGTACTTGCTAAAAGGAGGATTACCTTTGTGTTCCATGGCTCTACTTTCTCCATGCATTTATGCATTTATATATCAAGATCTTAAACAAAAAATTGTTTAATTTGACAAGCTGGCACTGTCAGAAGTATTTATCTATAATGCTGACATTAGGATACATTGAGCTAGTTTTATTAATGTTTGCAAGTTACTAGTTAAAACCAAGTTAAATAGTACTTGCTGAGAACAGCACCTTATTCCTGGGGTATGGAAATGATGAATGGCGAAGAAGAAGAAAAGGAATCCTGAGGCCACCAATATCTAATTTCCAATGAAATAATTAACGTTTCATGGATTAGTAATTCATTAAATATATTTATTAAACAAGTTCTTCCAACACTTCCAATGACAGCCACTTCTAATCTTGCCATGTAATTCCTTTGCATTTCAGGTAAAAAAATTCAAAAGATTATTACAGAAGGCCGATAAAGAATCTTGTCCTGAATATTCAGTTCCAGCAGAGTCCGTAGAGTCACTTTGTTCAAACTACAGTTCAGGTAGTCTTTGATATCGACCTACAGTAGCTTAACGTTCACATGCTGGCAATTTTGTGTTATAACATATGAATGATCTTGTTTCAGCTTTGGAAAGATTGAAAGAGAGTGTTCAATCAAGCAACTTCAGAAAACGCAAGGATAGTAGTGGTGTTGCCAAAAAGAAGGAAAAAGATGTTTGAATGAACACAAGGCCTGTATATTGAGTATGTCTTGTGACTCTCCTATTTATTTACTTCTGGTATATATTTTTTAATTCAGAATTTCACAGTCATAATAGCAACTTCTTCATTTTCATTATTCATTGCGTTTTTTGTCAAAGCTCAAAAACATTGGGATCTTTACTTGACATTCAACAACTAGGGTTGACAAATTAGTTTCTATAATAGAAGAGTAAAGAAAATTCATTATCATAGTGTGCCTGACAAGTTCAAGTACTACTATACAACATATTCTTTGCCATTTACTCTCTCATTCTAATTTGCGTTACTCTTTACAGCAAGTTCTGGCTCTTGCTCAAAATGCTGCATGCTCCACAACTCGTACAGATAGAGGTCCTCAAGATGATGAAAAAGCGACATCTTTGGTGGATAAGTGGATTCAGCTGCTACTTGCGGAAAACATAGCAGGACTCTTTAACATCGTTGATGAAGAAATGTTTGTTCTTGACAGTATGAGTAGAAGAACTAGCCGAAGCATTGTGGGAGGAGGATGATTTAGCCGATGACATGGCATGCCTTGACAAAGAAACTAACGAATCACTCTTGCTACTTGAATCTTTCTCCTCTTCATGAATTGTGTCCAACATCTTCGATGTTCTCTGTCTCATAACACTTACAAACTGTGGCGGTGCCACTTCTGTTATGAATCTTGCAATACGGGCGCTTGCCATTTTTTAATTTTGATTTGAGTAGGAAAAAGGATAATGAAGTGTTTAGAGTATGTGGTTGTTGAAGTTAAGTTTGTTGATGATAAGAAAATGTTTGTTTGGTATGGTCTATTTATAGGCGCATAGTTTACAATGGATGAGATTAGGAGTTTGTGATCAGGCTTGAATTCACTGACTAGTCTCCCTCAATAGTTTTAATCATTTTTAGCTGCTTCTGCTGCGTCTAGCTTTCAGTATTAATTACAGGGAGAAGTAGTGCATGACTCATCTTCTCTACTGGACCACTTGTCACAATGTGTCTTTGTTCTGATAAAGAATCGATATCCGTTAAAGATTTTGTCGTTGTTGTTATCGTAGGTTTCGATTTTTAACTTTCCAGAGTCGGCTCGAAAAGGGCGCCTTCAATTGCCAACTGTCTGGACCGCTGAGCAGCAATTTTCGTGTTTAAGATATTTTAAAATAACGCATGAAATTATTGGTGAGATATATTCCAGATGCCCTTAAGTCGAGGGGATCTGCCTTAAGCGTTCAAGTGTTAGGTGTATAAGTTTTTAGCCGGCTATCCATTACATGCTTGTACAAGGCAGCGCGTTTGGATCTTCTACCGTACTATGATCAAGAAATTTTGGAGGTGTAGAGAGTTCGAGTTCACAACGATTTGATTTTTTTTAAGTGATTTTCTTCGGAGTCAGTAATACTAAATATGTGCGCTTCAAAATGACACAAATTTGAGCATGGTGTTGATGACCTATTGGATCACGTGGATGTATAAAATGTTGTCATCGAGAACAATGTGACCAAAACGTTTGTATGTGTGCAAAGGTCTTTTGCTTAGTAAAGAGGGCACAGACCGTTGAATTGTGGTGAAAAACACAAAATTGAGACCTTTTCTTTTATGTGAGCAACAAGTCTAAGTTTAAGACAAAAAGGTCAAGTGACAAATTTATTAAACACACGGGGAGATCATGCATTGCGTGCTGCTGCTATACATAATATGCGTCATGAGTCTCATGACAGAAGTCATCAACTTGCTTGGAAAATATATGGCTGCTTATTACTACAGTATCTATCATCTTTGAAAACTGGGCAGACAAATTGACCTTTTTTTTATTATTTTTTAATTTCAGGATGATACATAAGTTAAGGCAGGTGATAAGTGATACGTGTGCAATGACTACCAAGATATTTGTATTGGACACTTGCACAGTTGCACTAATTCTGAATTTGTGAAATCAAGAAACATGTGATCACAGGAGAAGACATAGGAAGGGAAGAATAGACTACTGAACAGTTATTTAGGTTTACATGGTTTAACTTAACATCACATGTTTATGTTAAAATGCGGTTATGTTTGAAACTTAAAACATGATGTAAGTAGTCTTTTGAATGGGTAAAATCCAAGGCATCGTTAACAAAATGAGTAATTTCTTATTTACAAAAAAGTACCTAAAATATTGTTTTACTACACTCCATGATTGTCCGGTGTGGAAAAAAAAAGACTTCATAATAAGAAATTTCTCGGTAAGAGCCATAGCTCATTACCTCCAGGGTCTAACTTATGGTTTGAGAAAATGATACGCTTATCTTTGAACTTAACGCGGTTATATTTCCGTGATGTTAAGTAATAATTTCAATAAAGAATTTTTTTTGTCCGGTTCAATTCAGAAACAATTTATTTATCCATTGATTTGGACTTCACAGAAGAGCTGAGCTTTTATGACCAGATGAATTGAGTAATTAACGAGATCCTTCTAGTATTACTTTATAAAAGTTTGACCATGCACTTAACAGCGTATCATGAGGATCAGTACTAAATTTTATATGTGAGTGACAATTTCAATCTAAAAAGACATATCAAGTTCGAGATATGAGTCTGAAACAGATCTTTGCCAAAAAGATTTTGAAGTAAATGAAATGCTAAAATTCAAGAACCAACGTCTTTCTTGACAAAGTTTACGGAATTTGTGTGTACACATACACCCCATCTCAAAACTGATGATAATTTGACTCCTCTCTTTACTCTTGACTATATACACATTCATCTAGAACCCAAATTTCAGCCGATAGTTTAAATTATTTATTCTCATTCCCCTGATTCTCCTCTTTTCACGCCCCCCTCCTATGATTTCTATAAATACTGCATCAAATTTCATTTACATCATAACATAAGATTCTCTACATTTTTCATACAATACAAACTCTATCCCATCATCGTTTTTGCCTCGCTCACTCGAGAAAATCTCATATCCGTACTCATGGGAAAACAAATAGCTTACTTACAGAACTGGATTGAGGTTGCACCCTCGCCCATTATATCTCGAAACAGGGCCTCCAATGCCCCCAGGCTTGAGACGATAGCTGAAGAGTCAGAGTTGGAAATAATTGATATCAATAGAGCGCTCTACCTCTTCCCTGTTATCCTTTCTTTTGCCTCCTTCCTGCTGATAACCAGATTTTCCATCATTTGATCCGTGATTCGGAAAACACAGCATGCATACAAAAAAGAAAAGTTCTCATCCACCAATCAACATTAGTCCCCTTAAGCCATTGTATGTTCAATACTTCAATAGTACTCCTATCTGAAGATACACCATGGCTCCATGAGTTTTCTGAATTACAAGATACATTGCTGGTAGATGGTGTCTTTATGAAAGAATATCAAGCAAATCGTGCAGACTGTAACATATTTTTTTTTAATAGAGAGAATGTAGTGTATACTGTATAGTGTATTTGCCCCCCGGTGTAAATGTTACACCGGCAAAGAAACCTAGCCTAAATAAGAGAAATCTGTAGAAGGTTTTTAATTTTTCATATTTTATCTTTATCTTTCTTATTTTTCTGAAGCTTACAATAAACACACTTTTTACCAGGCATGTGTTGACTTGGCAAGATATGACATCTATCTCGTGCTAATTTCAATACAAACTTACAACAGAGAAACATGACATAATGCAAAGAGAACAGCTATGAATTGTTACTAATGTAGTATATTAATTAGAAAATTATCTATGTGAAAAGAGAAAATAGAAAAAATACTGTGTTTCTTTTGGGAGGGTGCATCTTCAACGGGATGTTTTCAATTCATCACATCCCTCCACTGCTAGAAGTATGACACACTCATTCAACAGAATAAAATAACAGTACACAAGTCATGTCACCTTCATAGAGGTGTGTGCTTCCAGTTCCAGGTCAAGTTACTTGTATCGCCATATGGCCTACAAATGGAAAAAGACATAAGTTAAATCTGAAAAATACAAGCGGTAGTGATTCAAGTGATGGTAGGCTGATACTACCAGGATACTTCCAGTATACAACAAACCCTTTTTATTTAGTAATATGTGGTCTGTTTAGTTGGAAACTTAGAATAGATCAAATTCCATGAGAGTTCACCTCTATATCAACATGATGTGAAAAGTTCAAACACATCCAAGAAAATACCAAGAGAGTGCCTTAAGAGGGTCTTACTCATCTCATGCAAAGCTTTACAATATACTAGATCAATACTCACATGTAAATTAGCTAGAAATATTCATAATACACACACATATATACGTGTTGTGGCATTCAAAGCTTCACCTTGGAGTTTTTATATGAAGCAACAGGAAAACGAAAGCCGTGAATATGAAGGAAGTGCCAATGGAAATGTAACCCATTCCTAGAAAACTATTGCGGCCTCCCAACCAACTCGACGTCGACAGAACAAGCTTTTTGGCCCCTCCAAAACTGTAGGTGTTGTAGTTGTTCAGAAGTTCAACGGAAATAACATCATCAGAAAGTAAATCCTCCTCAATTTTTCCATACAACTTCCGGAAACTAGGGAGGGCAGCAGTACGCATCCATACAATAAGATCCTCCTGATCACTCAGCTAGTTGATGCAATTTACAAGTCCACCACCAAAGATATTGGAACAACAAATACAGGTTAGTAGTGAACTTGAATAGAATGTACAGAAGGCTATAAACTATTAGCAAAAAAATGATAAAGAAAAGTGGGCATGTCATGAGGGGCAATATTATCTGAGTTCTAACTTCTACGTTCTAAACCTTAACTAGAAGGCTACTCAAACTAATATTCACTCATAAACTGTGAGTTGTGTTAAGCCATCAGCAGACCAAAGTCCTATATAAGACTATTCAAAGTAATGGTACTCACTTGTGAAAACTGATGTAAGAGAGGTAGGAGCAAAAAACATTGTATATGATTCTACTGTTAGACATAGAAGGAATATTGTCTAACTTGACAGATTATCTGAAATCTAATAATACAAAATATTTAAAATATAGATTGTCCTAGATATCCGAATACAGATTAAAACATATGTGACATCACATACTATAAGTCTTGAAAGAAAAAGGCTTAAGAAGCACAAAATATTTAGATTTTTTGATAGAGGTGCAACTAAAATAAAATACAAGCGGTTCAACAGCTGAAGTAGACTTGCATTACCGATAAGAGCAATAGGTGGTAGAAGTGCATTGGAGAGAGAATAAAACGGCCAGTTCTATGTAGTGCATATTATCCATTTAAGAAAGTGTTGAGTGTGAAATTAATTAATACTATATGGATGATTAAAAACATGATCACTCACCGGAATATTTGGATCAAGATTTGCACCGCCTATTAAAGTCCCATTCTGAAAGTTGAAGGGATAAACTTGTTTTCCGAACTTATGATCACGGTCACTTTTCCACGCGATATTTTTCCTGTTTACCGTCACTTCATCCACCCCACGGAAGAAAGAATACGTGTCATTGAACAAACTCCAAGCAATCAGACCACACGGAACAATTGGATGACCGTTATTAACATCTTCAGGAGAGCAGGAACTTATATCATTGTACTTTAACCCCTGCAACAGCTGCTTGTCGCTTCGGCTCTTCACGTACCTTCAGAGTACATCAGAAATTAGACTCATAAAAATAAAACAGAAAAACAGGATGTCGATAGCCTGAGAAATTTGAAATTATGTGATGTCCTTAAAAGAACATCTCTTACCGTCTGTGGTTCTGGTAGTAATTATCAAGCTGGTAATAGACGTATATTGGAGCTTTCATATGTTTGCCAATCTAGAGACAAAGCAGGAGCAAGTTAAAAACACGAAGATAAATGACTTAGAATATGATATCAAGAGATATCTTGTTCTTGCATTCTCTAATTGATAAAGGATACTGTACAACAATAGAATATTGGGCCAGAATCACAGACTCAACTTAATGGAACTTTTAATCCAGGAAGAATTGAACTTTTCTTAAATTCATAAGCATGTAATTACGCTTTGCTTTGCATGCGGGCAGCTTGTATGGTGAACAGTGTGTTGCATCAAATGCCACACGTCAATCTCAACTGTAATCTACTACTTAGCACAAGCATCATGTAGCTAGCATAACATGAATGCAAAATTACAATTATATTATATAGGGATGTGATAATCACAGTGTAAAAACAGAAACATCAATCCATTTTAATTTAAGAAAATAAAGCGAGTGCAATTACCTTCAGAAGCTTGGTGCAATTCTTAGGAATCGAACTATCTTTAATATACGCCAATTTATTGCTTCTAAATGGTCCTGGGACACATTCAGCATCGTATCGATACACAACCTCAACAACCTATAAAAGGAGAAAGAAATCCATATGACTTGCACCCACAAAATAAACTTATGCCTCAACATATCTAGTATAAAGAAAGTAAAGTAAAGATGATTACACTTTGCGAAGCATGAAGGGAAAGTAACCCAATCGGAATGAAAATTACGCCAACCAAGAGAAATATAGATATAACCTGTCAAAAATTCAATCCATTGGAGACAAAAATCAAAATGACAAGAATTACTAGATTAGAAATGGTAAGTTTACAAGTGATTTTGCCTTGGGCTTACCCATGGAGGGGTCAGTATAGGCTTACAAGCTGGTAGATCCTGCTGAGTGAACTGGTACATAACTGCAAAAGGTAATAGCATCAAATATCGTCCTCCACTCTGATTCGAATTCAATTAGCATAAATAAACAATATCCTAGCAATGAACAAGCATAGTCAAATTACAGAACTAAAATTTAAAGCTAATTCCTCCTAATACTGGACCAATTATTACTCCAATTTATTGCTACATAAACAGTGATAAAGTGTATTAACTGAAATACTCTTATATGTCCATTTGATTACATGTATTTTGTGTGATTGTGAAAGGGAGAGGATCTTACATTTTTCACGGCGCTGAGGGCGAGATACGGCGGCGTTTTGCGTCGTGATTGGGGAGGTTGGAGTTCCTCCATCAGCATCCATTGAAGCCAGCTAGTAAACTGAATTGCGATTGATGAATGAGTATTGAAGAAGGTTGGGAAATTGGGATGATATGAAGTGATCGCAGCGGATTTTGAGAGCTTCAGAGATTCCTGAGATATCGTTGCTGGAAGATTTTACAGAAGATGAATGATGTTGATGGTGGAAGAAATATAAGTTGACCGTCAAGATTATATATGGAGGATTAATTTTAATTAACTATCATTTTCTATTACTTTTCATTTAAAAAAATAATTAAAATTGATATCTATCATTTTTTGCACTAACATACACCACGTAAGATGGAGGAACATACTTATTACAACAATATCATAAGACGTATCCGTACGAGTCCATATAAAGTAAATGTAGCTTATGGATCTAAACTCGTTTGATGCATTTGCACCCGTAATATTTTATGGGTCATCATTCCATCAGGTGGTTCAAAGTCGAACCCGCATCAGTTGCATTGGGACCGATTGACCCTTATGGAATCATGGCTCCTACCCCTCATAATTTTGTCGGAATAATCACATACGTGATTGTTTATTTACAATATACCGGAATTACTATGTCAACACATATATTATTCTAATTATCACATACTCTTCTCTAATATGACCGTAAATGTAAGACACATGCCCATATGATAATATAGATTGGGTTGAATCCTTCTTGGACCAATTTGCTTGCACAACGTTACATGTGGTATTGTGGTCAAATATATGGATGGAGTACCAAACCCATCTAGGACACATTAACCCGTATTAAATTTTGACTCTTACTTACTCTCGAACCCATATTAGAGTCATGAAATTAACATTTATTGAGGTCAAGACTCCAATGCAATCATTTTCTAAATTATCATCGAGTGATCCCGTTTAAAATTTCATGTACTAAACAACAATGACAAAAACTCTAATTATCATAAACTTGAAATACAATATGTAATGACCCGGTCCAATGGACCGAGACTAGTGTTGTTTAACGAGTCGATCCGAGCCGAGTATTGTTAGGCTCGGCTCGTGCTCGTTAACAAACGAGCCGAGCTTCTGCTCATTAACAAACGAGCCTAGTTTCATGCTTGAGCTTGAACTACCATATATAGGCTCGAGTTTGGCTCGTTAAGCTCAAATTCGAGTATAAATACCATGAAAAAATATTAAAATATTAAATAACATATCAAAAAATTCAAGATTACACATTACAATCAACTCCCAAATGATAGTCATCAAAGGTTAACAAAACGCAAACATAAATAATGTACATATATAATATAGCGAGCCTAAACGAGCTAAATAGTAGCCCTCAAAGAAGCCCCCAATATTAATATTTTGTGATTTATTATTTATATGATTGGTTAATGGAGTAGTAATATAATACATGAGGCCCACAAAGGAGCTCCAAACCATTGGAGTATTCAATTTGGAAGAGGCTTCTTTTGGGCCTTCTATGTTTGTAGTCCCATTTAAGTTTCAAATCATAATGAATGCTCTCACGATAAATCAATGGATGGCTCCATAACTCTTTAGTTAGTCAGTAGGCTTACAAGTAGGGTAAGATACCAATAAGGTACACCTCTATTCTTCGTGAATTCAGTCGATGGGTGAGTCATCAGAAAGACATCACAATTAGTATTCCAAGCATTGTGTTTTTGACTTTTAAGTTGCCATCTATTATATGAGTTAGTGAGATTTATTTAGTGTATTTAGTGTATATATACACACCCGAAATCAATCTAAGAGGTAACACAACAACTACTTGTGGATTTTCAACGTAATTAAAAAAAAAGCATTAATGTGGATTTTCAACGTAATTAAAAAAAAAGTAGTAGCATTAAAAATTCCATAAAGAAATTAGTGGATGTATTATCGGACACGAGTCACACGACAAACTCCACGCTGGGCCGAACTGCCGAAGTCCTACGATCTAACAGCCGTAAGGAACAAGAAAACATTACCTTGCCTTGACTTCTTCTTCTTCAACACCAAGCCATTTTTACCAACAAACAACACGATACTAGTGGTAGAACAATTGAATTCACCTTTCTCACCAAATCAAATCACACAGCTTCTTCATTTCCTTTCAAAACAAGAGAATAAGTCAATCTTTTCAACCGATTGTCAATTGATTATATGCAAAGGAGAGATGTCTTTTTTAAGGGGTCTCACCCGCTTGTCTAGGTCCGGTTTCAACCGGTGCCGACGGGTTTACTACACCCCATTTTTACCCAATTATTACGTCCCGGAGTTGCCTCAGAAAACTACCCATTTCAGCTCTCCACTTGTTCCTTCTCATGAGGTTAGCTAATGTGAGATGTTTTTTTTTTTTTTTTGTTGGCTAATCTTGGCTTTAGATGCTGTATTTTATTGTTGTATGTAATTGATTGATGTGGTTTCTAACTTTGGTAATTTATTTTTAGCTAAATGAGATTAAGTATGTCGTTTATTTTTATATGTATGCCTTTTTCCTATAGCAAGGGATAATGACAATGCACATATGATTAAACTAGCTTTGTAGTTCTTGGTTGCATTGAAGTTAAGACCTACTGTTTACCGGGATTGTGTCAACTTGTAGGTTATGCTACCTTATAAGAGATAGATGAACATATTTGACCATTTCATCAAGACAATTCTTTTAGGCCTACCTGATCATATAGCAGATTTGATTGCCCAGCTTATGTAGATTATAAGAATTATAAACTAGCTGATATGTTCTATATTATATCATTAGCATTATTTGCTATTTTACTAAACGTGTCCAATAAAATTATCTAACTTCTCAATTTCAACTAGCTAATCACCTAAGCTAGCTTATTAGCTAACCCCTGATTTATCAACTACAGTAGTAGTTTGGTAAACACATCGTTGTTTGATATGTGTATTTCTTTTAAATGGAAAATGGGGTTGCGTGTTCTTGAAATGTTTGATTCTTTGGATGCATTCTTGAATTATACTAAGTTTTTTATTTTTCATTCTATGGTGATTAATAGGTTTTGGGTTGCAGAGCATATGCTTCGAGTGCCTTGAATATTTTCGGGCAACAAGCCCACCATGAGAGCAGCTATGAAGATGAGGTCAGTTGGTGCAATTGTTCACTACACTTTACTTTCCTTGATTATCTACTGATAACAGTACTTAGGGGTTGATCGAAACCATAATAAGATACTAAATACTTGCCTTCACTTCCACCGATTAACTGACAGGAGGAAGTAGATCCATTTTCTCTTGTTTCTGACGAGTTATCTATCATCTCAAATCGGCTAAGATCCATGGTTGTTGCAGAGGTAATATTCTCTCACTTTGTTTTTCCTTTCCCAGCAGATGAAATGTAATGATTTTCAAGTCAGAAAGCCTTTATGCCTTACAACAGGTGCCAAAGCTAGCGTCTGCTGCCGAGTACTTTTTCAAAATGGGAGTTGAAGGAAAAAGATTTAGGCCCACTGTAAGTACTTTTTTCAACTGAAATCTCTTATGCCATTATTCATTATATCATTCTTGTTCATCGTGATATGCAAGTGTATCTTTGAGAAAGCATGAGTGGAAAGATGCATATTAGATAATAGGTGCATCATATGCTGTTTATTGAAGGAGAGAAAATAAAGTAGGTGCTTCGAAGACATTTCATGTATTAGGAACAGCTTTGAGGCACTATTATGTTGTTTTAGCATTGTAGCTGGAACCTCATGTCTAGTGTAACTGATCTGTTTCATGTCTGTTTTTCTTTTTTTTTTTCCCCACTCTCTCTTTCCCCTTTTCTTGGGTACACAGCTTGTGTATCTTAGGTAATAAACTCTTTTGATCCACCATCGATTAAAAAACGAAGATGCATATTTGTGAAAGAATAAATGAAATAATATGATGTACTGTACAATATGGGATGCCACAGGCCTTTTTGATGACGAAAACATGGTTCTAGAGTTGCCATACTTTTTTTCCCCTCATTTGTTTTCATTTTCCACAACTAATAGTGTTATTGTGTTCTCGCTTAGACTCCCGGACTTATTGATGTACCGTACAGGTTCTGTTGTTGATGGCAACTGCTTCAAACGTGCAAACACACAACCGACCACCTCCTGATGTTGAGGTTGGTGCAGTGTACACAGAGTTGCGTTTAAGACAACAAAGTATTGCTGAGATCACTGAGATGATCCATGTTAGTGACTTCTGTCTTTCTTGATGCAATCCAATAGCTTGAATGTTTACTTTTTATTGCATTGTTTGGGACCAAAAGTGTATCCTGCTAGCTTTATGGTTTACTCTGTTCCTTAATACGGTTGCCAATGTATGAGCTATCCATGTTATGTCCTGTCTACGCTTTAAAATTATTGCTTATCAATTCATTTCATTTCTTACACCTTCCAGTGTCCCAGGTTTCCACCCACATAGCTACACAATACTTTTCTTCCCATACAGTCCTGCACTCCTGCTTATATGGATTTTTTGCCATGTATTTTCAAGTAATTACTTCAGTATGATGTTAATCTAGAATTGTTTGTGTGAAGACATTGGGTGTAGATCAAAATGTAGTTTTTGAATTTGTGAGAAGCATTTTAGTTCAATTGTGCCCATCTTGTGTGCAGATGCACACGTTGGCTGTAGCCACTGTGACCTGAACACTCTGCTGTATAATAGGTTGCTAGCCTCCTCCATGATGATGTGTTAGATGATGCTGATACAAGGCGAGGGGTCGGTTCACTGAATTTTGTAATGGGAAATAAGGTATTATATTGACGTCCTTTAACCCCTCCCCTCCACCACCACAAATAAATTAAATAAATCACTTATCAAATTTGGACAAATATATTGCAGTTAGCTGTATTGGCTGGAGATTTCCTTCTGTCTAGAGCTTGTGTGGCACTGGCCTCCCTGGAAAACACTGAGGTACTTTTTGTTCCTTGCATTTATTCAACCATGAGGTGCTTCTCTTACTGTGAGGCTCTATCTTAGTCTCGTGGTACTGCAAAAAGGACGGATGAATAGACAATAATGATAATAATCAGTAAGATAAAAGAAAATACATATATAGTTGATTAAGAATCACATTTGCAATGTGCCTGTGAACCCTCACCGGACAGTTTGCTGCTGCTCTACACTTATTCTTATACTGTATTAATTATGCATTTCTATGTTCTCTGAATCTCCGCATTTTGTAGGTCGTGTCACTGTTGGCTACAGTCGTGGAGCATCTGGTTACTGGAGAAACCATGCAAATGACCACTTCATCTGATCAACGTTGCAGGTATAAACTAATACTGTGCTGTCTCATTTGGCGGAAACTTTGTTCAGCAGTTGTTTTATGCCTCAAGTTCATTTATTTGGATCATACACTAAAAGAAGTCTCAAAGATATTGTCCTTGGAAATTCTATTTATTTTCTTGTTATCATGTTTTTCCGTTCTTCGTGCACATCTTACCTCATCTGTGTGTATATTCTTGTAATGTTGCTGTCTATTTCTTTTCAGTATGGACTATTACATGCAGAAGACATTTTGCAAGACAGCCTCATTGATTGCAAATAGCTGCAAGTCAATTGCACTTCTTGCTGGACAACCAGCAGAAGTTTCGAAATTGGCATTTGACTATGGAAAACATTTGGTTAGTATATTTTGGGTGTAGTGAGCAGTGTGAAGTGTGAACACATGACATTTAAGCAACAAATATTATAACCATTTGTCTAGGGTCTGCCTTTTCTGTCTATTCTGAATAAATGTTTTATCCTCATGTTGAACTAGCAATGTATATCAATTTGATGATGGCTATATACATTTGAAACTCTCAAATTAGCCGATTATTAAAAGACACCAGGCCTGAATTTATTTCACAGGTAGTCTTCATCCCTTTGAGAGGGCTATGTCTTATATATTGAGGGATCGTATATGTAAGATATTTAAGATTTTAGTCTAGGTATCTAATATTATTTGTGTGTAGACATCATGGCTGTAATCCATTGTTCAAGATTGGTATGTGAGTTTTCCCGTTTTTTGGTATATATGTAAAATCGTTGTTGTGTGACTTGTGCCTATTGTTGTACAGTGATTTTTTATTTTTTTTAATTGACTATTCAACATGTTCAGCATCGTCTTTGGAAAGGAACACTTGCTCTGTGATGTGCAACACTTTACATATCTTTTTTACTCCATGTATTTTCCCCATCTAACCCTTCTATTGCCATCTCCACGCTTCGTTGATCCTATCATGTGTGCTTGCAGGGTTTGGCTTTTCAATTAATAGACGATGTACTTGATTTCACTGGCACATCAACATCACTTGGAAAGGGCTCTTTGTCCGACATCCGTCATGTAATATTCTTATCCTTTTGTTTGTGTGTTACTGACCTGTTTTGATATTACTGATTTCATAAGTAATCTGGGCTTGGTCATAATAATCTTTTTTGGTGACTGCTTTGATAATTTTTCTACAATATTACATGCTGAAGATTTCCCAATGTTTTCTTATAGGGAATTATTACTGCTCCTATATTATTCGCTATGGAAGAGTATCCTGAGTTACGAGCCGTCTTGAATAAAGGATTTGATGATCCTGCCAACGTTGATCTAGTAAGTTTCTGATGAATCTGCCAAATTTGATTCATTCTTTAGTTCTGGTCAATTAGACATCATAGTTCCCTGTGAGCCTATACAATGTCATTTAACACGTCCCAGAAGTAAAATTCTCCTGTTTTTCCAACATACTATACGTGTCGTTTATCTGTCCTATAACTCACGCATTCGTGTACAAACCAGTGCAGAGGAAGTAACACGAATCTCTTCGGTAGTTAGTCTATTTCCATCAGCCGGATGGTGGGAATGTGTACATATACGTACATGGAAGTTTTCAGATGTTTCGACTTGAAAGTTTATACTTGAATTCATGTAACTTAGAAGTTTCTTGACGGGTAAAATGCCTAGCTGCTTCCTATGGCCATAAACTGCAGCAAAACCCTGACTGTTTTGTTGCTTAAAAAGTTGAAACCCTTGTATGCTTCTATAAGACTATATAACCTGGTAGCAAAATCTGTTTCTCCAAAATTTGACTTCTCAAGCCAAGAACTGCCATATGTAGTTTCATGATTTTGATCTAGAAGTTATTTTATGCTTCAAGTTTATGAAAGTTCTGTTCTGACCTAAAAGTAAACTTGCAAACCTGAACTGACAGGCTCTCAAGTATCTGGGGAAAAGCTGTGGAATCGAGAGGACCAGAGAGCTAGCCGAAAAGCATGCTAACTTGGCCCAAGCAGCTGTTGATTCATTGCCGGAGAATGATGATGAGGATGTTCAAAGATCAAGGCGAGCACTGATAGAATTAACACACCGGGTCATAAATAGAACTAAATAAAAATACAATGATCAGTTTGACAGTCACAGTATACTAGTACTATTTAGGTGTAGATAAAATTTCTGTTATCTTCAATAATTACAGTGCTTAAAAAGGCACAATGTATGTTATAATGCCTATACCTTATTCCCTTTTAAACAAATTCCTTCACATGTATCAGCACAAATTGAGCTAGCTAAGCTAACCTTTGCAGATAACTTTATTATATTATTATTACATTCATCATAGAACTGGAATGCATTGTTCAATTCTAAAGAAGTACCCAGGATCAACTCTGCCCTTCACTATTGCTAATCTCTCAAAATTCCCTTTAAAGTATTTTTGCCCCACACTTTTGCATGATCATAGCTGTAATGTTCATAGTTTTGTCCCAATTCGAGATCCCTGTAATTGAAGTAGGCGCAACACAAAACATACAAAAATTTATTGGTCACATGCCTATTCAATTAGGTCAACAAATTTACCACCTAATATGGTATGAAATGGTTCATTATTTTGTGCTTGTGTCCATCTTGTTAATTGTGTGTCAATTTGGTATCATATAGTAAAAACCCAAAATTTATTACAGCTGAAATAAAATTGTCTCGGCAGGTATTTAGGATCAAATGAAGTACAAGAACTCGACTTGACTCTCATACTTAGCTCACTCACTTGGCTTGGTTAAAACACAACTCCAACCCTTATTTATACTACTAAACATACTTTTTCTAAAAACATCAAACTTAAACTTTTGGCTTTGAACTCTGCTTCTTGGGCCTTGGATTGGAGCTCTGCCTTATCTTCAGCTTTTTGCTCAAAGTACGAAGCAATAGTAGCCAGGGAAGCACTCTTACTCTTCTCAATCACTTCTGTCCTTTTCTCGTGCTCCTCTGTCCTCTTCTCTGACTGTGATTGGGGATAAAGTCCGTATATACTGTATTGTATACTGTGAGTCCAACTAACATAAGGGAAGCTCCCTTTCGAAGCTCTTTCCTAACTTTAATTCCAGTCCCAGAGATATGGGGAGAAGAGGAACTTGAGGTGCCTGTAAATTAAATTACAGTGTTTGTTAAATCTATATAAAGCCACAACACAAGTTATATTATGTGGATCCTCTCCAAGTTGCCTTATTCCCTTTTAAACAAATTCCTTCACATGTATCAACACAGATTGAGCTAGCTAAGCTAACCTTTGCAGATCACTTTATTATATTATTATTACATTCATCATAGAACTGGAATGCATTGTTCAATTCTAAAGAAGTACCCAGGATCAACTCTGCCCTTCACTATTGTTAATCTCTCAAAATTTCCTTTAAAGTATTTTTGCCCCACACTTTCGCATGATCATAGCTGCAATGTTCATAGTTTTGTCCCAATTCGAGATCCCTGTAATTGAAGTAGGTGCAACACAAAACATACAAAAATTTATTGGTCGCATGCCTATTCAATTGGGTCAACAAATTTACCACCTAATATGGTATGAAATGGTTCATTATTTTGTGCTTGTGTCCATCTTGTTGATTTTGTGTCAATTTGGTATCATATAGTAAAAACCCAAAATTTATTACAGCTGAAATAAAATTGTCTCGGCAGGTTTAATCCTGCTTTGTGATTTCTCTCCACTTCTTTATAAGTGGGTAAAACCATCCATGGGAAGTCTTTTGTTCTTGGGACTTTACTCAAGAGGTATTTAGGATCAAATGAAGTATTGGGAAGATATTAAGAGTATTGTTACTAACGAAGGGGAAACTTTTATTATAGTGGAAGTAAACACTCAATATTACAAGGACTCGACTTGACTCTCACACTTAGTTCACTCACTTGGCTTGGTTAAAACACACCTCCACGCCCTTATTTATACTACTAAGCCTAATTAATATTTCAAAGAATATTCCTTCAAAGAATATTCCTTAGATATTGTCTCTAAATATCACATGGTAATAGTAATCTACACATGTTAAACTATAACTTACTTTTTCTAGAAACATACTTTTCTAGAAACATCAAACTTAAATTTTTGGCTTTGAACTCTGCTTCTTGGGCCTTGGATTGGAGCTCTGCTTTTTGGCCTGCCTTATCTTCAGCTTTTTGCTCAAATCACGAAGCAATAGTAGCCAGGGAAGCACTCTTACTCTTCTCAATCACTTCTGTCCTTTTCTCGTGCTCGTCTGTCCTCTTCTCTGACTGTGATTGGGGATAAAGTCCGTATATACTGTATTGTATACTGTATACTGTGAGTCCAACTAACATAAGGGAAGCTCCCTTTCGAAGCTCTTTCCTAACTTTAATTCCAGTCCCAGAGATATGGGGAGAAGTGAAACTTTTACAGTGTTTGTTAAATCTATATAAAGCCACAACACAATTTATATTATGCATAATTTATATTATGCAGGATTAAAAATTGCATTTACCTTTTTTTTGGGAAGTGGTGTGCGAACATGTAACTCTAGTCTCATTACCGGACAGATGTTTTGACAAAATCTTTTTCATGATCTTTTTCAGGGCCAATGGCAAATCTAATCAAATGATACTGGTAATCATAATACTGGTAATGATACTGGTAATCATAATTTGGACGGCAACAGCAAAAACTAACTGCGTGTATGTAAGTATTAGAAAAGTTAAAGACTTGGTACCAGTAATCACTGATTCCGGATGGTTACCACTTACCAGCAGCAACAAAGCCATCCTGGGTCAAGTGAAGTAAGTTAGTGAGGCAAGACCTTACAGATTTTTTGAGGTAGAATTGTGTTCTAGGAAACAATGCTAGTCTATTCAATTAAGTGTCTGCTGTATCAGAGTCTAGCAAGATCAACCACACAATAGGTACAATTCTCATTGTAAATTTAACATTTGATAAGAATGCAAATCCTCTCCAAGTTGCCTTAATCAATGCGTGCATTCTGCAGCAGGTGCTCCAAAATAAGACCCATCGCATACTAGATATACGAGTGGAATTTGAAGATAATGAATTGAACCAAGTGCTTTCAGGTCGGGAACATGGGATAATCTAGAAGTACATTTCACTCACCTTCATGTACATTCGGTCTATACTCATTGTTCCAGCTCTAACATCATTGATTCCTACTTGTCCCACCAATTCATCTTTCACAACATCAGACTCGCAGTCCAGTTTCTACGAATCCAGATATGAGTTACACATGAGCAAGCAAGTTGGAACATAACTCAAATCAGTAGGTTAAGTAAGGGGGAGGAAGAAAGAAACCTTTTTCTTAGTAATTGTATAACTTCCATCTCCATCTTTTGATAAGAAGCCTTCCCTCACAAGTCTGTCCATAATTTCTAGATGATGCAGAACATTTAAACAATATTAAACACCAAAAATCTACCGATGATGACTTCATTTTCAGTAGCTTCGAAGATAAAAGCTCAGGTTAAGGTGTACCTTCTATCAAGATCTGCAAATAGCCAAATACAATATTTTTGTTACTCAAATAAGCAGAAAAATATACGATGCTATAAATCACGTAATTTTGAGGCTGTGTTCCTTAATACTCTACGAATTGTGTGATTCTTACCGCTGATATAGCATGAAAGTTTGAGAGTACTTCAGTAAGCTCAATGGTGTCAAGGTGGTATGAGAAAATCCAGTCCTTGACCAGTCCCAGCTGCAGTTCATCTTCTTCCAGATCTTGAGTATCATCTTCATCTGCATTGAATATGATAAGTTAAATCTTATCAACTCAGAAAATGTAGGTGATGTTTCGATGGAAGTTATATGAGACCTTCATCCACTGCGGCTGCGCCATTATCTTCTTGAACCTGACATGCCTCTGTCACAACAAATGTTGTAAATCTGGTTATTCATCACAAACACACAAATATAACGCAACACTCTTGTAAGAGGCAAGACTACCTCTGGGAGCTACAATGTAGTGATCATCATCTGAAGAAAATGAGGGAAATGAAAGTTTTTGATATCTCAAAATCTTTTGCTTCGAGAGACACATAATAATGTAATGAAGAAACAAATCCAGTTAAATCTTTTTACCTCACTGTCAGATTCACTGCTTTCATCTTTATGTACCTCATTGTCAGATACGGAGATACCTGTAAACTGACTTCGTCCTTCTTCCTTGGGATATACCTAAGTAATAACTTTATCCATTAGCAAACTTGACGTCATGAGCGAAAGTAACATAATAACTGGATGTATTAATAGAACATAGAATGTGTCATATTTGCCCCAACTTCCAAGAAATAGAATACATAAGTGTCAACCTGGGTAAGCCAGCCTTTTCAAGCAACTTAACGGCAGTACGTATACGAGTCTCATCCACCTGGTGGAAAATAAAAATTCGTCACTGAACGGAGTTAAAGAATCAGTTAAGGGAGACCATTGACTTCATTTTTTGGCAACTTCTGACAATGCAAGAGTATGGTGAGCTTTATCCTGTCCCAATAGATGAGTTATCTCCCTTGCTACGGGTAATATTGGGATATTCATGAACAAACTAATTAGATTAATTTGCAGTGCTGATAACCATATGCAAAGAGACACATGAAACTGCAGAAAGGTATTATTATTGCAAAGTGAGTGTGTTGAACCTATCTCGGCATCGCTACTAGCGGGAACAAAGAGAAGAAAATTGTGAGGAACGGAATCGGGGAGTTGAGAGAAAATATCTGTAGAGAAAATGAAAGAGGGAATTGAACAAAATGAGAGTGGGGAAGTTTTTTTTTTTTTTAGAAGCTTAGAGTGAGGGAGTTGTTGGTGTAGCCTGAAGGGAAATATTTGTATTTGGTTTTCTTTTTCTCTATTTTTTAAATTTATTTACTACTATACCACAATTCTAATTTTATAATTAAGTATATTCTGAGTTCCATCAATAATAACTATGCCGACTCAATCAATGGTTAGATTTAGGTACCCGTGTACGGTGTAACTTCCCATGTACGTATAGTTTGGTATACTAATAGTAGTAATGAAGAGTTTAGACTTTTTGGACCAATGCCTTACCCTTTTCGTGTTCATACACATAATTGAAACTAAATGTTACTAATGTTTTAGGTGAAAAAAGATGCATACAACTAAGTTACATTGGGAAAATGATAATTTTAGTCCCAAAGTTTCAAAGGTGTGGCATATGTAGTCCCATGTTTGCTTCAATAGGCAATTTTAGTCCCAAAGTTTCATAATTTTGGCAAACCTAGTCCTTTTTTCAATTTTTTGACTTTGAACAATGATATGGCACCGTAGTCAACGCCGCCACATCACCCGATGACATCATTATGATGTCATATTTGTCAAAAAACTTATTACTTAAATAATAAAAGATTAAAAACATATGAAAAATAATAATATAATTTTTTTAATAACATAACAGAAAATGTAGGAAAAAACCTATAAAAAAAAGAAAACTAAAAGGTAATAAATGATAAAGAAATTGTGGGTGTTATTTAGATTGAATGGTGGTGAATATTTAGAATTAAATGCAAAACTAATTTTCAATCCAAAGAAAATGCCCTTTTTTTTGGCTTTTTCCCCTTTAATTTTTTTTGGGTTTTCCATACTCTTTATTTTAATCCTCAATTTTTTTTTAAAAGAAAATTTATTTTCAAAATGTTCATTTGTTTATTGATAAAATTATTTTTTATTTTTTCTAAATTTTATGTTATTTATTTCTTAATTTTTTTATTTGTTGTTTGTTATTAAAAAAATTATTTTTATAAATATTTCTAAATGTTTTGTTATTTTTATTAAAAAAATATTTTTTTGACAAATATGACATCATAATAATGTCATCGAGTGATGTGGCGGCGTTGACTTGTTGACTACGCTGCCACATCATCGGTCAAAGTCAAAAAATTAGAAAAAGGACTAGTTTTGGCTCGTTAAGGCTCGGCTCGGCTCGGCTCGATAACCTTATCGAGCCAAGCTCGAGCCTAAACTTAGGCTCGTTCCACTAACGAGCCGAGCTCGGCTCGCGAGTACTCGGTAAGGCTCGATATCATGTAGATTATGAGTAGTATTAGTATTATAAGTTATGATTTAAGTTTCAGATTATTGGCTTGAATTGCTTATATTTGCATTTTGTTAAACTTTAATGATTTCATCATTTGAGAGTTTATTCTAATGCATAATCTTGAATTTGTTTATATTTTATTTAATATTTTAACATATTTTTATGGTATTTTAACAAACGAACCGAGCCAAACGAGCCGAGCTCGAGCCAAATGAACCGAGTTTGAGCCTGAAATTAAGCTCGCTTCATTAAACGAGTCGAGCCTAGGCTCGGCTCGTTTGTTAACGAGCTCGAGCTCGAGCCTGATTTCAGGCTCGCTTCGTTAACGAGCCAAGCCTCGTTTCGTTAACGAGCCGAGTCGAGCCTCAGCAATACTCGGCTCGACTCGACTCGTTAAACAACACTAATTCAAAATAACATTTACCTAAAAAAAAAAAAAAAAGAGACAGAATGATAAAAGTTGTTGCATTTACTCTACTTCGTTGTGGATCTTCTTCATCAATCCACAACTTTCCAGGTAAAATTCTCTTTTTTTTTTTTGTGTGTGTGTTTAACTAAAGAGATTCATTAGCAAATGGTAGGAGTATCAACCGATGATCCTAAAGTTACAAATTTATTCAAAATTTTGTTCAAATCATTACTTATATCAAAAGCTAACCAATCCGGGCACAAATGCCATTCATGATAATAGAATCTAGGTGAAACACAAAGGGGAAGGTTGGATCATATTTTCTAAGATGGTTTTATTCCTGCTTCCTTCCCTTGCAAGCTGATTTGCAATGTAGTTTGCTTCTATGTAGATACAAGATGATTTGATTACTCCAGCATTGCTGCAATCTGTTGGATCTCAGTTACCAGCTTCTGATGCACCATCGCCGGCGCCAGGTCCTTGCAAATGGCATTATAGTAGCTTGGTAACTCTCCCTGGTTCGATTCATAACCCATCTCCGCGAGGATATTGACGTATGCATTTCCTACTTCTCCTCGTACGTTGAACTTGAGTTCCCAATGTTATATGATATAATGTCCATGACCTTCTAGCATGATTTATCATTGGTAATCTATGAGTTGTCATGAGATCGAACCAAAGAGATTTCGTCCAACATGTACACGCCTTTGGGACGAAATCCCTCAACTCCAGAACCCCTACCTCTAAAAATGTTCGAAATTAGACGAGAGTAAGTTACAATAGTTTACTTTATATTTTGCGAAAGAAAAAAGGAAAAAAAAGGAGAGAAAAAAACCAAAAATAAATATTACAACGAGCTAAATTTGTTCATATGGAACAAGTTATGAAAAAATAAATATATGCTTTATTATTTACTACTCAAGTCTCAAATAGTAACTCATTATGGCGATAGGTTTTGTTTATAAAACTAAAATAAATCTCCGCTTCATAAATAACTAGTAAATAACCCGTCGAGTTTCGACGGGAAATAGTAAATTTACAAATAATAATAACCCGTCGAGTTTTCAACGCATTTAGTGTTTTATAGTATTATGGAATAGCGTCGTAAACCGAGGTTAGTGTTTTAAAGTATTGCGGAATACCCGTCAAATATAGTTCAAGTATTGCCAAATAGACATGTCAAATGCGGTTAATGTTCTAAAGTAATGTGAATAGGCCCGTCGAACGCAATTAATATTCTAAAGTATTGTGCAACAGACCAGTAGAAAATAGTTAGTGTTCTAAAATATTGTGAAATAGATCTGTCGGTCACAGTTAGTGTTCTAAAGTATTGGCGAATAAACCCGTCAAACGTATCTCAAGTATTGCGAGATAGAGCTGTTGGCCGCATCTAATGTTCTAAAGTTCGTGTTTTAAAGTATTAGTGAATAGATCCGTTGAACACAATTAATGTTTTAAAGTATTGTAGGCCTGTCAAACGATATTAGTGTTTTAAACTATTGTGGAATATCCCCATCAACCGCAATTAGTGGTCTAAAGTATTGCGGAATACCCATCAGATGTAGTTCAAGCATTGTCGAATAGACCCGTCAAACGCAATTAATGTTTTAAAGTATTGCGGATAAATTTAGTGTTCTAATGTACTTTGAAATAGACCTATCGAACACAATTAGTGTACTAAAGTATTGTGTCATAAATTCGTCGGCCACGGTTAGTGTTCCAAAGTATTGTGAAGTAGACCCGTCGAACATATTTAATTAGTGTTCTAAGTATTGCGGACAGATCCACCAACTGAATTTAGTGTTCTAAAGTTTGTGTTTAATGCATTATCGAAAAGACCCACTGAACACAATTAATGTTCTAAAGTACTGCGGAATTGATCCGTCAAATGCAATTAGTGTTCTAAAGTATTGTGAATAGGACCGTCAGCCGCAGTTAGTGTTATAATATAGTGCCAAATAGACCCGTCAAACGCAATTAGTGTTATAATGTATTGCGGAATAAACCCCTCAATCACGGTTAGTGGTATGAAGTTTAATTTAAGATATAAACCCAAATACAGTTCGTGATTCAAAGAATTATCGAATAGACCCGCTGAACATAATAGTGTTCTACAATATTGTGAATAGACTCGTCGGATACAGTTGGTGTTCTTAGGTATTGAGAAAGAGACCAACCAAATGCAAATAGTATTCTAAAGTATTGTGAAATAGACCTGTCGAACGCATTTAGTGTTCTTATAAAGTATTGCAAAAGAGATATGTCGAACACAATTAATTAATATTCGAAATTATTGTGAAATAGACACTCTACTATGTGAAAAACATTCGACCAATCAAAATGGACATAAAGTGAAGTTGAAAATGCCATGTGGTTGAAGGAAGAAGTATGAAAACTTCCTCCTTTGTAGAATATATACATATTTGGGTTACGGTTACATAACGATGAATAATGTTTTAAATTTTAATATAGAAGAAAATGTTAGAAAAAATGTTAAAATTATCTTGTGGGAGATTGGGATGTTAATAAATCATCATATCCTAAACCCAAAATCCGTATTACCCGTCCGAGCCCAACCCTATTACCCTAGAACAATTTTTTTATGGAGGAAGTTTAATATTCTTCTTTAATAGATATACAAATATATTATTATAAATTTTAAATACTTTTCGTACTAAATAATATTAAAATGATTCATACAAAAAACTAAAATTATTGAAAAATAATTATACAAATAAAATATTTTGGAGAAAAAGATGTGTGAAGAAAAATAACTGAACTTTGTAATATATAAAATTATATGTTAAGTGCATAGATATAATAAATAAATGTGAAGATACAATATTATAGCCGACTTGTCTATGGCGGGTAAGTTGAATAATTAACCGCGACGGGTGAATATTTTACCGAGTTTGTGACTCAGCACTCGATCTGAGGATATAATAGACTTCAAAAACAAATTCCACAATCTACGTGATCTCTATTTTTAACATAGAAAAATTATTTACTTGCATAATTTCTTTAATTCAATCTTTCTAGATTTTTATATAAATTTTTTTACAAATATCAAAACTAAATTACTTTTAGTATACATATTTCATAATAATGCCAAATAGCCGAGTTTGTGACTCCGCACTCTGAGGATATAGTAGACTTAAAAAAACAATCCACAATCTACGTGATCTTTATTTTTAACATAGAAAAATTGTTTACTTGCACAATTTCTTTAATTCAATCTTTCTATATTTTTTATATTAATTTTTTACAAATAGCAAAACTAAATTACTTTTAGTATCCGTGTTTCATAATAATGCCAAATAATTTTAATTCATAATATATACTAAAAATTGTTTTGAACATAATAATATCTATTTTTTAAAATGTATATATTTATTTGAGAACAATGATATTAAAATAAAAATAATGAATATATATGGTGAAATGTAGAATTGTAAATTAGATTAATAGATTTAAGACATGTGGCAAGAATAAAATAATGGACCAATAAGAATAGAAGATTGTAGCACATGTAAAAAATAAAAGCATGAATTAATAATATATATTAAAAATCATTTTGAACATAATAATATCTATTTTTTAATATGTATATATTTATTTGAGAATGATGATATTAAAATAAAAATAATGAATATATATGGTGAAATGTAGAATTGTAAATTAGATGAATAGATTTAAGACATGTGGCAAGAATAAAATAATGGACCAATAAGAATAGAAGATTGTGACACATGTAAAAAATAAGAGCATGAATTAAGGAGAATTAAGGAGAAAACTTGAAATCTTTCTCCTTTAATATTTAATATATAGACAGATAGATTTAAAACCCCTTTTAGTCTTCAGAGTTCAGCTCAACGAAGTCATGTGACGTCAACAGTTTCCATAGTCTTCTTCAACAAGAAACAAAACAGACCAAAAGGCCAAAACCGTCAATTTAACAAAGCGAATCTTCTTCCCCTGCAACTAACTAACAAAATTCCGTTCGTCACAGAAATTCCCGCCAATAGTTGGTTACATTCCGTATCAATTAATCTCCCCTATATATTAAACATCTCTTCGTCCCACTCATTCATTAATTCACTCATAGCATTACAGTTTCTCTGCACCAACAATGGCGGTTCCTCTTCGCCTCCAGCTCCTAGTTCTATTCCTCCTCTTCATACTAATCTCTCTCTTCATCTCCGCCGCCACTTCTCTCGACGGCGCCGCCGCACCATCGCCCTCCACAACCGTCCTCAACACCCACGCCTATCATCCAACACTCTTCGCCACAATTCTGTCAACACTAGGCTTCAACGAACTCTCCTCCGCCACCGCCTCATCAAACATCTCCGTCGCAACTCCGCTTACTATCTTCGCCCCCACTGACACCTCACTCCTCGCCTGCTCAGGCTGCTCTATCTCCGCACTCATCCAGGAGCTCTCTCTCCCTGGCCTCTATCCGAATCACTACCTCCAATCCCTAATTTTCGGTACCAAAATCGAAACCCTAGCCCCTAACCGCTGCCTCACCGTCACCAACAACGCCAAGGGCGAAGTCTTCATCAACGGCGTCCAGATCTCACGGCCAGATCTCTTCAACAACGGACTCGTCGTCATCCACGGCCTCTCCGGATTTGTCTCGCACCTCTCTCCTCTCTCCTGCAACGTCGAGAGGATGACGTCACTCTCGTTTCCGGCGGCGCCGTCACAGACTGCTAGGATGTCTATCATGCGCCTGATGCTCAAGGACGCTGTCGTGCGCCTCCAGATCTCTGGCTACAGCGTCGTGGCACTCGCACTGCGTGTAAAGTACGCCGAGCTAATGGAGCTCCGATCTATGACGATCTTTGCACTAGATGATGAGGCGATCTTCACTGGCGGTGGAAACGCGTACCTGTCGCACTTCAGGTATCACGTGGTGCCAAACAGGAGGTTGACGGCGGGTGAGCTCGTCGGACTGCTTCCGACGACGGCGTTGGCTACTATGGAAGCCGGAAACAACCTGATTGTAACAACTGGTGGTGGCGGAGGGATTTTGGCTCCGATGAAGATAAATTTCGTGAAGGTAACTAGTATTGATCTGATGCATAACAGTAGGATTGTTGTCCATGCTATCTCATCGCCTTTTCCACGAATGCATCATCATCTTCATGATCCGTTTGGTTCTGAGAATAATTATCAAGGTACTACTCAGAGTTACCAAGGTACAACTACTGGTGCTGCTGAAATGGTTAACATGTGTAATCACTTTGATCGGAACCGTGGAGTTTGTGTGGTGGAAAATGGTACGCCAGGTGGCACACAGCCACTGGTTGATGTTGATGATCATCATGGTCTCTGATTCAGTGATTGGTGTTAATTGTAGGTCAGTGTAGAGAATTCACTGTAGAACGAGAAATTGTAATGAGTCACTGTGCTATGGGTGCTTGTACCCTAGAATTGTACTGAACTGAGTCACTGTGCTTTGTATCTAGTGAAGATGTTATAGTTGTACGTACACTTTGTTGTGATCAAGTAAAACATGAATGATTAGTTTGAATTTTTGTTTGTTTGTAATTTCAATTTTTTACCATTGCTTCAAGTAAAAGATGAATGATTTCAACTAGAATCACCCGTAGGCCCTACACGTAACTATGGATGTATAGATCATGGTACAGTTAAATGTTGAAAAGCTCTATAAATTACCATGAATTGCCTATAGTTACTAAATTCTACCTGAGAGGGAAAGTAGGAAAAATAAAGGAATACATAATGATCATGAATTCTTTCGGTGAATTTTTTATCTTGATTGTGATGTTTGTGATCACATCAGAAGCAGAATATCCATATCCCCCAACCATACATCTCAACATACAAAATGACATACCAAATGAGATTGTTACCATGGACTGTAGCACTGGGAGTTGCAATGCCACCCTTCTTAACCATGTTTAGGCTGTTTGACCACTTAATATTCATAATTACCATTCAATTCAATGATTCAACTAGCTAATCTATTATAGTTTATACCTGTATTGAGATCAATGTGTATGTAGGATCCATAAAGAGAAATGATATACTCCATATTGTGATTCGTTAATATCTTTCCTTACACAGGTTCGAATCTATCAATTCCCATGCAAATACAGTATTCTTTCTTTATGATATTAGAGCTATTGTCTCAAGTTCACACCAGGTTCGAATCTACACGGAGATAAAGTCCAACACATATTAAATTTCTACTCAAATGCTCCCATCCCCTCCCAAAAAAACAAAAGTTGAAAACGACCATGAGTGTGCACGATACAGTGCTCTTAATTAAGGATCCCCATGACACAAACAAAGTACAAAAGAAAAACCTTGCTGATTCAACAGTAAACGAACTCATAAGCAGAGAAAGAAACTATATTTAACTACATAGAGCTAGCATCTATAAAAGTAGCACTAAAAATAACTTACCCACAAACAATTGGCCATATGTGGCAGATTTGACGTTGGTGATGATCAAGCCTTTGACATTTTGTGAATGAATCTTAATCTTACGGATGACATCATCACACACCTTCTATGCATTAAGCAGGGCAGCAGGGCAGCACCAGTAAGATTTCGGTACTTGAGCAGTTCAACACTGTCGTGTGCTGTGTGCTTTCTTGTAGGATTCCAAGAGTTCGTCGTGATGATGTCATCCGTAAGATTCATTCACAAAGAAGTCATAATTCCCAAACTTCACGACAATCACAGAAACTATTAACGAAGAAGATTAGAAATAAAAAAACTATTAACGAAGCAGATTAGAAAAACTAACACTAATTGAAGCAGATTAGAAATGAAAACCATTAACGAAGCTGATTAGAAACAAAGTACAATGAAAAACCTTGCAGAGATTCAGCAGTAAACAGCACTCAAGAAACAAAGTACAAAAAAACTCTTATCATCTAGAGAATTAGAAACAATTATCGAAGGCGACAAAGCAGATTGGAAATTAAAACTATTAACGAACCAGATTAGAAAAACTACCACTAATTGAAGCAGATTAGAAATGAAAACTATTAACGAAGAAGAGCCGCGTTTAGAGGAGCTTGGAATGCTTTTAGAAGCAGCCGACTTGGAGGTTGAGGCGATGACAGCGCCTGGAAACAGAGAACAACACTTGGAGGGCAGTAGAGACCAGGCGCATTCTGGTTTTTCTGGGCAGACTAGCGGGCGGACAGCGGAGGCAGTCTTATCAGGTACGGGTGGATGTGTCAATGCTTCGAATGGAAGGGATCAAGTTCTAGAGAGAAGGAGATCTTATGCTTTGGAGATTGACAAACTTTTAAGCCTTAAAGAGTGTCTTAGAATCCAACAAGCAAAGAAGACTTGGGCTAAAGAGGGTGATGCTAATGCATCCTTTTTTTCACAAAGTGGTAGAGAGGAGAAGGAGAGGAAATACTCTAGATGGTATAAGAATAAATGGAACTTGGATCGAAGGTGTGAGTGAAGTAAGAGAAGGAATTAAAAACTTCTTTGAATGCCATTTTCAAGAAGGAGATGGAAGCTTGGTTGAGGTGAGAGGTTTAGAAGGTAATCGTTTGAGCGATAACTTGGAGTTAGCTCTTGAAAAGCTGTTCGATGAAGTGGAAATCAAATTAGCCGTTTGGGATTGTGGTTCGGAGAAGAGTCCGGGGCCGGATGGTTTTAGTGGTTATTTCTTCAAGTCTTCTTGGGAGGTCATTAAAGGGGATATTGTGAGAGTCTTCAATGAATTCCATCAAAATGGAAGACTTAGCAAAGGAACCAATAGCACTTTCATCACCTTGATACCTAAAAGTGCAAATCCCGTGGGCATCGGAGATTTTAGGCCAATCTCTTTGGTGAATGGACTTTATAAAATCATTGCAAAGGTGTTGGCTAAACGACTAGGAATGGTCTTGGATGAGGTGATCTCCGAAAATCAATCGGCTTTTGTGGGGGAGAGGAACATCCTAGATGGAGTGCTAGTTGCTAATGAAACAATCCATGAGGTGTTGAGAAAGAAGAAGAAGGCTTTCTTGTTTAAACTTGATTTTGCTAAAGCGTATGATTCGGTGTCTTGGTCCTTTCTCTTTAGTGTGATGAAGGAGTTGGGGTTTGGGGAGAGATGGATAAAGTGGATTAAGGAGTGTGTGACTACCGTTTCTATGTCCATTCTTGTCAACGGAAGCCCGACTAAGGAGTTTGATCTCCATAGAGGCTTAAGGCAAGGAAACCCACTTTCACCTTTTTGTATCTAATAGTGGCGGAAGGTCTAAGTAGAATGTTTGCAAAAGCTTGTGCAAGTGGTAGCTTTAAGCCGATTTTGGTGGGTAAAGATAGAGTTCCTATATCTTTGCTTCAATTCACGGATGACTCGTTGATCTTGGGAGAGGCAAGTGAAGAAAACTTTGAAGTTGTCAAAAGTATTCTTAGATGTTTCGAACTAGTCTCAGGATTGAAGATTACTTTCAAGAAAAGCAATCTTATGGGGCTTAATTTGGATGAGGTGGAACTTGGAAGAGGGGCAAGAATTCTCAATTGTACAACCGGTTCTATTCCTTTCACCTATATCGGTTTACCGGTGGGTAGTAAAGGGAGAGATAAAAGAACTTGGGAGGTGGTGAAAGGAAAATTAGAAAAAAGACTTGGTGCTTGGGAAAATAAGTTCTTGTCTTTAGGCGGGAGAGTGGTTCTCACTTATAAGTCGGTTTTAGCTTCGATTCCTATCTATTTTCTCTCTTTTTTTAGAGCTCCGATGGCGGTGTTGAAGGAGCTTACTAGCATCCAAAGGAATTTCTTGTGGAAGGGATGTTTTGAAGGAGAGAAAATAGGTATTCCTTGGGTGGGTTGGGAAAAAATTTGCTTGGCAAAGGAGGAGGGAGGCTTAGGGATAAAGAATCTAAATTCTTTAATCTAGCTCTCTTGGGGAAATGGGTTTGGCGCTTCTTGCATGGAGGTAAAGAGCTTTGGTCCAAGATCTTGTTTTCGAAATATGACAACATTAGGAGTAATGTGGTGAGCTTTGAAAGGGGACGTGGGCTAGGCTCTTGGTCGGATTGGTGGAGGACCTAATCAAGTGGGTTTCTTCAAGAGAGTGGTTCAAGAATAATTAAGGTGAGGAGAAGGGTGGGTTCGGGAGATACTACTTCATTTTGGATTGATTGTTGGTGCAACAATGAGAGACCGAATTAAAGAGTGTTGTTTGTTGACAATCGGGCGGAGTTTCATTGGAGATGGTCAAGGGACCTAAGAGTTAGGGAGGAGGCAGCCGTGAGAGAGCTACAAGCTCTAGTTACCCCTTTCTTCAATGGCGGTAGTAACATAGATAAGTGGATTTGGTCGGGAGGGATGCTCGGAGGAGTATTCTACTAGATTAGGTTATGAGAATTTGAACAAGCAAGAAAGAGAAGCACCAACTAAAAGATGGACTCAGTTAGTGTGGAATAATTTTGTTCCTTCAAAGGTTTGCGTTTTTGTTTGGAAGCTCATCCAAGATAAAATACCTTCAAAGGAGAATCTCAAGAAGAGGGGAGTGGTGTTCACTAACGATGTGAAGGAACGGTGGAATCTTCGTGGCATTTAGTGGGACAATGCCCGTTTGCTCGATCTACAAGTATGGGAGTCTTTATCGTTTTGGCTCAATACTCCCTTACCGTTAGGAAGCTCTTTGGAGGAGACTTTGGAAAACATGTCAACGTGGTCACCAAGGGGCGAAAGGAAAGAATGGCTAGTGGTTTGGTTCGCGGAGGTGTGGGCTATTTGGACATCAAGAAACGATTTCATTTTTAATGGAGTGGTTTCGAGCCATTGGCTAGTCGTCGAAAGGATAAAAGATTACTTGTTGGGCTTGGTTGAAAGGGAAAGGCAAACCCACTAGCACAAACAATATGGCGGACTGGTTTTTGGAGCCGAAGATGTGTCTTCAATCTTAGTTACCTTCGAGGGAGCTTGTTTTTGAAGTTTCAGCATCTAGCCTTTTTAATCTTGGTTTCTTTCTGTTTTCCATTTTTTCGGTTATGCAGGTAGAATTTCGGTCATCTTTTGGACTCTAAGAGTGGAAGGGTGTGGCTGTTTGTGTTGGTGAGGTATGGTCAAGTTTTCATATTCTGGATGATTCTTTGTTTTAAGTATTGAATTTTTTTTAATGCTTTTAATGATTTTGATTCTTGGTTGAGCTTGGTCCCGAGTTGTTGGTTTTTTTAGGCCTTTTTCTGATGTCCATCTCTTAAATTTTTGTTATTGAAGTGTCGCGTTGGCTAGGATACACGGTTGCTCTTCGATCGTGTCCTTTCAGCATGATCATTCTTTGACAAGGGAGATGGGGTGCATTCTTCCTTGGTCGATTTTATTTTTTGTGTTGAGGAGTTTTTAAGGTTTTGATCTGTGAGTCCTATCTTGGTAACCTTACTCTAATTCTATGATTGGGAGTGCTCATGTTTTTCGGATAACATGTCCTCTTTTGGATGTGTCCGGATTGTGTTACTTTGGATTGTAGTTGTGGGGTTTTACCTTGTTTGGGGTAGCTTAGTGTTCGGTTGGCATTTTTGTTTTGCAGGTTGAGGTGCCTCTCGTATCTTCTGAGTAGTAGGTTCCCCATTATTTAATGTGATAAACATGGCTTGCGGTTTAAATTACTTGCTTCATACGGCACATTCCAAGGGCCTAACAGTCCAGTTGGTTAATTTCCAATCACGGTGACTTGGTACGACGGGGCTAATTACCCTGTCCTCTGCTTTTTCATTCTAAGGGGTTGGATGCTCTTAGTCCCGGGGTGTCTGTACGGGTGTAGGACCCAATCTAGTACGGTTTTTCATCTTAAATGATGGGATAGCTTTCGAGGTCTGTTTGTGTGCATTTGCGTTGAGCTCTTTCTCATCTCTTTGATGGATGGACAGTATACTCGATTGTGTTTGGCAGTGCGTCAATGGTGCGATTCCTCTTGGTTATTTAAGTCATTTGGGTTCTTTGAGTTGAACTATCATTCTTGTTAAGTAGTGTGATTGAGGGTGGTGATTGGCGAGCTGCTTTCCTTTCTTTCCAAGCGACCTCAAGTGACCTTTGCATTGCTAGTCTCTGTTTGCGGATGGCCTTAGTAAGAGTTTTTGATCCACTTTTGTTCCATATTTCTTGGCCAAGCCCTTGTTTTTAATCTCAGGCTGTGTTTCGGTTTCAAGGTGTTAGGGTCTATTCTAGTGTTCTTTTAGTCTTGAAGGTTTGTTTGCTTCGGTGTTTATTTTTATTTTGCATCTCTTTTTTATCCGGAGGTTTGTTCCGTGTATTTCCGTTGTAGTATTCTTTGGAGCATTTCTTATGCTCCTTTCGTTAATAAAAAATTGAAAATTTTGCCGTTTCAAAAAAAAAAAAAACGAAGAAGATTAGAAATGGAAAAGCCTTGTAGAGATTTAGCCGTAAACGACACGACACAGTAGCGATGAATTAGGGTTTATAAAGGGGAGGAGACGGTGGAATGTGCTGGCAATTCAATTGCGTCTGGGACTGCCTATTCATGGAACAGGCCAATGACAATGGGACTGCCTGGAACAGGCCAATGAAATTTGGACTGCCCATTAATGGGACAGACCCATTTAATTGACCATTTCTTTAGACATTGAAGCAGCTCAGAAGACTAGCTTTAAGTTTAAGAATCTCTCTAGATCTAGTGACTTGACACATAATTACTTGCACTAACAGGACACAAGTCATCAGATTCAGATATGATCATATGGTACGGTACGTTATTCATCTTTTACAAAATTACAATATTTATAAAACAAAACATTCATTTATTTCTAACATGTAGAAACTGTAGAAAATTTAATGAATGGATTAATTGTTGTATTTATTAAAAGGCTTCCTTGTTGAACAGCTCTATAAATTACCCTATTTTGTTCATGCTTTTATAATCAGCATTAGATGAATTGCATATAGTTACTAAATTCTACCTGAGAGGGAAAGTAGAGAATACAACTAGCTAGCTACTATGATGATGAATTCTTTAGGTGCATTTTTTATCTTGATTGTGATGTTCGTGATCATCACATCAGAAGCAGAATATCCATATCCCCCAACCATACATCTCAACATACAAAATGATATACCAAATGAGATTGTTACGTTTGACTGTGGCAGTGGGATTTTCAAGCTTTCGTATCATAAATCTTTCAGCAAAGAAACTGTTTTCGAAGATCACTTTGACTGTAGAGTCTATACCAAGTATGGTTCCGGTCTTTATGCGATCTTGAGAGGTTATGAAACCTGTTATCTAGACCCTATCGAAGACGATGTTTACCACTGCCAATGGGTTATAAAAGAACAAGGGCCGTGCGTGAGAGAGGAGCCTAACAAAGTTCAGTGCTATAAGTGGCAGAAACCTGCTCGATGGCTCTCCATGGGAAAGAATGTCGATGAAGTTGCTCAATAAAGTACTGTTTAGCTTCAAGTACTGTTTCTATTAAAATTATAATTGCTTCAGAACCAAATAATGCAGCTTAAACTAGATTAAACCAATGTATGTTTAATTGATCTTATATATGATGGCGAACATCTAGTACATTCTGAATATCTAAAGAAACTATTACATTATTATCATTACATTCACCATGATTCACAATAGAACTGGGATGCTTTGTTCACTTCTAAAGAAATTCCCAGGATCAACTCTGCCCTTCACTCTTGCTAATCTCTCAAAATTCCCCTTAAAGTATTTCTGCCCCCACACTTTCGCATGATCATAGCTGCAATGTTCGTCATTTTGTCCCAGATCGAGATCCCTGTAATTTAAGTATGCAGGTCTTGGTGACCGTGGTACATATGGCTTCATTTTCTTGTACAGCTCTCTCATCCAGTTTATGTGCTTCTCTGCTTCTGCTTCCGTGTTTTTATCCCAATTTGTCGCATATTGAATGCTGAAGGCAGTTCCTTTTCGATGTGGGAATGGAGTCTCCGTTTCGCCAATCTCATCCATTTTCCCTCCGAATGGATCCAATATCACCAGAGGGTGGTTTTCCTCAGATAATAACATGTTGATTATCTTCTTCCAGCCCTGATTGGGAATCGGCATTTGCAAGAAATCAGAGGTGGCCTTCTGAAGATTGCTAAATGTTCTGTTATCTCTAGCCAACAACATCTCTGGGGCTGTATCCGTGGCCATGAACATGAAGAAGAAAACAGACCCTATCCATGGAGTTTGTACACAATCGGATTTGGGACCTCGGAAACAATCTTTAGTCTGTAGATTGAATTCTGGGAAGAACTTGTGCAATAGTGGAACCAACTGTTCAGCTGTTCCCAGAAATAGCCCTTGGTATACAACGTGGACCGTTATTTTATTCGCAGCAAACAGAGCTCTAATGAAGAGATCTACGGGGAGTTTGTGAGCGTTGTTTTGCCATTTTTGGAGAAGATCTAGATTTTCAGGATCCAAATCGTAGATAAATTTGAAAGAAGTTACGTGTTCAGGCACTCGAACCAGTTTGAGCTTCCATGCCAAGATAACACCGAAACTTGCTCCCCCGCCACCCCTTATAGCCCAGAAAAGCTCTCTGCCCATACTCTTTCTGTCTAAGATTTCCCCGTTCACATCCATTAAGAAAGCATCAATCACATTATCTGCTGCTAGTCCATATTTCCGCAACAACGTCCCAAACCCTCCGCCACTGATATGACCTCCAGAGCCAACAGTACTGTATAGACCACCGGGGAAAGCAAGCTTGTTGCTCTTCTTTGAAATCTCGTAGTACAGCTGGCCTAGAGTCACCCCTGTCTCAATCCAAGCAGTTTCTTCTCTGACATCAATGGTAATGGAACTCAGATTGATGAGATCAACCATGATGAACAGTGTCTTAGAGCGGAAGGACAGACCCTCATAGTCATGGCCTCCACTCTTGACTCTGACCTGGAGCCCGAACTCTTTCGCGCAAAGAGTGACAGGTCGGATTTCTGTCTGCACCAACGGAACTGCAATGAACGAGGGTCGTTGTGCAGTTATATTCAGCCATCTTGCATTATGCGTGGCGGACAAGAGAAGGCTGATATATGTTGGGGAATTCGGGGAGTAAATTCTTTCCCGTATTCCAGTGTTTCTTTGGGATTGATTGGAAATGCAATCAAGAAAAGCTACTCCATTTACAGCATGGGATGGAGCAGCAAACAATGAAACAGTGGTTAGCAATAGAAGAAGTAAGCTGGTAGCCATGGATGATAAACTGAGTGTTGGAAGTTTATGCATGGAAGATATGATAGTGGAAGAAGAGGAAGTAAGTTTACTGATGATATGAATGTTGAGAAAAGTTAACAGAGAAGAGATATTTAAAAAGAAGGAAGTAAGTTTACTGATATGAATGTTGAAAAAGTTTAGAGAAGGGAGATATTTAAAAAGAAGGAAGTAAGTTTACTGATATGAATGTTGAAAAAAGTTTAGAGAAGGGAGATATTTAAAAAGAAGGAAGTAGCAAGTTGTCTTCTGTATTTATGCAATTGATTCCCAACCCTTTCTTGTCTTGGCTTTCAATCAAGTCTTGAATATTTCAGTTCAGTCCCTGACAAAACACGTATGTAAGGGTGTGTGTGTGTGATTCTTTACCCGCTTCTAAAAGTATTGAAATTTATTTTTTGTTGCAAGTAATATACACAATGCTACAGTTATGGAATAATAACATTGCAAATGAATGGTCTGGTAAATTCATAGTACAAGTTATTTGGTAGTACAAGATTACAACTAGAGATATTTATGTCATTATATGAGGCCTTAATTTAGTATCTGAAACAATGAATCATGACATGATAGCATGTGTTAACTTCAACTGTTTAGAGTAAAAATATCAGTCATACTGTCATACACATAATACAGTCATACAATGATTGTAGCCATGGAAAGATGAAGAGTTTTCGAAGTTGGAAATAATATCATGAAAGGCTTTTGAGTGTTGGAGCTTGGAATATATATGTTTTAAAATTTCTGGCCAGTTTTTATATAGACAGACTATCACAATTCACAGACCATCAATGTTTATATAAAAAAATGATGTTAGTTTATTTGTTCTTTAAATTAATTAAATACAAGAAACAGAACTTACAAGTGTTTCTTGAACAGTGTAAATTCCTGGAGTCACATAATGAAAAAAAAAAAAAAAAAAACTCTCATTTGTTATTGACATAGGATTCGTAGGCATCGTAGTAATCTGAAAATTGAATCTGGTACATGCATGGAGCTTTCTTTTGCTCTTATCCTGCATGCCCATGTCATATTGTCATGTTCCTGTTTTTAGATGGACAAGTTCCACTTATGATTTATGAAGCTTGCACAACTTTTTTGTGATAGATTTTAATTAATGACCTATAGTCCTTCTCAATTTCTTGTTTGAAGAAAGGACGGAAAAAATCATTGGTTCTTGTTTCAAGTTTCAATGTGTATCTATCTCTCATGACAATCTCTGGTTAATTATTGTTTTTCACTTTTCACTTTGAAAAAGTGAAGGATGATGATAAATCAAATGCTCTTTTGAATTGAAAACAATGATAATTCACAACTTCACCAAGATTCTTCATTTTTCACAACATGCTACTCAGTAGAACTTCTTGTTCAAATTTAGGAAAACAGAGTATTGGTTCAGTAATGATATATACTTTGATTGTTTTTCAACTTTTTAACTTTCTTCTTTTTTTAGTAATAATAGTTCTGGGCCTTTAGTAGAAAACAGAGCGCTTAAGACATATACCTAAGATTTTAAACGGATGGTGAGGTGCGGAAAATCAAGTCCTCAATATTTCAATTCAGTCTCTGATACAAACAAAAACTTGTTCAATCACAAGTCTTTGTTTCTAATCATCAGTGTTGCAAAGAAATTACAAGCAACAGATATGGTATGATTTTTAGCGGCGCCTAGGATTAATGTGCGCCATCTCAGCAAGCAATTAAAGGTCACAATGATTGAGAGACAATTTGTTTGGAAGTTTATTTTTGCTCCAATGAATTGGATTGATAATATTTTTGAGGTTGCAGATGTTGAATTGAAACAAATGATCATGATGCTCAATGAATTTACCCAGAGAATTATTCAAATTTAGTACCACGAGTTTAAGTAGAGTGTTCTTGACATGTTACGTCCATATATAACATCTATAAATCCCTTGCAAAACATTTAAGGGTATGTGTGATTCTATACCCGCTTCTAAAAGTATTTACATCTATATTGTGCTGTACACAATGCTACAGGTATGGAATAATAACATTGAAAGGAATGGTCTAGTAAAACTTGTAGCACAAATTTGATTTAGAACAGCTCATTGATTTTGTAGTACACCCTCCTTTTTTTTTTATAAGTACACATATTAATTAAGGAAATGATTGATTTCCATTATTTTATTCTTTCAATCATTAATAGCCCTTGGACATATACTTGTATAACTATCTAGTGAAGATCACGGTTCCTGTCATGCGAATGTCAAAGCAAATCCTCTAAATTTGAATCATCTATGGCATACAAGGAATGAACAAAATTCGTTAAACATGCAAACAATAGCATAACAACATAATCAGTTCATTAGAAATTTAGAGGACTTAAAACAATTTTCATTTAAGTGCATAATTTATCATGAGTCATTTGTTGGAGAATTAATATAAATGACTAGATTTCGTTCCTCCCCAACAGCTTAAGCTTTTGGGAGAGTTGAATTTTTATCATGGTATCAGATCCATCTGGCTCATGCCCACCCAGGTTCGAATATCCCCGGAGACAAACTCCCGCCCCTTATTAAATTTCCACTCGATTGACAAGCTTTCTAACTATTCAAAGTACATATATTCAATTATGAAGAACAAATTAAATTTAAGTATGACATTCCACCTTTTAAACCAAAATTAAAGTAGCAAGAAGATTAGAATTACACCTCAACTAAAGGCTATAATATTTCCAATTTCTGTTGGATCACCATGTTCCGATGTTTGTGGGTTGTTTCATGCTTCATGATGCAGACTACATTGATAGCAGACTCCAAACTTCAAAGGAATTTGAATAGGACAAGGATTTGGTGTTTTTCTTATTGGAGTAATACCTATTGACTGACATATAGTGTATACTTCTAATGCGAATACTTATTCACCACCTTCGTCCATACAGTACGTTCCTATCTTATACACATATCATAGATACTGGTATACGTGTGCTCTTGTATTTTCGCAGAAGAGTTTCCCTAGTGGATTAAATTGGCCAAAGACAACCATGAATGAATGCCTAATTAAGGTTTCACGTAGCTAGGAATCAAATCATAGAATTCATTTTAATGAATAACGAGTACGTACATTAATCTGCAGGAAGGAACACATCATGATCAGGCATATATATATATACATATACATATATATATATATATATATATATATATATAACAATTTGATAACTTTAGATCGTAGTTACTTATATTATGTACGATAGGAATTGAAGTGCAAATATTTTCGTTTTCTCCGTGCATTGCATTGCACAGATTTTATTTTACATGACAGTACATATGCATCTGAGTACTGACGATGATCAAGCAAAGAAAAAAAATTAAAGATGAACTATCGACAAGTTTGGAAACCAAAATTTAGATTTTGAGTTCCAGAAATAAGGAGCAGGTTCAACGAAGCATCTCTTGCATTCCTGCTGGGCGCCGTACTTCTTCATCTTGTCTTCCTTCCACTCCCGTGGCGAGTAGATGTCGTCTGCTTTTATATGCTTCTCTTCCTTCAAAGAGTAATAATAAACTTCCCCATGCCTGTCAACATAAAATACCCTGCAATCCAAATCATCCGATGGTGCGGATATTATACTTCTGTCACTGATAAAAAATGAAATTCCCTCCATATCTGTTGATTCAGCCCAACACATTCTGGACTGATCGTAACTGAAAACCATGAATTTCAAAGAGCTGCTGTTTTTAACTCCTACAACAAGTATAAGATTCCCACCTATGTCGGTTAAACAGTACTTTCGCCATTTAGAGTCCGAGTATGCAACCTGGTCTGGCATGCGCAGTATGACATTTTTTTCCAAGTACAAGCATTTGTCAGCCAATTCATAGATGTGAAGTATAGTAGTATTTATTTGTAGATAGTTTGAATCCACGAAACAATAAATCTTTCCCTTCATGTAGTGAATGCTGTAACCTCCAGGTCCTCCACCTTGTGGTCCCGTAGTTCCGAAGTATTTCCTTTCCCAGTTTGGGTACGTAGACGACAAGCGATATCTGCTGACGTAGAGATAATTTTCCCGAGAGAGGGAGAAAAGAACTACCTGGAAGCCCCGATATTCGGTATTTGGAGCTAATGTAGCTGCTAAGTTGCACATGTTGAAACAAGGAGAAGGGAGTAATGACACTTCATTCTTGAAAGGGTTATGCAAGAAAAGTTTATTGCCGGATTTGGTGCAGCCTCTAAGCAATGTCCAGCCATGTTTAGAAGCAAAAACTTCACACGTTGTATTATGATTATTAGGCCACCAATCAGTAAAGTATAACTCTCGTGCGTGTGGATCAAGAATCTGTAACTTTGGCGATATAAGGTCTAATGGGAAGCTTAACAACCAAGGCAGGGTGTCAGAGGACTTGACAGTGAGAAGCTGATCATCGGCTAGGCGCCAATTCTTGCAAACAGAACGGAACCGAATCCTATCGTCTAACTGGTGTAGTTTTTCCAGAAATAATTCCAGAATGTCTGGATGAAGATCCATCCATCCTCGTTCTTCGTTGTCGTTTTTCTGCTGTTTCTTCTTGTCTAAATCATCCATGGATGCACCTTCTGAAAATTCCATAGTAATTTTAAGAGAGGTTTTGAAATCAAGCAGCTGTTTCCGTTAGATACTACTAGTAGTACACATACATATATATATTGTTGAGTTGGATATCGAATTGGATTAGGAAAGGAATTAAACAAACAAAGATAGAATTCAACTACGACAAGGGATAAACCGTGCCACCATCCTCACCTCGGTAATACAATTAATCTTCTCTTTTTTTTTCTCAAAAAGAAAAAAACCTAAAACTAAGCTACGAGGACAAGGTCCTCTGTATCCTTATTTAAAAACGGAAAAAGAGATGCCGGCGGCTCCTCCCAAAGGCGAAGCCCCTCCATCTCATGTCCTAACTTCGCCAAAGCATCCGCACACGCGTTACCCTCCCGTCTCGAATGCTGTAGTACACTCTCCCAAGGCTTGCGAAGAAGGCTTCGCACATCCTCTAGCAAATTATGCAAAGGGTGGTCCCTCGTATCTGAGGCAGTGACAAGCTTGTACACAACTTCAGAATCCGTTTCCACGACTATCTTTGGCAGCCTCCTCGCCCAAGCCAACACCAGGCCTTGCCGTAGGGCCAGGAGTTCCGCCGTGTTGATTGTAACCTCCGGGAGTTTCTGGGAGAAGCCGAGCGACCACCCCCCATGCTCGTCGCGTAGCAATCCTCCAGCAGCAGCTCCACCTGATGCGGCAAAGAGGCTAGCGTCCGTGTTCGATTCCACTATCCATGCCCTAATTTCCCCCTAATTTAGTTATAGGGTTAATTACAAATTAATGATGATCCTAATAGTTTTTATCAAATTAGTGCTACATGTAAAACTTCTTACAAAGTAGTGTCTATATATGTGTGGACTAATTTAACCTTACATAATTAGATAAAGTCAATTAATTTGTAAGACTAAATTCCTAATTTTAGTTTATTAGTTATCTTCAATTTTATCTATTAATAGCCGATTGAATTTTTTCTCAATTTCATTTTGTTTTCTTGTAATACGTTTGAATGATATGTAGTATCATATAGCATGAAGCATCTCACCCTCCAAATATTTTCATGGCTTTCACATTTATGGGTCTCTCCTTATATTTTTGTTCAGTTGTTATAATATGAATAGAGAATATTGAGTTTAGTGTTTGGCTTATTTTGGTACGTAAGTTTGCAATGTATATGGGGATGCGTGAAGTCATCATGTGCAATTCATTGTTGACCGATTATTTGACCTTCTATTTCGACATGCATCTCTTTAAGATGGAGTGTAGAGTCACGCATCTATTAGCAAGCAACTTTTATTTCTTTTTCTGGGTAGCATTTGTCCTAAATTTTTGTACAAACAAGCATCAGACTCGGAACATGAATCTCTAAGCAAGCATCTATTTTTGTGGGCAAACATTTGTCGTAAGTTTTATACTTTCCATGTAACAATCAGTCTGTTCAAAACCAGTGAAGGAAATGGTTGATAGTGATGCTTGGCATTTTAGTCAGAGTTTGACTAATTAAGAGAAACTGTGTTTAGCTGGAGAAAATATAGGAATTTTAGTTACTAAAATTAACACTAAAATTAGCATTATCACCAAATTGAGATAAAGTTTTCACCAATTTGTAGGAAAGAATTTAGGTCATACCAATTTGATATAAACTCTCAAAACTATCACCAATTTGGTATAAGTTGACTTCCATACTCTTATAGGCTCTAGCAAACTAGCAGTACTGAAATATATAAAAAACTGAGACAATAATCATCACCCATAAAAAGATCGATCAATACTGGGAGGAACATAATGTAAAAAAAAAATAAAGGAAGAGGTAAAAGGTTCCCTTTTAAATTTATTAATTTCTTTTAGATTCGATTTGATCTCATATTAATACAAATCATACTGAAAAAATAATTAAATAAGTATAGTTGATCTGGAAAAATACATTAGCATATTGCATGGAATAAGATGTCTTACAGCTTGTTCAGAAGCACCAATATGCTTATTAAGCAACTCTGGTCCTTTGACTGAGATGAAGCGCAGTGAACAGGCAGCAGCAGCAGCAGCACCAACAATATGTGTTTTGCCACAGCCAGGGGGGCCATATAAGAGAACATTTGGAAATTTTAAAGGTAACTCAATCATCTGGATTAAGAAAGATAAGAAAATCAAAACCAAAAGTATTGTGTATTACTGTAGTGTAATGTTTCTACTTTCTACGTATAAACTAACACTTGGCTAACTTCACCATCCTTCGCACTGTACTAATTTTAGTACACCATTTAAAAGTTAACACTTGGCAAAATTTTTAATAACATAATAATTTATAAATACAACAAATTGTATGTCAAAATAGGAGAAAAATAATTTTAACAATTATCAATTTTCAAATGTCAAATATTAAATATTAATATTTTAATATTCCACCACCACCACCACCATGCACGCCGTAGTCCAAGCCACCACTACCACCCTCCCAATCGAAATTATATAAAGATAAACTCGATGATGAAAAGATGGGCTATGAAAAGACAGTCGATAAGTTCGAAAAAAAATTCACGAAATAAGCAATAATGCAGCACTGAATAACATTGATGCAACATCGCTTGCGGCAATGTAAGTCAATAGTAATCATCAATGTTGCATTGTTGTAAATACATTGCAATAGCATTACAGTAAGCATCAATGATGTATCGATGTAAACACATTGCAATGGCATTAGAAGCTGTGACGTAGAAGAACTTTCCCAATCTATGCTGCAGCATTATAACAAAGTTGATGATGCATTGATTGTAATATTACAAATACCCTAAACCCTATACCCTATACCCTAAACCTTGTACCCTAAACCCTAAAACCCTATAATAATAATAATAACAGAATATTACATCTACCTCCCTCACTAGAGGCTCTAATCACATATCTTCCCTCCTTAGTTCAACAATTACATATGGATCCAAATTTCAACAATTCAGTTGACTGACTTAGTCATATTTGAGAACCAAACATGCCTTAGTCTTTTTTCTATTTTCTTTTTCCTTTTCTTCTCTTTTTCTTTTTTCTTTTCTTTTCATTTTTTTTATTTTCTTTATTTCTTCTACAAACCTCCGGTACCGGAATTCGATCTCCGGTACCGTAGTGCAGCTCCGGTCGAAGCTTGTAGCAAGCTCTGATCGGAGCAGCAGCAAGCTCTGATCTGGAGCTTGCAGTAAGCTCCGGTCGGAGCTGCTGCTCCAGATCGGAGACAGCTCTGTCTCCGATCTGGAGGTTGGTACCGAATTCCGGTACCTTTGAAGAAAAAGAAGATGACAAAATAAAAATATTAAAAAAATTAAAATTTGGGACTTGTTTTGAATTTTAAATTTGTGGGGTTTACTTTACAATAATATTTGAGACCTTTTTACAATTTAAATAAGTTATGTGGGTTTATTTAAATAGTGTTAATATTGTGGAATAGAAAAGTTTTGAGGCAAATGTGTAATAAACATAAATTTAGGTTGTTTGGGCTTTATTGAAATCTGATAATTATGCAGGGGCAAAATTGTACTTTCCAGACTTTAATTCGGGAAAAGTCAAGATCGTGGGCCTATATGTAATTGTTTCAATCTAACAGGGAAAGTTATGTAATTGTTGATCTAAGGAGGTAAAATCAGTAATTGATGAATCTAACACACTCATCTACGAACCCATCATTTTAAGTCGGACGAACTGAAAGCCTCCTACAAGGCTCGTATTGCTAGCGACCTATCTCTATTTTCTGCTTTGGATCTCGCACTTCATCAGGCGGGCATTTGTCAAGCTCCTTGGGGGCTCTGTTAGTGCGGATTCTGGTTTTTGCCTTGATTTAGTTGCGCGCCGGGTTTCCAAGACCATCTCTTTGATGGAGGCTATCCGCAAGCTCGATGATCCCCAGTGTGAGCTTCTTCTTCTTCGCAATTGTGCGGGGGTGGCGAAGTTATCTTATGCTTTGAGGACCTGCCCTCCGTTGGCTTGTGGTGATGCTCTAGCCCAGTTTGATCAGGCCTTGCGTACTTCCTTGGAGATAATCGTTACAGGTTCAGGGCTTGGTTTCGGGATTGACAGTGGCGGCTTGCCACTCTTCCCATCAGACTTGGAGGTCTGGGGGTCCTGTGTGCGGAGGATGTTAGTCAGTATGCTTTTCTCGCTTGCAGTCCAGCTCCTTGCAGGATAGGATTCTGTTGCGGTCCGGGGTTTTTTCTTTTGGTCCTACCTTTCAGTCTACTCTTGACAGTTTCACGACCTTTTGTGGTGTTGATGTTCTCTCTGTTACATCTAGCTCTCCTGCCCCCCCCCAGTTTATGAAGTCTTTGGCAAAAAGTTATTTTGGTGTCATCGATGCACATCTGACGTCACGGTTTGGGTTGAGTCATCGGCAACAGGCTCTTCTTAGTTGTATTCGTGCACCTCATGCGCAGGATTACTTACTCACCATTCCCATTGATGGGTTGGGACAGAGGATGAACCCGCGACAGTTCCGTGCTGTGTTGTGTTATCGCCTTGCAGTCCCTTTGTTCCCCGATGGTTCCTCTTGCTCGAGTTGTCGTGTGCGACGGATGGACCAGTGGGGTGACCACGCCGTCCATTGTTCTAGTGAGGTGGGGGTGAAGTTTCGGCACAACCTTGTGCGTGATACCTTGGCTGACATCTGTTCAAGGGTTGGAGTGGTTGTGCGAAAAGAGGCCCCTATGGGGTTCCTCTCAGATGATGGACGGGACCTTCGCCCGGCAGACTTGTTATTATACAATTGGTCCCAAGGTCGGGACTCCTGCTTGGATGTTACGGGAGTATCTCCTTTTGATGGTGGGGTTTTGGATTCTTGGGTTCCTGGAGCGGCTTTGCAGTCGGCCGTTCAAAAGAAGAAGAGCAAGTATTCTTCTAGTGTGCAGAGCACGGCTACTCTTTCATCCCGTTTGCCTTCTCCACCTTTGGGGAGCTCGATGAGGAGGCCCTGGCTACTTTTTCGCGCCTTAAGTGCTTGTGTGTTAGCCATTCCAATGATGTTAGGAGTGGTGTTTTCCTCTTTTCTAGACTTAGCTTTTGTATTCAGAAAGGGGTGGGAGCACAGCTTGTCTCCCGACTCCCTTCCAATTTTGCGTGATTAATAAAAGTCTAGTTTATATAAAAAAAAAATATATATATATATATATATATATATATATATATATATATATATATATATATATATATATATATATATATAATAATAATAATAATAATAATAATAATAATAACAGTAATAATCACACTCAAACATGTTGAAAATCATGAACGTGTATCCTTGAAAGATATGCACTATCTAGAATACGCAGTGGATGGAAGAACAAATGGTTAATGGCTTCAACGCTAACGTATAAGTAGCAGAGGCCGTATGTAAACACACGACATCGTGCCAGTATATATAGTTGGTTTAATACTTCTAAGTTCTAACAGTATTAGTCATGACCTAACCTAACAGCCTTAATTGAACCGAACATAACTTAATTAAACTGAACTTAATGAGTCCGAACTGATTTGGAGTTGATGAATCTGATTAGTTTAACTTATATTAACTAGCCTCAATTTAGTTTAGTCAAGTTAATATGTCCGATCAATGTTCGCGTTTTGATTAGTTCATATGCCCGGTCAATGTTCGCGTTTTGTTTCGAATCACAATTTGAAAATAAGAAAACCGTAGATGTTCGTTATTCGCACGAAAAAAAAAGAAGTAAATAATTTGGATGAAATAATAAGAAAACATACATTGATGTTATTCTCGAAATAGAATTAATAATAAGAAAAGAAACATGAAATAGAATTCACAAATATATGAAAACATACCTTGATGTTATTCTCGACCTCTGATTTTCAGACTAAATGAAAAAGGATGAGGAGGGTTTCAGACTAGATGAAAAAGGATGAGGAGGGTTTTGAGTTTTGGTAAATTTTGGAACACAAACCTATTTAGCAAGACATTAATATTTTAATTTGTGTACTAAATAAAATATTTAATAGAATACAAGAATCAATTTGCAAATAATTATTCTAAACTATAAGTCGATGTTGCTGCAACAATATACATATCGCTACATCAATATATCTTAAAATCAGTGTATTAGTACGTATGCAATGCTGCATCGTAATTATAATGTTGTTGTAGCATTGCATACGGAAGTATTTTTAGATTTGCAGTTTGGTTTTCCGTAGTCGTATACTTCTGGTAGTGGTCGCCGGATTAAGGTGGTCGTCGAATTTCAGTGATGGTTGCCGGATTCCGGTGGCGGTTGCCGGATTCCGGCGGTGGTTGCCGGATTTTGATGGTCGCTGGATTCCGGTGGTGGTCGCCGGATTTTGGTGGTGGTGGTGGAGTTTTAAATACATTTTATGTATTTAATTTAAATAATTATATTAATATTAATTATAATTTTTTTAATTTAATTTACATTAAAAATTATTTTTTGCTATTATGCGACCACTACGAACCTATTATGCGACCACTGCGAAGTTATATCGCATTAATAAATAATCAACTGTTGATATTGAATCTTGAATTGATCTAATGGTTGAGATGGTGTACTAAAATTAGTACAGTGCTGACGGTACTGAAGTCAGACGCTCCAGACTAACTAACAGTTATCAAGTCACATTAATCTAGGCTCAAGTTGTCCAAGTATCTAGCATTGACACCGTAACTACATACTCCTTGCGTCCCCACATCGAAGGTGTGATAGTAGTCCGAATAATTTACTTCCAATTGAGGGGGGAAAACCAGCAAATTGTCGTCTACTCCAGTTCAATTATCATTCTTTGTTGATCCCTGTCTTAAAATAACAGTCGATCCCAAAAAGTTTCTGAGCTTTTTATTTATATTTCTAGGAATATCATGTCATTAACGACTAACAGTCATCAAGTCATTACTTACTAGTCATTAATAATGACGATACATTTGTAATGGAGTGGGGGAGATTACTTAAAATTGACAACTTTCCCGTGCTGCTTGCCCTATTTCTAATCTCTCATTGGTAATTTCTATCTACATTTCATCTACTTCTTCCCCCTGGGTGCAGAAACTACCTCCAGACCTCCAACATCCACCCAACCAGACCTTCCACCTTCAGTAGCAGGTTTGGTTGTCACGCATAGCAACTGGGAGGAAATTTTTCATAGCTAGCAGAAAGTCTTCTTCAAGTAAAGTCGGTTTATCATTTTCTCCAGTCCCTAAGGTAGCAAAAAATAAACGACCCATGGCAGCATCTTCACCAGTGGGACCATCTCCAGTCCGCAAGTTTTTATCCACCATACGCTCAATAGCAGTGCGTTTAGGTTTTTCTTCCACCTATTTAATATCCCAGTCACAAAACGAACGATAAATGGCAGCAAGAATGGATCTATCGACCAGTATTCCCTGAAACAGTTAGATTTCCTGAGTACAACGTCCTATCAATGCTAGATTAATCAGGTATTTGTAAATCTTTTAACAACCAATACCAGATCATAGGCATCATATCCATCACACTTAGATGCAATATCTAACAACACGTCATCAGAGCACTGCAAGGAACGATTTTGAATTTCACGCTTAAGCATTGCAGCAGCAGGCGCAGGCAGCTTGACATGAAAGTCAAATCTCCCTGCGTTCAATTACCAAGTAAAATCCAATTCATCTAATGGAAGAAACTAAGAGATTTTCGAAGTTATATCCACAAATATTTGAAACCAACACATAATGAAATCCAGCAGATAGCAGTGACTTACCCGACGAGCTCAATATTTGTGGGAAACTAGTCAGGGACTGTGCAGTAGCAATGAATGCTATTGGGCCAATTCCACATGCACTTCGTTCCTTCTGATTTGGACAAAAGAAGATGAGACAAGGATGCATTGAGAACATAAACACAATTTTCTGCTCAGCAGCAACTTGACCAAAAAAACATTAATGTGATGTGATCAAGGGGATTGACAATGGAACACAGAATAAATCAAACTAGTACCAACAATAAATACCTATTGGCTACCAATGCTAGCCAGAGAGCAAGGGGGAGGAAGAACAGAGAAAAAACTTGCCTGATATGTATCCAATATATCAGCAATAAAGCCCACGAGTGCAGCAGAAGAGTTTGATGATTGAGATCCTTTCAACTCAGATGGAGGTACAATGACATTATCAAGATCATCAAAAATGATGACAGATGGTGCATGATCTAAAGCTTCAGATATGCAGCTTGAAAGCACCTGACGTATGGTTGGAGGCTTCTCAAGAGCAAGTTTCGAACAAGGTACAAAAACTCTGCAGAAGAAAACTAGCAAATAAATTCACGATCCAACCATTATCATCTCACAGTTCAAAAAAATTTAGTGCTAATGAGCAGGCGAAAGAGTAAGCTTTCAAATTTCACCCATATAATACCATATGGTCGAGGACTGTAAAAAGCATCCAGAGAAACAAAAGCAATGCATTAAAAACTAGAGAAATGTCATACCTATGTGCCAAAATATCTTTACATAGTTCAACTGACTTCGCGGAGACTTTGGCCAGTAATGTTTTTCCTGATCCCTATACAGAACAATGCATAGTAATCAACACAAATAGCTTTTTTTGCTAAGAGATCAAAACTTTATTTCTTTCACTATTTAAGTAATTGCTGGTTGGGGTCTTGGGGATCTTGCAGAATTATACTGTAAATAGAAGATTTTAGCAAAGTTATTGCAGTTAGAAGATCTTAGCAAACTTACTGTAGTAAGAAGATTTACGCTGCACTTAAGGTTCTTATTAATTAAAAACAAAGAACTCTCAGAAGAGAGACTCGGACTGATCGATACAATCTCTTTTAGTGTTCATTGTACATTCACACTTCACACTTATTACAGAGACTGAGGTTGTGATTGCGAATGATTATAAAAATTAATATGGGATTGCTTTTGCCTAAAGTTTATAAAATCTAAGCATAGGGTTTCTTTTAATACACACTAAAAAACAAAGTTAAACAATATTTAAGTGTTTGGTTAAGATAAATGAATAGTCACTTAAGTAGTCATAAATAACTTTATTTAGCATTTTATTTAGTGCTTTAAGCCCCAAAAGCATCTCTGTTGATGCTTTTAGCGGTATACCATTCCGATCAATCATTGGAACCAAGCAAAATGAACTACTCAGGATGGGACTTACCGGAGGTCCATAGATTAGAACATGCCCAGGAAATGGAAGATTATAGGCACTGATTAACATTCCAGATTGAGGAGACAATAGAGCTGTCAACCCTGCGGGTTAATCACCAAGTTAGAGGAAAAGGCTGAACGCACAGCTGACAAACATTATCAGCACATACTTTTGTTAAAAAGAGATAAGGGCATATTAAATAAAACTGTAAGGTTTAACAGCCATTAAGTGTAGGCCTTGTGCTGTGGGATCTGGTAGGCATTAAACAAGTTGGGACCTTACAGGTTCTTTAATGAATCAAATCATCCGTCCAAATCAATTCAACCAATGTCAAACCAACTTTTTTTTTTCAAATCCTTTTTCTCTGGTCCTTTGGATGAACATCCAACTCATTTTCTCAATTAAGGACTCCCAGAAGGTACTGGAGACCCCAACTGAACTGTGTCAAACTTTCATAGCAAACTATCTAGCTTATTTATTGGGATAACAGTGTTTCACAAGTTAATTGCTCTTAGTTTACAAAAACCTACCATTTCTAATCAACCTCCTATTCATGGGAAATCAAGGTATAACCGCCTTGAGAAGAAATCCTCACAAGATGGTCATTAATTTATCATTCCTTTCTCACGTCAAGATTTCTGCAGAGGTAACAAGGATAATTTCTACTGGACATTCCAGGCTAAGTAGAAACCATGGTTTTGATATTTTTCTCAGCTCTTAGCTCCTAAAATCAGACAATAAATCTTCTGTGTACAGTGCAGAACAACAAAGAGCTATATGTACTTGAAACTTAAGGCTACTTAATAAACTTATAGATGTAAAATTAAATGATCAAACTTAAAGAGACTCGGAGAAAAGACGTACTCTGATTTACATCAGAAGGCGCTGCACCCATCCCATCTAATGAAGTTATTTCAGCACTGAGCATGTCGTCGGGGGATGTCTCGGGTGCTGCATGGAAACACAAAACCTTGCCTAGTTGAAGCTTCCCAAGAAGCGCATCCAGACTTCTTGAAGTATATTTATCGACGCTGCCCTTCTCGAATGCAAGTTCATATATGCTAATATCTTCTTCATGCACCGACTCCTCCGAAAGTGAAAGAACATATAAGACATCAACAGACGGTTCATCCGCTTGATTTTTGCTTCTGGATCTGTGTACATTACCATGCCCAGGAAACTTATGAGCTTTCACTTTTAAATGAATCAGTGATACACTTCCTACAACCAAAGACTTTACATTGTCTGCTCCATTTGATATGATAGTATCAAGCTGAGCTAGATACCACATACGTAAAAGAGTAGAAAACCCATTTATGTAGTCAACCTTGGTATCTGATTCTCTCAGCCCAGTAGATATTTCTTTAGCCCCATCATGAGAAGATATAAAAGAAAGAGATCCAGCAATATTCTTATGGATTGACCAATCACCTGTACCCATTTCAGTATTGGAATTGCTTCTAATAAGGATGTCTTTGCTTTTATTGCTGTCATGTTTATTTATAGTTTCAACACCACTTTTCTCAACATCATCATGGTATTGAAAAAACCTGAATTGACAAGGTGAAACTGAAACTGAGGGAATGTCTTTCTTCATGCTAAAGTTGCAGCCTTTTAGGTATATCCCTGATATTGAGAGAATTGCAGATAAATGAGGTCCAGATATATAGCACCTTGAGGTAATATATAATTAACATAGAAAAGGCCATTTTAGTTGCATGCATAACAGGAACTAACAGGATCTAGCGTTAACTGTATTTCCAGAAAAGGTACAATTCAGCTACCAGCATTCTTATGGGCCCATGCATATTATGCACTATGTCCGTTTCTCAGTTGACCTTTTCTAACTAATTAAATAGAATACTCCCCCACATTCTTATGGGCCCATGCATATTATGCACTATGTCCGTTTCTCAGTTGACCTTTTCTAACCAATTAAATAGAATAATCCCACATTAGATGAAAGGTGTGTTGCTTAGCTAGCAAAGAAATCCACATACACACAACAAAATATAAAGCTATGCATAATATGTGGACATACATCTCGGCTAACCAGACATGTCTCTCACAAGATTTAAATGAACACAGGATATAGTAATGATGGAGAATACAAGAAAAAAAAAAGTTAAAACATGAATGTCAGTGGCAATACCCAAGGTATCCAAAAGTCAAATCATTATTTGTAAATAGAGAGTTAACCTACTTGAATGTAGTTGTGCTCCCAAGTAGAGTCGGAGAGTCGGAGATAGCATTACATGCCCTCTCCCTACCAATTCTGACAACAATATATGAACAACAACTTGATGACAATCCTGGTTATCAGTAAGACTTCGGATGCCAGCTTCCTTCTCAGCTGCACCACCTTCAGAGTGAGGGTTTTGCTTGCTCTCTTTGGATCCTAACCGTGGAGAAATCACCACAGACTGCAGTGCACTAAATGCATATCTTTTAGCTGTCTCTGGATGGATAAAAGCACCAGAAGTGAAGACCACGCCCATTTCAGCACCATTCTGGTCACATTTCTGAACAAATCTACTATCTAAGTCTTGCACACGCAAGAGTGCTTTCGTAATTGTAGGGGCCGGCTCCGGAGATTGCTTTTTACGTCTCTTTGGAGCAACTGCAACTTCAGTTCCTGGCACGAGTTGGACTAATATTTTTTTTCAAAAGTCAGATAAACTGGTACAGATTTGGATGAAGCCATTGTGTTAAAAACATTTCATACATAACACACCATACTCCAATAAGAAACAATTGAAACTGAAACTATGCACTTACCTACTGGTTTTGAGGGAATGGTTGACATGACAATAATAGTAACTATTTGTCCGTGCAACCACAATGGAAATCTCATGTCTTCATGGACAACTCCGACCTGCATGCGGAAGTGTTAATTGATAAGTTGGGAAACCTACTCACAAGGTGACATAAGCTGAAGGCTGATACATTGAGAAAGAAATTACTTATATATTTTAGATGGTTTGTCAACATTCTGGCATAGTATTTAACAGCAACAAATCACCTCCTTGATGATTCTAAGATCTAACAGCAAGATGTAGCTAGCTGATGTTTACTAGTGTTAGTTGAGAAAAGCAGTCTGCTAGGTAAGGCAAATCCACAATGCCATTACACGTTATAAGCTAAAATTTCAGGACCACTAAATGAGAAGATTCAATTGTTCAGCTGATTTCATCCCATAGTCACTTGAGAGTTGAGCAAGGCAATAACTGCCCTCTAAATCACAGCTAATAATATGTTATGCACTCAAAAGTTCTCCTCCATATGGAGTTAATCTTAAAATAGTATTATTATATCTAAACAAAACCTTAAAATCAATCAATCATCGAGTAGGTGAGCAAAGCAACACCTGCTTTAGAATATCAGTTTCAGCAAGCTCATAGTTGAGCAACAAAATCTCCCAATCATCCTCATTAAGCGGTTCAATCGTAACCAGCGTCGCCTTGGGTACATCACTAAGTATCCGAACACTAACCACAACACGGTCCTTCAAACCAATGCAATCCGCATACTGTTGAGCAATCTGAAAATTTACATGTACAATTAGGCATCATATTCATATGCTATTCAATTGAAGCAATTAACAGTTTACTGTACCTCTATTGAAGACGAAGACGAAGCAGAGCCGGACCAGGCCACGTTCCAGTTACGTTCGTCAGAACGGAGCTCGATTGCTAGCATTGGAGGCAGATAATGACCGGTTTGAAGTATGTGCAGAAGTGAGAGAGGCAGCGATACGAAGCAGCTCTGTATTCCACCGACTAATTTCACCTGTAACTCCATGGCTCTCTTTGGCTGAAGCTTTTTTCGCTAGTTTATCAAATCTATTTAGTAATCCGGTGAGGAGGTACACTACCAACTCCATGGGTATATAAATATAAATAAGATCGAGTTAATATTGCGTACGCCGATTCCGATTTCAACAAACCGACTGACGAAGAAAGTAATGGAAGAGCAATTGAGGAACTCTAGCAAGCTTGTTGGTTTTGTGTCATATGCCCCTTTAGGCTCTTTTCCTTCTGCTCAATGATGATGATTTCCCTCCCTTGCTAATCTTTTTCTTCTTTTTCCTTTAATGAAAAGACGACAATGCCCTTAGGCCCTTTCTGGCCTTTCTAAATCAAGCAAGGAGAAAAACGAAACTGGGTGTCTCCAATCCAAACCAACAACACCGACCCTTCCGCCGTATTCAGCTTTCTCGAGCAGTGTGTGAACGGTTGGAGATGAGTTAGGTCATCTATGTTCAAATGTTGTTGGGCGTGTGAACTGGGATGACAGGTTCATCCCGGAATGAGACTGTGAGCTTATATTTTTTATTTTGTGTTTATTTTACTTTTTTCATTAACTTGTAAAAAGTGTAATCTTTTAATACAATGAAAAAGTTTGAATTTAAATTGAAATGAATTTTGGAGAGTACCTTTTATGTTTGGGGGTAAGTAAGTAGGAAGTGAATTGCCATGAGATAATGTTTAAGAGGGGATGATTGTTGGAGATAGTCTCACTCCCAACACCCTTTTGCTCAGGTTGCCCTGTGTCTACGGCGTCTATGGCCAGATGATCAACGCCCTTATTGGCCATTCTCGTAACCCATCTTAGCTTTCCTCAATAATATTTACTAATAAGACACCTTAATAATTAATTTCTTCTCCAATATCTTAACAAGCGATGTTGTTATACGAGTGGAGCTGAGTCGAGTATTGTGGAGCTTAGTTCGAGTTCAAATAACATTCGAGCCGAATTTAGGCTCAGCTTTTTAAGAAACCGAGCAAAAATAAGGCTCCAGCTCGAGCCATAAAATTTATACTCGACTCGTTCACCTCGAACGACCTCGTGATAATTTTTTTTAAATGTGACAATATAAAATAAAATTAAGGAATTCAAAATTACACATTACAAATCAACATACCAAATTATAATGTTATCAATGGCTAACAAAAAGCAAGCATAAACAATTCAAGATGAGTTGTTGGGTTTGAAAAAATGTAGACTATAGTATGAAGGGAGTGCAAGGAGTATGACGAGCCTAACCGAGTATTTATCGAGTCTGGGCGTTAATAAAACGAGCATAAATATAGACTCGAGCGCGACTCAAAAATCTTATCGAGTGACTCGAGCTGAGTACTCAATCAAACTCAACTCACATAACATCACAAGTAACAAGGTACTCAAGTTTTAGATAAGGACCTCCTCACATAACATCATTAGTGTTGTTATGCGAATCGAGCCTTATCGAGTACTCGGCTCGGCTCGATAAGGTTTTCGAGCCGAGCTCGAGCCTAAACTTAGGCTCGTTCCATTAACGAGCCGGCTTGCGAGTACTCGGTAAGGCTCGTTAAGACTCGATATTATATAAATTATTAGTAGTATTAGTATTATAAGTTATGATTTAAGTTTGAGATTATTGGCTTGAATCGATTATATTTGCATTTTGTTAGACTTTAGTGATTTCATCATTTAAAGTTGATTATAATGCATAATCTTGAATTTATTTATATTTTATTTAATATTTTAACAAACGAACCAGCCAAACGAGCCGAGCTCGACCCAAATGAATCGAGCTTGAGCCTGAAATTAAGCTCGCTTCGCTAAACAAGCCGATCTTAACGAGCTCGAGCTCGAGCCTGAAATAAGGCTCATTTCGTTAACGACTCGAACCTCAACAATACTCGGCTCGGCTCGGCTCGTTAAACAGCACTAAACATCATTAATAAACAGGAAACATCAAAATGGCACGGCAACACAGGAAGGAAGGGCATAGAGGAAATTGACAAACTAAGAGAAGAAAGAAATGTCACCATCAAAAACATCTTTGATGGTACGTGATTTTCCCTTGGGAGATAAAACAGATAATGGCCTATAACTCGCCCTCCGGGACTTTAGTAGATGGAGGTGAAGGAGACAGGATCCTTGCGCCGGGTGCCGTCTCGTCTTTTCCTCTGAACGTAAGCCGTCTTGCTGCCGTCGGACTTTTGGGTCTTCTTGTCTGACTCCACGCTCGCCTCGTACCACGCTTGGCCTCCGATCGTCCTTCTGCGGGTGATATCTACCTGTCGGGGGGGGAGGTGTGTGCATGTGTTGCCCGATCTGCCGTGTGGTCAAACCGGTTGGAAAGACTTTACTTGAAGGTGGTTGAGGGCCAACCTTGTCAATATAATGGAGTGTGTGTATGTGAAGTGTGCTTGTGGATTCAACAGTGAGTATATCGGTGATGAATGATATATTTCCAAGATGTACTCTTATTGTTGTCTTGAGCTTCCCACCAAGAAGACTTAAGACTGTACCTCTGAAGTGAAGTTCTTGAGAGTGTTTCCCTAATGTGTTTTCCACCTTAGCTTTCTCTATGGGAACCACTACTTTTATAGACCTCAGAGGAGCACATGTCGTTGCCACCACAACAGTTCACCAAGTGTCTACACACGTGGTTGGTAGGCTATACCTTGACAGTCATGGACGTGGCCCAGTGATCATGTAAGGATAAATATCTTCTTTGATCTTATTCACTTGTGTTATGCACTTAATTGTGAGTAGCACATCCAAATGCTTTATCGTGGTCCTCCGTATACTTAAGTATTAGACCTCGGATATAGCAAACCAGAAGCATGTGACTCTGCAGTCTCTAGCATGCGCCGTTACGGCCCTGGCCCTTAGGACCTTTACATGCAATATTGGCTTCACTATAATACTGGCCCTTAGGACCTTTACATGCAATACTGTCTTCACTATAATACTGGCTTAGAACTATTGGATATTTATGGTCTTTGCTTGAGTTGCTTCGATTTGGTTGTTACTAAATTTGATGATAAATCCTGCACAAGTGTGGTTCACATAAAACAATATATTGAGTGTCTGAAACTCTGGGGTTTGAGCAACAAAGCTAACACTGAGCATCTTGTGGTTTTGGATATTCTTATTAAAAGCTTGAAGGTTGAGGTTGAAGAGAGGAATGTACAGGAAACTCTGGATGTGCATGTGTTCAATGTTGATGAGTCTGGGAAGGAAGAAGTGAAGGTTCTGCAAATAACGGAGCAAGTGAGTGGCAAGAATTTTTCTGGAAGGGAAAAGATAGCAGAGACTGCAGCATTGGAGACATCTAAAGAAGATAATAATGACAACTTGCGGGAGGTAGATGAATGTAGTGATGTTCTTAGCATTTGTAGTGAAAACATGTATGAGAAAAATAACGCAAGAGAAGCAACAGTGGGTAGCAAGAAGGAAGAGAAAACTGAATTTGGAGGAGAATGGAGTGAAGTAGAAAAGAGTCTTGGATTCGAAAATGGTTACCCAGCTTATGAATCTCTATTAACTGGTAAAGAGAAAGTGGCATACAGTGCTCTGGCCGAGGTGTTAGATTTGGACAGTGTTGCTGTAAAACTGCATTTGCTGACAGGTAAGGACCATGAGAATGCTCTTGGTGTTTATGTTGCAGCAGAAGTAAATGAAAAAGATGCGGAGATGAGACATTATGTTTTGATTAAGTGGTTATCATCATCAGCTATGCGAATCAACAGAGTATTGATTGATCAGGGAGGATATTTAGTGGTGTTAATCTCTTCAGGCACTCTTGCTGAATTGATGGGTTCCGAAGGAAATAGTGCAATGAGGGTAGGCATTGATAGAACAAACCTGGATGATGTATTTCTTAACTCGCCTTACATGCCTTTTGAAAGAGGAAAGGGAAAGCGGCCATGGTCAAATGTTAGCTGGAAATATACTTTGATGTCTTGTCTTTACAAGTTGGGTAGTGATACATCTGCAAAGTCGGTGTCTCTTGGCAGAATCTACTCGCCATTTGATAAGGGGAAGAAAATCCAACCTGTTGTACCCAATGCTAATTTGGTCGACTCTTATCCAGCAGTTGGTGGACGTTTGGTTAAAACAAAGGGATTAGTCCAGGAAATTGCTCAAGAGTATGTCATTTCTTGTGATTCCGTGCTTTCTATTTCTGCAGCCAATGGTGATGTGCTTCAGGCTCTTGAAATATTTTATGGAGAGAAGTTTTGGGATATGGAATCATCAGTTGTTATTTTATTGGGATCCATGAAGTTGTCTATTATTCACTATGCCATAATCAGAATGAATAAAACATGTGGAAGTGATTTAGAATTCAGTATGTACATTACAGAAGTTGATGGCCTTCTAAAATAAACAATAAAAACAACATCAAGGGTGAATATTGTTGATGAGTATACAGAGCATGCATTAAGAGATATCTACATAATTGCTCTTGAAATATGCATTTTCATATAATTAATTCTGTGGTCTTTACCCATGAAGACAAATATTTGGTTGTTAATGATTTATCTGTTGAGGTTCTATAACCTCAAGCCTGTCTTGCAGTTTTATCTACGCATGTTTGGGATCCAGGTGCTGTTTTGCTTACCAGATCAGAGAAGTTTGATGCGAATTATGATATCACAGATTCAGCACTCACAAGAACGACTTGTTATCCCAATGCCTTTGGTTCCTGGTATGTTTTTGTGCTCTCTTACTGATATTCAGTTCACCAGTATATAGTCTTCACTAAATGCCCACTCAAGTTGCAAGTATTTGTATCATATGTTTGCTGGGTTTGGGATCCGGGAATTGTGAATGCCATTTATGTTTCACAGTAAAGTTGGGTGGTGTTGAGATGTCGGTATCATCAGATTGCATCTCTAGAGGTTGTTTGTTGATATTGTTGGAGAAGTTACCAGACCCCAGTAAATTCTCGACTGCTCAAGTGATAACATTTTATGTACCATTTGATTCAATCAAGAAGATAAATGACCATTTCCACAAGAATGAGAGAGCTTTGCAATTATGGTTTGGTTTGAAGATTAGGTATTAATTATGGTATGATGGTTTTATTGTCATATTCATCGTGCATCAGAGAAGGGAACTAAGCTGGAGCTATACAATTATATGGTGTTTACTTGTTGGATCAATTCACCAGCCTTGAGGACAAGGCTTGCATAAGGGGAAGGGAATGCAATGACCGGAGTTGTGGAGAAACGTATTATTCTTATAAAAGAAGATATTCGAAAAAATATGTGACAACAAGGGCAGATTAGTAATTTCTTGGCCAGGAGCTTGTTCTATTTAATATCTCTTGATCGACACAACAAAGGGTGTGGGTTTTGGTTGGGATTTTCCCTCAGACCCATTGAAGCTATTTCTACTCTCATTCTTGTCATTCCGATCAATCTTCGGATCTATCTCAAGCTCGTTCATCCATCTTTATTTCAATTTCAACTTGTCGCACTTCCTATTAATGTTTGTAATTCGCATAGACCAGTTTGGATCTACAATTCTTACTTGAACTCCATGTTTATCGAATTCTTTTCTGTTTTTGATTAATTCTAGTTATTTGACTCCAGTAGAGTTTAATGAAGTATTTACTGATTGGGTCATAACATCATCACTTGTGAAAGTTATAACTAGTACATATATAATTTGGATAACTTTATCAACTTAACAAGGTTTTTTAAAGTGTTATTAACCTAACTTCAATATGGTATCAGAGCCAAATGATGTCAATTATGATTCCACATGTAGAGCTGGCTAACCGCGGCCTATTCGTGAGGGGACATGCGTCAATATCCATTGGAGGACGCCTAATTCGTGGGTATCATAGAGAATTATCGAAGTACGATCCTGAGTCAATCTCAAGATCCATACATATACACAAACGAATCAAATCTAACATATCTATTGGAGGACGCCTTATATTCATGCATACCATGGCGAATTACCGAAATACGGTCTTAAGTCAATCTCAAGATCCATAAATATACACGAACGAATTAAATCTAACAGAAATGCAGAATAAAATAAAATAGTTTTTCAGAATAAAATAAAATAAAAAGAAACAATAAAGGAAGATACTGTAGACCATTTAAAATCCAAAGTTGCGACCATGTGACCCGCCGTTTTCCTGCAAATAGGGCTACGATAGCCCCTTCGTCACTTTCCCACAACAAAATATCTAATTCTTTTCCCTTTTCTATACTACTAGTAGTATAATAACAGAAGATGCTCTAAACATGGCGCCTTTGACCGCCAATCCAAGAAGCTGAATCTGTCAAAACCTTCCTAAGCAAATCACACACACACACCTTAATACTTGTACTACTATAGGAGGAGAAAAGATGTTTGTCATCAAGAATCTTGCACGGGTATCAAAGTTGGCTTACGGCCGGCAGATCTACTCGCCTTTACTCAATCAATCTACGCAACAAGTGAGCTGTTTTCTTTTATTCTATTCTATGTAATCCTGTTTCTGTTTTTAGCCTCTTGAAATAAAATGAATTCACTAGGTAATTAATTTTCTGGGTCATATTCTTGATTTTAATTTATCCTTATTGTTTATTTATGGAGACATGTTGTTACATTGCATTCTGATTGAATACGATGCTTGTTTGTTGTTTGCTAATTTGCTTGGTGTTGTTTATGTGATGCTTGGTTGATTCTGTTTTGATTCTTTGGCGTCTATTTTTGTTATTCTCATTTGTCATTAGTAGGTTTTCGGTTGCAGAGTATTCGCTTCATCGGTTTCAACTGCCCTAGATACTCTTGTTTCAGGAACACAAGATTATCGTAATGGAATTGAGGTTAGAACTGTTCTTTATCAGAATGCTTACTTTGTATTATATGTGTTTCGGTTTCGTCTACAGTTATACAACTTAAAATGGGTAATTTTCAGCTGAAAATATAGTGAAATATAGAAATTGATTGCTTGCCTTATTGCTCAACTTCTGTTGGTTCTGTGACAGGAGCGGATGGACCCGTTTTCTCTTGTTTCTGATGAGTTATCTGTTATTGCCAACCGTTTGAGGTCCATGGTAGTTGCTGAGGTAGACGGTTTTGTTTTTACTTTGATTATGAATTGTTACAGATAGAAATGTGATGAAAAGATAAAGATTCACTGCTTTGATCCTTATAGGTTCCAGCCCTTGCCTCGGCTGGTGAATACTTCTTCAAAGTGGGAGTCGAAGGAAAACGATTCAGACCAACCGTGAGATGCTGTTTCCAACTCAGTTTATTAGATTGCATTTTTTTTCTTCTTTTTTTGACATCATGGTAGGATAAGTTGCATCATTTTTAGAAAGCATTGAGTGATTTATGTTATATGCAGTAACAGAGTTTAGGAGGGCATTGGTCTTGCATGTTTTATGTTAGCCCTTACATTGAAACGTGCTACAACATAACCTAGTTCTGTCTGAATAATCATACTCTGACTACATCCATTAACCTTACGGGTGAATTTCATTTTACATTATTGGTACTAGGAAAATAGAGTCTGATTACTGCATACTCAAACTGGAGAATCAATTGATAATTTTACGATCGAATCAAGTGTTGGTACATGTTTTAATGAGTTTATGCAGAGATTCCACAATGTTTCATGTCACACGCCTGACCACCTGAAGTAGTATGATGAAACACAGTTCTGATTTGTTGCTTGTCAGAAACTTTAGCTTCCTTATCTTGCTTGTCATTTTCATTATATGAGGACATGAATGTATATGTACAGAACTTATCCTCCCAATATTTCTAGATTTAGTTTCCTTACCTATTGATACCTTGCAGGTTCTGTTGCTAATGGCTACAGCTTTGAATGTGCCAGTGCACCACCGACCTGGAGACAGTGAGGTTACTGCTATGCAAATGGAGTCGCGTACAAGACAACAGAGTATTGCAGCGATCATAGAGATGATCCATGTTAGTGACATCTAAACTTTCTCGATGGCTTAAATTTCCACTTCGTAGTGCATTCTTAGGGACCAAAAACCAGAATCTGTTTATATGCTAAGTGTCACAATCCCCTGATGACTATGCCTGATGAAACCATTTCATAGTATTTATGGTTTGAACTTGAGCTACAGCTCGATGCCTTGCACCTCATTTGTTTTCCTTTGATTGTGTATAATAGGTTGCTAGCCTCCTCCATGATGATGTGTTGGATGATGCTGATACCAGGCGGGGGGTCGGTTCTCTGAATTTTGTGATGGGAAATAAGGTACAGTTCTTTTGAACCTGTTTGCCTTAAAAACAAAACAAAATAAAGTTTTAATAGATGAATTAACTTGCAGTTGGCTGTATTGGCTGGAAATTTCCTGCTATCCAGAGCCTGTGTAACACTGGCCTCGTTGAAGAACACTGAGGTACTTTAGCATCCACATTAATGTGCAGCACTACACTGCTAGACTCTTGATCCTGAAATAGTATGATACTGCTGTAGTTATGTAATGATCAACCAGTACTTCATTTTCTTTCTTACACAACACGGTGCCCTACTGCTAATCGCATAATAAGAAGACCCGACTCATAATCTCTGGATCATGTATCACACTTTCACATTTTGATGCTTTTTCTTAAATTATCCGTAATTTCAGCTTCTGCGGTGTCTTTTTAGGTTGTGACACTGGTGGCTACAGCAGTGAAGCATCTGGTAAATGGAGAAACCATGCAGATTACCACATCATCTGATCAGCGTTGCAGGTACATGTTCCATCATGGATCGAACTTCTTCTTTGAAATTTGTCTCCACTGATTAATCAGTAACTTGTTCTGCACTTTATAGGTTACAAATGCTCTTGTCACAAATATATGCTTTGAAATCATGTTGCTGTTTCTTTTTCTCAGCATGGATTATTATATGCAGAAGACATACTACAAAACTGCCTCTCTGATCTCAAATAGCTGCAAAGCAATTGCTATACTTGATGGACACAACACAGAAGTTTCAATGTTGGCATATGATTATGGCAGAAATTTGGTCAGTATGAATGTCCCTTTGTTGCTACTACTTTACCATTTTCGTACATTCTTCTCTGAAAACATGCTATGTTTGGGACTGATATAATCATATTTCTGTTAACTCTGGTCTGTGTACTTGAGTGCAGGGGTTGGCTTTTCAGTTAATTGACGACGTGCTTGATTTCACTGGCACATCAGCTTCCCTCGGAAAGGGCTCCTTGTCCGACATTCGCCATGTACGTTCTTATGATCTTACCACCACCACCACCACCACCACCACCACCACCCCCCCCCTTTCTTTTTTTTCCTTTTTTTTTTTTTAATGTTTTGAAAATTATTTCCAGGGGATTATAACTGCTCCTTTGCTGTTCGCCATGGAGGAGTATCCTGAACTGCGAGATATAATTCTTAACAAAGGATTTGACAATCCTGCCAACGTGGATCGTGTAAGTTATCCATGAATTTTCACATATGATAAGTTTTCAGGTCATTTATACATGGATTTTGATATTCATGCATGATTGATTGTATACTTGAAACTCCAGGCTCTGGAATATCTTGCAAAGAGTAGTGGAATTCAGAGGACCAGAGAGCTAGCTGCAAAGCATGCTAGCCTTGCTGCAGCAGCAATTGATTCCTTCCCAGAAACTGAAGACGAGGATGTGCAAAGATCAAGAAGAGCACTGGTGGAATTGACACACATAGTCATCACTAGAACAAAGTAAAACACAGAACTGACAGAAGGATCAAATACACAGTGCATTCATTATAACCAAAATAAGTTTTCCACCAGAAATTTTGTTCCACTCCGACTGGATTTATGGATTCAAGTGTTATGTTCTGTGAAGGTAGAACATGTAATTTTTGCAAATTTAATTGGGAAGCTCTCTTTGAATTTTACATCTGCTTATAGAACTGACCTTCCATTCTGGGTGTCCAAGTGCCCCAAGTTCATGTTATCTGTTCAAAAAGACAGTTTCATCCCATTAACTGTACACCAGTATGTAGCAAGTTGAAATGAGAGATACAAGATGTTTTAGTTACAGATGCTTTAAAGAACAGGAAATGGTAAAAATCCTTATAATGGACTTCTCAAGTAAATCTAAATACACTGGAAAACTCCATGATCATCGATCGCCTTCACTAGAACGTTGGCAAGCTGATGAACAACCAGAATAGCATTCTTATAAATCAAAACACAAAATCATCTCCTGTAACTGCTTGCACTCATCAGCAGGTAGCGAGATATCACATCCGTTTTAGTACTACAAATCTTGGATGTACTTCAGATCGGCAACATATCATATGCTTACCGTGCACATATGTGGCCTTCGAATCACCAGCTGATGTTCATTAATCTTGCGTGAGAAATGCAGCCCAAGCATCCTGCAGATATACCATACTGTTATTCCATCTTCTACTGCATTTATAAATCTATGACATAATCAAGATCTTGCGCACTAGGCATGAGCAAAATTTGGACATAGGCTAAACAAACCTGAAGGATGGAAAATGCTTTCTCAGCAATGTATCTTTGTGGGAGTGTTGCGCCCCTTTGTTGCAGCTTGTCAGGGTGCAGACACAACCGTGCTTTCTGATATGCTTTCTTCACTTGTGTGCTTTCCATAATGTTTATCAGAGATATCGCAAGCCAGCCACTACTAGGCCACAAAATCTGAAAGATTATACAGGGTTATCGTTGTGCTGCAGGTATTTCACCGCTCAAAAGAATGTATTTTCCTCCAAAGATATAAGCATTTGATGCACTAGTTTAATCACACACAAAAAAAAGAGATTCTTACATGATGCAAAGAAGATAAGAGCAACCGTATGTCAGCTCCCTTTCCATTTTACCACAACCTTATCTTTTCGTCCAGAATTTTCATTTCTAAATCAATCTGCATGACCATGAGTTTAAATTACATTGGAAGCAAGCTTAAGCAGTGGCAAGAGCTGTATTCACATGCATGTGCACTCACGTTACTAAATGAGAGCAAGACAATCCAGATTTTGGCAAATCATACAGTATATACTCCATATAACAACAAGAGAAACAAGTACAAGAGAGTGGTTATAATTACCTAAAGTGGATGAACCTAGCTAACTGTCAACAAGTATAGACAATCTCAGAGGCCAGACATGTTTTTCTTCTAACGTTTAAAGCAACAGAGGGACACGGCTATAATATTTTACTTCTTGCATAGTTACAACAAAACAGAATGATATTCATCATGGTAAATGTAATTAGCATGGTAATTTTATGCTATTGCTGGTACAAATTACAACTCCACAATTCTTTAGACCTTAAACTTCTCAAAGTTCATTCCTCTCACAATTTCTGGTAAATAACCACATGAGTGCAGATTAAGGCCAGATATGGTGAAATGATTAGGGATGTTTCGACTGAATATTTGATTTCTGGATCGTACCTTGCTTCCAAATTGTGGACTATCTTCTTCTGTAGTCCATTTATCAGGTTGTACTTCCTACAAAAAGAATTAAATCCAGTTAAAACAGGACTTAGTCCTGATAATTATCAACTTCACATTCATCTGGAAACAGGAAGTACCGGTGATCCATAGCTTTGCGTGCGTCCTTCAGAAAGCTGATCGCCACTTAGCACCTCTGCATAAAGCATTACCACATAGACAACAAGATAAGCATGACTGAAAAAGAGTTCCACAATTAGCAACCCATTTTTTTTATTCAAGAGGCGGGCAAGAAGAACTCCAGATATTGTAATTAATGACATGGGGAAAGAAGAACTCAAACCTTCTTTAGTTTTGATCTCTTGTTCGAACTCCTGCGAGCTCCACTTGCTTTTACTCTCGGAACAATACGTTTGAAACTTCTCCTTCGCCCATGCAATTGCTTCATCAACACCATTTGATTCATACATGTCATCCTTATCGAATGAATTGATCTCAATAACATAAGAGCTCATCGTTTCATCTTCCTCCTCCTCCTGTTCCAACTCCCTCTCCCTCATAATCTCATCCACCATACCATGTGAGATTTTCGTGTCATGCTCCGTTTGACAAACCGAAGAAACTGACGATGATGGCGAATTGGGTTCTAAATCATCCGCTGACACTCTGAGGCTGTTATTGGACATTGGCTCCATACTAATCATCTCAGGGGACGTGTTTCTCCTACTCGATCCATAAGGGTAGTTCCTGAAGCCGTCAGTAGTGTAGTCCTTTTCAGTAGTGTACATTGGCTTATTATTATTCCCTGCAAAAACTGGCACATTCTGCTTCCTATGGCATTCTTCTTTTCCAATACTTGTTGAACTCCACATGTTCTTCACATTAATCGGCCTATAAATTCGATCACATTAATGCAAACTCAGCTTCTTCCATACATAAATTTTACAAAAGTTAGAATTTCAAATAAATGATTTTTCTGAGGAAAAAAGAGAAAAGAAACTACAGTCAATTGTCAAAAGTCAGTTTAGAATAGAAGAACCACTAAACAACAACTGGCAGGAAAACATTCTTTTCAATGTCAGACAACCCGACAAACAGTTGGACTGAAATCCAACTCTTCCAAAATCTCCAACTTATCATCAGCAGGTGGAGGAATGTCATTTATAATAGTAAGGCTAATCATAAATCATGATCAGTAGCATTTAGATACCTGAGCTTGGAAGCAAAGCAAGAAACATCCTCGTCGGCGCCAACCACCGGGCGGAGAGGGCTGAGCTCCTCGGAGCTGAGAACGGAAGAAGAGCTAGTCTTGGACCTCGATCTAGACCTGACCACCCTCTCTGCACAACCAAACACGTCACTGTAAAACTCATCATCAACCTCCTTCTTCCTTGACGCCTGACCGGGGATCCTGAACTCCGGCAAGCTCCTCCCATTCCGCCGTAGCATCTCCTCCTCTTCATCCGGCGGCGGCAGGAAAATCTCCTCGTACAAGAAAGAGGAAGAAGTCTTGGGGCAGGTGGCGCCAGTTGAGAATTGGCGGGAGAGAACTGTACGTGGGGGACCACCGAAAACGTCGGTGAAGTCTTGAGGGTCGTCGGAGATGGGTCTGCGGCGGCGGTCCTCTGTGGAGCGACGGGGAGGGTAGTTTGGTAATTTGTGGATACCCATTTTCATTCTCCATGATTCATCCATGTTTATGAAGAGGAGGTGGAGGAGGAAGTGGTGTGGAGAAAAGTGTGATTATTGTAATGTAAATTCAAGATCAATAATTCGTCGGCTCAGCAATTCCTTTAGCCCGGTTAACCTATTCCAATCAAGTGCACCACCAAGACCACAAAGGTAGTCTACCAACACAAGCCCAATAAAACACTAACACAAAGTATATGGAGTAGAGAAGGCACAAAGCAAAGAGGGAGGAGGAGGAAGAACACACAAAGCTTCCAAGATCTCTTTTCTTCTCTGTAAGTGTGGATCGATGGTAGTAGTATTTCACGGCTGCTCCCTTACTAATGAAAAAGACTCATGTATATAGATGACTAGGGTTAGGGTAATGTTTTTGGGCTTGGGCAAATGGACTTGGTTAATTGGGCCAACAACTAATGGGCCAACTAATTAACAATCTCCACCTTTGGCCCACGATGGTGCACTAAGGACATAGGAACCGGAGGACTCATCACCGCCGACCCACCTACAAGTTCTCAAAGAAAATGCAAGTGGAAGTTTGAGTATCCACAAAGAAAACTCTATGATCACAAAGATCAATGGGTAATAACCCGGGGCCGCACACACAAAGCATACAAAGCAAGTAGGCAATTACCATGCAAAGCAACACACAAAGCATGCAAAGCAATCACAAAGACATATATAAGCATAACATACACAAAACATGCGATGCAACCACAAAGATGACTATCAAGCATAGCAAACACAAAGTATGACATGCGAGATAATACATACACAAAGCAATCATCTAATATCAAAGTTTAACATCCTCTGACACGACAAAAGTTTATTAACAGGCAAACACTTAGTACCCATATCAGCAGGATTAAACTGAGAAGCAACCTTGGCCAACTTAATAATACCCTTTTCAACTATATCACGAATGAAATGGAACCTAACATTTATATGCTTAGTCCTATCATGAAACACAGGGTTCTTACAAAGGTGAATAGCAGATTGACTATCAGAGAACACAACCACATCTTGTTCAAGAAAACCAATTTCAGACACAAGACCCTTTAACCACATAGCTTCTTTGAAAGCTTCAGTAAGAGCAATATACTCAGCTTCAGTAGTAGATATGGAAACAATAGGTTGTAATTGAGATTTCCAACTAATGCACGAACCACAGAAGGTAAACACATAGGAAGTGGTGGATTTACCATTATCACTATCTTTAGCATAATTAGAATCAGCATAGCCAACAAGTTTCACACCTTCAGAGCACTTAGAGAAAGTCAAGCCAAAATTCACAGATGATATCAAATATCTCAGAAGCCACTTCAAAGCATTCCAATGAGGCATACCAGGATTAGACATATATTTGCTTAAACAACTCATAGGGTAAGCAAGATCAGGTCTAGAACTAACCATGAGGTACATAACTGAACCTATAGCATTTGCATAAGGCACCTTCTTCATACTATTAATTTCAGAATCAGTCTTGGGAGACTGATACTTATTTAACACAAAGTGGGAAGCAAGAGGCACATCCGTAGGATCAGCAGACAACATGTTAAATTTACTCAAAATCTTTTCAACATATGAAATCTGATTTAACACAAGAGTAGATTTATTTCTATCCCTAACAATGTTTATGCCAAGAATCCTTTTTGCATCTCCTAAGTCTTTCATAGCAAAGTTTTCACAAAGACACTTTTGCACATGCGCAATAGACTTCAAGCAAGGACTGATAATCAACATATCATCCACATAGATCAATAGAAACAAAGGCACAGAAGCAGTATTCTTAAAATACAAGCAAGGATCAGAATGACTTTTGACAAATTCCAAAGATTGCATGCACTTGTCAAATCTTATGTTCCATTGCCTAGGTGACTGTTTAAGACCATACAAAGACTTTTTCAACAGACACACATAATCACGCTTCTTGGGATCTACAAATCCCTCAGGTTGTTTCATATAAATCACCTTGTCAAGTTCACCATGCAAGAAAGCAGTAGTCACATCCATTTGTTTCATTTCCCAATCAAAATGAGCAACTAAAGCAAGTATCATTCTAACAGTAGTGAATTTAACAACAGGAGCAAAGATTTCAGCATAGTCTATTCCCTCCTTTTGAGTAAATCCCTTAGCAACAAGCCTAGCTTTAAATCTAACATTTTCAGACTCTTCCTTAACCTTAAACAACCACTTACATTCCACAATAGAACAGTTATCAGGTTTAGGAACAAGAACCCAAGTTTCATTGACACGTAAGGAGTCCATCTCACTTTTCATGGCCACACGCCACTTATCAGATTGTTTAGATTTCAAAGCTTCATCATAAGTTTTCGGTTCATTGCAAGCAAGAGATTCAAACACATTGAAGGCAAAATCAGAAATATTGCTCACAAAGTCATTATTGAAAATATTTGGATTTTTCTTAGGAACTCTCTTTACTCTATCCCTAGTAAGGGCATAGTCATGCAATTCATGTTCATCATGCTCATCATGCACATCATGCTCATTTGGCAAATTATCATGCACATTTTCATTAGACACCTCATGCTCATCTAACACATCATGCTCATCTAGCACATTATGTTCATCTAACACATTAGGCATATCAAGAGAATTTTCATCATGCTTAACAGGGAAATTAGCAGGCATGTGCTCCACCTTAATGGAAGCACCATCAGATTTGGAACCAGAAACAGTCAACGGCACAGATAAGCAAGGAAATTCAGTCTCATTGAATATCACATCTCTACTTATCACAACTTTAAAGCCAGGTTCATGTCTATTCCACAATCTATAACCCTTAACCCCTTCAGGATAACCCAAGAAAATACATTTCTTAGACCTAGGATCAAGTTTATCACCCTTTTGATGAACATATGCAGCACAACCAAATACTTTCACATTAGACAAATCAAGTGGTTTTCCAGTGAAAACAACTTCTGGGCATTTCCCTCCTAGGGGAACAGAAGGCGACCTATTTATGAGATAAGTCGCAGCACATAAAGCTTCACCCCAAAACTTCTTAGAGAGCCCAGATGAGGCCAACATACACCTCACTTTCTCTAGAAGAGTTCTATTCATTCTTTCAACAACACCATTTTGTTGCGGGGTGTAAGGAACAGTTCTATGACGCTTAATACCAAAAGAAGCACATAAACCATCAAGTTCCTTATTGCAAAACTCAAGACCATTATCAGTTCTAAGCACTTTAATTTTCTTTCCTGATTGTATCTCAACAAGAACCTTCCAGTTTTTAAACTTATCAAAAACATCAGATTTTCTTTCTAACAGACAGACCCAAACTTTTCGGGAAAAGTCATCAATCAAAGACAAGAAATAGTGTTTCCCTCCATGAGTAGAGACACTAGCAGGACCCCACACATCCGCATGAACATATTCAAGCACATCAGAACACTTAGTCACATTGGGGTAAGAGGAAACGGGGAACTTAATCTTGTGTTGTTTACCTAAAACACATGATTCACAAAATTGCACAGAAGTCACACAATCATCACCAAAATGACCACTCCTATGCATGATGTCAAGACCTTTATTACTCATATGTCCTAACCTATTATGCCATAACACAGATTTATCATCTTTCACAGCATTCACATAGCCAAGAACAGGTTCAGCACGACAAACATACAAGTTATTTTTCTTTTCAGCCTTAAACAAAACAAGAGAACCCTTCAAGATTTTCATAGTCCCATTCCCCCACTTTCCCTCCAAACCATCATCCTCAAGAGCAGCACAAGAAAGCAAATTATAGCGCAAATCAGGAACATGGCGCACATTCTTCAAAGTAAACACAGAGCCAGAAGAAAACTTAAGACATACATCACCCGTTCCTAAGACATTGCACTTTTTCTCATTTGCTAAAGACACATAGCAATTTTCAAGCTCTTTATAATTAGAAAACAAATTTCTAAAAGGAGACATGTGGAAGGTACAACCAGAATCAATTAACCACTCATGTTCAGACAAGGAGGTCACAGAGTTCACATAACCATGATCACATAGCATTAACACATCACCCATATCATGAATAGCCACATTAGCATGCGCATTAACCTTTTTGGGACAATCTTTAATAAAGTGATTTGGATCACCACAATTGTAACACTTTCTTTTCCTAGACTTAGACCTCCTCTTTGCTTGCACAAAAGGTTTCTTACCATTGTTATCATGCTTTTGGTGTTGACTCCTAGTTTGAGACCTACCCCTCACATGCATAACCTCACCAGAATCTCTAGAAGAACTAGCACCACCTTTATTTTGTAACAAATCAAGTTCTTTGTTTTTCAAGCCATTCACAACAATATCAAGAGTAATATTATCTCTACCATACTTAATAGCAGATTTAACATCATTGTATGAATCAGGAATAGCATTCAACAAAATAATAGGCGTGTATTCATCTATATGCTCATCACCAGACATCTTAATATCTTGTACCAACTTAGTGAACACATCAAGATTCCAATCAATATCCTTAGTTAAATCAAGTTTAAACCTAAAGAATCTTTCAAGTAAGAGCATCTTTCCAGGCAAAGAGGTATCAGTGTACAGTTCAACAAGTTTATTCCAAAGCTCTTTAGCAGATTCAAGAATTCCAACCTTCCTAATCACAGAGTCAGAAAGATACAAATAAATAGTAGAGCATGCCAATTCATTCAGATCAGATTGTTTCTCCTCATCATCAGTAGCAGAATATTTTCCAGTAATTGCTTTATAACATTTCTGTTGCTGTAGGGCACACTTAACTTTCTGTCCCCAAACATCAAAATTATTTTTACCGTTAAATGGAATTATGCCATACATAATGGAAGCCATAAAAAACGAGAAAAATAAAAAATGCCACAGAAATGCAATCACATAACCAGCCGGAGCATCCGGACTAACAGAAAATAAACAGCACGGCTCCAACCTATACCGGGGCACCCGGTCACTAAGGGTTTTAAGCCAATTTACCTGAGCTAAATTTTCTGACTGAAAATTTAGACTTACCGAGCGTAGCTGGAGTACGCAAGAGCGGAAGCAGAAGAATAAGATAATTGTAGGGGCAGACACGTAGCTGGCCTCCAAAAAACCAAATCTCAATAGCAACAAATGCTAGCAGCAGCAGCAGCAACAAAACGTCCAACAGCAAATTGAACCGAAAAATTGCAGCAATCCACAGGGACAGACCAGTCAGCACAGCAACAGAGCCCGAACTGAACAACAAGGCAAGGAGTGGACCAATTCGGCGGCTCCAAATCAACAACTGATCGATCTGACTTCCCAGATCGAGATCTGACTTCCCAGATCGAGCACGCACCACAGGAGCAACACGGACGGATCCAGACTGCGAAGAAACAGAGCACGATCTGAACGGAAACACTATCGATCGATCTGGGCAACAAATCCAAAACGGGACAGACCGCGAACGGACAGCAACGAACCCAATCAAAGATCGATGGGTCGATCGATCTGACTCCAAGCGAATTTGGGACAAACCCAAATCAGCCACGAATCCGAACTAAGACGAATTAACAATAACTAAGCTCTGGTGCCACTGTAATGTAAATTCAAGATCAATAATTCGTCGGCTCAGCAATTCCTTTAGCCCGGTTAACCTATTCCAATCAAGTGCACCACCAAGACCACAAAGGTAGTCTACCAACACAAGCCCAATAAAACACTAACACAAAGTATATGGAGTAGAGAAGGCACAAAGCAAAGAGGGAGGAGGAGGAAGAACACACAAAGCTTCCAAGATCTCTTTTCTTCTCTGTAAGTGTGGATCGATGGTAGTAGTATTTCACGGCTGCTCCCTTACTAATGAAAAAGACTCATGTATATAGATGACTAGGGTTAGGGTAATGTTTTTGGGCTTGGGCAAATGGACTTGGTTAATTGGGCCAACAACTAATGGGCCAACTAATTAACAATTATTATGATGGTTGCTTTGCTATATAATGTGTGTGTTAGCACTTAGCAGCATGCGCCATTGATTTGCATCATATGCCATGTCTCTTTTTCAATTATTACAATTATTATTCTCTCTCTCTCTCTACATGTATATTCTCTATCACTGTATTAAATCATTAAATGAGTAAAATGCCCACTGCAATTAAACATCGAATTAAAATTTTATCCAAATTGTGACATAACAGTCCGTCCCCTTCTTGGTCCATATCTAATGATTATTAGGTGTCCAACGCCGTTTTATTCGAGGAGGAATGCACTTTATTCTCACTCGCTCTACGTTGGTTTAGCTAGAAACATGTATTACGTATTTATAAAATGATTTTTGAGTCTTCACATACTTAAATAAATAGTAGATTTATAAGTATTTGCCGGTTAAAATTTTTAGAGGGTTTGTAACTCACTTGCTACTCGTAGTTACGTAGAAAACAAATTACTATAAATTTTGTCGGTTATCTAATACTTGTACTGTTTTTGTCCATATTATATCGCTCCTGTTAATTTATCTCGTATTCTCGTGTAATAACACCCTGGACATATGATTTTTCATCTATTTTAGACATTAGAATGACCACTTTGAGTTGAACCTTTTGTTTGGTTTTGGATAAATAAATTGCAAACGGATGGGAGTTTGGATTTAACTATTTATTAGTTATAATATAATTTATTCCTTCCTTTTAGTTGTAAAGAGGATATTTGTAGTAGTAGTATAAGTATTTAATTAGATATTGAGGAGGATTTGAGGGTGTCACCTGATCTTAGTTATGATGGCCTGTTGGCTATTTAGTTAGCACTAATGTTGTTATTTTATTCTGAGTGATCATGCACACCCACTGCCTCTATGCTATATTGCCCTATTTGGAAAGGAGCTACTTTTAGCTGGATTACCGGTATACACTGCTGAATCTTCATTTCCCCCCATTTTTCCTCAGATATTGTAGCAGGGCATTGATGCCGACACTCATGAGTCATGACTTGCATTTTTCTTTTTTCTAAATATGATCTATGCATGAATGTTGAGTTATGATACTGGTCTCAAAATCATGTGTGGCTGAGTGCCAAGTTGAGATATATGTATCCAGAAGGTTATAAGTTTGATCCCTGAAATAATTAATTGAAATGTGAACGTGGATGATTATAGATTTATTGATGATAAATTTAAAGGTGAAATATTGTAAATTACTAAGATTAGTGTAGGAGTAGGAGTAGATTAGTTAAATTGGTTGTGTAAACAAAAGGTGAAATGTTGTAATTGTAATATTGTACTCACTCTTTCCCGGTATTAATGTGTCATTTAACTTTTTAGGGTCGACTTTAATCATAAATTACTTATAATAATAAAATAAAATCATATTAAGAAAGTTCATGAAGTGTACTTTCATAATATATACTTGTGTTAAGTAGTTTCTATTTGACCTCGAAATAATCTTAAATCGTATCGAAAAAATAATTTTTGAACTTATATTATGAATGTAGAAACCTTATACTTTCATAATATAATTTTCAAAATTATTTTTACGGCAGATTTAGGAGTAATTCGAGGTCAAACCGAGACTAAAAAAGTCAACAAATCAAATGGGAAGCTTCTCGCGGGACAGAGGAAGTATAAGATTGTGTGGTCAAAGTCGAAATTAATAAATCAAATGGCACATTATTAGTTGGACAGAGTATATCTTTTTAAAAAAAGTTATGTTCATATAATTCTATACCTAAATGGCTAAATGGATAAAACTCGCATAGCACGGAGGCAAAAATTTCAAAAAACAAAAGAAGAGAGCAAAAAAGAAGAGGGCGAGAGCATTTTACATAGCCTTCATCATTCATTCTTTACATAGTTTGAAGTTTGAACCATGAAAATCATGAGTTCTTATGATTTCTTTCTCCAGGGAACCCTCCAGTGAATTAGTGTAGCACTAGAGTGAGATTTAAGA